>CM042995.1:15558334-16864848 GCA_023678885.1 Pogostemon cablin
TGGAAGCAAAGCTTGTTGCGAAAAGGTGTACTCAGAAAGAAATGGTTCGATTATGAGGAAACATGTTCGCTGGTAGCTATGCTTATATTGATCCGGATTCTTTTATTTATTGCTGCTATGAGGAACAGCAAATAGATGTCAAGACAGTTTTCCTGATTTGAAGTCTTGAGGAAAACATCTATGTGAAGCAACCAGAGTGATTCATTGCAAAGTACTAATAGCATTTTGATAGTAAGCTTAAAATTGTCCAGCGATGGACTAAAGCAAGCTTTAAGATCGTGAAGCATCTGTTTTGATTAGGTAATCCAGTGGCATGGATTTAAATCAATGAGCGGATGAGTCTTGTGTGTTGTAAAGAGTGACAGAAATGTGGTGGTATTTTTTGTACTATACGTAGATAGTATCTTGCTCATTGGAGACAATGAAAGAGTATTATCGGGCGTATGGGTACGGTTAATAAAGCGGTAGAGATGAAGGACTTAAGAAAGGCAAAATATATCCTTTTGATCACGGTAATACGGATCATAGAAAGGACATTATGCTTATCTCAAGTTTTATAAATGATACAGTCCATACTCGTTTAGCATGTGAATTTATCTAAGTGAATGTGTCTTTGAGACACAAGAAGAAGATAAATATGATGATAGCGGTTCCTTATGCTTCGGCGAATAAGGAAGCTTAATCTAAGGAATGCTATGAACGATGTTGGATATCTGTTTTGCTGAATGCATGAACAGTGGGTATCAACGTAACCCGGAACAAGAATGATGAACTGTGGTAAGACATTTATAAAGTACCTGAGAAGGACTGGAAATTATATGTGGACTTATTGGACAGATTCACTGCTTCTTGTGGATTACGTAGATTCGGATTTTTTAGTCAAATTGGACGGTAGTAAATTCTCCTCAAAGGTTATGTGTTTAATTTTAGGAAGTAGAGTCATAATGTGGAGGAGTGTTATATAAAAATATATTTCAAACTCCGGACTACATCATGGAAAGATGATAAATTGAAGCCTATGAGGCAGCCAAAGTATATATATGACTCTAGAGACTTCATGATGGACTTTGAAGTGTTTCTAAGTTTGCCCAAGGTAATTACAATTTACATTGATGATATTGGTGCAGTTGCAAACTTGAAGGAATCATGAGTCCATAAGGCAATTAAACACATGGAGCGCGAGTTCCACCTGTTACGAGAAATCGTATGATGAGGGGAAGGTTGTTGTCGCCTAGATTGCATCGGATGATGACCTAGTAAACCATTTACAAGGACCTTAAGGCGAGAGCTTTTAATGGTCGTGTAAGTGGGAGTAGGAATCAGATGTATGGCAGAAGACATGACAGCATAGTCTTTTAGTATAAGTGGGAGATTGTTGGATTGTATACTAAAAGTCTAGCTTTAGTATGAACAATCTTATAACAATATTTGAAATGAGAATCATATGATCAAATGATTGCATCTTATAATTTATTTTATATGCATGATGCAATAGTCCATTTACTTTATACTGTAGATAATATGTTGTGCGACAACACGCAAAAGATCATATTATCGGTTTTCTTATAAAGTATAAACAGATGCTCACAACTGAGATAGACGGGGACTCTCTATCGGTATGGTTGTAGTGTGGTTTGGTATTAGCTTGTCTTGGCTATAGAATCACATTAGTGCACTTGTGTGTATTGAGCAGGACCGCTTGAGATCATTCTTCTTATACTGACTATATAGTAGAACTTGATCTCTGTTATTATGGAAGTTCGTGCTCTTAATCCCTATACAATAACCTCGACACGTAGGGCAGTAAGTATTTCTTTGATTCATCAATGGGTGAGATTTAAAAGTATTAAATCAATATACTCGGTGAGTTGGGAAGTAGTGCTGTCTCTATGGTGTGCTGTTGATTGTAGAAGGAATCCATGTCCGACATAGGTTGATGATGTCCCCTTGAGGAGCTCATAAGGTTTATCATGTAAATCTTGCAAGTGGATTAATTTCCGGCATGATAATAAGGTTGAGTGGTACTACTCTCGGATGAGATATTAATTAATTTGAGTTGTCAGTAACTTAATTAATTAATGGACATTGTATTTCTTAAACATGGGGAGACCATCGGGCTTATAATAAGAAGGAGCCCAGAACATAATTTTGGGATTGGACGGGTAGTGCAGTAATAATATTTTAGTGGACTATATTATTATTATTGGATTTAATTAAAAGCTTTGGTCCCTGCTGTAGCCCAACTATATAAGTCATCTCAGCTCCTGTTAACCCTAAGTCAGTGCCTCATTTGACAGTTAGAAAAGAACAGGAGCAGATTGAGAGAATCATGCGGATTGTTGCCCACACAATAGCAGGATTCAACTTGGGACATACAGCAGAAGATTGAGAGGTGGTTCTCTGCTGATCATCCTCTACATCAACCTAGAAGTACGGTAAACAAGTTTATATTCGCTTCCGCTGATTGTTTGCCTGAATTCCTTAACGGATCACGTTGAACCACACGATCCAATTGCCAACAGTATATCCCAAGAAAAATTATCAATCCACAAAGGAGTTATGTTCGGACTAGCAAAATACGCGAGCTCATGTTCATGTTGTTTTTGTAAAGATGATCGGGGGTTTTGAGATGCTTAACAACTAAAGCAAGTAGCAAGTAAATAAGAGAGCGAATATGAGAAATGACAAGTAAAGATGAATAACAAGTAAAGAAAATGGGTGCTAAAGTTCAAGTATGGAAAAACATGGGATTAGAAACATCCAAGCACACTCGATTCATATTATCATGCAAAATGAATTCAACTCAATTGATGTAGATGATGAGTGATATTTTCACCTAGATTTTAGTGTCTTTTTATATGTGTTTTCGTATTATTTTATCCGTATTTGTGTTCTATTTGGTTGTGTTTTATGTTTTTATGGAAATATGTGAGAATAAGCTTAAATGTATGATTTCCAGGTAAAAATGAATTCTAGACACGAGAAGGAAGATTTGGGAAAAAACGAAGCTTAATTCGGAGTTGAAACGAGGGAAAATGAGTCAAATTAAGCAAAATGCTGAAAAACGCATGTCCAACTTGTGTAATTTTTCTGTACTCTTGTGGAGCTCAAAACATGAAGTGTGATATATGGTTGAAAAGCCACATAAAAGAGGATCGTTTTGGTATAAGAAACACTTCAATCCGAGCCCAAACGAGAAAGTTATGATTAAAATGGTGACGTCGCGCAGGCTGTTTCTACTCAGCACGGTTGTGCTACTTTGTATGACTTGTTACACCTTCAAATGTTGGATGTTTTGTCAGATCTTTATATGGATAGAAAGCCAATGAAAAGAGGATCGCGTGAGCGCAAGAATTACTCAAATTGGAGATCGGATGTGGAAGTTATGCGCGAAACGGTGAGACTGCGCTGCACCGACCCGAACTTGACCCGAATTCGACCCATGCTCGGCCCAAAGTCATTTTTATGATTAGAATGTGTTCTAGAAGGTTCTAAGGGGTAAAAAACACCCAATTTAGAGTGTAAATATCAGGGGGATCAGATCTACACCGAATACACACCATTTTTCACACACTTTTCTTCTCCATTCCATCTACCCTTCATCCCATTCACCATTCCTTGATTCCATCCATCTACACTTGATCCCCTCCATCAAATCCATCATCCAAGTAGCTAGAGAAGTAAGGAAGAGAGGTGAATTGCAAGGGGAAGAAGAAGATCACCATTGGAGACATCCAAGGGAGTTTTCATCCAAACTTTGTATTGAAACCTATTGTTTATCATGTTTTGTAAGGAATTTAATGTCTATGTTAATTTTCTTATGGATATGAGAGGCTAATCTCCCTTGTGAGATTAGCAATATGAATTGTGTTGGATAATTTTGGGTATTTTACAATTGAATGATTATGTTGAATGGGTTAATTGATTTTCTATCATTGATTATTAATTGCTTGATTTGTTTTGTTGATTTGTGTGTTTAGTTGTTCTAGATATGTGATTAGATTGAGAAATCAATTGCATGCTTAGGATAATTGAGTGAATCATTTCATCAAACACCTCATATGCATTATAAATTTTGAAGAGATTGAGAAGTCCTTCATAGTTTAGAACCCTTTGGTAGGACATGTAATTGGTTTGATCGAGAGGTTGATTAATTGTGTGAAGGGACTCTCATTTAAGCTTAGTACCTAGTTGGAATTGTTTAAGTGAGAACCAATCCATTGAGCTATGTTTAGGACCATATCCTATTCATTCCGAGAGGGAGTTTAGGTGATCTTAGTGTTGGCCCTTAGTCTCTTACCCATGACACATATGAATTCATTGCATGATATCTAGATTTTCCATGCTTTAAGTATTGCTAATCTCATCTCTATCTACTTGGCTCATTCATCCATCTTACATTCATCTATCCTTTTATTTTATTGTCATTTCTTGATTATCTCCCCTTCTCGTTCATCTCTATAATACTATGATAAACACGAGATCGCTTAGACCCTAGTACGTTCCTCCCTGTGGTTCGATAATTTCTTTAATTGGTCATGCCCACTATAATATGGCTAATCAAATGGCGCCGTTGCCGGGGAGGCAACGGTTGCTAGTGGTTTAACGAAGGAGTGTTTCGATTGGTATTAATAGAGATATTTTTATTGCTTTTTATTATTTGTTTTGGAAAATTTTTGATCTCACTTGTTTGTTTTGATAGGTACTTGACACTACCTTGAGAGAAGAGGAAGGGGGATCAAAGCCAAAAATAGTAAGTTTGAAGGAGAATTGTAGTAAGCCTTGAGAAGAGCATTTAAATGGATGGTTGGAACCAATTCACAAATGTCTTTGGGGATCAATTTGCAAGGGTTCCACCTCCACAATCAAGAGACTACATGAATGAGAGCAACTATGGGTACAACTTCCAAATGAATCAAGATAGCTCTCAATACTACAATCAAGGAAAAAATGGAGAATGGCAACAAGCTTACAATGCAAATACATTCTATCCGTATCAAGCATACACTTATTCTCCACCAAATCCCAACACCAACACTTCTCCTCCGTTTCAAAACTACGCCTTACTTGAATTATATAGAAGAAGTGCTCAAGGAAGTGATGAAGGTCAAGATCCTCAATCAAGTTTTCTTCAAAATGAATCCTCCGAGATAATTACCCAAGTTACTTTGGAAGTGACAAGACAAATAAGGATGATGAATCAAGGTGCTTATGGTCAAGTCTTGTCTAATTCAAGTTTGGGGGGTGCTCAAAATGTGCAAGGTGTGTCGATTCCTAGTCCTATGGAGCAAGAAGAATGGAGGATGCCTACGCATCAAGTAGGAGATGTTTCTTTCATGGGAGTGGATGATTTCCAAGGAAATTTTCAACATAACTATGAAGGAAATTTTCATGGGAATTATCCACCAATTCAAGGATTGAATTGTGACAACCAAGAGGGAGGAGACTTTCAACAAGTCGAAGAAGAAAAATCATCTTTAGAAGTATTGATTGAGAAGTTGATTGAATCTAACAAAACTCAAGATGAAGTTATTGAAAGAAGATTCAAGGCTATTGAGGAAAATAATGATCAAAGATTCAAAGCCTTGGAGCATCAAGTAAGCCAAATTGTAAGTGCTTTGAACAATTTTCAACAAGTTGAAGAATTGGAAGAGGAGAGCAAAGTCGAAGAAGAGTTGGAGAAAGAAGAGAATCTGGGGGATGAAGAATCAAATGAGGTGATTGAAGAGCCTATTGAGGCAAATGATGTTGATGAAGAGAAACAAAGTCAAGAAGCAAATGATAATGACTTGAAGAGTGAAATGAGCATTTCTAAACCTTTAAACTCTTTAAGTTGCTTTGAACTTGATAATATTATTTACATTGATTTTGTTTTACCCATTGATTTTTCTCATATCCTTAGAAACAAAAGAGAACTCGAAGAGATGTTGGAGATCTATTTGGTAAGGAGGAATAAGTGGTGTTCAAAAATGGAGAGGGCAATGGAGTGTAAGCTCAAGAGAGTTGAATTTCTAAAGCCATGCTCGAAGGATGCAACGGAGGTCGTAACTTGCCATAAATGCCTAATAGAGGAAGAAGCACAACGGTTAAAATTCGATGGCAAGGACGAAAGATATCCGTGGCCATTCCGATGAGTTCTCCATATCCCGTCCGGCTTGAAGACGTTAAACTTAGCGCTAGATGGGAGGCAACCCATCATTATTTTTATTACTTTATTTATTGCTTTCAATAAGGATGGTGGATTTGCTTGTTTTGCATTTTTTGGTTTGTAGGTGGATCGTGCTTGTGAGAAGAATGAGTTTTCAAGATACGAAGAGAGCTTGAATTGAAGGTGTAAGTTCGTCACACCATTTTTTTGCAAACTTAACTCGAAACTCTTGTTTCAATTTAAGTTTGGGGGGATATGGCATGGTGTGATATACTTTATTTTGAAGCCATATACTTTTCGTGTTTTTGGGCTAATTTTGAATTTTTCTTATGAGCATTGGTTTGATTTTGGTATGATTGGTCGTGTTGAAGTGCATGATAGTCCATATTTTTAATGAAATTGTTGAGCTAATGGTTTTGTTGAGCATGTATGAAGGGTATTGGAAGCACGAATTGAGCTCGGAGCTAACAACTTCCACTATCAAATGCTTATTGAGGGAGTTCATTCTACACCCTACCACTTTTATGTGCTTAGCATAATTTGATTTGATTTGTATTGATGGATTAGCATGCTACTTAATTTGTTATATTTTGGGATGTTTACTTTTCGTAAGTTAGGATTTCCTTTTCAATAAAGGTTGGGATGATTGTGAGCTTAATTGATTATGGATGTTATGAATGTGTGCTTCATTGTTTTATGATGGTGATTTTTATTCTTGCATGTTATGTGTTTTTGGTTATTTCTTGTTTGTTGAGTCTTTATTTTATGTTTCGTGTGCATTTTTATTCTTGTTTAGGGAGTGTTTGGTGGATTGTTTTTGGGATGTCATGAGTCATTTTTGAATATGAGTGATGATATGTTGTGGTAATAAGTGATGACAAGTTATGATTAAGAATCTCTACACTTTCGAATTGTGACATGTTTTATTTAACTTGTTCAATTTTGAGATGAATGTGGTATAATAAGTTTCTTAAGGTCCAATGCATAAGCTTGTGAGCATTTGAACTTCAACCGTGCATACATGGTATTTTCTTCATGAGTGGATTGGTTGTGTTTGATAAGCTAGAACTTGCTCAAGGACTATAGGAACGAGCCCGATTTGTGGAGATTAGTGACATGATCTAAGGCCATCCTTGTTATTATAGTCATTACCATATATTTCCCTACCATGAACATCATCCCTAGTCAACCACTTTGAGCCTTAAAGCCTATTTATTGTGATATAAGCACATTACAAGCCATGATTACCCACTTAAGCCTTACATATATACCATTTGTGTGGGTGATTGAGGAGATGATAACTAGAAAGATTTAATAAGGAAGAAAAAGAAAAAAGAAAATGGTAAACAAGCAAGAAAAAGGATGAAAAAGAGCACAAGAAAGAATGGACATGCAACCTCAAAATAAGAAAATGAGCAAAGCAATAACAATATGCTCAAGTACTTAAAAGTTCAAAAAAGAAAGCATGCATTAAAAGAAACTCAAAATCTAAGGAAAGTTGATGATTAGTGCTTGTGATTACCAAAGTTGAGAAAGGAAGAAAGAAAAGTGGAGAAGTTGAGGAAGTTGATCATCTCTTCGATTACTTACACTTGTTTAGTCACTATTATCCACATTCTTCCTACCCTACCAAAGAGCCTATCATTACATCCCAATTAAAGACCTTTTTGATCATTAATTTAAACTTTGGTGGTTTGTGAATGTAGTTGATGAGTGATATTTTCACCTAGATTTTAGTGTCTTTTTATATGTGTTTTCGTATATTTTTATCCGTATTTTATGTGTTATTTGGTTGTGTTTTGTGTTTTCATGGAAATGTGTGTGAATGAGCTTAAACCTACTATTTTCACTTTTTATTTGATGCTAAATAGGATAAGGAAGATGTAGGAAAAAGTGGAACTCAATTTGGAGTTGAAACGAGGGAGAACGAGCCAAAACAGTGAAGGAATCAGGGCAGCAGCAACACGACTGGCCGTGTCGGTGGCACGAGCCGTGTTGCAGTACACGACTCGTGTAGCTAACACGGGCCTGTCCAGAATGGTCGTGCGGCAACATCTATTCATCCAACACGACCACCACTTGGCCGTGTTGCGGAGCTCGACTCGTGTTGCAGCACACGACCCGTGTTGCGCCACACGACTCGTGTCGTGTCTGGAATCAGAAAAAAATCAGAATCCTTCTAGAAGGCCCAAAAGGGTATAAATACCCCTCCATTCATATTTTATAAAAAAAAATCCGATTTCCACCCCTTCCACACACACCTCACACACCATTTCTTCCATTTTCCACCATCATCTTCATCCATTCTTCATCCACCCATCTACACTTGATCCCCTCCATCAAATTCACCATCCAAGTGATCAAGGAAGCAAGGGAGAGTGAGATCACAAGAAGAAGAAGGAGATCTCCATTGAAGCACTTCAAAGGGGGAATCTAATTCTAATTTTTGTGCATTTCTTTATAGATTGATCATGTTTTGTAAGGATCTTAATGTCTATGTTAATTTTCTTATGGATATGAGAGGCTAATCTCCTTTGTGAGATTAGCTCCATGATTGGTGTTGGATAATTTAGTTTTTATGCAAATTGATTTTAATCTTGAATGGGCTTTGTGTTATTTCTATCATTGATTGTTGATTGCTTGATGTATATGATGATTTGTGTGATTAATTGTCATGGGCATGTGATTAGATTGAGAAATCAATTATGTGTTTAGGATAGTTCATTGAATCATTTCATCATACACTTCATGTGCATTAATTTAGAATGAGATAGAGATATCCTTCTAGATTTAGAACCCTTTGATAGAACATTTGATTAGCTTAATCGAGAGGTTGGTTGATTAAATGAGGAGACCCAAACAATTAGTGAATTCATAGTACCTTAAAAGGGAATATTGCTTATGATTTAGTACCTAATTAGGGAACTCATAGAGTAATTAGTACCTAGTGGGAGGTGTTTGCTATTGTCTCGATCCTATGTGCGTTTGGGAGCCTTGTTGAGGGCCTACATCCTATCCATCTCGAGAGAGAGTTTAGGTGGAATTAGTGATCGCTTCTATACCTTGTCCATGAGAGATTAGAATTAATTGCATGATTACTTAATTATCTATGCCATGATTGTTGTTAATCTCATCCTTGCATCATTTGGAACCCTTTTATCTTTGCATTCATTTTATCCTTATTTCTTGCTTTAGCATAACTGCATTCATTTGCTCCTATCCTCTCTTCCGTCGTCCTTATAAAATCACGATAAACTTGAGATCGCTTAAACTCTAGTACCTTCCTCCCTGTGGTTCGATAATTTCTTTAATTGGTCATGCCCACTATATTATGGCTAATCAGTAGTCCACGAGCAAGCTTATAGCGAGTCGAGCCAATCGATTGATGAGTGTTGATTTACCCACTTTAAAGAGTGTTGAGTGAAATTTATATCTTATGTGAGGCTTGGACTAAAAGGGACTATATTACACTTTATTTTCTTGTGATTGAACTTGTTAATTCTTCATGTCATGAATCTAATGTTGTAGGATGACTTAACATAAATTGTGATTCTTATTATTATTGGTGTGTTATTACTTATGTTCGTTTAGTCTTTTCCTAGGTGAATATCACTCTCCTTGGTTTATCATTTTCGTTGTGCGAGGACGTACAACACTTTAAGTTTGGGGGTGTGATGAGTGATATTTTCACCTAGATTTTAGTGTCTTTTTATATGTGTTTTCGTATTATTTTATCCGTATTTGTGTTCTATTTGGTTGTGTTTTATGTTTTTATGGAAATATGTGAGAATAAGCTTAAATGTATGATTTCCAGGTAAAAATGAATTCTAGACACGAGAAGGAAGATTTGGGAAAAAACGAAGCTTAATTCGGAGTTGAAACGAGGGAAAATGAGTCAAATTAAGCAAAATGCTGAAAAACGCACGTCCAACTTGTGTAATTTTTCTGTACTCTTGTGGAGCTCAAAACATGAAGTGTGATATATGGTTGAAAAGCCACATAAAAGAGGATCGTTTTGGTATAAGAAACACTTCAATCCGAGCCCAAACGAGAAAGTTATGATTAAAATGGTGACGTCGCGCAGGCTATTTCTACTCAGCACGGTTGTGCTACTTTGTATGACTTGTTACACCTTCAAATGTTGGATGTTTTGTCAGATCTTTATATGGATAGAAAGCCAATGAAAAGAGGATCGCGTGAGCGCAAGAATTACTCAAATTGGAGATCGGATGTGGAAGTTATGCGCGAAACGGTGAGACTGCGCTGCACCGACCCGAACTTCCATTTGATTAGCCATAACTTGTAGTCGGGTTGACCAATTCAAGAATTTATCGAACCACAGGGAGGTCGATACTAGCACTTAAGCGATATCACGTTTATCACGATTTTATAGAGACGAATCATAGATGGATGGTTTGGGTAACAAGTAATTAAATGAAAGTAGACAAACAATAATCCAATGACAAGATAAAAATGATGAATGAGTGGTTTTCCAAATTAAGTAGAAGTGAGATTAACAACACTATTGAAGTGGTAACTTATGGATTCATGCATTAAACTCATATGTATCAAGGGTTAAGACTAAGGGCCAACACTTATACCACCTAAACTTCCTCTCGAAATGAATAGGATGTAGATCATTTGCACAATCTCAAAATAGCTCAAAGGTTGGTTCTAAATTAAACTATTCCAACTAGGTACTAAGTTCAATTATAGAATCCCTTCATATAATCAATTGACTTCTCAATCTAACTAATCACATGTTCCATCAAAGGGTTCTAAATAATAAAGGACTTCTCAATCACTTTACCATCTATAATGCACATGAGGTGTTTGATGAAATGATTCACTTGACTATCCTAAGCACATCATTGATTTCTCAATCTAATCATATAATTAGAACAATCAAACACACAAAACATCATAGATCTCAAGATATATAAGCACCAATGATAGAAAATCAAATATCCCCATCAACACATGAATTTAATTACATAGATCCACAAATTAACCAACAACCTTCATGTTGCTAATCTCACAAGGGAGATTAGCCTACAATCTTCATAAGATCCATAACATAGACATTATAATTCTTACAAATCATGATAAACTAAAGGATTAACACAAAATTGGAATGAAAACTCCCTTGGAAATGGATCCAATTGAATCTCCCTTCTTCCTTTGGTGATCACCCAAGCTTCCTTGCTTCTTCACTTGATTTGGATGGAGGAAATTATGGAGAGATGATGTAGATCTCAAAAATGGATGAATGGGATGGAGAATGTGGTGTGAAATCAAAGGAATGGTGTGTGAGGTGTGTGGGAACAGTAGAATTTCGGATCTTCATCATAAAATCTGAATGGAGGGGTATTTATACCCTTATGGGCCTTCTAGAAGGATTCTGATTTTTTTCTGGTCCAAGACACGACACGAGTCGTGTGGCGCAACACGGCCATGAGGTGCCCGTGTTGCGTGAACTGATGCTCCCGCACGGCCATCGCGTACAGGCCCGTGTTGGCTACACGGGTCGTGTGCTGCAACACGAGTCGAGCTCCGCAACACGGCCAAGTGGTGGTCGTGTTGGATGAATAGATGTTGCTACACGACCATTCTGGACAGGCCCGTGTTAGCTACACGAGTCGTGCACTGCGACACGGCTCGTGCCACCGACACGGCCAGTCGTGTTGCTGCTGCCCTGATTCCTTCACTGTTTTGGCTCGTTCTCCCTCGTTTCAACTCCAAATTGAGATCCGCTTTTTCCTACATCTTCCTTATCATGTTTAGCATCAAATAAAAAGTGAAAATAGTAGGTTTAAGCTCATTCACACACATTTCCATGAAAACACAAAACACAACCAAATAACACATAAAATACGGATAAAAATATACGAAAACACATATAAAAAGACACTAAAATCTAGGTGAAAATATCACTCATCACACCCCCAAACTTAAAGTGTTGTGCGTCCTCGCACAACGAAAATGATAAACCATGAAGAGTGATTTTCACCTAGGAAAAGACTAAACGAACATAAGTAACAACACATCAATAATAATAAGAATTACAAACTATGCTAAGGCATCCTACAACATTAGATTCATGACATGAAGAATTAACGAGTTCAATCACAAGAGAATATTAGTGTAATATAGTCTCTTTTTGGTCCAAGCCTCACATAGGTTATAAATGTCTCTCAACACTCTTTTGAAATAGGGTAAATCACACTCATTAATCGATTGGCTCGACTCGCTATAAGCTTGCTCGCGGACTATATTCACAAACCGCCAAAGTTTCAATTAATGATCAAAAAGGTCTTTAATTAGGATGTAATGATAGGCTCTTTGGTAGGGTAGGAAGTATATGGATAAGAGTGACTCAACAAGTGTAAGTAATCAAAGAGATGATCAACTTCCTCAACTTCTCCACTTTTCTTTCTTCCTTTCTCAACTTTGGTAATCACAAGCACTAATCATCAACTTTCCTTAGATTTTGAGCTTCTTTTAATGCATGCTTCCTTCTTTGAACTTTTAAGTACTTGAGCATATTGTTATTGCTTTGCTCATTTTCTTGTTTTGGGATTGCATGTTCATTCTTTCTTGTGCTCTTTTTCATCCTTTTTCTTGCTTGTTTACTATTTCCTTTTTTTCTTTTACTTCCTTATCAAACCTTTCTAGTTACCATCTCCTCAATCACCCACACAAATGGTATATATGTAAGGCTTAAGTGGGTAATCATGGCTTGTAATGTGCTTATATCACAATAAATAGGCTTTAAGGCTCAAAGTGGTTGACTAGGGATGATGTTCATGGTAGGGAAATATATGGTAATGACTATAATAACAAGGATGGCCTTAGATCATGTCACTAATCTCCACTAATTGGGCTCGTTCCTATAGTCCTTGAGCAAATTCTAGCTTATCAAACACAACCAATCCTCTCATGAAGAAAAATACCATGTATGCACGGTTGAGGCTCAAACGCTCACAAGCTTGTGCTCGGACCTTAAGAAACTTATTACACCACATTCATCTCAAAATTGAACAAGTTAAATAAAACATGTTACAATTCGAAAGTGTAGAGATTCTTAATCATAACTTGTCATCACTTATTACCACAACATATCATCACTCATATTCAAAAATGACTCACGACATTCCAAAAACAAACCACCAAACATACCAAGACAAAAATAAGAAAACACACAAAACATAAAATAAAGACTCAACAAACAAGAAACAAAACAAAAACACATAACATGCAAAAACAAAAATCACCATCATTGAAAAATGAAACACACATTCAAATCATCCATAACAATGTAAGCTCACAATCATCCCAACCTTATTAAAAAAAAAAATCCTAAATTACGAAAATAACATCTCAAAAACATAACACATGAAGTAACATGCTAATCCATTCAATTCAAATCAAAATCAATTAGAAGTGATAAGGTGTAGAGTACTCCCTCAATAAGCATTTGGTAAGGAAGGCGTTCGCTCCAAGCTCCATTCGTGCTTCCAATACCCTTCATTCATACTCAAAACTCATACAACACCATTAGCTCCACAATTGCATTAAAAATATGGATTCACATGCACTTCAACACAACCAATCATACCAAAATTCAACCAAAACTCATGAGAAAAATTTTAAAATTGAGTGAATTTTACAAGAAGACCTATCATCATCAATATTATCATATCAAGCACACTCAAGTGGTGAGTCACACCACGCACTCTCCCCCCAAACTTAAATCGAACTAAGAGGTGAGAATTAAGTTTGTAAAAAGTGGTGGGACTTACCCTTGTAGTTTCCATTGATGATCTTCTTGTGAAGAAGTAAACGCATCCACACGACTCAAGCCATGTTCACCATGCACTTTTCCCCCAAACTTGACTCGATACAAGAGTCGAGAATTAAGTTTGCAACAAATGGAGACATTTTTACTCAAATCCATGAAGCACTTCTCCTTTCTTCAACATGCATTTTTCTCACAAGCACAATCCACCTACAAGACCAAAATAAACAACAAAAAGCATCAAAATAACAAAAGAATGGGTTGCCTCCCATTTAGCGCTAAGTTTAACGTCTTCAAGCCGGACGGAATTTTACGATCATTGGACCAAAGGATGGTCCATCCCACTTTCTCCTCGCATCCTCACTTTGAACATTAGCTTGGCCTTCTTCTTGTCCACTAGCTCAACCTCTCCATTCTTGCTCACTAGCATCAAATCGTCATCAAGAAGTGATTCTAGTGGACTTCCTCTTTCTCCTTTGTCAAGTTTCCAATCGAGGTTCGGAGCTTTCTTTCTATCAACATCACAAGAAGACAAGTTAGCATTTGACAATTTCATATAATCATGAAGAAATGAATTTAAATTGTCAAAGAGAAGAGAATCATGATCATCGAAATCATCCGGAGGCTTTAACCTACTATTTTCACTTTTTATTTGATGCTAAACATGATAAGGAAGATGTAGGAAAAAGCGGATCTCAATTTGGAGTTGAAACGAGGGAGAACGAGCCAAAACAGTGAAGGAATCAGGGCAGCAGCAACACGACTGGCCGTGTCGGTGGCACGAGCCGTGTCGCAGTGCACGACTCGTGTAGCTAACACGGGCCTGTCCAGAATGGTCGTGTAGCAACATCTATTCATCCAACACGACCACCACTTGGCCGTGTTGCGGAGCTCGACTCGTGTTGCAGCACACGACCCGTGTAGCCAACACGGGCCTGTAAGCGATGGCCGTGCGGGAACATCAGTTCACGCAACACGGGCACCTTATGGCCGTGTTGCGCCACACGACTCGTGTCGTGTCAGGGATCAGAAAAATTCAGAATCCTTCTAGAAGCTTGTCAAGGAGTATAAATACCCCTCCATTCAGATTTTATAAAAAAAATCCGATTTCCACCCCTTCCACACACACCTCACACACCATTTCTTCCATTTTCCACCATCATCTTCATCCATTCTTCATCCACCCATCTACACTTGATCCCCTCCATCAAATCCACCATCCAAGTGATCAAGGAAGCAAGGGAGAGTGAGATCACAAGAAGAAGAAGGAGATCTCCATTGAAGCACTTCAAAGGGGGAATCTAATTCTAATTTTTGTGCATTTCTTTATAGATTGATCATGTTTTGTAAGGATCTTAATGTATATGTTAAGGATGGTGGATTTGCTTGTTTTGCATTTTTGGTATGTATGTTGATTGTGCTTGTGAGGAGAATGCGTATTGGACAAACGATAAGTGCTTGATTTGAAGTGTGAAAGTAAGTCACACCACTTTTTGCAAACTTACCTCGAAACTCTTGTTTCAATTTAAGTTTGGGGGGATATGGCGTGGTGTGACATACTTTGTCTTGAAAGCATATACTTTTCGTATTTTTGGGCTAATTTTGAATTTTTCTCATGAGCATTGGTTTGATTTTGGTATGATTGGTCGTGTTGAAGTGCATGATAGTCCATATTTTTAATGAAATTGTTGAGCTAATGGTTTTGTTGAGCATGTATGAAGGGTATTGGAAGCACGAATTGAGCTCGGAGCTAACAACTTCCACTATCAAATGCTTATTGAGGGAGTTCATTCTACACCCTACCACTTTTATGTGCTTAGCATAATTTGATTTGATTTGTATTGATGTGATTAGCATGCTACTTTATGTGTTATGTTTTTGGGAGGTTTACTTTTCAATCAAAGGTTGGGATGATTGTGAGCTTACATTGTTATGGATGATTTGAATGTGTGTTTCATTTTTCAATGATGGTGATTTTTGTTTTTGCATGTTATGTGTTTTTGTTTTGTTTCTTGTTTGTTGAGTCTTTATTTTATGTTTTGTGTGTTTTCTTATTTTTGTCTTGGTATGTTTGGTGGTTTTTTTTGGGATGTTGTGAGTCATTTTTGAACATGAGTGATGACATGTTGTTGTGATAAGTGATGACAAGTTATGATTAAGAATCTCTACACTTTCGAATTGTGACATGTTTTATTTAACTTGTTCAATTTTGAGATGAATGTGGTGTAATAAGTTTCTTAAGGTCCAATGCATAAGCTTGTGAGTATTTGAACCTCAACCGTGCATACATGGTATTTTTCTTCATGAGTGGATTGGTTGTGTTTGATAAGCTAGAATTTGCTCAAGGACTATAGGAACGAGCCCGATTTGTGGAGATTAGTGAAATGATCTTAGGCCATCCTTATCATCTATAGTCATTACCATATATTTCCCTACCTTGAACATCATCCACTTTGAGCCTTAAAGCCTATTTATTGTGATATAAGCACATTACAAGCCATGATTATCCACTTAAGCCTTACATATATACCATTTGTGTGGGTGATTGAGGAGATGGTAGCTAGTAAGGTTTGATGAGATAACAAAAAAAGAAAGGAAAGGAAATGGTAACAAGCAAGAAAAAGGATGAAAAGAGTACCAACAATAATGAACATGCAACCTCAAAACAAGAAATATGAGCAAAGCAACAATAATATGCTCAAGTACTTAAAAATCCAAAGAAGGAAACATGAATCATAAGAAGCTCACGAAATCCAAGGAAAGTTGATGAGTAGAGCTTGTGAGTACCAAAGACAAGAAAGGAAGAAAGAAAAGTGGAGAAGTTGAGGAAGTTGATCATCTCTTCGATTACTTACACTTGTTTAGTCACTATTACCTATATTTTTCCTACCTTACCAAAGAGCCTATCATTACATCCGAATTAAAGACCTTTTTGATCACTAATTGAAACTTTAGTGGTTTGTGAATGTAGTCCACGAGCAAGCTTATGGCGAGTCGAGCCAATCAGTTAATGAGTGATGATTTACCCTACTTTAAAGAGTGTTGAGTGACATTTATAACCTATGTGAGACTTGGACTAAAAAGGGACTATATTACACTTTTATTCTCTTTAGATTGAACTTGTTAATTTTTTCATGTCATGAGTTTAATGATGTAGGATGACTTAGCATAAATTGTAATTCTTATTGCTATCGATGTGTTATTACTTATGTTCGTTTAGTCTTTTCCTAGGTGAAAATCTCTCCCCTTGGTTTATCATTTTTGTTGTTCGGGGACGCACAATACTTTAAGTTTGGGGGTGTGATGAGTGATATTTTCACCTAGATTTTAGTGTCTTTTTATATATGTTTTCGTATTATTTTATCCGTATTTGTGTTCTATTTGGTTGTGTTTTATGTTTTTATGGAAATATGTGAGAATGAGCTTAAATGTATGATTTCCAGGTAAAAATGAATTCTAGACACGAGAAGGAAGATTTGGGAAAAAACGAAGCTTAATTCGGAGTTGAAACGAGGGAAAATGAGTCAAATTAAGCAAAATGCTGAAAAACGCACGTCCAACTTGTGTAATTTTTCTGTACTCTTTTGGAGCTCAAAACAAGAAGTGTGATATATGGTTGGAAAGCCACATAAAAGAGGATCGTTTTGGTATAAGAAACACTTCAATCCGAGCCCAAACGAGAAAGTTATGATTAAAATGGTGACGTCGCGCAGGCTGTTTCTACTCAGCACGGTTGTGCTACTTTGTATGACTTGTTACACCTTCAAATGTTGGATGTTTTGTCAGATCTTTATATGGATAGAAAACCAATGAAAAGAGGATCGCGTGAGCGTAAGAATTACTCAAATTGGAGATCGGATGTGGAAGTTATGCGCGAAACGGTGAGACTGCGCTGCACCGATCCGAACTTGACCCGAATTCGACCCATGCTCGGCCCAAAGTCATTTTTATGATTATAATGTGTTCTAGAAGGTTCTAAGGGGTAAAAACACCCATTTTGGAGTGTAAATATCAGAGGGATCAGATCCACACACCCAATTCATACCATTTTTCACACACTTTCCTCTCCATTCCATCTACCCTTCATCCCATTCACCTTCATCCATTCTTCATCCTTTGGATCTACCTTCATCCAACCATCAAATCCTTCATCCAAGTAGCTAGAGAAGCAAGGAAGAGAGGTGAATTGTAAGGGGAAGAAGAAGATCACCATTGGAGACATCCAAGGGAGTTTTCATCTAAACTTTGTATTGAAACCTATTGTTTATCATGTTTTGTAAGGAATTTAATGTCTATGTTAATTTTCTTATGGATATGAGAGGCTAATCTCCCTTGTGAGATTAGCAATATGAATTGTGTTGGATAATTTTTGGTATTTTGCAATTGAATGATTATGTTGATTGGGTTAATTGATTTTCTATCATTGATGCTTTAGATCTTGAGGTTTATGATGATTTGTGTGTTTAATTGTTTTAAGCATGTGATTAGATTGAGAAGTCAATTGCATATTTAGGATAATTAAGTGAATCATTTCATCAAACACTTCATGTGCATTATAGATTGTGAAGAGATTGAGAAGTCTTTCATAGTTTAGAACCCTTTGATAGAACATATCATTTATTAGATTGAGAAGTCAATAGATTATGTGAAGGGACTCTCATTTCAAGCTTAGTACCTAGTTGGAATTGTTTGAGTGAGAACCAATCCAATGAATGTCATTCCATATCCTATTCATTCCGAGAGGAAGTTTAGGTGATCTTAGTGTTGGCCCTTAGCCTTTTTCCCATGACACATATGAATTCATTGCATGATACTTAGATTTTCCATACTTTAAGTATTGTTAATCTCATCTCTATCTACTTGGCTCATTCATCCATCTCCCATTCATCTATCCTTTTATTTTATTGTCATTTCTTGATTATCTCCCCTTCTCGTTCATCTCTATAATATTATGACAAACACAAGATCGCTTAGACCCTAGTACCTTCCTCCCTGTGGTTCGATAATTTCTTTAATTGGTCATGCCCACTATATTATGGCTAATCAGTAGACTAAGGGTGATCACGATTGTATCCTAAGCTCCCTTTCGGGTTACAAAGGTTGTTGATCCATTTTAAACTCCCAAAAGTACTTAAGATCAAAGCCCAACATTAACCCCTTCCATCTAGGTACTAGTTAGATTAAACTCTCCCTTTTTGTGTACTAAGGCCAACGAATGGATTGGTTCCCCTCATTGAATTCAAATATCCTCTCGGTCAAACCCAAACTCAATGTCTAATCATGCCTTCCTAATACTATAGAGGGTCGTTTCCGTCTCACTCCAAGCAATACATACATGAACATTATGATAGCATTTAATCACCATAAATCTATTCATTGATCAACAATCCATTAAACCAATAATCAATTATGAATAACAAACCATGCCATCACAACATCAAGACAATTAAACTACATGAATAGAAATCAACATCAATTAAATCAAAAACCAATTTAATCCACATGATAATACAAATCTAATATGCTCTTCATGTTCCTAATCCCACTAGAGGGATTAGCCTATCATGATAAAAGTAACAAAACACATAAATGATTTATTACAAATATCCATAGTTTAAATCCAAAAGAAAATCAAAGGAGATGTAAATCTTCCCCAACAATTTCTTGTAGGAGATCTTCAATACTCATGGATCTTCTTCTCTAGCTATTGATTTCTTGAGATCTTTCACACCCAATGGAAGGGATGAAGTTTTGATGGAGAATTAATGGAGATGATGAAGATGGATGAAGGTGGATGAAGATGATGGTGTGAAATTGAAGGAAAGGTGTGTGATGTGTGTGTAGAGGATGGGATTTCGGATCTTCTCCCTCAAAGTGTTGAAATGGAGTCTATTTATACTCCATGTGGGCCTTCTAGAAGATTCCAGTATTTTCTGCATTTTTGCACCAACACGGCTCGAGCTCCGCCGCACGACCCGTGTTCTAACACAGCGCACGAGTCGTGTTCCGCACTCAGCCACAGGGGTGGCCGTGTTGTGTAATCGGGCGTCCTAACACGACTTTCTGGACAGGCCCGTGCGCGGTGCACGAGCCGTGTGTTTGTACTGGGCACGGGTCATGTTCTGCACTCGGCCACAGGCGTGGCCGAGTTGGTGTTTCGAGTGTCGGCGCACGGCCATTCTGACAGGGTCGTGCGCTGTACATGGCCCGTGTTGTGCAGCTTCTATTTTTGTCCGTTCTCCCTCGTTTCAACTCTGAATTTAGATCCGCTTTTTCCTATGTCTTCCTTATCATATCTAGCATCCAATAAAAAGTGAAAATCATAGGTTTAAGCTCATTCACACACATTTCCATAAAAACACAAAACACAACCAAATAACATACAAATACGGATAAAATAATACAAAAACACATATAAAAAGACACTGAAATCTAGGTGAAAATAGCGCCAATCAGGGGGCTAGTGCGTGGTGAACATAGCTTGAGTCGTGTGGATGCGTATGCTTCTCTACAAGAAGATCATTGATGAAACTACAAGGGTAAGTCCCACCATTTTTTTTGCGAACTTAATTCTCACCTCTTAGTTCAATTTAAGTTTGGGGGGAGAGTGCGTGGTGTGACTCACCATTTGAGTGTTCTTGATATGATGATATATTGACGATGATATGTCTTCTTGTAAAATTGATAAATTTTAAAATTTTTCTCATGAGTTTGGTTAGATTTTGATATGATTGGTTGTGTTGAAGTGCATGATAGTCCATATTTTTAATGAAATTGTTGAGCTAATGGTGTTTTATGAGTTTTTGAGTATGAATGAAGGATATTAGAAGCACGAATGGAGCTTGGAGCAAACGCTTTCCTTACCAAATGCCTATTGAGGGAGTACTCTATACCTTATCACTTCTAACTGATTTTGATTTGGATTGAATGGATTAGCATGCCACTTTATGTGTTATGTTTTTGGGAAGTTTACTTTTCAATCAAAGGTTGGGATGATTGTGAGCTTAATTGTCATGGATGATATAGAATGTGTGCTTTATTGTTAATGATGGTGATTTTTATTCTTGCATGTTATGTGTTTTTGTTTTGTTTCTTATTTGTTAAATCTTTATTTTATGTTTTGTGTGTTTTCTTATTTTTGTCTTGGTATGTTTGGTGGTTTGTTTAGGGATATCGTGAGTCATTTTTGAATATGAGTGATGACATGTTGTGATAAATGATGACAAGTTATGATTAAGAATCTCTACACTTTCGAATTGTGACATGTTTTATTTAACTTGTTCAATTTTAAGATGGATGTGGTGTAATAAGTCCTTAAGGTCCGAGCACAAGCTTATGAGCATTTGAGCCTCAACCGTGCATACATGGTATTTTTCTTCATGAGTGGATCGATTGAGTTTTGATATGCTATAACTTGCTCAAGGACTATAGGAACGAGCCCGATTTGTGGAGATTAGTGACATGATCTAAGGTCATCCTTGTCATTTATAGTCATTGCCAAATATTTTTCTACCATGAATATCATCCCTAGTCAACCACTTTGAGTCTTAAATCCATTTTATTATGAATTTAGTACATTACAAGCCTTGATTACCCACATGAGCCTTATATATTTACCCTTTTGTATGAGTGATTGAGGAGATAGTAGTTAGAAAGGTTTGATGAGAAAGCAAAACGAAGAAAAGAAATGATAAATAAGTAAGAAAATAATGAAAAGAGCAAAAATAAAAGTTAACATGCAACCTCAAAACAAGAAAATGAGCAAAGCAATAATAATATGCTCAAGTACTTAAAAGTTCGAAGAAGAAAGCATGCATTGAAAGAAGTTCAATCCAAGGAAAGTTGATGATTAGTGCTTGTGAACATTAAAGACAAGAAAGGAAGAAATAAAAGTGGAGAAGTTGGAGAAATTGGCCATCTCTTCGATTACTTACACTTGCTTAGTCACTATTATCCATATTCTTCATACCCTACCAAAGAGCCTATCATTACATCCTAATTAAAGACCTTTTTGATCACTAATGGAAACTTTGGTGATTTGTAAATGTAGTCCACGAGTAAGCTTATAGCGAGTCGAGCCAATCAGTTAATGAGTGATGATTTACCCTACTTTAAAGAGTATTGAGTGATATTTATAACCTATGTGAGGCTTGGACTAAAAAGGGACTATATTACACTTTTATTCTCTTTAGATTGAACTTGTTAATTTTTCATATTATGAGTTTAATATTGTAGGATGACTTAACATAAATTGTAATTCTTATTGCTATCGATGTGTTATTACTTATGTTCGTTTAGTCTTTTCCTAGGTGAAAATCTCACTCCTTGGTTTATCATTTTCGTTGTTCGGGGACACACAACACTTTAAATTTGGGGGTGTGAAGAGTGATATTTTCACCTAGATTTTAGTGCCTTTTTATATTCATTTTCGTATTATTCTATGGTTTTCTATCATTGATTAATAATTGCTTGATTTGTATTGATGATTTGTCTGTTTAGTTGTTCTAAATATGTGATTAGATTGAGAAATCAATTATGTGCTTAGGATAATTGACTGAATCATTTCATCAAACACTTTATGTGCATTATAAATTATAAAGAGATTGAGAAATCCTTTAGAGTTTAGAACCCTTTGATAGAACATATGATTGATTTGATCGAGAGATTGATTAATCGTGTGAAGAGACTCTCATTTCAAGCTTAGTACCTAGTTGAAATTGTTTGAGTGAGAACCAACTCATTGAGCTATGTTTAGAACCATATCCTATCCATCTTGAGAGGGAGTTTAGGTGATCTTAGTGTTGGCCCTTAGTCTTCAATCCATGATTCATGTGAATTCGATGCATATATCCTAGGATTTTCACTTCTTAATTGTTGTTAATCTCACTTTTACTTAATTTGGAAAATCACTTTTCATCCATCTATCTTGTTTGCTAATCATTACTTGCTTCCTTGCTTTGATTGATTTAATTTCTTGTTTGATCAAACTACCCATTGATGATTCGTCTCTATAAAATTACGATAAACGTGATCTCGCTTAAGCTCTAGCACCGACCTCCCTGTGGTTCGATAAATTATTTTAATTGGTCATCCCTACTAAAAAATGGCTAATCACAAAGCTTCCAAATCGAGCAATGGTCGAGAAAACTCTCTGTACAAGTTTGCACGTTTTGCTCGATTCTACCTCATCTGCTCGACCAGAGTGATGCTGGTCGAGCAACATCTCCAAGTCGAGCAAGCTTTCTATAAGAATTGTGCATTCCACTCGACTTGACCTCCTCTGCTCGACCAGAGTGATGTTGGTCGAGCAATGCCTGGAAGTTGAGCAATCCTCGAAAATTACCTTAAAAATCGTGTCTTCTAATTCCGAGTCCTTCCGATTCATTTCCCTGTACAAATACACACAAAAAGCCCTTGTATTCTCTGATTTGTGGCTTTTCCATAAATATTCCGATTCGTCTCAATAAAAGACTCAATCGTACTCAATTTCCACATAAATCAATGCCCAATATACGTGAATTTACACTCTCATCAATTTATATCTTAAGAATCTATTCTTCAAGAGGAAGAGGATTGATTCAAGTATTTTTCAAGATGATCGACGATTCAAATACTCTTGAATCGATTTACCTCTAAAGAATAATAAGATGAAAAACTAAATCATGTATAACATTGAATGATTAAGTTTTTAAGTTAAATCATTATTTTTCATATTAAATAAAATTAAAATTGAGTTTATAAACATTTGTTAATTTTTTAAATTTAGTATATTAATATTTATTTATTTACATATATCTTAATTATTCAATTATGACATATAAATTATAAAATTTATTTTCTTTAGTTATTAATATAGTTTGAAACTAATAAAATTAAATAAAAAAATAAAATTAATGAATTCATTACAAATTTATGAATATTTAAAAGAATATTATATATAAATTAATTTTATTTATATTATATATATATATATATATATATATATATATATATATATATATATATATATATATATATATATATATATATATATATATTCTACAATAGTTTCTAAAAAATAACAATTAATGAAAATATAATTATTATTATATAGTTATTTAAGAAATACTAAACCATAATCGTGAGTAATATATCAAGTATAGTATAGTATAGCAAAGTCCTTTTTCGATAATATGTTGATCACGTAGAGTCTTATTATTTATTTATTTTTCCTATGTACTTATTATGACTTATTTACTTTAATATCATTAATTGCAATTAATAAATAAATCACTCTATATAAATAAATTAATTACTGTTAAATCAAATTATGTATAAAAAAATAATAAATTGAGATTTTTATATATATATAATTGATATTTAT
Organism: Pogostemon cablin; assembly: GCA_023678885.1. Taxonomy (NCBI): domain Eukaryota; kingdom Viridiplantae; phylum Streptophyta; class Magnoliopsida; order Lamiales; family Lamiaceae; genus Pogostemon; species Pogostemon cablin. The sequence goes on from CM042995.1 coordinate 15,582,644, forward strand.
TTTAGACAAATAATAAAATTAAGGATTTATTATGGCTATGAGTTACATACTTTGATCATAATTGCACAATGAAAAAAATGAAATACTAACAACTACATAAATAAACAGCAAATAGACAAAATTGTCCTTATGTGGCTGCACATTTTTTTAGTGAAACGGAAGGAGTAATAAATAGTTTTCAATTGTATTATGTTATAAAGTAACATTTAAACAAATACAAGTAAAGATTATTTCAAATAATTAGAATATATGTACATAGATAGTAACTTTTTACATGATTTAGTTATATGTTACATTATCAAATGTCAAATGTTATAATTTATTGCAAATTCTTTACGTTGATGAAAGAATTGTCTAGCCATAAAAAAAATATCATTAATTAATGTTGTTATGTTATATAATACGGACTATTTAATTATTAAAAATAAGAATATTAATTAAATGATCTCGCGTTGTACGCGAGTTTCATACTAGTGTGTGTGTATATATATATATATATATATATATATATATATATATATATATATATATATATATATATATATATATATATATATATATATATAACAATGAAGCATAAAAATAAATATCAAGGGTTAAAATGAAAATAAAATAAAAAGAAAATGTGTAGTATAACATTAAAAAAAATATGTTTGATGTATAAAATAAAATAATTAAAAAAAGTACAAAGAAATAGTATAAAAGAAAAGAATAAAAATGTTAATAAAATTATAAAAGTATAAAAATTATATATATATATATATATATATATATATATATATATATATATATATATATATATATATAGAAAAGAATAAAAATATTAATTAATTAAAGTATAAAAATTATATAAATATAAAAAACGATAAAACATGGCACATCCATACATTGCTATTGTACTACTCCCTCCGTCTTGAAAAACTTTTCTTGTTTATTGTTCCACTTTGTTTAAGAAAAATTGTATTTTTTGACCAACTTTATTGACTTTGGAGGGTATTATAGTATTTTTAGTTAATAAAAAAGTATAAAGTAATGATATGTGTGTGAAAAAGGAGTGGCAAATTTAAAATTAAAGTAACTTTTGAGGTTGTTGGATAAAGTGATGTTTTCTTTTTTGGGGTGTGAAAAGTTTTGTGGGACAAACAATTGAGGAAAGTGAGAGAAGTATTATGGGACGAAGGGAGTATTAAACTATTACTCCCTCCGTCCCACGTATTTTTACTCATTCCATTTATGGTAAAAATACATAATATTTTATTACATACTTTTCACAATCTCAACAACTTTAATTACTTTTTTACACTTTATTCATCATTCTCAATAACTTTATTTACTTTTTCTTTTTAAATTACTAATTTATCCCTACTTTTACCTGCATTGTATATTAAAAAATAAAACGTCTTAATTTTCGTGCCCGTACAAACGGGTAAAAATACCCGGGACGGAGGGAGTATGTTTTAACTAGTAATGCCGCCGTGATACACAGTTATTGAAGAAAATATAAATTTCTTCATTTAAAAAGTGATATTCAATTGAGAAATAAAATTGAGATTTTTGGATTTAAAAATATAATAAATAATGATATATATTTATTTTGAATTTTTGATACGGTAACAATGAATATTAAATGAAGAGATATTATAGAAGGTGGATATGTTGAGGGTTTTTAGACCACTTTTCATTTATAATATAAAAATTATGACTAATATTATGTGCACCTGGTGCACCTACTTTCGGAAACGTATACAATTATGAACAAAAATATATACACTTTGTTAATGAATTTTTTAAATTTTTTTAATAAAAATTTGAGTGTAAAAAATATAATTATTAAAAAACATGTATACACTATTGAATAAAAAGTATACACATATGGATGCTAGTTTTTTTTAATGAAAAACTAAGTGTGAAAAAAGTATACAATTATTAAGAAACGTGTATAAAAAAATAAAAAATGTATATAATTATTAAGAAATATACATACGAAAAAAAACTGAATGCATATTATTTTTTTCATCTTTCTTCAAAATCAATAATTTTATTTATTTTGTAATTTGCATTAGAAGTTGAAACTTCTTTCTATACACTACTGAATGCATATTATTCAAAATCAATAATTTTATTTTTTTTATAATTTGCCTCGAAAGTCAAAATTTATTTCTAATGAGTTTCAAATAAGTGATACGGAAGTCAGACTTCTTTCGAATGAATATCAAATAAGTTATATATGTTTTTTTTAATTTGCCCCGAAAGTTTTTTTTATTTATTTCGAAAATCGAAACTTCTTTCTAATGAGTTTCAAATAAGTTATATATGCCTTTTTTTCTCTTTCCTACATACAAAATCCATACCTATATATTTTCTACAACAAACTAATATTCTCTTATTTCCAATAAATTTTAAGTAAGTGATATATGACTTCTTTTTCTTTTTATTTTTACTTTTTTAATATACAAAATATATATATTTCTAAATAGAATAAACTATACTATTTAGATATAATATATATTCAATTTTTTAATATACAAAATCTATAGATTTTCTAAATAGAATAAAATATACTATTTAGATATATATTCGATTTTTATGTTCAAGCGGCATGAAGCTCATATTCATTGACCCTTATATATATATATATATATATATTATCTCAATAGAATAAACTGGATTATTTAGATATTCAAGCATTAAGTGTATAATTCACCTTCAATTAAAATGACAAATCTATGAGGATAATGTCCCAAAATACAAAATGGCAAACTCGATTAAGTCTCACCTTCAATTAAAATGGCAAATCTATGAGGATAATGTCCCAAAATACATGCAAACTCGATTAATTCTCCTCACATTTGCTCCATGATTTTGCAGTCACAAAAAATGTTTAATGTTTGCTATTTCTCTTTTATCATAAAAGACTATTTCTATTCTCTCATCTTCATCTCTTATTTCCTTCTATGTAACTTACTCCTGAAATACTAAAAAATAATCTCTCACATTCGTCCTCCAAACACATCCACATAAATCCACCTTATCAAAATTTCCATGACATATTTTTCATCTATATTTTTTTGTTAAATTATGATAATTGCAATATTAGAAACGATCCGACTAAAGAAGAGCTCCGACTTGATATACATCTGCTTTGTTGAAATTGATCCCCACCATCATGGCTTCTCCAAGCCTGCATCTCACAATCGCCAAGCGCCTTCTCGAGGTTGTGTCTGTAAGAAATTGTGCTTGTGAAGGTGATTCTCGTCATCGGTGACTATTAGCACATCCGACTCGTTTAAGTAATCAATCCTGATCCCCTCGAGGATTTGTGCCTTCAAGTAATTGATCCTAATCGCCTCGAGGATTAGGGCCTACTGACGTTATACTGAGACACGCAACCTAAAAGTAAATACTCCTATTAATTAAGTCATGTCCATTTCTACCGTCTTTTCCTGGAGTACATTTCTGCACTTTTAATATATTTACGAAAATACTCTTATTTTGGGAAATTTGACTATCTTATTTTTATAGATATATAGATTATTGATATGGAGTATTATTTTAAAAAGAATTATTTTAAATAAATTAAATACATATACTTTTAATATAAAATCAAATATATATATAAAAAAATTAAAATTATGAAACATATTTAGAATAATTGATATATAAAATATAAAATGATTAATTACTCTCTAATACACATTCATAAGAGATATTGTGAGATAAACACAATTAAATTTATTATTATTAGATAGAAAAAGTTAAAATGATATACGTAATATAACCTATATTACCTTAATATTAATTAAATATTTAAAAATTAAATTTTTATTCATGACACATTCCAACGCCCATCCTATTTTCATGCCCAATTTAGACACTACACACAATCCTCTTTCTCACTTCAACGTTGCCCATTTAATAGGCACTACGCACAATCGTCTCTCTCACTTCAACTTTTAATCTTCTGGTGATTTCGACCCAAACAAGACAACCTTCCAATTGAAGCAGGGGCTGTACATCTGATGGAATAGGCAATTGAGTCCAAAAATTCACCAAGATTAATCCCTCTAATCAAGGGTAATCTCCACTAACCCTTCTCTTCTTTCTTACATATCTCTTCATTTTCATTCCACTAACGCTTCTTCATCCTTTCGATCCTCTTCCATATCAACAAACAAATATTGAGCTTTTGGATTAACCTCGGTTGTGGCCAGAAACTTTTCTTTTTATTGAGAACTCAAAGAACTTGCAATTTGTCCCACATTATATTCTAAAGCTTTAAGTATTTTTTCATTTGCTTTTTCGGCCTTTTTCAACGCTTCATCTCGAGCTCTTCTTGATTTCTCTTGAGCTTTGTTTGATGCTATCAATTGTTCAAGTAGCTCATCGATAGATGTCTTCCCTTTATTGCTCGGTGCCTTAGTCCCCGGTTGATATCCCGGAGGATAAGTAACCACATTGTTCGAGTTTGAGTAGAAAAAATTATCTTGCCTCCTTTGTTGTGGGTAGGAACTTTCTCCACCTTGATTTGTGAAGCCTCCTTGTCTTGGTGGGTAGTTTTCTTGATTTTGGTTGAAACTACCTTGAAAATTATTTTGGTAATTCCCTTGGTAGTTTCTTCCTTGCATGTATTGCACACCTTCCACTCGTGGCATTGACATAGCCCATTGTTCCCCACTCACCATATTCGAAGGAAGCACACCTTGCTCAACTTGTAGCCCTTCTACCATATTTGCTCCTTGAGTCATACCTTGATTCAAGCTCATTTTTTTCAAGACCTCAGCTGCTATCATCTCAACACTTGGCATACTTGGTTCCACACTAGCACTCTTCACACTAACTTGTTGTCCTTGCTCCATGTGATCAAACCCATAGCATCCACTAACTCTCTCCGATGGCCATTGATAAACATTTGTAGCAATTTCATCAAATATCTTTGTAGCCCTTTCCGGAGTCACACCAAGTACGGATCCACCCGTCGAAGCATCAACAAGTATTCTTTGCCCATTTACCAACCCTTGGTAGAAAAACCCCACTTGTTGATTTTCCAGAAAACCATGTTGTGTACACTTGCGAAACATATCCTTAAACCTTTCCCACACTTCATAGAAACTTTCTTGAGGCATTTGCTTGAATTGAGTGATCAAGATCTTCATTTGAAGTGTCTTAGAAGGTGGAAAGTACTTGTTCAAAAATATTTGTGCAAGTTCATCCCATGTGTTGCACGTACCCAGAGTAATAGTAGATAGCCATGTTCGAGCTCTATCATTCAATGAAAATGGAAACAACCTCATCCTTATACAATCCTCGCTCACCCCATTCATCTTCACGGTGTTGGCAATCTCAATAAATTGAGCTAGATGAGCATTAAAATCCTCATTTGGAGTTCTGCCAAATTATTGGTCTCTCACCATAGAAATCAAGCCCGCCTTAATTTCAAAGTTTTTGGCATTGATTGGTGGACCCATCATATGTGGCATGGCCCTCGGCATGAAGAAATCCCGAATCACCCTTTGATCATTATGAATTTCATGTTGTACCGGAGGTGATGGGGGTGGCATATACGCTTATTGAGGAGGAGCATAGGCTTGTGGAAATCCTTGTTGAAGTAAAGCTTGTTGAACCATTTGTTGAAGCAAAGCTTGATTGTTTATAGCTCCAAAATTTTGATAGGCATTTTGAGGAGGGTTGGCATTGAATTGAGGTGCTTGTGCATTGTCTTGCACGTGCACATTTCATCCGCCTTCCTCATCATGCTCTATTTCCACACGATTATCACCTTGAAAATTTTCCATTTGATCACTTGTCATTGATTTGTTCTCCTTTCTTCTTCTTTGAAAAGTTTGTTCTATTTCCAAGTCAGTGGGCTCTGACTGTGTCCCACGTGACCTCGTTTGCATACATCTTCACAAAGAAGAGAAGTTAGAACAAAAGCTTACAAAAGCAAATACAATAAACAAATAAAATAAATAAATAAAATGTCCCTACTAAGATTACTCGAAACGATCCTTCTTTAAGCTACTAGGAACCGTTGCCTCCCCGGCAATGGTGCCATATGATTAGCCATTTTGTAGTAGGAATGACAAATTCAAGAGATTATCAAACCAAAGGGAGGAAGGTACTAGTGCTTAAGACATATCACGTTTCTTGTAATTTTATAGAGACGAATTATCAATGGATTGAGTGATCAAACAAGTAAATAAAATCAATCAAAGCAAGCAAGCAATGATCAACAAACAAGATAGATAAATGAAGAGTGATTTTTCAAATTAAGTAAAAGTGAGATTAACAATAATTAAGAAGTGGTAATCCTAGGATAAATGCATCAAGTTCATATGAATCATGGGTATAAGACTAAGGGCCAACACTAAACTCACCTAAACTCCCTCTCGAGATGGATAGGATATGAATCTCAATTAGCTCAATGGATTGGTTCTCACTCAAATAATTCCAACTAAGTACTGAGCTTGAAATGAGAGTCCCTTCACACGATTAATCAACCTCTCGATCAAACCAATCGGATGTCCTATCAAAGGGTTCTAAATCCTAAAGGACATCTCTATCTTTTTAAGATCTATAATGCACATGAGGTATATGACAAAATGATTTAATTAATTATCCTAAATATGCAATGGACTTCTCAATCTAATTACATGTTTAAAACAACAAACCACACAAATCATCATAAACATCAAAATCTAAAGCATCAATGATAGAAAATTAATTAACCCAATCAACATATGAATTTAAATACACAAATCTCAAAATTATCCAACAACTCTCATGTTGCTAATCTCACAAGGGAGATTAGCCTACCATATTCAAAAGAAAATTAACATAAATATTAAAATCCTTACAAAACATGATGAACAATAAGGATTCAATACAAAGTTTAGGTGAAAACTCCCTTAGATGTCTCCAATGGTGATCTTCTTCTTACCTTTTCAATTCTCCTCTCTCCCTTGCTTCTTTTCCTCAAATGGATGGTGATTTTGATGGTGGAATGAAGGTAGATGGTATGGATGAAGAATGGATGAAGATGATAGTGTGAATTGGAGGAAATGGTGTGTGATCTATGTGTCCAAGTGAAAACCCTTGGGGAATCTTCAATCTCTCTTTAAATATTGAACTTGAGGCTATTTATACCCTCTCCAAGTTGGGCCATGAATTTAACATTAGCTGGGCTTTTTGCACATACTTACACGCACTGGAAGGTGAAAATCTGGATTTTTGGCCCAAAAATATGCAACTCGAGTTGGCCTTACCCAACTCGAGTTGCAACACGAGTCGAGTTGCATTGCTTGTAACTCGAGTTGACCTAGCTCAACTCGTATTGACAACTCATACACTCGCTTGTTCGGTCGTGTTGCGAGACTCTAAAACTGGACATCCTTTTGAACCCAACTCAACTCAGTTGCAAGTTGTGTAACGACTTAACAACTCGAGTAAGCTCATTGGACAATTTTTAGACGCTGCTCTGTCCTCAACTCGACTCGAGTTGCAAGTCGAGTTGGACATTGCAACTCGAGTAAGGTCTCTGTACGATTCTGGACAACTTTCAGCACTCAACACTACTCGAGTTGCAAGTCGAGTTGGACCTCGCAACTCGAGTAAGGTCCATTTCAGCCCGTTTCTTGCCCGTTTTTGTTTATGCTTCATTTTCACCTGTTTTAAACACGTTTATGATCATTCTCACATATTTCCATGAAAACACATAACACAACCAAGTAACACACAAAATAAGGATAAAATAATTCGAAAATACATACCAAAAGACACTAAAATCTAGGTAAAAATATCACTCATCAGATACCGTTTCAGCTCTCACCCTCCCAAAAATCTAGTTACGTCGTCGGTGAGTGGGGCAACCTCAGAGATTCAGGATTTTTGTAGGGTGTTGGGTGGGTTTAGGTGCGGTTGGAGCTAGATTTAACAGTAGAGGCGTCGAATTGAAGGAGAAAAAGGAATAGATTGACGAAGGTGGACTTGTTTTTTGTCGATCTGGGTCCGGGATAGAAATTAGCTCCCTGGATGAAGTGGGTCACATTATTCTTTCTATTTTCTCTTTTCTTTTATATTATTCTTGCTTAATGTTGAGAGAGGATATAATTCGAAAGTGTAACATATACGCCACTAACATGATTTTTCCCATTTATGTCGATTATTGATGTATGAACTAACATTATCTTTTAACATCAATTCTATAACATCATCTTTCACATGTTGTTATTTGTAATATATTATTTTTCTCATGCTGTTATTTGTAATATAAATTACAGTGTACATCTTCAATTTTTATCTCTTTTAGAAGTTGAATGCTCTGATAGAGTAGGCAAAAATGAAGACAAAGAGTAGTGCCATTATCACGATGATTATTGCAGTATACCCCCAGAAGTCATGTCTAAATTCAGAGTAACTTCTTACAAATTGTTCGACAGTTTCTCCAGTCTCATGCTCATCTTGTACATCCCCAAACTGCAAGAATAATTTCAAGAAGTGATTCAATTAATTTTAAAGAGTAGTAATTTAATATTTTTATAGTTTGATCTATTAAATTAGAGATTGTATACAATTTAATTTTTCACAATACATGACATAATTTTGGAAAATCAGAATTTCAAATCATAGAGTAACCTAATTCATTATAAAGAGTAACCTAATTAATTCGAAAGAGTAATCTAATTATTTTTATAGAAAACTTAATTCATTATAAAGTGTAACATAATTAATTCGAAAGAGTAATCTAATTATTTTTATAGAAGAGTAACCTAATTAACTCCTAAGAGTAATCTAATTATTTTTATAGAGTAATCTAACAATATATAGATTGCATTTAATTTAAGTCATTTTAAAGAGTAACCTAATTAATTTAAAAGAGTAACCTAATTATTTTTATAGAGTGATCTTAGAGTAACTTAATTCATTATAAATAGTAACCTAATTAATTTCAAAGAGTAACCTAATTATTTTTGTAGAGTGATCTAATAAAGTATAGATGACATACAATTTAATTAATTTCAAATAATGATAAATTAATTAAAAAAAGTGTCTAATTAATTCAAAAGAATATCCTAATTATTTTTATAGAAAAAATTTATCCTTATGCATTAAATATATTAGTATTTGTCTTGTTTTGCTTCGTTTCTGTATAATTTGATACACAATTCTTGCATCAACATAAAACAACTAAAAATCCCTATTTTAATCTTTCTAAAACTCGATAACTCAATAAGAAAAATACAGAAAATCAAACATGTTAGAACTTGAAGAGTAATCTTATTAATTCGAAAAAGTGATTCAATTAATTATAAAGAGTAATCTAATTACATTAACAATTAGAATAGCCTCCTCACAGAACAACCCTTTTTGAACTGACTTCTTGACAAACACCCCGTCTCAAACACCCAAACAAAACTTTTGATCTTAATCCTGCCACCAGACGTCCCTCCAATAACCTCCAATTAGAGATATACCAGCTAACTCAAATATCATTAAATTAACACTCCATGGGATAGCTGAACTACTACTTCATATTGACCAACTAGTGCCTCATGATATCCTTGTTGGATTGTATACTAAAAGTCTAGTTTTAGTATGAACATTTTTTAACAATATTTGAAATGAGAATCATTGATCAAATGATTGCGTCTTATAATTTATTTATATATCGATGCAATAGTCCACTTACTTTATACTGTAGATAATATGTTGTGCGACAACACGCGGAAGATCATATTATCGGTTTTCTTATAAAGTATAAACAGATGCTCACAACCGAGATAGACATGGACTCTCTATCGGGATGGTTGTAGTGTGATTTGGTATTAATTTGTCTTGACTATAGAATCACATTAGTGCACTTTGTGTGTATTAAGCAGAACCGCTTGAGATCGTTCGACTTATACTGACTATATAGGAGAACTTGATCTCAGTTATTATGGATATTCGTGCTCTTAATCCCTATACAATAACCTCGACACGTAAGGCAGTATGTATTTCTTTGATTCATCAATGGGTGAGATTTACATGTAATTAAATCAACAAACTCGGAGAGTTGGGAAATAGTGATGTCTCTATGGTGTGCTGTTGATTGCAGAAGGAAACCATGTCCGATAAAATAGGCTGATAATGTCTATTGTTTGATGTCTTTTAGTGAGGTCAAAATTGGATAATATTGAGAGTTACTGCACTAAATTGAAAATAATATTTTTTGGAAATAAATAAATAAATTATATTGTATATATCCTCGTACAAAGAAATGTAAATGTACAAACTATGTTAATTAAATTTGCATTAATGTGGGAACATATGGAGCTCCAGCTTCGTTGATCCACTCATCACCGACAAAAGTTATTCCTCCTGTCCATTTCTGAGCTTCCTCGATCGAGATGTTCTTGTAATCCTTCCACTTAACCCGCTTTGTTTTATTTGAGCCGGCTCCACGGTTATCGTACTCTGCATAATAACACGTGTCCAATGCAAAATTTCTAGCCCACGGTGACCAACTGGTTGGTCGATGAACCCCTCGATGTTCGATTGCATAATAATAGTTCTCAAGAGCTTCTTCCACGGCCGCCCAAGGAAAGCTTTGTGTGGAGGTTGGGCGGTCAGGAATGCCTCCTCCACCGTGATGTTGCCACTCTGGATAACCAGATCATCGTTGCTACGCGGGTCGACTCTGCCATCGGCGGTGATCATGCAACCTTTGTCTTTTCTAGGCTTCCAGACGATGAATTTGCAGTTCTGTAATCTAACGGTTTAGATCATCCAGGTGCACCGGTGCACCATATGTATTCTAGTCGGACTCATAATTTGTTTGAAAAAATGGATTTTTTATTTTATTGGGCTCGCCATCAATACAACTATAAGCGAAGGGACCAATAAGTTCTTTTTCAGCCCAAAATTAAGAAGAAAAAAAGAAAAGAAAAGAAAAATCGAAGTGAAAGCCCAATAGCCAATCTTCAATTGATTGTAAGTACCCATAAACTCATTGTTTCATCAAGAGCCAAAAAATACTCTGTTGATGAAAGTATTGTGCGAACACTATATTTAGGTACATAAAATTTTATCCATATCCATCGGTTTAGGTTATCCACGGGTACCCAAGATGATGAGCATGGATAGAGAATGTTTTATTGAGTAACGGATTCGGTAATACCCGAAATCAATAAAAAAAATTTACGAGTAAGAGTAGGGTATGGGTTCTCCTTTTATACCTGATTACCCAATATTATATATTATACATATTATATTATATTGTATATTAGTATTATATACTCCATATATGTAGTATGTATTTTAAGTTACATATTTATATTTATATTATCTAATTTTTAATTAATTATATCCAAGTAATGTTTATTTATATTTATATTTTATTATATATTTCTAATTATGTAGCATGTATATATATTTCTACTTTAAAAAAATTAAAAATATATATATTTTTTATTTATATTATTTAATTTTAAATTACGTATTTGCATTATTTATTTATTTTCTAATTAATAATATTTAAGTAAATTATTTAATTCTTAATTTATATTTTTATTTTTAAAAAATAATTTTTATTACAATGCGATAGAATTAGACAAGTTTGAGAAACAATAAATATTCATATGATATTTGTTTACCTACAGATTATCCGCGTGCCCGATGGCTATACACATATCCTATCAAATGTTTAATTTTAAGATTATAAGATAGGGTAAATAGGGTATTAGATAGTATGTGATTTTGTCCCACCTTTTGCCATACTCATTTACATCTCTATCCATACAAAATTATAAGGATATACTAATGATAAATTGTTCAGTCTAATTATTGGTATAGTGTGATTATTCATTTTCTACAACAAAACAGAAGGTGAACTTAGCTAGTTAGCTACTTAATTATAAAGAGTGGGATAATTGGTAAAGAGAAAAAGGATGAAAAAACTTCAAGACTAAAGCAATAGGAAGTAGAAATTTGAGCAGAGAATTAACGTAGGAAAAAGCTAATTAAGCTTCCATTTCCAGATGAAGGTTGGGATTTTGAAGGGATGAGACGTTTACAGTTGAATTTAGCAGTTTTCGCAAATTGGCAAATTTGTAAAATTTTTCAATTTTGGAGAAATTGCAGATTGAGATAGTTAGATGATCAATCGCTCACACCACGAGCCCTCTTTGTTTCATAGATAACAAATAATCCGTCTTAGTATTGAAAAATATCAAAAAAAAAACGATCTACCTTGTGCATGTGGGATTAGTGGTGATGGATAATTAATTGAAATGATGCAAAGGTGAGAGATGGATAATTAATTGAAATCGGTTTACGAATGTACATTAGGCTTGGTGAAAAAATCGGTCCATTAATGTACATTCATAGAGTTTTTCAATTTAATCGCATATTTTCTATTTCTCCCTAAAGAATGCAGCATATTTTCTGTTTCTATTTTCAAAAATGCACACTAATATACATTAGTAGGATTATTCAATTTAATCGCTTATTTTCTGTTTCTATTTGCGGATTTTTTTCTCCTAAGAATGCACACTAATGTTCTTCAATTTAATAGCGTATTTTCTGTTTCTCTCTTAAGAATGCACATACATTAGTATGGTTCTTTAATATAATTGCGTATTTTTCTGTTTCTCCCTCAAGAATGCAGCGTATTTTCTGTTTCTCTTTTAAGAATGCACATATGTTAGTAGGTTCTTTAATATAATTGCGTATTTTTCTGTTTCTCCCTCAAGAATGCACACTAGTGTACATTCGTATAAATATTATATTTAATCATTTATTTTTTTTTCTATCTTAATAATGTATACTAATGTACGGATGAGTTGGATATTATGGGTCAAACAAAATATAATTTTGTATTTATTAGTAATTTTTTTAGCGAATGTATCGTTTAGTAATAGTTAAATATGTTTTGTACCACTAATTACTGAAACACTTTCATTTTTCATTAATTCGAATATCATTTTTATTAAAATAATTACAATTCTCAATTAATGTAATTAAATACTATTATATTATTTTTATTTAAAAATAATTACAAATAATACATAATATTAACATAGAACAAGATTTATTATAACTCTTAATTACATATATTTATATTTGGACAAGAATATAAATTTTAATTAAAAATATTAAACATATTATAATAACTAAATATAAAATGCATCATAAATTTTACCAACAATATTACTCCCTCCGTCCGGTTCTAAGATGTTCGTTTGTTTTTTGCTCATGGATTAAGGAGTATTATTATTATATGTAAAGTGGGTAGTTGTATTAGAGGGAGGTGGTGAGACATATTGCGTACTTTTTTACTAAATAGGGGAAATGAATACCTTTCAATCGGACGCCAAAATAGTAAAATGGACACATTAGAAACGGACGGAGGGAGTACATTAATAATAAAAATTGGAAGAATTGAAATAATACACAAAATTCATTATGTAAAATCTTTAACATTCTTTTTTTTGTTTGTTATCTTTTTTACACAATTGTAATTTTTTGGACTTTTTTATCCTTGCATTCAAAATCAAATACCCAATATATCTCCATCATAGGTCTCGGTATAGATCATTCACACGGATCCATGCACAACAGCTCCTATATAAATCAGGTACACGGATCCACCCACATCGATTAATGTGTAATAATATGCCAAAGTCTCAAAGCATACTACCTCAAATTATTTAATTACGAGTAAAAATACACTTAAAAAAACAGAGTACTCTGTTCATTGTCATCCACATTTTTCATAACAATTGTTTTAATTTGACTGACTTGGTATCAGTTACCCACATCAGCATTCAACAAAGTCGGCTAATAAGAGAGTAATTTTCAAATGCGCCATAAATACTTCCTGCCACCCCTCCCCCTCTCTCCCCTTTCAAATATCAGCAGATGCATGATTCATTGTAGTCATAAAATCGCTTATAACTGCAACTAACAGTGTCCAGGCAAGAACCGCCTTCCATTAATTATTCATATTTCCATAATTTTTATTTTTGTTTTTTCATTTGGCTTCTCAAAATCAAACATCTATTTTCAATTTTATAGATAGAAGAATTTTCAGTTATTATGTCCAGTTTAGATCAGCGGAGTGGTCTCTTATAATTTTTTGGTGCAGGGAAGAATTCGTGGCCAGAGTTGGTGGGTGCCGACGGCGAAAGTGCGAAGGAGGTGATCGAGAAGGATCCTCAAAGATGGAACTCCGGTGACGAAAGACTTCCGCTGCGACCGTGTTTGGGTGTGGGTTGACAACAATGGTCGTGTGGTTCGAGCTCCTAACATTGGATAGAATAAGTTGAATAGGAGTATTAATTAACACCAATCATAATAATTAATAATAAAGACTTTTATTTTCATGAAATAAATTAAACTAAATTTTACCCAGCGTCAGCACGGGAAAATATATTATGATTATATTTAAATTACTCCTTCTATTCCGTTATAACGTACGTATTTGTTTTTTGTACGTAGATTAAGAGATATAATATTTTAATGTATAGTGAAGTGAGAGAAATAATATTTTAATGTAAAGTGGGTAGTTGTATTAGTATGACATGTGGGCCCATGGAGAGAGAAATAATAAATATGTGTGGATCTCTTTTACCAAAAAAGAAAATGCACATCTTGTATTGAGACGGACCAAAATGAAAAAACGCATATATATTTCAATGGGACGGAGGGAGTATTATTTTTATAGGAGTATTATATTAAAAATGAAATATTATACTTAAACATTTATTTAATTAAATTAAGTCAATAAATATAATAGTTAAAATAATTATTTTTTAATTTTAACTTATTTATAAAAATATCACTCTCTACATCCCATAATAAACTTCATACTTTCCATTTTCGTCCGTCCCTTATTAAACTTAACCATTCAAAAAGAGTAACATCATATCAGTCTGCCTAAAAGTACATCTTAATTATAAATTTACCACTCCCACCTAGGGATGGCAACGGGTAGGGTATCCGCTTATTTTGTGGTACCCGTACACGTATCCAATTAAAAAAACAACTAACCATATCCATATCTGTCCAATTTAAAAAATTTATTATGGTACCCATACTCATCCCATTACCGTTTATCAATACCCGCGGGTACCCATACCCTTTTAATATTCATTTATTTTATACATATTTATATTTTTTTATTGTATAAACAAATAATAATGAAAATTACATTACTATTAATTAAATATAAAAAATATAATATAAACTGTATTTGTAATATCCAGAAATTTATATAAATATATTTATTTATTTCCTTTTAAAATAAAGATAAATATATATCAGTTTTTATTTAAAACCAATTAAAACCTTTTGTCAAATTTTTTTTATAAGTATTAAATTTTAAATTCCCTTTCAGTTTTAATTTTTCTTGAATTCAAACCAAGCCCAAATATACTTTTATGTCAAAGTCCATTTTAAAAGCCCAAATTATCCATCATATAAAAAGAAATATTGGTCTTTTAATTCATTCCTCTCCAGCACCGTAAAAACTAGGGTTTACAAAATAGAGAAAAAGAAAGTAAGAAACGTATTTCTTCATCGTTTCTCCTTTGACAAACTGTAGAAGTCAAGAAAATCATATTCAAGGATTATTCTTACTCCATCAACGTATATTTTAAAGTGTCATCTTTACTTACAAAATTAAGGTAACTCATCTCTAGTCTTTCAAATTCATATTTATTTAATTCCAATAACCATGAAATTTTAATATGTCGTTTATTGTTTAGTTTTGGACTTATATTTAAAATTTCATGATTTTGGAAACTATATTTTATTTTATATGAATTTTATACTTCTGCCAGCAGAATCTGAAATTTGTATGCGTATTTGATTAGAAATTCAAATTATATAGTTATAGTTTTTCAAATATACTGAATTTCGGATATGTCATAAATCGTGTATTTTATAATGCTCAGTAAATATTCAGATTTAATTTAAGTTTATATTAATTTATATTAATTTTACAAAACTTCTGATTGTTCTGTCAAAAGTATGTTGTTTCATATTTATGAATTTTATAGTCATATTTAAAAATGTCTAAAATTCTTAATTTTCGAATGTACCTTGATTTGTGATGTTAATAATATATTGAAATAATTTCAATTGATTTGGATCACCTTATTAATTTATATGAATTTCATATTATCAGTATGTCTTGTTTTGATTTATGGTTTAATGCTTATTTTAAATTACAAAACAAATATTTAAACTATCCCAAATATTCTAATTTTCATATATGTTATAATATATGATTTAACTTTTGGATTGTATACTAAAAGTCTAGCTTTTTGTATGAACAATGTTATAACAATTAATTTGAAATGAGAATCATATGATCAAATGATTGCATCTTATAATTTATTCATATGTTCGATGCAATAGCCCACTTACTTTATACTGTAGATAATATGTTGTGCGACAACACGCGGAAGATCATATTATCGGTTTCCTTATAAAGTATAAACAGATGCTCACAACCGAGATAGACGGGGACTCTTTATCGGGATGGTTGTAGTGTGGTTTGGTATTAGCTTGTCTTGGCTATAGAATCACATTAGTGCACTTGTGTGTATTGAGCAGGACCGCTTGAGATCGTTCGACTTATACTGACTTATAGGAAAACTTGATCTCAGTTATTATGGAAGTTCGTGCTCTTAATCCCTATACAATAACCTCGACACGTAGGGCAGTATGTATTTCTTTGATTCATCAATGGGTGAGATTTACATGTAATTAAATCAACAAACTCGATGAGTTGGGAAATAGTGCTGTCTCTACGGTGTGCTGTTGATTGTAGAAGGAATCCGTGTCCGTCATAGGTTGATGATGTCCCCTTGAGGAGCTCATAAGCATTATCATGTAAACCCTGCAGGTGGAATTTATTCCGACATGATAATGAGGTTGAGTGGTACTACTCTTGGATGAGATATTAATTAATTGAGTTGTCAGTAACTTAAATTAATTAATGGACATTGTATATCTTAAACATGGGGAGACTAACGGGCTCATAATAAGAAGGAGCCCAATACGTAATTTTGGGATTGGTACGGTAGTGCAATAATAATATTTTAGTGGAATATATTATTATTATTGGACTTAAGTATAAGCTTTGGGCTAAGCTTGGATACTTAAGCCCAATGGAGGCCCAACCCAATTTCTCCTCCTGGTCCCTGCTGTAGCCCATGTATATAAGCCACCTCAACTTATCTGGAACCCTAATCTAATCTAACTGATTATTCACGTGTGATGAGGGTTGAGATCAGATTGAGGAGGTCTCGTAGATCGTCTCTCACACGACGTCGAGATCGGACTTGGGACATACGGCAGAAGATCAGAAGGTAGTTTGCTGCTACTGTCTGCTGCCTTACGAAATTTATATAAAATCATAAAGTGCTCAGAATTTGATGATCAATATACTGACGGAAAGCCGTCGAAGAGAGGATCATCTGAACATAAAGATCACTCAATTCCGACATCAGACGAGGAAGTTATCGCCATTCTCGTGGGACTGCACAGGCTGCCTGCGAGAATCAATCTTTATCAACATACATTGGTGAACGATAATCGTTTCTATGATTTATTGCTTCCGCTGTGATAGAAACGTATGAATCCCTAACAGGTCACGTTAACCAAACGATCCAAACACCAACATTAACATATTATATTAAAATTTCATGTTAATTTTAAGAATAAATTATTTATAATTATTTTTATACAACTTCAAAATAAGTTTCAAGTAAATCTTAATGCATCTTCTAAAAATATTAAAATATTAACTACTGATCTCCAAAAAATTAGAATTTTTGAATATATTATATTTTAATACATTTAGTATAACATATATTATTTTTAAATAATTTTAATTTATATATTCTAAGATATGCGTGTTTTATCACAACGTGTCAGAAATTCCAGCTTCTATAGTTTCAGTTTTGAACATATGAAACATATGGTTATACATCTTCAAACTTAATGAAATTTAAGTATTTTGTATTAATGTAAGTCTAGTATGTATACGTAATTTTTGTACTGATTTTATTATTATTTTACTATTTATAAATTTAAATATTAATATTCATGTATGTTTAACATTCTACTTGAACTTTTATTTTCTTCCCATTCAATTGTGATATTTCAAACTTATAAAATACTTCTATTCATAATTACTTTTACTTTGTCATTCAATCTCATTTATTTAAAACTTTATAGATGATATTAATGATATATTTTACAAGTAACTTATTTCATGTTAGATGACGAATAATACAAGGATTCAAGTAAAATCAATTACATCCATATGCATCCACGACATTCATTCCAGGTGGGGAAATTCTTACTTGACTCTATTAACTGCTATTATGTGATATCTTTGAGTTCATGCATGTACATATAGGTCTCCTGACCTTTATAAACGAGGCATTTACTACTTGAATAATTGAGAAATCTTATTCAGTACATTTACATTTACATCTACATTTCATGTTACTTATTTGGTATTTACATGTGGTATTTAATTCTGGCAAGTATGTTTCTCCACTGAGCTTGTGGTTTGCTCATCCCATTACTTCATATCATTTCAGGTTTAAGAGATAGAACGTAGAGAGAGGCGATGGGTGGTGATTGTTTATTGGTATGAAAATAGAATAACTGAACAAGTTTAATTTATGTAATGACGTAATACAAAATTTAATCTCTTATATTTTATAAATTCTATTTATTGAATAAAGGTTGTCTTTTTATTTTGAATAATATGATTATTGTTCAAAACTAATTTCATTAGATTTATTTTCACTTTTAAATCACATCTTTGAGACTTAGTTATTAGTGTTAAAAATATTTTATATATCTTTCATGTAAGCTTCCGCTACTTTAAAGAATTTATATTATGGATAAAAATTAATATTTAGTCATATCCTAAACAACAAAGACTTTATATTTATATATATGGAATTTTGGGATGTGACAGTATTGATGAGCGTTTTCTCAACACACAATTAATCCCCAAGTATGAAGGATATCAATTGTAGTTTCGAAGGTGACTAAGTTAAATATCGAATCCACGGGACGGATGAATATCAATTTAATTACGTTCTAGTAGATTATGACTATTTTGGAAATAAATAGTTGGTTTATAAACTAAGTAACAATTAAAATGGCTAATAAATAACAAGAACAAGTAAATAATAGTAGTGATCAAATAAGATAATAGATAGTTCGTCAGGCCATCCAATTTTCTTCGTTAATTCGTACTTTCGTGTGTCGATGTCCGACTCTACCTTGTGGTTTATGGACGCATCGCTAGACCATACAAATCCATTCTATAGACACAAATAGATAAGCTTTTGACACGTGTAAATATCCTCAGAGCAAGACGTATACTTTACCTCCCTTTCTAGGTTCTATCATAATCAATTATTTCCTGTGCACTTAGGACTCTAACCCGATTTGATCTCCCTTTTTAGGTACTATAAAGTTATACTCTTTATACTACTTGTTAACCCGAATTCAATTCAATTAACAAACATTCATATAAGACAGTTCTAATAAGACTTCGGAATCCCTTCACTTAGAATTATAATAATAAACCCTGCTCATTAGTGAACGCACTCAACCAATAATCATGTTATGCATTCAGACTCTACACAACGATTATTGATGCACAAAACAACTATGAGTATGGATTAAAAACGTGCAATCTTATATAAACTAAACCACAAGTAGTGTTGTACGGATTATACACACGAAATACAAATTTAACTCATGAAACCTTCATAACCCTAGAACTACCGAAGTGGCTCTAGCCCATGATTGATCTAGGAACAATCATGGTTAGATAGACTGATCTTACTTGAGTCTCCAGCTACACCTCTGTCTCAGCCCTCCGGATGGATCACCAATCTCTTCTCTTCACTCCTCTTATGATTCACGATCTTAAGCTCTTCGTGCTTAGACGTCTTCCTTGACTACATGAGCCTCCTTTTATACTTGTAATCACGTCTCTAGGGCTTGGAATGGGCTTTTCAAGTGATCCCACGTGTTTTGGCCTTGAAAATCCGGATAAGGTAAGTTTCTGTGTTTTGGTTCGACCTCGTCAAACAGGTCGAACCACTGGCCAACAGGTCAAACCCCAGGTCGAACCCTGCTACTGGACACATTCTGCACTTGGTTCGACCTCTTGTACAGGTCGAACCACTCCCTCACAGGTCGAACCTCAGGTCGAACCACGCTACTGGACAATTTTTGCTCCTGGTTCGACCAACTGTCAGGTCGAACCCCAACGTCGTGGTCGAACTCCTCTCCTCGCGAACTGGTTCGACCATGGTTCGACCTGATCAAACTGGTCGAACCCCTTGAGTCGTGGTCGAACCCCTCTTCTGCTGTTTCGCAATGCTGGTTCGACCTGTAGGAGAGGTCGAACCCTCCTCCAACCAGGTCGAACCCTACTCTTTCCTTGGTAGTTCGCGTGGTCTCGACTTTGTCTCTTTGATTCTTGGCACTTCCATTCCGTTTTTGCTATGAAAACCACTTAAATAGCTCCACTAACACCTGATTCATGCTAATTCACAATATATATAGGTTTTCCACCTATTTCCACCTCAAAACTCTCCAAAACTAGCACAAAATATGATGTCAAACTTGTGAATTTACACACTCATCAAACCCCCAAACTTACATGTTGCTCGTCCCGAGGCAACCAAATCAAACCACAGGAGTCGTGTATAATTCACCAAGATCAAGTACAACACATATCACACATGCAACTTCATTCAATCAAACAAGTA
Organism: Pogostemon cablin; assembly: GCA_023678885.1. Lineage (NCBI taxonomy): Eukaryota > Viridiplantae > Streptophyta > Magnoliopsida > Lamiales > Lamiaceae > Pogostemon > Pogostemon cablin. The sequence goes on from CM042995.1 coordinate 15,603,442, forward strand.
TTAATTTCTTCATATATATCACTCATGCAAAACCAATCCAATCACATACCATTCGGAGTACTAAGTAATTTCGCTCACAAGATAAGTATTTATTCTCTTTCACTCAAGTGCGTGAAGCACTATATATGTTAATATAAACACTCATATCAATCCATATTCACGCGTAACCATAAGCTTGCAAAGGTCTCAAAAATCAACTTATAATCAACTCTTCACTAGGATCACAAAGGACTTGTTTTTGGGTTGTAATGTTGGCTCTTTGGAAAAAGGTAGGAAAATTTGGACTAAGTGACTTAAGACACTAGTAGAGAGTTACCTTGGAGGTTCTCGATTTCTTCTTCTTACAGCAAGTTCTCCTCCAATGTCGTCTCTTGAACTTGTAAAATTCCTGAATTTTCCTTCTTTTCATGGCATCAACATCATCTTTTTAAACAATTCGGGTACCGATTTCAGGCACTACCCTTCTCATGTATATAGGCCATCAGCTGCTAAGCTTCACACACCAAGTATAAACAATCGGGGTACCAGTTTCGGGCACTACCCCTAAACAAGATTTAACCATATTCTTTCCATCCAACCATATTCTATCTTTCTTTTCTTCTTGCAACACTTACTCACCTCCACTCTCTCTACCAATGATTAGGTTAATCAAGCTCAAGTAAAGGCTTATAAGGTTATTCACTTCGGCTACCAAAGAAAAAGCTTTAACGGCTCAACGGGCATCCAAAGGTTAATAAAATCATTAGGAAGGATAAATTTGGCTAAGTAACTTAATCACGAAATAATGACCTAAGATCATGTCCTAGCAATTTATCAACCATAAGTCTCACACAAGACTCAAAGTCAAGTTCTAGAATACGTTCATATGAATTATCCTCTCAAGAATAAAATAATCATGATCAAGCATGATTAAAAAGCTCAAATCCTCACATAGGTAATCCTAGTACTCCTCATAGCACATAATTAAGATCAATTCCACAAGAACTCAATATACTTATCAACTAAACATGCTTTTCATCAATAGAAATTAACACATGAACATATGAATACACAATATCAATAAGCTTATACCCAATTAATCATACAAGATATCACTTATACATTCCACTCACGCATGAATCACACCCCAACCTAAAGATAAAAGGAAAAATAATGGAATCAAGATGAATCGGAGGAAACCAAAGAAACCTGAAAAACTACTCCTCCGGAGCATCATCATCCTCATTATCATCATCCTCATCATCAAGCCTCCGCTCCACAATCCGGCGCAAATTACCGATATGTCTATCCAAGTAATCAACTCGATCACCCAACCTACCAACTTTCTCATTCAAAGCCGTATACCTCTCATTCAGCGTAGCATAGTTGGCGTTAGCGAGTTCAAGCTGTCGGTTTGTCTCCTGCTGGCTAGCAACGATCGCGACCAGCTGCTCATAAATAAGGCGGAGCTGCTCCCGTGTATCATTCGAGACAGCCCACTGTTGACGCGGTGCTGGCTCATACTGAGGTGTGTCGTGCTGCTCCTCTTCCGGAATCTCCATCTCTAGCTGCTCATCTACCCGATGCTCGACCTCGGGCTGCTGTGGCCACTGTAATGGCTGGTGTGGTGGTGGATGGTACTCTTCCTGTTTCATAATTTGCTGTAGCTCCTCCAACCTACCTTCGACACACAACCTAGCCACGGCTCTCCAATCCCCATTGGTCTTCACAGTCACGGACAGAGCAGTGTGTCCTAGGGAGTTCATCAACAAGTTCCTCGCCTCCCGAACAGTGGTCATGTTGTTCATGTCAAAGGGAAACATAAAGTCGAATGGCTTTGGTCCTCTCGTGAAGAACCAATCACCATCTCTAAAGTGTGCAAATCCTCCCTTTACACATGTGAGCATCACCAAGTCGGGCTCTCCTCTAACAGGTGTAATGCCGGTGAAGTCCATGTTGTAGTGCTCAGCTACAATCGTCAGCAACCCTCCAATGTTCACCTTCTGAAATCCAACGGTCCTGAATCGATGCAGCTGCGCGATGAAATATGCTCCCACATTGAACTTCACCCCATTCATCATACACCATAGGGCATAAAGCTCTCCTCTAGACACACAGCCACCCTCCGAACGAGCAAAAAGTGTGTTTCCAAGCACTCGATCCATATATTTCAACACTGGATTCTTGATCGGGGTTGCACGAGCCTGCCTAATCTTATAGTCTCTGATCTCTCCGGTTATCTCCCTCCAAAACCTATTAGCGTTGAAGTGTCCATTCTCCACTCGAGAAATCTCTAGAGGCGTCTGAAAAAGCTGATTAAAATCCTCAGTCGTCCATCTCCTTCGGACTCCTCCTAACTGAAATGAGCACTGATACGGGTAGCCAAGTGGGTCCTTATCCATCTCAAATGATCAAACTACCTCCGCTGTAACGTGGAAGTAAGTCGGCTTCTTCAACTCCATAAATCTGCGGATCCCCACTCGATCGAACAACATCGTCATATCATCCCTAATGCTCATAAGTCTCATGGCCTCATCATCTTGGTATCTTGTCCGAGCTATCTTGTCTGAGACTTCTTCCCACTTTTCTTTAATCTCATCCCAGTTTTGCATTTGAATTTTAAAGTTTTCGGGTAAACGATCTTGTAACCTCAGCTTCCTCGTCACTGTGTCCACATTCGAAGGCCTGTCTTGCCTCTTCTTCGATCTTGCTTCCTCTGCCTTAACTTTCCCTTTATTTGATCCTTGTCCCTTTCCTGAAAACAACTATTTCAACACAACCAACAAAATAAGAACACAAGTATTTGACTAGCATATCCTATACTACACTCAAGACTTCAAGCATCCATGCTTAATCAACTCCAACTATCATCTTAACACCACTTGCTCATTCATCATGCTCAAAACATCATCAATCACACTCTCTTTAATCTTAAAATCATCAACAACAAGCATGCAACAACCAATTCAAGCCATTCAACATAAATTTCAACAATTGAACTTCATGAACAACTTAAACTATCAACAATTCAAACCATGCTCATTCCTCTAGATGCATCATATCCTTGATCAACCACACAAAACTCAAGTTCTATCCATAATCAAGCAATCTCAAACCAATAAACATGAATTCATATGAATCAACTCAAAAATATCAATTATCACCATGAATTTCAACCAAAATCAACATCAATCAACTTTCCCACAACACATTTCTTGCAATAAACTTCAATCCTAAGGTAATTGAGTTGAAAGAACGTACCTTTAGTCTTGCCCATGGTTAACAATTGATAATTTGCACACAACACTCAAAAACGCGACTGAAGCCCTAATTCGTGACGAAAATCGCCCAAATCCGCGCCCAATTCAAGAATTAAGAGTGTAATGTTGTGTAATCGGTGCAAAATCAAGTGTAATTGATGAATTTATGCAAGGGTGTTAAGGTTTGGGGAAGGTTCGAGGTTTGGTGAACAAAAAGAATGATCGAACCCTTCTAAAAACACAACTTAAAACGCATACCTGACTGGGTTCGACCTCGGATTCGACCTGCAGAACAGGTCAAACCTCGAGTGATGAGGTCGAACCTACCTTCTGGACAACTACTCCTCGTGGTTCGACTTGGGTTTGACCTTCTGAACAGGTCGAACCATGAATGTCGTGGTCGAACCTATCACCTGAAAAACAGAGTGCTCTGAACGGACTGGTTCGACCTCAGGTTCGACCTTCTGATCAGGTCGAACCATAACGGCTCAGGTCGAACCACCCTACTGTAAGATTTAAGTCACCGGGTTCGACCTTGGTTCGACCTGTTAGACAGATCGAACCAAGAATGATCAGGTCGAACCACCTCACTGGATGATTTTCTGCGTCGGTTCGACTTCCTCTGCTCGGTTCGACCTCCTGGCCTGGTCGAACCTCTCCAGGCTTTGGTCGAACCACTTTTTTAAGCTTCCAAACTGAGTGTTCTTAATCCCTATTCACTTCAAACTTCAATACGAATCATTAGGTACCAACTAAAGCACAACTTCATCCAAAATTTATTCCACAAAATATTATTCATGAGTAACTCCGTAAAAGAAAACACAACCAAAACCCACTAAACATTAGGCAAGTTGTAAAAAAATTGTCACATCAAAATCGATTAAAATTTTAAATATGGTGCAAAAACCAACTCCCCTAACAAACATCACAAAGAAAAGATTATACTATCGATGCTTATCAAGGTAAGTACATCACACACCCCCCAAACTTAGTAGAAACTATAGTTGAAACTAAGTTTGCAAAGAGATGTAATTGTCGATAAGTAAGCACTTCAAATATAAAAATTTCTTACTCACACGAATGAAATAAAACATTAAAACGGGAGGGAAAGCCCCCAACAGGCGCTCATGTTTAACGTCGGAGAGTCACGACGGTACCAAATCAGATCAAGGTATCCACAAAGATGACACAAACATCATCTGGCGACTTGTAATGCTTCAAGCGATGTCCATTCGCCGCAAAAATGTCTCCATCCTTGTCAATCAGCTCAAAACTCCCCACTCCTAAGACTCGATGAATCATGAATGGTCCCGTCCACTTAGATTTCAACTTGCCTGTAAAAAGCTTTAAACAAGAGTTAAAAAGTAATACCTCATCTCCTTGCTTGAACTCCTTGTACAAGATCTTCGAATCATACCACCTCTTAATCCTTTCCTTGTAGATCTCTGAATTCTTGTACGCACGACTCTGAAACTCATCCAAAAGATTGATGTGAGTAATCCTCAACTCCTTCACATTCATGAGAGTTAAGTTCAAGCTTCGCAAAGCCCAAAACGCTTTGTGTTGAATCTCTACAGGTAAGTGGCACGGCTTCCCATAGACAATCTGATATGGTGACATATCTAACACCATCTTGTACGCGGTTCGGAACCCCCACACGACATCATCGAGCTTCAAAGCCCAATCCTTTCTATTGGTTCCGACCACCTTCTCCAAAATCTGTTTGACATGACGGTTAGAGACCTCCGCTTGCCCATTCGCTTGAGGATGATAGGGTGAAGTGACCCTATGCTTAACACCACACCCTTTAAGCACCTTCTCAAGAAATTTATTTACGAAATGCGTACCTCCATCACTAACAAGTGCTCTAGGGACTCCAAAATGGGCAAAGATATGCTTCTTCAAGAAAGATATAACAGTTTTCGAATCATTCAAGCGAGTAGGAATCGCTTCCACCCACTTAGAAACATAATCCACCGCAAGTAGAATGTAGAGAAATCCATTAGATGGGGGAAAAGGCCCCATAAAATCGATACCCCACACATCAAAAATCTCGACCACTATACTTGCCTGAAGCTGCATCTCGTCTCTCCTACCGATATTCCCCATGCGTTGACATCTATCACAAGACGCCACATAGGTCTCACAATCCTTGAACAAGGTAGGCCAATAAAGAGCGGACTGAAGTACCTTGGCTGCTGTCTTTTGAGCGCCGAAGTGCCCCCCGTTAGGTTGTGCATGGCAAAACACGAGAATACTCTCCATCTTCATCTCGGGCACACACCTACGGATGATAGAATTCGTGCAAATTTTGTACACAAACGGATCATACCATATGAAAGTCTCAACATCCCTTTTGAATTTAGCAAGTTGATATCGGTTGAGATCCCTTGTAATTTCTCCCACAGCAATATAATTAACATAATCCGCATACCAAGGATCAACTCCCTGCGCAGCAACCACACACGCTCGCTCAGCCCCTTCAACAAACACGGTCATGATTTTTTCATCCGGGAACATTTTCTCAATATACTTGAAAGAATTATCGCAATGTTCCCTAGTCTCCAACCTCGAAAGATGACCCGCTAGCACATTATCAGAACCTTTCTTGTCCCGGATCTCCATGTCAAACTCTTGAAGTAGAAGAATCCACCTTATGATCCTAGGCTTCGTCTCCTTCTTTTCAATCAAGTACCAAATCGCAGAATGATCCGTGTACACAATAGTCTTCATGCCAACCAAATACTGACGAAACTTATCGAATGCGTACACAACAGCCAAAAACTCCTTTTCAGTCACCGTGTAATTCTTTTGTGCCGCATCGAAAGTCTTACTTGCATAGTAAATAGCGCAAAACTTCTTTTCCTTCAGCTGTCCAAGCACCACTCCAAGTGCTACATCACTTGCATCACACATTAGTACAAACGGTTGAGTCCAATCCGGTGTGATCAAGATAGGTGCAGAAATAAGCGCCTCCTTCAAAACTTGAAAAGTTGTTAGACAATCATCATCAAAAACAAAAGGAACATCCTTTTCAAGTAAGCGAGATAAGGGCTTAGAGTATTTTGAGAAGTCTTTTATAAATCTCCTGTAAAAACCGGCGTGTCCAATGAAGGACCGCACTCCTCTTTCATTGGTCGGTGGTGGAAGTTTCTCAATCGCCACCACTTTAGCATGATCTACCTGCAACCCTTTAGCCGAGACATGATGCCCCAGAACAATCCCATCCTTCACCATGAAGTGGCACTTCTCCCAATTCAAGACGAGATTAGTCACTTGGCATCTCTTCAAAACAGTAGCTAGGTTAGACAAACAAATATCAAAGGAGGAACCAAAAATAGAAAAATCATCCATGAACACCTCCATGATCTTCTCTATCAACCCATCGAATATTGCCATCATGCATCTCAGAAAAGTAGCAGGCGCATTACATAACCCAAATGGCATTTTCCAAAAAGCAAAGGTCCCGTAGGGGCAAGTAAAATTGGTTTTTTCTTGATCCTCGGGGGCAATCATAATTTGGTTGTACCCCGAGTATCCATTCAAGAAATAATAAAACTCATACCCTGCAAGACGATCTAACATTTGATCCATGAAAGGAAGAGGAAAATGATCCTTACACGTGTTTTCATTCAACTTCCTATAATCAACACATGTACGCCATCCCGTAGGAATCCTTGTGGCTATCGCTTCTCCATCCTCAGCTTTTACTACAGTCATACCCCCCTTTTTAGCAACTACATGCAATGGACTCACATGAGGACTATCACTAATAGGATATATGATTCCGGCATCCAACCACATAAGGATTTGCTTCCTAATTACCTCTTGAATCGCGGGATTAACCCTCCACTGATTCTAAACACTTGCCTTTGTCTCGTCTAACAATCTTATCCTATGCATACAATACGAAGGACTAATTCCTTTCAAATCCTCATGAGACCAACCAATCGTAGATTCATACTTCCTAAGAACGTTCAATAACTCCTCAAGTTGATCATCATCAAGAGAAGAAGATACAATTACCGGATATTTTTCATTGTCGCCAAGAAAGGCGTACTTCAAGTGTTCCGGCAAAAGTTTCAACTCCTCTTTCCTCACCTCCATCGGAGGGCTCTCGTTATCCAAAGGCAAGTACTTCCTAGTCCACTTGACTTCTTCCACCTTAGTTCTTCCCGATTCAAACCTGTCATCACCCAAAGCAAGTAAGTTTTCCAGAAAGTCAATACACACCTCGTTGGAGAGTCCGTCAAGCTCCGTAGTGGGATAAGTAATAGATTCCATCAAACATGTCTCAAGAGGATCCTTTGACAGGATCAGAGACATGTCCTCTTTCACAATCTCCTCCACCACGTCAATACTAAGACACTGCGACTCCATGGGCATCTTCATTGCTTTGTCTAAGTTGAAAAGAACTTCTTCTTTGTCCATCTGCAATCTAAGCTCTCCTTTCTGAACATCAATCATAGCTCCAGCAGTAGCAAGGAAAGGTCTACCCAAGATTAAAGGGATATTATTCTTGTCTTCTTCCATCTCTAGCACAAGAAAGTCCACAGGAAAGACTAGCTTCTCCACTTTGACGAGAACGTCTTCAATTATACCTTTTGGAAACGTCATCGACCTGTCCGCCAATTGGAGAACCACTGTTGTAGGGGTCAACTCCCCCAAACCAAGCCTCTGAAAGATGGACAAAGGCATCAAATTGATGCTTGCCCCTAGATCGCACAAAGCTCGCCGTGCCGGCCCCTTTCCGATTTCACATAGAATAGTGAAGCTCCCCGGATCCTTCATCTTTTGCGGCAGCTTCCTTTGGATGATTGAGCTGAAATTCTCAGATAAATTCACCATTTCAATTTCGGTTAAGCTCCGCTTCTTCAACAATATATCCTTTAAAAATCGGGCATAGTACGACATCTCCATGATTGCCTCTGAGAAAGGAATGCTCAAGCTTATTTTGTTCATTATCTCTGAAAACTTCTTGAACTTCTCTTCCAATCCCTTCTTCACAAGCTTGTAAGGAAACGGCGGAGGTATTTTTGTTTTGGGAATCCCCCATTCATCACGATCAACCTTCTCCGCTTTCTCCTTTTCGGCTCTCAGTCGCTTGGCTCTCTCCCACTTTTTCTCAGCTATTATCTCAGTACTTTGTTCATTCTGAGCCACTGGAGTAGCATCAACATCATCGAGAGTGTTCGGAGTGGAACAGGTAATTTCTGGTGGGGTTCGACCTGTGGAACAGGTCGAACCATGTACGTACTGGTCGAACCTTGCTTCTGGATAACGGCTCTCTTTTTGAATTTGAGGTTCGACCTGGGTTCGACCTATGAAAAACAGGTCGAACCATGGGTACCTAGGTCGAACCGGCCTATTGTACTCCTTCCGCCATCCGGTTCGACCAAGGTTCGACCTGTTTGATAGGTCGAACCATGACCGTCGTGGTCGAATCGTTGTTGTGACAAAATAGAGTGCTCCAAGTGGTGCGGTTTGATCTGGGTTTGACCTGTTGGATAGATAGAACCAAGATTGGTTTGATCGAACCGGTGTTCTGGAAAAACAGAGTGCTCCGAGTTGTGGGGTTCGACCATGGTTCGACCTGTGGGACAAGTCGAACCATCTGCAGTTTGGTCGAACCGATGCTGCAATCTCTCCTGATCGTGTCCAGTGTGTTGGTTCGACCTCCCCTGTATGGTTTGACCTTCAATGTTGGTCGAACCATGTTCGAACCTTGCCCTAGACATGTCCAAATTTGATTCCGGACTCATAGGTCCCTCGTACTGCGTTCCCAACCTTAATGTGATGGCGTTGCAGGACCTTGGATTCTCAATACTTTGAGACGGGAACTTCCCCTTCTCAAGAGTTTGAGTAAGCTTGTTAACACTTCTTGCCATCTCCCCTATCAGTAACGTAAGGTCCTTCACCTGCTTAGATATAACCTCATGGTTTGCATCGATTTTCTTTTCAAGTTTGGCCTCAAGGCGGTTAACTCTTTCATCATTCTTGGCCATATACATGTTCACAGTATCCTCAAGACCCTGTTTCCCTTCTTCCACCTTAGCACCCGGATCAACACCCATCGGAGGTTGAATCGCATTATTCGGATTGCTCCATGAGAACTCCGGCCTCCTAGGCTGTTGATAACCACCCGGGGGACCACGATTATTAAAGTTTCCTCGATAGTTCCCTTGGTAGTTCCGATTTTCTTGGTCTGGATACCTAGTCCCTGAATACTTTGACCCATGGCATAGTGTGCCTCTTCCAACTCCTCTTGGATTGGTCCCTCATTCTTTAACTCCTGCTGCATGATTGCCACGCGCTGAGATAGTTCGCTGATTTGCTTCTGTTGGGATTCAAGTAGCTTGTTGATATTGGACAAGCTAGAGACGATCTCATCCTCTCTACTTGTTTTCACCATTGCTTGTTCAACCTTAGCTACCTTACCAAGGACATAAGTACCTCTAACTCTATCAGTTGGCCAATCCCTCGAATTCATCGAAATATCTTCAAACAACTTCTCGGCCTCTATGGATGACTTTGTAAGCAATGCTCCATTAGAAGAATCATCCAATAAAACTCGTGAATCACAGTCCAATCCATTGTAGAATATACTGATATATTGAGCTTTAGATAGCCCATGTTGAGGACACTTCCTAAGCATGTCCTTGAATCTATCCCCTGCTTCATGAAATTTTTCTCCTCCACCCATAGCGAATTGGTTAATGTCTTGCTTCATTTTAAATACCTTTGAAGGTGGCATATGCCTCTCCAAGAACCTTAACTTCAGTTGCTCCCAAGTGGTGCACTCAGCTGCGTTGATAGTGTCGTACCAATCTCTCGCCTTTTCAGTAAGTAAGAATTTGAACAAAAGGATCTTCCTTGCATCTTCATGTTCTCCTGCGTCTTTTTGAGTACTTGCATAGCCCAAGAACTTGTTCAGATGCTGCTGTGGATCCTCGAAAGACCCTCCTAAAAAGGAGTTCCTTTCTATCATGCTAATAAGAGCGGGATGAAGATCGAACGCTGAATTAGTTCCCCTTGCTCCTAGAAGCCCAAAATTTCCAGCCCCATTGTTTCTGAAAACCTCTCGGATGGCTAGATTATCCGGATTTGCTGCCATGTTGACTGTCCTTACTCCCGAATTAACTTCAGTTGGAGCTTCAATCATCTGCGAAATCTGCTCGTCAACTTCAACTCCAAAATTCAGAGCTTCAGTTGGATCAATAGTCTTTGCCTTGCTCTTCTTCTTCTTTCTTGACGATGCTCCGATTTCAGGATTATAGGGTTCAAGTTCACCTTTCTTTGATCTCGTGAGCATGCACCTAAAAAGAACTAGAATTAAAACAATAAAACAAGAAAAATAGCCTTAACAAACTAGAAATAACAAAAAGATAATTTAAGCCGTCCCCGGCAACGGCGCCAAAAACTTGATGAGCGTTTTCTCAACACACAATTAATCCCCAAGTATGAAGGATATCAATTGTAGTTTCGAAGGTGACCAAGTTAAATATCGAATCCACGGGGCGGATGAATATCAATTTAATTACGTTCTAGTAGATTATGACTATTTTGGAAATAAATAGTTGGTTTATAAACTAAGTAACAATTAAAATGGCTAATAAATAACAAGAACAAGTAAATAATAGTAGTGATCAAATAAGATAATAGGTAGTTCGTCAGGTCATCCAGTTTCCTTCGTTAATTCGTACTTTCGTGTGTCGATGTCCGACTCTGCCTTGTGGTTTATGGACGCATCGCTAGACCATACAAATCCATTCTATAGACACAAATAGATAAGCTTTTGACACGTGTAAATATCCTCAGAGCAAGACGTATACTTTACCTCCCTTTCTAGGTTCTATCATAATCAATTATTTCCCGTGCACTTAGGACTCTAACCCGATTTGATCTCCCTTTTTAGGTACTATAAAGTTATACTCTTTATACTACTTGTTAACCCGAATTCAATTCAATTAACAAACATTCATATAAGACAGTTCTAATAAGACTTCGGAATCCCTTCACTTAGAATTATAACAATAAACCCTGCTCATTAGTGAACGCACTCAACCAATAATCATGTTATGCATTCAGACTCTACACAACGATTATTGATGCACAAAACAACTATGAGTATGGATTAAAAACGTGCAATCTTATATAAACTAAACCACAAGTAGTGTTGTACGGAGTATACACACGAAATACAAATTTAACTCATGAAACCTTCATAACCCTAGAACTATCGAAGTGGCTCTATCCCATGATTGATCTATGAACAATCATGGTTAGATGGACTGATCTTACTTGAGTCTCCAGCTACACCTCTGTCTCAGCCCTCCGGATGGATCACCAATCTCTTCTCTTCACTCCTCTTATGATTCACGATCTTAAGCTCTTCGTGCTTGGACGTCTTCCTTGACTGCATGAGCCTCCTTTTATACTTGTAATCACTTCTCTAGAGCTTGGAATGGGCTTTTCAAGTGATCCCACGCGTTTTGGCCTCGAAAATCCGGATAAGGTAAGTTTCTGCGTTTTGGTTCGATCTCGTCAAACAGGTCGAACCACTGGCCAACAGGTCAAACCCCTAGGTCGAACCCTGCTACTGGACACATTCTGCACTTGGTTCGACCTCTTGTACAGGTCGAACCACTCCCTCACAGGTCGAACCTCAGGTCGAACCACGCTACTGGATAATTTCCGCTCCTGGTTCGACCAACTGTCAGGTCGAACCCCAACGTCGTGGTCAAACTCCTCTCCTCGCGAACTGGTTCGACCATGGTTCGACCTGATCAAACAGGTCGAACCCCTTGAGTCGTGGTCGACCCCCTCTTCTGTTGTTTCGCAATGCTGGTTCGACCTGTAGGAAAGGTCGAACCCTACTCTTTCCTTGGCGGTTCGCGTGGTCTCGACTTCGTCTCTTTGATTCTTGGCACTTCCACTCCATTTTTGCTATGAAAACCACTTAAATAGCTCCACTAACACCTGATTCATGCTAATTCACAATATATATAGGTTTTCCACCTATTTCCACCTCAAAACTCTCCAAAACTAGCACAAAACATGATGCCAAACTTGTGAATTTACACACTCATCATGTATTATTTTAAATAAATATTTAATAAATATAATTAAATAAAAGGAAAAATTACTTGTAGGTACACACTTTATACCCATAATTTCTGTGAGATGCATTGATTTAAAATAATTACTCTCACATACAAAATAATAAAATAAAATATCAAATATAACCCTAAATCCATACACTTTTAAACCACAAACCTTAAACCTTCACCACCATCGAACCACTGTCGGACCGCTGCCTGCCGATCACTAGACCACCGCCGGCCGGCCGCCAGAAAATCGCCGGACCGCCACCGCCGCCGAACCACCATACTTTTTTGCTGCACATAATTTTTTACTGCACACACTTTTTTTTACTACACACACTTTTACTGCACACAAACATTTATGTGCAGCACATTGTAAGGATAATATTGAAATATCACTATATATTTTTGTAGTTAGTAGTAATATTTTGTATATTTGTATCTCATAGTAATTAAGGATTTTTTAGTGTACCTAGTCGTAATCCTCCCTAAATAAAACTTATAACTATTAATTAAATATATAAAATAGGCAAAAACCTGTGAGGGCGCATGGGCACACTCCGTGCGCCTTTAGAATTTTGTGTTAAATTGTATACCTTTTAGTATAAAAATGTGTACCCTTTATTTTCTGAAGAAAAATAAAAAAAATATTATTGAAAAGTGTATACCCTTTAGGACAAAATGGTGTACCTTTATTAATTAAAGTGTATACCCTTTAGAATAAAATAATGTATCATTACCCATAATATTAAATTCTAAAAGCGCACGGTGTGCTCCCGGGGGTACGCAAGACCAACTCTATAAAATATCTTATCATATGGTATAAATTACATAATATATATTAAATTTAATTAAAAATATATACTCCATATAATCGGGATACCTAGGCATTACTCGTACTCGTCCCAAACCCTAATGGTATTTTTCACAACTACCCGTACCCTACCCATTAGGGTTTGGGTAGATCGGGTACCCCGAAATACTCGTCTCATTGCCATCTCTATTCCCACCTAACACACCTAATATACTTTATATTTTATTTTTCATACTCCCTCCGTCCCAACTTCAACTTCACACTTTTCGTTTTGGTTCGTCCCAAATTCAACTTCACACTTCCATAAAAGGAAAAAATAACAAACTAATATCCCTCTAACATACTTTAATTTCAAATTTGCCATCACCTTTTTAACACACATAACATACTTTATCATTTATTTATTAACCAAAAATATCATACTAAGCTCAAAAGTAAGTCAAAAGTGACTTTTCTTAAACTCCGTATCTACAGTAAACGTGAACTTGAATTTTGGGACGGTGGGAGTATAAAAATACTATATTACCCTCCAAAAGTCAATAAATTTGTTCAAAAAATATTTTTTTTTTAAATTCCATATCTATAATAACAATGAAGTTTATTATAAGATGGAGAGAGTATAAATTATAAATTTATATATATATATATATATATATATATATATATATATATATATATATATATATATATATATATCTGTTTCATGGCAAGGGTAGTTTTTACTTTTTGGCACGTGGATTAAGGAGTATTATTATTTAATGTGTATTGGGTAGTTGTATTAGTGGGAGTGTGAGTCCCATATTTTAATTGTGTTAGTGGGTGTGTGGGTCCCATGTGTGTAATAAAGGAAAGTTGACTCTTTGGGTGGGATGTCCAAAATGAAAAAAAGAGACTCTTTGGGTGTGACGAGGGAGTATAAAATTTCACATAATAATCGGGTTGGGTTTCGGGTGAAAAAATATAGTCATATTCTACCCTTACCTGCATATTCTTCTCTCGGGTTCGGGTATTAATCGATCTGTTATTCGATTTTTAACCCACTTATTTGTGCTCGATAGCTAGGTACCCGTCGGGTAACCCAATCCAACGAATAAAACTGACATCCTTAATTAACCATTTTAAAAAACAAATTCTTCACACTATTTTTGTTTGTATGTCCCAATAAATCTTTTGCATCTCAAAAGTAGAAACATCACTTTATTCAATAATAACTTCGAAATTTATTTTAATTTCAAATTTATTATTCATTTTTTGCAAAAATACTACTTCCTCTAAAGTCTCTAGCCCTCATTATCTAGGGCGGAGGAAGTATTACTTTACTTAATAGGAGTACACTACAGTGCCTTTTAGAATCAACAAAATTAGTTAAAGAGCAATTTTCTTGATCAAAGCCAGTATAAAATAAAAATCGTGGTGTGGAAAATTATGGGACTGGTTCCATGGTTGATCACCTAATTAATCCCCATACTTTAGGAATTCAGATAATATCAAAAGCAAACTTATTTCATTGAGAGGAAAATTAGAACAAACTAAAATTAAAATCAAATTCCACTCCAATTCTAAATTCATCACAGGAAATAAAAAACAGTCCACACAGAATTAATTAAACATTCATTAACTTAACTCCTACCACATTAAACAAACCTTAAACTTCCATTAAGAACTCCTTGTCTTTCTCCAACCTCTCCAAAGCCTTCGCTTCCAAACTAATCTCCACATCAATGCTCCTCCCCCCACTCTTCCCGGGGTACAGATACACCATCCCATCGAACCGGTTGTTCAACCCGCTCCGAACACTTTCCGGGCTGCCCCACCCGAAATCCACCTCGTACACCTTGAACCGGGGCGAACTCCCCACCGCCACGCAGTTGACACCCGCATCCTTGTACTGGAATATAATCGGGTTGCTCTCCCACTCGTCGTTCCGCTTATTGATTGCCTCCGCATTGTGCGACTCTATGGCGTCCCGGATCAGACCCGCCCCGAATTCAACCGGGTTGCTCAGGATCAACCCGGCTCCCGTCACCGTGAAGATCGCCTGGATCAGGTTCCCGAAGTAGCTCTCCGGCATCGGCGGGTCGACCCGCTTCCGGCAGTCGGCGAACACCGTGAAAACGGTGTAGTCCTGTGGGGCGAGCTCCCGGGCACGTGTGACGGCGTGCCACACGTGCGCGGAGAGCGACTGGAAGGTGGAGAATGGCCGCGAGGGGTCGGTACCGGCGTTTACCTTTGACTTGATCTGGTCAACGGCTGACTCGGAGAACTTGAAGACCTTCTCGCGGAGTGCGGGGGCGGAGGGGAGGGCGTCGCCGTTGGGTGCTGAGTTGGCGTGCTCCGGCGCATCGGACGGCTGGGAGAGATCGAGTTTCACTCTGGTGTTTCGCGCCTTGGTACGCTCGAGGAACGGTGCGACTGCGATGGAGGTGGCCCCACTGCAGATGGCGGCCCATGAGCTCATGAAGTGCCACGTGGAGGTGCCATCCAGTATAGCGTGGTTGAAGGCAAGACCCATTGCTAGTCCATCCTTGAGTTTTGTGAGCTGTAAACACGTGGCAAAATGAAATGAGATTACTTATACCACGTGGCAAAAAAAAATTAATGCAATATAATGTTTCTTCACTTTGGTTTTAGATATTTTGATTTGAGCTTGATTTTATTATTTAATGTTTGTTTTGACTTTTAGTTTAATAAATTTAAATTTTATATAAAAAAACTCATATAAGCAAAAAAAATCTAAGTATCCTAGATCGTGGGCTATATAATTATCACTATAAATAAGAATCATAATTCCAACCGTAGTGATTAACATCAACATAATATAATTAGATGGATCGATCCAGCCGCCGAATTCTAAAGAAAAATCACTATCGAGGGTTCAAGACCATACATATTGATAAATAGAGCTGCTATTTATTTGTTGAAGGTGAGGGAAGTAATCAAAGAGAACGGAGAATAAAGAAAAAATATTAATTGAGATTATATAATTTATGATAGGGGTGAGTAATAATTAATATTATTTGTAGTGTATACAGAATAGATTTAAGAGAAATTTATTAAAATTGGATTTTGAAAATCATAATAAATAATGATATTATATATATATATGGTTTTAGGTAGGGTTTATTTTTAACTTTATTTAAAAAATGGAATGGTCCATCCTAAATACTCCTGCCCATCGATTCGATAGAGTGGTTATCCACTCCACACAACTGTTACAAGGAGTTCTTCCTTTTGAGATATTTTTTCAACACTATAGAAATGAGATTCAATTCATAAATTTTGAGTAAATCATAATTCCTATTAATTAGTTGAGCTGTCAATACAAACAAAACGGAATTTCAGAAACAGCATCACACAAACTTTTATTTACTTTTAATGAAATCATTTGACACCATTCATATGAAATGCAAATGTAGGTATAGTTTGGTAGGAACTCAAAATGTGCATTTATGCATGCCATCAGTATTATGAAGGGTTGATTGGATTAAATGGACCTCGACCAATTTGACCTACTATAATAATTAGACATACGAGAGTAAACATAGGCTTAGCTGGACTAATTCGTCAAGTGCAAATCCACCAATCTGTTCACCAATCACCAATCACCAATCACCCGTTTCATAAATGGCTACTACTATTATCATCAGCATCTAATAATTCATTTTGATACATTATTTTCACAATTTTATTTTTTTAATCATTAAGAAAATTCATACTCTCTCTCTTCGCTCGAAGGAGGATATTTTTTCCATTTTAATCGTCTGCTTCAAAGAAGGTCATTTCCTTTTTTACACACATGAGACCCATATAAACCCACTAATACAACTAAAATATGGGTCCACACTCCCACTAATACAACTACCCACTACACATTAAATAATAATACTCCTTAATAATCAACGTGCACAAAAGTAAAATATCCTCTTTCGGGCGGACGGAGGGAGTATAATATACTCCTACGGTTCATTGGTAAGAAATCTATATATTTTTTTAATGAATTGAAAGGTATTAAATACTCCTTCCATCTCAATTTTAACTACACAATTTCTGTTTGATCCATCTTAAATTTAATTTTACACTTTCCATAAAAGAAAAAAGTAACGAACTAATATCTTTCTAATATACTTTACTTTAATTTCAAATTTGTTATCACTTTTTTAACACATATAACAAACTTTATTATTTATTTATTATCCAAAAATATTATAGTACCTTCAAAAGTAAGTAAGTAAAAAAAGTGACTTTTTTTTTAAACTTTGAAGATGAATTTAGAACGAAGAAATTATTATTTTATATAAAGTAAATAATTATATTAATTGTGCAGTGATAAAATAGATACATTATCAACAAATATTAAATTTTTTTTTTATCTCATTAACCCAAAAAACATGTCCTATCAAAATCCGATCATCATTGATCACCCCAATAATAACTCAACCAACTATGACCCAACTAATCGTACATTGGGGTGGGTTGTGAAATAATTCGGAATAATATTAATTTTGATCCTTTAGGATATGCAAAATCCAACTTTAGTTCTAAGGTTTGGTAAAATTTTAAAAGTGGTCCTCCAGTATCCGCTTTTAGTCATTTTTCTCCACTTTTAGTCCTTATTTGACTTATCTTAGAGGACCAAAAGTGGACAAAAATAACAAAAAGTGGACCAAGAGGACCAAAAGAGGATATCGGAGGACCATTTTTTTAAAATTACCAAACTTGAAGATTAAAATTGGATTTCGCATATCCTAAAGAACCAAAATTGATATTTTCCCAAATAATTCCATCACCAACCTACTTTGACACTGATCCAAATTCCTTATAACACATTGATATTTCACACTCTATATTACATAACATATTTTCTTTATCAAAAAATCAAACCCTAACGAAATACATATAAACCCTTAGCACACACTTCACGATAATTTAGAGAATGATTCATACATCTAATAAGTAAAATATTAGATGAAATGGAGAAATGAAATAGGAGCTCCTATTTGTTTTGACAAGTATGCTTAGAAGAGATCCCTATCAATTATTCAATCACAAATATCCATTATAGTAAGGTGGATATGATCATATTTGTTTAAATAAATCTTAAACAATTATATGCTAACATGATCAAATGGCATTAAACAACAGAAATAATACAACAAATCAAACAATTTTAATGGGTCAAATGTTAATTTAGAAGCCCTAAAGTTTGAAATATTATATTTAGTCTACGATCAAAATTAACACTTTAAAACAAACCAAGAGTTTTTTTATTTATTTTTATTTTTATTGTACGTGTGTTTAATTAATACCGTTAATAAGTAGTTAACATGATTCCCTTTATTGTTATCTCAATTATTAGATTTTATTATCTTAACATAAGATTTGAAAAATGTATTTCAAATCATATAATACGTACTCCTCCATGATAATGGGTTCATTGGACATTTTTCTAAGCACTAAAAATAATAAATTTTTACATAGGGCCATTTCACGAAGTTTGAGATTATTTAATTATTTTTATGTATCACCTATGTGTCACTTTTTCTATAATAATAAGTGATACATTAACAAAAAGAAATCTAACTTATATGGTTTGTACTTTCTTTTTAAATTCAACATCAATTTTTACTTGTCTTTCACTCAATATATAATACAACAAGCGACATTAGCTATTTTAAGAGATCTTAACATATTCTAAATTATTATATTAATATTTTATTGGTTGTACGAACATTAATAAAAGAAGGAGCAACACTGCGACCATGTTACCATGTCATGAGATAAATATACAATTTTTTAGATTGTTATCACTTTTGATATGAAATTTATTATTTTTCAGTTGAAATATTATCACTTTTTATTTGTTCTACCAATTATTCATAAAATAATTTATTGTGTTTTCACAATTTGTTATAACTTCAATATTAGAAAACTATCACTTTTTGTCACCATATGATTTCCCATAAAACAGTCTCAAACAAGTTTTTACCCAAGTAAAGATATTATAATCGTGAAACAGTCTCAAACAAGTTTTTGTCCAAATAAAAATATTGTTTTGTGAATCAGGGTATATGATAAATTCTCCTTATTTATAGGTAGGAAAAACAACTTTACCTTAAATATTCAAAACCCAAAAAAAGCATTAAACCTATAATATGACATAATCATTAGGGAATAGGGTGCAAGGCGAACCAATTGCATAAAATTTGCCTAATAAAAATCATTTTTAACTTTTTTTTGGAATAGTTTGTTTGATTTTTTTATAATAAATAAATTATAAAATATGTTATACGTATTAAAAAGGGATAATTTTAAAATTTAAGTATGTTATGAAAATATTAATTAAATGTTATTTCTTTTATGGTAGTGTTAACTTGAGCTTGGACTGTGCAAAGTGAAAATATGTATATCATGTTAAATTATGAGGAAGATTAAAGCCTCCAACTTGAAAATTATGAGGAAGATTAGTGATGGGCTCCTGCAACTTGGAAATGATTATTTATTTTATTTATTAATTTTTTTCTAATTATTTTTTTTTATGTTCATATTCATAGATTTTTCTAAGTACAATTGAATTAGCAAGGTATGTTCAAATATTCATACGTTCAAAGTACAAATGAATTAGCAAATATAAAGCCACTATAGCTAGAATTAGAAGTATGCATAAACAACACACAATTGCTAAGATGTGTGTGTCGCTATTAGTAATCTCTCCTCGTGAGTCAACATCTTATTTCTTTCCGTCTTTAATCGATCAATTTTGATTAGCTTCCATATTATTCAACTTAATAAACAATTGCTTAGATGTGTGTGTCGCTATTAGTAATCCTCTCCTCGTGAGTCAACATCTTATTTCTTTCCGTCTTTAATCGATCAATTTTGATTAGCTTTCGTATTATTCAACCTAAAAAAATTTTAATTTTTCCGTATTATTCAACCTACTAAAATTTTAATTTTTTTAGTAAGCTTAATATAATTATTTATTTATATTTAATACTAATGATATGAGATCTTTTGCAGCAACAAGAAAACCATGATGAGATTCTCGAACTTCAAAATTATGAGGAAGATTAATGATGGGCTCCTCCAACTTGGAAATGATTATTTCTTTTATTTATTAATTTTTTTTCTAATTAGTATTTCTTTTTATGTCGTGTCTTCGCAGCACACAATTTAATATTAAAGGGTATACAATTTAATACGTAATTTAATACTAAAAGGTATTGGTACTTATGGCGCACGGTGTGTCCTTGAACACACAAATTTTTTACTTATAAAAATCTTAATAATTTAATTTGTTATTAAAGTATAAAAACTAATTATATAAGTAATTTATTGGAAATAATTTAGACTAATATTCAAACCAAAAAATCACCCAAATATGCAAATGATAACAATCCTCCACTTATTTATAATAGTCCTTTTTTGTTTTGCTAAAGTGATCAGTTTGATCTGACGATGAAAAAAGTACAAGCAGTTAATTATATTTTTTTATGTTAATTTTCTGAAATATTCTAGGGAAAAATGTTTTGAGCATTTGGTTATGGTTTGTTACCTGATTAATGCTCTCTCAACCATCTTTTCCTTACAATTACTGTACATACTTTATGAAATAATTTTCACCCAAAAATTTCCACGAATTATTATGATTTTAAATATGTAAAATATGATTCTAAAGTGGTTAAAGCTTAATTAAACCTCAATTTTTGAATATGTTTATAGTAATTTTGGGATTTGTTTAGTAATATTCTCCCTCCGTCATGCAAAAAGAAGAGTGAGGCTCCTGTCCACTCGGGCGCACGGAGCCTTTACAATTTCCATGCCCCTTTACAATTTAGACCCCTAACAATACATAAATTTAAATAGGATTGGAGGGGGAAGAGTTGTGTTCACATGGAGACACGGAGTATTCCTCTGTGTCCCCGTTTGCGCAAGAGTTTTTGCCTAAAAAGAATTACACTTGCAAGACGAAAGGGGTATAATAATTTTTCTTTGGGACTATTTAATTCATATTATAATTTAAAATATTTTAATTCTATTTTTTTCGAAATATATTTTAAATGTACAAATCTCCAGCGGTCCAGCCCGTATAAAACATGCCTTTAAAACTTTACCTTAAATATTCTTTTAAAAAAAAGCATTAAATTAAACAAATAATGTGACATAAATCAGGGTGGAAGGCGTTTTTTTTCCTTTTTTTTTTGGAGTATTTTGATATTTTTAAAAAATAAATAAATTATAAAATATGTTATACAATGATACAATTTTGATATTCAAACCTTACTATCACTCATTAAATTTAATAAAAAAAATTCCATATTAAAATGGAATTAAGAAATTTCCAAGTGCAATTTAACAACAAAGTCTTTGAGTGGCCTGTCTAATAATGAGGATAATGAGAATGTTTCATACTTTTATACTCCCTCCATCCCATAGAAGTTGACATACTTTCCTTTTTAGTTTGTCCCACTAAAGTTGACACATTTCTTTTTTAATACATGGGACCTACACAAAAACAATTAATCTATTCTCATTGCCCCACATATCACCTCTAATACAACTACTCACTACACATTAAATATTATTTTTCTCACTTCACTTTACTCCACTTTACATTAAATTAGTATACTCCTTAATCTCCGTGCCAAAAAAAAATATACCAACTTCTCCAGGATGGAGGGAGTAATTAATTAATTACTTTTCATTAAAGTTGTTAACATTAAAATAATTCATTTAGATTGTTATCACTTTTTTTCTACACGAACATTGTATAAACTGGATTTACATACTATAAATCATGTTACTCTTTACTACATGAAAAATTACTCTTTAAACACATAAATCGTTACTCTTCTAAATTAAAAAAATTTACTTTTTAAATTCTTGTAAAACTTGATTTATAGATTACTCTTTAGGAAATACATGAAAAATTATTTTTTAGAGACTTGAATTATTACTCTTCTGTATAAAAATTATTACTTTTCAAAGAGTAATTTTTTTATATACTTAATAGTATTTTTAAGAAAATAGAGTTTATATGTAAACTCGGTTTATAAGACTCACCCTTTTATCAAAAGCGAAATCTTACGTGAATTTATCTCAATAAGACTATTTCACGTTTTCTTGATTTATTATTATTTCTTTTTATTATAGTGCTAAAATAATCCAATTAAATTGTTATGATTTTTCATCCATTAGTATTACATTTTATTTAAACTATTATAATTTCATATATGTTCCAATTAATGTAAGATCAAAATTTTGCATAGAATATATTACATTAGATACTCTATAATAAACTTACCCAAAAACAAAATTTTGGAATCTTAGTCATTAATTATAATTAGTCAATTTCTAGTCATTTTCTTAATACTCCATCAAGGAAAGTCCAACTATATTGGTCTTATATCCTATTTAAACCAACTCTATTTTACAATACTTAACACTTTTTTTAATAAAGAGATATGCAAATAAATACACACATTTATTTTTAAATTCAAATAATGCTTATATTCTAATATTAATTAGGGCGTACCTTTCTGCGGGACGGAGGGAGTATAATATTTGGAATTTTATGACACATTATGATTCGGAACTATTTTTTTATTTTTTTTATAAAATAAAATGAATAAGGCTCTTGTGTGTCCGAGCGCACGGATATAGCTCTCTGCGCCCACAAGTCAATGGATATTATATAAGGTTAAAAAATAAATTTGTGTTCATGGACCGGGTATGGTATGGGCACACGGGTTTAATTCGTGCGCCCGGAAACACAAGAGTTCTTGCTAAATAAGTATATTATACTACCTTCGTCCCGTAGTAAGTGTTTTACTTTCCATTTTTGTCTGTCCTACAATAAATGTCTCACTCCAAAAATAAAAATTTCATAGCAACCATATGTAATCTCAAAATACATCTTAATTTCAAATTTATAACACTCATCTAACACACATATCATATTTTATAATTTATTTATTATTACACTAAAGGATTTTACT
This sequence comes from Pogostemon cablin, assembly GCA_023678885.1. Lineage (NCBI taxonomy): Eukaryota > Viridiplantae > Streptophyta > Magnoliopsida > Lamiales > Lamiaceae > Pogostemon > Pogostemon cablin. The sequence goes on from CM042995.1 coordinate 15,626,594, forward strand.
AGTATTATGTAAAAGTTTGACAGAACGTAACTTTTCTTAAACTTTATTTATACTGTAATTAAAACAATTATTATGGGAAGAATGGATTATAAAAAAATGACATGGTGATGTTAATTTTTTTGACGGGGGATTTTTAAACTATATTAAACTTCCAATAAAGGTAGCCCAAATTTGTTAATAATTCAAACCAACTATAATTAAAAAAGTTGGTGAAAAGCATGGCCATGCAATAAATTGAAACATAATTAATGTACCTGCAGTGCCAGCAATGGGCGTTGCATCCCTTCCAAATTCAACACTTTGTTGTAAGGCAACAGCTCCTTGAACTTCGAAGTCCCCTTCTCCGCCGTCAGCTCCGCCACGTCCACCTCCTCCGCCGCCGCCGCCGCCACCTCAACACCCTCCATGTCATGATCATAAACCACCTTGAACACCCCATCTTCGTCCTTCTCCAGCCTCCCCGCCAGCTGGTAGAACTCCTCAAGCACTACCGCCAGTCCATCTTTCAATTTCTCCACGACCTCATCGAACGTCTTCTCGCACCCTTTGTAGATCAGCAGTTTCTGGTTGTAGTAAAAAGCAAGGTAGGGCAGATCAAATGTGACCAGCTGACACTCTTTTCTTCCGATTGGTTTCTTGGGCTTCACATGTGATTTACTGAGGATTTTTACACACTCTGATTTCTTCTCATCCTTTGCAACCTCACTTGCCATTCTTGATTTTTTTTTTTAATAAATTTGAGAAAAGAAAGAAAACCCTTGAAAATTGGAATGTGTAATGTGAGAAAATTGGTGTGTATAAACGGGATTTTGGAGATATGGTTGTATTTATAATCAAAATGGGGTTCATCAAAATTGATGTAGTTGGATTGCATTGAATGGGATCATGAAGGCAGTTGTGAGACATTTATTACTTTTATTTCTTTGCCACTGGGTTTTTCGGTGGGGGGTTGATTTATGACTTTGGATGCTTTCCTTTTAATTACACACTCTTCTGTAAGTTGAGTTTATTGTTAATCTAGTTTTAATTTTTTAAATTAGTATCACATTGTCAATCCTAATTACTCTGTCCATAGTGTTCTATCACTCCGATAATAATTTTTACACTTTTCTCGTTTGTTTGTTCCACGATGATTTAAAAAAAAAATTATTTTATTCAATAACCTTAAAAATTACTTTAATTTCAAATTTATCACTCTTTTTTCACAATCAAAATATTATTTTACACTTTATTTATTACAAAATATTACAATATCCTTAAAAGTCAATAAAAAAATAAATTTTTTCAACAACATATAACAATAAACGTGAATGTTATATTGGGAGGGGAGGAGTATTTTTTATCAAATAACTTAGATTTTCCCCAATAACTCAAGTACACAATAGTAAGATTAAAAATTTAATTTTATTGAATGATCATTTTGACTCAAATTTAGCATCGATGGAGGTGCAATGTCTAACGTATACTCCCTCCCTCCCAAAAATTATTTCGCCTATTTTTGTGTGCAAAGTTAAAAAAAAAATTTGTTTTTTATATATAAAATAAAAAATAGGAATATTTTAGATGATTTAATAAAAAATATGTAAAATTATTAAGATTATATAAAAAGTAGATATTATGAATCTATGATAGGATGTGTGTAAAAAGTAAGTACTATTATTTATTTATTTTTTACCAATTATAGAAAGGAAAGTCATGCGTGCAAGGGGCGCACAACTTTAGTTCTGTGTGCCCAAATTCAATTTATATCCTTTAGTATTAAATATTAGACGTGTTAAAATATATTTATTATTTAGGTAAAATATATTTAATAATTATTAAGGTATGTTTTCTAGAGTATGTTGGATTGTGCATCAAAGTATGATTTTAGCTGTTATAATATGATTTATTATTGACATACTTTAAATACAAATAAGCATATTTTATTTATATGGGTTGGTTACTATCCACTACACTCCCTAAGCGTAATTAACTGATAGATACATTCTAAATTAACTCTTACTACTAACTACAAAATTTATGTATGTATTTCCCTTTTTGCCCTAATATCCAAATTTAGATTTTAAATGCAGATTTTTCTGCACGAAATGTAGATTTTAGTTAAAAATGCAAATTTGATTGGGGTTAAGTTGATTTTTTTTCACGAAATGCAAATTCCGGTTAAAAAAAATGCAATTTGAAGGAGGTTTAGTTGATTTTTTTTTCACGAAATGCAGATTTTTTAATAGTTAATTTTCTGCATGAAATGCAGATTTTTTATGTAGTTAATTTTCTGCACGAAATTACACGAAATGCATATTTATCTTCCAATTCTCGCAATTAATGATATTTTTCTGCACGAAATGCAGATTTGTTTGGGGGTTTCTAACAACATGAATAGGAATTCATGAGAATTAATCATAATTCATTATGGCAAGTCAAGGGGTTTCTAACAACATGAATAGGAATTCATGGGAATTAATTATAATTCATTATGGCAAGTCAAGAAATCTTAAAGTGAAATACGTTGAGAGTGGAAGAGATATTATTGAGATATATTTTAATTAAGGATAAATTTGGAATTTTAACTCTAAAAATTGTACCTAATAATAATTTATTTTTATGGATGTATCTTAACATAATTATACATAGGAAGTTTGTACCTACAAGTAATTATTCCTATTTATATAATAAGCATACTTTAATGATTGGTCGATCCGTCTTACACCCGTCTCATAAATAATACATCTCACAAGAGAATATCGCTAATATTTATTATAAAAATTTATGTACTTAATTTTTTGAAAAAAAATTAATTTTTTTAAGTCAAAAATTTAGTTAAACTATTTAGTATTAATATGAAATGTCACCCCTATAAGTTGAGTTTTGCTCGTGAGATTAATTAGTTTTTTATTTTAATAGAAAACTTTTGTTTTGCAACAAGGAATGAAATATAGGTGATTATAGGCCATGCCATTAAATGATTAATATAGCATGGTGTTATTTTCCATAATTAAGGTAATTAAGTGTGTAGTCTATGTGTATTTGGACAGAACTAATGCACACTGCCAATTGACTGTAAAACGAGTCGGAGAAACCACTGCACATGATTAAGGTGTCATTAATACGGACAGATAGGGACTAAAATAAAAGGCAATTATTGTCATTTATTTTTATATTTTCCTTTAATGTTTTTCCTTTAATATATTTATGCTCCATTATTAAATGCAGTCTAAACTTTTTATTTATAGACGGTAAATGCAGAATTAGCCGCGGATTTAGATTTGGATATAGCCACCTCCACAATTTCATTAAATATGCGTAATATGCTTTATATATGAAACTTAGATTGTATTTGGATTGAGTCCAATAAATTTGAAAATGGGTGGATTTAGGTTGTGTTTGGATTGAGTCCAATGAATTTGAAAATTGATGAATTTTGAATTGCATGTATTTTAAATCAATTTATTTGAAATATATTGTTTGGACGAATTATGGATTTATAAATGAATTTTTAAATCCATAGTTCAACAATTATTTTTAATTTTTAAAACAAAATTTTATTTATGATAAATAAAAATAATAAAATTTTATTTTATTAAAAATTAAAAATTAAAGGATTAATTACTCTCTAGTACATAGTCATAAGTATTATTATTGTGAGATATACACATTTAAATCATTTGTTTTTTTATTGTATAATAAATAAAGTGTAATTAAGTTATGTTTATAAGGAGAGATGATATTTTTAAAAATAAAGTATAATAAATAATTATATATATATATATATACGTTCCCTATTTTTACAAAGAGAAAAAGTAATTGTGAGGTGTGAAACCATGTTAGGACATGGAGTACAAATTAAAAAATATATATATGTAAAGACATGTGGGTGAAAGGAAGTATATTTTTTAAAGTTTTAGGATGACCATTGTCTTTACACAACATAGATAAAAATAGTAGGATACTATTCCAAGCTGTCGCATTTTATAATGGTCGAATAATCTATAATTAATTGTATTAGAATAATAACTAGCATGTAAAGTAATACGAGGACAATAGATTTAACTTTTCCACCCTATAATCTATAAAAAAACGTTACAAGAAATATTACACAAAATACCATAAGATATCCAGTGCCGTAATAGGTGGGTTACATTCTACTAAACATTTATCAATCCGAATCCCTTATTCCACTTTGATATTTCACTTCCTATTCCATAACAAATTTCTTATTAAAAACTATACCATAGTTAATGACCATTAAACCCTTGGGGCATGTGGCGAAAATTTGAGCATTAATTACGACACGTGGCGAGATTATAATTGTTAGAAGTTGAGGCATAAAACGTGATCATGATCTCATGCAAACGATGCTTCATGTTGGCTAGAAGAGTATGTGACTAATGCATACGTATTTCTTGAAGTTTATACGTTGGGTAAGTTCATACACTAACTGCATGACAGCATAATGGATGTTAGGGTTTGTTGAGTGGTTGTTGATCGGTTGAAGGTTGTTGGAGGGCTGATTCTAGAAGCCTTGAGGGAGTTAGTTTGTTAAGAATGTTGTTAGGGAAGTGCTGATGTGGAAATGCCTCATTGGAAGGTAAGGGAGCATCGGTTGTGCAGCTGAAACAAGCCAGTTCTACCTAGTATATAAGCAGCAAGCTTGCTGCTATGAAGTGATGATCAATTCAGTTTCAACACACGTTTTAAGTTCTTCTTCTTCTGCAAGATTTGAGAGATTGATCCATGAGTGATCAAAGAAGTTAGTTAATCTTCTTCATCTTCAAGTGTAATTGTCTATCAATGAAAGAGTGCTCGATTTCCTTTGAAAGTGGACGTAGATCATCATGATCGAACCACTATAATTCCTTGAGTTTGTTTTCTTCATTTTACAGTTCATTTTCGATTCAATTGTTCATTGCTTCACAAACCTGAAAGGTGAGATTGTGTGTGTTCTCTATATTTGAGTGATTAGAAGTAGGATTCAAGTGTGTGTTTCTGTTCTTAATCACAACAATTGGTACCGTCTGTGGGAAGATCAAACGAAGCTGAACTGAAAAGATGAACACTACACGTTTTGACATTGAGAAGCTATCGGAGAAAACTAATTTCAGCCTCTGGAAACTCAAGATGAAGGCGATCTTGACACAGCAAGGACTCATTGATGCATTGAAGCCTCCTCCACCGGTCAAGACTGAGATAATAAAGGATCCAATAGTAGCAGGTCCTCCAAGAGCTCAAGTGGATGATGAGGTACTTCGTAAAGCTCATTCTACCATCATTTTATGTTTGGGGGATAAGGCATTACGTGAAGTAGCTAGGGAGATCACTGCCATTGGTGTTTGGTAGAAATTAGAGTCTCTGTACAAGGTGAAAACACTTGCTAATAGGCTACACATCAGAGAGAAAATTCATGCATTCAAGATTACTGATGAAAAGCCTATACTAAGTCAAGTTGATGAATTCATCAAGATTTTGGATGATCTTGAAAGTGTTGATGTCAAGATTTCAGAAGAAGAGAGAGTCCTCATGTTGATGACTGCACTTCCAAAGTCCTTCCAAAGTTTTAAAGATACCTTGTTATATGCTAATCAAGCCACTGTCAAGTTTGACAGTGTAATGCTTGCTCTCAAATCAAGAGAATTGCAGCTTTCATCACAAAATGTTGCAAGCTCTGGGGGAGAAGGATTGGTTGTCAAGAAGAACTATCAATCCAAGAAGAATAACAAGAAGAAAAGGTTTAATTCTAGCAGCTGGAAGTCTGAAACTAAGGAACATGAATCATCAAAGGGAGGTGAAGTAAGAAAGTGCTACTACTGTCATCAACCTGGCCACATGAGGAGAAATTGTTATAAATGGAAAGCTGACAAGGCAAAGGGAATAGATAGGGGCAAAGAACCAGAACCAAAAGATCAAGTAAATCAGACTGTACAAGCCAAAGAAGGTGGTGAAGGTTTCATTGAAGCCCTGACAGTTGCAAATTCAGAAGTTAACTTTGAATGGGTAATGGACTCAGGCTGTACCTTCCACATGACACCAATAAAGCACTGACTCATTGATTTCAAGCAACAAAATGGAGGTTCTGTCCTGCTTGGTAATGATCAGACATCCATATCAAGGGCATGGGATCAATCAAGTTTAAAATGACAGATGGTGCAGTCAAGACTCTTCATGATGTGAGGTATGTTCCTGATTTAAGGAGGAATTTGATTTCCCTTGGTAAACTTGACTCCATGGGATATAGTTTTCAATCCATAGATGGTCTTCTCACTGTCACAAAGGGAGATGATATATTTCTAAAAGGTACTAGAAAACATGACTTGTATTTCTTATGTGGATGTGCTGTAACTGCCCATGCCCATGCAATAGGAAGACAGAATAGTACCTTGTTATGGCATGGCAGATTAGGACACATTAGTGAGAGGGGGATGCAAGAATTGATAAAACAAGACCTATTATGTGGAGAAACATCAGTTGAATTGAAGCTGTGTGAACACTGTGTTATGGGAAAGTCAAAGAGGCTCAAGTTTGGTGCTGGTGAACATACATCTCTATCAATACTTGATTATGTTCACTCAGACTTGTGGGGGCCTTCCAAGAATCCAACAAAAGGAGGTGGAAAATGTTTCATCTCATTCATAGATGATCACTCAAGGAAAGCATGGGTATATATTCTAAAATCGAAGGATGAAGCTTTTGGAAAGTTTAAAGAATGGCTTGCAGAAGTTGAAAACACCACTGGAAAGACACTGAAATGCTTCAGAACTAATAATGGTTTAGAGTATCTCTCAGAAGAGTTCAACAAGTTTTGTAGAGATAAGGGAATCAAGAGACATAGGACTGTTCCATCAACTCCACAACAAAATGGAGTTGCAGAAAGACTAAATCAAACTCTGCTAGAAAGGGTGAGATGCATGATGAGTGCAGGTGGATTCCAAAAGAGCTTCTGGGGGGAACTTGTAGCAACAGCTGCATACTTAATCAACAGGTGTCCCTCTACACCCTTGAAGTTCAAGACACCTGAAGAAGTATGGAAAGGAAAGCCAGCTGACTATAGCAACTTAAAAGTCATTGGATGTCTTGCCTGTGCACATATAAAGCAAGATAAATTAGATCCAAGTGCTTTGAGATGTGTGATGGTAGGATATCCATCAGGAGTAAAAGGTTACAAGTTATGGAGTTTAGATGATCATAAATTCCTAGTAAGTAGAGATGTCAAGTTTGATGAGTCAAGGATGCCTTTTCTGGAGCAATCTGAGCATGCTACAACAGTTGATAAGAGAGTTGACTCTGAGGTGGAGCTTGGAGAAACTTCAAAAAGAAATCTAGATGTAGCAGGTCACAGGAATGAGCTAGGTACTTACCATCTTGCAAGAGATAGACAAAGGAGGGAAATTCACCCACCATCAAGATATGTACAAGCTGATTGTTGGATTGTATACTAAAAGTCTAGCTTTAGTATGAACAATGTCATAACAATATTTGAAATGAGAATCATTGATCAAATGATTGCATCTTATAATTTATTTTATATGCATGATGCAATAGTCCATTTACTTTATATTGTAGATAATATGTTGTGCGACAACACGCAGAAGATCATATTATCGGTTTCCTTATAAAGTATAAACAGATGCTCACAACTGAGATAGACGGGGACTCTCTATCGGTATGGTTGTAGTGTGGTTTGGTATTAGCTTGTCTTGGCTATAGAATCACATTAGTGCACTTATGTGTATTGAGCAGGACCGCTTGAGGTCGTTCTTCTTATACTGACTATATAGTAGAACCTGATCTCTGTTATTATGGAAGTTCATGCTCTTAATCCCTATACAATAACCTCGACACGTAGGGCAGTATGTATTTCTTTGATTCATCAATGGGTGAGATTTATAAGTATTAAATCAATATACTCGGTGAGTTGGGAAGTAGTGCTGTCTCTATGGTGTGCTGTTGATTGTAGAAGGAATCCATGTCCGTCATAGGTTGCTGATGTCCCATTGAGGAGCTCATAAGGTTTATCATGTAAATCTTGCAAGTGGATTAATTTCCGGCATGATAATAAGGTTGAGTGGTACTACTCTCGGATGAGATATTAATTAATTTGAGTTGTCAGTAACTTAATTAATTAATGGATATTGTATATCTTAAACATGGGGAGACTATCGGGCTTATAATAAGAAGGAGCCCAGAACATAATTTTGGGATTGGACGGGTAGTGCAGTAATAATATTTTAGTGGACTATATTATTATTATTGGATTTAATTAAAAGCTTTGGGCTAAGCTTGGTTAATTAAATTCAATTGAGGCCCAGTCTAATTTCTCCTCCTGGTCCCTGCTGTAGCCTAGTATATAAGTGAACTCAGCTTCCTGGAACCCTGAGAATTCCTGCGCCTCTTTTGGTGTGAGAAGGGAAAGAAGCAGATTGAGAGATCCTGTAGACTGTTGCCCACACAACAACAGGATCACACTTGGGATATACAGTAGAAGATCAGAGGTAGTTCTCTACAGATCATCCTCTACACCAACCCAGAAGTACGGTAAACATTTAATTTTAATTGCTTCCGCTGTAATTTGTTTGACTGTTATTCCTAACGATCACGTTTGAACCACAAGATCCAATTGCCAACAATTGGTATGAGAGCGTTGGTTTCGTGGTGAAACATGAGACGTTAGGTGTTTTTTTGTGATTATATGATTATTTGAAATGATCTGGATATAATCGCTTGTTGTTGTGTATTCTCGTATTTCAATTATCATCGAAAGTTTCAAGGCATGGTGAAAGGGATTGAATCAGTGTGAATTATACATTATTCCTATGTGCTTTTTGTCGATGAAATTATGTGTGATTATTGTGATTGAACACACTGTACACACACGGATGAACCATCATCGATGGTTTTTGCTTGCTGGTATATGATGTTCTTTTACACGGCTATCATATACACACACAAGAAAAAGAAAGGTAGACACATACGTCTGCGTGTTAGAAATCAACACGCTGGAAGGATGGCTCTTGTCTTATGATCGCGACGGGCGTCTGGTGTAAGGCTGATGAAAGTCGAAGGTGATCATCAAGTGCAAAGTCAGCGGCACAGACCTGCACAGAGGGCTGCGCGGTGGATGGCTGGCGTGGTTGGCTGTTGGTGACCGAGGCTTGATGTGGATGCGGCTGACGGATGGGATATTCAGATCGCAGGCTGCTTTTCTGGACGAATCAACAGCCGGCTCTGGGAGTCTTCGAACATGGACGGTGAGCCTCGCGGCGGACGTTCACGAGTCAGCTGCTGGATCCGGCTAGGCATCTGCTTGTTGTGAGCGAGTCACTGCCAGTTCGGAGCAGGGCTCCGATGCGGGATCAGGCGGTGAGTCGAAGTAGACTGAAGTCGGACTTGCAGCGGCGTCGGAGGTGACTCAGCAATATTTCTGGTCGACTCTGAAACTGCTTCTGAGCGAGCTTTTCTCAGTCCCGATCGCGAGCGCCATGGTTCAGGGCGAGACTGGCAGAGTGTGATAAAGAGGCGCACGATGATGCGTCTCCTCTGGCCTCCCATCGCGTCTTGTTGGTGGCGGGCACGTTGTAGCAGCGGCAGCCGGAGAGAATGGAAGCCGACGTAACTTCGCTAGTGGATTCCTGGAGAGCAGCCGGTGAATTCGTGGCGGGTTGGCGCTGCTGGGAGGTCGTAGTGCAGAGCTTGCGACGGCGCGACTCCGGCGGACGACGGCGCGACTCCAGCGGGCTGACGGCGTGACTCCGTTGGGACAATTGCCGAGAGCAGTGGCGCCGATGAGAGCCTCGCATGACTGCTGCCATGTTGGATCAGATTGCGGCTGGGATATTTAGGGCAGCAGCTTGGTGATTGGGCTCAAATTTTTTTTTCTGTTTTAATTGGTTTTGGGCTTGGTTGCTGGGCCCAAATTTTAATTAAAATGGATATGGGCTGTTGGACCTTAACTGCTATTTTAATTAATTGTGGGCTTAATGTTGGGCCAGGTTAAATATTTGGCTAGACCTTAATGCATAAATTGGCAGGGTAAATGGGCTTAATTATTTAATTAATGGGCTGCTCATTTTATGCTAATGATGTTTGGGTCAGCTGGGCCTATTTAATTAATCCAACATATTATGCAATTAATTAATGTTATACAACTGATTAATTGATTTAATTGTCAATTATTGTTGTATATGTAAAAGACATGTTCTATGTAATTTATTTATTTAAATTGCTGTTAATAGAAGCATGTCTAAGTTGTATATTTTATTCTGGAATATTATATGCATGTCAAAAACCCTCGGTGTTAAATAACTAAGTGAGAGAGGGGATTGGTAATTAATTCCCGCGGCCTCCATTATTGGTTTGTTAGCGATGTGAATAGACTTGCGCGTCGGCATTAGAGTCTTCCTCCCCATCGGATGAGTTTATTCATGGATTGCTGGAACAGACTTCATTAAATAATTACGTTTGTAATGTGACGCATATGAACTTGCGCGTTGGCATAGACCTTCCTCCCTATCGGATGAGTTTATATGTGGTTCACTGGTACAGACTTGTAATTGATAATCGTAGGAAGTTATCCGAGTGCGTGTGTACTTCTCCATCTGTAAGGCACACAAACTTGGGCCGCAGACTTGGGATTAAATAATGGTGTACACTTAGATGTAAATAATAAGTATCCTCCCCATCGGAGTCACTGCTTTTATTTGCATGGCTAAAGAAGAACCGACTATTAATTATTTTGTCATAAAGTTAGGTTGACAAATGAAATTAATAGGTAAAACCTTCTCTTGTAAATGTTCGGGTTTGTAAACGTCCACACTATCGTGGCTTGCAGACTCACGGTGCTTGAGATGTCGGTGAATTTTATTTTATATTGTTTTGAGGGAATCAATATAAAAGAATAAAATTCGAAGATTTGATCGAAAAATTTATTTGTGATTCTCTGAATTTCGAATGGTTTTATTTCACTAATTGTTAACTAAAAGACATTATATTTACTTGTCCAAATTAGATGATTAGAAAAGAATCTTGTTTTTTAAAATTACTGCTTAAGAAAATACATGTGTATTCTCACAAAGGACGTCTCATGATGCCTATTAAAGTCTCTAGTGAAGAGATGAGAGGTTCATAGAAATATGATGGTCTCATGTAACTCTTCGGATACTCGAGTAATTTAAAATGCGGTAGGTCATGATAGAATTTGATGAATGAATTGGAAATACATGGAATAGAAGTTGAAGGGGATACCTAAGTCAATTTATTTTCCATAATTGCCTAGATGTTTTAAGTAAGTTCCACCTGAATTACAAGAGGATGTAAATGGTGGGAAACTTCTGACAAAACATGTGGCAAAGGAAAGTCATTTTCATCATAATGTGAACAAGTTTAATATCTTATTTACTAATGGTTTAAACATGATTAGTGATGGCATCTACTGACACGAAATATGTAGATACTGGAATCACTAAATGTTTATCACTAAGTAAGGATAAGATTGTTAATAACATGGGTAAAACTACAAAGGTAGTAGCTATTGCAGTGGGAGTTGTTTATTTATCTCATGATAAGAATAAACGATAGATTATGAGAAATTGTCTTTATGTATGTTTCATAGAAAGAATTTAATTTCGATTTCTATGCATTAACGGATGGATACTTCATTTCATTTAAATGACATGGTCATAGTAATGAGGAATGAGGCTATAATCCATTAAAGTACGTTGGTGGATAAAAAGTATACTCTTGAATCATGTACATCCCACAGATGCAATAAATAGTAATTAAATAATGCATCTTCTAATATTAGTAAGAGAAAGGAACCTTCGGAAATGAACTAAACATACATTTGGCGTCTATGACTAATTCATTTTACTTCAGTAGGATTCAAAAGTTGATAGCCGATAGACCGTAAGGTTTATCTGAAGTGGAAACTATCGGACTTGCGAGTCTTGCTTGGAAGTAAAAATGATTAACTGCCTTTTCAAGGCTGTGGGGTGTAGAGCCAAAGATATATATGTTGGAATTAGTTCATTCTGATTCAAGCAAACCTAATATTATCCAGGCGAGAGGTGGTTATGAATATTCGAAGATTATTCTGGAAACCAATATATTTATATGATGCACTGCATGTCTAAGTTCTTTGATTAATTCAAGAATTGTAAGGTTGGTACAGTGAAGCGTCATGGAAAATATATTAAGTCATTACGATTCAATCATGATGGCGAATACCTCTTGGGATAGTTAGGAGCTATTAATCAGAAGTTGAGATTAAATCTCAAGTGGACTACACCGGGCATGCCCCATCTGAATGGTGTGGTGGATAGAAGGAATAAGGCTCTTATGGTTATGATTAGATAGATGATGAATTATTTGGAATAATTAAAATTCATTTTATGGATATGCCCTAGATACAGTAATTCGTGAAACATTTGTCTGTATATGGGATATCCTAGAAAAATGAAGGTTGATTTATTTAGTCCAAAAGATCGAAGGGTGACTGTTAACACAAACACCAGATTTTTGAAAAAGGACTATGTAATAAATCACAAGCCCATGTATAAGTTGTTCTAAAGGAAGTGAGAGGAAAACACGAAGTAAAAGTACCAAGTGTACAAGAGGATATACCACAAGGTAAACTGCAACGCGTGTCACGTCTGATACACAATTACATGTAGTGCCTTGTCGTAGTGGGAGGGTTATTTGACAACCCATAAATATATGTTTTGGGAGAGTCGTGAGACTTGATCCCTAGTGAACATGGTATTATCCCACGGATACGACGTAGTACTACAAGATGAAAATGCGGAATCTTAGGAAGTTGCAATGAGTGTTGAAATAGAATCTAAAGATTCTATATTAAGTCTGGGAACTTGTATGACCACTAAATGGTGTAAAAACCATTGCAAGTGGTCAAAGGAAATAAAAGAGGATCATATGGAAAGGTGAAAACCTTGGAAGCAAAGCTTGTTGTGAAAAGATGTACTCAGAAAGAAATGGTTCGATTATGAGGGAACATATTCGCTGGTAGCTATGCTTGATTTGATCCGGATTCTTTTATTTATTGCTGCTCATATTGAATTATGAAAAATAACAAATAGATGTCAAGACAGCTTTCCTGATTGGAAGTCTTGAGGAAAATATCTATGTGAAGCAACCAGAGTAATTCATTGCAAAGTGCTAATAGCATTTTGATAGTAAGCTTAAAATTGTCCAGCGATGGACTAAACAAGCTTTAAGATCTTGAAGCATCTGTTTTGATTAGGTAATCCAGTGGCATGGATTTAAATCAATGAGCGGATGAGTCTTGTGTGTTGCAAAGAGTGACGGAAACGTGGTGGTGTTTTTTTGTACTATATGTAGATAGTATCTTGCTCATTGGAGACAATGAAAGAGTATTATCGGGCGTATGGGTATGGTAAATAAAGCGGTAGAGATGAAGGACTTAAGAAAGGCAAAATATATCCTTTTGATCACGGTAATACGGATCACAAGAAAGGATATTATGCTTATCTCAAGTTTCATAAAATGATACAGTCCATACTCGTTTAGCATGTAAATTTATCTAAGTGAATGTGTCTTTGAGACATAAGAAGAAGATAAAGAGGATGAAAGCGGTTCCTTATGCTTCGGCGAATAAGGAAGCTTAATCTAAGGAATGCTATGAACGATGTTGGATATCTGTTTTGCTGAATGCATGAACAGTGGGTATCAACGTAACCCGAAACAAGAATGATGAATTGTGGAAAGACATTTATAAAGTGCCTGAGAAGGACTGGAAATTATATGTGGACTTACTGGACAGATTCACTGCTTCTTGTGGATTACGTAGATTCGGATTTTTTAGTCAGATTGGACGGTAGTAAATTCTCCTCAAAGGTTATGTGTTTAATCTTAGGAAGTAGAGTCATAATGTAGAGGAGTGTTATATAGAAATATATTTCAGACTCCGGACTCCATCATGGAAAGATGATGAATTGGAGCCTATGAGGCAGCCAAAGTATCTATATGACTCTAGAGACTTCATGATGGACTTTGAAGTGTTTCTAAGTTTGCCCAAGGTAATCACAATTTACATTGATGATATTGGTGCAGTTGCAAATTTGAAGAAATCACAAGTCCATAAGGCAATTAAACACATTGAGCGCGAGTACCACCTGCTACGAGAAATCGTATTATGAGGGAAAGGTTGTTGTCGCCTAGATTGCATCGGATGATGACCTAGTAAACCATTTACAAGGACCTTAAGGCGAGAGCTTTTAATGGTCATGTAGTGGGAGTAGGAATCAGATGTATGGCAGAAGACATGACAGCATAGTCTTTTAGTATAAGTGGGAGATTGTTGGATTGTATACTAAAAGTCTAGCTTTAGTATGAACAATGTCATAACAATATTTGAAATGAGAATCATTGATCAAATGATTGCATCTTATAATTTATTTTATATGCATGATGCAATAGTCCATTTACTTTATATTGTAGATAATATGTTGTGCGACAACACGCAGAAGATCATATTATCGGTTTCCTTATAAAGTATAAACAGATGCTCACAACTGAGATAGACGGGGACTCTCTATCGGTATGGTTTTAGTGTGGTTTGGTATTAGCTTGTCTTGGCTATAGAATCACATTAGTGCACTTATGTGTATTGAGCAGGACCGCTTGAGGTCGTTCTTCTTATACTGACTATATAGTAGAACTTGATCTCTGTTATTATGGAAGTTCGTGCTCTTAATCACTATACAATAACCTCGACACATAGGGCAGTATGTATTTCTTTGATTCATCAATGGGTGATATTTATAAGTATTAAATCAATATACTCAGTGAGTTGGGAAGTAGTGTTGTCTCTATGGTGTGCTGTTGATTGTAGAAGGAATCCATGTCCGTCATAGGTTGATGATGTCCCCTTGAGGAGCTTATAAGGTTTATCATGTAAATCTTGCAAGTGGATTAATTTCCGGCATGATAATAAGGTTGAGTGATACTACTCTCGGATGAGATATTAATTAATTTGAGTTGTCAGTAACTTAATTAATTAATGGACATTGTATATCTTAAACATGGGGAGACTATCGGACTTATAATAAGAAGGAGCCCAGAACATAATTTTGGGATTGGACGGGTAGTGCAGTAATAATATTTTAGTGGACTATATTATTATTATTGGATTTAATTAAAAGTTTTGGGCTAAGCTTGGTTAATTAAATTCAATTGAGGCCCAGTCCAATTTCTCCTCCTGGTCCCTGCTGTAGCCCAGTATATAAGTGAACTCAGCTTCCTGGAACCCTGAGAATTCCTGCGCCTCTTTTGGTGTGAGAAGGGAAAGAAGCAGATTGAGAGATCCTGCAGACTGTTGCCCACACAACAGCAGGATCACACTTGGGACATACAGTAGAAGATCAGAGGTAGTTCTCTACAGATCATCCTCTACACCAACCCAGAAGTACGGTAAACGTTTAATTTTAATTGCTTCCACTGTAATTTGTTTGCCTGTTATTCCTAACGATCACGTTTGAACCACAAGATCCAGTTGCCAACACTGATCATGTATCATATGCCTTGTACATAGCCACTGAAATTGAATCCAGTGAACCAAAGAGCTACAAGGAAGCTATAACAAGCACTGATAATGATCAGTGGATTACTGCCATTAATGAAGAGCTTATGTCACTTGAGAGGAATGGAACATGGGAGATTGTTAACAAACCTCAGAGACAGAAGTTAGTGGGATGCAAATGGATTTTTAAAAGGAAGCTATCTGCAGTTCCAAATGGAAAAGTAAGGTATAAAGCTAGGCTTGTAGCCAAAGGGTTCTCACAGAAAGAAGGGGTGGATTATAATGAAATCTTCTCACCTGTTGTCAAACATTGCTCCATAAGGATTATACTTTCATTAGTTACTCAGTATGATCTTGAGTTACATCAAATGGATGTGACAACAGCCTTTTTACATGGTGAATTGGAGGAGCAAATTTACATGACTGTACCAGGGGGAGTAAATGTTCAGAATCACAGTTCTAAAGCTTGTTTGCTTAAGAAATCTCTCTATGGTCTTAAACAAAGTCCTAGACAATGGTATTTGAGGTTTGATCAATACATTGTAGGCTGTGGATTTGCTAGGAGCTCATATGACAGCTGTGTGTATTATTTACAAGAAAAGGATCAATTCACTTATCTATTGCTCTATGTAGATGATATGTTGATAGCCAGTCACTCCATGATTGGTATTCAGAGAGTGAAAGACATGCTGGAATCAGAGTTTGACATGAAAGATCTAGGGGAAGCTAAAATGATTCTTGGTATGTTAATCAACAGAAACAGGAGCAAGGGAAGTTTGATGCTCAACCAGGAGTCTTACCTGAGTAAAGTGTTGAGAAGGTACAATATGTATGAGAGTAAATCAGTTTCAACACCATTTAAACAAGGTCTGAAACTGTCTCTGCAGCAAGGATCTTCATCCTCATTAGAATCAACTGAAATGAATAAAATTCCTTATGCTAGTGCAGTGGGCAGCCTCATGTACTGTATGGTATGTTGTAGGCCAGATATGACCTATGTTATGAGTGTCTTAAGAAGATTTATGGGACATCCAGGAAGACCACATTGGGAAGCTGTAAAGTGGGCTATGAAGTATGTGAAAGGGTTATCCTACAGAGGTTTGATGTTTCAAAGAAGACAGCAATTCAGTGAAATGTTAAGTGGATATGTTGATGCAGATTATGCAGCAAACTTAGACACAAGAAAGTCTTTGACTGGCTATGTTTTCACTCTTTTTGGAACAGCTATAAGCTGGAAATCCAGCCATCAATCAGTTGTTGCTCTATCCACAACTGAGGCTGAATTTGTTGCCTTGACTGAAGCCATCAAGGAAGGAATATGGATCTCTGGAATGTTGAAAGAACTTGGGATAAGACAGGAAGTTGTGGAAGTATTCTGTGACAATCAAAGTGCAATTCATTTGGCCAAACATCAGGGCTATCATGAGAGGACCAAGCACATTAATGTCAAACTATATTTTGTGAGAGATCTTGTGGAAAGTGGAGTTGTTAAAGTAAGTAAGATTGATACTTCTGTCAATCCAGCAGACTACCTAACCAAAGCCTTGCCTAGTTCAAAGTTTGAGCTAAGCTTGAGCTTAGTTGGAATGTATCTTCAGTGATCTTGAAGGAAGCTGCTCATGGAGCAGCAACAAAGGGAATTGAGCAGGAATTTGTTGGAAGACATGATACATGTTTTAAGGTGGAGAATTGTTAGAAGTTGAGGCATAAAACGTGATCATGATCTCATGCAAACGATGCTTCATGTTGGCTAGAAGAGTATGTGACTAATGCATACGTATTTCTTGAAGTTTATACATTGGGTAAGTTCATACACTAACTGCATGACAGCATAATGGATGTTAGGGTTTGTTGAGTGGTTGTTGATCGGTTGAAGGTTGTTGGAGGGCTGATTCTAGAAGCCTTGAGGGAGTTAGTTTGTTAAGAATGTTGTTAGGGAAGTGCTGATGTGGAAATGCCTCATTGGAAGGTAAGGGAGCATCGGTTGTGCAGCTGAAACAAGCCAGCTCTACCTAGTATATAAGCAGCAAGCTTGCTGCTATGAAGTGATGATCAATTCAGTTTCAACACACGTTTTAAGTTCTTCTTCTTCTGCAAGATTTGAGAGATTGATCCATGAGTGATCAAAGAAGTTAGTTAATCTTCTTCATCTTCAAGTGTAATTGTCTATCAATGAAAGAGTGCTCGATTTCCTTTGAAAGTGGACGTAGATCATCATGATCGAACCACTATAATCCCTTGAGTTTGTTTTCTTCATTTTACAGTTCATTTTCGATTCAATTGTTCATTGCTTCACAAACCTGAAAGGTGAGATTGTGTGTGTTCTCTATATTTGAGTGATTAGAAGTAGGATTCAAGTGTGTATTTCTGTTCTTAATCACAATAATAATCATGGAATAGGAGATGAAATATAGAATGAAATAGGTAGAGCTGTCAAAATGGGTTGTGGGGCGGGTTATGTCACAACCCACCACAACCCACTCTTTAGTGGGCTTAAATGGGGCGGGTCATTGGTGGGGCGGGTTGTTGGCGGGGCGGGCCACTCACAGGGCGGGTCAGCCCACCTCTCTCTTTATTATTTTTTTGAATTTTTTTCCAATTTTTTAATAGATTTTTATGACATCTTACATTTACTTTTTATACTCTTCAACAAATAATTTAATCTCTAATAATAAACATTAAATTAGAGTATGAATTTTTTTGTGTCCACTAATTTGGTGTAGTCAATATTTTGATTTTTTATTTTTGATATTTTTATGATTTTTTCGATTTTTGATATATTTTTTGGTCGATAAATCGATATTTTTTTGGTATACTAATTTTTCGATGTGAAACGCTATGCTAAAATATCAGTATTAATCAATATTTATCGATATTGATAAAAATTCTGTACGATATCGAATTTAATTTATCGAAAATTTTTCGAAATATCAAAATTTTGGTATCGATATCGATGGGGTGGGGGTGGGGGTGGGGGTGGGGTGGGGGTGGTGAGGGTGGGTAAGAGGTTAATTGAAAATTGTGGATTGATGGTGGGTTAGGGTGGGTCAACCCATAACCCACCGCAACCCACCTGTTAATAGGTTAGGGTGGGGCGGGTTACTTGTGGGTTATTGTGTTGCGGGTTTTTGAGGGGCGGGGCGGGTTGACCCATTGGGCTCAACCCAAATTGACAGGTCTAGAAATAGGTGATCTCATTTGGATAAACTGAGCATCAGAATTTAACTTACTTAAACATAGAGTATTTTTGCACTAATTACAACATGCAAAATTCTTCAAATAAAAACATTTATTTATCTTTTCTGGATGAATTATTTTAATAAGTTCATCTTTAATAATTTTAGTTGATTTTCATTCCCTTTCTAATTATTTTAGTTTTTTTTATGCAATTTTTTTCTTAACAGGGGATCATTATTATTGGCAACGTGAGATGGACGGTGCTGTTAACGGCAGTTGGAGTGCTGTTAAGTGGATAGTAACCAACTCTCACTCCGTTATATAAGCAACGATCCACTCAGCAACCGTTGTATTCTTTCACGCTTCTCTCATTCTGAATCAAACCGCCACAATTCAAAATACCCACAAGCGCGAGCTCACTGCAACACCCAACAATGGCAGCCCTAAGATCGATTTCGAGATTCTGTAGCCTTCCCCAGCGATCGACGTCGACTTCTCTCAATCCAGCTCTTCTCGGTAATGAACTTTTTACCTCTCTCAAAAGCGCCGCCGCCGCCGAATCCACCGGCATCTGTAAGCCGCCGACTAGAAAGCTTCCCATTCTGCTATTCGACGTCATGGACACGCTCATCCGAGATCCATTTTACCATGATGTCCCTGCCTTCTTCGGGTATTCTTCTCTCTCCCCATTCTCCCTGTTTCTTCTATCTAATTTTGACGAAATATGTTGTAATTTGTTACTTTTGATGTAATTTTCTTTAGTTATTGTTAATTTTGTTCCGATTTTTCTTATCAGAATGTCGATGAAGGAACTTATGGCTCGCATTCACCCTACTGTTTGGTTTGAGTTTGAGAGGGGTGAAATAACAGAGGTACGTGACATGATATGTATCCTGTGTGAAAAATTATCAGTAATGAAATTAATTTTAATTATGAGGCATGCAATTGTCTTCAAGAACTTGTATCTTGATGATGTTTAGTATAGCAAGGACCACTTTGGATTGCACATTTGTAGTTGAATAGCATAAACTTTTGATTGAATTAGAATGTTCATCTACACAAATACAAAGCATATTTTTGCTATCTGACCAACATGCAGGATTGCATGTATCTATAATTTGATATAAAGATTTTTTTCAGATGGAGATGGCTCGGAAATTTTTTACTGATGGGAAGCCTTTAGATTTGGAAGGTAAATCTAAATCCATGGAAATCTATTTTTTTTTTTTTTAATTTTATTTGAATGAAGTTGAGATCAGTATCGAATGCAGCTTTCTTGGAGTCCCTTTTTTCTGGATCTTGCATTTCCCAATTTTAATTGCACTTCTTGGAGTGAACTTGCGTATGCCTCTGTGCTTGACAACTGTTGACAATGCGTGTAAAATTAATGTTTAATTCTGATTTCTTGAATATAATTTGTTATCTAGATATTTATATGTTTGTTTGACATCGGAGAGAAATACACCCATCTGTAATATGAAAACATAGCTATTCTGGTAATTAAAATCTGATGTTGCAGATTTATTTACTTAACTTTTTGTATCCTTTCTTACTTGGGAGTGATGGAGAAAACTTTTTGCTAGTCTGTCAAGAATATTGCTTGGCTTATGTCGAATTAGAGTATTATAGCATGCTTCTTAATTTTAAATATGCTATACAGAGAAGTTAGAGTTTCCATGGTAGCTTAGGGGAGTTGTCTTTCTATAGAAATAATTATAATCCTGCATTAATGCCCATCACATTTTGAAGTTGAACCCTGTGTTAGTCACCTTGTTGCAAGCCCGCTGCTGCCCCATCACTACCTGTGACTGTTAATCACTTCAAGAGTGTGAAGTGTTATCATTCTCTTATATTATGAGGGCATTATATTCTCCTATTATTTTCCGCTTGGGGCTTAGAATATTGTCATTTCCCGTTGCTTATGGAGATGGTGGTTGTTTTGTTTGGTATTGTTGACATCTTTTACCCAACTGCTTCTTTGCAGGCCTGAAAACCTGCATGAGACAGGGGTTTTCCTATCTGGAAGGAGTTGAAAGGTTGCTTGCTGATCTGAAGAAGAATGGATATGAAATGCACTCCGCAACTAACTATCCCATTTGGTATGTTTACGCAAACAGGCAGTGGTGGAATTTCCGGAATGCATCCTCCTATGGTTTGTTATTCCATTATTTTCTGTTGCAGGTATCAAATGGTTGAGGAAAAGCTAAAACTCTCAACTTACTTATCCTGGACATTCTGTTCATGCAACATGGGTACAATTTTTTTACCTACCTTTTTCTAGTCTCATTTGATGGTCATGAGATGAATGTGTAGTTATCAGAATAGTCTCCTTTTGTCCAGAAACTCGGATTCATTCACTAGATTGAAATCTCAGTCATCTTCAGGCTTTGTGTAGTATGCAGAACTTGGTACTTAATACAGATCTGGTGAATTGTCTGCTCTTAACGCAATTGCTAAAACATGATTGAGATTTCAGTGTGTTGTTTTGGACAAATGAAGCATTTAGGCTAAGTTATAGGGCAGCAATATCGGATGTACTGTACATGCATATGACCGCATTTAATGAACATGTCTTTCCTGCTCTCAAAGTATAATGGTTGGAGATTTTTTTTTCAAAGTGTTGGTTACACTTATAACCCATGTGCAGTATCTGGAAAGTATACTAATTTGTTACTCCTGCTGCTCTAGTGTTACAGTTTGAAGTGTAAACCTTATGCTTACAGATGGTGTTGTTTTTAGAGTGAAAGTCGTTTGCTTGAATTTGGCTTTTTTATGAATCTCATTTCAGGAAAAAGAAAGCCTGATCCAGAGTTCTATGCATACATGTCAAAGCACTTGAAGGTGGCTCCAAAATGCTGTGCCTTCATTGATGACAGGTAATGCTAATAGTAATAGTACTTAAAATAAGCACTGAAGTTGAGGTTGTGTTAACAGACAGACACTTGTTCATTTTTAGGCTGAGCAATGTTGATGCTGCGCGAGAGGCTGGCTTCGTCGGCATTCACTTCAGGGATGCAGGTTCATTGCAGGAAGAACTCGCTCGTGCAGGCGTCTTCCTAAAACGATCTGATCACTCAATCTGACCACTCGTCTTCTACCCGCAATTTCTAGAACAAAGCATTCTTTACCCACAATTCCTGTTCAGATTTACATCATAATTCATTCATGACAATATGTAGAACAAACTAATCAAAGGGTATATTCCATTCCATGTAACAGTACCTTCCAAGTTCCAATTGGCTTTTATATCTCTCTCTATTGAAAGCATGCATGATAGTTTTAGTTTTACAAACTTGCCAAGTTAGTAGAGTTCCATCAGAATGTTCCCACGATGAATCCATAGTTGAACACATCTGGGAGTTGCATGTAACCAGATGAAAAGACAATATAACAGACTTGAGATTTTTGGAAACTAAACACTACAGAGAGTGATGAAAAGGTATAAGGAATAGACAGCGGCCCGACCGCTGCTGTAAAGGGCGCGGAGAGCTCAGCAGGCACTCCTGATGCTAGCTAAATGCATGGCAAGAAATGCTTAGTACAATGCTCCCACGAGCCCAATTGGCTCGCAAACAAATAGTGAAACGAGAAGTAAGCACCTTGAAAAAGAAACTCAATGATAATGACTCCAAAGATAGAGCTACTTAGTTTGTTTACCAGCTTACGATGCCAAGCTCACTCAACTGGTTTGCCATTCATCTGCAAACCAGACTCCCAAGCTCATCTCTCAGCTCTCACTCAACCTCATTCTTACTTGAAAAATATTTTTTGTTCAATTTTATTATTTTATTATATTTTGAAATCATACAACTTTAGTATTCCCTTCGTCCCATTGAAACGTATGCGCTTCCTTTGTAATTTATAAAAAAAACGCATACGTTTCAATGGGATAGAGGAAGTACAATTTAATATTTATATTTTTTATATCTTAAGCAACACTCGCGCAAGGAGATCCCGTTCCAAATGGATTTCCATATTGTATTCCATACACCTTAAAATGTTAACTTTTTAGTTACTATGAATTATTCATAAAATTTTGCAACACCACTATCACTTCTTTAATACCAACTTCAGTTTCACATTTTTTGTGATTCGTCTTAAATTTAACTTTACATTTTCATAAAAGAAAAAAATAATTAACTAATATCTCTCTAACATATTTTAATTTCAAATTTGTTCATTATATTTTTTTTACACATACTCCTATAGCATAATTTATCATTTACCATTAACCAAAAATACTATACTACCCCCAAAAGTAAGTCAAAAAAATTATTTTTCTTAAACTCTTTATTTATAGTAAACGTAAAGATGAATTCTATATGCAAAGGACGAAGAGAGTACTTTTTTATAAATTCGAGTATCACTTATTATTAAAATAATTTACTTATTTTCGTCTCATTAATCCCTTTGTGTGAAACAGTGTTATAAGTTTGTCCGTTTTCTATAATTATTTTCCAAAAAGTATACTCCTCGTCCCGATGTAATAGGGTCTTTTGCTTTTTGGCACGTGGATTAAGTAGTATTATCATTTAATGAGTAGTGGTTAGTTGTATTAGTGAGAGTGTAGACCCCATATTTTAATTGTATTAGAGAGTGTGTGTGGGTCACATGCGTGTAAAAAAGGAAAAGGGGTCCTTTAGGTGAGACGACCAAAATAGAAAAAATAAAAACCCTCTTTGACTGGGTCGGAGGGAGCAGTTGGTACTTTATTCGTCCTCAATGTTTATTTTATTTTATTGATTTTTTTGACATTTTATTTTATTGATTTAAATAGTACTATTATAGTATAAGATAATTGAAGTATATAATTTACTAAAATATAATGAATTATTAATTAAAATATAATTTTAAAATAATTATAGCATGATTTTATTGAAATACTATAATTTTAAGATGGTTTTATACTCTAGCAAGCTAAGTCATAAGGTGCGTGGGCCGGTAACTCGCCGGTAGCCCAGCCATCCCCTTTCCAGCTCATCTGATTCCACGTGCTCGGCTCCCACTAATTCTTTCACGCCTGATAATCTCGCCGCTTTGCCTCTGGCTCTCTACCGCGTTCTTATTTTATTATCCTTTCTCCGACTGCGGCTGCTTTGAGGACTGGTTGGTTTTCGATGTCATCTCTTCATCTCCCCCGAATCAAAAAATTCTGTGTGAATATTAAGACGTCTTCTTTTGCTTTAGTGTAATCATCTTCGAATCGGTTCTTTGGATTACAAGTCTGAACTTCTTGGTAGAAAGTATTGGGAAACTTTTGGTTAGCGGAAAAGCAGAGGTGATTTGGGTCAGTAATTTGTTTCAATAATTCAATTTTGAGCTTGATGTAGTTCGTTTTAATTTCTGCTATGCTTGTTTTCTTCTTGAGATGAATTTAATTTGTTTTTTCCTTGCAAACCTTTTAGATTCGGTAATGCTGTGATTGACACAAAATTGTTCCTCTCTCTATCTCTATATAATTATAGTAGATTAAACAACTCAAGAGTCTCTCTTGTTATTGAAAATGTTGAAATTAATGAATTTCTAAAAAGATTAATCAGGTTATCACTATCAGGATTCAATAATTTGCCTACTTTTGCGATCATTTTTAGAACCTTATGTGAAGTTTATGAAGGCGCAATACAAGTAAATTGGATTTAGTCGTGCAACATCGGATTATATTCCAGAAATTGGTAGTAGATTTATAGGAAATGGTAATTGGAAATTGTTATGATTTGGTAGGGATTTGCTTCTTACAACTTATGCCTATGAGCTGCTTGGTAAAATGTCTCAAGTGTGAATTTGTTAGCAGGATTTTCTTATCTGTGAAGATGACTCAACAAAATTTGTTCTTGTCCTCTGAAAAGCGAAAAGTTAATAGTTTAAACAAACCCTTGCCGTGTACTG
Organism: Pogostemon cablin; assembly: GCA_023678885.1. Classification (NCBI taxonomy): domain Eukaryota; kingdom Viridiplantae; phylum Streptophyta; class Magnoliopsida; order Lamiales; family Lamiaceae; genus Pogostemon; species Pogostemon cablin. Next base: position 15,651,201 of record CM042995.1, read on the forward strand.
AATTCCACAAACTATACAGAATACTGCAACAATTTTATTAGAGATATAATTGTCTGTTTCCAATTCTTCTACAAAGTCCTAATAATGAATACCTTGATTACCAGCTCTGAAAATTTGGGATAGAAAAGAGGTTAAAAGTTGAACATATTACTTCCAGATGATGTCACAAAAGGTATATCATTTTCCCTTATGTATTCTTCAGCTACAAGCCCACTTGCTCAAATGATCAAGATTGAAAAAGATGGAGAAAGACTTTGTGATTACCTGATAACATGAACAAGAAAGTGGAAAGTTGAAATCTTGACACTCATGCTAAACATAGAAATACGATGATCAAATGTAGGGAATTGGGGTAGTTAAATTGATGATGTACCTTAGAATATATTGATCAAGGTGGGCGAAGCATGCCTTCTTTTTTTCTTTTTTTTTTTCAATCTTTGAATCTTTAGAGAGCGGGGTATAACCTTTTTATCTTGAGACCATGGATAATGGATGGTTTATTTGCAATAAAAAATGGTTAATGTGTCATTAGTGAACTGTTCAAACTTAATACAACATAGAAAAGCCTCCACAAACATATTTTGTCTGTATGAGTTCTCTCCCACATTAAGAACAATGCCTTACTTCTCAAAAAGAGACTTGTAGTTTTTCCACGTCCTTATTTTATGGAGTAAAAGCAAACGCCTTCCAACCCTCACTGTGTTCTTTTTGTTCCTTTGACTCATTATTTTTAAGGTTCTTATTTGATTTGGAAGGACGGCCACTCTCTTGTAGTACATGAAGAGACTAACATGGAAACAAATTATGTTTACTCTGTTTGTAACTTTGATATAACGTTCACATAGAAGTTCTGATATTCTCTGTTTTGCACTAGATTCTTGCTGGAAAATATGCTTCGTGATTTTCATTCAGACTGGCTTTTCGAATTTTTGCAGTTCATATCTTTGTGAGAAGGGCTGGTGGCATTGAGTACATAGTTGTTAAAGGCGCGCCTTAGGCGAGGCGAAGCCCTGATCGCCTGGGTTTCTTGGTTTTTTGGGGTTTCGGTTGATGTTAAAAAAACCCTAGCCTTTGTGCGCCTTTTGCGCCTTTTTTGATGAAAAAGGCGCGCCTCAGGCGCGCCTTTTGTACATTTCCAAATTTTGGTTTTTTTTTGTCCTGCTTTCCTATGCTTTCCATGAAGAGTAAGAATTTAATGAATACAATGATCAATTTGATGGTGAAGAAGAGATTGAAGATTATAAGGACCATAGACCATGATAATTAAGATTTTTATCTCATTGGTAATCATTTGTGTCACTGACATTTGATATTTTCTTAAAATTGAAGGATTCTGCTTATTTGCTTTTTGTGATTGTCTATTTGTGTTTAGAACTTGAATTGTGAAGTTCATTATGACATTGTGCACGGGTTTTTTAAGTGTGATTATGTTATTTATGAGTTATTATGTATTAGTATGTGATATTATTACCTTTATTTAGTTGGAAAATTATGTGTTGAGTTGGATATATTAATGTATATATGTTCTAAAGTATCTTGTTCCTCAGGCGCGCACCTTAGGCGCGCCTTGCTCCTCAGGCTCCAACAAGGCCTTTGCGCCTTTCGCCTTTAACAACTATGATTGAGTATGCTATTCATCTTAAAGTGCAGAGGATGCTGAGATACAGAGAAACTTTTTATTATGTCAGCTGGTGCAACTGTTAAGAAGGTGTAGGTGTTACTTGGTTAGAAAAATTGACAGAGAGAGAGAGAGAGAATTAATGAAGAAATTTAACTTGAGCATTCTCTTGCATAATTGATAACTAATCATCCTGAAAATTTTAAAAATTTTATAGTATTATATTAAAATCCACATAAATTTTATTTATAGTTAATAGGTTTTTTTTACGACCAACGCTATCATTTTTAGCTCATAGGGATCAAGAGCCAGCACACAATTTTCATAAAACAAAGGGGAACAATCAGGTTTTGTTAAGTAAGGTGAGTAATATTAGTGTACATGCTTAGCATAGCTAAATGTTCATTTGTGGAAAAATGTTCTCAGCACTTAAGGTTGGTGTTTGGTTCAGCATAAGCTGGATTTTGTACTGAATTTCAAGGTGCAACAACATACTATCTTTAGCTCATAGGGATCAAGAGCCAGCACAAAATTTTCATAAAACAAAGGGGAACAATCAGGTTTTGTTAAGTAAGGTGAGTAATATTAGTGTACATGCTTAGCATAGCTAAATGTTCATTTGTGGAAAAATGTTCTCAGCACTTAAGGTTGGTGTTTGGTTCAGCATAAGCTGGATTTTGTACTGAATTTCAAGGTGCAACAACATACTATCTGGGTGCGTTGATACTGTTTTGTATGTTTCATAGTAGTATGGGTAGGTTGTGTTGTGGGATCAACTCACTGTTTACTTATTGAAGATGTGGATGGAAGGAAAGCTTTTCTGCTAGAATCCGTCTTTGTTGCTCCACTGTTTCCATCTCTTTTAGCCGCTATATAATTTCTCTGAAAGGGATTGACAAAGGGGATTTTGATTTAAGAATCTATGTTCAAGGTGCTACCATTTTTATTATTTCATTTTCTGTATGAAAGCTAAGAAACATAATTTCTAGATAATACTGTGAGGAATCTTTTTATGGTTTTCTGATAGAGATGCACTAACAGTGAAGAAAAATAAATAAAAGATACAACGAGAATAATCCCTCAAGAGGGCCACGGAGAACTACGTTCTCCGCCACAAGCCGTAAGGCTGCAATCCTTCAAAGAATGCCACAAAGATAAACTTTTCCAAATAGATAATTCTTCTTTTCTTCAACCCTGGAATACATACGTATTTAAAGAGGCTAAGGCCCAATCACAACCCTAACCCTAATTACTAATATGGCAGGAAATAAGAAATCAAATATTCTAAACCAAGGAAATTATTGACTAGAAATAAAATACTAAAATAACTTCTTGCTCTATCAATGCCTCCGTCCCCAAACAGCCTTGACCCCAAGGCTGCAATCAAGAAAATGACCCAATGATCAACCTTACTCCTCCGTATCAATGGTGCTGGAAAAGGATGGGTGGACCTCCTCAATGAGGTCCTCCATCTCGGGAAGGAGCAGGATGCGCAACTGCTTGGCAGAACACCTATGCAGCAGCCCCCAAGGATGGCCGCATCTGTAACAAAGCCCCTTAGCACGGGCCTCCTCCGCTGTTAAGTGACGTATATTTCGATGGTGTTGTGGGCCTGAATTAGTAGGAGGGCCTGATTGTGGATGGGCTGGCTGCTGAGGGATACGAGCAGGTGGTGGAGGACGAGAATAAGTAGGTTTCCCAAAAGAATGAGAAGGGTCAATAGCACGGGAGACTCGACGCGCCGCCTGGATTGTAGTAAACACATCTGCCAAGTCTGAGTCTGGAATGCAGTCACGGACGGCCTCCTGAAGTCCCCCAAGAACATGCCCAAGTATTGTTCGGAAGTTGGGCGCACGTTCTTCAAACAAAGCAACATAATCATCAATCGTACCTGTTTGACGCGTTGCTTGCATGGCTTCATACGCATTGATGGCTGAACTATCTCCAAAACGCTGAATTAAATCCCTGGAAAATTGAGGCCAAGTGATTGAATCATTGCGACGAAGGGCCCACTGAGCCCAAAACATTGCTCTCCCGGACATGGCGATGAGGCTCAATTTTACGCGGTCACCGAAAGGGGGTGTCGTGAACCAAAAAAAATTGCTCCGCCTGTGCAATCTAAGCAATCGGATCTGAACCATCAAAGAGTGGAAGGTCCATTGTTGGTATTGTGACTGAAGTGGGCAGGGAAACTTGAGCGGAAGTGGTGGTGATGCCCATCGCTGCAGTAGATGGAGACGCAGGCTCGGCAGACCTTTTGCCCCCGGAAACCGATTCCACAGCCGGAGAATTTGACGCCAAGGGTTGCAAGCCTACCCCCTCCAGTTTCTTGAGGATGAGATCCATTTTGACCTCCAGACCAGAAACAATTTTACCCTGGACAAGTAGGGCGTCCTGGGCGTCGCTCACAGCCTTCTCCAAATCATCGCATCTCTCCAGAGCCGCTGAATCAGATCTCTCTTTGTTAGCCGTCATCGATCGGGTGTCAGGCATGACCAAGAGAGATGGCAGGTCGGACCAATTGATAGAGATGCACTAACAGTGAAGAAAAATAAATAAAAGATACAACGAGAATAATCCCTCAAGAGGGCCACAGCCGTAAGGCTGCAATCCTTCAAAGAATGCCACAAAGATAAACTTTGCCAAATAGATAATTCTTATTTTCTTCAACCCTGGAATACATAAGTATTTAAAGAGGCTAAGGCCCAATTACAACCCTAACCCTAATTACTAATATGGCAGGAAATAAGAAATCAAATATTCTAAACCAAGGAAATTATTGACTAGAAATAAAATACTAAAATAACTTCTTGCTCTATCATTTTCCCTATGAAAGTAGGAAGTTACTATTACTTGATCAATAGATGCTCAGACAAGTTAAAAATCATATCTCATGAGTAGCTATAAATAGTACCTTGTATTATTTTCTAATTTTTCTCTATACAGGGAGTGTGGGGTGCGCTGGTGTGGATGGTAGAAGCATGTTGTGGAATGTGGTTTTTATTATGTTATTACTAACTCTTTCCCACAAATCGGCAAGTCTTTCTTAGTGTTTAGTGGAATTCTGATTTTAAATATGTTAGTTCATTTTCTCCGGATGAGCTTCATAGAGTAAGAACTACAAAATGTTGAAGTGCAAGTAAAGACAATGAAAAAATGGGAAGAGTGGAGCAACTTCTTTCTGTTCATCTATTCCTTACATCACATTCTTACCTCTCATCAACCTCTAATCCTTTATCAAGCTTATTGTAGCAATTACTTCACTGGGTTCATGTATATTGACAGCACTTACCAATATGGTACTTCGTAAAATTCAAATTTGCTACCACGTCCGAGTTTACACCTCGAGAATTGAGGTGTGCTCCACTAGTATATACTAACATCCGATAGTATTTTACCTCTAACCATTATTCTTTTATACTAGGTTTAAATAAATTACACCTATCTAAACATCATTAAGACGCCTAATCCTAAAGGGCCAGTTTGTTGCAAAATCGCAAGCTGACTCTTTGGTCACTTGTTTCTATTTCTGTTTACCGATTGGCGCCATAGATTGCTTCTCTTCTGCCTCTTGCCCAGTTGCCCTACTCCCCTTTCTCTACGTACGGCCCCCAATTCTCACAACCACAAATTCAACCAAGGTATGCTACTTTTGGACTACTCCTGCTTCGATTCCACGTTATATTATATTTCATGCCCAAGGTGTTCGACAAATTGCTCATCAGAAAACCATAACTGCTTCCTTCTCTTCCGTTCTGAACTAAACACATAATTAAAGAACGATTACAGACCTAAACGTTTGTGTTTTTACCTTAATGGTGCATTATTTCTGCACTCCCTCAAAATTCACACCTAATCTGGAGTGAAATTTTATAGTAGAGGGGCTTAAATATTTGGGTCGCAACTTTAATGTTAGTACGAAAGCATGAGCATTTTGTTGATTTTAAGTGAGCATTTAATACCAAAAGTACTACAGCATGTTTACAAGCCGCGTCCAACCTATACATATGTCTTGCTGCTGTGAAATTTCTTAAAGATTTTGGGAAAAATTTTAACAGGTTATACTTTGGGTAACTTTTGGTACATAATTTGCCTTTTCTTCCTATAGGACTTGACGCTACAGTTGCCAAGAAAAGCTCCAAGTTTGGGATTCGTGATATTGGTAAATTTATATCAATTCTTCTTATTGCAAGCAATTTAGATGTTACACATAAATTATTATGTGGTACTTGACATATTCATACATAATTCTAGGTGGACCAACTTATACAACCTATAACTATTTTGCTGCTACATTCTGATTAATCATCAAATTTATGTTACCTTATGCAATACCTGGTTTCTTTACTTTTGGGGGTAAACAAAGAATCTTTCACTTATGTTACTTAAACTTTTTGTTTATACTTTTTCTTTTAAATATTTCCCCCCATATCTGTCGATTACTTAAATTTTTGTTCTTTAATAGATTGGCCAAAAGGAAAACTAGTTTTTGATATGATTGAAATGTAGTGCCATTTTAAGTTTAGTTAATTATTGTGATACTATCTGGGTACATGATTTTTTCTTTGATCTACTAATTTTCAAAAAAAAAAAATGATAATACTTGCTACCTATGTTACTTAATTCACACCAAATTAATGACGTGTGCTCTGGGCTTCTGGAGATTTCTTCATATATATCAAGAGCCAATATTGCAGAATGGTCCAGTTTACATTGGTTTCCGGTTGCCTAATCCATGTGGCACCCTCTTCATATACTGTTCTCGTGCATTGCTTTTTTCAGGCACATCCCAACCACTGCCATCGTACTGACCTCCATCCTGAATATGATATTAGTTGTGTCCAGCAAAAAATTTAAGCCTTGAATATTCCTTTTGATGGTTTGTTCTCATGTGGAATTTTAGGTATATTTTATGTTCAGTAGCTGTTACTTTGCAGCATTGGTGGAGAAAATTCAAGAAAGTCAAACAGGTTAGTTTTTAAAATTTTTGCCTGCTTTTTTCTGTTCTGTTGCTGACCATTTAAATAAGTATGATCTTTGATGTGCAAGTTCTAGAGTGATTCTCTAATGCTATAAAATGAAATTATCAACTTATATGTTGGTAATCTTGAACAAGAAAGTTATGAACTTATATGAAATTAAGGCTATGATCATAAGAGCTCTTGCTTCAAATTGGTAGTTTTCTTGTGCCGTTGAGATCTATGAAGAAACGAAGGGAGCTATATGTGAGTTAGATCCCAAAGCTATTAAAAGTATTATTGGTAGTTAGTTTTTCTTGGTTAAATAAAACTATGACTTTTCTGAAGAGCTCGTAAACTTAGTGCCTCTAAGTTCTTCCAGGAACAAATTCCTTATGAAGTAGAATTAAAGACGAATCACTTGAGTTGCTTGGGGATTAATAAATCCACCTTATGTTGACGCATGCTTCAAAGTCACATCGTATTATTTCAACATGAAACTAAGGTTTCCATGTCTTGATTTCCATTGAAAAATACTTTCACTTATAAACCTGCTTATTTAAATCATTCTTTGTTCCAAATCTACTGTTGATTTACTGGGAAATTAAAAGATAAATTTGTCGATGCGGAAGTTGCTCAAGAAGTTCTGTTTGATGAGGGAAAACCCTTGGTTTGTACCTTTTTTATATCTACAATTCTTGGTTTTGTGTGGCTCTTTCTTGTTGCTAAAGTTTCAATGCATGGCAAAAAAACATGAGAAATGTAAATGAAAACTAAAAGAAAATCTAGGATGAGAATCTTTTGGCATAGAATAATAGAGAAGATCAGTTTTATTCATCAAAGCTTTTTAGCTCTGATGGAAATTATAGTTAACAGTTATGGAAATTATGCATCTAGAATAAGAATCTGTTTTCAGTGTCATGGATAGTTGCTCAATACTTTGACTTCCGTAAATATGTCTTCTATTCTCTCTTCAGAGTAGGTTTCGTGCTTTATCCATCCATTTGACCTCTAACGGTTGAGCACTTGTCATCATTCTTACACTTGGCCTGATTATTGACACAAAATTCTTGAGTGGTAATTGAAGTTCATAATTGACATTAGTTATATCTCAATGCAATCTTCTAATGTTTAGGAATGGGGTAACTGTGTATACATAACAGGTTGGACATTTACCTCCCTCTGAAATCCTGTGACATTCTGTTTAGTGTTTATATCGAATCACTCAACATGTTGAGCTGTATATCCAAAAGAAATGTGACTAAAAAAACTTTTTCCTGTATCAAGTTTTTCAAACCAAATGAAAGAATTTTTTTTGCAAATTTGAATATGAATTATTAGTTGTAAATTGTAATCGTAATTTATACATAAAATTTTAGATGCTAAATCATATTTACATAGAACTCATTAGTGATGTTTCTTTACCAATTTCTTTTTCCTTTTTACAATCAATCCTTCATCTAGACTTGCTAATAATAATATTCATAAAATTGACAGCTGGTCGCATACCAACATGGATCTTCTTTCCAAAGTCTATGCTTCTTCTTCCGATGATGACATGGAAAACATTGATGATGGTGAATTAGAGCACTCGATTCCATTGCAACCTCCTCCCAAGAGAGCAAGGCCTCAACCTCTAATTGCGAAACCGGCCCATGTGCCCATTATCCGCCAGTTGGATTCTCCAATATCGGGAAGTTACATATCTAAGCGACAACGAGCAGCACTTGCTGCTTCCCATCTGAACCCAATTGACTCCTACCCTAATTGCGTTGCGCCTACACCAGGTTCATGTGATTAAGCTTTTAAATGGAAGAATTAAATTGAATCTGCTATTTATGAATTTATAGTATTTTTGTTGATGTTGAAATTTAAATACACCATTTAATACAGTTATGGGAAGCATTTTAGATTCTGATTTACCACGTGAAATTTTGAAAATGGTGAAACAACATATGAAGGGCGGTGTTGACTCAAATCCAATAAAGGGGTCGCTTTCTGCTACCATGGATGGGCACTCAAAGTCTGTTAATGCTGTGCAATGGTGTCGTACTCACGGTATTTGTTCATCTTTACTACGGACATTTTTGCTCATAATCCTCTAACTAATATTTATATTTGATCTGAAGACAATTCAAAACTATTTAATTTAACAACACAAGGTTCTGATTATATATTATTCCATATCTTGTATTGATATTATCCTAATCTCATCAGCCGCCAGTAATATATCTTTGACTTAATAAATTCAAGGTAGACCTATGAGGTTTTTGCCTAGTGGTGGTGCTTGGGGTACTTTAGGGTGAAACACCATGAGGGCCTTTGTTTAAAACCTATTGGGTGCGATCAACACGGAGAGCCAATACATACAGAGCGCAAAACTCTTGTTGGTTTACGAACTGGATATTCTTGCATTGAAAAGAAAATGAACTTAAGTTGATGTAATGATTAGTTAAGGATCTAATGTTGGTGGAGTCTAGTTTTTTGTGACAGACATAACTTGATCTTTGATGTCTTGATATTTTGGGAGAGACACTGTTCAAAATTTAGTGTTGTCTGAGCTTGAGTTTCGTGCCCTATAAATCTATTACTTAAAGCATTTCATTTTTACTATGAAATAAATATTATAGGGAAAGTTTAGAGAAAATGGTAAATGAATTGATTAAAATTAGTGCAATAAAATTCAATTTAATGACTAATTAAATTAAAATTCTTCTAGAAATAAGCAAATGGGATTATCTTTTTCTCATACCATACATCTGATGAAATGAAATTATAAGGTTTTGTTAAGTTTAATAAAATGAACTTGGTAGCTAAGAATCCTTTGATCCCACCACGTCTACTCCATGGAAAAGGGGGAAATTATTTTGGGATGAGCAAGGGATAAATGTCAGAATTAAATACCACATGCAATAATAATTAAGTCACATACATTATGTGAATGAAATCAACTAAATAACTGTTTCTCAATTATGCAATTGATAAGTGGGTTAATCGGTTATAAAGGTCAGGAAACTTATCTTAGTTTATAAAGGTCGGGACCATTGTACACGCCGACTAATCCATGGGAGACCATAACTCACTGTCCACTAGTGAGGAACCCATTTCAAGCTAGAACTTTACAATCTGTATGGACTGACACCACAGTTGTTGATCACACCCACGAGTTTTGAACTTGGGACCTCGGGGAATTTCACACTTAGGCACTCCAAGTCCTCATTGCTAGGCTAACGCCTAGGGGTAAATATTGATGCCTACAGTAATTCTAATAAGAAGAGAGAAACAGTGCTAGGATTTGTGAGAAGAATAACAACCGTGCATGCAAATATAAAACTAATTCAGTCACGAGCATATTTATCCAAATCTCTTCTACCACCAAATAAGATAATGAGAAGAGAGATCTTACGCTAATGGATGATAATGCAATATGAATTGCTTTGGCAGTAATCAAAACAAGAACCTTTGAAATTGAACAGATTGGTCATCAATTCGATCAGTATGAAGCTTCAAAATATGGAATTAGGTGAGCCATGATATTGTTTTATGCTTGTTTATGATCTAACAGTGAATTAATCGGGAAAGGTGAATTGAATATACACACACCTTATAAAACTGAACTTCACAAAGGAATTTTCTGAGTTTTTGACTAAGGGAAGAGAAATGTCGTACTAAAAGGTTAAAATAAAGGAGAGACCATATATGGTTGGGATTAGGAGTTGAGAGTTTCATTTGTGTGTATAGATTTAGTTCTTAAGTTTTAAGGATTGAGGGGTTGAGAAAATTTAGGAATAAAGATCACAAATTTAAATCAAAACTATAACATATTTAAATAAAAAATATAAGTAGTAAGGCTTTGATCACCTTTATCATTCTATGAATTAATATGCTTCATGTTGTTAGTTTTCAGCTCATCTTCTTGCATCTGCGGGTATGGATCATACTATTTGCATATGGAACGTATGGAGTGGTGGTCAGAAACGAGCACGTGTTTTTTACTGTCACCGTGCAGCTGTGAAAGATGTTAAATGGTCTCGGGAAGGATTATCTGTACTCTCATGTGGTTATGATGGCACATCAAGGTTGATTGATGTCGAAAAAGGAATGGAGACTCGGGTTTTTAAGGAGGATCAAATAGTAGAAGTTGTTAAATTTTGTCCAAACAACAACCATCTTTTTGTCTCTGGTGGATCGAAAGGTCTCCTTAAGCTATGGGATATTAGGACCAGCATGGTGGTCCATGAATATGTAAGGAAGCTTGGACCGATCCTTGATGTTGAGTTTACAGTTGATGGCATGCAATTAATCACCTCAAGTGATGTGTCCAAAAGCAACCTTAGTGAAAATTCGATCATTGTTTGGGATGTTTCACGTCAAGTTTGTTCCATTATCGAATCAGGTATATTCTCATGTTTATGCGTTCATTGTTGTAGCTCATACACATTACTCACTAAGATTTCTTCGTTATTATTAATATTAATGCACCTGGTAGACCCCAAGTGTCCGATGTATTTCTTTTCCTTCTCCTTGCTCTACTCATTTTCTTTGTCCCCTTTATCATACATAAAAAAGATCAGGTGTGACATAGATGTTATACTTTCTGCGGATGTTGGGAAAGAGAAAAAAAACAGTAGTCTTATTTAATAAAAAGAAATGGTGTCACTCTCCTCTACAATCAGTGGTTTTTAAGAGTACTATGGGTATGTATTTTCCAACATAGACAGGCTTTGTTGATGGCTTCATTAAAAGAGAGGTTATACACTGATACATTTGTCTTTACCAAAATAATTATAAGTTAACCTTAGATGGAGGTTGTCAAACTGAAACATCTGGGAATGGATATAGGTGGTTGCTGGTGCTTATAATTTCATCCACTTGCTAGGTCTACACGGAGGCTTACACGTGCCCCTCTATCAGATGCCACCCCTTTGAGCCGTATTTTATCGCTCAATCCAATGCAAACTACATCGCTATTTTCTCAACGAGACCCCCCTTTAAACTTGATAAGTACAAAAGGTATGAAAGTCATTGTGTCTCTGGTTTTCCTATCAAGTGCAATTTCAGTTTGGAGGGAAGTATGGTTGCCTCTGGATCGTCTGATGGATGTATATACTTTTATAACTCTAAAATATCCAAACTTGTCAACAAGTTTAAAGCATTCGAGCAAGCGTGTACGGATGTTGCATTTCATCCTGTCTTACCTGATGAAGTTGCTAGTTGTAGTTGGAAAGGTGAAGTCTGTGTTTGGCATGGAGAGTTTGGTAGCAATTGGTATGTCTCCAAATGAAATCATTATTGAGTCTCTTTGTGAGTTAGTCTCATCCACATGATATATATTTCTGTGTTGAAAGTTCATATGTATTCTTCTATGAATTAAAAGTTTTTTTTTATAATTATTTAAAACTTTAGATTTTGTCCAATAAAATATATTTGTATCGATTTTGTCCCATACCTATGAGTTTAATTTTGATTTTGCCCAATTTTCATCAGAACCCTCGATTTTCGCTGAAAATTGGTCACATGCGTTGCACGTGACGGATGAATTTGGAGAAAACCGGCGAGGATTGTTGACATGGACATTCAAACAAAATTCATCCAATAGAATTGTTATGTCACAAATTAATTTTTAAAAATTAAAAAAAAATATGACTCAATCTTACACGTAATTTCTTATAATGTTCAACTTATATTTTATTAAAATTAAAAAAATTTGAAAAGAAAAAAAATGAAAAGACAGAAAACTCGATTAAAATACACTCTTAATTAAAATAAAATTAATTTATTAATAAATCAACAGGATAAAAAAATAAAAATAAAATCAAAATTAAAGAATAAAATATACTCCTCCCGTCCCAGGCAAAGAGGGTAATTTTTTCATTTTGGTCGTCTCACCAAAAGAATCTCATTTTCTTTTTTACATACATGGGATCCACACACCCCATCTAATACAATTAAAATATGGGACCCACACTTCCACTAATACAACTATTCACTACACATTAAATAATAATACTTCTTAATCTACGTACAAAAAAGCAAATGACCCTCTTACGCCGGGACAGAGGAAGTAAACATGATCTTAAATTAGAAAGGAAAAATCATAATCTTTGTAATTGAAGAAATCAGTTGGGAAATTTTTTTAATCCTGCATACGGGATGAAGCGAGCGTGTGCAGCGGCGAAATCGAAACTGAAAGTGACGGTGATGCTGGGGATGAAGAGGCGGCGACGGTGGATGATAACGATGTTGGCGGTTGCATTTCTGCTAATATTCCGACTATTCCTTTGATGTGAACTTCCGTCGAGTTACAACAACTCTTGTGATGAACCTCAGGTGGCGGAGGTTGAGGGCTTGGATTAAGGGTTGGGGCTTCAATCTGGGGATGTGAGTTCTTCTTCAATTTAAGAGTTAGGGTTCGTGAGTTCACCCAAATTGGCAGACCATTGAAGAAGACCCAAATTAACGCTTAGGGCTTCTGGTTTGAAGAATCTGCGAGTCACTTTCGCATTGTCGGATTGCGGCGCCGCCGTTTGTCTTCTTCAATTTGATCTTCTTTTTCATCGTGTTCTTCAATTTGATCGTCTTCTGGATTTTGATTTTTGTTTAGGAATTTTTATTATGTTTTAAGGCAGAATTGTACATTTAACCATTTTTTTAAGTAAAAATCATTGTCAACAATCAATTAATTTGTATAACATGTCTACCCAATTGTTCATTTTTGGACCAAAATACCTCCATCCTGTCAGAATGCTATGTTGGGGTTCCGACACCAAATTCGACATCCGATGAAATAACCCCACCCTGTCGGAATACTATGTCGAGATCTGACACCAAATTCGATATCTTATGATGTCGGAATCGATTTCGAAATCCCGACATAGTATTCCTATAGGGTGGTCCGACATCCGATGATGTTGGAATTGGTGTCGGAATCCTGACATAGCATTCCGACAAGGTGGGGTATTTTGGTCCAAATTGGACAATTAGGTATGAAAGTTATACAATTTATTTTATGGATGACAATGATTTTTGTCTATTCATTTCGGATATTTTTCGCAATTTTCTCATGTTTTAATCATACTTTCTTTTTTATTTTTTTTAACTAAACGTTTTAATTTTAATGAAATAAGTTAAATATTTGGAAAATTTTCAAAAATGCAACTTTCAATACATTTTTTTTATAAAAATGCCACCCACAATAATTTTTTTTTAAATATGCCACTTTTTAATTTTTTTTGGACTCAAATACCCCTTCACTCATTAAACTCCATTCTCTCTTCTCACTTTATCATTCATTCTTCAAAGATTTTAAATATTTGAGAAGTCAACCACATGAGGGAAGCGACAACGGCCCATTGCTACTCAATATGAATTTAGGTTAGTAAATCTTATTGCTTTTCATAAACTAAATTTAGGTTTTTGTGAAAATTTAACATGTGAGTTATGTTGGAATGATGTTATTTTACTGTTTGATTAGATTAATAAGATTTTATACATCACTTGACATGTTTAGAATATTGATTAATAAACATACGATACTTTGAGGTATAATAATCGCAATTTGCGCAAAGTTGTATGCGAGATTGCTGATATGTTGCATGTAAGGTTGCACGCACCTTCAGTAAGTAGTCACTTGTAAGTCGCACGTATGGTTGCGTGAGCAGTCGCGTAGTTAGTTGCGTGGTTAGTCGCGTGCATGGTCGTATGAATAGTCGCGTGTATGATTGCTTGATTAGTCGCGTGCATGGTCGCTTGATTAGTCGCGTAAGTAGTGCACGCGTGCATGGTCGCTTGGTTAGTCGCGTTCATGGTCGCATGTATAGTAGCGTGCATAGTTACGTGAGTAGTCGCACGCGTGCATGATTGGTTGGTTAGTCGCGTGCATGGTCGCATGAATAGTCACGTAATTAGTCGCGTATATGGTTGCTTGATTAGTCGATTGAGTAGTTAGTCACGTGCACATGATTTGTCAAGCATATAAATAAATGAGACTGCATGTAAATAAAGTATATACAATTTTTAACATTTTTTTAATATTAAATATATGTTTCAAATCTCAGATAAGATTCCTATTTTATGCCTTTGGGATGGAAAATGGCTACATGATTCCGATCAATGGAAATATGATGGAGAGGAAACCAACTCAAAACAATTCTTTTGTGAGAGAGCATGATTACTTTGAATCCAAAGAAGAAGATTGTGACCAAAATGAAAGAATCAATCTTGATGGGCCTATTGATGAGCAAATTGAAGTTGATATTATTCTACCACCATCCTCACAACCTTGTTCATGGATACCTCCAGAAATGTTTAATCATGCAAGGTCAACAATACCTATTGAAGAGCTTGATGGGGTTAGGTCAAGAAAATTAGCAAAGATAATGTCTATGTCTTCCAACTTTTTATGTACTTAGTATGTTTACATTTTTTTTGGTAATTTATATGTTCAGTTTGTATTGATAATTTATTTTGAGATTTTAAAGTTTATTATGTTTGTTTACTTCACAATATTACTTATGTTTTACTAGGTAGTCGCAAGGTTAGTCGCACAACCATTCGCACGCATGCAGGGTGGGTCACGTGTGTGCTTGAAATGCACTTTAGTAGCATAACAGATCGCACAGTTGGTTGCACAAAGATCGCATGCAGGGTCGCACACTCAGTCGCACAAAAGGTCGCATACAGGGTCGCATAGTTGGTCGCAAAAAAGGTCACGTACAGGGTTGCACAAAAGGTCGCATACAGGGTCGTACAGTTGGTAGCATAAAAGGTCACGTATAGGGTCAAACAAAAAGTCGAGTACATGACCGTGCAGTTAGTTGCACAAAGGTCGCGTACAGGGTCGCACAAAAGGCCATGCACAGGGTCGCACAGTCGATCGTACGGTATTGTGTGACCTTTTTTGCGTTTATTTGTGTGACCAATTATGCGACTATATGTTTCTGCCTATAGTCGCACAAGTGTCGCATGCAGGATCGTACAAGAGGTCGCATACAGGGTCACACATAAGGTCGCATTGATGGTCGCGTGTGTTGTCTCTTAAGCAGTTACATAATTAGTTTCACAAGAAGTTGCTTATACTTGAAGCGTATCAACACATAATAGGTCGCACAAACAATTGCAGGTAGGGTCGCTTATGTGGTTGCATGCAGGTTTGTGTATGGTCTCGTAAGCATTTGCATGATTGTTCATGCAACTACATGTGTAACGAAAAATGCGACTAAATTGCTTATGATGGAAGGCCATAATCACTTAGTTGAAGCATATAGTACAATAACAAGTATTACAATCCTCAATCTGAAAGCTAGAAAAACAATGATTAAAGGAACTTCGAATACACAAAAAGTCAATGCTCAAAACAAAAATACCTAAATTTATAATGATTTGAGTACACAACTCAACAAAAATGCTAAGCTAGCATATTTCACAAACTGCATTGTTATAAGTTCATCTAATAACTAAATTATTGAAGTACTACTAATTACAGTGCTACCAGTTCATTTGAGAATAGCTTTGAACAAAATCGTTTCCTCCACTCCACACATTTTGAATGATCGATCTTATCAACTAAGTGTCCAGTGGCAAGACACTTAATGAACTTGATAGCTAAAGGACCGCAATCATCTCCTCCAGTGTTTGGTCAAGAATGGTTAAAAGTAATTAGAAATATAAATACTCATAAACGTCGACCTACCACGCGACTAACCAAGCGATCATGCACGCTTGCGACTACTTACGCAACTAATCAAGCATTGACTATGCATGCTACTACACATGCGACCATGAACGCGAATAACCAAGCGGTCGTGCAATTACTCACGTGACTAATCAAGTGACTATGCACGTGACTACTCATTCGACCATGCACGCGTGCGACTACTCACGCGACTAACTAAGCGACCATGCACGCGTGCGACTACTCACGTGACTAATTAAGCAACCATGCACGCGACTATTCATGCAACCATGCACGCACTTAACACGCAACTAACTACGTGACTGCTTATGATAAGTCGTAATTTGTCATTGATATTTCAATTTAAATCCCGTCTTTTTGATTGGTTTATGTGTCCATTTCATGCTAATTACGACTTATTTTATTATTGGAGCACACTTACTTTAATGCATTAATTTGTTAAAATAGGTCAAAAATTGGAGGATTGTGGGGTAGAGTTAATGGGCGTATTTCAAACCCAGCTGTTACAACTGTTGGCGCTTGGATCATTTGGTTAACGTGACCCATTAGGGTTCCATACGTTCTAATATCAGCGGAAGCAAGAAAACATGGAAACGATTACCGTTCACCAGGGTGTGTAGAAGATGAAGGATTCTCGCTGGCAGACTGAGCAGTCCCACGAGAATGGCCATAACTTCCTCGTCTGATGTCGAAATTGAATGATCTTTGTGCTCAGACGATCCTCTCTTCAAGGGCTTTCCGTCAGTATATTGATTATCAAATTCTGAGCACTGTAAGATATTATATAAATTTTGTAAGGTGGCGGACAGCAGCAGCAAACTACCTTCTGATCTTCTGCCGTATGTCCCAAGTCCGATCTCGACGTCGTGTGGGCGACGATCTACGAGTCCTCTTTAATCTGCTCTCAACCCTCATCACACGTGAATAATAAAAATAGATTAGGGTTCCAGATAAGTTGAGGTGACTTATATACATGGGCTACAGCAGGGACCAGGAGGAGAAATTGGGTTGGGCCTCCATTGGGCTTAAGTATCCAAACTTAGCCCAAAGCTTATACTTAAGTCCAATAATAATAATATATTCCACTAAAATATTATTAATGCACTGTCTTTCCAATCCCAAAATTACGTTTTAGGCTCCTTCTTATTATGAGCCCGTTAGTCTCCCCATGTTTAAGATATACAATGTCCATTAATTAATTTAAGTTACTGACAACTCAATTAATTAATATCTCATCCAAGAGTAGTACCACTCAACCTCATTATCATGTCGGAATAAATTCCACCTGCAGGATTTACATGATAATCCTTAAGAGCTCCTCAAGGGGACATCATCAACCTATGACGAACACAGATTCCTTCTATAATCAACAGCACACTATAGAGACAGCACTACTTCCCAACTCATCGAGTTTGTTGATTTAATTACATGTAAATCTCACCCATTAATGAATAAAAGAAATACATACTGCCCTACGTGTCGAGGTTATTGTATAGGGATTAAGAGCACGAACTTCCATAATAACTGAGATCAAGTTCTCCTATAAGTCAGTATAAGTCGAACGATCTCAAGTGGTCCTACTCAATACACACAAGTGCACTAATGTGATTCTATTGCCAAGACAAGCTAATACCAAACCACACTACAACCATCCCGATAGAGAGTCCCCATCTATCTCGGTTGTGAGCATCTATTTATACTTTATAAGGAAACCGATAATATGATCTTTCGCGTGTTGTCGCACAACATATTATCTACAGTATAAAGTAAGTGGACTATTGCATCGAACATATAAATAAATTATAAGATGCAATCATTTGATCATATGATTCTCATTTCAAATTAATTGTTATATCATTGTTATACAAAAAGCTAGACTTTTAGTATACAATCCAACAATAACTGCAGTTGATATGATATTCATTACATGGAAAGAGAGAATTAATTGTGATTTGGGGGGTTATGTCCAAGAAAGGAAGAAAAGAAAAACTACCAAATGGAAACAGAAGAAAAAAAGGGAAAGTCAAAAGGGAATTGAATTGCAGATCTGGGAGTTACTCAAGAAAGAAAGAAAAGGAAAGTCAAAATAAGAATTGAATGTGAAGATGGGGTTACGGAAGAAAGGGGGCAGAATGAAGAATTAAAAAGGGAGATTGTAGGCTATGGGAAGACACATGACAGTACTAAAAAAGGGGATTGGGAGGGAGCAGTCAAGCAAAGTTGGTGACACTCCAGAAAAACAATCAGGCTACTTTTGGTTTTGTTTATTTTCATTTAATTTCATTTTCGTTATGCTTTTTATGGGCTAAGTCTCCTTCTGATTCAAGAATTTGTGAACCTTCAGTATATTCTGGAAGTAGTCGAATCCCCAAATTTAATAAGCAACTAAAATCCTCAATTTTGATTTCAATATCATCAAACAACAGCATCATCCATAAGCTATCTGATAAAGTTCAACTGGAATTAAAGTTCTCAAACGATGTATGTCTCTTGCTATTACCATTAGCTCAAAAATTAACCTGAATAAGAGTAAGTGAACTTTCATGAGTAAGTGAACTTTCATACTCTTGTAATTATTGAAGAAGAGTATGAATAATAGATGTGTAGATAAATCATGAACAGAGTTTTATGTTCACATAATGTTAAAAAAAAATCAATCAGAACCTGAATAGCAACAATTAAATGCAACTTTTAGCATAACATAGGTGCAAATTGTTAAATAAAGGAATTAATTTTAGTAAAAGAACAATACCTTGATTTGGTAATGCTTGATATTCTGATGTTTATGCTTTTCGTCTTCCCTATCATGGATTTCACTGGCGGCGGAAAAGGATGGGAGGTCGTTGGAGTCGTGAGTGGTAACGGAGGTCACGGAATTTATGGCGGCGAATCACTCAGTGTCGCCGTCTTCCTCTCCACTGTTACTGTTGCTGCCTCTCCACTCAGCGTCGCCGTCTTCCTCTTCACACAATAGAAGGTGAAGAATGTGTTTTGAAATTTTATTTTTAATTTATATATGGCCCGTTCTCTTATGGGTCGAGCCGGGCGCACATAATTAGATCTGTGTGTCCGAACACACAAGAGCCTCACTCATAAGATACACCAAGTGTATTATAAAATCAACCATAAATTGGATATCAAGTATAAAAATATTCAAGAGAAATAAATATGTATGGATCATAAAATATTAAAGTTCAAATAAAATATAATAAAATTAATTAAAAGAAATTTAAATAAAATTAATAAATAAATAATACCGTCAATCCTTTAGAACTTGAAGGAGAATAATTTAGGAGTGTTCGAAGTGAATGAATAAGGGGGCCTTATTTATAAGTGAATCAAAAATTGAATATTTTATAAAATAAAATTTGATTTTATTTAATCACTTCCATATTTAAATCTTAAATAAAATTCATGTTTTTATCTAAAAAAATTAATTAAGAATTAATTTTGATTTGATTATATCGATATTTAAATCTTCAAATAAATATTCGTATTTATCTGTATAAATTAATAATTAAAATAATAAAATAATTGAGAAAAATTTTGGTGTTGATAAATCATCAAAATTAAACTCTCATTAGTATATTAAATATATTATTATTATTATTATTAATTGATCTTATTATTAATTATTATTATTAATATTATTAAATATTTCATAAATAACTAAAATATTACCATATGTGTTACTTAATTGTTTTATAAATGTGTTACTTTTACATTCTTAAAAGTTATATAATTATTATGTAATTTATGTTACATTATATTTAAAAATATTACCAAAATAATATTATTAATGTTACGATATACTAAAAAGTTTTAACAAAATAATGTACTTAGTGTTACATCATATTTAAAAGTGTTAACAAAATAATGTACTTAGTGTTACATTATATTTAAAAGTGAAAAAATATTGTACATACCGTTACATTATATATAAAAGTGTTAACAAAAAAATTGTTACATTAAGAAGAGTAAGTGTTACATTAAGAGCATAGGTAACATTCTCTTAAGTGTTACGACAAAATGTTACAATTGATATATTCATAATTAACGTGTTATCAAAAGCTAAAAAAGTGTAACATTAGACATTTGATTATAAGGGCAATAGCGACACAAAGTGTTACTTATGATCTATAATAATATTTTTCTATTATTAAGTAACACTTTTTGGGTGTAACTTAATGTCACTTATGTTATAGTCGGTAAATCGAGTACTTGAATTGTTTAGTGGAACAATGCAATTAGACATTCAAGTAGAAAATAATAAAACATTGTAGTATTTTAAGAAAATATCTTGTTAGTCAAACTTGCCAACCGGAGGTATTATTGTTTGTGTTTATTAGTATCTAGGAAGAGCGCTTGGTAATATTCATAAATCAGATTATACTGTTAGCTTTGAATCGGATCATATTCGGTGAGAAAATAGGGTTATGTGGTGTATTTTCATAAAATCTGCATGAATGAATAATTGAAAGTCTAGGAATTCAAATTAATGTAACACTTAAAATCGCCTAGCTTCAGCGGCGGTTGTTGTACGGCGAAGTCTAATCTGGTGAGACTCGACAGATTTTAAGCTAATGACGTTAATTTCCACATATTGTGTGTCGATTATGACCACCTTCATCACCGGATCAACGCTACAGCAACCATCACCGAAAGTTGGAGAGAGAGAAGAGAGGATTGTGGTGTTGTAGTGACGTGTGTCTGTCAGATGTGTAGCCGTAGTTTCAATTGAAAGGTTACCTTGCTTGAGTCGACAGACGTGCAGCCGCAGTTTCAATTGAAAGGTTGCCTTGCTTGAGTCGGAATCGTCAAAAGATCAAACGTTGAAGTGAGAGAGAATTGTGCGTAGTGCCTATTAATTAGGCATGAAAATAGGATGTGCGGTGAGATAAGCCATGAATAAAAATTTAATTTTTAAATATTTAATTAGTATTAGGGTTATATTAGGTATATCACTTCAACTTTTTATATCTAATAATAATAAATTTAAGGTGTTTTATCGGTTTAGGGCCTGAAAAATATACTAACTATCGGTATAAGATCTAAAATATTTATTTTATCAATCTGGGGCCTGATTTATTTAAAATTTTCAGTATAGGGCTTGGGATGTTAACACCGTCATTTAACAGAAGCAATGTCGCTGAATAATTGCCACATCAGCATTGGTATCAAATGAATTCTCTTGCTCTCCCATTATTTGTTTAATGATTGGGATTCTTTCATCTCAGATCATGATTTTGATTCCATTTCGCCATTTCTTTTTTGAGAAAGATGAACACCAATCTGCCCTTCGCAGATGTAAGTGAATCTATGAAGAAAATATCGAGATTAGGTTACTTGGGTGCCAGAAAGATCTACCTTTAGTGAAGCCTTTGTTTGGATTTGGTATTTGGATATCAAATTCTAAAATATATTTGCCAAGATATTATTTTATTTTTATTATTTAATCAATATAAGGCAGAACAGATTGACTTTGGTGCTTAATATTTTCAACATATTATTTACTTGATTAAAATTAATTATCTTAATTGACAAGATTTATGAGTGTCGATCCATTTATTTTCCATTCTTGGGGTTTAGACTCTATTGTAGATTTCTTTGTTGATTTTATTTGGAATATCTATTAAACATATATTTGACTGCTGTAAAATGAAATATGTTTGCTTGTAGTTTATCATTGATTTAGAATCTGAAAATCATAAGTTCTTACTGAAAGAAGGATCACTATTCATTCAGTGGTTATAGAGTTTGTATTTGGGTGGAATGTATTCTTTACTAATATGTAATATGCCCTTTTTATGACAACAATGTACCATTTACTCAACCACAAAAAAATCCTTTGCGACTGCATATGATTTACACAACCAGTATACCCTTTGCATGACAAATGATATACCCTTTACTCATCAATAACGTACCATTTACTCATCCGCAATGTATCCTTTGCATCATGCCATAACACCTTTTATAATAAACTTGAAACACTTTAAACTCCGTACCCTTTGTATGACAACAATGTACTTTATGTTGATCAAGAATGTACCCTTTAAATAATATACCCTTTGTAAATCCATACAATTCACATGACAACAATATATCCTTTGCATGACAAAAATGTACCCTTCAACAGTAGCTGATATACCCTTTAATTATAATGATTGTATCTGCGTTCAAAATCTTTATTAGTCATTCAATAAATTTGCAGTTAGTTGTATTATTTGTTGTGCCTACTATATATTATGTACTTATATTAATAACGTAACTGTCATGTGCAGATCTTATTCTACTCTCTTCATCTCAGATGATGTTTTTGATCTTCTTCGTTGAATTTTTCAGCACAATCAGAATAAGTTGTCCAAAATAAGAATTTATCTAATGTGGTATTCTATCCAGTTAGTTCATTTACAAAATGGAGGAAGAAGAGGATAAAGAACTTATTTAAAAAAATCAAAAGAAATCAAGGGAAAACTTTTGAGTTAGTAAATTAAATTGAATCTAAAACTTCAAATGCTCATTTAATTTAGTAATGTAACAAGTTAAATTTTGTGACAAATTTTGATGAATTATTATATTTTTTTTTATTTTGAATGAGTAATTTTTTTTTGTATTTATGAAATGCTTTTATTAAAAACACATTGTTAAATGCATGTATTATATTAATATTTCTGTTGTTGTGATGTAATAACTTGAATTAAATTTACAAGAAAATAACAATGGAATACCCTCCATTTATACTTTATTAACATGTATTCCAAACATTTACATGACAATAATATTCCCTCTATTAAGTTCTAATCGCTTAAAGTGTATCTTTGATACTGTTATTGAATATTATACCCTTTAGTATTGAGTGACATACCCTTTTGTATAAAATCATATACAATATGTACCATGCCATAATAATTTAACAACATAAACTTGAAATATTATCAACAACAGATGCTCTAAACTCCATATCCTTTATCTGACAACAATATACCCTTTACTCATTAGCAATATACCTTTACTCATCAGCATACCCTTTACAACTACATACTATTTACACGAAAATAATATACCCTTTGCATAACAATAATATACTCTTCACACTATGTTATAATACCTTTATTACATAAATTTAAAAGACTATCAACAACATGAGCACTAAACTTCATACCCTTTATATGACGACAATATACCCTTTACTCATCATTAATATACTATTTACTCTTCAGTAGTATACCCTTTGCAACTATATACTATTTACACGAAAATAATATATCCTTTTCATAACAATAATATATTCTTCATACTATGTTATAATACCTTTATTACATAAATTTAAAAGACTGTCAACAACATGAGCAATAAACTCCATACCCTTTATATGACAACAACATACTCTTTTCTCATCAGTAATATACTCTTTACTCATCAGTAGTATACTCTTTGCAGCTACATACTATTTACACAAAAACAATACATTTATCTCTTTACATAACAATACAAATATACTCTTTACACCATGTTATAATACCTCAATAACATAAACTTAAAACACTATCAACAACATGACATTAAACTTCATACCCTTTACATGACAACAATATACCCTAACTCATCAACAATATACCCTTCGCAACTGTATACTATTTACACGACAATAATATTAGTCCACAAGCTTCTCCATAGGTTTCAGCATTGCATCTTTCTTTTTCTTCAAATTGGTCACACGTTCAGAAGTGCACTATTTTGATCTCATTATACAAAAACCTGAAAAAAAAAGTAATCATATGAAATAGGAAACTGAATAAGAATAATTGGGAGGAAAAAGATCCAATGACAAAGTAACATAAAATTTGAAATATTCTATTTCTACAAGAATCTAGAAAATTTATAAACTAAATTCATTAATTATAAGAACTAAATTAAAATATTGAGAGAAAAAAGATTAGTTAACTCATATTTACAAGTTTAAATAGATAAATTTTTGTTCGTTGCTAACCATAGAGAATACATGTATAGCATTTCACTTGTATTCTAGTTGAATGAATGCGATGGTGAAAGGATAATGAAACTATTGCACCAACAAGATAACAAAAGGTACACCAAGCTTGGCAAAGATCCATATAGAGAATAGAGAAAGGAAACGAATCATCATCCATAATTTATACACAAAAACATGTAACGTAACAGGCATAATTATAGGAAAGAAAAGTTGAGATTCTTTGACATCTAATGGAATGCGGGATTGAAGCATTTAGCAGGAGAGGCATGATTGTAATAATACAATACTTTTAAACAGAGCCAAGGAAAATAGATTCTGAGCACACAATAAAAAAATAAAGTGGTTTATCATATTTCCTGTTGGAAAAACCATAATTAAATCTTAAGCCTACAAAGCTTACAAACCACAAGCTTATATGCACATTATTAGATCAAGAACATAACACAACCAATAGGTTAAACAAATAAATCATGAAAAAAACTAACATAGGTGAACCTACATTTAAACAGAAGCAAATGAAAACATTTCAATTTTCATGCTACGTAATTTCATGGCACAAGACCAAGCCAATTATAACTTAGCAAATAGTTAATCAAAATTAATTATACACCTTATCAAACAAGGTATCCTTTATAATGACATAACATCCTAATAATTAAAATTACTAAACATGCATATAAGAAAATTCGTAAAACCCTAACAATTTCAAAAAATAAGATTAAAAAGCAAAGAGAACGAAATAAAGGTGCGTTCGATTCATGTTCTAATTGAAATAAGCTTCACAACTATGCTACAACTAGGAAAAAGTAGATTGATGAATGGGGGTTAAGCAAGCAAGATTATGAAGAATTGGAAGAAGAAAATTTTGGAAAAAAAAGTAGAGAAATTGCGAAGGGAGAGATAGTGTTTGTGTTGAGAAAATCAGAAGAAAATAGGAGATTAAATGAACTGCACCTTCTCTCTACATTGTTGCCTCGCGTGTCGTCTCCGTTGCAGCGTTCCCATCGCTCGTCTGACCAATTATTGACTCGTGCATCGTTGCCTTCAACAATTTTGGAGAAACTCCTCGTTTCGCCCTCTCGCACCTACTCCCTATGTTGTCGCCTTCACTGTCATAGAGTGTGACGACACTGCCGCCTCATTCATCGTCGATAATTGGTGGAGAGCAAAATAATTAGAGAGAGAAAGCGAAGATGGAATGAGAGAGAGAACACACATGGTGATGGCTGAAGAATGAAATCAGGATTTTTTTCTTTTATATTTCGGGTCGGATTATGATACAGGTAGGGTTGGGTTTGGGCGCACTGGTTAGTTTGTGTGCCGAGCACACAGGAGACTTTGCCGTATCTTATAGGTGTAAAATAGGTAGCGAGAAGTTATATTTAATTAATTTTTTTACGTTCTATCTTTAATATTTTTGATCCATATATATTTATTTCTTTCAAACTTCTTTATACTTGATGTACAATTTTTGGATGATTCTGAATATTATTTTTTTCATCTTATAAATTCTATTAATCAGTATTTTAATAATATTTTTTAATATTTTTTTATATATATGGTAGCATATCAGTTTTCCTTAATACTTTACTTGATCTGTTTTTATACTTTTAATTTTTTTTTTAAACGGTTGAATTTTTTTTTAAATTTATTTTTGTTCATAATGCGTAAAATGGAGTAATTATTTTTCTTCGTATCACGTAAATTATATACTCCATATTAAATTTTATTTTTTATTAATATATATATTAATTTTATTATAATTCTTTTTCTTTAGTGATTAGATTTTAATTTTATAAAATTTCTTTTGATTAGTTTTTGTTACTTTTTTGTTTAATTTTTTTCAATTTTTTTTATTTTGACTAATACATATTAATTTTATTATAATATTTTTCTTTGATAATAAATAATAGTATTTAATATTATACTTTCTTGTCCCGCGTAATACGCAAAATTTGTAATATATATATATATATATATATATATATATATATATATATATATATATGTAACAATGAATTTTTGTATTTATGATGAAATAAATACAGGAGAATTACAATAATAATCCAAAGGATTAAACCTGAAAATTTAGGAACAGTCTCTATCAATCCTCTGATTCTTCTCTCGAACCAATTTGGCTTTGACTTTGACTTGTTGACTTGTCCATGCTGACTGTGTGTTTTGAGTTGGATCTTCAGTTGAAGCTTGTCCGAACTCGGATTTGGATCTTATAACGTTTATCCGGAAGCGTCGAGCTTTTGTTTGGATTAAGCGCACTTGATCCGAAGAACACTCGATCTGGGGGCTTAGCACCTTGATCCCGGGTCGTATGTTGTTCTTGGCGCGAAGAACACCGAAGAACTTAGTGTATGAAGAACGCTTGATTTGGGGGGCTCCGCACCTTAATCCCGAATCGCTTGACGTTCTTGACTTGAAGATGCTTGAAGATCTCAAGGGAGCGCTGCTCGTGTTCTTGATCTCTTTAGAGCATTTATGTCTTCAAGTATTTGAGTGTGTGTGTTTGGAATGAATGGAGGAGGGCTCCTTATATAGGTGAAGGATGAGGATACTCCATAAATATCTCGCAATCTGAGTGGTCCAAGATAGATTTGGCCTGGTACTGCGGGCTTGGGCCGTTCCAAATATATCACAGCTTGATTGGTCATTGCTTAATTTGACCTAATTCTGGAACCTTCCATGCTTTACTTAACTTAGGGGTCAAGCTTTACTTAATTTAAACCTTACTTAATTTGTTGGGTATTAAATTAATTATCAATTATTTATTAATCTATTTTAGGAATTAATTTATTAAATCCCAAAATAAAATATAATAAATTAAAATTGATATTTAATCAATAAAATCCACGTGTCGCCATTTGATTGGACCGTAAATTTTAATTGCTTACAATATATATATATATATATATATATATATATATATATATATATATATATATATATATATATATATATATATATATATATATATATTTATTTATTTATTTATTTATTTATTTATTTATCCATGTATACATGTAACATAAAAATAGACAATAAACTTGATTTAATATATATCAATAAATATCCAAAGTAAATTTAAATCAAAATATGTTCAAAACATACTAAATATATAATGATGTCTAAATTTCATGTACTAAGATGAATTATGTATTGATGACAATAATAAAATAAAATCAAATATATGATCTTCATCTTGCACCTCTCTTATTCCAAATAAAACCAAATATATGATCTTCATCTTGCCCTTCTCTTATTCCAAAATCAACCATCACCACGTTCAAGTTCATCTTCTGTGATTGCTTCATCATCGTTTTCTTCATTGCTCTGAAAGAAAAACATTTATTTATTAGTAGGTGTAAGAGTATATATTTAATTTGTATATTCAACGTAGCTCTAACTAAAACAAAATTAGTCAAATTTAACAACTATCAAAAACCAATATACAAAGAATAAACAAAAGAAACTTAAAGAATTAAATCTGGCTAGCTGTTGAGGTTTTATGGTTGCCGCCGTGTGGTTTTCAACCACAACACACAAACTTGGTAAACTTAACACACAAGCTCTACTCTACTCTACTCAAATTTGGGTAGAGCTCTTGATAATATTGAGAATCCTGCTCAATTTTGTGATTAAGGGTGAGGAAAAAGAGATACATGAGAAGTTGCAGTCATTTACAAGAACATTAAGAGTATCGACATGGCCTTTTGTCAAAATAAGTGTACAATGTTATAGAAGCCAAACCACAAAACAGTTATAATGTTGTACAATCACTGTCTACTCTCAATACCCTAACCAATAATAGGAAAACAATACTGTACAATCATTGTTTAGTCTCAAAACCAAAATCAAGAATATGAGTGTATCTTACTCTCAATACCCCCACCACTAAATACATTACTTATACACCAATGAACTGAACAGGGTTGAGTTTACCCAAATATAAATATATGTCAGTAAACAATATGTCACAACACTTACCTGAATCACCTTTAAGTACCAATACTTGATTAATCCCAAAATGATCATCTGGATTCGAATCAGGACAATTAGCCCATCCATGGGCCTGATTTGTATACATCTTGTATTGAAGCTTTTTTATTCTACATTTACGCCAGAACCTGCAACTGTTTTTAGAACATGCCTTTTTCCTTCTTCTGCAATGACGAACTTGGCCTGCAAGATATTAATTATGTTGTTACAGAATGCACGTATTCCTGATATCTATCTACATCTTTCGTAAATAAAGTTAATATGACTAGTTAAAAAGTACAGCATGTTTAAAGGATTTTGGTCAGGCAGCATACTCAAGAAACACTTAACTATATAGGAAATTAGTGTATAATAACATCAAATGAATACATGCAACTGTGTTAATTTAAAATGTTAATACCTTTACATAATTCCAAATCTCATCCTTATTAGGAACCTAGCGCCTTTTGATCTTATTAAGAGGTGCAAGACCAGATTCTTTATCAGGAATAGTTGGCTGACCTAGTCCATTCAAAATGATAAGTCTGCAATTCTCGATAGACCTTCCATGTACCTATTAGCACAGACTTGGCCCTCTTTTCTATTTTCTTCTTCTGCATCACTACAATTATTAACAAAAGAACGTTAGAAAAATATTTCGTGAGTCTTAATTCCACCAATTTAACCTATTTTACAAGAAATGTAACTAGCAAACGTTAACAGAAAATTCAAATTAAAATAACCTATTTTCGATTCTTACCAAACTCATCACTATGATGCTCCTTGGTGGGATTTATGTTTATAGAGTGATCGTTTTCTTACCCTTTCTGATCTGATGGCATTTCTTTTTTTAAAACATAATCATCTATGCTTTCACAATCTTCATCTTCTTCAATTAGACTAAGCATATCACCACCATTTACAGAAAAACTGTTCTCCAAAATATCTCCCATGTTACTTTTTAGAATCTTCCATCAGCTGTTCAACAGATAACTTATCTCCTAGTAGCATGGGATCCCCTAGACAAGCAACCTTTGATAACTGTTCTTTCATTATATTATTTCCTCTCATCCTATCATAGGCAATGAGTGATCCAGGTGCAACCATATTCTGCCTCTTCCTTGTTGGGTATTCTTTTCAATGTCCTTTTCTCGTCGACTCACCGCTGTACTTGTCCTTTTTAGATATTGTTCACGGGAAATCCTCCATTTCATGTTGAATCCTCAATCTGACCAAGTAAGGCTGGAATCTGATTTTTTTGGTGCCATTTTCCTTTCCCCTGCTGCTGTTTGTTTTCACATTCTTGGGAGTGCATTTTTATCATAGTCGACATTGAGATGGAGATGGACTGAGGTTTGTCAACAGAACCACCTACTTGGTCTGCCATTACCTGAAACATGACTAATGATTATTAATTAAATATCGAATTAGTATACTGATTTAGTAATTCATAAGGTATATGCCCATAACCTCCTTTGAACGATATGACCTCAAAATTCTAGTGATTCTTACAATCTTATTGTTATCCTGATCATCATTTGACTTCTGTATTGGACCTTCTTCTTCAGGAAGGTACTCAACATCCTTTGATAGATCTTTTTTCATTTTATTGATCTTTTGTTTATTGGGAGCCATTAACTGTGCTGCTGCATAGGCAATTGGTTTAATCCCTAACTCCTTCATCTTTCTTTTGTTTTCTTCGATCCTTTTCAACCTCTGACCCTCATACTCTTCCATCTCGATCTACGCAATTTTTAAAATTAGCACCAACAAGTTTGTAGAATTTGTTCCTGCATCATATTCAGCATACAAATCAATGCTCCACGTATTGTGAAAATTGTGTTTACAGATAAGATACATGGTTTCATTGGTGAAATGCTCAAGCGAATTGGGATGCATAGCATTAGGGATCTGCCAAATGAAGAGGATTACATTCAATACATTCAACGCAATGTGAAGATTTTTGGCAGTTTCACTCAAAGACAACTCAGAACCACTTCAATGATTCGCTAAATAAATAAACGGACATAGTAATGCTCCATTCCTAAACAATGAATGTATGAAACATAAGCAAAGATTCCTGGTATCACTACTCATGTGTTATAGATGTGGGTGAATGTATTGATAGATTTTCTAAATCACATAGATGAAGGAAACCATCAATCCATAACAGGGACGCACAGATAGGAGAAGAACAAGTTGATCACAAGAAGAGGGCAGGCGAAAGAATAATAATTGAATAGAGTAAACAATAATGGAGCTAATTGGCAGCGGGGAGTAAACAAGTTGATCATAACAGGTACTGTTCTCTTGATGATGTCAAAAGCAGCATCAATTTAACAGGAAAGCAGAAAAAATAGCGGCAGATGTTTACATCATATTTTATATAGGCTGCAGTATGTAATTAATTTTTAAAAAGCAGATGCACAAGAAGAAAATGGGCATTTGTTCCAGCGGATTCAATGGTGGTTCCATTCCGTATCTTTCACTGAATCCTTGTAATATTCAAATAATTCTATAATTGACATTGTCAATCACCAATTCTCCAACCCAGAATCTAGCTAATATACTCTAGTCATGGCCATCTCAGATTCTTAATGTTTACTTTTTATGAATGTTGATGAAAACAGAGTAATTAGCTCATAAACGATCAGTGATCAACATGGTTACTACTGCTCATACATAAACATCATATTCCAAACCTAGGTGGGATTGGTCTCATCCCGTTGGTTACGCAGCGCAATTGGTGCACACGAAAGTAGCCGCAGGCCCAACAAGAATTGAAAACACAAACGATAAAAGTTACTCGTACCTAATTGGCTCGACGTAAACAATACGTTCCTCCTAAATCAGCCTCTGCAGATTCCTGGGTCAGCCATATGTATGAGCTCTTAAAATGAATTTCCACTAATTTAGGGTTCTTCAAGTGCCATTGCAATCAAATTGAAGCATCTAAATTCATGATTAAATGGGTTCGCAACATAATTGACAATTTGGCAACGCCACCCTCACACTCATGGTTTTCCTTCTTCGAATTTGTCTCACATTTTGGCGAAAATTTTTTACGACGGCGCTCAGATAACCCGCTCTTGTTTTTTTCATTTTACCGCGTCGAAATGAACAAATGAAAATCAAAATTTTTCTTCATGCCTATCTCTAAAATTACGAGAGAATTTGTTAAGCTAATTCTCTCATATAAGCTTAGCTTCCCCGTGACTTTGAGCTAAATGCCAAATCAAAATTTTCTCCACTCTTTTTATCTACATATTTTTAAAAAATAAAAATTTATTTGATTCTATTATTGAAATGTGGGCCTTTCTGAAACTTTTAAAAGACTTTCAATGAAGTGTTAGGATGAAAGGTTTATATTTTTAAAAATTACAACATAAAAAACTGTAAATATACATGGAGGGGTGGAGAAGGGTTCAAAAAATTAACTATGACACTTTAAAAAATTAACTAATGCAAATAGTTATGTGAATAGAAATGAATCCTATTTTTATTGATTATTTATTTTTACAAGAAAAATTAATCTTTAGATAGATAAGCTATTATTCCCTTATATAAATAAGGGTTAGACTAAATACACACCCCTATTTTATTGAATACACACCCCATTAATATTTTATTAGATTATAAATATTTGAAAAGTAAAAAATACTATTGATTTATTAAATACACATTACAGACTCCCTTCTTCTACTTCACTCTTCGCCATATCCGCCACCTCCCTAGCTCTCTCTCTCCCCTCTCCTACTTTTTCTCCCCCATTCATCACCTCCTCAATCACACTCTTCACTCTTCAATAATTAGGGGAGCTGTAAAAAAACCCAATTTTTCTTGAGTTCACTACTTTGGGAAAAGGAATGACATCAACGGATGTAAAATGCAGCACTACTCAAAGATTGAAGAATATTTGGTAACCTTGCTTTATAATATCACTTTCTAGTCATCAAATGTACTGAATGTTTGGAAGTCTTGCTTAAAAAAAGACTTCATGAACAAGTTCTTAATTTCCCAATCCCCACCACAATAAAAGGAGAAAGAGTGAAAACTGATAGACACAATTGATCTTGTGACTTTGTATCTGTATTTAGCTATTTCACTTTTTTTTCCACTAGTCATACTCAAGAACTGGCAACTTCACCCCACTCCCACCCTATCTTGATCACATTCACGATGCTGTTGAATCGGAACACTGACCATGTCAATGGGTCCGTACGGGGAGAATGGGAACATTGGCGTAGTCGTAGCCCAAGTGTTTGGCGACTATCAGTCATGGGCGCGACGACATCAGCAGTGGTGAACAGTTCTCGGGCCAGTTGCCAGTTGCTAACGACTAGGGTGAAAATGGACCAGTATTTGTCCTCGAGGTTTGCGAGTTTATATGGGAGACTCCGCACCGTCGAAGAGGTGGAGATGACTAGTGAAGGAGTTGATCGGAAAGGATTTAATGCCAACGTAATATGAACTTTTAGAGTTAAATCAGACAAAATATGAACTTGCCCCAACTCTCTTCAACCTTTCAAGAGGTAGGTTAGTTATGTAATTTTAGGGGTGTGTATACAATAAAATTAAGAAATAAAAAATTAAAGGGGTGTGCATTTAATGAAAGGTGTGTATTCAATAAAAAGAGGTGTGTATTGAACAATACTTAGTAAGTAGATATATTACTCTTGAAATTTTTACATTTCTTTATTTATCGATTACTCCTCTAAAATAAAAATATTAATGTGAGTTAAGAGTATTTTTAATTAATTAAGTAGTAGTTTTCAAAAAATAGGGCTCCCGTGTGCAACTATTCACATAAAACTCCCTTTTAAATTAAATAAATAATTTACAGTAAATAAAATCAACAAACTAAAAATGTGAGTGTAGAAATGGGAATTTTACCTGTGGGTTGGGTACGACCCGACTGGTACCGGCGTTACGGGTATAGAAAAATCGAGTAAAATCCGATAATGGATCGAGTTGGAAAACAAAAACCCATTTCCATTCTCCTGGCGGTGGAGGGAGGGAGATGTTCATATTGGAAACAGAGCATTACCCAACTTGATTAATGCTGCCATGAATGCAATTGAGGGACTAATTTATCACGTTTCTTTCATAACTACGATTCATGGTGAATTAATAAACTGATTCTGACATTTGATCTTCATTCTGGAAAAAGAAATAGAAAGATACAGATTCTTCTTAAATATGCCAATGGAATTATCAAACCATCTAGGTTTTTTTCTACCCTAGTTACTAATTTTACATTGAATTTAGAAATGTCTTTTTTGTTCTTAAGATTGACTAGTTCATCTTCAGGATCACCCTACTTTTGGGTCCTCCCAGTTCAGGAAAATCAACATTCATGCTTGCACTTGCTGGCAAACTTGATGTTGCTTCTAAGGTAGTTTCCGTTTTGTGTTTCATCATTCTTGGTTGTTTTTCTTTTTCCTAAAATTGCTGATGGAAGCTTTTGTTCAGAAATCAGGAAAGATCACTTACCGTGGTCAGATGAACGAACTAACTCTGCCGATAAAGCTGTAGAGGTTAGGTATGCTGCCTGGAAACATAATTCGTATGTTCTCCGATTTTATGCATCTATTCAATATGGGTTTGCTTTTGGGGCATCTTAAAATCCAATGTAAATGCAAATTTGTATGTAACTTGAGGTTGCATGTAAGTTTTAGATTCAGATTCTTGAATGATTTATCATTCGATTGTACGAAGGACCTGTATTCATATGGCATTTTGAGAATCCTATAGGGCGTATAGTGATTAAAGTGATTATAGTTTTATCTATCGAGGCTGGCAACGGAGATTCGTCCGCCTATCTCGCATTTATCTTGTCTTCAATCTGGGAGTGATGCCTTCTTGCAAATTGGTTTTCTAATAAATTTTTATTGATATGATACACATCTTACTGATATAGCTATCTATAGTATATGAGTACGCCAATGACTCTAGGATAAGGGATTAGTATTTCTGTAAATCATGTGTTACTGTTCTTTGAGCAGATTGTAAGTTCAACATTTTGACGATTATATGAGAATTACATTTATTTGGATTTGCTAGTTGCATTATTACTGCTGCTAGTTGCATTATCCCTTTTATCATTATTGATATGTTCTCTGTGTTTTGTTGCTCAAGCATACAGTGTTTAATATAGGGATTGGTTCATTATGTCCTATTACCAGTGTTCTGGTGAAGTTTGTGCTCTCTTGAAAGCCTCTTAAGGAAAGGGCAGCAAGATGAAGATATGCTACCTAATTTGGTCATGGCATGTACTACGGAAAGAGGTATTTGTTTTGGTTTGTGGTGATATACTGTGAGTTTTCTTGAGAGTACTCTACTTTTAGTTATTATGCGCAAGAGTGTTTCTGATGAAAGACATAACATTATATATGGCAAGACTATTTGCACTCAGATTGCATGTGGTGGATCTGGTGCTATGACTAGGAACTTCAACAACTTCTATGTATTAATAAATCCTTTCTTAAATTGCATTTACAAGAATACAATTTGTATGGGTTATATTTTACAAGCTTTCAACTCGTGACATCCTTTTGATGCCACTCGTAATACTTCTCAAAATTCTGAACCCGTCTTTTGAATAATAAAAAAAAATCTCTGGACGTATGCTCTTATCATGCTCAAATGAATAGTAAAAAATCTAACTGACCAGATATTGTTATGCCTTAACTGTGATACATAAATTCTTTGTGCTGCTGCCTGCACTGTTTGTAGTGAGCTAGACATTTCAATGACGGATTCCCTGCTTGTATCAAATGATATTCAGTAGTGTGAGGACTGGGGATGGAGCATCTTTCTAATTTAACCTCATTTTTAGTTTGTTGTTCCTTAGATGGATTTTGGCATTCACATGGTCAATGTTCTTTTAAACTCTTGGTTGTATATATAGTGTATGCTTTGTTAACTACTTATCAAAACAAGATAGTTTTAACAATTAGATTTCTTGTAGCGTGCCATATTTAATAACTATTGTGTTAATTTGGGATGATAATTAAGAGTCTAACTCCATCTTTTGAATGTAAGCAGCCTTTCTTTGAGACAATACATGTCTAGATAGAGGGCTGGCCTTGTTTCACAACAGATAAATAAAATCTTTAATTCTATGGAGTTTAAAAAGTTGTGATGGTCTCTAGCATATTTTGTTGTATAATTTAGCAAAAGAAGTGCTGACTATTTCAAATCCTTTAGGTTCCTTATAATTTGGTGCCCTTTGTTTGATTGCTCTAGAATGTGGAATTGGGATTGAATGAAGATTTGATGTTTGTTTGATCACTTTGATTACATAACACAGTAAAATTATATTTAAGAGGTGAGGAATGGGGCTGCAAGTTCAAGATGGTCTCATTATATTGTTGAAATTGCAGCTGCGATTTTATGGTGCTGGAAACATTGCCTCCGTGCTACTCATTTCTGCTCCTGTGCTGTATGTTCTGCATATACAAAGGAGCATCAGGACACATATCTTTTATTTTCTCACTCTATTGGTTCTTACAGGATGAGAGAGCTGCTGCTACTTGGAAGTGATAATTACTGTCATTGTTTTGAGAAACATACTGACCAATGCATCGTTTTATTATTGTTAATGAAGTTTTGTTTAGGTGTGACCAAGGTAGAATAGGTATATATCTGGATTCACTTTTGGTCCAATTGGGAATTCAATAGGTTCTGTTTTGTGCTCATTCAAAACCATGGATTCATATGTTCTGCACCAACTCTAATTTCTTTTCTCAATCCCTTTATCTGAAATTTTAGCATCACCCTTGTGCTATTATGTTTGTAATTCAATAATCGCTTTGTTGTAATTTCTAGTCTTTTCAAAGTTGGTTGATATCCGTAAATAGGAATTAGCCTTAGAAACACTTAAAGTGCTATCTAGTTTTTTTGGGATATCTTGCACTTTTGTGCTTTTGACATGGAGTATTATATTTTGTAATTTATTTGTCACATTTATCTTTTGGAATCTAGTAAACTTTTTACTATTATAACAATCATTTCCAATGGAATCAGAGTTGTGCGATATATTTTTTTTTTCTTTTATTTTTTTCTCTTTTAAAAGTTTTTTTTAATGACATTAAAAGCATAAGAATAAATATAAAACTAATGTTCATATTTAATTTTTTTTTTAAAACAATGAAATTGATTGTGTTTCTGAGAAAATTAAATAAAATCAATTTAAGGTTATATTATTATTGACCAAATAAAGCAATTATGTTCGTATAGTATTTTTATTGCTATTCCATTCCCTTTAACATATCAAATGATCTTTTAAAAATAATTTATCTTCTCTATAATTTTGCATATATTCTTATTTTTTAATTACATTATTAAATTTATTTCAAATAAAAAAAATGTGTACTTTTTTTTAAAAATAAAAATACTACATGGAGTATAAAAATAGTTTCTTTTATGCATATTATTTATTTAAATATAATATAATATAATAATTAAAATTTATTTATATAGATATTTATTTAACATATATATACATATAATTTATATACATTGTAAGTAAAATTATATTCAAGTTTAACATAGTATATAAATATTTCACTTGTGTGAAAAGTGTAAAAGTGTTATATACATATGTTACATATATAAAAATGTTACATAATAGTGTTACTTATGTATAAGTGTTACATGAGAAGTGTAACTTATTTAAAGATGTTATATGCATGTATTACATATTAGAAAAATATTACTCGTTTATGTTACCAATATAAAAAGTGTTACAAATGTGTTACGTATTACTCCATAATAATTTTGAAAGTGTTACCAATTTGTGTTAATTAAAATAAAAGTGTTACTCTATGTTGTTACTTAATGTCACTTATGTTGTAATGGTACCAGTTCTTAGAATTAACGTGTTCACGGGCAAACTACCTTAATCGCCAACAGATAGACAATTCAATTCATGAACGCACACAAGCTAACATAATAAATCAAGCATCACGGACAATGTCATGAATTTAATATGAAGACGTTACGAAGCATGATTTCAGAGTCTCAAGACAAATCAAATAAACCAAAATAATAATCAACCTGAATTCACAAAAATCAATCTAGTTCATCAAACCAATTACGTCTATCCTTCAAACCTTAAAACTGTAAACAAAATTAGCTCATGGGGTTACAAGCAACTCCCATGGCTATCAAATTCATACCAAAAGTCTTGATAAATGAAAATAAAAGAAAGGAATAGAAAAATCCTAGTGTCGGCGTTGTCTCAGATTTCTTCTCTGTCTCTCCGATTGATTGATCTCCCTCTAGAATATCACTTTAATATCCTTCGATGGGGATGGATGATGGGATGGATATGGATGATGGTGGATGATGGTGGATGTGGATGGGGGATAATCCCCTTGTGGAGGGTGGTGTCTCTTATGAATAATGATGTGAAATATATACAGGTGTGAGAAGTGAATGAGATAAGGAAATTAATTGTACTCCAAGAAATAGGAAATATGGGCTAATTTTTGAAAATTTTCGAAAATTCCCATTGGCAGCTGCGCGACCCCACGATTTTGAGCATAATTTCCTCATACGGACTATGATTTGAGTGATTTTTACGCCAAAATGATCCTCTCTTCTGTGGCTTTTCAACTATATATCACACTAGCAGTTTTGAGTTCCAAATGAATACAGAAAAATTACACAATGTGAGCATGCATTTTTCAGCATTCTTCTAACTTTCACTCTTCATTCCAACTTTGAAATTTTGATCCTTTTTCCACCTAAAACTCAACAAAACACCTTAGTAACATCTTAATTACGCAAGATATGAATATCACACAATCTTACATGAAATCATGGCCATATTCTAATAAAAACGGATAATGTGAGACCTAAAATACGTGAAATTCCAATCTCAATAGTAAGGCTCGAAAAGCTCAATAAAACTAGAAAAACTTGACTCATTTTGCTTAACGAGTTGAGTCGATCTCGAGCTCGACTTGAGAATTACTCGTTTGAGCTCGAGCTCGTGATAAGATCATTTTCTAATCGAGTCGAGCTCGAGCTTGGCTCGATAACTACTCGAGTCGAGCTCGAGTATGCGATACTCGGACTCGCTCTGCTTGTTTAACAGCCCTAGGAGAGATATATACAGCTTGGGGTGGTGGAGTGGGTAGTAGGAGGTTAAAATTAAAAAAATAATAACAAAATTAATTAATTATAATATGATTTTTTATTGGTTTTTTATTTTTGTATTAAAAAATTAAAATATTTTTTTGGTCATAATCGAAGGATTTCAAATGACACGATTTGTAAGGATTTGAAAATCCCCCAAAATAACTAAAAAATATCAAATTCAAATCCATTAATTTGAAATTCATTTATTTAAATCCTCCCTTAAATCATTCCATCTAAACATACCCTTAGATCAAATTGATTCTGATCAATAATGCTTCATTACTAATTTATTCTTGTATAAACACTTGTGTAAACAGGGTTTATATACGCTTATGTATAAACCCTGTTACTCTTTAGTACATAAAAAATTATTCTTTATAC
This sequence comes from Pogostemon cablin, assembly GCA_023678885.1. NCBI lineage: Eukaryota > Viridiplantae > Streptophyta > Magnoliopsida > Lamiales > Lamiaceae > Pogostemon > Pogostemon cablin. The sequence goes on from CM042995.1 coordinate 15,689,987, forward strand.
ACATAAATTATTACTCTTCAAAATTAAAAAATCACTCTTCAAATTCTTATAAACCCTAATTTATCGATTACTCTTTAGTACATGAAAATTATTTTTTGGAGACATGAATTATTACTCTTCTGTATAAAAATTATTACTCTTCAAAGAGTAATTTTTTATATATTAAAAGTAATTTTAGAAAATAAGGTTTACATGAAACCTACTCTTATTCTTATTGCTAATTTGATTGTTTAGAATAACCCTAAAAGTAATGATTAATTCAAATAAATTATTTCATAAACAAATCATAGTATAAAAATAATATGATAACATACTTATTAAAAAAATAAAAAATCATAGTATGTAATGATTTCATATAAGAGAAATAATTGTGTGAGACCGTATTACGGAATCAAGCACTTCTTGTATCCATCATATGCATTCTCACATGAGCATAACAACCTATATACCAAAGATACAATCAAATCAGAAAAAAGAATGGATTACCTCTCATTAAGTGCTGAATTTAACGTCTTCAAGCTAGACGGGTAAAAACTATTTACAGCTTAAAATTCCCCAAGGCCTCATCGGCCCTCATTTTCACTTTGAATATTTCTTTGACCACTTTTGTGTCCAAGTCTCTCAATTTCAACTCGTTCAAGCTTGGATTACTTGGTTTCTTGCTCTCGTTTGAAAAGCCTGGGAGGCCCTTTATCAATCATCCAATCCACTTTAGTAGCACTTCCCCGAACTTGTCTCTATCCAATAAGCCATGACCTAAAAAATCAAGCATAAAAGCGGTCAAAACATCCACAATAAATTTATTTTCAAGAGCCTCACAGTTATCCGTAGGTTGAATTGGTGACTTCAAGTGACAACTTTCCTCTTTCTGTTCCTTGCTAGAAAATACCACATACGTCCCATGTGATTTAAGTGAGAGAGTTATTCCTCATCCATATAAAATTTAGCTTTTCCAATTGCAAAAAAGGGTCTTCCCAATATGAGTGGAATTAATGGATCTGCCTTCACATCTGCAATACTAGATCATCCACTTTTATCACAACATTTGCAATGTACCTCTTTCACCGTTGCTTTCAACCTTCCGATTCCAAGCTTCTCAAACTTTTCTTTTGGCATAACAATAACACTAGAACCAAGATTACAAAGAGCATTGAATGTTCCTCCTTTGTCAATTTCGCATGGGATCACGAATTTTTTCAGATCATTAACCTTCAATGAAACCACATTAATCACTCTTTTATCTTGAACTAATTCTTCTTCATCAACTATCAACACTTTTTCCTCTTCCTTAGTAATGCTTGTTGCTTCCACCAACCCTTTTCTCAACCAATTAATATTCCTTCGGATTTAACTTCAACAAGTAAGTATCACTCTTTAGGATTTAAGACCGTAGTGGAAGAGAACTTGCCTTTTTAATGTGCCTCTCCTCTTTCACTAGCCAATTAGCTAACTTGAATCTCCAAGGCTTTAAATCTTCTATCATCAACTTCTCTTTCCCATTTCCTATCCTCATGATCTTGTTTAATCATCTCCATTATTTGATTGAGTTGGTCTTGCACGGACGGCTTTCCTTCATCATTTGGAGCCTTAGCACCCAAATGAACACCCGACGGCATTTGCATAGCGCTATTAGGATTTTCGACAAATTATCAAACTTCCTCGGTTGTTGAGAATTGCCCCAAATCCTCCATTATTAAAACTTCATTGCCTTTGTGGATATCTCCCTTGGAAAATTTCCCATAATTGCCTTGAAAGTTTCCTCCTTACACATAAACTACCTCATCGAAAGACATCTCGGATGGTCTCCATAGCTCTTAATAACTCAAATTCGAATTAGAAACTTGTTAAGGCAAAAATATGGGTGCTTGTACACAATTAACCATAGGTTGACTTCTGCACTTGGTAGAAGTGGTTTGCATTGTCGAGTTCATCCTTCTCAAAATCTCGGTGATTGCCTTCTCCGTCATATCTTCCTTAGGAGCTTTCTCGGACTCAACTTGGTTCATACAAACTTCTTCTATCTATGCTATATATCCTTTCCAACTTATAACAATCCGATGCCGACTCAAGGGCAATTGCCCAAATTTAAAGTAATTTCTTCACAAATTGTCATAGCTCGATCCGGTGTTTGCCTCAAAATTGATCCTCCGTCGGATGTATCAAGTAGAATTCTCAAACTACCATCAAGCCACGTATAAAAGAATCCTATTTGTTAATCAATCAGAAATCCGTGTTGAGGACACTTCGTCAACATTTCCTTAAATTGGTCCCAAGCTTCACTAACCATCGAGAATTGTTTGAATTGTAGAATCAAGCTCTTCAAATATAGCACCTTCGAAGGTGGAAGGAATTTAATCAAAAACCTTTGTGCCAAGTCCGTCAAAGTGTTGCACGACCCTCGAGGCATCATGTCATACCAAGCCCTCGCTCTATTCGTAAGAAAAACGAGAAGAGCTTCATCTTTATAACACCTTCACTAACTCCATTGATTTTGATGGTGTTGGTAATCTTCGTAAAATGAGCCAAGTGAGAGTTAGGATCCTCATTTGCTCTTCCTCCAAATTGGTTTGCTTCAACCCCAACTTGATTTCAAAATTATTTGCATTAATGGGCGGCCCATCAAGTAATTCCCCACTCTAGGTTGGAAATGATCTCTTATTTTCATGCTGTTCCCATTGAATTCATGTCCTTGAGGTTGATGATTTGCTTGTATCCCGAGGTGCTTGATTGTGGATGCCCTTGGTTACCAACTCCTTGTTGGGCCAATAGTTGTTGAATTATGCCTTACTCCATGCTCTTCATCCCTTACATGAACATCATCATTCAAAGCGTTCATCCTTTCAACTTTTTTTCTATTTTTCAAAGTCTTTTAAAGTTCCAAATGAAGTGGTAGAACAATGCGCATACACCTACAAAATCACACAATTAATTCACCACACAACTAACCAAACCAAAATTAAAGAAATTTCCTTATTAAAACAAACAAGTATCCGTTTAATAAAATAAATTTGAGTAACTGTCTATTTATTAAAGGATATGCATATATTTATATTATATTTTATTTTGTACTTTTACATATATTATATTAAAACATTCATATTAACTTAATTTAAAATCATTTTTTTCTAGCACGAACATCATACTAACTAGTAATTACATAAATATTAGTATTTAAATAGTCATTGTAAATGTAATATAAAGAGCCTCATGCCACTTATAAATAAGTTGAACAGATCGTATTAAAAATTTACTCCTCGAATGGATAATTTTTTAAATAAAAATATTTACTATTTTAAAATGTGAAAAATTACAATGTACCAAAAATTTAATTAGAAATAGTATTTTTTATTTAAAATGTAAAAATTCATTAATATAGAGACAAAATTTTTCAATATTAAAGTTTAAAATCAGAGTACAAGTGTAATTGTAGAAAATAATTTGCCTAAATTAAAATATATATTGAATTTAAAACTAATATTTATGATGCATTATAACGTACATATGTAAATCTTTATTCATAATATTAAATTACATTAAATAATTAAATTACAAATAGTAACAGTAATTATCATGTATATTTATTTAATTAAACCCTAGATGAAGTACAATTTTTAAATTTATTCAATTAATTAATTAATTTACCTTTCATTTTAAAAAATAAAATTAATCCATTATACCCATTTTATTTTAATAATTTGATAACAAAATTTGCCTTTAAAAAAATCTAGATTATCATGTACGGAACTTTGTTGAAATAAAATTCTTAATTGACAAAGACGGGTGTAATAGGCTTTTTCTTTTAAATGGTAGGACCGGATTCTTTAATTGAAATTGGGCCAAACTTTTTAAATTTCGGGTCAATTTGTGAATTTGGGTTGCACAAATAAAAGGAGAATATTGGGTCAACACCTCAGTTTAGAGAGAGAGAGAGAAGACAACAATTTAGTTGATGCGGCGGTTGGAGAAGTTTTCCTGGATGCAAGAAGCGACGTCAGAGAGGAGGACCGGTCAATGAGCTCCGTTCAGGGCGGCGCTGGGCGAGGTCATGGCGGATGGAGTTGTTTATGTTGGAATGAAGGTGCAGTAGGCGAGAATGGCGGCTGGGATGCGGATTGGGTATTGGGTTTTCCTACGAAGCAATTATAATGTTCCAAGCATTTCTGGAGCGCCCTAACTACGTCGTAGTGGACATTTGCACCAACCCAGTCGATGGGGAAGCAAACCACCATTGATCTATGGTGCTTTCTCATACAAGAGGGATATGTTGAAGGCGTCAAATTATTGGTGGGATCACAACTCAAAAGTTAGGAATTATTGGAATTAGAGTGTTACAGTCACAACTAAGAAATACAGAGTTAATTTAATTAAGGGAGTGGTTTTAGAAGGATAAATCGAAAAGGTGGAAACCGCAACTCAGCGATTCGTCAACTCAATCTGGAGCTCACTCAGATGGAGGGCCTGCTGCGGGCCGAGAAGATAGAATCTATGGCGAAATCGGGCCCGTCGCTGGATGAGCTCAACTATGCACAGCTGTGTTTGGTGAAGAAGTAAAACATGGCGTTCAAGAAGAATCTGGATGCATGAGTGCAAGCTCACATAGTTGGGTTTCCTTTTCAACATCATCCTACTCGAAGAGAGAGAGGAGACAACAATTAAGCAGGTACCACCCTTGCAATTTGCATTCTGCCGTGAATGCATTTGCAGTGTGATATTTTGTGTTTTAATTTTTATGAAATCCCTTTATTTTATTTTGTTTCGTATCTAATTTTTAGATTATTTTTTTTTAATTAGGTTACTCTTTTTAATGATTTAAGTTACTACAATAAATTGGATTATGGACTCTTTTTATTTCATTTTTTTTGTCCTTTTATTTTGTTTGGTAAATAATTTCTTAGATTACTCTTTTCTATTAATTTGATTACTCTTTACAATGATTGAGTTACTATGAAAAATTTTTTTGGATTATTGATTTGTTTATGTTTTGTTTTATTTGCCTACAAGATTACTTTTTTTTTATTAACTAAGTTACTCTTTATAATGAATTGTGTTACTCTTAAATTTTATTTTATTTTATTATGTCAATAGTTTTTAGGTTAATCTTTTCTATTAATTAGGTTACTCTTTACAATGATTTAGATTACTATGAAAAATTTCCACTTTGCACTCTATGACACATGTATGAAGGTATAGAAGAGATTTTGGCAGATTATGTCCACCAAGATACCACCCGAATAGGGATATTGATCTGCTTTAAGCTGTTTCTTTTAATCACAATGAAGAATTCTTTCTTAGCCGCGGCTCATCTTTGAAGGCCAACTTGGATGCACTAATTTTGGGACTCATATCTGGGGCAGAGAATCATGAATAAGGCTGGGTCAATTCATAGTGCTAGAAAAATAGAAAATAAAGCAAGTGAAGTGAATCTGATATGTGAACAACTGTATTTTTTTAGTGATTGGATTTATTAGTGAATGTAAAGATGTTATTGGCTACTGCTTGTTATTTTATTCTAACAAAGCATCTTCCCTTAAACAAAAGAATTGTAGAAATATGAAACAAAAGATCACCTCACCACCAAAAACATATAGAATTTGTGCATCTTCACTGAAACAAAAGATTTAATGGTACAATGCATGTCTTAGTATTAGATATCAAAATTTGAAAGTAGCACAAATACTTATAGGAATATTGTTATAACCACAATGCACTTTCTTCTCCCAAAGAAGCTTATTCAATATCTCAATTACATCTACAAAGTGAATTAATCAGTTTTCAGTGATTGCATCAAATCCACATAGCCATTAAATAACTTATGTATGAAAGACAAGCACAAGTAAATACACGCTGGGCAATATCAATCCATATAGCCTCCAAATATATGGTGGTCATTAGATACTCAAAAGGTTCTAACACTCCCAAATTTTTCCTCTTAACTCTCCTCTCCTTTGGCAACTCACAAACAAATCTTACATAAATTACAATACATGAATTAACCAATGCATAACTCAAAGATCCATTTTGGCTTCTGTTCATCATGTAAGAACCAAAACAGTCACTTTAAGATGGATTCAGAGAAAACTAGTTTCAAGATTTTGCTGTTTCCATGGTTGGCTCTAGGACACATCTTCCCTTACCTTGAATTAGCCAAGAGTATCCTTAACAAGCAAAAATTTGCATGTTCTTGTGCACCACAACCATCAATTTTAGTTTAATCACCACCATCATCAGATTAACTCCTTGGAAGATTCCATGGAAGTAGTGGAGCTCCAATTAGAACCAAATCCTCAATTTCTTCCACACTACCTCACCACCAAGAATTTCCCATCGGATCTCATTCCCACCCTCATCAAAACCTTCCAGATAGCAGAATCCAGCTTCTCACGCACCATCGCAGATCTAAACCCTCACCTGGTTATCTAAGACGTGTTCCAACCATGGGCGGCCACGATCGCTTAATCTCGAGGAATCTCCAGCCGTCCGCAGCTAGATTGCCACACGCGATCGCCGCCGTCCTCGCCGAAACCGAACAATCTGGTTGCTCATGGAAGATTCTTGAACACAGTAGCTATAGAGTTCAGAACTACAAGATGTTATCTTCCTATTGAGTTATGAGAATGAACATTTAGGCAATTGCCTTGAGAATTGTCCCTCTTCAAAGAACAAACACTTACAAATTTTGATAGGAAAAGAAAGCGATCAATATTTGGGAAAAAGGAAGAAGGAGGGTGATGAGAGAGAATGAGAAGGGTTCAGTAGCGAGTAATGAGAAAGGAAGAGAAGAATCCGTTTTTACTATTAGGATCCCGTTGTACTATTAGTAGGATCGATTGTACTGTAATCGTTCTCTCATGTCTAATAAATCGTAAACTAAAAGAATTAATGTAGATAAGGAAGTAAGTGGGATTAATCACTAATTAATTTGTTTAGATAGAAAAATTAAATCTTTATTAAATGCTCTTCTACTTTTTTTTAAATATAATGTTAGGATATTTATTAGGGATAAAATAGTAATAAAAATAATACATTAAATATTTTGGCCAGTCAGATTCTGACTACATATCATCATAGTCGGACTCATGAATTTGGATAAGACCGATTACGTAAAATTGTAAGACTAATAAAAAATATTAAGTTTGAAATTATTAATTAAAAAATTAATAACAAGATAATTATTTGTATAAAATTCCTTCATTTTCATAATAAATTGCACTATTATTTTAGATACAAAGTTTATGAAAAAATGTTTTAAACTAATTTTATTGATTATGGCCGGGAGATAAAGTATTTTTGGATAATAAATAAAATATAAAGTGTATTATGAGTGATAGGAGAGAGTCATGTTAATTTTAAAATTAAAATGTATTATGAGGTTATATAATCTATATATCTATATATATATATCTATATATATATATATATATATATATATATATATATATATATATATATATATATAATAAGACCAAATTTACCATCTATTTAAGATTAAATCTTTCCCTCTTAAACCAATTTTACCATCTTAGGGTAACTTTTGTAATCTAATGGGTAACTTTTATAAGTAATCTTCACCATTCATTTTAAAATAATTAAATCCACACAATTGATACATCTCATTAATTTATGAAACCCTACGCTATTCATCTATGAAACACGTATGAACATCAACATGTGAAATCTATTCTTCTTCTCAATTAGAAATCCCTCACATATAAGGGACCCTCTGTTCTAATTCCACAAGGATCGATCATCGTTCAATTCAGGTAAACAACAACCCTTGATTTAATTACCAATCGAAATGATATTCAATTGCGTGAATAGGGTTTTCAATTTTACAGATTTAGAGATGATTTTATCATGATATGAAAGGATTTGACAGATCAATCGCTTAAGAATTTATGGCTGCACATGAATAAATATTTTCCCGCCGTCAGAGCAAAGACGCTCAATCCCGTACTCATCTCTGATCACATGAATAAATTTATCCCCGCCATTATCACCAATGAAGCTAGACAGATTCTTGACAACAGAGAAATTCCCACTGTTGAAGTCAATTTGTACACCAATAAAGGCGTCTTGTGTGCTTCCTCACCCATCAGCTCAATCTTTGGGATGTAAGCACTCTCTCATCTAACCTCAACCATTGTAAATCATTTATTGACAGTTTATATATGGGTATTGAGATAATGTGAATTACATAGGTTCTGGAGGTATGCAGGTTCTGAATGCATTTTCAGAAATTGTGAAATTTAAAGTACTTAATATAAGTAGTCAATTAAACTCATTTGCGCCCATATATAACAAAGTAGTGTGATACACTGGGATCTGGATGGTGAAATGGAGTTGCACATGTTCTTTAAGTAAAGTTTATTGGTGCGTAGGTGTCTGTTCGGTTGATGTGTAAAACTGAATTTGAAGAATTATGTAGTATATTTACAATTGAATTCTTGACTTCATATTGTAAATATTTTAAAGCTTAGAAAATGAATAAACATATCTGTGCAGAGAAGTTAGAAACATATTATGCATTAGAAAGTGAAGAGAATGCTATCCTCAATTTGTCATTGAGTGTATGAGTAATAAACCCAAATTTCTAACTCATTGATAAAATTTAATTTACAATTAGCAGCTGCATTCATTAATCAAGGAGGCTCAATAAGACAATGTTGAAGCTGAAGCGATTTTAATTGATAATTAGCAGCTGCATACCTAATCACTTTGATATTTACGTGATAAATATTTTCTTGCTTAATTCACAATACATATTTTCTCCATTAAAATTTAGATGGTTGGAGGATATCAAGGGAAAACAGGCTGAATTTATGGATGAGGAAAATAGAACAATATCTGTGAATTTATTGAAGAAGGAATCTACTCAAGTTTGAAAACTAAAACATGGTTTATTTCTTTTCTATTTATTCATGCATCTTGATTAGCTGAATTTGTTTAATTTCATAGAGATGATTAACTAAAAGATTGTTTCATTTCAATTTCATGGGATTGGAAAGATATGTCTTAATTGTTTGTAGATTTGTTTGCAGTGTTTTTTTTTGGCATTATCACTTATTTTCAAAAGCATCCTTCTTACAGCTTTTGAATTATATATACAAGTGATTTCACTATTTAAAATCTTTTGCAAGCGCCTCCGTAATAATGGACTAATAGACACTGCTAGTGTGGCTCTATACATAGGGTTATTGATATTAATAGGAGTGATGAACCAGCAAGATGGTTACAGTTTTGAGGATGAAAAAGATAAACATTTGAAGAAGTAATGTTCAGAGTAATAGCTGCAATTTTAATGGTGAGAGAGATTTTGTAAAGTTATAATTTTTTCAACTTTTCATGATCATGAATTCCATCCTTAATCATTCTAAGTTTTCAATTAGCTGTAAATATGACACTCATATTGTAATCTTGAACTGAGAGCTTAAGGCACTTCATGTTTGATGTGCAATTTTATTTAAGTGCTAGGACTTTTTTATAGCACTACTAATCATTTATTCATTTATTGTCATTATTCATGTAGTTGTAATGCATCTGCATCATTCACATTATCACCAAAATCAATCGGCGTACTCACGGGATTGGATTATTCTAATTGTATATGGGGTCTATGCTGTTTTTTAATTTATATTCTACGTATGTTCTTAGAAATCTCGAGGAGAATCCATGGGCTGAAGTTGGTGCTAAGTTATTGTGGAGTCTTCACGGACAAGTTTAAGGGTGCTGCCCAATTGAAGGTGATTGTTTCTTCTAATTTCTATAGTTTTCATTGCCTTATGTTTTGATATTTAAATTTTAAAGATTGTAGGTCTCTGTAATTTTAATGTTAAATAGATCTGTCTAACACTGGGGTTCCATAGTTTAATCTCCTCTTGCACATTCCTGTTTCATATGTCTCATTAGAATGTTTTGTAATTGTGAAATATTATAGTTTGCCTTGGCCTTATGATTTTTTTTGTTTTGATGTATTAATTACCTATTTCCCTACTTTCATAAGATTCGAAAATAAAAATATAATTAGGCGGTGAACGTGAATACAAGATTATAATTTTGTTTTGTAATTAATTTATTTTAGTGTATTTCCTCTGGACATTAGTGAATCATGTCTGTTCAGTTTATCCATGGCAAAAGTTAGTTTTGCAATTTTATATTTCACCGAATATCAAAGGACCATCACTCCTCCTCTCATCAATGAATCAAAGGGATTAATTCAGTTATATAAATATTTATGTATTTTTCTAATATTATTATGTTAGTTTTTGTTTCTCAATAAACTCGGCTCTTCCACTTTGAATCTCTTTGTAAACATGTATTTTAATCTCTTTGCAACTGAGAGTCCAAACTCAAACTTCAATTTAGTCTGTCTATTCAAAATTCATATATACATAAAACATAAACTACTACTTTTACATACATAAAAGTCACAAGTTGAGTCAACATATGCTTGTGGAGAATATAATTTCATTGTAGAAAATGATGCTAAAGAACTTAGTGCACACATGACACATAAGTTAAATTAGAAAAAAAATCTTTAAAATTAAGTGGTAAAATTTGGTAGATTTAGAAGGACTGTCAGGGTTAAGAATTTAAAGGAGCAACTGAATAATGTTTTTTTGTTGGTCCTCTAATTAGAAAATGCTGACAGTGGATCAAGTAATAGTGGGAGAACTTAATCGATTTTTTTCGTTTAATAATACGTGAGTGCTCAGATATTATGAGGCATATTGTGAATATGTTATGATATTATTATGGATAAATTTATTTATTCCTATAAATTATCTGTTCTGATATTATTATGGATTAGTTTATGCCAATCAGTGATCTATTTGTTATATATAGAGATATATGTATTCAATTCATTATTATAATAAGCATTAGAATCCTTATAAATTTTACAAGTGAATATGTATATTAGATTCATATAAATTGATTCTATAAAATCCCAGTATACTTAAAAAATTTGGTAATGAGATCTAACCTCATATGAACTACATTGAAAACTTGCTCAATTTAATTCATAGATTTACATAATATATAATATTATTCTAATAACGAATAGATGATAATTAACCTTTTTTTTTCTATCATTACAAGCTGTGATGAAGTTATTATGATCCTGGTTTATACGTTTTTTCGTACTCCTTTACCTTATAAGTTATACTAATGATAACTTATCATGTTACCCATATAAGTTATCATCCTGGGGTCGAGATTAATTTGAAGAATTTACATTCATTGAAGTAAGTGTGAAATTGTACCTATACTTTTATTTTTAACTTATGGTAATATTTATATCCCAAAGCATTAGTGGAATATATTTAGGAGAAGTTGGTTTATTACAATGTTAATTAATTTAAAATTTTTAATCATGTGATCAATAAAAGGGGAGAGAGTGAGTTAACATTATTAATTTATATATTTTTTACATTAATAATGTTTTCTTGAACGGGGTTGCTCTGTACTGAATTCTGTAGCAACTACAACATGTGAAGCAAAAATAGGATAGTCGCATTCAATTCAGAATCTTCCTCATCAACCATAGATATATATAAAATTCCCTTCTGATAATTTTTAGCCTGTGTTTTGATAATTATTGTTAATGGAGTGTTTATGGAGTGTGAGAAGAAGTTTTATAGTGATAATGTGATGTCAGCTTATAATTGATGTATAGATGCAATTACTTATTTATCCATTTTTTGATTGGGTATGAAAGTCACGTATTTATTTTCCTTAGCTTACAATCTTGGTGGATTAGTTTAATCTGTTTCTCCATAACTTTTTATTACATTACATCAAAGTAAAGTGCTAGGAAAGTCTTCCTTTCTTGCTGAGAAGTGACATGATATGGGTCTTTTTTTTTTCATAATTCAGGTTATTTGCAATGTCTGCACTGATGCATTGTCTTCAGAGAAGTGAAAGAATTTTTTTTCATGTAGTTATTTATATTTTATTTTGGTTTATCTTTCTGGAATATACACAAAGTCAAATGATTTCTACCATTTCTATTCATGAGTTTAAATTCTATTTTTATCTATTCTTTCTGATCCATCCTGCCGAATCTCTCACATTTTAGAGTATTATTATTTTATTCAAATCATTATGAGAAAGACATTTCAGCCTTTGAATGCACATTCCAGTCCCAACCCATTATGGTTTGTATTGATCATTTTTATAATTTCTCTTTTCAACTTATTGTGAATTTGAATAAGCTTGATCGTTCTTACAGTCGTTCTTCATGAAGATGTGGCTGCATCAGATCTCATACTTTTTTGACGTAACAAAATGAATATTTGATGTTGTTCATGCCGGGGGTGATCAAGGTAAAACATGTCAGAGCTCCTATTTTTATCATAGTTATTAATGTGGCAATGTATTGTTTTATAACATTCTCTTAAAGAAATTTTTTTTCTTTTTTTTCTAAAAAAATAGTCTATTTCGTGAAAGGTGAGTTGGGTGTCATAAATAAATGTGTTTTCTACCGCAATTCAAGGCCATACAACGTTTAAATAATGAAGGGTATAAATCAATTCTCCTTGATTAATAAATTGTTGTTATTTATTGTTGGCTTAAAAATATATATATATGCAAGATAACTTATAAAATATCTATGATGGACCTACTTTTTTTCACAAAGCAATATGGTTTGTATTGATCATTTTTATAATTTCTCTTTTCAACTTATTGTGAATTTGAATAAGCTTGATCGTTCTTACAGTCGTTCTTGGTGAAGAGGTGGCTGCATCAGATCTCACACTTTTTGTCGTAACAAAACAAACATTTGATGTTGTTCATGCCGGGGTGATCAAGGTAAAACATGTCATAGCTCCTATTTTTATCATGGTTATTAATGTGGCAATGTATTGTTTTATAACATTCTGTTAAAGAAATTTTTTTTCTTTTTTTTCTAAAAAAATAGTCTATTTCGTGAAAGTTGAGTTGGATGTCATAAATAAATGTGTTGTCTACCGCAATTCAAGGCCATAAAACGTTTAAATAATGAAGGGTATAATCAATTCTCCTTGATTAATAAATTGTTGTTATTTATTGTTGGCTTAAAAATATATATATGCAAGATAACTTATAAAATATCTATGATGGACCTACTTTTTTTCACCATGTTATCTATGGATTTTATGCGGTTCTACTACATTAGTGTCTTAGGGTTATATCATGCGAAAAAATATTTTGACATACTTTATAGTCAACTGATTTAATTTTTTAATGTGGACACCAGAAGTTGATGCGACAGCTTGGAGAGCTCTTAGGGTAATAACTGCATCAATTATATTTATGTTTCATTAGTACACACATCTTCTTAAAATTAATGTTTACAAGTCTTGATGAATTTTTAGTAAACTTATTACCCTTTTCATATGGATATAATCTTTGTCTTGGAGTTTCTATCCACGTGTCCAAAATTCTGTTTGGAGAGCCATTTTTCTCTTTAAATATCACAATTATTTAAAAATTATAAAGTTGCAAATTGTTTTAATGCTCCTTCTATGAATTTTAGAATTATGCATTTGTCTTGGTTCCTGGTGAGTTTGGAGATCATGCTGTGAATGGAATGATCTTTGCTGCAAAATATACCAAAGAGCTCAAAGTTTCATATCTTGGAATTTGTTAAGGAATGAATATATCTCTGATTGAGGTTGTAAGAAATGTAAGTTAATTCTTGATACATATTTGACCTTTTCAAATATTACTTGGTGAATGCAAAAAATATAAGATAATTCCTGGTGAATGGAATGTACCCAAAATTACCCATGTTATCCAGTGTGTAAAGTAGGTCAAGCGCTGACTGAAAATTTCAAGATTGTTTTCGCCCACCACATGCAATGTGTGCAACAAGTGGTCCTAAATTCAGATTTGTGATAATATATCCTAAATGTCATTTGAAGTTTTAGAGATGTTTTCTTACACACAATTAAATATACAAATAACTGAAATTTTATTGATATGACATTTTTTAGTGTGAATTGTGATAACTTTTTGTTTATTTCCTTCAAGTTTGGTTTCAAGAGAATGGATACAATAAGAACTAATTTCTTAGTTCTTATTTATATTAAATTATATTAGTGATATCGGATCATCGAAAGTGAACCAACATACTTTAGTATCAGGAGGCACTACCATGGATAGCAATATATTTGATACATCTAAAGATGTGGCTGGATTCATTCAGCAACTAAAAATAGTGCTTAAAGAAGTTGTGAAATGAACGAGAAAGTTGTCAAAGGTACTTAAGTTTTTGGGTCACTTTTTCTTTTAATCAATTTCCTATGTAAGTTGTGATAGTTTATTAATACTCTATGCATATGCTGTGATTATGTTGTTAGTGATGATTAAGGTTGAATTTATTGCAAATTTCCTTGGGATCTTGTGGCCTACCTCAAAAGTATAATCTTTCATTAATGTATGGTATCGTACATCTTTAGGAGTGAAATGAGTTTGCAATTATCTATGTATACACTAAGAACTTTGTCTTGTGCTTGAACATGATGTGTGATTAGAGGGTTGTAGATGTGGTTTGACTTTAGGTTACTCTTTCTTATATTTGTCTCACTTAATTTATGCAATGAACTTCTTGATACCTAGACTTGTAACTTCATTTACAAACCTTACTATGAGACTACACCATGATTATTTATTTAGTTAGTTAATAGGATGTTAAATGCACCTATTTGCTTATCAGGAAAATCTTGATATTAAGGAAGTGTTTACTTAATTTCCTGAATTCAACAATTACTCTTTAGGTAAATATTAATTATAAAATTATATGGTTATATCATAAAATTTGTTCAACTATCTCGCTTATAATATTTCACAATTATTATTATTTGAATAAAAAATAATATTAAAAAAATCACCATAATATATGGAGTTTTTTTTAATTGTATTAACACATTTTTTTTATTTCAAGTAATTTTTTTATTGCCAATACATTTGATTTAGCTGGTGATTACTTTTTTTATAAACAGGGGATTGAGAAGTACCATCGATGCTTTGGTGATGTGAGATGGTCATTTGTGATCGATTTTGAGGGTTATAAGTCATGCAATAGCAATTGTGGAATTCCCAGTAGGGGTCTTTGAAATGTATAAAAAGTGTATCCAATTTTAATGATAATCATGAGCTATATCTATATGGTTTAGGCATACAGAGAAGTATCACCTTTGATGACTGTTATTAGTATTCATCACTTATATTAATTTAATTTTTATGTTATTATTTGAGATTTCAATCGTAAATAAGAGTACAAGATATAATTCATAAGGGATATTTCAAAACTAACCATGAAAATTGAAATACTCTCTTATATTTATAAGTTATACTAATTTAAAAATAATATAAAAGTGGTGTGTCATCTCATATATGTATTAATTTTTATTCAATAATGTAAATGTATCTTCTTCTTTTTTTATAATTGTACAACTTTTGATGATTCTCATTATTTAATCTTTGACTTTTTTTTTAAATTTTTGATATGATATGGTAGAAATTTAATGTGTATCTTTACAAATGACAATTTTCAGTTAAGAATTACTCATAATTTAGATCATAACATTCTCTTCTATATAGCATAATGCTCATTGTGAGCTGGATCGCTAACTATGATGCATAATCCCTTTGTGAAGTTAAATTTACTATCTATATATGTACTTATAGATAAATTTATTTCTGCCTTAATGGTCAAGCTTGAAAGGATCCACATACTGAATTTTCTTTAATTAATATATTATGGAAGGACTTATACTTTGGAGAATGATATAAAGAATAAGTTCTTAAATTTAGTTGTTTGTGCATTTGTCATATGCTACCCTGTCTCACTGAAGCTAAAAGCTCTGGTGGGATATACTCATTTGTCCTCTTAAACAGTTTTCATCATTGTGAACTGTTTTAACATCTGTTGCATATGCTGTGATTTGAGTTATTTTTCATACGTATTTACAAAGTTATTTTACTTTGGTGAAGAGGTTCATAAGAGAATGACCTTGGAAAATTACGTACATTAGAAATAGGTGATTGGCTAATGACGTTGGATAATTTATGAAGCAGATATTAATATTGGCATCAGCGAATGTGAAAGGATGTATGTTGGTAAAGAATCTCTGATACATCTACAACTTTATGCTTCTTGAAAATTGTTAAATTAATTTTGTAAATTATGATTATTCCTCTATTTATTACATCATTTTTTTTACAGGGAGAAATTGTGGTTACAAGTTTCAACATGGTATCTCTATTTATTAATTTTGAACTATTTAGTTTTCTCAAAATCGTTTTTGAAATCATATCTCTATGCATTCTTATTTTTGCAATCATTTTTCTCCATGTGGTTTATTGAGATTTAACAAGGTATTGGAGTTTTTAGTTTTGTAGAATCCCACTTAGCAGTAAATTATGTCTTTAGGTAAATTCTAAATACTTACATGTAGTGCTTTAATTAAGTTCTATAATGATAATTATTGATTACATCATGCAAATGAGCTATTTGATATATTGGGATTAGTTTCACTGATGTAGGTAATGAGTTGTTTGATTTATTGATGTGGTTGATAACATCTCTGTTTAGATTTCCTATACTTTTGATCAGAGTATCCAATGCTACCTCTTTCACCATCTAATTTAATTAATTCTTCATATATATATATATATATATATATATATATATATATATATATATATATATATATATATATAATAACACCCCCACACCTAAAAAAATAAAAAATAAATTAATTAAATAGAATATTCCGTCTATATATTTAAATTTCCAGAAAAAATAGGTGAAATGGTGGATGATAACTTTTTACCAAAAAAGAAAAAGAATTGAATCCATTGATAATCGTAGTAATTTTATTTATTACTATTAATAATTCATTAGTAAAATCATCATTAAGTGACGTGTATTGCTATGCTATAATATACAATTTTTTTAGTTATAATCTGTCAATATTAAAATCCTAATATATACAGAGGGAAAAGAGTTTAATGAGATGAGATATGAAAGAAGGGGGAAACAAGTATTAATTGAAGATAAAGGAATATACAGAGGAAGTGAGTTTGATAAATTTAAGAAGGATATGTGGCAAATTATTATGGAATTATTTTTTGCACTAAAAAAATGTTTTTTGCAGAAAAAATATTATGTTGTTAAATTGATTTAAGTATAATGCAATAACCACCAAATCTATTGGTAATATTTTTTCATTAGTAAGGTGATGTTTGATAAATTTTTAGTTCAAATATTCCACATAAAACTAGTTCAATGAATACTCCATCTTAAAAGAAAATAAGTGCACTTAGAGGTACGATTTAAAATCCCAAAGTAGAAGGTTTAGAGTTCGTCTGGACATTTGTTGAATTTGCATCTAGAGGTTTTTGTGTTTCATTTGAGGTATGGAAATTGAAGGCATATGAGCCTTCTCAGTAAAAATCCCTTGATGTTAAAGAAAACAATCAGTTACATTATTACATTGTGTGCGTGTCTCAGTGTGTGTGAGTTTTAACATGTCCTTAAACTGGCGTATTGAGTAATTCTGATTTACTGTCTTGAAATGTGATAATGTTAGATGTGTTTAGCATATTAAGAAGTGAGCTCTTGGCCTACCCCAGTAATTACCAAATAAGTTACAGCCATTATATTATCTGCTTTGCTGATGTATATATAATTTTATTTTCAAGGAACGCTTACCGGTGGAACTATTTTCGATTTCAGCTTTGAGAGGGGGATCCAATTGAATTTCAACTTGAGGTTGGCCAAGTAATTAAAGGTCAGTAAGTGTAAATTGTCATAAAAGATGGTAATATAAAAATATAGAAAAAAGATTACAGATTAGAGTCATTTGAAAATCATAAAATATTTTTTTCTAATGGCAAAAACCATAATTTAGAACAAGTCTATGTAAAATAAGAGTATAGGAATCACAGATTGATGGTCAGACAATAGATTAGACTGAACTTTATCCTTAGCTCACAGTAAAAAAAAAAGAACAAATTGTATCAAATGAATGAGGAAATTTTTGAAGTTCGATGCACGTCAGTTTTTCTTGCATTGAGAATTGAGTTATTCTAAACTGCACTCATTAACATGGGATTATCTCATTTATAATCAAAGAATTATAAACACTACCAATTCGATATCGAGGATTGAGGACCATACCTCTCTCTCTGCAATTACTGTCATTCCAATTTATCTTGAGATTATGGATCTTTTGTTGAGCAGGGTTGAAGTAGATATTTCAGAAGTGGAAGTTTGTTATAAGCATCTATTCGTTGGATGAGATACATATGTTAGATCAAGGGCACTTATAGCCCTATGGAACTCTGCGTTAAATATTATAGAGGTAATTGATATTGATGTCTATTTTTATTTATCATATAATAGTGACAATATTCGCTTCAATTGATAATGATATTTACTAATAATTTCCATCATTTCATAATATTTAGATATAGGTATAATTTTTCCACGGATGAGGTTAAAAATTTTTAGAATGAGTATAGATATCAGAATAAATTTTTAGAATGCTGGTGATCCAACAGTCTCTTATGAAGAGCAAGTGTACATGCACACTCATATCTATACTCATTCTACATGAATTTGTAGAATTTAGATTTCTACATGTGTAAAAATTTTTCCATGCACTTTAGTTTTAGTGTTAATGCTTTGTTTATGTTTTACATTTTAGAATAAGTGAAATGAGGAGAGAATTACTTTGTTGGTTTTGCTATATTGAAACATTGGCATGAATTGCATTGCAAATATTTATGATATTCTTATGCTTTGAAAGTGCATGAAAGGTGCTTTATGAAAATTGCCTAAATGATTTTTTTTAATTGTGCCAATATATTAGACTTATTAGTGGATGTTAGTGGCTCTTTGAAACTGACTGATTTTAGATTGGCAAAGGTGGATTTCTGATCAGATTATATTGTCTTTTATTTGGCTTCTGCATCTGTGTGCAGTATTATCCAATTAGAAATGCATATATGTAAAAATAATTTTTAGATTTATGTGAATTTGAGCAAACACACTGAGTGAAGTTTGGTCATTCTGTGTTTTTAATGTGATATTGTTGCAGTTTGGAAATGTGTGTCCATTGGTTCTGCATATTTATATTCTGATATATGTTTGTAGATTGACATGATAGACGGAATATTGTCTATTGTAATGTTTCTAAATTTATTTAAATGAGTTTAATTATTTTCTCGGAACAAATTCACATCTTTATTCATGGGTTCTATGTTTTTTTTTTGTTTACTTTACGGGGGATTAATAGGAATTTTTTGGATTCCATTCCAAAAATTCCTATTGATTAGTTTTATTTTTATTTTTTTGTTTACTTTACAGGGGTAAGACATATACAACTAATCAATAGGAATTTTTGGGATTCCATTTCATAATTTGACCAGTTTAAATTAATATTGGTCATTTCTTTTTATTTTGCATTTGAGCTCAATTCATTGCACCTAGGAAATTTTCTCAATTTTTTAAATGAGATGTGTATTAGTTTGTAGTCGCACCAGGTCCGTCTAGGTACTTATTTTGGTGGTATTTAATTCTTGCCTAAATCTCCCTTCGTTTCACTTCGTTCATTTGGTTACATTATGTTTTGCCTTATGTTTCACTTTTTTAGTTGAGATACGAAAAGTAATTATTGTAGGTGCGTGTGCATGTATATATATATATTTTTTTATTTATTTTAAAATTTTATTCTTAGGTCACAATGACTTATGGGTGATAGAGATAGAATTTCTAATTTATTATTATTTTAATTTCAAAAGTTTGGATTTTTCAATGGACTTTATTGAAATGCAACTTTGGTTTGGATATCATGGGTGATGTTGAGTTCAAGAATTTGATATTTTGTGTAAATATCTGAAATTGAATGTTTGTCATATTAACATGTTTTAGAACCTCAAAGTTCTTTTGTCGACATGATCTTAAATGTAGAATTTTTCATTGATTTATTTAATTTATTTTTAGTGGTTAACTTTTATCTTTGAACTAAGTTCTATATCTACTTTCTCTCTGCATTGTTTTGTTTATGTACCCTATTTAATCTTATCAGTTCTCTATGTCCTCTTTTAAATCATGTAAGATAAATTTTGATTATAAAATGTGTTAGTCTGAAGTGCTAAAATTATAGGATAATTAACATTTGGATTTCATGAAGTACAAAACCTTTCAATGTCTTGATTGCACATTACCTTTTTGAATTTTATTGATGATAATATAGTCGAAATATGCTTAGTACCTTGAGCTAACTTTATTTCTTCCTTATTCCTTTGTGTAAATGTTAGTGATTGTAGAATCAAGTAAGAATGTTAATGATCTCATCTCTCTAATTTACCTCAATTTTAATTTTTATATTGGTTTCTTACAACAAAATTTATGTCAAGATTACAAAATGATGTACGTTCTTACAACATGAGGTATTGAACAAGATTTATGTTGTTTCTAACCATGTTATAAGAACAAGAAAAAAAGGAGCTCCAATCCTTGCCTCAAGGAGATGGTATTAAATTCTTATGCTGTGGTTAGCAATGTATGGTGATTTATGTCGTTCTTTGCTACTCTATCTAATTTTATTTCTTATTTTCCAGTCCAGTGTCACCTGTAATGCTGTGGGATGGATTGTAAAGTTGCTGAAAATATAGTTCAAAACTAACACTTAGCTTGATTCATTTCTTAATGAGATTATGTGTTTGAAAAATAAGTAAGAAAATATTATTTTCACCTGTTTGTGATCACTTTTTTTTATAGGATTTGTTACCTTCTTTTGAGATGCAAATTAAAAATTTATGTATTGTGGTTTTAATATGTAGATGATGATTTTGCTGTTTAGATTTGGGATTTTAGTCTGTATGTGATTTAGTTAGTTAAAATATAAGATGTATTTATTTTGTGAGCACGTGTGTATATATATGAGGTAGATGATGGCCTTCATCGAGTAGATATCATAATAAATGATCAGTTTGGGATAAATACTAATTTCATAATGAATTTAAAAAAATGGGACGGTATGAGTACAGATGGTGGACATTTAAATGGATATAGGATATGGGTACCCCTAATACTGATATTGATATCTTTAATAATTATATTTTTTTATATATATATTTTGCCCCAAGCTTATTGAGAATGGTATGTATTATTTAAAACGGATTTTAGACAGATACAAATAGTTAAAAAATTATCCAATTAGGATTTAGGATTGATACAAGTATATGTAGTGGGTGTTTGTAGGTATTCAAAATTATGAAATCTGCAAAACTAATATGAATATTTCTCTAATTCCATCCTCTTTCCTGCAATACTATAACGAATGGAGACATAGAAATTGATAAAGTTTAAAAAAATTATTGAAGCATCAATTGATTTTGAAGTTAGTATTAATCAACAGTGATAATCATAATTTATTATCTTATTATGATTGTCGTATTTAATGGATTGCCGTATTTAATGGATACACTATATTAGTTGTGAATATCATTGTCATTTTTACTTTATATTAACATTTTGTTGGGAGTTTTGCTTTGTCATTCGCCTTTAAATTAATTTTATCAAAGTTTTTTTTTTAACTTTTAAATTCCTACTTCCTAATAGAACTTCACTTATAGTACTATAATGTAAAAAGAGATTTCACGCGATAAAACTCTTAATAATTAATTAATTCAACGAGTATCAAATCAGTGGTACATACCCAGAATCATTTTTTGTACCCGTAGTACTTTATAAATAAAATTCTAAATAAAAAATAATCATTTATTTTAAATACTTTAAATTTAACACACAAAATAATATTATTGTAATATTGTCTCCCCGTGCATCGCACTGGTTAAAACGCTAGTTTATATAATACTTTATAGTATGGTAATAAAGTTTATTGTGGGTAGAAAATGGTAAACGGTGAAGTTTATTATAAAATTAAGGAAATGCGGAAGAGAATGATTATAGAATATATAATAATAATAACCACGTGAAATTCGGTAAGATTTGGGGACAATTTCCAAATAAATAAATTGAATATGATAAAAAATAAAGTTGGATAACTGAAGCCTGATAAGCTGTAAAAAGTTGCCTGCCATTCCATTCATTTGTTTGATTACTCTGACATGCATTTCCTTTTGGGTCTTCACACCCATGATGTCTGTAGTAAGTGCAGTCAATTTCCCCTCACTGTACAGTGAGGGTAGGGGAAATTGACTACAATTACTGCAGAGAATCCAAGTTCCACACCCATAATCCACACACTAATCTACGAGAGGGCCTTTCTCACCTAGTTTTTAAATACTACTATTACATAAATCTACACATCTTATCAATGGACAATACTTGCATGACCAATCGCATCCTGCGCACAAATTCAACAAAGATAAAGGTGCTAAAAATCCCTCAGATTGGCCATTCTTTTAAATTAAGTTCATCAAGCGTTCTTCGTGAACTCAATGGTATTCTATTAAATTGAACGACATTCCTCATGGAAAACTCTCAAATCAATATTTGATCAAAATAAGGACAATAAATGCTCGATGTCTCCTGATTAACGTTATAAAGCATCAAGCTGAGCACAGACTGACAAGCTTCATCTGAAGATCCAACTTCGAAAGTTGAAAAAGTCAAAGTCAGCTCAAAAGAGGTATTATAAGATAAATAAAAACTGTTTTTTATATTTCTCAAGTTTGATCCATCTTGTATTTTCATTGTAATCTCTTTTGTGTTTATTATTTAATAATTTGTTGTACAAGAATGCCTGATCAAATTTGAATTTTATTCTTTAAAAAAAACAAATAAAAAATTGTAATCAACTAGACTTCATTGAGAAATCTACTCAAATCATTGTACCAAATCCACAAATTATTCCACAAGTTCAAATGGAATTTATTGCTCAATAAATACAAATCCAAGAGAAAATATACAATATCAATTGTTTATTTATTTATTAATAATTTTAAATAATTAAAAATCCTGTTATTTATTTATTTATTTATTTATTGGAAAATATCAGAAGTCATGTGTTGATTTGATGATAAACCCACCGGAAATAATTTTTTAAAAATTTAATTAATAAATATTAAAAAAAATTTCTTACATTTTTATTTATTATAAAAAAAAACTTTATACACTTAAAATATACTCTCGTGATTATTTGTACATTTTTATAAATTATAAAAATACAAATAATTACGAATTAGGAATAATATTTCAAGAAAATTACTGTTGTTACTTTGACCAATTTATCGCTTATATCTATAATATATCTATACCGATTCATATAAAATTATAATATTAAATTATTTTAAAAGTTACTTTAAAAGAAGTATAATGAGAAAAAAAAAGAGTAGTAAAAATTATACGTCCCAATATTCTAGTTCAGAGATAATCATGGTACCAATACTAAAGAATAAGAACAAGTTTGCGGCTATCCACACACATAATTTTCACGGATACACCCATCTTCATTAATATTTTATAGGAAATGTCAAAAATACCCTTCATAATAAATTACAACCATACACACACATCTTACTCAATATTTATTTAAAACTTATTCATACACCCACCCATCCATCAAACATACTAAAATATCTTTATACACTCACCACTCCAACAAAATTTCCATACAATCCTTCCACCTCTTTTGAAATAAAAAAAAAATTCCTAGTTCAAGAAGACATCTTTGGGTGATACCCACATACATATGTAGCATAATTTTTTTTGAAACAGCAAAGTGAGTACAAAGGGGTACTCAACCCTTACAACTTAGAAAATGATTATCCGAGCACGCAAGATACAACTCAAATACATACAAAAATGAACTCAAATACATACAAAAATGATCACCTGCTCGTGAGATATATAATTGGATTTGAAATCCAATCATTCATACAATAATGCGTTCTAAACTCACCTTTAATCCTTATCCATTTCCAAGTTCTAAATACGTATTGCTCAAAAACATCATTTACATGCCTTGTGGATCCTTCAAAGACAATTCCATTTCGCTATTTCCATACACTCCACACCACACCTATCCACAGAGCATTCCAGTTTGAAACTTTGACACCCTTTGGTTTACATCCTGTGTGCATTTCAAAGTTTGACATAGGAGCAATGTTACCTGCCGAATAGATCCCAAGCCAGTTTCTAACCAATGCCCATAGAGAGTATGTCATTGTGCATCCAAAGAAGAGATGCTCCTCTGTTTCCTCAACATCATTGCACAGCGCACAACTACTTCTTCCAACATTTACCCCTCGTTTTATAAGGTTAGCTTTTGTGGAGGTTCTTCCATTAAAAATTCTCCACATGAGAAACTTGGCCTTCCCCGGAACATTGCTTCTCAACAGCTTACTCCAAACTTTGTCACCTTCCACCAAAACACTATCTTGAGTTCTCTCGCTTAATAACAAATATGCTGATTTAACTGAGTATGTTCCATTGCTCTCAAGTGTCCATACCCAATGATCTTTCATGTTAACTCCCGGGTTGTACCTGTTCAAAATATTCAAAAGATCCAATGAAGATGAGAGCTCCCAATCAAACAAGATTCGCCTCCAAGAAAGATTCCAGTGCCACTGTCCCTCCTCATCCCATTTGCCCAACTCCCTTACTACCTTTCCTCTATCCCTGGACAATAATAAAAGACGAGAAAATCTCTCTCGTAGAAAAATTTCACCACATCACACATCGTTCCAAAAATCAATCTCCTCTCCATTGCCAAGTTTTCGCGTCATATTCTCCCTCATCCAATCTCCCCTACTTCCTTCGAGAATTATAGATAGATCTCGGAACCACTCGAACCACTTCCTCCTTCCTCTTAATGGTGGAAAAAGGTAGCTCAAAGATCATAATGGTATACGTTTTTATGTGTTTTAACCGATTAAAATGTAGTTTTGTGCTATTTTTCCTCTAAAAATTACAAAAAAATCGTCCAACCAAGGCTGAACGAGACGGAAATTTTTGACCACCACTGGCCGACAGAAACAATACATGGTCGACCATCACTGGCCAACTGAAACAATACATGGTCTTTTTTCCCCCTAAAAATCGCACAAAAAATCGTCCAACCAGGGCTGAACGGGACGGCAATTTTCGACCACCACTGGCCGACAGAAACAACACATGGTCGACCACAACTGGCCGACATAAGCAATACATGGTCGTCCAATACTAGTCGATATTTATATAAGTTTTCGGCCACTACTGGACGAAATTTTTTATATTTATATGCAGTAAAGGGTATATTTGTAAAAGTGGAGTGGGTGTATATAAAATTTTTAGTAGTGTATTAAGTAATAGGTGTATTCGTGAAAATTGTATGTGTGGATAGCCAAGGCCTAAGAACAAAGCATAAGCACACCAAACACCCAAACCAAACCCTTAAGTTCGGCCCAAAAATTAAAGCCCAGAAAGTGGTTTCTATATCCCACATCGTTAGAACTCAATATCATAACTAAGCTTATAATGTTCAACCTTGTATGAGTGGTTGTCCCTTCGGGGACATCTGATAAAATTGGAACGATACAGAGAAGATTAGCATGGCCCCTGCGCAAGGATGACACGCATAAATCGAGAAATGGTCCAAATTTTTTTTTTCTAATTCCCCGCTTGATTTTTTAGGGTCTCTTCTTCCCAAATTTTCTTAAATTAGGGTGGTTTCGTGTGTGTTTTGCCTTATGTTTTGAATTTAGGGTTTTTTCCCTTAATTTTTTAGGGTATTTTCTTCCTAAAATTTCTTAAATAAGGGTTGTTTCGTGCGTCTTGCCTTATGTTTTGAATTTAGGGTTTTTTCTGTTTCTTTGAATTGGGGTTCTTTTGTGTTATGCTTTAGTTCTGAAATTAGGGTGGTTTTTGTTTGTTTATTATGCTCATGATATTTGGGTATTATTAAACATAGATTATGAATGTTGAAATCTTAATTACTGATTAGTTTGTATATATAATTGTCGGGTTTCTTTTTAATGTGGGTCGGGTCGGCTATTCTCACTATTGTCTCTGTTCTGCATCTACTGCCTATGATTTATGGTGTATCGTATGAGTTTCTTGTAATTCGAAAATTCTAGTAGCTACAAAGTATATTGAAAAAGAATGAGCAGCATGGCATGATTAATATGATCTCTAAGAAGTTGGAGTTATTTCTAATATAGTAGATGGAAATACATTGAGCATTATGAATGATGATTAATATGATCTTCAAGATTGTTACCAAATCCATATTTACTTAGATCTAAAAGATTAGCAGATCAAGAAAATAATTCTCAGAGAAGAGAGAAGATACTGTTCTTCTTCTTCCAAGGTATTTGGTACTTGGTAAAAAAATTTTAGTAGATCCACTTTTGAGTAGTTTGGAACTACAGTCTAAGCTTGCATAAAGAGACAGTCATCCTCGTTGATCCGCCTAGCAGAGAGGCAGATCCAAGGACAGCGAAGAGGTCGTGGTTTAGAGTCAATTTAGGTTCAAAACGCATCCCAAATAGACGACCGTAGGACGCACCTGTGACGATGATAGGCACGAAGATGCCAGCAGGGACCCCAATGCTGTAGGCGAAAGTACTCAGAAAGGAGCTGGTTAAGAAGAACATGAGCAGTGAAGTGTGGTGGGGCTCTGGCTGTGCTCCTTTACTGAAGAGATTCTTGATCGCGTGGTCGTTCATGTCGAAAAAGAGGCTTGCAAGATTGTTGTATTGGCCGGGAGGACATTGGAACTTCTTGAAATTTTCTGACCTGCCTATTGATGGGCAGGGCTGTGGTGCATCGGGTGGACACGGATGGCACGACCCGAACCAGGACAACCCGAATAGGATACAAGAAGTGAAGATGGAAACCAAGCAAGCCAATGTTATCTTGTACACATTTCATTTCGTGATGCATTATGAATTATTCATTATATGTAGCCAGAGTGTTGCATGGAACCAGAAGTAATTGCAATTTTGGGACAGAGCCGACAATTATAGAACATTATGTTTAAAGAACGATTGACGTTTTGGGTTCAATTAGATGTTTTTTTCCAACCCAATAAATGAGCTTCTTAAGCCGCATTGCAATCTTGTCGGATTCTCCAAAAATTGCGTTATTAAACCCGTAAAATCCAATTTAAGAAGAAATAAGAATTAGAGTGACTTCTCACATTTTGCAGGATTTGGTAATGAAAATATAACATAAGAAGCCTATTTATTGGGCCTTGTGTTGGAGTTTGTCAAAATAAAAGAAATGTGGTTTGTCCCACATCGAAACATTCTTCAAAGGGAAAGGGCCCCTTAAGCATATTTAAGGGGCCCTTGGGTCATGATATGATTGCACCAATCGGACACACTATAATCTTTGTGTTTGATTCTTCTAAACTCTTTTCTTGTATTCTCTATTTTGAGAATTGGGAGAAAGGTGTGAGTTAGTCAAAGATTTGTAATTGTATTGTAGTTTTGGGGGTCGGGTAGAGAGAGAAATTTCTGTATGATGTAATTTTTCATATAGTGGTATTTTTCTCGGTCCGTGATTTTTTCTCCGATATTTTGGAGTTTTCACGTAAATCCTCGTGTTGTTCTTTTTCTCAATTATATTTTGTTTGCCCCTAGGAATGAATAGGGATCTGATAATCCCAACAAGTGGTATCAGAGCCCGGTTCGGACGCTTATAAAGTTCTTAGTATGCTCTGTAGTTACAGCATAGTCTGACTCTCCACATCAGAAAAGAATTTTGAATAGGTTATTCATTAAGTTAGGGTGGGAAAACAAAATATGTCTAGAATTCCAAGTTTAGTGAAATTTGATGTTGAGAAATTTGATGAAAGAATCAATTTTGGATTGTGGCAAGTACAAGTCAAAGATATATTGATTCAATCCGGGTTACACAAGGCTTTGAAAGGAAAGCCAGAATCAAAAGGAAAGGCAAGTTCACATGATGATACAAGAAGTTCTAGCAAAGAATCTAGTATGAGTGATGAGGATTGGGAAGATTTGGACTTGAGGGCTGCAAGCACAATCTATTTGTCCTTGGCCAGGAATGTCCTTGCTAACGTGCATGGAATTTCAAATGCCAAGGAGCTATGGGAGAAGCTTGAGGCACTGTACCAGGCAAAAGGGATCTCAAATTTATTGTACCTAAAAGAACAGTTTTACACGCTTCGAATGGAAGAAGGTACGAAAATTTCGGATCACCTTAGTATTCTTAATGGCATCATCTCAGAACTAGAAGCAATTGGAGTGAAAATTGAAGATGAGGATAAGGCCTTGAGACTTATCTTATCTCTGACTCGTTCCTATGAGCATATGAAGCCAATTCTGATATATGGGAAGGAAACTTTAATTTTTGCTGATGTCACGGCAAAACTTCTTTCTGAGGAAAGGAGGCTGATGAGTGAATGGCATACTTCAACGGAAAATTCAATAATGGTGGCAATTAGCAAAGGAAGAAAGAAGGACTCCAAAAGTGTGGTTTGCTGGAAGTGTGGTGAATCTGGGTATACGAAAAGAAATTGTCCTGGAAGAGTTGGACAAGGTGGAGCTAATGCAGCAAAAGACTCCAAATCTGCAGCTAATATTATATATGAAATACTGTAATGGGGGATTTTCTCTGAGGAGAAAATGTACATCCTTATGACATGTTCAGTTGTCATGAAAAGTGTATAATAATATTAGTTGGTCCACAAATTTGCACACGGACATTGACTTGGTGGGGATGTAAGGTATGTAGTGGATGTATATCGATGACTGATGGACTTCCAGGGAAGCCAAGAGCTGGAAGTATCATCATAAATTTCAGCAGATATTTTTCGATATGTGCCGAAGGAAGTTCTTAGAAAGGTTTATTCTAAGTGGTCTACTCATATGGTGGAGTAGGATGATTCTCGGGGTTGAGAATTGATTGTCGGTCAAGACAATGAGTATTCTTTTATTTTGACAATGTGGAGATTGTTGGAGTTTGTCAAAATAAAAGAAATGTGGTTTGTCCCACATCGAAACACACTTCAAAGGGAAAGGCCCCTTAAGCTTATTTAAGGGGGCCCTTGGGTCATGATATGAGTGCACCAATCGGACACACTATAATATTTGTATTTAATTCTTCTAAACTCCTTTCTTGTATTCTCTATTTTGAGAATTGAGAGAAAGTGTGAGTTAGTCAAAAATTTATAATAGTATTGTAGTATTGGGGGTCGGGTAGAGAGAGAAATTTATGTATGATGTAATTTTTCATATAGTGATATTTTTCTCGATTCATGGTTTTTTCTCCAGTTTTTTGGAGTTTCCACATAAATCTTTGTGTTGTTATTTTTCTCAATTATATTTTGTTTGCCCCTATGAATGAATGGGGATCTGATAATCCCAACACCTTAAGTGAAGAAAAAGGAAATTGTACTAACTAATCTAGAACTGAGTCTAATTTGTCTTTTAAATGTAAAAATTAAGATATAATGTTGTTTTCTAATTGCCAACCCGACAATACAATGCCCCTAAAAATGCAAACACTCCTAAAATTTCATAATGATTTTTTTCTTTTCTTTTTTTTTCCTATAAATGTGTTGTGGGACAAACATGTAGGAAAACTGTGAAAGATTTTAGAATGTAAGGAATATTTGTTTGTCATACGTGTTTAAGGTTAACCGTTTACGCAATATTAATACTCCCCGTCCGCTTCTAAGGTATCCATTTGCTTTTTGCACGTGTCCGATTCTATAGTATCTATTTGCTTTTTGCACGTGAATTAAGAAGTATTATTATTATATGTAAAGTGGGTAGTTGTATTAGAAGGAAGTGGTGGGTCATATTGTATATTTTTATACTAAATATGAGAAATAAATACCTTTGAAGCGTACGCCAGAAATAGTAAAATGGATACCTTAGAAGCGGACAGATGGAGTATAACATAGTGAAGCCATGCATCATTCCATACAAGTATGTCTATATATATATATATATATATATATATATATATATATATATATATATATATATATATATATATATATATATACTAGTATGAATCCCGTGTATTACACGAGTTGTAAAGTTACAATTTTAAAAATAATTATAAAAATAATATTTGTAAAACCATGAAAAAAAATTAATTACATAAAAAAATAATTGATAAAAACATGAAAAATAATTTAAGAAAAAATAAATAAAAATAATTATGTAAAAAAAATAAAAAGATTATAAAATTACGTAAAAAATTATTTTATAAATAAATAGTTAATAAAATAATTAATAAAAATAATTATAAAACCATGAAAAAAAGTTAATTACTTAAAAAAAATAAAAAGATTATAAAATTACATAATATAAAAAAAAACTAAAACCAATAAATAAATAAATAATTTAAAAAATATAAAAGAACAATAAAATTAATCAATAATAATAATAATAACTAAAAATAGATATTTTTTTTAGAATTTGAAGAAAACTTTTGTTCGTAAGATGAATAAAATAAATAAATAAAAAAAGAAAATAATCAAAAGAGATTATAAAATTAATCATGAAAAAAATTAATTATGTAAAAAAAATTAAAAGATTAAAAAATTACATACCAACCATTAAAAAAAAACTAAAACCAATAAATAAAAAAATTATTTAAAAAATATAAAAGAACAACAAAAAAATCAATGAGAATAATAATAATTAAAAATGATACCTTTTGTTAGAATATGAAGAAAGCTTTTATTCGTCCTGATGAATAAATTATGTGGGTAGAATTAATGAATAAAGAGTCTTATTTATAGGTGGAGAATGTATAAATTTTCTAAATGTTAAAGTAAATATATGTATTTATCTATATGTATTTATCTAAATTTTAATTAATTTTAATTTGATAATATCATATTCAAATCTTAAAATAATATATGTATTTATCTACATTAAAATTTAATTAATAATTAAAATATTAAGATTTTTAATTTTAATTAAAAATTAAAATAATTAAAATTAATTTTGGTGGCGACACCTCATCAAAATTAAACTCTCCTTTTATATATATATATATATATATATATATATATATATATATATATATATATATATATATATATATATATATATATATATATTTGTTTGAGATCGTTTCACATTAATTTTTTTTAATTGCATATTACTTTTTAATAAATATATTATCACTTTTCATAAAAATATTATCACATTTTATTATACTATGAATCGTGAAATAGTTTATTAGATTAATTACTTTTCATCAATCAGGTATCACTTTTAGTTGAAATGTTTTCAATGGGCGGTCTCAAGCATTTTATTTAACTAATTTTTCATATATACTATAATATAATCAAATAATTTACTATTTATATTTTGATTGCAAACAACTTGCTAAGGTTAGCAAATAATGACACCATTTGCTTACCATCCACTCGATATTTTGGTCATTTCTATTTTCTTCACACTCGTATATTCAAATTTGTATATATTTCAACCATATAATAGTTTGGTTATACGAATTTACTTGTATTTTCAACCACATAATTGTTTGGTAATACGGATACCTTCGTATTAATTTGTCATGTATTCAAATTCTGTATTTCTGACACTGGGATTCCCATTAAACTGATTTAATTAAACTAAACAAGTGATTAAACTGGAGGTCAAAACTCTAACCAATAATGTATTTCTATCAAAGAGAATTTGTATTTAATTCAAGTGTAGATTTTTCCAATTAGACAGGGATATGCTCTAATTAGATAGCTATTAAATTAATATATATATATATATATTAAAGAATAAGAACAAAACATAATCCCACCAAACAACCCAACCCAAACACTTAGTTCGGCGCAACAATTAAAGCCCAGAGAGTGGTTTCTATCCCACATCGTTAGATCTCTATATCATAATTAAGCTTATAATGTTCAACCTTGTATCAATGTTCGTCCTTCGGGGACATCCGATAAAATTGGAATGATATAGAGAAAGATTAGCATAATCCCTGCGCAAAATCAAGATAGTGTTTGGTTTTTTCTTAAAATTGTTTGGTTTTTTCTTAAAATTGGAATGATACAGAGAAGATTAAATCGAGAAATGGTCTTTTTTTCTTCCCCAGTTTTCTTAATTTAGGGCTGTTTCGTGCATAAATTGTACAAAATCCAAGTTTTGAAGCATATAAAAAAAGATTGGGTAGAATTTGAAGCATATGGATGATGATTAATCTGATCTCTATGAAGATCTAATTATTTCAATTTCATTGTTCAATTCCAGCTTTGCATTGATTTTTTTCTTTCTACCCTGCATAACTGAGTCAAAACTTTACTTGGAGCTAAAAGAAGTGGAAATCTAGCAAATATTACTTGTTGGTTGGTGACACGGTTCTCTAACATTAGTAGAACATTTTCTTCAATTGACACTTTTATCATACAAGAGCTATGTAGGAATCAGAGAATGCATTAGATAAAAAAAATGTTGGAGTAAACAGGGAATACATTTACTGATCCATCTTGAAAACATTTGGACCAAAAACTTGATAATTGACTGTGGCATAGCTCTGTATATAGTATGTACTCCGTAGAATCATATGGGGAGTTGCAAATTCGGATTGTTGTAGTGTTTGGTACATTTATTAGTTTCATTTTCTTAACTGCTTGTAGAATGTATGCATTGTGGGTGATAATAAACCATATGTTTGTGAGAGGTCGAACTGTCGGTAACAGGGGTGTCAAGGGGAATAAAATAAAAATTTCTGACTTGTTTTGGATTTAATATAGTATAAGATTTCATAGCTCTTTGTGATAGCATTGATTTTGAATTCTGAAATCTCATACTATCATTGTAACATTATATTTTGGCTCATCTCTACTTGAAAAGCCTTTCATTTCTCAGTCATCACAACTTTCGGGTTTGGTAGCTCCGATGTTGAGGTCTTGAAAATTTTCATCTCCGGCGTATCTTTAGTCTATACCTATTTTGGGAAGCTGTTGTCTGGTGAAGTGAAAGCAAATTTCACATGTTTTTACTTACCATATAGAAATTGAGCCCATTCATACTTTATTAGTTTTTGCATTTTCTTCTGCCTAAAATTTTTAGAGTTAGTCTTGCTTGAATCTGGGTGCACACTCATGCATTTAAAAGAAAAGGCTGCTAAATCCCTAACACTTGTTAAAGTCCATGAATGCAAATAGAGATGTAATCGAACCGGGTCGAGTCGAACACTACTAAATTTGAGTATTGTTTGTTAAGGAATAATCAAATTCGAGCCCCAGCTCGAACTCGTCGAAAAAAAATATATCAAACTCGAGCTCGAACTCAAACTGTTTGATAAGGCTCGAGAACGTATTCACGAACACACAAAACTTTTTCAAAAATGTTTTTTCTTTAATATATAAATATTTTTGTTCGTATACACTTAACGTATATTTTGAAAATGTACATTTAATGTTATTTCATAAATGTTAATAAACAAACCAATAAAAGATAATAATAAAAGTTAAAAAGATATTTAAATATTTAAATAATCACTCAACTTATTATCATATTTGTGTTTATAATATAAATATTTAATTATTAAATAAAATTATTATATAATAATATATATACTACTTAAACATAAAAGTAAAATTTACGTATGCGTTCGCGAGTCATTAACGAGCCCGCTAACGAATATGTTCGCGAGCTTTCGAGCCGAATACCCTTAAACTTGAGTTTGGTTTCATAAACTATTCGAGCTCAAATTTTGAGCTTGGTTTAGTTTGTTAAAGTTAACAAACGAGCTCGCACAAATACTTTATCGAACCGAGACTCGAATAGCTCGCAAACGGTTTGGTTCGCTTACATCCCTAAATGCAAAGCTTAAGTCCTAACTAGGACGAGTATTAAAAAGCACTCGGGTGTACAATGTATGTATATCGGATGCATATAAAATACTGTTTTCTGTCTACAGTCTTGAAGAGCATATTCTTAGTGAAATTGATAAATATTATTTCACTGGAAACGTTTACAAAGTACATACGTACTATGTGAATATAAGTCCTATCCCACCTATCCAACCTACCTAAGCAAAGACTAGGGAATACATCAAGAATTTAAATACAATGATGCAATCTGCAATTTAATTTTATCCACTATATGTCTCGGCGACAACATCCTCGTCCAAAAATGTAGAGCATTCCTTTCCATCCAAATATAATAGACGTAAGTAGCAAAGGTGATGTATAAGAGTCTTCGTGCCTTAGAGTTGCTACGAGTGTCCGCTATAATCTTCCGAAAGGAATCCGTGATAGAAATGATAGTCCTCCTCCACCCTATCCATCTTTTAACTTCTTCCCATATATGCTTGGTATAAGGGCAATACAATCAACTTTCACAATACATGTACATTCATGTTTCATTATATATGATTCATCATTATGTACTTTCTTCCCCATGTTGTTTGTTTGATGATTTGAGCTCATGAATATCAGGTCCAATCTGCGATAACTGCTTTTGCAGCTTTCTCGGGCATTCGTTGAAGAGGAAGTTCGAAAGTTGCAAAGCATGATGCATCGTATGTGCATTTGTCTTGACTTCCTAGTAAGAGGCTTTTATTAAAGAAAAAAGTATAAATTCTATGGTGATGGATGAATTTTATGGCTTGATTGTAAGGTTGATTTATTAGTTAAGCTTTTTCTCCCATTTAAAAAATATTAATAATGAAGTTGCAAATAGTAAACTATGGAGTAGATTATTTCAAAAGCTCTTGTCAAAATTTCCTTCCAAAATCAACAAATTGTGTTGTGCAATTCTTCCACCTGCATTTCCACCTGAGACAGCAGAGAGAGAGCTATATGAATCAAATTTTCACCCTCTGATTAGGGTTTCGGATACCAACACCTCGTGTGGTAGAGTGATTGGTGTCCAGTTATTTTCAAAATTGAAATCTAAAGTGCCTACTTTCATTGCTTTCACAATCAATTCCTCAATCATTTGCCTGAAACTTTCAATCTTTATGTTCAATTCTTCGTACCTTTGCGTAGTCTTCTCCATGAATTCCCAAAACCCATCTACATTCCCCTTTAGTGGCTTTACTCATTCTGCACTTCTTCATCCGTAAATTTGAATTGGGGATTTTGGGGACAGCTCCGACGGCTGTAGATTGTTTCCGAATTTTCCAGGAACTTTGAGGATTAAATCGATGAAGTGATGGATTGAGAGCAAAATGAGAACAAAAAATCAGAGATGATTTAGAGCAAAAAAGCTACCGTGCCCATTTGAGTTTAACAAATTACTTTTATATCCTAAATATAACACCATCTCTTTTTATGTCTGGACTGACTAAAGTACACTCGAATTTATTATTTAACTCGAATGCATAAATCAAAAAAAAAAAAAAACTTGAACACATTATTCATCACATTTAACTTGAGTATTTTACTCGAATACATTTATTTGACTCAAATACATTAACTCAAATATTTGTTTGACTCGAATACATTACTCAAGGAAACATTTAACTCGAATACATTATTTTACTCAAACACATTACTCGAATATGTTAACTCAAAAATTTTTTAACTCTAATTTTGACTCGAAAATTATTTTTCACTTTACTCGAATATATTATTCGAATACATTGCTCGATGTATTCGAGTAAAGGATATTTTTGTCAATTCGAATATTAAAAGATGACAAAGACTTGTGTGAGACCGTCTCACGTAAGCATTTATGTGAGACGACCAGAAAGTGATAACTTTATGAAGTAAAGTGATAATAAATTAATGAAAAGTGATAATGTTCTTTCATGAACAATTTATAGCATAAATAAAAATTGATAAAATTTTATAGCGAAAGTGATAATGATTTATAGCAAAAGTGATAACTATTTTAAAAAGTAAAAAATGGTCTCACATGAGACCTACCCTTAATTGATAACTTTTTGACCAACTTTATTGACTAACTTTATTGACTATGAAAGGTATTGTAGTATTTTTAGGTAATAAAAAAGTATAAAGTAATGATATGTGTGTGAAAAATGAATGACAAATTCGAAATTAAAGTAACTTTTGAGATTGTTGGATAAAGTGATGTTTCCTTTTTTGGGATGAAAGGCTTTGTGGGACAAACAAAAGTGAGAAAAATATTATGGGACGGAGGGAGTATTTTAGTAAAATTAAGATAAAAAAAAATTCTTTTTAGTTCTGCAAGGTACTGTCATCCATTGCTTCGATGATTTAGTTGCTCCGACTGTAAACCCTTTATATTGGTACAAAATACAGTTTTACCAAACTATGAATAATAATAATAATAAATAAAGGCTAATACTACTGTGCATTTGGGTGCACTCAGGATACGGTGCAGTCACTTTCATAAATATATATAATTATAAACAAAAATATATATAATTTGTTTGTTTGTTTTTTAATTAAAAATTGAGTGTAAAAAAATATACAGCTATTAAAAATATGTATACATTATTGAATAAGAAGTTATATACATATGGATGCTAGTTTTTTTAATGAAAAATTGAGTGTGAAAAAAATATACAATTATTACGAAACATGTATACAAAATAGAATAACATCATGTATACAAAATAGAATAAAAAGTTATACACATATGGGTACACCCTTGCACCCGGGTGCACCGAATATCAACTCATAAATAAATAAATAAATAATTTTGTGAAATTTATTTTTGTTTAACCTTTTTTATTAATTTATATCAAAGATTAGTGTGAGACCGTCTGTTTATTGAGATGGATAAAAAATAATTTCTATAAAGTGATATTGATAATCCTATTTTATGAACAATTTATAGTATACATGAAAATGATACTCCCTTCATCCCATACTTATCTACGGAGTTTAAGAAAAGTTGTTTTTTGACCAAATTTATTGACTTTTTAGGGGTATTGTGGTATTTTAGGTAATAAATAAATTATAAAGTATGTTATGTGTGTTAGGTGGGAGTGGTATTTTTGAAATTAAGATAACTTTTGAGGTTGTTAGTTAATGAGAAGTTTCCTTTTTTGGGTGGTGAAGATAAGTGTGGGACGGACGAAAACGAAAAGTGTGAAGATGAGTGTGGGACGGAGGGAGTAATACTTTAGAGCAAAACTGATAACTAAATTTAAAAAGTATAAAATGACCATACGTGAGACGATCTCACACAAAATTTGCCCTTAATTTATTTTTTTATAAATAATAAAATATTTTTTCGTCCATCGAAAGGATTTCAAATGACACGGTTTGACTACGAATTTAAAAATTCTTCCGAAACAATTATAAATATCAAATCCAAATCCACATTTGAGATATGTTCATTCAAATTCCCCTTATATTTTATAAACATCCCTTAATATACTTTTACAAATGACAAAGCCTTGTGTGAAATCATCTCACGTAAGGGTTTACGTAAGACGGATAGAAAGTGATAATTTTTATAATACAAGTAATACTAAATCAATAAAAATGATAATATTATTTCATGAACAATTTATAATATAGATTGATGAGAGTGAGAATTCATATATTTTCGGGTCTAATTTAATACCTCTTTGAGTGTATAATTGATATTATTTGCACAAATATTAATACTTTGAATTATTATTGACTAAAAGATGTATGAAATGTATTTTGTTGTGTTTTGATAGGAAAAGGGATAAAATGCAAGTTGGAATGAGTGGTGAATTTGTACAAGCGTGCAAGCAAACAGGTGCCTACTTTTCATAAATTTTCGGTGTTCGTGTGAAAGACAAAACTGGTCATATGAGATATGATTGGAAAACCACGCAAACGAGGAACTCGTGGTCGCAAGAATCACCTTAATCAGAATTTGAATGGAGAAGTTATGGCCGGTGAGATTTCGCAGTTATTCACGGGATTTTCGAAAATTTTTAAACGTTAGTCCATGACAACAATTTCATGCCACATAGCCAAGCCATGCATGCAGGCCGTGTAGTGCATCTATCATGTTCCAATTCAATTCATGAAGAAGTGTATGGGCTTTCGAGGTTCAGCTGCGTGTGCCACATGTTGATTCATGCCATTTAATTAGATAGTGGGCCCAATTTGAGAATTCAGAATAATGCAAAATAATTGTGGGCCATGCTATTTCAATTGCTATGAATTGATGAGAGATGGAGTGCATACAAGTAATAATGGTGGGCCCAATTTATTTTATTATTCATTGTAAGCTCACACTCTCAATAATGCCATTTTAATCCCAATGACGGCTTCAGTGTGATTATAAAAAAGGAGGATTCTGGCTCGCCGAACAGAACGCGATTCACGCCATACAGCCACACGCCTCTTCTGCTCTAATTCCATCTTCCACCATCATCTACCCGCCGGCGACGGAGATTCCGACGGATATCGTGATTGAAAAATTGGAGTTCTCCAAAAGGGTTATTTACTTTTTAATTATTTATATTTGTTAATTTAGCACAATGGTTAGGGTTTATTACATTTTTGTAATTTGCCCTCATAAATCCATGGGCTAAGTTTATTTGTGGTAATGTTAAGGCATTACACAGTTTTGACTATGTAATTTGATTGCCCTAGATTTGTATTTTATTACACAGCAGAATGCTTATTTCCTTATTGAAGTGGATATTTTGAGACTTCATACTATTGTGTTTTTGAGTTTTGATTCCTTTAAATATTCTTGACGGTATCACTGATTGATAGTTAATATGATTCGTTATTTCTACATAATAATTGTTGTTTCATGTGGCAGTCTTAGGGGCTTGACCTATAATTTCTAAGAGTGTTAGACAATCAATTTGGAATATTAATTACTTGGTAAAACATCATTATCAGGTAATTGGTAAGGAGACAAAAAAGGTTAATAATTTAGTACCTAGAAAGGGAAGTCTAGTGTTTTAGCCTTTAATGGATTTAGCATGAAGTACTTATAGAGAGAGTGATAGTTAATTGCTTATTGATCCTAGGATTTGCAGCTCATTATAAGTGTTAGATCCTACCCGATCAAGGTGATTTAACTAGGCTTATTGATCTTCTTATAAACGCCTGCAGTTAATTAATTTGAGTCTAGATAAATTAGTCACATAGTTAAACTGTTTGCCCGACCATTACTAATTCTCAATTCTTGAATTCTTAATCGTTTTCTTTGCGTGATTTATTTTCTTTGCTTAGTTTAATTATTTAATTTTACTTTTTATTAGTTAATTAATAATCCTTTCAAAAACCCCCAGATTTGTCTTGCAATCGAATTATCATTAATAAAATTATTTATTAAATTTATAACTATCTCGTGGGAACGATATTCACTTGGTCACACGTGCTACAATCGATCCCTTACACTTAAGGGTGAAAGAAAATAGCGATCATAAATCAACACTAGAGGAAGAGCATGATGCCTCTGTCCAGTTTTTATAGTTTAAGTTGAGACTAATAAAATTCGTGTGCTCATATTTATGTCACTTTTGTAAGGATGATCGGGTGTTTTGAGTTAGATTATGAAATAAACAAGTAAATAAAATAGAAAATAAGAGAAATGACAAGTAAAAATAGCTAATAATAAAAGAGAATAGGTGGTAAAGGTCAAGTATGGAAAAACATGGGATTAGAAACATCCAAGAACACTTAATTCATATTATCATGCAAATAGAATTCAACTCAATTGATGTAGATTAAGGGTGATCACGATTATATCCTAAGCTCCCTCTCGGGTTACAAAGGTTGTTGATCTCATAAAGACTCCCAAAAGTACTAAAGATCACAGCCCAACATTAACCTCTTCCATCTAGGTACTAATTAATTCTCAATTCTCTCTTAGAAGGTATTAATTAGAATTAACTCTCCCTTTTTGTGTACTAGAGCTAACGATTAAATTAGTTCCTCTCATCGAGCTCAAATATCCTCTCGGTCATCAAACCTAAACTTAATGTCTATTCATGCTTTTCTAATACTTAAGAGGGTCATTTCCGTTTCACTCCAAGCAATACACACATTAACATCATGATAGCATTTAATTACCACAAATCATCCATTGATCAACAATTCATTAAAAGCCCATGAATAAAATCCAACATCAATTTAGTCAAAAACCAATTTAATTCACATAATAATATAAATCTAATTTGCTCTTCATATTCCTAATCCCACTAGAGGGATTAGCCTAACATGATAAAAGTAATAAAAAATACATAAATGAATCATTACACATACCCACAGTTTAAGATCAAAAGAAATACAAAAGGAATAAATTCTTCCCTATCAATTTCTTGAATAGAATCTTCTATTCTTCTTGATCTCCACCTCTAGCTCTTGAGTTCTTCAACACCAAAAATGGAAGGGATGATGATGGATCCAAATTGAAGGTAAAAAATAAGTAAAAGAGTAGGTGATGTGCGTTTTTGCTTCTGTATTCTACGAAGATCTGAATCAAATGTTGAAATTAGGAGTATTTATACCCCTTGGAAGCTTCTAGAAGGTTGCTGATATTTTTCTGATTTTTACACGAACTCGACTCGAGTGCATGGACTCGAGCCGAGATGTGACACGATTTTGGGTAAACATCACCTTCAGACTGAGCTTGAGTTGAGTCTGCAACTCGACTCGTGTCTTCTTACGAAGCTCGCCTCGAGTTCAGCACACGACCACAGGATGGGCGAGCAGGTGTTTCAGATATTGCGCACGGCCATTGTTACAGGCCCGTTTTCTGCACACGACTCGAGTGCTTGGACTCGACCCGAGCTGGGCCGAGTTCTGCACTTCTTTTTCGTTTCAGCTCCCGTCTTTGTTTTACTCCATTTTCACCTATTTTTCACACGTTTAAACTCATTCTCACACATTTCCATAAAAATACAATCAAATCGTATATAAATACGGATAAAATAATACAAAACAAATATAAAAATGTACAAAAATCAAGGTGAAAATAGCGACAATTACTCTGTCGTCGCCGCTGTCACCCACCGAAGTCCATCAATTTCTATTATTCTTGGTTCTTAGCTCATCCCATATTCCTATTGTTGAAAGAACATAGAAAACTCAAATATTCCATTATTCTTTTTCTAAAACCAATGAGGGATCTGGTCATAAAACCCCCTTTTTCAAATATCCAGACATCTACTCCAAAAAATTTTCTATTCTTTTACCTAAAAAACCAAAGTATCAGCCACTAACTCACCCTAAAGCAGTGTCGTTCCTGATATTTTTTAGGCCCGGGGCGAACAAAATGAATAAACCCTTGTTACTCTCTATATATATTTTAACTAAAAAATTTCCATATTTTCTTCATTAACATTTTATTTT
Organism: Pogostemon cablin; assembly: GCA_023678885.1. Lineage (NCBI taxonomy): Eukaryota > Viridiplantae > Streptophyta > Magnoliopsida > Lamiales > Lamiaceae > Pogostemon > Pogostemon cablin. The sequence goes on from CM042995.1 coordinate 15,731,182, forward strand.
CTTTCAAGAAAAGCCAAATATTTATTTTTAGCAAGACATTTTATTATAGTAATTATTCTCAAAATAAATTATCTCCAATGTAATTATTTTTTGGAAATTTGTTCTTGAAAATCCTTATCTATGGTCTCATTCTTTTTAATCTAATTTGAAATTCAATCCAATTATTCATATTAGTGATATGTTCCATACTATTTACATGCATGTTAAGTTTCTTACTAAAATATTTCTAATTATTATAACCTTCATTTGCTAAAGCACTTTTAGAAATATTTGATGATTTGAATATAATTTAGCAAAAAACAATATACATGATCACACTTTTTGAATACACTAATCATGCATTTACTATCTGGATTCTCCTTATTCGATGATGTTTGAGTATAATGAACTAAGAAAAGGAAGGAGCGGCTATTCGTACCTCCGATTATGCTAAACGTACCCCAAAAATACATAAAATAAAAATATTTTTATTTGTTATGATATAAATACCCTTATATAAATTATTAATTAATATTTTTAGGCTATTCTTACCCCATTTTTTCATAATATACCCCATAACTTCTATTACTAAATTATCCTGATTTGAGAAGATTAAATAAACCTTGCAATTAATAGGTTAGGTGAACTAACTATTAACTATATTCTCCACCTCATATATAGGTCCTGTAACTCTGCAGAAAGCCAACCAACAACAAAATATATAGCTTGTTGCTGGTTGGCTTTCTGCAGAGTTATAGGACCTATAATGTCGAAGGTGGAAGAAGAAGCAGTTTATCATTTAGAAATTCATGTTTAATTATAAATCATTGAAAATTTCATGATAAAGAACTTTGGTGTGGTGTGGACATTTGGAAATTAGATATTGCGTTTAAAAATATATTTTGTTAATTGCTTTTTTGTTTCCCATGAATTTAACAGAAGAACTAATGGTGATATGATGTATAGAAATTGAATTCTTTCATAAAAGTTATTTCTCAGAATGACTAATTAAGTTGCAGAAGAAATCTAGAACCTTAATTCCAATTTTAAACATGAATAGACACTTTTAAAATTTAAACGTAGTCAACCATCTGTTTCATTCACAATTTTTTTGGAAAACATCTTCGACGATCTAATAATGAATCTCCAATTTGATTAAATCAAATGAACTCAGTTTTTTTTTAATATTTAAAATGTCAATATCATTCAAATTTAGGGTATAAGTAAAATTTTATTTTTCTTCATTTTAAATTTATTTATTTAATTAATGGGGTGCATTAAGTAAAATGTGGAGTATAAATAGTTGTTATCTTTTATGAAAAGACTAAAATGGATTTGGATTTAAAAAGGAGTTCTTAAAATTTGTAAATGTTACCACTAAAGTGTGTGCATTTGAAGACTGCACTAGAGCATACAATGTTGGTGAGCCTGAAGATGGTTTATGAGAGTTGTTTTTGATACACATTTGAAGTTCATACAGTGCACCTGCAAGAAATTTGAAGAAATGGGTCTCTTGTGCCCCACCACAGTTTGAATGTTCTACTCATAAACTCAGTGAAGCTGATTCCTGAGTCTTATATAATGAAAAGATGGACAAAACTTGGAAAAGCTGATGTGTGGGATAGAATTAATAAGGAACTTCCAACAAGGGACAAAGATAAAGCTATACCATGGAGGCATCAAATGACCCGAAAGTATTATACTTTGGTCTTGTTATTTGAAGATAATCAACAAGCAAAGGAGGCACTTGAAGAATCTTATACAAGAGATTTGAAGAAAATGAAAACAGTAATAAGGATTGATAAAGAATATACAGATACAACACAATCCACATCATCCACAGCTGTTTTGGATCCTGCACGTGCAAAGACAAAGGGAAGAAACAAGAGAATAAAGAGTGGTCTACAAAGTTCAAAAGTGCAAAAGAAGAGTAGCACAAGTGGAATGAAAATAGGAATTGATTTAGTATTCTTTCGTAATGTTCAAAATAAAAATAAACACTTGATATATATTTTACATATTTATTATAAGCATTTTACCTGGGCATTGAAGATTTATATGATTTCTGTGATTTTTGTAGCAGTGATCAACTTCTGTACTTATTATACATATTCACAACCATAGTCTCTGTCAATGAGAAAGGAGTAACCTAGTTAATTTAGAAGAGTAATCCAATTAAGTCGAAAGAGTAACCTAAATTTGAGTATAAGCATTTAACTATTGTAGCAGATATCACTTTTTGTACTTTTTACAAATGTATCCCTTTTATGCTTCTTACACATATCTAGAGCCATAATTTGTATCATTTTGTGATTTCCATAGTAGGGATCACCTTTGGTACCTTTTACATATATTCAGAACCATAGTTTGTGTCATTTGAGAAAAGAATGAGCTACTTATTCAAAAAGAGTAATTCTAATAATTCAAATGAGTAGCCTAAATTTACCTTTAGATCGCATGCAATTATTACCACTATTCCTGATCAACAGTTGGCTTAAATAAACAGTATTTGAAATAAAAAATAATTCAGTACAATATTACAATACAAAAGACTAATCCAATTATATATCAAATTAGACAAATGTTTAATGGATCACTTTTCATACCTTGATAAAACTATGCAATATCTGGGGATTTAATAAATATAAATTAATTGTGTCATATCTCATAACAATACCTTTTTGAATCAGTTTATTACAATATAAGCTATCAAACAAGTTACCAATATCTACAACAATATATAATAATCCAAATGAGAAAATATTTTAATTTCGCAGAAATCAAACACGAACTTCAAAAAACAAAGACTAATTTTATAAAATCAAAGATCAAACAATAATCCTACAATTCACAAATCAGTGAATAAAAAATGAGATTACTTCTAGTACTATTCAAACAGTCCATCTAACAGTAATCAAAATTCATTTACTTGAGAACAGTACTTCGAGTACCTACATATCAGTTAACACAAATATGACTTTCATAATCTGAATCAAATCCAATTAACTATTACATAGAAAGTTTTCTGGGAATCCTTTTCCTCTTTCCTAATGCATGTTCATTTAAATTCTTCAACTTCTCACCAGCCAACATCTTCTTCTCCAATTTTCTCTGTATTAAGTCTTCCTTCTTATGTTAAGAGATATTCTTGATCAGATCTGGCTTTTTCTTGTAGAATTTCTTTATTTCAATAATGACAAAAAATCCCTCAACTCATTAAAGTTTGATAATACTATACTTGCACAAATTTCACCCAGCAACCTCAATCTTATGCCAGCCTAGAAAATAGAGGATGAAATAATCAAAATGTCCAATCACTTCAGATGCAATTATCAAAGTGTAAATGATACACTTAAGATGTAATTATCAAAATGCAATAATCAAAGATGGAATATGCAATTATCAAGGCCCATGATATGTATAGGTTATTAAAATGTCCACATCTTTGTCAAATGAAAATAGGACAATGTCGTGGAAACCATTAAGAAAGAAACAGAAACCAACAAAGTTAAAGAATTCAAATAAAGAGCAACTATTATTAAAGAGTGACCTAGGTTGTCAAAAAGAGTAATCCAATTAAATGTAAAATAGTAACCTAAACTAGTTTATGATCAATAGTTTTAACAAACCATTTATGTTGTATCTACATTGGAACAAAACTTATTAGAACAAATCATTTAATAATTAGTAAGTATTAAAACCTTCATATACATTGAAAGTGATCATAAATAATGAAGGGAACTATATACTGAAAAAATATACTTTGTTCAAATCCGGATCTGTATAAGGATATTCATCAAAGTGCTTGATATGATGCATGGCATAAATACCACAATCATTATCTACCCTTGATGTAGTCCATTTAAAAGTGATTGGCTCATCCATGTAGTTAACCATTTCAGGAGCTTTTGGATGATTTATATCAGCCAAATACTGAATCATCATTTGGACCTTAAAAAATAAACTGCATTAGATTAAAAAAATTTAAAATGTTGAATTTAAAGAAATAAAAATTGATCAATTTTATGTTACCAAGAAACGTGCTGATTGATAATAGTATTATTTTTCGGGATCACACCACTTCTTATTGTCCAAGTATTGGATCTTGGAGTCCATCAGATTGATGACTACAACATTGAAGTGGTTCTCCAAACACATTGGCAAAAAAATCTATATAAAAATAACATTGAAAAATATTAAGCAATTTTATTAAATAAAGATTGTAAAACTTCAACAAATATAAAGAGTAATCCTATTAATAATGGGAAACCAAAAGTTCTCCTGCGAAATGAGTAACCACAATTAACTCTAAAGAGTAACCACATGATTATTTAAAGAGTAACCGTATCAGCCAAAAAGAATATCAGATATTTAAAATAAGAATATATCATACCAATTCAGCACTTAATAATATGTCTTTGAAAGAATCCAGCCATAAATCTCAGCATATTTTAAAATTCTTGTAATTGGCTGTAGGAACATCTGATTGAATTGTTTCTTGAAGCAAATACTACAAAAAATTAAGAATATATAAATAAACTGCATTAGATTTATTTAAAAAGTTTAAACAATTAAAAAAATAAAAGAAATACTTACACTATGATCAATGTTAAAAATAAATCTCTGTCTGTACCCATCATGACCTAAATCAGCGTTCACCTCGAGAATCCAAGCAAAAAATATCGTATCATATATTTGACAATTGCGTTTCATCGAAAGAATATCATCTTGTTGGATAAAATGGAACAATCCCCCTTTGATAATAACGCTTCCTGATTGAATTATAAAATATAAAAAAAATATTAATAAATAGACAAAATTATATTTAGAAAAAGATATTTATAAAGAAAAAGTGCACTTACTGATCCCTTGAAACTTCAGCATCATAGAAAATATAGTCCAAAACCTCCTTAAACTCCTTCTCCATGCTTTCAAAAATCTTTTTGTGTTGGGTAATGAATTTCGAAACAAAACCAACATCTTCAACCATGTTGTCCAGATTGTTAATTGAATATCTCCGAGGTCTTCTTCTCTGAACTGAATCTCTTGCTTCACTTAATTCTTGAGGAGACACATCCTCAACATCATCATCTTCATCCAATTCAACATCTTTAGAGTTAAAATAATGTTTTCCAGCCTCAAAATAGTCTTCCTCTGGATTAGAAGGGATGGATGGAGACGGGGTAAATTTATAACTAGGCATTTCTGCAACTAGCTTTTTGGTTGCTTTGAAATGCTTGATAATATCATCAATATATTTGAACACCTTTTCATCACAAAAGAACTTCTGGGAATCAGATTCCTCAGGAGTGGAACTCTGATTAAGGGTAATCTTTTGAGCAAGTTCAGAAAGTTTATCAAGCTTTGATTGATATATCTTCAAGAAACTATCTGCATCATGCTTAAGGCTATGCAAAAAACTGCCTATATCCCGAAAAAAAACAAAACCAACAGATTAATTTTATATTCCCATAAAGTAAAGTTTAAATTTTAAATAGTAACTCAAGACATTTAAAAGAGTAATCGTATTGATTTATAAGAGTACCCTGTATAAAACTATTTAAAGAAATGCATTATATAATACCTTGGTCTGTGCGTCATCTATAACATCATCTGAACTGGTAAGGTCGACAGATTTGACAATTTCATTTGCAGATAGAGGATATCTATCACTTAATTTTCCCAGACAAAATTTTTTGGCTTCCAGTTCTTTCTTCTTACTTGAAAGCCAGTTTAATATCTGTCCAATACAGTATAAGAGGCATGGATACATGTTCTGGCATCCCTCAATGCGTGCACTAGATCTTAGCTTAAACTTGAAAATAGCAGAGCACAACTCATCCAAAACAAACTTGCACCAATCAAGTTTGGGAATCATACTCACATTTTTCAATGATTTAGCAAGCCAACTCTTCAAAGACCTATTCACAGCAGGTGCAAGAAAAGATCTTACATCATATAATACAAATATCCTTTTAAAATCCACACCTCCATCCTCAAACTTGTTCAAAAGAAGATCACCCAAACAACCAAAATGCATTTTGGCCTTTATATCATATTCATCTTTAATAAAATTGAGAAACTATGACCCTTCAAGATTTGTAAACATTGTCACATCCATACCCTCATTCCTTGGCAACATAAAAATGCCATAGACATAATCTGAGTAACACAGAAGCTCTGATAATTATCCACAGTCAACATTCTACTACCACTATTGAAGTTATGAACCAACCATGCCATGAGATCTAAATTAACACATTTATGAACTTTTAACTCCAAAAAGGTACCAAACCCAAGCTCCTTGATATCAGACTTCTACTTTTCATTGAATTTCTGCACAATAGTGTTAAGGCTATTAAGCCTGCAATGGCTTAATAACCCGCTGGACAAAAAAATAAAAAAAATTATAAGAATAATATATCAATTGACAAAACACAGAAATCAGAAAACAAAATAAAAAAAAGTATAATTACTTTTTCCTAAGTCAGTAGTCAACTCGCTTTGCTTGCTTCTTATCACTGCAGTAAATATAACAATAATGATTAAAAGTGTTCATAGTAACTAATATAAATAGTCAACTATGAACAAAAACATAATACCTCTTATGGTTGGATGTAGAAATCGATACTCCCTTTTTAGATCTCTTAGTAACAGGCTTGGTTAGTTTAGATTTTCTAATAGGAATTTCTCTACAATATAAATAAAAATAAACATAAAAAAACAAAAAAAAATTACAGAAAAAGAAAATTGGATACAATGTATTGAAATGTAAATACCTCAAGGGGATCTCATCTAAAACAAAATCGTCATCATCATCAACAAGACTGCAAGCAATAATACAAAATAATTTAAATAAAGGAATTTCACATTAGAAAATGAATAAAAAATATACTTAGTAACCTAAGTCATTGAATAGAGTAACCTCATATATAGGAAAGAGTAACCTCCGAAACCAGGAACATAGAAACATTATCTCCTATTTCTGATATTAGGAGTTGATTTTTTGCTTTTCTCTGGCCTCCCAGGTTTGGATATTTTAGATCCCCTAATAACAGGCTTGGATGGTTTCGATCTTCTTATAGGAATTTCGCTGCAATATAAATATAACCAAACATGAAAAAACAAACAAAAACAATATTACAAAAAAAGAAAATTGGATACAATGTATTGAAATTTAAATACCTCAAGGGATCTCATCTGAAATAAAATCGTCATCATTATCAATAATACTGCAAGCAATAATACAAAATAATTTAAATAAAGGAATTTCACATCAGAAAATGAATGAAAAACATACTTAGTAACCTAAATCATTGAATAAAGTAACCTCATATATAGGAAAGACTAACCTTCGAAACTAGGAAAATATAAACATTACCTCCTATTTCTGATATTAGGAGTTGATTTTTTGCTTTTCTCTGCCCTCCCATCAGGCTTGGATATTTTAGATCCCCTAGTAACAGGCTTGGATGGTTTCGATCTTCTAATAAGAATTTCGCTGCAATATAAATATAACTAAACATAATAAGAGATCAAACAAATTGGCTTTACAAAAAAAAGACTACAATGTATTCAAAATTTACATACCATATAGGGATCTCATCATCAACAAGACTGCAAGCAATGATAAAAAATAAATATCAAAACAAAGAATATCACATCAAACAAATTTAATTTACTTCAAGTTTAATACAAAATAATTTCAAATCCATCTACTTCTTTCCATGACCAAAATAAGAGACAAGTGAAAACTAGAAGTTGATAACCATATATCACAAAACATGGACAAAATGAAAACAAATAAAAACTACAATCAGTAAAGTAAAATCTGGTTCATAGTAACCCAATTCATTAAAAAGAGTAACACATTAAACAGTAAATAGTAAACATGATCAAATTTGGTATCATAAAAATGAATCAAAATATACAGAGTAACCTAAATTATTACACATAGTAACCTCATATACAGGGAAGAGTAACATTCGAAACTAGAAACACTAAAATGATACCTCCTATCTCTGAGATTAGGAGTTATTTTTTTTTCTTTTCTCTGCCATCCCAGCAGGCTTGTTTTTGGATATATTGCTACAATTTCAAAAAGAACAAATGAAAGCACAACAACACAAATACATCTAAAGAAAAAACAGTCCAACAAATCAAACCTTTGTCTATCATTCCTTAACTTTGGCCCCCTCTCATGAATAATAGGTATTACAGTTTCAGTTCGTCCAATTTCACTACAAATTCAACAAGAAGAAAAAATAAATATAAGAGTATATCAACAAAATAGAGTCTAATCAATCAAACCTTTGATTCCTATCATTCTTTAACTTTGACCTCCTCTCATCACTATCGGGGATTACAATTTCAGTTTGTCCAATTTCACTACAAATTCAACTAGAACAAAAAATAAATATAAGAATATATCAACATAATAATTAATAAAGTCTAAATCAAACCTTTGATTCCTATCATTCTTTAACTTTGACCTCCTCTCATCACTATCGGGGATTACAGTTTCAGTGCGTCCAATTTAATTATAATTTCAAAAAGAATAAAAAATAAATATAAGATTATAACAATATAAGAGAGTTTAATCAGTCAAACCTTTGATTCCTACCATTCCTTAACTTTGAACTCCTCTCATCACTATCACCAATGACCGTCTCAGTCTGACCAATTTCACTACAATATAAGAGTACAACAGAAAAGAAATAAATCAAAACAACAAAATAATAACAGTGTATCTCATTTAATGAACAAACATGTACATGTCCTCATTTAATCTAATAGGGCTTCTTTGTCTTTTCATTCTTCTTGCATAAAAATCTTGGTGAAGTTTCAACACCAGAATCCATTGATTTCTGTGCAGCTTATCATCATACAAGACAAGAGAATTACAACCATGATCTGTTCCTTGTTTTTTCCTTTTATCACCCACTCTTTTTTGAATTTTCTCCCTCAACTTCTCTTGTAAAATTTTAGAAGTTTTAGAACGAGTTTGAATTATACGTCTATGTTTTCTATGAAACATAGGACCTTGCCCAGGAAGAACATACTATTTTCTACTTATTATAAATTATCTCAACAAACCTACAACGAAAATTCAAGTAATTAATATACAAACAATTTTGCATGCAGTTAATGAAAGACAATTTTAAAACAAGAGTTCTATCTACTTAACCTAGTGCAAATTGCTGATTATTTTCCAACTGCTAAAATAGATAACTGAGATTATTTAAATAAAAAAATAATCATATGAACAAGAAATCTGAAAACAAAATTTCACTACATAAGAAAACACGACGACATAAAAAATATTGGCTAAAAAATACATTTACTGTCAAAATTCCAGAACTAAATTAATAATTTGTAGCACCGATTCCCAAAAATTAAGGATGGAAAACAGTAGAATAAGTTTAAGATAGAAACAAAAATTAGTAGAAAATACATTAATAAAAATGAAAACTCCTACGGCGATTAACAAAAATAAAAAAAAACCAGAGGCGCCGGACGACCGAAGGCACAAACACGAGAACTAACGTTAGAAAAGGAGCTGCAAATGGAGAATATGAAAAGAGCTTTTGCGAACCGACATTGGAAGAGACACACAACCCGAGAAGGAAGATGAGCAGAATAGGAACCCCTCTCATATTTTTTATCTTTTAAAATATCAAATGGTAATGTGAAATGGGCTGGTCCAGTTAATCAAAAAAATGAAAATGGGCTAAAAGGGATCCGGTTTTACTATTTTTTAAGAAAAATGGGCATATTGAAGTCTTTGTCTTTTTTTAATAATTTTTAATAATTATTTTATAAGCATATCTTAATTAATATATTTATTCACTATAATTAGTTGGAGATATCTATTCATATATGCACATGTTAATTATTATTTGATTAGGAGATTATCTTTAATATACTCAATATCTCTCTATCTATAAATAAGACTTTTTATTCATTAATTATTTTCTCAGGTAAATTATCATAGGCAAAGTCTCCTGTGCTCCTGGGCACACGAATTTAGATCTATACGCCTGGATCCAACCCTGCCCACCTAAGAACCCGACCCGGAGTATATTAGCAATCTAAACTTTTATTTCACGCTGCTTCATTCTCCTACCTCCACCTCCCTCATCCTTCTCTCTCACGCAACCTTAAAAAATTGACTAAACTAATGATCGGCAATGACGACGACGATGGTGCAGGATTCAATGATTAGTCTGACCAAGGATGAGAACACTGCAATGGCGACAACAAGCGAGGCATCAACATAGAGAGAATGTGTACAACATTTAATTCCTTCATTTCTTTCAATTTTTTCCACAATCTCTCTTCTTTTAATTTCTCTACTATTTGTCTAGTTTTTTCAATTTCTTCTCATTTTTTAGAATCTCGCCTCCTTAATCTTCATTCATCGATCTTTTATTAACAATGTTATAAAGCTTGTTTCAGTCAAAATAAGAATTGAACACTTTTATTGTGTTTATTTATATCTACATTTTAATCTTATGTTTCTCAATTGTTAGGGTTTCACAAAATTTCTTATATGCATGTTTAATGATTTTAATAATTAGGGTATTATAGTATGGAATTGCATTACATGTGAAATGGTTGTTTTGCCTCGGTTTAAATATAGGTTGAGATATGTTAGTATTTCATGATATTTTTTGGTTTTCTACTGGTTGTACTATCTTTTTTATTTGTAGGCTTAAGATTCAACTATGGATTTACAATGGAAAATATAATTTACCAAATTGTTGCTGGTTTTTTTATTTGATACAGTGTCCATTTGATTAGATTGTACTCAAAGTTTCAGGCTGTAGAATCGTTGTTGGCTTTGAATCACAAGGTGCTTTTCAGATCTTAATGAGGGTCAAAGTTTCAGGCTGTAGAATCGTTGTTGGTTGTAGTTACGCAAGGTACTTTTCAGATCTTAATGACGGTGTAGAATCGCTGTTGTTCTAAATATGTATTAGTTCTTATTGTAAATAATAGACTTGAATTTTGATTGTGGTTTAAGTTTAAACAGTGTGTGGGCATTAGATAGTGGTTTTTCTTTGCATTACTTGCTTTGCATCAAATTTATGATCAATCATTCTGGAAATTTTAGTTTAACATTGGGTAAGGTCTCTCTTCTTCCCTTCTTTTCTCTATTTGTTGCGCAAGTGCATTTCAGGTATATTAAGTTCATGTTGTTAAGGTATTGTGGTCATGTAATCTTTTTGGAGTTGGAAAAGGTATACTATTGATGTGTAAATGGTACATTGTGGCCATGCAAAGAGTATGGAGTTTAGGGTGTTTCAAGTTTATGTTAAGTATTATAACAAGGTAAAAAATAGTATATTACGGATGAATGAAGGGTATATTATTTTCACGTAAAAGGTATATTGTGGTCATATAAAGGGTATGGTATTTAAAGTTTATCGAGTTTATATTATTAAGGTATAATAGCATAGGGAAAAAGGTATATTGTTATCATATAAAGGGTACATTGTTATCGTGTAAAAGGTATATTATAGTCATATAATCTGTATGAAGTTGACAGCATAGATATTTTGCTATTCCTTTAATGTTGTTATCCTCTACATTTAGTCTTCTATTATAAATCAGTTTATCATTTTAGATTTGATAACTAATTATGCATTGGTCTCTAATTTTAGCATGAGGGCTTGCTGCTTTGTTGTGTATTAAGTACTATAATATTTTTTTTATTGTCATGGTGGTTAATGAAGATTATTATTTTTGTAGGTTAAAGGTTGCTGAAGAGAAGAAAATGACTGCTAAGAAGAAATGAAAAGAATTTGATAAAGTCAAACTGGAAAAGAGGCATATGTGATGGTGTTTGTTGGCTGCTATAGTTTTTGGATACATTATGTTAATATTAGTATATGGCTAGTATGTTGAATTAGTACAGTGAGATAATTTTTTTTATATGAATTTAATCAGTGTGATTGTTCGCTGCAAATAGTATATTATTGATTAGTAAAGTGTATATTGTTGTCATGTAAAAGGTATATTGTGGTTATATAAAGTGTATAGAATTACGAAGGGAATGTTGATGAGTAAAGATATATTTTTGTCATATAAAAGATACGAAGTTTAGAGTATATGTTGTTGACAGTGTTTCAAATGTACATTGTTAATTATTATGACACGGTGCAAAGGGTATATTGTTGTCATGTAAAGGGTATATTATTGATGAGTAATGAGTATATATTTGATTACTAAAAGGTATATTGTCATGTAAAGGGTATAAAGTTTAGAGAACCTATTGTTGACAGTGTTTCAAATTTATATTGTTTAGGTATTATGACATGGTGCAAAGGGTATACTGCGGATGAGTAAATGGTACATTATTGTCATGCAAAGGGTATATAATATTATGCAGTGTAAGACACTCAATACTAAAGGGTATAAAATTCAATAATTTAAATGGTTAGAACTTAAAGGGGGTATGTTGTTTGTCATGTAATGTTTGGAATACAAATTATCTAATACCTGCATTTAACAATGTTTACAATAAAAATATTTTATAATTACATAATAGTTAACTTATCCAAAATCCAAACAATGCAATAATTAATCAAAATCTATCTCAATATTTAATCTATTACATTAATAAATTAAATGAGCATTTGGAATCACAAATGGAAACTCCTTCTGTAATGTAATCATCCAATTCCCTTGCTGCAAATAATTGAAAATTATAGCTCTCAAATTCAATCATATCAACAATTTCATCGATTAACATTTATTTTCCAGATATAAAGTGAAATTAAACATCCATGTACCATACTTTTAGCAAGGATTTTTTTCAACTCTGTTCTTGAATCTCAAGAACTGTATTACATGAGTCCCAAATGAAAATGAGCAAAGAGCCTGTCTGTCAGGTTGAACTATGATCGATCCCGAAACTGCAAAATTGCATTTTCTTTTGAATGTAGGCACTCCAATTGCAATCCAATATGAACTCACAAATGGAAACTCCGTTGTTTCTACTTTAAACATTACAGAAATTGCTAAGATTTAGCACCAAAGAAAGAGAGAGGGCATATGATTAGGTAGCCATCACTAGCCCTACCAAATGATTCCCATAGTACAACTGCCAATATACGGTGGGTTTAGGACTTGTCCGATGCCCACGACTAAATTTTTGGTGTCAGAATTGGAGTCGCGAAAGTTAAAAATAGCCGGATAGTTAGAGCTGCAGGCCACGGGGAAGAAAAGAATTAACAAGGTTTGAAAGACAAAAGCAATCCAAAGAGTACTGATGGCCATTAACGGACACTGTATTTGACTCTATCCTGAATGGATGAGTGATTATAAAAATGAACCAGAATCGCACACATCAAGGTGTAGAATGTCACGCACTTGAATGAAGAATCGCCCAAATTGATCGCATCGAAGGTAGAATCTCACGCACTTGGATGAAGAATCATCTAGATTGATCACCCGTCCTCCGCACTCCGTTTTCCAAACTCCAGCGTTGAAATTGTGTGATGAAGAATCGCTCAGATTATCATAAAAAAGGGTATATTAAATATAAGTAAAGAGTACATTGTTGATGAGTAATGGGTACATTATTCAAATCTGGCATTGGTGATGGAATATTTAAAAGATGATTACAAAGACATATCATAAAATAACTATGAATTAACTGGCAACCATGACTTGTTGTATTAATGGATAAAAGAAAAAGATCAAGAACCTGGACATTGCTCCCCTCCATCAGAATCTCTTTGACCTTGCCACATAATATCTTTACCTATATAAATAAACAAAAATTCTGCAGGAAAAAGTCAAACCGAATAGGGAACACATACAATAAATTGGATATGAACTATAGAGATGTAGAAATAAGGGGATAGAATTTGAAAGTTGAAGAAAATTGTGTTGACAGATGGGATGTTCAAGCAAGTACAGTCACTACAACTAAATGGTATATCAGCTACTGTTAAAGGGAACATTGTTGTCATGCAAAGGGTATATTGTTTTAATGTTAAATGTATGGATTTGCAAAGGGTATATTCTAGATGAACAGAGAGTACATTGTTGTCATGCAAATGGTACAAAGTTTAGAGTGTTTTAAGTTTATTATAAAATGTATTATAGCATGCCGCAAAGGGTATATTGCGCATGAGTAAAGGTACATTATTGATGAGTAAAGAGTACATTGTTTGTCATAATCTCAAATTATGGCATAATATGGTTTCACCAAGCCTCTAAGAAATCAAAACTTAAAACATAAAAAAAAAAGTATCCAAATTTGCAGCACACAAATCTTCATAGATTAACAGAACAAATTCAGTGAAATAACCAAATTTCACAATCAGCAAACACTGAACAAATTATATACACAAAGCTTACCGACACAATTTCTACACTATGGTTCAATAATTAAACTTGAATATGCATCAGTATTCACAATTTTATCTAATACAATCCATTAATTAGGAATCCCCAAACATACCACACTCATGCATTCATCAACATACCACTCATGCATTCATCAACATACAGGCACGCATTGGAAGAAGAGTAACAGAATTACAGCACTATAACAACAACGGAACTTGCTCGGATTTTAATTTGCAGGAGAGAAACTAGGGCGAGGTTAAGAAAAAAAATCCTAACCAAGATTGAGGGACTATGAAAATACACCTGGAATTGATCGTACGCACTCAAGGTAGAATCTCACGCTCAAGTTTGCAAGTTAAGTTTATTCTTTTTATTTCTTTAAATTAAAATGTACTGTATTAATATTTTATAATTCTTCTTTGCTATATTTTTTTAATTTCTCTTAATTAGTTTTTTTTGTAATAATGATATATGTTAGTTTTAATATATTTTTTCTTCTGGATGAGAGTTTTATTTTGATATGATGTTGATTTTAATTTTTTATACTATTTTATTATTTTTTTATTTATACATACATATTAATTTCATTTTATACTTCTTGATGGTAATTTTTTAAAATATTATTTTCATAATTATTTTATAAGCATATCTTAATTAATATATTTATTCATAATAATTAGTTGGAGATATATATTCATATATACACATATCCTGTGTATTTACTTAATATTATTTATATTAATTATAATCTGATTAGGAGATAAAAAGATATCTTTAATATACTCAATATCTCCCTATCTATAAATAAAACTTTTTCTTTAATATACTCAATATCTCTCTATCTATAAATAAGACTTTTTATTTATTAATCATTCTCCCATGTAAATTATCATAATGTCTCTTTTATATTTTTAAAAATTCTTTTGATTATTTTATTGTTCTTATTTTATTTTATTTTTTGTTTTAATTCATTTTTTATTAGTACGTGGAATTAAGGTTATCTTTTTTGTAATAATTTTTTATTAATTTTTTTCATTGTCGAATTTTTAATTTTTTTAATTAATTTTGTTGTGATTTCTTTTACTTTTCTTATTTCTTCAAATTGATTTATATTAATTTAAATATTATGTTTCTTTTAAATAATTTCCCGTTATATTTTTTAATTGTTTTTTATTTTAATGTTCTTTAGTTTGTAAGTTAAGTTTACTATTTTCCTATCTTTAAATTAAAATATACCGTATTAATTTTTTATAATTCTCCTTTGCTATCTTTTTTTTTTCTTTTTTGAATTTCTCTTAATTGTTTCATTATTTTTTTAATAAAGATATATGTTAGTTTTAAAATAAAATTTTCTTCCACATAATGAGAATTTTATTTTGATAGGATATCGATTTAGTTTTGTTTTATAATTTTTTTTCCAATTAATACACACATATTAATTTCATTATAATATTTTTTCGTTAATAAATTCTTTTAATATTATGCGGCATTTGTACTAGTTTAATACTAAAGAATACGACCTTGGAAAAATATGAGAATTGGGGTACAATGTCAACACGCAAACTTTAACCTTCATGAAAATATTCTGCATAATTCTAGCAAGATTAAAGATAATTTTACAAAAAAGTAGGAGTATGTTTGCTCTCGTTTTTGATGTTGAAACGGTTTTTCTTTATCCACGGACAATGAGTTTCGATGAAAATATTCTACATAATTCTATCAAGATTAAAATAATTGTACAGAAAGTAGGAGGTAGAATTGCCTATACAAGAGCTAATCTTCATTGAAAATTCTAGATTAGCTTATAAATTACATCAAATGAGGAGTGAAGCACCTATAAATAACTAATGTATCATGGATGGAATTAGTGCAATAATAAAAGCATTAAATTCTTATCATATACGTATATAATTAGTGCAATAATAAAAGCATTAACTTCTTACCATATACGTATATAGAAATTATATAAAAAACAAAATAAAATAAATGCAAAACTACTATCCATATAAAAGAAAAAAATATTAGTATTAATTAAATAATTATGAACTCCTACGCATATAAAAGAAAAAAGATCACATTAGAATATCCCTTTGAAGTATATAGAAATTAAAAAATAATAATAATAATAATAATTTTATGTAAATCTAGCCACACCAACCGGTTGGGACTCACATTATAGGAGTGTACAAAGTGAACATTGCTACAACCCGGTGAATCACATTATAGGAGTGTACAAAGTGAAGATTGCTACAACCCAAACCCCGGCGAATCACATTATAGGAGTGTACAAAGTGAAGATTGCTACAACCCAACCCGATCAAGGAATGGATCACCGATGGTGGAATGGATATAGGGTATCAATAATATTGTTTCTTGGAATAGGTTTGTGAAAAATTAATAAAGTTAATTTTTGAACTGCAGATTGTTTCTTGGAAGAATTAACTGCATGAAGAATAAAAAAATTTAAATTTTTGAAAAAGCAATAGAATTGACTATTTTTTTTTGTGACAGAACTAAAAATGTAGTTAGTATATATATACATGGAGGGATTAGGGTACAACCGGTTGTACCAATTGAATTGGTACAACCTTCGTCCCCACCCTTCTTAATTAATTATTGCTCCTTCATTAATGTTGTTTTTTATTTTATTTTTAAATTTATTTTATTTAAATGACTATTATATCCTAAATTCTAAACCCTAGGAATAAATTATACCCTAAACCACAAGGGTAAAATTACAATTAGACCCTAAACCCTAGGGGATAAATTATATCCTAAACCACAAGGGTAAAATTACAATTATACCCTAAACCCTAAGAATAAATTATACCATAACCCACAAGGGTAAAATTGTAATTATATCCCTAAAATTAAAAAAAAACAAAAAAAAATAATAAAACACAACAGTTTAAAAAAAAGGGAGGAAAACACACACTAAAGGTGAAGGAAGGAGATTGTACAGAAGTTGTACCAATTGGTTGTATACAAGTATTTGCCAACTTGTATAAACCCGGGGCAGACGAGTAATGAAATATCTAGTCTAATTGGTTGGAGATGCACGCATTAAACAGTGCAAAGAAGGGGTTGGACAAATTTATGAATAAAGCTTGTGAATAGTTTTAAGTTCTAATAGTCTTGAACAAGATCAACAATTTTGTCACCTAAAAATAGAATAGTTAATCTGTGCTTCATATGAGGTGTAATCAAAGATAGATAAATTATGTAATATATATATATATATATATATATATATATATATATATATATATATATATATATATATATATATATATATATATATATATATATATATTTTTTTTTTTTTTTTTTTGAAGACACAGATTACCTAATTTAGGCGATATTTGCCAAGGAAGACTATTAGAACTTAAAACTATTCACAAGCTTTATATATATACTAGTATGAAACCCGCGTACTACGCAGATCATTTAATTATTACTTTTATTTTATTTTTTATAATTAAATAATATGTGTCATATAACCATTCAACATCAATTAGGAAGATTTTTTTTAAACTAGACAACTACTTTCATCAATATAAAGAATTTACAACATATTATAACTTTTAACTTTTAATAATGTGACATATAATTAAATTATGTGTATAGTTAATAAATATATATGTACATATATTCTAATTTTTTAAAAGAATTTTGATTTGTATTTTTTTAAATATTAACGTATAACATAATATAATTGAGAACTATTTATTACTCCTCCGTATCGCTAAAATAATATTCAACCGCATATGGACAATTTTGTCTCTTTGCTGTATATTCATATAGTTGATAGTATTTCATTTTTTTTATTGTATTTAAGTGAAGTATGGATCTCTTAATAATACATCCTTAATTTTATTATTTGTTTAAAATAAATATCAAATATTTCATATTAAAATTAAAATAATCCTTATAAATTTATATTAAAAAATTCAATTTATTCTTTTTTTCTATACATGATGATTTGATTTAATACTAATTAATTTATTTATATGGAAATATTTATTTATTAATTGAAATTAATTATACTAAAGTAAATAATTCAAAATAAGTATTCCCTCCGTCTCGTCTTAATAGTTAGGTTTGCTTTTTGCATGGCGATTAAGGAATAATAAAGTATTTTAATGTGTATTTAGGTGAGAGAAATAGTATTAATAAAGTATTTTAATGTTTATTGAGGTGGGAGAAATAAGATTTTATTGTACAGGGGTAATTGTATTAGTGTTGTAGGTGGGTCCCATATATTATTTTAATTGTTTTGTGTGAGTCTCTTATATCAAAAAGAAAAATATAACTATTAGGATAAGACGCCCAAAAAGAAAATATGTAACTATTAAGATGGGATGGTGAAAATATATATAAAAGTTAAAAAAAAATTGTTCATACATTATTTTAAAAAAGAAAATATTGAATAATAAAAATAATTGGATGTAAATAATTAAAATATAAAAAAATAAATTCAGAAATTCAAAAATTTAAGAAAATTACTCTTGTGTCAATACTTTAGAGGTGGATATTAAAGAATATTTGAATTGATTCTTAAGAAGTAGATCGATTCAAGTCAATGTTCGTTAAAGAATACTTGAATTGATTTTTAAGAAGTAGATCGATTCAAGAATACTTGAATCAATTCTCTTTCTCTTAAAGAACCGACTCTTTAGAATATGTGGATTGAATCTCTACTTGATTCGCTCTATTGAAATAAATTTTTATAGTTTTATAAATCAATTCTCTAGAGAAACTTGAAGAAAGCTTCTATTTATCTTACAAAATCAAATGTGTATTTTTAGAATGAATAATTAGAAAATCTTATTTATATGCGGTGTGCGAGGGAATATTATATGGAATATTATTTTTTCCTTTATATATGATTTAATTTGATTCTAATTAATTTATTAATTTGCACATAAAAATTTAATAAAGAATTAATAATGATATCCAAATAAATAAATAAAATATAAAAAAATTATATGTTTTTTTTAAAGAAATATTTTTGTGTGGTAAATTATTGAGGTGCCACCGTGCATATGTCGTCATTGATTTAATAAAGAATTAATAATGATATACAAATAAATAAATAAAATATAAAAATTTATATATATTTTTAATTAAATTTTGATCTAATTATATACATTTTTTATTTGTTACCATATATATATAAACAATTAAATAAATATTTTCATTAATATTTTTTCTTAATTTCTATAATTTTTTTTAAAATTTATTACCTAATTGAGATTCATTATTAATAATAAAAAATATATTATTTTAAAAAGAAATATTATATAAAGAAGATAATTGAAAGTAAATAAGACAATTAAATAAATATTTTTAATTAATATTTTTGTCTTAATTCGTATAATTTTTTTTTTAATTTTATTACCTAATTGAGATTCATTATTAAAATAAGAAACATATTATTTTAAAAGATATATTAAATAAGAAAGTTAATTAAAAGTAAATAAGGATATATATATATATATATATATATATATATATATATATATATATATATATATATATATATATATATATATATATATATATATATATATATATATATATATATATATATATATATATATATATATATATTATGTATATTTATAAATTAAATATCACCTTTAATTATATTTTTTAATTTGTTATAATAATTCATCCGCACTGATATGCGGATGAATTATTATAACAAATTAAAAAATATAATTAAAGATGATATTTAATTTATAGATATACATAATTTAAGGATATACATGAATAATAATAATAATAATAATAATAATAATAATAAAAGTAGTATTCCTAACCAATAAAAAATATGATTAAAGGTGGTATTTAATTTGATGATGTACATGAATAATAATAATAATAATAATAATAATAATAATAATAATAATAATAGTTGGATATATGGAAAAATTACTACTAGGTACACACTTTGTATCCCTAATTACTATTAGATACATTGATTTAAAATAATTACTATCACATACAAAATATTAGAGTAAATACAAAATATGACCCTAAACACATACACTTTTAAACCACAAACCCAAACCCCCACCCACCACCAGACCACCGGCGAACCGCTGGCCGATCGTCGAAATTCTGACGGACAGTCGCCGGCCTGTAGCCGGACCACCGGCGGCCCGCAGGAATTCTGCCGGACCGCCGCTAGCCGATTGCCAGAGCTCCGCTGGAGCGTCGGAGCGCTGCCGGAGCTCCGCCAGACCACCACCGGTCCACCCCACTTTTTTGCTGCACACACTTTTTTTTACTGCACATACTTTTTTACTGCACACACTTTACTGCACATGAACTTTTGCTGCACAAAATATTTATGTGCAGCACATTGTAAGGGTAATATTGGAATATTACTATATATTTTTGTAGTTAGTATTATTATTTTTGTATGTTTATATCTCATAGTAATTAAGGGTTTTTTTTGTACCTAATAGTAATCCTCCCTGAATATATTTATATTTTATTGATTATCTATTCCTAATCAATAAAAAAATCTAATTAAAGGTGGTCTTTAATTTATAGATTTACATGATTTAAAGATATATATGAATAATAATAAAAATAAATAATAATAATAAATAAATAAAAGTAGAAAGATAATATATGTGATATTAAAATAAAAAAATAAAAAATATACGACAATTAACCACGTCGCGACACCTCATACTTTTAAAAAGTTATTTATAGCAGCGTATTCGCAATTAATATATGTGTATGTGTGAGAGAGAGAGAGAGAGAGAGATAATGCCAAAAAGTAGCCACTCTTACTTAAAAGTAATTTTAAGTGGCCACATGTCTTAAAAATAATTTATGAAAAATAAGGTCATATATATATATATGTGTGTGTGTGTGTGTGTGTGTGGGGGGGGGGGGGGGGGGAGAGAGAGAGATAATGCCAAAAAGTAGTCACTCTTACTTAAAAGTAATTTTAAGTGGCCACATGTCTTAAAAATAATTTATGAAAAATAAGGTCATATATATATATATATATATATATATATATATATATATATATATATATATATATATATATATATATATATATATATATATATATATATATATATATAATTTATGGAAAATAAGGTCAAATATTTTATAATGAATTAAAACAAAATTATTAAAATATTTTACATAGTTGCTATATATATATATATATATATATATATATATATATATTAAATATACGTAATATTATAAATAATATTTAAATGGAGTATTACTTTTTACTCATGATTATGATTTAATATTTCTTAATTAACTATATAATAATAATAATTTTATTTCCATTAATTGTTATTTTTAAGAAACTAATGTAATATATATAATATAAATAAAACTAATTTATATATAATATTCTTTTAAATATTCATAAATTTATAATGTAATTTTATTTTTTTAATTTAATTTTATTAGTTTCAAATTATATAAACAACTAAAGGAAACTAATTTTATAATTCATATGTCACAATTGAATAATTTAAATATATGTAAATAAATAATTATTAATATACTAAATTTAAAAAATTAGTAAATATTTACAAACTCAATTTTAATATTATTTGATATGAAATAATGATTTTACTTAAAAAAAACTTAAACTTTCGATTCTATACATGAATTAATTTTTCAACCTCTTATTCTTTAGAGGTAAATCGATTCAAGAGTACTTGAATCGTCGATCCTCCCTTCACTTAAAGAATACTTGAATCGAGTTAGATCTTAAATAATACTTGAAACGACTATTAAGAGGTAATACTTGAATCGATTTTTTTCCTCTTGAAGAATTGATTCTTAAGATATAAATCGATTCAAGATTCTGGAATTGATCCTCTTACTCTTGAAAAATCAATTTTTAAGATGTAAATTTATTCAAGAATACTTCAATCGATTCTCCATACTTGAATCGATTCTCTTCCTCTTGATCGATTCTACATACTTGAATCGATTCTCTTCATCTTGAAGAATCGATTCTTAAGAGGTAAATCGAATCAAGAATACTTGAATCAGTTCTCTTTTCTTGAAGAATACTTGAATCAATTTTTTAGAGGTAGATCGAATCTCTACTTGATTCGCTCTACCGAAATAAATTTTTATATTTTCATATATCAATTCTCTAGAGGAACTTGAAGAAAGCTCCTATTCCTCTTCGGAGAATCGAATGTGTGTATTTAGAATGAATAACAAAAAGGTCTTATTTATAGATGGGTTAGAGAGAATATTATATGGAATATTCTTTTTCCCCTTAATATATATGATTTAATTTGATATTAATTAATTTATTGTATTAAAAGATTTAGTAATTAATTAATGATACCCAAAAAAATAAATAAAATATGAAAAATTTAATTATTATTAAAAATAAGAAACACATTATTTAAAAAACAAATAAGGACGTTAATTAAAAGTAAATAAGGAAAATATTTAAAAAGTATTAAAAATTAAAAAATTTGAGAAAATTACACGTCACATTAGAGCACTTTGGAGACGAGCATAAACTTTTCTTGCTGACTTTTCGTCTCTAGAGCGCTCCAATGGAACGTGTAATTTTCTCAAATTTTTAGATTTTTTAATACTTTTTTTAATATTTTCCTTATTTACTTTTAATTAATTTCTTATTTAATATTTTCTTTTTTTAAATAATGTCTTTCCTATTTTTAATAATGATTAAATTTTCAAAATTTATTTATTTATTTGGGTATCATTAATTAAATTACTAAATCTTTTAATGTAATAAATAAATTAATTAATATCAAATTAAATCATATATATAAAGGAAAAAAATAATATTCCATATAATATTCTCTCTCACCCCACCTACAAACAAGATTTTTTGGTTACTCATTCTAAATACACACATTCGATTCTCCATGAGAAATATGAGCTTTCTTCAAGTTCCTCTACCGAATTGATTTATGAAAGTATAAAAATTTATTTGGATAAAGCGAATCAAGTAGAGATTCGATCTACTTTTAAAAAATCGATTCAAGCATTCTTCAAAAAGAAAAGAATTGATTCAAGTATTCTTTAATCGATTTACCTCTTAAGAATCGATTCTTCAAATGGAAGAGAATCAATTTAAAAATCGATTTTTCAAGAGTAAGAGGATTGATTCAAGTATTCTTGAATCAATTTACATCTTAAGAATCGATTCTAGAGCACACATTTCTTGCTGACGTGTCGTCTCCAGAGCGCTCCAATGTGACGTGTAATTTTCTCAAATTTTCATATTTTTTTATACTTTTTTTAATATTTTCCTTATTTACTTTTAATTAATTTCCTTATTTAATATTTTATTTTTTTAAATAATGTCTTTCTTATTTTTAATAATGATTAAATTTTTAATATTTTATTTTTTTATTTGGGTATCATTAATTAATTACTAAATCTTCTAATGCAATAAATAAATAAATTAATATCAAATTAAATCATATATAAAGGGAAAAAAATATTTCATATAATATTCTCTCTCACCCCACCTATAAATAAGACTTTTTAATTATTCATTCTAAATACACACATTCGATTCTCCAAGAGGAATACGAGCTTTTTTCAAGTTCCTCAATAGAATTGATTTATGAAAGTATAAAAATTTATTTCGATAAAGCGAATCAAGTAGAGATTCGATCTACTTCTCAAAAATCGATTCAAATATTCTTCAAGAGGAAGAAAATTGATTCAAGTATTCTTTAATCGATTTACCTCTTGAGAATCGATTTCTTCAAATGGAAGAGAATCAATTTAAAAATTGATTTTTCAAGAGTAAGAGGATCGATTCAAGTATTCTTGAATCAATTTACATCTTAAGAATCGATTCTAGAGCAGACACTTTTCTTGCTGACGTGTCGTCTCCAGAGCGCTCCAATGTGACGTGTAATTTTCTCAAATTTTAGATTTTTTTATACTTTTTTTTTATATTTTCCTTATTTACTTTTAATTAATTTTCTTATTTAATATTTTATTTTTTAAATAATGTCTTTCTTATTTTTAATAATAATTAAATTTTTAATATTTTATTTATTTATTTGGGTATCCTTAATTAATTACTAAATCTTCTAATGTAATAAATAAATTAATTAATATCAAATTAAATCATATAAAGGGAAAAAAATATTCCATATAATATTCTCTCTCACCCCACCTATAAATAAGACTTTTTAGTTATTCATTCTAAATACACACATTCGATTCTCCAAGAGGAATACAAGCTTTCTTCAAGTTCCTCAATAGAATTGATTTATGAAAGTATAAAAATTTATTTCGATAAAGCGAATCAAGTAGAGATTCGATATACTTTTAAAAAATCGATTCAAGTATTCTTCAAGA
The DNA here is from genome assembly GCA_023678885.1 of Pogostemon cablin. Taxonomy (NCBI): domain Eukaryota; kingdom Viridiplantae; phylum Streptophyta; class Magnoliopsida; order Lamiales; family Lamiaceae; genus Pogostemon; species Pogostemon cablin. The sequence continues at coordinate 15,755,893 of CM042995.1, forward strand.
GGAAGAAAATTGATTCAAGTATTCTTGAATCAATTTACACTACAACATAACTTGTTTTATATAACACGTCAAAAGTGTTATTTAATAGTAAAAATGTATAATTGTAGACAATATATAACATTTTTTATGGTGCAATGTTTGCTCGTGTTGCCTATTGTCTAAGGCAACGCTATTTTGAGCATTAATTACACTTTTAAAAAAATATTACAATAGATAAAAAACTTTATTTAACACTTTATGAATGTTACATTTAATATTCTTTTTATATAACACTTTTTTAAAGGGAAAGAGAATACACTACAAAGGTTTGAAAACCCTTGACCTTGTTGTTAGAAAGAGTTATCTGTACCACCTAAACTAAACTACAATTTTGGTTATATTTTGAGTATTATTTTATTATACACTTCAACACTTTTTATTTAATTTTTTAAAATATAACTTTTAAAACAATCTAATACATTTAAACTTGAGTGTTTCTTACTAACTGATTTTTAAAAAAATTAAATAATATTTTATATTATACGATATAATTTTATTAAAAATTATATTTATTTAAATAATTAAAAGCAATCAAATTATATGTAATAAAAATATATTATTATGTAATAAATTTATATGAATTAAAATTATTTAAAAATAAATATAAATATTTTTTATACATTATTAATATTTTAAATAATATAATAAATATTTTACATAATAAATATTTTATTTATATGAGTATATTTTTTTTTTCAACTCGTATAATATAAAAATTATTTAATAGTGCTTAATAGTGTGTATTAAATATTTATTATAAATTTTATGTATTTAAAATATATTATCATAGTATTAAAATACCATAATGTTACATAAAAAGTGTAACATATGAAAAATGATACTATTAAAATGTTACATATAAAAAAGTGTAATCTAAAAAATGTTATATTTACAAAAATGTTATTTAAAATGTGTTACTTTCATAAAAATATTACATATAGATGTTACATATTAAAAAAGTGTTATATATCTTTAAAATTTGAATAGTGTTACAATTATGTGTTATATATATTAAAAATGTTACTATGAGGTGTAACATAAGATCATTTATGTTGTAGTGTTACCTCTTAAGAATCAATTTTTCAAAAGAAAGAGAATCGATTAAAGTATTCTTGAATAGATTTGAATCTTAAAATTGATTTTTCAAGAGTATGAGGATCGATTCAAGAATACTTGAATCAATTTACATCTTAAGAATCGATTCTTCAAGAGGAAAAAAATCGATTATAGTATACTTCTTAAGAATCGATTCAAGTATTATTTAAGATTTACCTCTAAAGTATTGATTCAAGTATTCTTCAAGTGAAAGAGGATCAACGATTCAAGTACATTTCAATTGATTTACCTCTAGAGAATAAGAGGTTAAAAAACTAATTCATGTATAGAATCGAAAGCTTAAGTTCTTTAAGTTAAATCATTATTTTATATTAAGAAACATTAAAATTGAGTTTGTAAAGATTTGTTAATTTTTTAAAGTTAGCATATTAATATTTATTTATTTACATACATCTTAATTATTCAATTATAACATATGAATTATAAATTTTGTTTTCTTTAGTTGTTTATATAATTTAAAACTAATAAAATTAAATAAAAATAAAATTAATAAATTCATTACCAATTTATGAATATATAAAAGAATAATATTTATAAATTAATTTTATTTATATTATACATATACTTTTTACATTATTTACTTTTCATTAATTTCCTTATTTAACATTTTCTTTTTTAAATAATGTCTTTCTTATTTTTAATAATGATTAAATTTTCAATATTTTATTTATTTATTTGGGTATCATTAATTAATTACTAAATATTTTATTGCAATAAATAAATAAATTATTATCAAATTAAATCATATATATAAAAGGAAAAAAGAATATTCCATATAATATGATCTCTCACCCCACCTATTAATAAAGCTTTTTGATTATTCATTTGAAATACGCACATTCGATTCTTCATGTGAAATAAGAGCTTTCTTCAAGTTCCTCTACAGAATTGATTTATGAAATTATAAAAATTTATTTCGATAGAGCGAATGAAGTAAAGATTCGATCTACCTCTAAAAAATCGATTCAAGTATTCTTCAAGAAGGTGATAACTGATTCAAGTATTCTTGAATCGATTTACCTCTTAAGAATCAATTCTTCAAGAGGAAGAGAATCAATTCAAGTATCGATTTTTCAAGAGTAAGAGGATTGATACAAGTATTCTTGAATTGATTTACATCTTAAGAATCGATTCTTCAAGAGGAAAAAATCGATTCAAGTATTGTCTCTTAAGAATTGATTCAAGTATTTTTTAAGATCTACCTCTAAAGTATTGATTCAAGTATTATTCAAGTGAAAGAGAATCGACAATTCAAGTACTCTTGAATCGATTTACCTCTAGAGAATAAGAGGTTGAAAAACTATTCATGTATAGAATTTAAAGCTTAAGTTCTTTAAGTTAAATCATTATTTCGTATTAAATAACATTAAAATTGAGTTTGTAAATATTTGTTAATTTTTTAAATTTATTATATTAATATTTATTTGTTTACATATATATTAATTATTCAATTGTGTCTTAATTATTCAATTATGACATATTAATTATGAAATTTATTTTCTTTAGTTGTTTATATAATTTGAAACTAATAAAATTAAATAAAATCAATAAATTTATTACAATTTATGAATATTTAAAAGAATATTATATATAAATTAATTTTGTTTATACTATATATGTATTTTAATTAGTTTCTTAAAAATAATAACAATTAATTGAAATAGAATTATTATTATATAGTTATAAGAAATACTAAACCATAATCATGAGTAAAAAGTAATACTCCATTTAAATAATATATATAGTATTATCTGTATTATATATATATATATATATATATATATATATATATATATATATATATATATATATATATATATATATATATATATATATATATATATTAAGTATAGTATAGCAAAGTCCTTTTGTCATTTGATTCGTTAACGTATAGTCTTATTATTTATTTATTTTTTCTATACACTTAGACTTATTTACTTTAGTATTATTAATTGCAATCAATAAATAAATCATTCCATATAAATAAATTAATTAGTATCGAATCAAATCGTGTGTAGAAAAAAATTGAAATTTTTTATATATAATTGATATTTATTTTAGACACAATAAAATTAAGGATTTATTATTAAGAGTTACATATTTTGATTACATTTCTTTACAAAGACATGTGGAGTAATAAATAGTTTTTAATTTTATTATATTATAAAGTAACATTTAAAAAAATACAAGTCAAAATTCTTTCAAATAATTAGAATATATGTACATATATATTAACTTTTTACATGATTTAGTTATACATTACATTATCAAAAGTCAAATGTTAAAATTTGTTGCAAATTCTTTACATTGGTGAAGAAATTGTCTAGCTATAAGAAAAAAAATATCTTCTTACTTAAAGTTGTTACGTTATATAATACAGATTATTTAATTATAAAAAATAAGAATAATTAATTAAATAAATGATCCCTACGCGAGTTTCATACTAGTATATATATATATATATATATATATATATATATATATATAAAAGATTATTATGGCCTAGTGCCATTTATAATTAAATATATAAGATATTTATTATGATCAAATATTTTAAATAAAGATATGGTTTAAATAAATAATATATATGAGATAAATAAGGTCATATATATTTATGGATAACAATCACATTGATAGAATGTGATTTGATAAAGATTTAATATCCCGATCTGGTCCTCTCTCTGCCTATAAAAAGAAACACAGTTTTATGAATTATCTATCACATAAAGTCTTACGTACTATGCCATAAAGAAAGGGATGAGGAGAGAGAAATCAGTTCCCGGCGCAATTAGTAGGAATGTATCAAAGGAGGATCATCATTCATGGCATCTCAAGGTATGACTTCTAATTGTTGTTAAGACATGTAAAAATCATGAAGATCTTAGATCCATGTCAATTAATGAATTAATTGTTTATGTTGGATTCATGCTTACATGTGGTATCTGAGCTTTGTTTTGGATCTCATGATTTTTCGTATAAATTTATAGTATGCTTATGAATCCTATAATTGAAAATTCATACAATAATGTTTATCATGTATTTAAATTTGAAAATAATTAACCCACGGCATGTTATTTCAAAATTCCATAATTGATACTTATGCGAATCAATATTATGTTTATGAAATTAGTTGATTATGTTTATGAAATTAGTTGATTTGATTCTTATGTATCATAATAATTATTCTAGGAATTAAGCAATATCCCATTAGACACTACACCAAAAATACATCAAGACAACACATATAATGTGTTGTCTGTTAGCTTCTTCTTAGAAAAATCTTTGTTGTCGAAGCCCCTGTTGTCGTAGGGTATTTGAAAAGATGCACAACGACAACACATATTTATGTGTTGTCGTTGTGCGTCTTTTTTTATAAAAAAGATGCACAACGACAACACATATTTATATGTTGTCATTGTGCGTCATTATGTGTTGCCGTTGTGCTTCTTTTTTAAAATTTTTTTTAAGACAACAAGTTATATATGTTGTCTTAATTGGTAAAGACAATAGATATATGTATTTTCTATTAATGTAGTATATAGCGTCTACATTTTATGTGTTGTCGAACCAATTAATTATTATACAAAAAATTTTATAATTAATTGATAAACGAAATAATAAAATTCAAAATGTATTAAAACATTCTAAATAATCCAAAACATGCTAAATATCAAATATCCCTCTCAAATCTAAATGTTGGCAAAATCAAAATACATCCCATAAGACATGACATAAATAGAATTCGTTTAAAAACCACAAAACTATGGATCCAAGTCTAGACAATTAATGAAAATCCAAATACATCCAACAAGTCATGATCGGATTCCCCTTTTAGCTCTGAAGCCACTTCTTTTAACTGTATATGCCAGTCCAAGTACGACCATAACTTTATCATGGAAAGTTAAAACACCTGCCATGAGGCTAAAAATCTTGAAAATAGTTGAGGAAGATCACATTAAATATACAAAGTCAACTAGAAAATTCCAATTTATAATTTACAAAATTCCAACTCCAGAACAAGCAGTTTAAAGACTCTATGTACTGATGTCTCATGTCTAACCTCCAATTAATTCCTCATTTTGACACCACTGATCCACTAAAAATTAGGAGAGGGAAGAAGTACAAGCCACAAACACACCTGAATACTAGAACCACATTTAAAACATTCAGCATGAACATTCTTTCTTCCCACCTTAAGCCTCCATTCAGTTTCTCTTACTATAGGTCCAACACAATAAAGGAGATGCCAAGAAGAATTAAAGTCACAAAGACCCACAAGGGCCTAACATTGTACATACCCCACCCTCATAGAAAAAGTATAGTATATATATGTTTGTATTAAGAAAAGAGAAAACATACTCCTAGCTACATTTGCTATTGCATCATGAATTTCTCAAAATTGCAGAAGAGGTTATCACAGCTTCCAAGAACTTTTTAAAAAGATGTGTGTGTTACAGAAAGTTTACAAGAAATCTACCAACATGAGAAGGTAGAAGCAAAGTTGGGCAACTAAAATGTACCTGCTGCATGTGAAGGACATCTGTCAGCGACATCCGTTTCATGTGAGGTACAGTTAAAAGTTGTGAAGGGGTTTGGCCAAAGTACACGATCTGATCTTGGGTAGCACGCTGTTGTACCTTTAAGAAGTATTAAAACATAGTATAAGATAGCTATCACAAGCGTAGGGTGATCTAAAGCAAAAAACTTGAAAAAAAATAAAACAGAAAGCAAACTCAATGGGTTTGATATTTTATCAATATCTACAGTTTAGAAGGCTCAAGAAAGCTTTTCAGCTTGATGCATAGATAATGGCATACACTCAGCATGTTGCTTGATTTTCATGTCATTGATTAATGAGGGGCTACAATACAATAAATGGCATACACTCAGCATGTTGCTTGATTTTCATGTCATTGATTAATGAGGGGCTACAATTCAATAAATGGTATTGAATAATTAAAAGGAATATATAGAGGGAACTCACAGTTCCAGCTGTTGAATAGTGTGAGCCATAGTGGAATTTGGGAATGACTGGATCAGAGTACCTCTCTTGGAATTTACATAATCTCTCAGCATTCAGGGCACAAATAGGCTGCAACACAAAAGTTGATTCAAAATTGAAGCATATAGTTTTTATAGTAAGAATACCAAATGCAAGCCACCTTTGAGAGATCTCGAAAGGATGAAGGATTTGAAATATCTAAATTCTATGAGCTGTAATCAGATAGGATCCAGGGAAAAATAGGATACTGCACATCAAGACACAAATCAGATTTAGAAACATCAAGGTTTGTCTCTTGGGCTACACAATGGAATAACAATAAAATATTACATGTGTCAGATCATTATAGCTGCAGCCAGCTAATGTGTTAAGATGGGAGAGACTGTTTGCTGATTCAAAATAGAGCAAGAAAGAGGTGGAAGAGAAAGTACCGTGATGAGAGTGAAGACTGGAGAGACTGGCGACGGGTGGGCGCCTGCTGGCAACAGGAGGGCTAGTGGATGGATAGTCGAGACTGGCGACAGGCAGGCGGCTGCTGGCGGTGGACGAACAGCTAGGTCGACTCAGCAGACGAAGCGGCGAGCAACGTCGACTGGCGAATAGCAAGGGCGACGGGCGACGCTGCGGGCAGCGGCGAAGGGCGATGGGGCTGGGAATGACGATGGCCGAACACGGTGGAGGGGGCGACGCGGCGTGTTCACGCACAATTAGGGCAGAAGGGAGGAAAGCATAAATTTCTAAGTCTCCTATTTATATCTCTCTAGTTTTTATATTTAAAATATATTTAAAAAATCGTATATGTATTCTTAAAATAAAATATTAAGATAATTTAAGACAACATAGATGAATATATGTTGTCTTTGTGCGTGAAAAATTTTACGTCGATATAGGGTATCATATATGTTATCTTATAGTGAATTTATTTGAAAAGTGGTATATACGACAACATAATAAGACAACACCAGATAATATGTGTTTTCCTTGTGCATGACAAAAAATTTAAGACAAAACATATATATTTAAGACTACACATATAAGGTATACGACAACACATATTTCTGATCTATGTTGTATATTTTCTATTGTCTTAGTGTTTTTTTGGTGTAGTAAGAAATTATTACGTTACTTTTATCATATTTGTTGAATAATAATAATATTGCCATATGGGTTAATTTAGATATAATGATTGCGTATTTTAAAAAATTCTGGCATTAATTAACAGTATTCCTTATTTAATAAATTTTAATTTTAATTATGATGATGTGCTGTGAATTTATTTAAATAAAAATTATGAGATTAAATATTATGCATAATTGAGGATATTTTCTCATTATTAATCGAATATGATGACTTTGATGAGATTGTAATTTAAAATATTCCATCATTAATGAAGATTTATGATTAGAGATTAATTATCATTTAAATAAGGTAATGTTCAATTGACAGCATTAAGTGCATGTCTAATATAATAATAATATTATGTCTATGAACATCTGATGTTTATTGTTATAAAATTTAATGATGATTATTATAGTTGTAATTTGAATCTCCATAGAATTAATATAATTATGTGCATTCTATGAAATAATTATAATTATGCATATCTAATAATAAAGATATTATGTGATGAAGTAATTCATGTCTTGAAATATTATTCATGAATAATTAATAGAATATTTATTAATTAATAGAATATTTATGAAATCTTGTGAAGTAACTACATCATTGATTATTATTCATCTTACTTTTGAATATAATCTATTATGAGAATATTTGATAAGATTATAATGGATGATTTTACGATTTAAATTTATTTAATGTTGGTCTGTTAATCACCAAAGTGGTCTGACCTGAAAGAATAATAAAGATAAATCGTATAATTAAATTTCAATTTTCCATATTTATGTGATGCTTGAATAAACAAAATTATTATATGGGTTATTAAAATTTTCATAATTATAAGACTTTAAATTCACCCAAAGGTGATTGCTAATCTTTATAATTCATGAATATGAAGATAAGTTGATAATTAATATACTATGACAAACTGTTTTGTATGTCCAAAGATGACAAAATAATTTTAATAAAAATATTTAATTATCAAATTATGTTAAATTTGCAAGCATCATTATGATTGTGATTGTATACTGTTGTATCACCCAAAGGAGAACTTCGATATACATTTATTGACTTCGATCCTGAATCTGTTATTAAATTACTCAAGGTATTTATGGAATAAATTATATTATTCTTATTCTTAAAATACCTATATTCATTAGTCTCTACTCGCATGATGTGTCTATTCCATTGCAAAATGGATTAAAGTAATTTAAATAGTGAGAATAAATCTAATTTCACCAAAGTGTTTTGGATTTTATTTCTCACTTCAAGATAAATTGCTTCTTTACTTGTACTAGCAATAAAAGCTAAGTTATCTGACTGTAATGCTTAAGTTAGGTCAAACAGACTAAGACTAATGTTTATGCGAATAAATGTGATTAAGTCTATCATACTTAAAGTTAAAAGTGTCAAGGAATTTATGAAATTAGTGAGAAATCATTCATAAATTACTAATAAATCTCTTGACGGGATATTAATGGCTACCTTAACCACCATGAAGTTTGATGGTTCTCATGCCATCCATGAACTTATCATTTAAGATAACAAATATTGCAACAAGATTTAAACCTTCCATAATGAATGTGATTGAAAACTTATTAGTGCAATTTACAAACTCACTACGTACCTTATAAGTATGACATGTTCCAAATGAAACATAAGAAAGATGAATGAAATGTGAATTAAATTCACATAATGTTGAAATTAATGTTGGTTCAAAAGGAAAGGTTTAAGAAAGAATTTAAATATTATGTTCGTTTAAAAGAAATAATAATGAAGTTGATACCAAACGTGGCATTAATATTTGGGGTAACTCTCTAAATAAATAAATAAATAAAAAGTCTTTCATGATCGAGACTTTTACTGATCTTTATATTTGTATGAATTGCATTAAAGGATAGTAAACTAAACACACAAATAATAGGGCCACAATAACTACACAACTTCTTATAATAGTTTACACCGCTAATTGTGAGTCTTATGATAATATATTTCTTAAAGGAATAATGATATTTCATCATTTTAAATTTTAAATTTAAATTTTCACATTATGGTTATATCTATCTTTGCAAGAAATATCTCATTATATAAATGCTCGATAAGCATTTATTAATAAAGTTGAGAAAATTAGATAGAAAAGTGAAAATTATAAAGTTGGGAAGAAGTGATGAATTGCATGAAAATTATGATGAATTATCATGCTCAATTATTAAATTACAAGAAAAGTTTGTATTTATACTTAATGCAAAATATCACGTACACCACGATAAATTGGTGCTGCAGAATAATATAATCGTACTTTATTGAATATGGTTAAAAGCATATTGAATGATTAATCTATACCTATATTTTGTGGATATATGCACTTAAAACTGCCACGGTCGAGTTTCTAGTAAAGCAGTTTTCAAATCACCTTATGAATTGTGAATCGGTAGAAAATTTGATCTTCGGCAATTGCATGTTTTGAAATACTCGGCAGGGATTATGTTTTACAACCACATGAAAAGAAATTGGATATAAGAAACATAAGTTATTTCTTTATAAATTATCCAAGTCTAAAGAGTACGGATTTTATGGTCTTAACCATAGTGCGAAAATTTTAAAACTGGAATATGAAATTCATTAAGAACTGTAAAATCAGTGGGAGTATGAAACCATGAAATATGTTTATTGAAGAAGTTGGGTGGAGAATTTAAAAATACATTTATCCAAAATTTCTTCTAAAGTTGTTATATAATTGTCGAATAGTCAAACAACTTTCAAGGATAACATATAAGTTATTATACTCTCATAATGAATCTGATTTTACTAAATCTGTTGTCAATGAACTTTTATTGATATATCACATCAAATAGTATTAAAAATATATTAGGACAACATATCCGCTATTTCTAACGATTGCATATGTGGTATAATAAAATGAGCTAAAATTTGACATTATAATAAATAATAAAATCTAATTTTGGAACAAGTTATGGAAAGTACTAATTCTATTAAATGAGTAAATGCTATGAAAGATGAGTTAAAATCAATTAATGAAGTTTAATTTCTTGTTAGAATTGCCAAAGAGTTATAAAAGAATATGATACGGATGTATCTTTATGATGGCATTTTCGAAAGATATAAAATTAGAGTTGTTGCTAAAGATTTTACTCAAAAGATGGCATAATTGTAAAGAGATATAACAAGTTATTTCTATACAGGACTCTATTAAAATTATCATGACTTTGGTAACTCATTATGACTTAGAGTTGCACCAAATAAATGTTATGCCTGCTTTTCTAAATGGTGATTTGGTATAAGAATTTAAATGAATCAACTCAAAATTTTTTCCATTAAAGGAAAAATATCACATGGCGTGTAAACTTAAAGAATCAATATACGAATTTAAGCATGGTTTCCTTTAAAGATATCTTTTGGATTTAAGAAAAACATCATAAATCGGTGTACATATCTGAAAGTCAGTGGGAGCACATTAATTCTATCTGTTGATGATAAACTTGCTTGCAACTGATGATCTTGGTTTATTATGTGAAACCAATAAATTTCTCTCAAAGAACTTTTGGAATGAAACATATGATGAGACAACTTATGTGATTAAGATAGAATTTTTTCTATACATATCACAATAACATTAAAGATGTCTCCTTCAGTATATGTTATTAAAGTTCAATAGAGATTATGGATGGAAAGGTGTTTGTAAAGCACGTTCCAATCAGGAAGGAAAATTATAAGTTTAACCTTATGTAATGTCCACAAATGAATTAGAACGTACAATAATATTCCTTGTGCATATGTTATTGGTAGCTGAAGTACATCAAATTGTACAAGGATCAAATTTCTGTTAGAATGTTTGGTGATTACCGAAGTGTTTTATAAATGGATCACTAGAATGTTGCATAAGGAAATATTAGAGTATTTTTGTATGAACTAAAGCACCCGTGCTTACTTATCAAAATTCTAATTACTTAGATGTAATTAAATATAGATTCAGATTAAGATTATTATTTGATGCAAGAAATTTACTTCGACATTTATGTTTCTTAGTCGGAGATATTGTGTCATGCAAAAGTGTGAAGAAATTTGTGAAAGCTTCATTCACAATTAAAGTTTACTTGTAGCATGATTTGAGTCTATAATTTAAGGTGATTGAATGTAGAACTTAATTTCAGGACTTGAAATAAGTTGACATTAATGTCAAGTCGCTGAAAACTTATTATGATTATTCCGCTGCATTATTCTTCTCTAAAATGATAGATATTCCAATGTCGCTAAATCATATTATGGAATAAAAGTATTTTTTTGTAAGAAGAACTTTAGAAACAAAGATGTCAATTAAGCATAATGACACCAATCGTATGATTTTGTATCTGTTACGCAAATGATCTCTTATAAAGGATTCATTGAACGTTGCATGAATATAAGATCATTGAAAGGCTGTAACAAACTTATGATGAACAATTGACATTAAGAGCTCATTATGTTTTGTTTCTAATTGATATATCTTGTTTTGTCATTTTAGTATACATGAATGTTGACATTAATTAAACAAGATTTTATCTCGAATTGAGATACATATGTGGACCATTATTGATCATTAGGTTGATGAGTCACGTTGAGTAGAAAGCTAATATCATAGTACATGGAAGGAACTATGTCGAGTAAATGATATAGAATCGCCATGACTTGTGTTAGTCTATACTTAATATTGACATTATGAGTTGACCAATTACTTTATCTTATATCGCGCACATTATACAAATTATTTAAACCCTTACGTTTAATGTTTAATTCTGTCACTCGGCCAAGTGGGAGAGTATAAGATTATTATGGCCTAGTGCCATTAATAATTAAATATATAAGATATTTATTATGATCAAATATCTTAAATAAAGATATGGTTTAAATAAATAATATATATGAGATAAATAAGGTCATATACATTTATGGATAACAATCACATTGATAGAACGTGATTTGATAAAGATTTAATATCCCGATCTGGTCCTCTCTCTGCCTATAAAAAAGAAATACAGTTTTATGAATTATCTATCACAAAAAGTCTTATATACTGTGCCATAAAGAAAGGGGTGAGGAGAGAGAAATCAGTTCCCGGCGCAATTGTAGGAATGTATCAAAGGAGGATCATCATTCATGGCGTCTCAAGGTATGACTTCTAATTGTTATTAAGACATGTAAAAATCATGAAGATCTAAGATCCATGTCAATTAATGAATTAATTGTTTATGTTGAATTCGTACTTACAATATATATAGGAACGAACCGAGGAATTTCGGTTAGGGGCCGGGCCGAATTACTTAATAGTGTAATACTCTCATTCGTTCTAAAAAAATCACATTACTTATATAATAGTGTAATATACCTACTATATTTTATCATTGACAAAACTTATGTGAGATCGTCTATGTGAGATGGACAGAAAATGATATACTAAATTAATAAAAACTGATGATGTTATTTCATGAACAATTTATAATATAAATGAACAATAACAACATTTGATATATCGAAAGTGATAACGTTTTATAGTGAAAGAGATAACTATTTTAAAAAATATAAAATAATTTCACTTGAGATGGTCTCACAAAAGACCTATCCTTTGTCATTTATTTATTACACTATATAAGTGGGGTAAGTTCAAATTTAGTCCCATAGAAATTGGTCAATGCAAAAAATGTCCCAAAACTGGCAGATTTAGTCTCATAACTCATAGTTGTGGGACAAAATCGATATAAATATCTTTTTTGGGACAAAATCTAAAGTTTTAAATAGTTATGAGACAAAAAAAACTTTTAACTCGAATAATTAATATTAAAATTAGAAATCAAAGGAAGAAAAATGTGGAATTTCACCAACAAGTTTCGAATAGTGACCATTGACTACAAAAAAATCACCTGTTAGTGATGGATTTAGTGAGTGATAGTGAGAGATAGTGACGTATTTAGTGACGGAAATGGCTCTGTCACTGTTACACTCGTTAGTAAATTATTGTAACGGATCCGTCACAATAGTGACGGTTTTAGTGACGGAAATACTTTGTGACGGAAACAGTGACGGATTACTGTAGTGTGTAACTTCTTTATTTTTCATAAATATTTAAAACTCGTGAAATACTATGAACTCAACATAAACCACACTGCCTTACTGTATTATGAATGAAGGGAGAGTGTTTTCAAAATGGCATAGTTGGATCACATGGCTCTTGCTACAATGTATTATGAATAAAGGGAGAGTGTTTTCAAAATGGCAGATCACATGGCTCTTGCTCCAAAACATTATCCTGAACGAGATAGCTCAATTCTATTTATAATAAGTACCCTATATTGCTCTCTTAATAAAAACCAGTTTTTTAACCCTGAACCTTTGTTAATCATGGGCTCTTATATTATGTTAAATGACCACTTCGTCTAAAAGGCTACTCCCTCCGTCCCGCCCATATTGCACCGTTTACTGTAGCTTTTGTGAGAGCTTTATGCAGTTAAACGGTGCAGTTTGACTGGGACAGAGGGAGTAATAGAGAAATGTATTATTTAATACTTAATCAAGTTACTCTAACAAGTACAATACATGAAAAGGAGAAATACTTCCATATAATTAATTGTAAAATCCTTAGCTTGGAAAATACTCACTTTATCCAATCCGGATTTTACAACTTAATGTTTCATCTCATATTCCACTCCTTAATTAAATAATATGTGTCTTTATTATTTCCTAGATTAACGCCACATGCCCCAAGGATTTAATGATTAATTGTATGGTATAATTTTATTATGTTATGAACATGAAAAGTGTAATAGAGAATTCAAGTTGCAATTTGTCCCTTTAAATTTAAGCATTCAACCGATGGTTAGCAGTTAAAGTCGTTGTGAAAAAATAAAAAAGGTTGTTGCACCATGTTTGTGTGACTGCTAACCTCCTTGCCTGCAAATCTTAATGCAGAATGTTGTGGAGAAATTAAGTTCAATCCATACATGTTCATGATCGTTTCTCAAAGTTGTACAATGTGACATAATTTACGTAGGAGATGCCATCGTTTTACATAATGTAGTTGTGCCACGTTGAGCACAGGTTCCACCTTTTTTTTTTTCCCTTTACAGCCCAATGCATCCTGCATGGGAGTAAGCAGTGGAGCAAGACGAGTGAGGGATGCACGAACTTAGATCAACTCAACGAATGTGCTCGTTTGATGGCTCCTGTGCATTGGAATACTGGAACAAGGAAGCTCGTCGGGGCGTACAATAAATACAGTGCATCCACATACGGCCAAAAATGAAGCAGCTGTGTTCCTCATCACACGAGGATGACAGAACATCTGTTCAATCCATCCCTTCATTACTTAAAGATAGATATACTTGTTCCATCATCTTCTTTATGATGGATCAGTTCCATTGCTTTCACACATAATTCCTTATAATAAATCAACCGATGGATACTTAATTGTTGAAAAAAATAAAACCTTATAAAAGATCAAAAGATGGATACTCAATTGTTGAAAATAATAGAGAAGAAAGCACATTAACCAGAAACAACTTTAAACATGTTTCCTCAAGAGAGTTCTCTTTTCACCATAAACAACACAAAACATTATCCCATGTCTGCATAAGCTGGATCCGAAAGCTCCGGTCGCCATCTCAATTGAAATCGGACTTTTTTCCTGCTCTTTTCCTTCAACACTGTACTCCAAGGCAAAGGTCGCCACTCTCCAACGCTCTCTTCGAAAAGTTCCACATTTACTTCCTCGAGATCCTGCACAACAGACAGACAGACTCCACCGACTCCCTCTTGCTGCCTGTACAAGTATCTTATAGAGAAACTTTAGGGACACATTTCCTCCATACGAATACCAATACTGAATGAACTTAGGGCGACAACACTGAAATAAATATTTTATAACGGGTAATTGATAACAGGGCATCACAAAAATATCCAAATTCTCCACTGATGTTTTAGGCAAACCTTGAAAATCTACATCTCCCTTCACAAAGCTATTAAAGTTGAAAGAAAGAGAAGTTCTTGACAAACTCAAACAATCCAGCAATTTATTCAACTTAAGGAACCATTCAGCACTAACATGATAATAGTTTATTTTTATATTAGACTCCCATTCCCTTGAAGCTGATTTAAAGGATAGTGAAGGCAAGTTATAACTTGAAAATTTAAACTTGCGGATATTTGGAACATCACATTTAGCCCACAACTGCTCATCACGATTAGCACAGTGATCAAAGCTTATGAACTCAAGGGAATGGCTAGAACCACAATAACTAAGGGTTAAATCCTTCAAGAAAGGAAATTTAGGCGACAGATCACTAAAAAACGAGGATTCAACTTTCACAGCATGCAAGATCAAAGATTTGAGTTTATACAACTGGTATAGATTCACTGGACTACTAACAAGTGATTCCAGAGTGGGCCCTTCAGGTGATGGCAATATTAAAAGATTCTCAATGAAAGGGCAGCTGCAAAGTATCAGCCTCCATCCTAACATACTTCAAACTAAGAGATTTAAGTCCTGAACAACAGACCTTTCTTTCTTCCCCTGAATCAATTTTGCAACCATATAAAGATAATCTTATTAGGGTTTCGGATCCCAGCACCTCACGAGGTAAAGTGATTGGTGTCCATTCATTCTTAAAATTGAAATCTACAGTGCCTATTTTTATTATTTTCACAATTAATTCTCTCACAACAAATTCCTCAGCCACTTTCACGGATTTCATATATTCCCTAGCCAAGAAACTTTTAATCTTAAGATTCAATTCTTCTTACCTTTGCATAATTTTCACCATGGATTCCCAAAACATATCTACATGATTTCGGCCAAAATGACGCTGATCGAATTCTAGGTTTGGACGAGTAGACCAAGATTTGGATACTAGGCTGCTCTGAGCTGCTGCTTTTACACTTAAAAAAATTGAATGTGTTTGGATCATCGACTCGAGAAGAGGAAATTCCCCTTTAATGG
Organism: Pogostemon cablin; assembly: GCA_023678885.1. Classification (NCBI taxonomy): domain Eukaryota; kingdom Viridiplantae; phylum Streptophyta; class Magnoliopsida; order Lamiales; family Lamiaceae; genus Pogostemon; species Pogostemon cablin. The sequence continues at coordinate 15,772,155 of CM042995.1, forward strand.
CTTTACTCATGCGCTTCTTCATCCCAAACTTTAAATTGGGTATTTTGGGGAACACTCCGGTGAATGTAAAATATTGCCGAGGATTGAATTGAAAAAGCGAGAATTGAGTGCAAAATGAAAACAAATAACAGAGATTTATATTCGACTCTGCTGTGTAATTGAGTACAAATTTCATTTCATTTGAGTCGTTTCAATGGACCGTGAACAATCAAATGGGGCAGGTTATTAGGCCTCAAAAATAACTAAACATACCCCATTTACTAATTACACCCTAAACTGTTTTAATAAAATATATGAATATTACTAAATATACTCCAATAAAGACAATTTTAACCTTTAAATCATAAATCCCATTTTTAATTTTGCATCTCTTCGTAAGTTTGTAGGGAGGTAGTTGATTAAATTCTGGTTTAGACAGTCATTGAAAAAGGGAGGTAGTTGATTAAATTCTGGTTTAGACAGTCATTGAAAAACTCACTGCAGTAGGATAGAAATGTATCCTTTTAGATATTTAGAGATGATTCAATAATTTAGGAGAAGCTACGACATTTCAAAAAATTCAATTAAAGATCATTAATTTATGACTAGTGTACTTGTTTATGAACATCAACCATGGCCACTAGCTTCTTGTTTCCAACACCCACCGGTAAATATGCATCACCCTCATCATCACCTCAATATCCCTTCTTGATTTTGATTCCTCCCATTCAAGAAAACCCAAGATTCGTTTCTATTCCAATGTGGTTTGGATTTTTGTTATATGCTTTCGCGATCTTGCTTCATTCTCCTCAACATCAAAGATCATTCGAATGGTTGAACTCGAATCCCGAGAGTGATTTATTTTCCTGGTATTATATTAGATTTCGAGGATGGTGGTAATATCTTGCGGGGATTTAAATAATTAGGATTTTTAAATTAGGGTTAATAAATGGGGTAAACTTAAAATATGGGATATGAATAATAGAAATCTAATCTTACGTAGGATATGATTTTTTTTAATTTAAATATTAATGAGTACGTTTAGTTATTTGGGTGGTGCGAATAGTCGTCCCCTAATCAAATTTCATGCAAATTAAAATTTCAAAGCACTTTAATTTAATGAAAGAAGAGAAAATTTAGTGGATGGTTGTTTTTTAATTGGGAAAAATATTAACATTAGTCCTCTAAGTATTGCATATACCAACTTCAGTTCTTTTATTTTGCATTTCTGACTTTTAGTCATTAGTTATTCGATTTTAGTCCTTTTAGTCCAAATGTAGTCATTTTACGTCGAAAATTTAAAAAACTCATCAGCAATACCCATGCTCACTGGTGAAAAAAGGGAAAATATACAAGTTGGTCCTGTAAGTATTGCATATTCCAACTTTAGTCCTTTTTTATTGCATTTCTCGCTTTTGACCCTTTGTTGTCCGACTTTACTCATTTTTGTTCAAATTTACTCTTTTTTCGTCGAAAATTTAAAAAACTCGTTGGAAAATCATGCATGAGTTTCCACGCTCAAAATCCCCATGCTCACTGTTGAAAAAACCTAATATTTGCGACGGAGTTTAGGCTGCTGAGAACCCTATTGTTTCCCTTTTTTTAAATGTAAAGGATTAATTTAATGGGACTAAAAAATGAAAATAGAACCTGTGAATCTCATATTCATTAAAGGAACTTTTGATCATAAAATTTATTTTTTATAATGTGTAGTGGGTAGCTTTATTATTAAGTGCTTCCATCATTGGAGCATACTAAGAACTTTCAAAAAGTGTGAAATAGATGGACCAATTTCAAAATCAGAGAAAGTTAATGGATTAAAAAGTGTATTTACTCATTTTATTATCCAGAAAGACAAAATTTCTTATGAGACGTTTACTCACGTGAGAATGTTTAATGGTTGTTACAATATGTTTTCTAAAGTGTGTTGAATTATGCATTAAAGTATCATGATTTTAGCGTGTTATAATATAATTTATTATTGACATACTTTTAACTAAAAATAAGTATACTTTACCAATAAAATAAGCATACTTTAGTGATGGATCAACCCGTCTCAAAAGAGAGTGTCTCGTTGAGAAAATTAAGAAAACATGTGACACAGTTGATACAGTAATTCTAACTCCTGAACTCACGATATTATCAATTTTAATCCTTTAACATTCATTGAATCCATTTTAGTCCTACATCTTTTTACTTTTTCAATTATATCCTTTGGGTCAATTTGAATCCCGTAACTTTTTAGATTTTCAGTTTTAGTTCTTTCGCAGGAAAATTTCAAGTGCATAAATTCTTCATGTCATATAATAAGTTTAACATTTTTTTTTTCAAAAAGATTAAAATTGAAAAAGTAAAAAATTGCAGGATTAAAATTGAACTAAAGTTGCAAGAGTAAAACTGATAGGCTTAAATTGAATTTATCAAAAGTTATAGGACCGATATTTTCTCTCACTAGCAGCATAAGTTCTCAATCAGAAACCGAACATCAGGTGTGAATTATGACAAAATTTAATCTCTAACAAGAATTACACAAACGTTATCATGAACAAATCCTCACTTCTTTCTACAGGTATCCTATTTACCTCTCTTACAACATCAAATATAAAAAAAGATTTGGGTTTTAATGTTTCATTCTCATGTTATCTCATCACTATATTTCCAAGTTATTCAATTTATTAGTTTTCTAAATTCATAAATAAAAAGACTGGATAAGCATGTATTATGAGAATGAAGAAAAGCATTATCATTTATGTACACACTCTATAGCATATTTGGATAAAACATACAATGAAGGAAAATATATATGGATTCAAGTCAATTCAACATCCATTCATAATTTCCACGTCTCAAAACATGTTTCCCCAATAGTGCTTTCTTTTCACCAGAAACACTCATACCTAAAAGGTGTTTTTTTTCACCATAAACTGATAGAGTTAAGGTGATTCCAAGAACAATATATGATAACGAAAAGATAAATAAACACACACACCAAAATAATCCCTCAAAGTGGGCTACGGAGAATGGAATTCTCTGCCACAAGTTAGAAGGCTGCAATCGTTCGAAGAAGGTTACAGAGATAAACTGTACCATACGATAATTTCTTATTGATGATTTTCCCCTACGAAGGCCACAATCACAACCCTAATTACTAATATGGCAGGAATAGGAAATAAGGAAGTAGGAAACTAATAATCTAAATGAGTAAATAGTTGACTTGAAATCAAAGTACTAAAATAACTAATGTTTCCTTCCTCTATCATAAACAACAAAAAATTATCACATATTTTCATCACCTGAATGCGAAAGCTCAGGCTGCCATCTCAATTGGCATTGAATATTTTTCAATGTTTTCGGCCGCCACCTTGTAAGACTCTTCAACAACTTCCAGATCTACTCCCATGAGACCCTGCACAACAAACGCACTCGACCCAGTCTCTCCTACTCCAACAAACGCACTCGACCAACTCCGGCCTCCTACTCCCTGTATAAGTATATTGCAAACACTCTGTAGGAAATCATTGCTGGAATACCCAGAAATGATCTTAGGGTGACAACTTTGAAGTAAACATTTTGCAAGGAGCAAACAATCATAGGGCTGTGCATGGATTTTCAAACTCTCCACCATAGTTTTACCTGAAGGTTGAAATTTAATGTCTTTCTCCAAGCCGTTCGAAAATGAGTTAGAAAAGAAGATAGAAAGAGTAATTCTTGACAAGCTCAAACAATCCAGCAATTTGTTCAACTTAAGGAACCATTCGGCACTTCCACTATAGCAATATAAGTCTACATCAGACACCCATATTCTTGAAGCTGTTTTAATGGACACTGAGGGCACATGATTTGAACCTCTAAAGCTAAACTTATGAATATTTGGAAGATTGCATTTAACCCCCAACTGGTGATCAATGTCAGTAAAGCTTATGCACTCAAGCAAACGGCTAGAAAGTTCTATTCCCCTGCATCCAGAACAAGGACCAACTGATAAATTCTTCAACAAAGGGAAATTAGAAGATAGGTCGTCGAAAAATGAATTATCAATATTAACATGGGACAACATCAAAGATTTGAGCTTATGTGAGTGGCCGTACTGATTGATTGGAGCATAAACCACATATTCGGTATATACTGATGTAAAATAAAAATTCTGAATTGAAGGACAGCTGGAAAGTATAACTCCTATATCATCCTCCTCTATCACAACATACTGTATACTAAGAGATTTAAGTCATGAACAACTGACATTTTTTTCTTTCCCCGCCAGATCAGCACCCATATACAGACAATCTAATTAGGGTTTGGATCCAAACACCTCATCTGGTTAATCGAAAGAATAGTAATAACTTTCAAATAAGAAATTTACCGTACCCATTTTTATGGCTTTCACAATTACTTCCTCAATGCTTTTCTTAAACAAATCGCCACTGCTAATAATCAACCTGAAACTCTCAATATTTATTTTCATATCCTCATATCTTTGCATTGTCTTCCTCTTCATATCCCAAAACGTAACTAAATCTCGTCGGTTATCTCGTCGGAAAGAGATGTTCGTTGAAATCTAGGTTAGGGCGGGTGGACCAGGCGGTGTACCAAGATTTGGATAGTATGCTTGTTTGAGCTGCTTCTTTTCCATCCATAAAAGATTGTATGTGTTGGATTATGGCCTCCGGTAGAGAACATTCGCCGTTAATGGTTTCATTTCTTCTGCACTTCTTCATTGGAGAATTCGGATTGGGAATTTGAATAATGAGTTGGGTGGGTGTAAGATACTGACGATTGAAGAGGCGGTGGATTGAGATTGGGAGAAAAGTTGTTGAAAAGTCCAAGGCCGTAGGGTCGGCCCAATTAAAAAAATAGGGTTTGGGCCATGTTTTTCTAATTTAAATTCGCTGACTCTGACGCTCGAGCCATCGATAAAAACTCAATGATATGTGGTTTGGAACGTACAAGCTTCGTGCATGTAGGAGTATAAGGTTGGAGGGATATATGTAGGTATTTGTGGACGGGTATAGGAATTTGGTGAGTGGGGTAAACAAAATGTGATAGAAGAGATTTGAGGGATAGAACAAGGTTTATTATAAACACACTTTACTAAACTTTTTGGTTACATCTTAAAAATGATACACCACCACCTATTTATACTACAAAATGGCATAATATCTAATATTCTAGAGAATTCTACACTTAGTTTCTTCTTAATTAATCTAGATAATTCTTCTTATTTGATCACATGCATCTTTCTAGATTTTTCATTCACTCACATTATTCTAAATCTTTCTATCATCTTCTTGATGTCCAACTATCTCCACCTTCTAGTTTATTCTATACATTATCTCAAATATTCTAGAATTATCATGACATCTTCACAAAATTAAGTTTAATATCCAACACCCCCTCTTAAACTTGATTTTGCATTCCAATTCCAAGCATACTTCGGAATCTTGCAAACTCTTCATACTTGAGCGGTTTCGTGAAAATATCGGCTACTTGGTCTTGTGATTTCACGTACTCCACTTGAACTTCTTTCTTCGTTATGTATTCTCTAATGTAGTGGACGCGAGTGTCTATGTGCTTGCTCCGATTATGAAATACTGGATTATTTGCCAACGCAATCGCCAATTTGTTATCCACACAAATCCTTGTACGATTCTCTTGTGTCAATTCGAGCTCCCGTAAAAGACTTCTAAGCCAAATGACATGGCAAACACTGAATGTGGCAGCTACGTACTCGGCTTCACATGTAGATAGTGTGACTATCGGTTGCTTCTTGGACATCCAAGTAAAAGTTGTGTCTCCCATGAAGAACATAAATCCACTTGTACTTTTTCGATCATCATTATCTCCAGCCCAATCGCTATCACTGTAGCCCACAAGCTCATAGTTATTAGTATTTGAATAAAGTAGGCCATAGTTGAGCGTACCTTTGAGATATCGAAGAATTTTCTTTGTCGCCTTTAAGTGCATTGTGGTTGGATTCTCCATAAATCTACTCACAAGCCCTGTTGCGTAAAGTATATCTGGCCTCGTGCAAGTTAAGTACCTTAGGCTACTAACAAAACTTTTAAAGAGCGTCGGATCCACTTTTTCTCCATCTTCATACTTGGATAGTTTACTTCCACACTCCACTGGGTGTTGATTGCTTTACAATCTTCCATTTTGAACTTCTTGAGGATCTCCTTCGTATAACCTTCTTGTGTGATGAAGATTACTTCCTCAAGTTGCTTAACTTCAACTCAAAGATAATATGCCATGAGCCCAATATCAGTCATCTCAAACTCTTTAGTCATGGACTCCTTGAATTCCTTGAACATCTTTGTGTTGCTTCCTGTGAATATAAGATCATCCATATACAAGCACACAATTAAGACATCATCACCTTTGATTTTGACGTAGAGGGCATGTTCATGTGGGTACTTGGTGAAACCGTTCTCCCCAAGTACTTGTCAATCCTACTATTCTACGCCCTTGGTACTTGTCAATCCTACTATTCCAAATAGGGCCTTCTTCAACTTTAACATCTTTTCTTCTTGCCCTTTCACCTCGTAGCCTGGTGGTTGCTTGATATAGACTTCTTTATCAAGAATACCATTCAAGAAGGCTGACTTCACGTCCATCTGATAGATTTTCCATCTATTTTGGGCTGCAAGAGAAATGATTAGTCTGATTGTTTCTAGGCGGGCGACTGGAGCGAATACCTCATCATAATTGATTTCAGCTCTTTGACTATATCCTTTGGCTTGCTTTGTATCTCTCTACTTCACCCTTAGAGTTCTTCTTTGCTTTATACACCCACTTAACTCCAATGGCCTTGTGATCCTTTGGCAATATTGCAAGCTCCCATGTATCATTCTTCTCAATGACCTTAATTTCATCGTCCATTGCATCTCTCCATCTTTTGCTTTGTGTAGCCTCCTCAAAAGTTACTGGCTCACAATCAACAAATAAGCAAAGTAATGTGAGATCTTCTAAGCTTTCAGTCTCGTCATAGATCTCATGCAGGCTCCTCACATGTGATGCGCTTCTTTCATTCAGGAAAGATGGTGGCGAGTCTCCAACTTCTCTTGATGGTGAAGCAGGTGGAGTCACTGTCTCTTCACCTTTACCTTCTTGCTCGATTTCCTCTTCATCTTCAAATTGTGGAGTTATAAAGTTGTGATCATTAACATTTGATCCAAAATCCCATGCACCTTCTCATCGAACTTCATATCTCGACTTATCACACTTTTCTTTGTGAGGGGATTATATAACTTGTAACCTTTAGAATTAGAGTCATACCCAATGAATAGGTATGGCTCACTCTTGTCATCGAACTTTCTTCTTATCTTATCTGCTACGTGAGCATATGCTTTGCTCCCAAATACTCTTAGATGAGAAATTCTGGGCTTTCTCCCACTCCATACTTCTTACGGAGTTTTTCCCCATACACTTCGAGTTGGAGATCGATTGGAGAGGTACACCGCGCACGCCACTGCTTCTGCCCAAAATTCTTTTGGAAGATTCTTCATCTTCAACATGCTGCACGCCATCTGCATTATGGTTCTATTCTTCCTCTCCGCCACACCATTTTGTTGAAGAGATCTTGGAACAGTGAGAGGCCTCTGGATCCTTTGCTTCGCGATATGCCATGAACTACTTGGATGTGAATTCACCACCTCGATCGGTTCTCAATGATTTGATTTCTAGCCCGCTCTCCTTTTCGATGGCAACTTTAAATTTCTTGAAGGCTTCAAATACTTCTGATTTCTGCTTCAAGAAATACACCCATGTTTTTCTAGAAAAATCATCAATGAATAGCAAAAAATAATTATTGTTATCAAGAGATCTCGATTTGATTGGCCCACACACATCGGCATGGATCAACTCCAATGACTTCTTTGCTCGCGAGGTTGACTCCTTTGGGAATGGCCTTCTAGCTTGCTTCTCGAGTATACAACCTTCGCATAATTGGTCGGGATGCTTGATAGATGGTAATCCTTTTACCTTCTCCTTCTTTGATAACAACTCCAATCCTCTGAAATTTAAGTGCCCAAACTGTAGGTGCCATAACCAAGACTTATCCTTAAAGCAAGCTTTAAGGTATTTTGCCACATCATTCCGAATATTTAGTAGAAATATTCTATTTTTCGACATTGGCACCCTCGCTATCAAATTATTTTACTTGTCTCTTATTAAAAGGTTATAATCCTTCAAGTGAATGTCATAACCTTTCTCTAAGAGTTGTCCCAAACTCAATATATTATTTTTCATGTTGGGCACATAATAAACATTCGAGATGAAATCAAGACCACCATTTTTTAAGCGAATCAAAAATTTTCCTTTTCCTTTTATCGAAATTTTAGATTCATCACCAAATGAGACATTGCCACTTACCGATTCATCCAACTCCACGAACATGCTCCTTTTGCCACACATGTGGATGCTCGCTCCCGTATCGAGGTACTAAGTATCATCTTGTCTTTTATTTTCTCCTTTGTACGGCAAGAGCACACTTGCATTTTCTTCCTTCTTGCTCTCAACAAAGTTGGCCTTCTCTTGAACCTTTTGTTTTGCTTTTTAACACTCGGAAGCATAATGCCCAAATCTATCACATTTATAGCATTTTATAGAAGATTTATCTTACCTCGATTTTTGGTTGCTCCTTCCTCGATCAAATGCTTTTCTCTCTCCATGATTTCCATAGCCTCCTCGTCCAAGTTCACGACCTCGATCTTGTCCTTGGCCATGACTTTGACCGCTACCTTGGCCTTCGTCTTTCTCCTTTGCACTCACTTGCAATTTTAATAATTGCTCCATCATATCTTGTTTTCTTTTTTATTTTTTCTTCACAAGCTTGCAACGACCCCCAATTGTCATCTTCTCTAAATTTTTAGTCTCCTCAATAGTCACCACAATATGCTCAAATTTGAGAGTCAATGAACGTAATATTTTCTCCATTATTCTAACATCCTCCAATTTTTCACCATTTCTTTTCATTTAATTAGAGACCGCCAAAACTCTTGTAAAATAATCCGAAATAGATTTGGACTCCTTCATGTGTAGGGACTCAAATTCTCCTCTTAAAGTTTGAAGGCGTATCTTTTTAATTTGATCAGCTCCTTTGCATGACACTTGGAGCTTTCCCATGCTTCCTTGGCGGTAGTTGCACTCGAGATTTTCTCGAAGTCATCATCTCCCAAAGCTTGGTAGATGAGGAAGAGAGTCTTCTTGTCTCTCTTTCTTGAATCTCTCAACTTATCCTTTAGTTGTTGAGATAGTGTCGTCTCGTCTTCCGATTGCTCGTACCCTTTCTCTATAATTTCTCAAACATCATGAGCGTCTAGGAGTGCCTTCATCTTGATACTCCAATTATCAAAGTTGCTCTTATTGAGCAACAGGACTTGAAAGGATTGAAGGTTGTTAGTCATCTCTCACAGGAGGATCTTATGGCTCTAATACCACTTTGTAGAAATATAAGATTGGAGGGAAATGTGTAGGTATTTGTGGACGGGTATAGGAATTTGGTGAGTGGGGTAAACAAAATATGAAAGAAGAGATTTGAGGGAGAGAACAACGTTTATAATAAACATACTTTACTAAACTCTTTGGTTACATCTTCAAAATGATACACCACCACCTATTTATACTACATAATGGTATAATCTCTAATATTCTAGAGAATTCTACACTTAGTTTCTTCTTAATTAATCTAGATAATAATTCTTCTTATTTGATCACATGCATTTTTCTAAATTTTTCATTTATCCACATTATTCTAGATCTTTCTATCATCTTCTTGATGTCCAACTATCTCCACCTTCTAGTTTATTCTATACATTATCTCAAATATATAAATAATCAATAAAAGAGTAGCATAACATGAAAAAAAAAAAAAAAGAATTTATCTTCCTCCAGGGTACTCTGATGAACTATAAAGAAAATTATATGATCACATTACACTCTTTGATCAAATATATACAACACCTGGGCAGTGTTTGTTTATATATTTATTGTATGTAAATATGAACTGGAGTCTCACTAACCAATAATACTTGTTATTCCTAGCATTTGTATCTTTAAATATATCATCTGTTGAACCTAGTCAACTCATGACAGTTTTTTTCTGTTAGCGCACATCATGTAAAAGTCTGTGTTGAACCTCGTTCTTCATATCACATTTTTGTCGCTTGGTGTCTAGCTGTGTGTATTTGTCTAATAATTTCTTAGTTCTCTGATGATTTTGCATATAAAGTAAGAAATTTAACTGCAACAGCCAACAGGTACAAACAATTCTTGTTGTTTCACAAATCTAGGTGGGAGATGGGGAGGCCTACATTCTTTTTATATGAATGGTCTTATTTTTTTGTTTATATATTGGGTCTTTAAATGCATTTAATTTAGTTTTAGGGGCTGAAATTATGTTTCTTTATCCCTAATTTTTATTTCCCTTTTCGTGTATTTTTTCATGACTGATTATGTTGCGCTTGTACGCTTGATAATAAAGATGTCAAAGAAGTAACTGGAGACTGATTTCTGATGTTAGTATAATGGAGTTCAAAACTTTCTATATGCATTCTTGTTATATATACAGTTATACACTTCCATTCATGTTTTCCACGTATAATTTTAACAAAAAGCTTAAGCATCTTATGCTTTATATTGAAGTGTTACCTGTTTTGCTCTTTAACCTTTTAAAATGTGATCAAGTATTGTTTGAGATTTATTGTCTGTTGGATGTAAGAAGTATTATGCCCGTATCTTTTTTTCTAAAGTTTTATTCGATTCATTGCAGATCTGCTCAGCATTGCTCTATTGCTTTTAACTATTTACTAGTTGTGTGTTAGAACAGGTACATCTTGTATATTTTACAAATATTTTCATATCTACTGTTTTATTGCCGTGGCTCACTGAATGTTGATTTATGTAAATTTTCAATACATATTGCCAGTAATAGCTTTTTCATCTTCCAACACATTTACTACTATCGATCAGTCCTTACTGTTCAAAGTTTTGCTGTCTGTCACTACCAATATACTTGTAAATTATATTGCAGCCTGTGTTTTAGCTTTTGAAAGTAACTTAATGTCTTCCGGCCACAAAACAAGTGGGTGTGTTGTAAATAAACCAATAAACCCTTGTACATTGTAAATAATAATTAATATTATATAAATATTAATTTATATTCCACATATGATTTGTGGATAAGTGAAGGGAGAGGAGTTATGATTAGTTAATTAACTCCTATTGTTTGTGTAATAAATATACTGCACACGCAGTTATCAAAATACGTTGAAACGTATTATGAAGAACAGAACACAGACAAAGAACGGAGAACGTTTTCTCTCTCACTGTGTTTTCTTTCCTAAAATCACAATACGAAATCCAGTCATCATATTCCACAGATTAGTGCCATATCGTGGAAACATATCTTTCAACCCCGTGTTGAACGATTGATCCAGAGATCACAGTTTAGCACGTGAGTACCAATCGGTTCAGACGATCAACGTGTTTCTTCCGCTGCAACACAATCCTACGGTGAGAGGTAAGAGATTCCTCTCTATGCATGTTGAAGGATGTGTGTTTCCAACATTGGTATCAGAGCCAATGATTGGTACTTCGTTTTCCTTCTCTGGATTTCTTGCGTTAAAAGTTTTCTGCTTTTAATTTTTGAAACATTCTCACATTATTTTGTTTGAAGTTATATGATTGGTGAATTGTGTGACTTTGATGATATTTATGTGAGTATGAGGCAGATTTACTTTGTTTCCGGTGGGTATATGTGTATATGACTTGTGAATCACCATGAATGGTTGTGGGTGTGATTTTTCGTCATTTTTTTGAGCAAGCAAAAGCATGTTTTGATTATACCACTGGATAGGGCTCGTCGAGAGGAGTTCGTCAGTATTTTTTTTGTATTTTTTGGCCTTGTAAAACTCAAGTTATGAATTTTTGAATTTTTTTCGAAATTGGGGCTAAACTGCAAAAGTTCAGAAACTTCAGGGGTTGATTTTTGAAAATTCGATAAAGTTTAGGGACTTGATCGTAATTTCGAAAAACCTGAAGGCGGACCGGGTCAATCAGACGGATACGGGTCAGACCCAGCAGAACCGGGTCGGTCCAGTGGGTCAACCCGTGACCGGAACCACCGGAGACCATGGTGGCAGGCAAGGCGCGTGACTTTCACACTCCGAGACGGCGTACCTGCGGTGGCGCGTGACTACCACGTGCCGGTAACGGTTGAGGCGCGTGTGGTACACGCGCCGGCAGTTACCGTCTCTGTGGAGGCGCGTGTGCTGCACGCGCCTGAAGTCAGACATCTTCCAGCCGCGCGTGGCGCCAGTGGCGGCTGCTGCCGGCGCGTGGGAGCGCGTTCTGACGCGTGGATGTATTCTGCTGGCGCGTTGGGGCACGTGCGGGCGCGTGCAATCGTTTTCCAGCCACTGTTTTGATGTTTTCGACGTGTTTTCGATGCATTGTGTCCGATGGTGTGTTTTCGAGAATTTTGACGTCATCTTTAGTGTGTATATGTGTTGTTGCTTCATTTAATGACATATTTATTGTATACAAACCTACGGGTGGTTTTTTGGTTGTAAATTTCGAGGAATATGCACCTTAATGTGTCATTTAATTCTATATTTATGGGATTTTGGTGATGTTTGAATTGTTCAAACTCCTGTAGCCTATGAAAATGGTAGCCAAAGTGAGTTGGACTGATTCACTTGTGAATATACCTATTGCATCTTGGAAAGTTGTTTCCATATGCATTAAATGGAGAGGAAATTCATGTGATAGAGTTTGACTAACACTGGTATGTTTATTTTTGGTTGCTCGTTTTCTCAGAGGTATGTCAGGAAGGGGAACAATTTCAGAGGAAGACATTAGGACTAAAGATGAAGTCCTCCATGAATTCTTGAATTATAAAATGAAGCCTACACACAACATAAGGGACCACGCAATTGTTTTGTTTGAACTCTACAACCAGATGATGCACTTGATTTATAGCAAAATGATTCCAAGTGATGAGTATTTTCAAATTACTAGTTCTCAGACCTGGGCGAACACTTTGCCTCCCCACCTACAAAAGGATTTTTGGGCTCAGTGGGAGACTTACCAAGTGAAGCCTAATGGTTATTTCATTATGCTTGATATGGTCGATGCTTCTAAGGCAGAAGATAGGACACAGGCACTGAGATCAGCCTGCTTGAGGATGGGAAGGGTTCGACGTTCTGATTTTTTAAGACTTAGTGGTCGAGACAAACGTCAGATAAAGAATCCTCATATAGATCCTCTAGGTCGAGCTGTCTTTAATGTGGGGACTAAAGATTTTGATTGGGAACGTTATTTTGAATCTAGTGATAAATTAAGAGATACAATTGATATTTATCGCTAGTTTATTTCAATTGTATTTCTAATTGGAAACTCAAGAAGTTCATTAGAATTTTAATGTTCATGACTTGTCAGACTTGGACATTTTGCTATTGTGAATGGTTGTTTAAGTTCTGTTTATAAGTGGCTGTTCAATGTTATTGTTGATTACTTGAACAATGTGTTTTATGTTTTGAACAAGAATCTAGTATTGTGGCACTTGATGAGATTGATGATTAGTAGTCTCCAAGCTATTTTTCGAGATCAAGTCTTGTGTTATTTATTGAGATGTCTGTGTTTGGCTTAACGTAAAACTTAATAAAACATTAATAACATACTGAATCACTATAATCTCTAACAAAGAAATGAACATCGAAATCTATTGTCGTTGAGTTGCACAAAGGTGAGAAACTCAATAGTGACAATTATGACACAAACGTTATAAAATTTGGTACATATTGTATGAACAAGATGCATTGGATGCTATAAACCAAATGATAGTTGATCCAGGCGTGGGTTTTAGAAATCAAGGGAGACATGACCAAGAAGCGTACCAGGCATGGAAAAATAAAATTCCATTGCACGAGGTATTCTTGTAAGCTCAGTAATCGATGCAGTGATCATGAATGTGAGCAACAAACCCACCGCACATGATATCTGGGTGTATCTGCATGAAATATGGTGGTACATCGTTTACAAGGCTTAGGTAGTAGACTATTAAGTTTGACACCTTAAAAAGGAAACCTGGCCATTAGACAAAATCTTAGGGAGATGTCTAATATGATAATCAAACTTAAGACTGCCGGTCATATACTCTCTGATGAACAGTAAATCTAAGCCCTATCCGCTCTTTACCTGATCGTTAGAAACGTCTCAAAGTCAACTTGACGCATTATAAAAGGATTGAAACCTTCAATGATGCTTCTTGTCATGTTGAGTTGAAGATGAGAGGCTGGGAGCCTCAAAGCCTTCTTCTGGGACTTTCTATGCCAGTTCTACTTCTAAAGGAGCTTCATGCTTCAAAATGAAAAGGAATTGGAAGAAGAGAAAGAAGAGAAGACGATCTGATGGTGATGGTGGTAAGCCTGACGATAATCCAACTACAAAATTAATGAACAGAAAAAGGAAAACAAGCGTGATAAAAAGAATAAGAAAGATAAAAGCATGATGCCATGTTACAATTAAAGTAAGTTTGGTCATTATAATCGTGAATGCCCTGATCCCGGGAGGGAAAAGGTGGATTCATCTTATTCTGTTTTGTGTGAAATTAATGTCTCGAGTGTTGTCCTGTTGTTTGATTCTTATCCATTGTGGATTATGGACTCAGGAGCAACGGACTATGTGGCAAGAGACATAGGAGTTTTTGTAGTTTTTTTTTGCCATGTTCCAAAGGGGACTAGGTAGAAATATGTAGGAAACAATCATGAGTCAAAGTCAAAGGACTTTGGACTTGCAAATTGGACCTTGACGATAGTCCGGACTTTATCCTACATGATGTTCTATATGCTCCAGAGATCACGCTAAATCTAATTTCTGTTTTATTTCTGCGTAATTTGGGTTATGATATATTATGCTTTAAAGGCGCTATGGTGATTAGCATTAATGATACTTGTTATGCATCTGGACATACAACTGATGGCTTCATGGTTTTAAATTGTAAAGAATGACGTTTAGTAGTTATGATGATCATTCATATTCGTTAAACACTTGTTCTTCTAGCAATGCAAATGTGAATGATGTTTGGCATGCTAGATTAAGTCATGTTGAGCAAGATGGATGATAGACTTGTGGAAGGATTGTTGAATCTTTCTTCTAAGATCGAATTATCCAAATGCGTACATTATCTTGCTGGCAAAATGACTAGAAATTTTTTTGGTAAAGCCATTGTGTCTTAATCTCCATTAGTAGTAATCCATTCTAATATATGTGGTTCTGTAAATGTGAGAGCACGACATGGAGCTTACTATTTCATTACGTTCATTGATGATTATTTAGTCTATTTGATATCTCATAAGTCTGAAGCATTGGATTGTTTTAGACGATATTTGAGTGAAGTTGAAAATCAAAAGACAAGTCTATCAAAGTTCTAAAGAACTGATAGAAGATGTGAATATCTATCAGAACAATTCAAGAAATTTTGTAATGAAATGGTATAATCCAACAATTAATTGTTCCTTATACACCTCAACTAAATGGTGTTGCTAGAAAAGGAATATGACTTTGTTGGAGATGGTAAGATCCATGATGGCACAAGCTATTATAACGAGATGCGTTATTTACGGGAGCTTATGTGCTTATCGCGTGCCTTCTAAGTCAGTTGCTTCGACTCCATATGAACTTTGGACGGGTAGAAAACCTGACTTGAGTAACCTTAGAGCTTGGGAATCAGCAGCTTTGTACATGATTTACCGAGTCAGTATGAAAAGTTGGGTCCTAGAGGCAAACATTCTAAGGGTTATGTGTTCATAGGAGATGAGGATGAGAGCTTAACTGAGACAGAATCGCGTAATGCTCATTTTCTGGAAACTGAATTTCCTAGTAGAAAGGGCATCAGGGATGCCGGACCTGTTTTCGAGATGGTAGAAAATCAATACCTACAAGATCCAAGTGGGAGTAATAAGCTGATGATGTGGATCTTGATAGTTGATGGTGTGGATCTTGATAGATATTTGCCGATTGAGAATCAGGTGATTCTCAATGAGAGCATTTTGACTACAGAAGACCATCATAAGTTATCTCATCTCGAAAAGTTCTAGGAAACATGTGCACAAAAGGCATTATGACATTGAAGGACAAACCTTCTTAGTTTCACCAGAAAATGGAGATGATTCTCCTGTTGACGAGGAAGAGCCTATAAACGTTACAGAAGCTCTAACTTGTCCGGCTCTAACTTGTCCGGCAAAGGAGAAATGGATGAAAGAGGAGATGGAGTCTATGAAGTCAAATCAAGTCTGGGGACTTGTAGATCTTTCAAAGGGACGAAAGGAAATTGAGAATAAATGGATTTTCAAAATCTAAAGAAATGCTGATGACTCAATAGAGAGGTAGAAAGTTCGCTTGGTGATAAAAGGTTATACTCTACAAGGGTATAGACTACGTAGAAACCACTTTCACCTGTAGTGAGGTTTGCCTTGATTTGTCTACTGTTGGCTATAGTGGCTAGTATGGATTTAGAATTACAGCAAATGGATGTTAAGACCGCATTTCTCAGTGGAGAATTAGAAGAAGTAATCTACATGCAACAGCCTGTAGGATTTATTCTTCAAGGTCAAGAGGATAAAGTTTGTAAATAGAAGAAGTTGTTCTATAGACTCAAACTATCCTTTAGACAGTGGTATTTGAGATTTCACACAATGATCATCTCATATAACTTTGTTATGATAAACGAAGACCACTGTGTTTACTTTAAACGGTCCAATAATTGTTTTGTGATTCTATCCTTGTATGTAGATGACATACTTCTAGCTGGAAATAGCAAAAAGAGTATCTTGAAACCATAAAAGGATGGTTGTCTTCAAATTTTGAAATGAAAGATATGGGTGAAGCAGAGTACATACTTTGGTGTGTGGATCCATAAGGATTGTTCAAAGAAATTATTGGATTTGTCTTAAGAGACTTACATCAAGAAATTTTTAGAACGGTTCAAGATGGACACCTGCAAACCTATAGATACTCCCATTGCGGAAGGTGAATCATTGAGTCAACAAATGTGTCCCAAGACTCAAGATGAAAAGAATAAAATGGCCAGAGTACCATATGCCAATGTGATTGACTGCAGATTATTCTTTCTGTTATCACTGAATGGGTATACAGACGTTGACTGGAGTGGTGATTTAGATAAACGTAAATCAACTCTCGGTTATGTCTTCTTGCTCAATGTGGAGCAATCTCATGGTGTAACAAGAAACAGACTTCATCTGCAGTTCAAGAGAGTATTTGGTTGAGAAGATTCATGAAATATTTGGAGGTCTCAAACACTCCAGTGGGAGCTGTTTTAATTAATTGTGATAATCAGGCGGTTATTGCTTACACAAAAGATCCCAAATATCATGAAGAGACCAAACACATTGACATGAAGTTCAATTTTGTTAGAGATATTATAGATAAGAAGAAAGTGATTCTTACTTACATTTCTACTCGTTTGATGTTAGGTTCCTTTAACTAAACCAATTCCTAGAGATGTATACATAGTACATGTAAGGGATTGGGTTTGCAAAGGATTTAAAACGATGAATTGAATATGTTTATGTATGTTAATAGAATAGTTAATGGTTTAACTATATACATGTTTTATATAATATATGTGATGGTTCATATATAATAGTATGTCGGCAAGTTATGATTGGCTCTCTCATACGAGCAATCGCCTCTGGCACAGTGGGAGCGCAGAGATGAGATTACGATAGTTAATGTAATCGGGACAGATTTTGCCACGAATCTAATCCAACTTGTTATAAAGCTAAATCGACGGAGATCCTATACGTTGGAAGGAGGATATCCGGGTTAAGTGTATGGGACACACTTGAACTTTGATTTACACGATGTCTAAATTAGATGAAATACGACATACACTTTCTTGGAAGAAAGTTAAAGACATTGTGACATGTGTTTTAGGAAAACGACATGTGCTAAGTTGATCCTAACAGGATTGAGAAAATTATCCCTATTTTCTCAAAAGTATGAGTCCTTATCTATTGGTTACCCTTATGACTTTCTACTATATTCTAAGTCTTCACTTTGGTATTGCTACTTTAGCATGCTACCAAAAGAGCTATGGTTAATAACGGCGATGCGGTACATGTCTAGGAAAGCAGCTATAGTGGGAGACTGTAGATACTTAGTGAGATGGGAAGAACGTCTTAATTTAACATATACTATTGTGATTCATTGACTAGTCAATCAAGTAGGGTCTTGATTATGAATACATAGTAATTTGCAAAAATGTTGAATATGCTCTGACAAATTCAGGGATTGAGAAGAGATATGTCAACTTATGTTAATGTTCAAGAGTTCTGGGGTATAGCGAGCTTCTTGAGTTTCATTGATAAACTGGTTGAGTTGTTATATATCTCTAACAAGTGTATAACGATTAAAACTCATATCTCGTGGGTCACACGATGTATTAATTTGTGTGAGAATATGATTCATGAAGAAATAGAGTCAGGTGACTTTTTAACTTCATATATGAGTGGGAGATGTAAATAATAATTAATATTATATAAATATTAATTTATATTCCACATATGATTTGTGGATAAGTGAAGGGAGAGGAGTTATGATTAGTTAATTAACTCCTATTGTTTGTGTAATAAATATACTGCACACGCAGTTATCAAAATACGTTGAAACGTATTATGAAGAACAGAACACAGACAAAGAACGGAGAACGTTTTCTCTCTCACTGTGTTTTCTTTCCTAAAATCACAATACGAAATCCAGTCATCATATTCCACAGATTAGTGCCATATCGTGGAAACATATCTTTCAACCCCGTGTTGAACGATTGATCCAGAGATCACAGTTTAGCACTTGAGTACCAATCGGTTCAGACGATCAACGTGTTTCTTCCGCTGCAACACAATCCTACGGTGAGAGGTAAGAGATTCCTCTCTATGCATGTTGAAGGATGTGTGTTTCCAACATACATGAAAATACACATCTTTAGAAAACCATAGGCAAGCTAAAAATGAACGTTGGAAAAATAAAATAAAATGAAGGGAAACAGCTTTTGCAACGCAGAGCGTATTTACCTTGAACCTTCTATTTTTTGTTGTTCATCTGGAGAAATAAAATTTCTTGAAACTAAGATGCCTTTAGAGTTGATAGACTTTTATCTTGGTCGCAATGATAATTCTAAAGATTTTTGTAACTGTGAACACTGCATAATATATGTTTGCATTCATGGGTGTTCACTGCGATAAATCTTTGCTAAAAGAAATGCAGGAATTTATACAATTTGAGTGTTGGATCAACTTTATCATTTTATCGATCAACTAATATTGCTAAACAATAGGACTCCCAAAAATTTATAATTATATTTCTTTGACACAGACCACGAAATGTCAAACAGAATGTCCATTAGTTCAAAATTTAAAGAGAGCATCGTGGAAATATTAATGGACATTTTAAAGGGTAGTTCTTTTGCCACCATGTTTTTAATAAAGCCACTACATTCCAACTTGCTGCAATATGGTATGCTTGGTTTTGATTGAACTTGCTGGAAAATTTTATTTGTAAAGATGTGAATTAGTCGCAGAATTAGTTAATAGTTACACACGTTTACATGATCAGTTAGTCATAAGTGCAGTGGGTGTATGCAGACCTGAATTTATTTGAAAGATATAGATTGAAAAGACAATAAAACCCTTAGAATTGTATAGATAGAAAACGTTGCCCATGTATATTCCCTCTCAAAGTTGTTTTCTCAGATCAAGGACATTGTTCATCGACCATGGTGAATTCCATCAAAGGATTGTATATTTCCTGGTAAAATGCCTTTAATTCCTTTAAAATGCCATTGTTTAGTTTACGGTGCTCATCTTATCAAAGTTGATCTTGTCTCGTTTCGTTTGTGCAGTGACATTCCTATGGCACAGTTCATCATTAACATGAATTCTTCGTTGCCTCAGTCACAGAAGTTCATAATACATGAACTGGATAACACTAATCTTTTGGTGAGATCAGATGTTGCTGGTATGATTAAAATTGCCTTAGCTACATTCAGAGAGCAGAATACATACGAGAAACCTTCTTAACAAATCAAGGGGCACGACTGTACGTAATGTTCTAACCTCCATGGACACACTCTTTGTGGTTTTCATTTAAATCGTCACTGCAATCGATTAATCCTAGCACTTAAAGATATTGTTTCCTGGTAATCGAATGATTTTATTATTCTACCAACTTAATGTTACATATGATATTAATAAATAATTGTTTTGTGTATATATAGATAAAGGGGGGTGATTCACTTTGAATCTTTGATATTAAAAAAAAAAAAAAAGGTTATTTATCTACTTGAATTTGAATGTACGTAGAGCTTCATTACACTACTAGAAAAAAGGCTTTTAGTATCCGTAAATTTCGGACACTAGAACCTAAAAATTGACACTAATGATCTATAATATCAAAAATTCCCTCCGCTATTGTTCCGATACTTATACGGGCATTGCTAAAGACATATTATCAAAAAAAATTATTGGATACCAAAGGTATAAGTTTAGTATCAGAAGCTACTACAGTATCAAAAATTTTGTATCCAAGCAAGTGATACCAATTATTTAACTTTAGTATCCTTTAAATGATACTAATGGTGCACAACTTATAGTATCGATTGTATTTTGGATACTAAAAATAAATTTCTACAGACATGAAATACAATCCACCATTATACATTTCTAATAATTGCTTTTTAAATAATTAAAATTACAAATTCAATTATACAAGATCACAACATACATTATATTCAGATAAGTTATTAAAAAAAATACAGGGATAACAATAATAGGAAGAGTGTGGGCATAAATTTTGATATATAGTAATACAAATAAAACTTTACAAACAATGTTTTTCCACTTATTTCATAATGAAGGCATTGTAATCCCCAATCTTTTGCAGCTTTATTAATGGAAATCTGCACCAAACACATTCAACCAATTAGTCTGAAATCCATACATAAGTGAAAGTTAACAAGACAACAAATGCAAATATCAAACGAAATGAACTATAATTTAGTAAATCACATAAAAATAACGCAGCCTTCTAAAAGACCAGAATATATGATGCGGAAGGACACAACTACCTTAATATTATAAACACTTCAACATTTGGAATTAAGAACAAAGGTATTACATCTTATCTGGTCACCATAGTGTATATTTAAAACAGGACATCATTAATTTAAATTTATGAAACTAACTTAAAAAAAAACCACAACCTTTCAGAAGCTAAACACGTGTTCATTGTTCTTTAACGGTTAGATAACAATTCACCATACACCTCAAAAGCACTACACATGAACTGGCAGCCTAGCTCAAAATATGAAGTGGAGTCTAAAAATGATATTCAATCATTCAGAAAGCATTTGTACATCAGCATCTTACATAAATGAACTTAACAAAACAGGGAAGGAAGTAAGCACTATCTCAACAACAGAATACTAACCTGGAATGTACAGTCCAACACCACTGAATTGGATTTTTATTTGAACTAAGGTCCTTAATAAATAGACAATTGGAAGTAGGTTAGAGGGGAGGATGATATCACAAGTACAGCTGAATCAACACCACTGAATTGGATTTTTTTTTTTTCAGGTGCTTCAGATTTTTCAGATTATTGAGATATCCAAGATGCCCACAGAGTTTCCTAAACATGAACACGTGTTAGAAGTTGTGAAGCTATATGGACAGTTTAAGTGATCGTGCAACTATTAGTTCATGGCGATCATTTAGACTTACAGGTTGATAATGAAAGATTCAAAGAATTCAACTTTCAAGGGTCTCCACCCTCCAACTTCCATCGTTCCTGCTAAAAGGCCCTGCTAAGTGACCTGTACAGATCTCGAAGAGCTTCACTGCATAACATAAAAGAAAGCATATTTGTTGCATGATGTTTGTAAGAGGAAATTCTGGATAAAGGTATTAAAGAAATTGAATGCAAAATATTACTATAAATTCAAATTTGAAAGGCTCAAACCCTTATCAAGATCAACATCCTCAAACATCACAATGTGACTTTTTCCACCAAGTTCAAGTGTAACTAGCTGCAATGTGCAATCAAGAAAAATATCTTCCTCACAAAAAGAAAAGTCAATAATAAAAAAAATGTCCAATCCAAAAATAAGTCAATAGAAATGAACATACTTTAACAAGTTGTTCAGCAGTCATAATTTTGCTTCCTATGGCACTACTCCAAATGAATGCTATCTGTTCATCAAACATTAAATGATTGTTGCCACATCGTTAATATTTATACCATTACAAAAAAAATGTGTTATGCCATAAAACTAACCTTGTCCGCATGAGGATGGGAAGCCAAAGGAGCACCTGCTTCTAGGGGTGTGCAAACTTTGGACAAAACCGAATAAACCGGTCAAACCGAACTGAATTAAATAATTTGGTTCGGTTTTTGGTTTACGGTTCGGTTTATGGTTTTTAAAATAAAAAACTTCGGTGTTCGGTTCGGTTTTCGGTTTTAAAATTTGAAAGTTCGGTTAACCGAAAACCGAACTGAACTTTTTATTAATTATATATATATATATATATATATATATATATTAATTATCAACAATTAATTTTCTTTTTTTATCTTAAATAAAGTATTATTTAATTTTTAATATCAAAATTTACTTCAAACTTAAATAATTTCATTTATTCTACATGTTTTCTTTAGATATTATACACTTTTATTATAAAAAAATAAAATTAAATATACATTTCCTATATATATATATATATATATATATATATATATATATATTATTATTATAGTGTACATATATTAAAGATATTTCTTTTAAGTAATGAAAATGTAATAAAATGATATAAAAAAATAAAAATTCGGTTTTCGGTTAACCGAAATAACCGACCGAAATAATCGGTTCGGTTTGCATCGGTTTTGAAATATTTCGATTTGGTTTTGATTTTTTAAAATATTTTGGTTCGGTTTTCGGTTTTGAAAATTTGGTCGGTTCGGTTAACCGAACCGACCGATGCACACCCCTACCTGCTTCCTGCCCCAAACCAGTCACAATATTGAGAACACCCGGGGGAAGGCTACACACTTCACCCAACTCCAAACAAGTGCTGCAGTTAAAATTGCAATTGTATCTTTAGGGACTAACAATTATATTTAGAATAAAACTCAACCCTTTCTTCTTTTGGAGCAAGACAACATGTTCTTTTCATTGTCAAAGAATCTCCATTGCAATCAGGAAGTAATTTTTTATGCAGTTAATTCCAGTGTTTAGGAGGGAGGACTCTTTTCTTTTCTCACTATAGGAGTTCATTTTCAATATCCCAAGGAAAAAGAACAGGGATTATATATAAATGGAGCCTTACACAGATGCTAATTCAGATGGTTTAAGTATTGCAGCATATCCAGCTGCCATGGCAGGTGCAACTTTCCATGTTGCCATTAGCACATGGTAATTCCTGAAAATGAGTTCTGGAATAAGTAGTACAGTTACTCCATGTCAATATATTAAAGCTTCAACAAAATTAAGCATTTTAACAATCAAATCAACTGACAAGCATAATCAAGGAAAAAGAATAAGATTAATTTGCAATGGCGAACTGACAATGTACTCAGCACAGCTCCCCCTGCAATAAGGAGCCACTTTACTTCTCTAGCCCTCCTAGGTACCTCACTTCTTAGTTTCATTTTGGAAGTAACTGAAAAAATAAATAGCCGTAAGTATCTTAGAAATGAGAGACCATAAAAAGGGAGAGGATGAAGAAAGAGCACTGTGCACACATATAAGACTGTGAATACAGACACCAAGTTTAGAGAACAGTCATGTGTACAGTCACATGAAATAAAGAACATAGAAAACAAGAAATGCCTTAGATACTAAGTTCGAGAAGGAAAAGAACAATACTTCAAGAAATCAAGATGCATTATTCATACCTAGGGAAACAAAAGTTCATGCCCACTAGGTGAGTTGATCATGACCACCTCTACAACCTTATTCGAGTTAGTATAACTATTTCAAATAATATCTTAATATCCATAATATCCTAATGTATGTAAAGTCTACCTTGGATTATAACAAATGTCAAAGGAAATATTCACAAATGTAGCAACCCTGCTAGCATCAAACTTTAGAGAATTTGGGGGTGGTATTGTAGCAACACTTAACCTCCTCAGCTCTGCCAATTCCCAGCCTGCGTTCTCCATCACACCTCTGAAACAATGGAGATAAATTAGAATCCAACAGTTCTGACAAGAGGTTCAATAAGTAATGAAATATTTCAAAAGAGTAGTTTATAAAATGAATGACCTCTAAGATTAAAACTATACCTATATGGATATGCCGGAGTTTCAACTCATTAACTCCATGCAAATTCTTGGCAACTAGCTCCTGTGAAGGTCTCCATTATTTATAATCCTGAAACAGGACATAACTAATTCAGCATGGCTGCCATAGCAATTAAAATACTCCACACGTAAAAATTACTCACAATGGGATATATATGGGCATCTTTTGGTCAAAGTGAGATAAAAGGGAGGATAAATTTGAAAATAGAGAAAAGACTATCTCATGAAAGAGCATCTACATTTATTATAACTAAGTGAGAAAGAATTTGGAAAAACCCTAGCAGATCATTAAAGTAAAATTTACAACTTGCCATCTTCAAGAAGCTAGAGAAAGAATACCATAAACGACAACCTCAATATAACTACCGAACATTAGGGCACGAACAAGGACACCGTCTTTGGGTAAAAAATATATGCAATTGTATCAATCGATTTCAGACCTCAACTCTAGCAGAGGCCACATGCTGAACCACGTCATTGCTCTGATCGATCTGCGCTGCCTTCCTCTGAAATTGATTAAATGCATAATGTTGGACTTTACTTCGTATTTTAGAATCGAATAAACACTAATAGATTAAATGTAAAATAAAAAGAGGAATACAAAATAAAGAAAGAGAGTAGAGGTAAACCTATGTGAGAACCGCATAAGAGGTATTCACGACTTCATTTAATCGGCGACAACATTCATAAGCATTCAACTCTGAGAAAACTAACAAGCAGAAGAGAAGTAGTATATTAGCATTTCAATCCATGTGAATAGCAGTAAATTCAATGCTTTTTTCCCAAATCCTAATGAAAGAGGGTTAGAGAAGAGAGACAAGAGAAAGAATCATCGCACCGAGATAATCGCATCTTCAATTCACAGGATAAGCAATCGAGAGAGAGAATTGAATATTCAATTTGCGTCGCTCTGCCGCCGAGAAACGATGTGCTCACAGTGGAAATGATGTTTTAGGGATTTTCTTTTTCTTTTTTCTTTTACATAAAAAAATAGATTCGTATTCTTTAGTTGTCTTTAGCATCCATAATTAATCGATACCAAAGAGGGGCATCTGTAGTTTTTTGATATTAAAGAACTTAACTTACGGCATCATATATTTATCTGATAATATATAAAATAGTATCAAGTATATATGGATACTAAAAGTATAATAGTATCATTAAGATATCAACCGATGGTGATTAAACTCTTTAGTATCCAGCGAATTAATTAGATACAATTAAATTATATACAGTATCAGGTATTTTATTTATACTAAACTTCCGATGGTAAAACCCAATTTTTTAGTAATGTTAGTTTTACTGCTTTTAGTATACAATATACTTATTTACCCTAATATTTAACGATAATATTAAGCGCTTTATTGTATGTATGTATATTCACGTTTAGATTTTTTTGAGTTCATTATTTATTCATATACCTATAGACAAATTTTCTTGTGAAACTTCATTCACGTTAAATGGATCTGAGACGGATACCCACTTTTGATTTAACCCATCATTATTTCTGATTTTTTAATTAATTAAATTTTCAAATCCCCTAAAATCTCTCACTTAATAACATATTCAAGGGAGAGAAAAAACTTTTCAATTCAATTTCACCTCCATCGACACAGAAACAAGAAACAGAGAATAGGGAGTTTACTTTGACGCCGGAAGTCCAGGGAAAAGGGGAGTTCGATTTCTTCCATTTTCTAGATCAAAACTCGACGTCTTCACCTTCTATTTCTCCATTCCCGTTTTGAAAAGTTTTGGAACGAATCCCCAATATCAAAGGTAATGCTTCTTCCATTTAATTTTCTAATGTCTTATTGTGAGTAATAAAATCCCTAATTCTGTGATACTATTATAGAGATTACGGGGTTTAGTAATTATGTATTAGTGTGGATACTTATGTGGGTTTAGAGTTTGGGTTGGGGAGGTATGGTGGCAGTAACAGCTGAAATGGATGGGGTAACATTCATGGTGACTGGTGAGGACATTGTTCTGAACATTTCCTGTCAAAACTATTTGGTATTGCCCCAGAAAATTATTTGCACCGTCTATTATCATGAATTAAAAGTATTATGCTTTAATGCTTATCATCTTGTTATTCTATTTTCAAAAAATTTCAACTGAACTTAGAACCATATTCTCGAAAATATGGACTCATAACTCATGAAGTTATGTCAGGGTTGGTTATTAGGTGTATAGTTCAATATTAAATAAGCTCTTAAAATTAGTCTGGTGTGTGTTAAAATGTATACTTATACACTTCTGTGAATTCTGTTTGGAAATGAGATATTGTTGTGAACCTTTGCCGTCAAAACTACTTAGTTTGGTAGAATATATATATATTTTTAAACTTTTGTGAATACTGCCAAAAATAATTGGAGTATGTTTTTACATTGGAGAAATGACTTAGTATATTCTGGTGCAATACAATTTTACGGTTGAGTATGTTTTGTTGACGTAAGTTTGATTATTGTGGCTTTGATTTGTCTTGTTTTCATATTTTTGTGTTCGAGGTATCAATTTGAAATGCATTAAGAGTGCAGCTTTGTGCTATGTTGGTCACTGTAGATCAAAATTTGTTGAGGAATGAAATTTTGAAGAAAATTTACAGCTTCTGTGTAAGCAAACCGGAGATGCTAGGAAAGAAAAAGAAGAAAAAATAGACTTAGAGTTTTTGAGGTTTTTATTTTTTATTTTTTATGCATTGGTGTCAGTGTGTTAGATTTGTGAAGTATTTGTAAGTACTTATCATTACTTTTTTTTTTGTCAAGGTAGTAATATTGGACCATTTGAATTGTTATACACTTGGTTATGCCAGGAACTAAAATCATTACTATGAGTTTTTTTTTATTCTTTCTTCGTATGATCAATCAATTGAAAACTTTGTTTCTCAATTGCATCGTAAAAGGCCAGAAAGAGATACATATAGCTACACTAAACATAATATAAGTCATAAATGCCATATTATTACATTAACTTATGATACTTTAACATGTTTTTGGGAGCATGATAGACTGTACCACTTTAACGCTTAATAAATATGTTATAACCAAAATCTAGCATACTATTTCACCTAATGCACCATTAACAATAAAGAATAAATGTCATATTATAATATAAATTGATGATACTTTAACAAATTTCCTTTTGCAAGTTACAAAATAATCTAACACTAAAACTTTGCAACATATACTAAAAAAAATCTAGTCAACACACTAGATGTAGTAATAAGGTAATATGATTGTGTGTTCTAATATATATTGCAAGGCTTAAATGGTTGACTAAATTCTCTTTTCTGCAAAAAAAAAAAAAATTTAAAATAACCTTGAAATATTACATTAATTAAAAAAATTAACATAAAGAATTAAAAAAGAAACAATTAGTAATTGATACAGAAACTAAAAAATTTAAAATGAAAAACAGTTCATCATCTATTCATCTTCCTTGCAGCAACAAATCAAACCGCAGTGCCTCTTCTACCTCCGCCGCCTCCGCCATCCACCGGATCGTCAGCACCTCTTCACATAAACGAACGTCACTCCCAACGCAACCAGCAAAGCCACCCCTCTGACCATCGAATCAGCATATCAAAACCGAAGAACCCTAAATCGAAGAACATAAAATCAAAGAACAAAAATATACCTAAATCGACGAACAAAAATATATTGAAGAACAATTTGGGAGACTTGTAACCCCCAAATTTGAAGAAGAACTTTATTCAAACGAAATTTTATGTAATCCCCAAATTTGTAACCCTTAACGGCGGCGAATCCGGCGAGAAAGGCTCCTGCTACAATTTGAGAACAATGGCGGCAAGAAGAGGCTCGACGCCGACGATGTTTGAAAACTTAAATGGAAAGAGACGCACACAGAGGCTGTTGGAGGAGGCTGGGGCACCAAACACGATGCTGGCGGGTAGCAGAGGAACTCGAGCACGTAAGTCCTGCTGCACCGGCTGAGGGAGAGCGACGGCCGGTGGTTCCTTAGTCGAGGGATCTGTTGAAATTCAAAAATACTAAGTAAAGGAAGTGATTAAAGGGAATGAAAGCTTGCATTAAACTGAAAACAACTGGTGGCATTTATAGCCATTACATGGATAAGAAAATGAAATAACTAATTGAACGAAAAATAATCTAACGTGCAGATCATTATCCCCTAATAGATAAGATTATACCGGAAGACTAGGACTCCAAAGAAAACAACTAAACTTTGACTAAGAAGAAGTTCCAACATCCAACATTCCCTCCCTTCAGCTAATGCCTATGCATTTAGCTGATCTTACTGACTTCAACCACTCCAAGCATCCCTCGAAACTTCTTGAATAGTTCAAGCTTTAATGGCTTCGTCATTATATCAGCAACTTGATTCTCAGATCCACAAAAACTTAGTTTCACCACTCCATCATTTACCAAATCCCTGAGGAAATGAAATCTCACTTCAATATGTTTACTCCTACCATGTAGAACAGGATTTTTTGACAGTTGGATGGTAGAGTTATTATCACAATGAATCACAGTGCATCTCTTCTCCTCAACTCCAAGTTGCTTCAAAATTCTTTTCAGCCAAATGCATTGACAAGCACAAAAAACGGCTGCAATATACTCTGGTTCGGTAGTGGATAGACTGACTACGGATTGCTTTTTGGAAGACCATGAGACTGCTCCAGACCCCATCATGAATACAAAACCAGAAGTACTTTTGCGGTCATCCAAATCCCCAGCATAATCACTGTCTGCATAAGCTATAAGACTTGTCTTATTTTCTTCCTTCTTATAGAATATCCCGAACTCAATCGTCCCCTTTAAGTATCTTAAAATTCTTTTCGCTGCGACCCAATGAGATGACTTTGGACATGCCATGAATCTGCTAATTAAACTGACTCCATACATTAAATCTGGCCTAGTCATGGTCAAGTACATGAGACTCCCAACTGCTTGTTTGAATTTAGTGGCATCAAACCCACTACTAGCTTCATCTTTTGTTAGTCTTGTACCTGGTACAATAGGATTCTTTACTGGATTACTATTCTCCATGCCGAACCTCACAAGAACTTCTCGTGCATACCTTCTTTGACACATGAAAATCCCAGCTGCATTTTGTATGACTTCAATTCCAAGAAAGTGCCTCATTCTTCCCAAATCAGACATGTCAAATTCTAACATCATTGAGCTCTTAAACTCATCACACATAATCCTATTATTTCCAGTATAAATTAAGTCATCAACATAGAGACTAATTATCAAAATATCACCTCCTTTTGCCTTGGTGAACAAAGTGTGCTCGCTGGAACATCTTTCAAAACCTCTCTGCATAAAATATGCCTCAATCTTGCTGTACCATGCCCTTGATGATTGTTTAAGGCCATATAATGCCTTCTTCAACTTATAGACTTTGTCTTCTTCTCCTTTCTTAACATATCCCTCCGGCTGTTGTACGAATACATTTTCTTTAAGCTCTCCATGAAGAAAGGCACTCTTCACATCAAGTTGAAATACTTCCCATCCGTATCGTGCTGCCAAAGCAAGTATCACACGCACGGTATCGAATCTTGCTACCGGTGCAAATACTTCTGTATAATCCACTCCGTATTGTTGTGCATACCCTTTTGCCACCAGCCTTGCCTTGAATTTCTCCACCTCCCCACTTTCATTAAGTTTGGTTTTGAAAACCCACTTAACTCCAATGGGCTTAATTCCTTTAGGCAAGTCTGTTAATTCCCAAGTATTATTTTTTTCTATGGCCTTTATTTCCGCATCCATTGCTTCTTTCCACTTTTTACTTGTTACTGCTTCTTTGTAAAAGAAAGGATCTCTTTCACAAATATTTTCAGCCATCATCATCATGTTTAAGTCTTCTTCTTCAGAAAGACCAGCTCCAGATTCAAAATCTCTCATCCAGCCAAGTTCCCGTCTTATTCTTTCACCCCTCCCTTCAACTATATCTTCCTCATGATCATTATTATTTGGTTGATTGTGATTCTGGAAGGGGCTATTCTGACTTGAATTGCTGAATGTACCATCATTTACACTGTCATCACATTCTTCTTCTTTTTCTTCTTCTTCTTCTTCATTAGTCGTCTCAGTTTCTTTTTCTTGATATTCCTCTTCTACATCTTCCCATTGTAAAGCATCAACTTTACATTCTTCCTCAGTTTTGCTCCAATCCCACATTTTTCCTTCTTCAAATATAACATCTCTACTTATCAAGACTTTTCCACTTATTGGATCAAATAATCTGTATGCTTTCGATTCATCACTAACACCAAGAAACACACATTTTTTACTCTTATCATCCAGCTTGCTTCTCTTTTGATCGGGAATATGAGCATGAGCCACGCATCCAAAAATTCGAAAGTAATCCACCGTAGGCTTTATCCCGCTCCATGCTTCTTCTGGTGTTGTGTTCTCCATGGAGGCATTCAGACTCCTATTTTGTACATGCACACACCACCTCACTGCCTCGGGCCAAAAAACTTTGGGAACATGTCTCTATTTCAACATCGTTCTCACAGCATTCATGATTGTCCTATTTTTCCTTTCGACTACTCCATTTTGCTGAGGAGTGTACGCTGCAGTCAATTGTCTGCCAATACCATTTACTTTGCAGAACTCCCCAAATTCATTAGAGGTGAACTCACCACCTCTATCAGTTCTCAAACAAGTTATGCATGCATCAATTTCCTTTTCAACAGAAACTTTGAAATTCTTAAAGTAGATGAATGCTTCTAACTTCTCATGTAAAAAATAAACCCATGTTTTACGAGTGAAGTCATCAATAAAACATAAGATGTACCTTTTACCACTATTTGATGTTGGTTGTATAGGACCGCATATATCAGCATGTATCAATTGAAGCTTTCTTGATGCTCTCCACAGACTCTTTTGCGGTATCGATTCTCTGTGTTGCTTTCCAGTCAGACAAGTGGTGCATGTTTCCTTCAATGACTTTAGAGATGGCAAACCAATCACCATTTTCTTGGATGAAAGTGTTTGAATTCCTTTGTAATTTAGATGTGCAAGCCGACAATGCCACAATTGTGTTTCCTTTTCTGATGCTACCTTTGTTTGTAAGCACATAGAATCCATTGATACCATAGAATCTTTTGGTGCTGCTGAGGCTGACACACAAAACATTCTATTTCCACTCATATCAGCATGCATGATTAATCCCCTCTGAGGATGGAATACTTTGCAAGTTCTATCCTGGATCAAAATGGTTAACCCCTTTTCTTGTAGTTGCCCCAAACTGAGTAAACTATTCTTGAGATCAGGAACATAATAAACGTCTGATATTACCTGAATAATACCATTCATTCGTACCCTCACATTTCCTTTTCCTCTAATCTCCATTTTCATATCATTTCCGAGTTTCACAGTTCGATAAAATCCTTCCTCCAAATCAGAGAACCATTCTTTATATCCCGTCATGTGATTGCTGCATCCGGAGTCGAGAAACCAAGCATCTTCTCGTTTGTTTGCATGCTGATCTACAAAGGTCATCAACAAGAGTTCTTCTTCATCCACCTTTTCTTCCAACTCAGCGTAGTTTGCTTTCTTTTCCAAATCGGGACACTCGTACTGAAAATGTCCCCATTTATGGCATCTGAAACACTCAATATTTGCTTTATTAAAGGATTGTCGTCCTCGTCCTCCTCTTCCTCTACCTCGTCCTCCTCGCATTGCACCTCTACCCCCTCTTCCTTTGTCTGACCTATCATCATGAGTGACTTTCAGTACTTGTTCCTCCGCTTGATTTCCATGCATTCTTTGTTCATGGACTAGGAGACTTCCATGTAGTTCATCAATGCTCAAGATACTTAGATCATTTGACTCCTCTATGGAACACACGACATAATCAAATTTAGGTGTCAATGATCTTAGTATTTTACTGACAACAGCTTCTTGTGTCATCGATTCTCCATTAGTTTTCATCTTGTTCACCACAGCCAAAGTACGCCCCAAGAAGCTATCTATCTTTTCTCCTTCTTTCATGGAAAGCAACTCGAATTCTCTCCTCAGTGCTTGCAGCTGCGCTCTTTTTACTCTTGTAGATCCTTGATACTTTTGTCGCATTGAATCCCAAATGGCCTTCGACGACCCCTTGTCCAGAATAGTTTCTAGGACTTCTCTATCAATGGATTGGAAAAGAAAGTTTTTAACCTTTAGGTCCTTTAACTTAGCCTCTTCTATGATTTTCTTTTCTGCCTCACTCATCACGGCCGCTCCTGTTGCTGGTTTTGGAATCCCGTCCTCGACCAGGCTCCATAACTCCCTGCTCCTCAAGAAATTCTCCATCGTCAGCGACCAAAAATCATAATGGCCATCGAATCTCGGGATGGCGGGCTGTACGAACTTTTCTGAGGTGGACATTACTTCCTTTCTTTACTCACACTCTAATGACACTCTCTCGTTTGTTTGATGTTTCAATCACACACTTTGTTTGATGTTTCAATCACACACTATCAGGCCTCAGTTGGGGCTCTGATACCAGATGTTGAAATTCAAAAATACTAAGTAAAGGAAGTGATTAAAGGGAATGAAAGCTTGCATTAAACTGAAAACAACTGGTGGCATTTATAGCCATTACATGGATAAGAAAATGAAATAACTAATTGAACGAAAAATAATCTAACGTGCAGATCATTATCCCCTAATAGATAAGATTATACCGGAAGACTAGGACTCCAAAGAAAACAACTAAACTTTGACTAAGAAGAAGTTCCAACATCCAACAGGATCTTCGTTTCTGATTCTCATTCTGGAGAGGTTACTGGTGATGGACGTCGGCCGGTGGTTCCTTAGTCAAGGGTTCTCCGTTTCTGGTTCTCGTTCCCATTTCGGCGAGGGTACTTGTGATGGTCGATGGCAATTCGTCGGTAGAACACTAAGAAGAGTTCACAGATCTGTTTTCTTTTCTTCTCTGAATTTGATTTTATTTTTTTATTTTTTTGTTTTAAATGTTATTTATATTTTAATATTACTTTAAAAAATATATTTTCATGTAATAAAATATAAAAATTGAGTTGATATGTTGAATCAGCATTTTTACTTTACAAAAACAAATTAAAATTTGATGTGTCACATTATGATTGGATGAATCTTACTTGATTGACATATCAGCGACACCTCAACATGGCAACCGATTTCCGCCAAATTGAACAGTCACTTGTGTGGCACCTGACTAATTTTCGGCGAAAATTTAGGGTTCCGGTGAAAATTGAGCAAAATTGATACAAAACCGATAGTTATGGGACAAAATTGATACAAATATCTTTTTTGGGACAAAATCTAAAGTTTTCAATAGTTACGAGATAAAAAAACTTTTAATTCATCATACACTTTTATGCAATATACTATTAACACCGACATTACATACCATATATAACATGGAAACAACATATTATAGTAAAAATGTATATAATTTAATTATTAATTTTTTAATAAAAAATTGTATATAATATTTAATAAAATATTATACACATATGGATGTTAGTTTTTTTAATTAAAACTTAATGCGAAAAAAGTATACAATTATTACAAAACACGTATACAAAATAGAATAATATATATACAAAATAGAATAAAAAGACATACACATATGTGTGTATCCTTGCACACGGGTGCACCCAATATATACTCTAATTTTAATTCTGTATATGTGTGTTTCTTAATAATTAAATACTTGTGTAAGATCGTCTCAATTTTTATAATGAAAAGTGATACTCAATTAATAAAAAGTGATAATATTATTTCATGAACAATTTATAGTATATAAATAAAAAGTGATAACATTTTATAGAAAAATTGATAACTAATTTAAAAACGTAAAATGGTATCACATGAAATGGTCTCATGCATGACTTCATACTTCCCCCTCTTAATAAATGTATAGTGTATTTATGTTTAATTGTACAATTAAATTTTCATTAAAAAAAACTATCATTATTTTTATAAAAAAATCGTTAAAAAATCGTTATCAAATGTATAGGTTTTAATTCGTTTGGATACACAAGATGTTCTAAAAGTATATATTTTAACTAATAAAGGTATTATTTTAAAGAGTAAATTGAAATATGAATTAAATTAATGTTTGAAGTAAAAAAAATCAGAAAAATGAGATTACAAAATTTTTAATGAAAAATTGTATATAATATTTAATAAAATATTATACACATATGGATGTTAGTTTTTTTAATTAAAACTTAATGCGAAAAAAAGTATACAATTATTACAAAACACGTATACAAAATAGAATAATATATATACAAAATAGAATAAAAAGACATACACATATGGGTGCATCCTTGCACACGGGTGCACCCAATATATACTCTAATTTTAATTTTGTATATGTTTGTTTCTTAATAATTAAATACTTGTGTGAGATCATCTCAATTTTTATAATGAAAAGTGATACTCAATTAATATAAAGTGATAATATTATTTCATGAACAATTTATAGTATATAAATAAAATGTGATAATATTTTATAGAAAAATTGATAACTAATTTAAAAATATAAAATGGTTTCACATTTCATGACTTCATACTTGCCCCCTCTTAATAAATGTATAGTGTATTTATGTTTAATTGTACAATTAAATTTTCATTAAAAAAAACTATCATTATTTTTATAAAAATATCGTTAAAAATTCGTTATCAAATGTATAGGTTTTAATTCGTTTGGATACACAAGATGTTCTAAAAGTATATATTTTAACTAATAAAGGTATTATTATAAAGAGTAAATTGAAATATGAATTAAATTAATGTTTGAATTAAAAAAAATCAGAAAAATGAGATTACAAAATTTTTATATTAAAGATGAAATTTAATATTAAAAATTACAACTTTCAAAGTATGTGGGATATGAAAGGAAATTGTGTACGAGGGTACTCAAGTTTTATCAATGCATACATATCTTTAGTTAGTAAATTAAAGGAGGGTTTAATTTTGCTTAAGTTGCAACATTAGATTAATTTAGAAAGATAATTTATAGTGTGCACTCGGGTGCACTTAAAGATAGGGTGCACCATATACAAATATAAACAAAAACATATACAATTAAGAGTAAAAATGTATACAATTTAATTGTTAATTTTTTTAATGAAAAATTGTATATAATATTCAATAAAATGTTATACACATATGGATGTTAATTTTTTTAATGAAAAATTAATGTGAAAAAAATATACAATTATTACAAAACACGTATACAAAATAGAATAATATATATACAAAATAGAATAAAAAGATATACATATGGGTGCACCATTACATTCGGGTGCATTCAATATACACTCATTCAGAAATGATGTGTCAATTTCTTAGATTTTTAAATTTTTGTCCACTTAATTTTAAGATTTCGGTGCCCATCTTATCATTTTAATGTATTTTAGGGACTTGACTGCAAACTCAGTAAGAATTTTAAGGGAAAAAAATTACGGCAACCACAATCTCGATTAGGGCTGGACGAAAATACCGAAAAATCGGTATACCGCAGTTATCGTACCGTAAAATAACGAACTTACCGAAATTTTCAGCATACCGAAAATTTCAGTACGGTATGATGCCGTATCGAAAAATTCGGTACGGTAACGGTAAGGTATTTTTAAAAAATCACCGAAATACCGATATACCAAACCATTAATTAAAATAATATTAATTATAATTATAAATAACTAATATATAAATTAAATTATTTTAGTTTTTAACCTGATAATTTACTTTCAATTATTGAGTAGAGGACCAGAACCCTAACACCTCCAACACTCCTCCCGCCTCCAACCCTCTTTTCCATCCCCATCTTCCATTCTTCCTGCTGACCCATCTCTCTTCTCCCTTCACCATCTTCACTCCCTCTCTCTTCTCCCTTCACCATCTTCACTCATGTCGGTAGTCCTCTCTTCATAGCTGCTGCTGCCCCGCTCCGCCCCCACCACCACTGCTGCTGCCCTGCCCCCATCAACGCCGCTCTCGCCTCTAACCCCCTCTTCTCCATCCAAGAGAAGCTCAAAGCCAAGAATTTACCAAAATCATTTCAAAAGTTAAGATGGGTAAATCTTTTATGCATAGTATTGATCTGGGGCTTCTGCTAATTTTTTTGTAGACCTCGATTCCATATCATTAATGTTAGCTATTTGAGATTTTGATTAGATGTGCTATCAATTTATTAAACTCTTACCAAATTTTGGCTAAATATATTCCTTCAAATTGTGTTGTTTGATAATGTCTTTTTTTTATTTTTGAATTAAAATGATTATTTTTAGGTGTTTGTGGAATGTATAGCAGCTGTATTTTTTTTCTGGTCGATTTATAGGTATAAAGAGATATTTCGGTATTCGGTAAAAAAGGTATTGATCACTGACGTACCGAAAGTTCGGTATACCGAATTTTGGTATACCAAAATATTCGGTACGGTATCGGTATGCATATTTTTAATACCGAAAATTTTGGTACGGTATACGGTATGCTCAAATTTTTTAGGTATACCGTACCGTCCAGCCCTAATCTCGATTTTCATCCCCAATCTGCCTCTTCCTTCCACCTTAATCTCTGCCCTCTCCCTTCACTGTAATCTCTATATTTCCGGTATATTTCCGGCATCGATGTAAGATAATGTCCTCCACCCGTAAGATAAGGTCTCCACCATCATCCAAGCCGTCGAAATTTGGTGGTGGCAAGAAGAGAATTCCCAGAAGCCATCTCTCTCCGCCCTAATCTCCTGCCTACTCTCTCCGCCCTAATCTCGCTGGCGCTGAAAAAAGATAAAGGTCCTCCCCAATCATCCAAGCAAGAAAAATCTGGTGGTGACAAGTAAAAGAAGGTTTCAGCCATAACTTTTTGCGTTCCGCCCTAATGTTTCTTCTCATTCACTATTTGTGCCATCAGTTAATTTACCTCTTTAGATTTCCATTCATTCTTACTGAATTTTAAAAAAAAAATATTATGTGGGAATCGGGAGGGATTTTTTATTGCCGTTGATGTGTGTATATAATTTGTCTTTTCATGGGGGAGTAACCTCAAGAAATAGTGGTTTCACTGAAAGATTCAAGTTGTTTGGCGTTGGGGGGAGTGAATTCTGGATTTGTTGCTATAGTAAGAAAAAGAGATCTTCGATATACTTTTCCTTAAGCAGAGGAAGTGCAAAGTTACACTGCGTTTCTCTCGCTCTCTGTATATGTCTACAATTTTGTAGAAAAAGACGTATGTATGTGTGTATTTGGGGTGGATACATAATCGAGATAAAATACATGTTTAGAAAAATGACAAAAATTAGAATAATATAGAATATTGGTGAACTATGATGAATACATTAAAAAAAAACTCTTTCTGTCCATCATCTATATATTGAGGTATGTAAGGCAACGATATTGATATTGATTCAAATATTATATGACAAAGAATGATATTGTGGTAGATAGGGCAACGATGTTGAATGTTATATTGAGGTAAATAAGGCAACGATATTGATATTGAAAATATTATATGACAAAAGAAATATATTGAGGTAAATAAGACGGCAAAAACTCGTGTGCACCCAGGCGCACGGATCACATTCCGTACACTTTTAGAATTTTATGTTAAACTGTATATCCTTTAGTATACAAATGTGTACCCTTTTATTTTTAAAGAAAATTATTGTGTGTATCTGGGCGCATGGACAATACTCCGTGCGTCTTTAGAATTTCATGTTAAATTGTATACCCTTTAGTATAAAAATGTGTACCTTTATTTTCTAAAGAAAAAAATATCAATGAAAAGTGTATGCCCTTTAAAACAAAATGGTGTACCTTTTATTAATTAAAGTGTATACCCTTAAGACCAAAGCAATGTACCCTTACCCATAATACTAAATTTTTAAAGGCGCACTGAATGTGTTCCAGTGCGCACAGCCTCAGTCAAGTTAGACTACGATATTGAATTGAAAATATTTAAAATATTATATGACAAAAACGATATTTGAGGTAAATGATGTATTGGAAATTCATGTTCATAATAGTACAAATCCTAATCGTGCATAGAGAGTAATCTCACTTACCTCTCTCCATAGAGTTTATGTCACAGCGGAAGAATATGAAGAACAGATTGGTACTCACGTTGTTAAAGATCAAATCTCACAACACAAGGCTGTAGATTGTATTCCACGATATGGTACCAATCTATGGAATATGAATACTGGATTTTCATGTGAATAAGGAGAGAAAACACAGCGAGAGAGAAAACGCTTATTAGCGTTCTGTATTCTGCGTCTGCGTTCTATAATGCTTCAGCTGAAACATGGAATATGAATACTGTATTTTCATGTGAATAAGGAGAGAAAACACAGCGAGAGAGAAAACGCTTCTCAGCGTTCTGTATTTTGCTTCTGCGTTCTATAATGCTTCAGCGTGTTTCATCATTTGAGCGTCTAGCATATCGCATGCATATAACAGCCTCCACACCGTAGTATATATCTCCAAGGAGATGAGAGTTAAAAAATCATTTCATTAACTCCATCTCTCTCTCTCTCTCTCTCTCTCTCTTATCCACTTATTCATATTTGGAAAATAAATAAATAATAATTATTATTATTTAAATCTCCCACTCGCATATGAAGTCAACATTCTCATGACCTATTTTCTTCATGAATCATATTCTCGCACAGATTAATACACCGTGTGACCCACGAGATATGAATTTTTCTCGCTATACACTTGTTAGAGATATATAGAAACTCAACCAGTTTATCAAAGAAACTCAACAAGCTCGCTATACCCCTGAACTCTTGAACATTTAACATAAGTTGACATATCTTTTTTCAATCCCTAAATTTGTCAGAGCATATTCAACCTTTTTGCAAAACTATGTATTCATAATCAAGACCCTGCTTGATTGACTAGTCAATGAATCACAACAGTATATGTTAAATTAAGACGTTCTTCTCATCTCTCTAAGTATCTACAGTCTCCCACCATAGCTGCTTTCCTAGACATGCACCGCATTGCCGTTATTAACCATAGCTCTTTTGGTAACATGCTAAAGTAGCAACAACAAAGTGAAGACTTAGAATATAGTAGAAAGTCATAAGGGTAACCAATAGATAAGGACTCATACTTTTGAGAAAATAGGGATAATTTTCTCAATCCTGTTCAGGTCAACTTAGCACATGTCGTTTTTCTGAAACACATGTCACAATGTCTTTAACTTCCTTCCAAGAAAGCTTATGTTGTATTTCATCTAATTTAGATATCGTGTAAATCAAAGTTTAAGTGTGTCTCATACACTAAACCCGAATATCCTTCCTCCAACGTATATGATCTCCATCGATTTAGTTTTACAACAAGTTGGATTAGATTCGTGGCGAAATCTATCCCGATTACATTAATTATTGTAATCTCATCTCTGCGCTCCCACTTAGCCAGAGGTGATTGCTCGTATGAGAGAGCCAATCATAACTTGCCGACATACTATTCCATCACATATAATTAATAAAACATGAGTATATGTATAGTTAAGCCATTAACTATTTCATTAACATACACAAACATATTCAATACATCGTTTTAAATCCTTTGCAAACCCAATCCCTTTACATGTACTATGTATGCATCTTTAAGAATTGGTTTGGTAAAAGAATCTGCTAACATTAAACGAGTAGATATGTAACTAAGAATCACTTTCTTCTTGTCTACAATATCTCTAACAAAGTTGAACATCGTGTCAATGTATTTGGTTTCAATAGTTGTTTGATTATCACAATTAATTAAAACAACTCCCACTGGAGTGTTTGAGACCTCCAAATGTTTCATGAATCTTCTCAACCAAATAGCCTCTTGAACTACAACCGCACATGCCACAAACTTGGCTTTCATAGTGGATAGTGTTGTGCATGTCTGTTTCTTGCTGTACCATTAGATTGCTCCATTATTGAGCAAGAAGACATAACCGAAAGTTGATTTATGTTCATCTAAATCACCACTCCAGTCTGCGTCTGTATACCATACAGTGTACTGTTATTCACTTGATAACAGAGAGAATAGTCTGCAGTCAATCACATTGTCATATATTACTTTTGCC
The DNA here is from genome assembly GCA_023678885.1 of Pogostemon cablin. Lineage (NCBI taxonomy): Eukaryota > Viridiplantae > Streptophyta > Magnoliopsida > Lamiales > Lamiaceae > Pogostemon > Pogostemon cablin. The sequence goes on from CM042995.1 coordinate 15,812,561, forward strand.
ATTTCATTCTTTTCATTTTGAGTCTTGGGACAAATCTGCTGACTCAATGATTCGCCTTTCACAATGGGAGTATCTATAGGTTTGCAAGTGTCCATCTTGAACCGTTCTAAAAGTTTCTTGATGTAAGTCTCTTGAGACAAACCCAATAATTTCTTGTACAATCTCTATGGATCTTTACACCAAGTATGTCCTCTGCTTCACCCATATCATTCATCTTGAAATTTGAAGATAACCATCTTTTTATGGTTTCAAGATACTCTTTGCTATTACCCGCTAGTATTATGTCATCCACATACAAGGATAGAATCACAAAACAACCATTAGACAGTTTAACGTAAACACAGTGGTCTTCGTTTATCATAACGAAGTTATATGAGATGATCGTAGTGTGAAACCTCAAACACCACTGTCTAGAGGATTGTTTGAGTCTGTAGATCGACTTCTTCAATCTACAAACTTTATCCTCTTGACCTCGAAGAATAAATTCTACAGGCTGTTGCATGTAGATTTCTTCTTCTAATTCTCCATTGAGAAATGCAGTCTTAACATCCATTTGGTGTAATTCTAAATCCATACTAGCCACTATAGCCAACATTAGATGAATCGAGGCAAACCTCACCATAGGTGAAAAAGTTTATGCATTGTCAATACCCTCTTGTTGAGTATAACCTTTTTCCACCAGACGAGCTTTATACCTCTCTATTGAGCCTTTCTCTTGATTTTGAGAATTCATTTATTCCCAATTGCCTTTCGTCCCTTCAGAAGATCTACAAATTCCCAGACTTGATTTGACTTCATAGACTCCATTTTCTCTTTCATCGCTTTCATCCATTTCTCCTTTGTCAGACAAGTCAGAGCTTCTCTAACATTTCTGGGCTCTTCCTCATCAACAAGAGAAACATCTCCATTTTCTGGTGAAACAAAGAAGGCATGTCCTTCAATATCATAATGTCTTTTGGGCACATGTTTCTTAAAACTTTTTCGAGATAGCTGTTGATGGTCTTCTATAGACAAAATTCTCTCATTAGGAATCGTCTGATCCTCAATTGGCAAGTATCTATCAAGATCCACACCATCACCTAAACTACTACTCTCACTTGGATCTTGTAGGTATTGGTTTTCTACTACCTCAAAAATAAGTTCGGCATCCCTGATGCCCCCTCTACTAGGAAATTCTGTTTCCAAAAAATAAGCATTACGTGATTCTGTCTCAGTTAAACTCCCATCCTGATCTCCTATGAACATGTAATCCTTAGAATATTCGTAGTATCTTATGAAGATACACTTTTTGCCTCTAGGATTCAACTTTCCATACTGACTCGATAAATTATGTACCTAAGCTGCTGATCCCCAAGCTTTAAGGTTACTCAAGTCAGGTCTTCTACCCGTCCAAAGTTCATATGGAGTTGAAGCAACTGACTTAGAAGGCACACGATTAAGCATATAAGCTGTCGTAAGTAACGCATCTCCCCAAAAAGAGATCGGTAGATTAGCTTGTGCCATCATAGATCTAACCATCTCCAACAAAGTCTTATTCCTTCTTTCAGCAACACTATTTTGTTGAGGTGTATAAGGAACAATTAATTGTCGGATTATACCCTTTTTCATTATAAAATTCCTTGAATTGTTCTGATAGATATTCACGTCCTCTATCAGTTCTTAAAACTTTGATAGATTTGTCTTTTGATTTTCAACTTCACTCAAGCATCGTCTAAAATAATTCAATGCTTCAAACTTATGAGATATCAAATAGATATATCTAAAACGTGAATAATCATCAATGAACGTAATGAAACAGTGAGCTCCATGTCGTGCTCTCATATTTACAGGACCACATATATCAGAATGGATTACTTCTAATGGAGATTAAGACCCAATAGCTTTACCAAAAGGTTTTCTAGTCATTTTGCCAGCAAGACAATGTTCGCATTTGGATAATTCGACTTTAGAATAAATATTCAACAATCCTTCTTTCACAAGTCTATTCATCATATCTTGCCCAATATAACATAATCTAGCATGTCAAACATCATCATTCACATTTGCATTACTAAAAGAACAAGCATTTAGCGAATATGAATAATCATCATAATAACTGAATGTCATTCTATTACAATTTAAAACCATAAAGCCATTAGTCATATGTCCAGATGCATAACTAGTATCATTAATGATAATTACCACAGTGCCTTTAGTGAATAATACATCATAACCCAAATTAAGCTGAACTGAAATAAAAATTAGATTTCGCTTGATCTCCGGAGCATAAAGAACATCATGTAGAATAAACGCCCGACTGTTGTCAAGGTCCAATTTGCAAGTCCAAAGTCCTTTGACTATGACTTTGGCATTGTTTCCTACATATATCCACCCAGTCCCCTTTGGAACACGATAGAAATCTACAAAAGCTCCTATGTCTCTCGTCACATGGTCCGTTGCTCCTGAGTCTATATTCCATAAAGGATAAGAATCAGACAGTAAGACAGTACTCGAGACATTAATTTCACACAAAACAGAATAAGGTGAATATACCTTATCCCTCCTGGGCTCAGGGCATTCACAAGCATAATGACTAAGCTTACTACAATTGTAACATGGCATCTTGCTTTTATCCTTCTTATTCCTTTTGTCACGCTTGTTTTCCCTTTTCCGTTCATCAGTTTTTGTAGTTGGATTATTCTCAGGCTTACCACCACCACCACTATCAGATCATCTTCCCTTCTTTTCCTTTTTCCAATTCCTTTTCCTTTTGCACCCCGAAGCTCCCTTGGAAGTATAACCAGCATAGAAGGCCCCAGAAGAAGGCTTTGAGGCTCTAAGCCTCTCATCTTCTAGCTCAACATGATGAGCAACATCATTGAAAGTTTTAATGCTTTCATTATGAGTCAAGTTGACTTTGAGATGTTCCCAACGATCAGGTAATAAGCGGATTAAGGCTTGGATTTGCTGCTCATCAGAGAGTATATGACCGGCAGTCTTAAGTTCGATAATCGTATTAGACATCTTCCTGAGATGTTGTCTAATGTTATGATCAGGTTTCTTTTTGTAGGTGTGTCAAACTTAATAGCCAACTGTTTAAGCCTTGTAACCGCAGTACCACCATAGTTCTCACGCAGATACACCCAGATATCATGTGCGGTGGGATCTTGCTCACATTCATGGATCATCGGATCGATTCTGAGCTTACAAGGATACCACGTGCAATGAATTTTTTCTTTTTCCATGCCTGGTACGCTTCTTGGTCACGCCTCCCTTAATTTCCAATTCATGCACCTGGATCGTCTGACACGACCCACCTTACACAACTTATAATTCAAATACTAATTTACATAAATATCATCATTATAAAAATTGCATATTTTTTTTCCACATAAAATATTTATAACCAAAATCATCACACCAGTTCAACATACGTAACTGGTTTCTGACACCACCTCAATCCAGATAAACTCGTGACAATACTTATTATATTACATAACAGAATATCAGGGAAACAAAATAAACCCACGGCCTAGCCCAACAGGTCGTCATCTATGTACATCCGCTCAAAATCCTGTAGGAGCTCCATAGCTTGCACAACTACATCATAAAACTCAATCATCAACAGGCTCACCAACAATGCAGAAACTAGTGAGACAAAACTCTCAGTAAGTAGAAATCATGCATGTTGGTGCATGAAAATGCATTTAGTTCTCTATTGCTTATTTCCTAATCTTTCTTGTTGATCTATTTTATTTTGAAAATTGTTCACGTTGCGGGATCCCCACGACACACTTATGATATGCACCCCAAATGAGCTCAATAGACACACTTAGTGTCGGATCGATTCCCATCCCTGAATATAATATCAAGAATAATTTTTCCGAACCCTGGCAGAGTGTTGGGGACGATTTTTTCGAACTCCAAATAAAGTACTGAGAACGATTTTTCCAAACTCAGAATAAAGTGTCGGGAACGATTTTTCCAAACTCTGACAGAGATGCGTATATAGTGGCCGCACACACCATTAGTATCTTATTAATTTTGGGGAAAACACTTTTCATGTTTATGCATGGTATGCAACAAGGGCAACTAAATATGCATTATAAATCATTTATGATATCAATATCAATATTTAATCACAAATAAAATAATAACTTAACTTCAATTCACATTAATCCACTTCTGGAATAACAACTCCACCCCAGTCACATAGATCTATTTATAAAATAACCATTTCACCTTGGATCACACAATCCCTTTTTAGAATAACAACTTTATCTCGGATCACACAGATCCTTATAACCAATACCTTCTCAAATCATACAGATATATCTCAATAGTTTTCAATCACATAGATCTATATAGGACAATAATATTATCTCAAATCACATAGATCCACAACTTGTATCACCAATTAACCCCAAATGATTCATAACATAATTAAACTAATCACAAAAAATTCATGTCACAATTATCACATATTAATCACAAATAATTCATACATGACATGTTTATGCATTGTAGTTGGACTTCTACTTACCTGGACTTCGAAAATAATAATACTATAGATCTCGTGAAGAATTATAACTAATCTCTTCCTTCCCGTTCCGGCACGCCTTTTCCTTTTCCTCTTTTCTTCCTCTCTCTCACTCTTCTCTCTCTTTTCTTTTCTTTCCTTTTTCTTTCCTTTTTTTTCCTCGCTCATAGCTCTTTCTGATGTTGATTGTCGATTACCTCTTGAGGGTAATGTATGATGGTGGGTTGAAGTCGACTTTGACTATCCCACCGCCACAACCTATTCTATTTGCTATTTATAGTAATTATTATAATAATAATTATTATTATTATTATCCATTACAAATATACGTGCAATACTTAATAGCTAAGATATAATACATTTATAAATTAATACACGTACGTATACATTTTCTTACTACTATTATTACGAGAACACGTATGATACTTAATAATTAAGAAATAATGTATTTATACACATAAGATAATTTAATTATATATCCAAATTAATGCACGTAAATATTTATGCACACCTTTATTCACATATTATCACCATTTTTATCACGGATGTCTCAAATAAAAATGTAAAGATAAATAAAATGTAGAAATAATTATTACATAATTATAAAATGCACATAATACAAATTAAATTATATTGGCACATGAGTAGTGAGAAGCTCGGGTATCACATCCTCCCCACCTTATAAAAATTTCGTCCTCGAAATTTATTTACCTGAAGAGGTCTGGATATTTAGCCATCATCTCATCTTTTCTTTCCCAAGTAGCCTCCTCAACTAGTTGGTTCCTCCATAATACCTTTACTAATGGTATTTCTTTACTTCTGAGCTTCTTCACTTCTCGCCACAAGATCTCAACTTGTACTTCCTCATAACTCAAATCTTCTTTCAACTCAACTGGTTCTTGCCTGAGAACATGAGATGGATTTGGAACATACTTCCTCAACACTGACACATGAAATACGTCATGTACTCTAGACATCGATGCTGGTAACTCCAACTTATAGGCAACACTTTCTACTTTCTCAATGATAGTGAATGGACCAACATATCTTGGGCTGGGCTTTCCTTTCTTTCCAAACCACATTATCCCCTTCATTGGAGATACTTTCAAGAATACCTGATCACCCACTTCAAATTCCAATTCTCTTCTTTGTTTGTCTGCATAACTTTTCTGTCGATCCTGAGTAATTTTCATCTTCTCTCGTATACGTGTAACAGCTTCTGACATTTCACGAATCTAGTCTGGACCCAAAAGTTTCCTCTCTCCAACTTCATCCCAATGTACCGGAGACCTACACTTTCTCCCGTATAGTGCTTCATATGGAGCCATCCCGATAGTAGACTGATAACTGTTATTGTACGAGAACTCTATCAAAGGTAAAATTTTATTCCACTGACCTTGAAACTCCAACATACATGATCTAAGCATATCCTCCAAAATCTGTATCGTACGCTCCGATTGACCGTCAGTTTGTGGATGAAATGCTGTGTTGAAAGATAACTGTGTCCCCAACGCCTTATGTAGACTCTTCCAAAAAGCAGACAAGAATCTCGTATCTCTGTCTGACACAATGCTAAGTGGTACTCCATGGAGTCTGACAATCTCTTGTGTATATAGCTGGACATAACGATCCATGTAATACGTAGAGCTAATAGGAAGAAAATGAGCTGACTTATTCAATCGATCCACGATAACCCATGGCATCGTGACCTTTCACTATCTTCAGTAGCCCGATAACAAAATCCATCGTGATATTCTCCCACTTCTACTCTAGAATAAATAAAAGCTGCAAAGTTCCTACTGGTCTCTGATGCTCGGCTTTGACTTGCTGACAAGTCAAACATTGCTCCACATATCGAGCAACATCTCTCTTCATCCATGGCCACCAATAATATGACTTCAAATCTCTATACATCTTAGTAGCTCCTGGATGTACAGAGTACGGTGTTGAATGAGCTTCCGCCATCACTTCTTTCCGAATGTCATCCACTTCAGGTAGACATAATCGACCTCCATAACGAATCACGCCATCATCTCCTAATTGGAAGTCAGAAGACTTTTCAGAGCTGATATCATTCTTTATCTTGTCAAACAACTTATCCTTCTGTTGGTCCTGTCGAATCTTATCCATCAAAGTTGGTCGAAGTGTCAGAGCTGCCATCCTTGCTTCCAATGATCCTTCCTGAATGATCTCCACACCCATTCTTTGCAAATCAAGCAACTCTGGTTTCTTATTTATGGTCATAGCAGCTACACTCTGTATTGCCTTTTGGCTCAATGCATCAGCAACCACATTGGCTTTTCCCGGATGATAATTGATAACACAGTCGTAATCCTTCACCAATTCTAACCATCTTCTTTGCCTCATATTCAACTCTTTCTGAGTGAAAAAGTACTTCAAACTCTTATGATTAGTATAGATTTCACAATGTTCCCCATACAGATAATGCCTCCAAATCTTGAGTGCAAACACCACTGCGGCTAACTCTAAATCATGAATTGGGTAATTCTTTTCATACTCCCTTAACTGTCTGGATGCATACGCTATCACTTTCATATTCTGCATCAATACACACCCAAGACCATTCTTTGAAGCATCACTGTAAACCTTGAAGTTTCCTGTCTCCATATGAATAGTTAAGATAGGTGCTGATGTCAACCGTCTCTTCAATTCTTGAAAATTTTATTCACATTCCTCCGTCCATGTGAACTTCACATTCTTCCTGGTCAACTGTGTTAATAGTGAAGCAATCTTATAAAATCCTTCAACAAATCCTTGATAATATCCCGTCAATCCAAGAAAGCTACGAACCTCAGTGGAATTTGAGGGTTGTGGCCAATCATGGATTGCTTTTACTTTACCTGGATCCACTGAAATTCCTTCTCCTGATATCACGTGTCCCAAGAAAACAACTCGGTCTAACCAAAACTCACACTTCTTGAACTTCGCGTAAAACTGCCTCTCATTCAGAATCTCTAACACCTTTTTCAAGTGTAGAGCATGATCCTCCTTATTCTTAGAGTAAATTAGAATATCATCGATAAATACAATCACAAATTTATCGAGAAATTCCTGAAATACTCTATTTATCAAATCCATAAATGCTGCAGGAGCATTTGTTAATCCAAACGGCATCACTAAGAACTCATAGTGCCCATACCTTGTACTGAATGCAGTCTTTGGGATGTCATCCTTCTTTATTTTCAACTGATGATACCTCGACCACAAATCAATCTTCAAAGATATAGCTGCACCCTGTAGCTGATCAAACAGATCATCAATGCGAGGCAATGGATATTTATTCTTCACCGTAACTTTGTTGAGATCTCGATAATCGATGCACATCCTCAATGTGCCATCTTTCTTTCGAACAAATAGAACTGGTGCTCCCCAAGGTGAGAAACTAGGTTGGATGAATCATTTGTCTAGCAACTCTTGTAACTGTATCTTCAATTCCTTCAGTTCAGCTGGTGCCATTCTGTATGGCGCTTTTGATATAGGGATCATTCTTGGTTGTAGCTCAATAACAAACTCTATTTCTCGGTCTAGTGGCAAACCTGGAAGATCATCTGGAAAACCTCCATATATTCCCGAACTACTGGTACATCACAGAGAACTGGACATTGCTGCCCCTTAACATTCATTAAACTCACTAGATACCCCTCACAACCACTTTCCAACAACCGCTGTGCTTTTGCTGCTGATATAACAGGAAATCTAAAATTCTTCTTGATCCCAACAAAAGTGAATGGTTCTCCACCCAATGGCTGAAAAGTGATACTCTTTTTTCTGACAATCTATTATAGCACCATACTTTGACAGCCAATCCATACCCAATATGATATCAAAATCATTCATACTTAACACAATTAAATTAGTAAGGAGTTGTCTTCCTTCAATAGGAATAACACAATCTCGCAGAAGTTGATTAGTTTGCTTTGACTCACCAGAAGGTATCATCACCTCATAATTAGCTTTTATCAAGTTAGATGTTTCATCCAACTTCCTCACATACTCAGTGGATACAAATGAATGTGTTGCTCTAGAATCAAATAACACATATATAGAAGTGGCAAAAATAGAGAACTTACCCGTGACAACTGGGGATTCACATCAGCCTCCTCTCGCGTCAAAGTATACACCCTAGTTGGAGCTCTTCCTTGCTGTGCATGCTTCCCTTTCTTAGGACAAGTAGTAGTCACATATCCTTTCTCCCCACATGTGTAACACGTTCTGGGAGGAATTTTACACTCCCCAACATGTGATATAAGATAATTAGGACATATAGGTAGTGGCGGCACCGGTGGCACCTTTCCCTGATCGAATTTGGGATGCTTGTTGGGTTCTTCTTGTCTCTGTCCTTGCTCCACTTGAACATTTGATTCCGGCCTCTGAAATGGCATTGGCCTCTTATTAACTCTCCCAAACTGCTGCACTGATTTCTGCTGAAATTGACATCTGATAGCCTGTGCTTGTCTGATCCTCATCTCCACTTGCTCAGCAATTTGGGCTCTTTCTGCAACTTATGAGTATGTTGCTCCATGCAGTCCCGCCATACTCACATCTCGGTAAAGTTCAGGCCTTAAGCCTTCCACAAATCTCTCCACTTTCAGTGCCTCCGTACTCACCATGTGTTCAGCAAACCTCGACAACTGCTCAAACTTACAAAGGTAATCTATGACTGACATACCACCCTGCTTCAGTTGTATGAACTCGTTCATCTTCATTGCTCTCACTAGTGCCGTAAAGTACTTGTTTCTAAAAAGCTCCTTAAACCTTTCCCAGGTCATAGTCGTGACGTCCTCAATACTTTTAATGGTATCCCACCAGTGGCCTGTACTTCCTCGTAACATGAAAGAAGCACACAACACTCTGTCCCCATCTGGAATTCTACTATATTGAAATATGTTTTCCACCATGCGTAACCAATCCTCTGCCTCTGTGGGGTCTCCTGCATCCTCAAATATCAGAGGGCTCAGCTTTCGAAACCTTTCACAAACCATTTCCACACGTTCCACTAGATGTCTATCTTGATTAGCATTACCCTCTGGTTGTCCACCCACATCTCTCTGCTGAATCAATTATTGTCTCGGTTGGGACTGGCACTCTATCAGTTCCATCAGCTGAGTAATCACCCCATCACGATTATTACCTTCAGTAGGTGCTGCTTGCTCAGCAGTCCTATCCCCTTCAGAACTTTTATCTGTAGCCCTTACCATTTTGTCTACTAACTACGAGTCCTACACCACATGGCCAATATAACTTATAAAACACATAACAACACAGAATAAAATAACACTTACTCGCAACGCTGCGCTCCCAAGGAATGAGCTTATGTACATAGACAGTCTGCAGGATCCAAGCCGTGCTCTGATACCACTCTGACACGACCCACCTTACACAACTTATAATTCAAATACTAATTTACATAAACATCATCATTATAAAAATTGCATTTTTTCCACATAAAATATATATAACCAAAATCATCACACCAGTTCAACATACGTAACTGGTTTCTGACACCACCTCAATCCAGACAAACTAGTGACAATACTTATTATATTATATAATAGAATATCAGCGGAAACAAAATAAACCCATGGCCTAGCCCAATAGGTCGTCATTTATGTACATCCGCTCAAAACCCTGTAGGAGCTCCACAGCTTGCACAGCTACATCATAAAACTCAATCATCAACAGGCTCACCTACAATGCATAAACTAGTGAGACAAAAATCTTAGTAAGTAGAAATCATGCATGTTAGTGCTTGAAAATGCATTTAGTTCTCTATTGCCTATTTTCTAATCTTTCTAGTTGATTTCTTTTATTTTGAAAGTTGTTCATGTTGCGGGATCCCCACGACACACTTATGATATGCACACCAAATGAGCTCAATATACACACTTAGTGTCGGATCGATTCCGATCCCTGAATATAATACTGAGAACAATTTTTCCGAACCCTGGCAGAGTGTTGGGGATGATTTTTCCAAACCCCAAATAAAGTACTGAGAATGATTTTTCCGAACTCAGAATAAAGTATCGGGAATAATTTTTTCGAACCCTGACAGAGATGCATATATAGTGGCCGCACACACCATTAGTATCTTATTAATTTTGGGGAAAACACTTTTCATGTTTATGCATGGTATGCAACAAGGTCAATTAAATATGCATTATAAACCATTTACGATATCGATATCAACATTAAATCACAAATAAAGCAATAACTAAACTTGAATTCACACAAATCCACTTCTGGAATAACAACTCCACCCCAGTCACATAAATCTATTTATAAAATAACCACTTCATCTCGGATCACATAATTCCTTTTTAGAATAACAACTTCATCTCGGATCACACAGATCCTTATAACCAATACCTTCTCAAATCATACAGATATATCTCAACAGTTTTCAATCACATAGATCTATATAGGGCAATAATATTATCTCAAATCACATAGATCCACAGCTTGTATCACCAATTAACCCCAAATGATTCATAACATAATTAAACTAATCACAAATAATTCATGGCACAATTATCACATATTAATCACAAATAATTAATACATGACATGTTTATGCATTGTAGTTGGATTTCTACTTACCTGGACTTCGACAATAATAATACTATAGACCTCGTGAAGAATTATAACTAATCTCTTCCTTCCCGTTCCGGCACGCCTCCTCCTTTTCCTCTTTTCTTCCTCTCTCTCACTCTTCTTCTCTCTCTTTTCTTTTCTTTCCTTTTTTTTCCTCGCTCACAGCTCTTTCTGATGTTGATTGTCGATTACCTCTTGAGGGTAATGTATGATGGTGGGTTGAAGTCGTCTTTGACTATCCCACCGCCACAATCTATTCTATTTGCTATTTATAGTAATTATTATTATTATTATTATTATTATTATTATTATTATTATCCATTACAAATATACGTGCAATACTTAATAGCTAAGATATAATACATTTACAAATTAATACACATACGTGTATATTTTCTTACCACTATTATTACGAGAACACGTATGATATTTAATAATTAAGAAATAATGTATTTATACACATAAGACAATTTAAGTATATATCCAAATTAATGCACATAAATATTTATGCACACCTATATTCACATATTATCACCATTTTTATCATGGATGTCTCAAATAAAAATAGAAAGATAAATAAAATGTAGAAATAATTATCACATAATTATAAAATGCACATAACACAAATTAAATTATATTGGCACATGAGTAGTGAGAAGCTCGGGTATCACATCGGCCATTGATGAGTGATATTTTCTCCTAGATTTTAGTGTCTTTTCATGTCCGTTTTCGTATTATTTTATCCATTTTTATGTACTATTTGGTTGTGTTTTGTGTTTTTATGGAAATATGTGAGAATGAGCTTAAACATATATAAAACAGGTAAAAATAGAGCAAAAATGGAGAAGGGAGATGAAACGAATAAGAGAAACAGGGCACGACTAAGCACGACTCGAGTACAGAAGCTCGAGTCGAGCTCGGTCGAACGAGTCATGCTCGGTAGCATGGGCCTGTCCAGAATGGCCGTGCACCGATATCAATTTATCCAATACGGCCACCCTATGGTTGTGTTGCAGCACATGAGTCGTGCCCAGAATCAGTACACGAGTCGAGTTGCCAACTTGACTCGAGCTCCATTTGCCACCGAGAAATGTCGCCAGGACGTGAAACGACTCGAGTTGTTTTATAGTACTCGAGTCGTGTTGTGTAAAAAGCTGCTGAAAATTCAGAAACCTTCTAGAAGCTTCCCAATGGGTATTTCCAATAATTCAACAATCGATGAGATTAGATCGAGGGTTTCTACTGTTTCACCTACATCACACACAATTCTCTTCATTTCATACCATCATCTTCATCCATTCTTCATCCATCCATCCACACTTGATCTCCTCCATCAAATCCACCATCCAAGTGATCAAGGAAGCAAGGGAGAGTGAGATCACAAGAAGAAGAAGAAGATATCCATTGAATATCTTCAAAGGGGGAATCTAATTCCAATTTTTGTGCATTTCTTTATAGATTGATCATGGTTTGTAAGGATTTTAATGTCTATGTTGAATTTCTTGTGACTATGAGAGGCTAATCTCCTTTGTGAGATTAGCTCCATGATTGATGTTGGATAATTTAGTTTTTATGCAATTTGATTTAATCTTGAATGGGCTTTGTGTATTTCTATCATTGAATGTTGATTGCTTGACGTATATGTATGATTTGTGTAATTAATTGTCATGGACATGTGATTAGATTGAGAAATCAATTATGTGTTTAGGATAGTTCATTGAATCATTTCATCATACACTTCATGTGCATTAATTAAGAATGAGATAGAGATATCCTTCTAAATTTAGAACCCTTTGATAAAATATTTAATTAGCTTAATCGAGAGATTGGTTGATTAGGTGAGGAGAACCAAGTCATTAGTGAATTCATAGTACCTTAAAAGGGAATATTGCCTATGATTTAGTACCTAATTAGGTAACTCGTATAGTAATTAGTACGTAGTGGGAGGTGTTTGCTTTGGTCACGATCCTATGTGCTTTTGGGAGCCTTATTGATGGCCTACATCCAATCCATTTCGAGAGAGAGTTTAGGTGGAATTAGTGATCGCTCATATGCCTTGTCCATGAGAGATTAGAATTAATTGTATGATTTCTTTATTATCTATACCATGATTGTTGGTAATCTCATCCTTGCATCATTTGGAACCCATTTATCTTTGCATTCATTTTATCTTTATTTCATTCATTAGTTTAACTGCATTTATTTGCATCTTATCCTCTCATTCCGTCGTCCTTATAAAATCACGATAAACTTGAGATCACTTAAACTCTAGTGCCTTCCTCCCTGTGGTTCGATAAATTCTTTAATTGGTCATCCCGATTATATACGACCAATCAAATGCCGGGAGGTAACGATCGCTAGTAGTTTGACGAAGGATTGTTTAGAGTGGTCTTAACAAGGACATTTATTTTTATTTTTGCGTCTTATTTTTGCTTTAGAAAATTTTGTTCTAATTTTTCTTTCTCTTATAGGTGCATACCTTGAGAAGGAAGAAGGAGAAACAAGCCCAAAAATATGAGCTACATGGATATTATTCATGATTTGATGAATAGAATTGCTCATCCCACTATGAACACACAAGAAAATTTTCATGGATTTCAAATGCCAAATTGTGAGCCTAATTTGCAACTGGATTTCGAAGTACAAGATATGCAATTCTATCAACAAAGATATAAAGATTTTGGAGTTCCTCATCAAATGTGTCAACAAGTATACCCTCAAAGTGTAGAAGATGTTTTTCAAGAAAATTTTTCTAGACATCAAGAAGGAAATCAACCACAAATATGGGGAAATTTTCAAGACTCCAACACCTCTTATTCCACCCAAAGTGACCACATAGCGATACTTGGAGAAAAGTTATTTGAAATGGTTATGGATCACTTAGAAGATGGGAGGAAGTCTAATCAAGCGTGGATTGATAGAATTGGAAACTTATGTGAAATGATGATGAATACAATGGTAGCATTCAATGCTAAGTTGGATTCATTGTAGCACCAAGTAAGTCAAATAGTGTCCACCGTGGAGAGACTTCAAGAAGAGAACAACAAGCCTTCTATCTCCGGAATGAAAAGTGAATGCATGGTCGTTAAGGATCGGAACGAGGATAGTTTGAGGGTTGATAAGGTTATGAAGGAAAAGAGAGAAAGGATTCCTAAGTGGGTGAAAGCTAAAGAGTTGAAGGGGGAATTCGATAGATTTGTCGAGTCTCTTGAAGAGATGGTAGAGAAAGTCAAGATTCGAAACCAAGAAGAAATTCATGCCCTTATGGAAGAAAAGAAGCCTCCAGAAACTAAGATCATGGATTTTACCCCCCACAAACCTAAATCTTCTCATTCTATTGAAATTTCAAATTCTCTTAAGAACTTCCATGATTTTATTGATAAAAATTTATTTGGTGATTGTAGGAAAAAGGTTGCAAGAGGGCAACAACACTTGTCAATGCCCGAATTCTTACCGGGGGATGTGGTTGAAGTTCAAAATATATATAAAGCCCCTTGGAAAAAGTGGAACAAGTGGAAAGGTCCATTCCTTGTGAAGAACGCCTTCAGAAAACAATTGCTTGAACTATTTAACAAGAAGGGAAACATTCTTGTGGTTGAACGAGAGAGCATAAGGTACTACTTCAAGAAGAAACCTATGATAGTGCCTAAGGACTATTCAAGACCACCATGAGCTAAAGACTATTGTCCGGCTTCAAGATGTTAAACTTAGCGCTCGATGGGAGGCAACCCATCATTATTTTTATTGTTTTATTTCTTGTTTTCAATAAGGATTTTGGATTTGATTATGTTTTGTTATTTTTGGTATGTAGGTTGATTGTGCTCGTAAGGAGAATGCGTATTGAAGATACAGGAAGTGCTTGATTTGTAGTGTGTAAGTACGTCACACCACTTTTGGCAAACTTAACTCGAAACTCTTGTTTCAATTTAAGATTGGGGGAATATGGCGTGGTGTGACATACTTTGTTTTGAAGGCATATACTTTTCGTATTTTGGGGCTAATTTTAAAATTTTTCTCATGGGTATTGGTTTGATTTTGGTCCAATTAGTGGTGTTGAAGTACACGCTGGTCCATATGTTTATTACAATTGTTGAGCTAATGGTGTTTGATGAGTCTTTGAGCATGAATGAAGGGTATTGGAAGCATGAATGGAGTTTGGATCTAACAAATTCCACTACCAAATGCCTATTGAGGGAGTTCATTCGACACCCTACCACTTCTATTTATTTAGCATAATTTGATTTGGATTGATGTGATTAGCATGTTGCTTCATGTGTTATGTTTTAGGAGGTTTACTTTTCAATCAAAGATGGGGATGTTTGTGAGCTTACTTGATCATGGATGATATAGAATGTGTGATTTATTATTAATGATGGTGATTTTTGGTTTTGAATGTTATGTGTTTTTGTTTAGTTCTTGTTTTGTGAGTCATTTCTTATTTGTTTTGTGTGTATTTTTATTCTTGTTTAGGGATGTTTGGTGGTTTGTTTTAGGGATGTCGTGAGTCATTTTTTTTAATGTGAGTGATGACATGTTGTTGTGATAAGTGATGACAAGTTATGATTAAGAATCTCTACACTTTCGAATTGTGACATATTCTATTTAACTTGTTCAATTTTGAGATGAATGTGGTGTAATAAGTTCCTTAAGGTCCGAGCACAAGCTTGTGAGTATTTGAGCCTCAACCGTGCATACATGGTATTTATTTTCATGAATGGATTAGTTGTGTTTGATAAGCTAGAACTTACTCAAGGACTATAGGAACGAGCCCGATTTGTGGAGATTAGTGAAATGATCTTAGACCATCCTTGTCATTTATAGTCATTGCCAACTATTTTCTTACCATGAACATCATCCCTAGCCAACCACTTTGAGCCTATTAGCTTTTTTTTGTGAATTTAGCACATTACAAGCCATAATTACCCACTTAAAGTCTTATATATATATACCCTTTGTGTGGGTGATCGAGGAGATGGTAGCTAGAAAGTTTTGATGAGAAAGCAAAAAGAAGAAAAGGAAATGGTAACAAGCAAGAAAAATGATGAAAAGAGTACAAACAAGAATGGACATGCAATCTCAAAACAAGAAAAATGAGCAAAGCAACATCATGATGCTCAAGAAAATAAAAAATTCAAAGAAGGAAGCATGATTTATAAAGAAACTTAATCCAAGGGAGTTGATGATTAGTGCTTGTGATTACCAAAGTTGAGAAGGAAAGAAAGATAAGTGAAAGTATGGAAGAAAGTAGCTACCTCTTCGATTGCTTACACATGATTAGTCACTCTTAACTATATTCTTCCTACCCTACCAAAGAGCCTATCATTACATCCTAATTAAAGACCTTTTTGATCGCTAATTAAAACTTTGGTGGTTTGTGAATGTAGTCCACGAGTAAGCTTATAGCGAGTCGAGCCAATCGGTTAATGAATGTTGATTTACCTTACTTGAAAGAGTGTTGAGTGAAATTGATAACCTATGTGAGGCTTGGACTTAAAAGGGACTATATTACACCTTATTCTCTTTTGATTGAACTTGTTAATTTCTCATGTCATGAATCTAATGTTGTAGGATGACTTATCATGGTTTGTAATTCTTATTGCTATTGATGTGTTATTACTTATGTTCGTTTAGTCTTTTCCTATGTGAAAATCTCTCTCCCCTTATTTTATCATTTTCATTATTCGGGGATGCACAACACTTTAAGTTTGGGGGTGTGATGAGTGATATTTTTACCTAGATTTTAATGCCTTTTTGTGTCCATTTTCGTATTATTTTATCCATTTTTGTGTACTATTTGGTTGTGTTTTGTGTTTTTATGGAAATGTATGAGAATGAGCTTAAACATATGTAAAACAGGTGAAAACGGAGCAAAAACGAAGAAGGAAGATAAAACAAAAAAGAGAAATAGGGCACGACCAAGCACGACTCGAGTGCAGAAGCTCGAGTCGAGCTCGGTCGCACGAGTCATGCTCGGTAGCACGGGCCTATCCAGAATGGCCGTGTGCCGACATCTATTCATCCAACACGGGGCCGTGTTGCAGCACACAAGTCGTGCCCAGAATTAATATACGAGTCGTGTTGCCAACTCGACTCGAGCTCTATTTGCCATCGAGAAATGTCGCCAGGACGTGACACGACTCGAGCCGTGTTACAGCACTCGAGTCGTGTTGTGTAAAAAGCTGTTGAAAATTCAGAAACCTTCTAGAAGCTTTCCAAGGGGTATTTCCAATAATTCAACAATTGATGAGATTAGATAGAGGGTTTCTACTATTTCACCTACATCACACACAATTCTCTTCATTTCATACCATCATCTTCATCCATTCTTCATCCATCCATCCACACTTGATCTCCTCCATCAAATCTACCATCCAAGTGATCAAGGAAGCAAGGGAGAGTGAGATCACAAGAAGAAGATCTCCATTGAAGACCTTCAAAAGGGGAATCTAATTCCAATTTTTCTGCATTTCTTTATAGATTGATCATGGTTTGAAAGGATTTTAATGTCTATGTTGAATTTCTTGTGACTATGAGAGGCTAATCTCCTTTGTGAGATTAGCTCCATGATTGGTGTTGGATAATTTAGTTTTTATGCAATTTGATTTTAATCTTGAATGGGCTTTGTGTATTTCTATCATTGAATGTTGATTGCTTGATGTATATGTATGATTTGTGTAATTAATTGTCATGGGCATGTGATTAGATTGAGAAATCAATTATGTGTTTAGGATAGTTCATTGAATCATTTCATCATACACTTCATGTGCATTAATTTAGAATGAGATAGAGATATCTTTCTAGATTTGGAACCCTTTGATAAAATATTTGATTAGCTTAATCGAGAGATTGGTTGATTAGGTGAGGAGAACCAAGCCATTAGTGTATTCATAGTACTTTAAAAGGGAATATTGCCTATGATTTAGTACCTAATTAGGGAACTCGTAGAGTAATTAGTACCTAGTGGGAGGTGTTTGCTTTGGTCACGATCCTATGTGCTTTTGGGAGCCTTATTGAGGGCCTACATCCTATCCATTTCCAGAGAGAGTTTAGGTGTAATTAGTGATCGCTCCTATGCCTTGTCTATGAGAGATTAGAATTAATTGCATGATTTTTTTATTATCTATACCATGATTGTTGCTAATCTCATCCTTGCATCATTTGGAACCCATTTATCTTTGCATTCATTTTATCTTAATTTCGTTCATTAGTTTAATTGCATTTATTTGCATCATATCACGATAAACTTGAGATCGCTTAAACTCTAGTGCCTTCCTCCCTATGGTTCGATAAATTCTTTAATTGGTCATCCCGACTATATACGACCAATCAGCCATCACTTGGTTTATAGCATCCAATACATCTTGTTCATAAAAAATGTACCATATTTTATGACACCATATGTCATAATTATCACCATTGAGTTTCTCACCTTTGTTCAACTTAGCGATAATAGACTTCGATGCCATGATCTTTATTAGAGATTAAAGTGATTCAGTATGTTAATAATATTTTATTAAGTTTTACGTTAAGCCAAATAGAGACATCTCAATAAATAACACAATACTTAATCTCGAAAAATAGCTCGGAGACTACTAATCATCAATCTCATCATGTGTTATATTACTAGATTCTTGCTTCAAAACATAAAAACACATTGTTCAAGTAATTAATCAAATAACATTAAACAGCCACTTTTAGACAGAACTTAAACAACCATTCACAATAGCAAAAACTCTAAGTCTGACAAGTCATGAACATAAAATTCTAATGAACTTCCTGAGTTTCCAATTAGAAATACAATGGAAATAAACTAGCGATAAATACTGATTGTATCTCTTAATTTATCACTAGATTTAAAATAACGTTCCCAATCAAATTCTTTAGTCCCCACACTAAAGACATCTCGCCCTAGAGGATCTATATGAGAATTCTTTATCTAACGTTTGTCTCGACCTCTCAATCTCAAAAAATAGAACGTCGAATCCTTCCCATTCTCAAACAGGCTAATCTCAGTGCCTATGTCCTATCTTCTACTACAGAAGCATCGACCAAAGGTTTCACTTGGTAAGTCTCCCACTTAGCCCAAAAAACCTTTTTAAGGTAGGGAGGCAAAGTGTTCGCCCAGGTCTGAGGACTAGTAATTTGAAAATACACATCACTTGGAATTATTTTGCTATAAATCAAATGCATAATCTGGTTGTAGAGTTCAATCAAAACAATTGCATAGTCTCTTATGTTGTGTGTATGTTTCATTTTATAATTCAAAAATTCATGAAAGACTTCATCCTTAGTCCTAATGTCTTCTTCTGTAATTGTTCCCGATCCTGACATGCCTCTGAGAAAAAATGAGCAACCAAATATCAAACACCAGTGTCAGTCAAACTATATCACATGAATTTCCTCTCCATATATTGCATATGGAAACAAATTTTCGAGATGCAATAGGCACATTCACAAGTGAATAAGTCCAACTCACTTTAGCTCCCACTTTCATAGGCTACAGGAGTTTGAACAATACTAACATCACTCAACACTATGAATTTAGAATTAAATGACATATTAAGGTGCATAATCAGCAAAAATGCAACCAAATAGACATCCCATAGGTTCGATATGTCACAAAATGAAGTAAAACTACAAATACACACTAAAGATGACATCAAACGCTCTAAAAACGTCACCATTGTACTACACGTGTCGAAACACGTCAGAATACATCGGACATCCGCTGGAAAAATAACCTCACGCGCTAGCATGCGCCGCTAGAAGTCTCACATGTGCCGTCACACGCTAGCACGTGCTCTCACACGCCACCACATGCTAGCTGCCAGAAGGTTGTTGGCCTGCGCATGTACCAAACGCGCCACCTCAGAAAAAGGTGTCGGTCGGCGCGTGAACCACATGCGCCACCGCCGAAGTTTCCGGTTGCCGATGCGTGAGCTTCACGTGCCATCGTCGGAGCTGTCGTCTGTCGGACCGTAACTTTCACGTGCCACCCCGGTCGCCTGCCTTTCGGTGGGCTGCGATCCCGGATTGACCTATCTGGTTTGATCCGGTTCAGCCTGGTCTGACCCGGTCTAACCCAATTCAGAGACAACTATGTTTTAATTACAGAAAGGTCCCTGAACTTTCTCTAATTTTAAAAAAATACCCCTAAAGTCTCTGAAACTTTGCAGTTTTGGCCCAATTTCGGGAGAAACTTCAAAAAAACATAACTTGAGTTTTAGAAGGCCAAAAAATGCACAAAAAATATTGACGGACTCCTCTCGACGAGGCCTTTCCAGTGGTATAATCAAAACATGCTTTTATATGCACCAAAAATGACGAAAAGTAACACCCTCAAGAATTAACGGTGAATTACAACATTAAATACACATAGCCACTGGGAAAAACCATATTTGCGTCTTACTCACATAAGTAACCCATCAATGTCACACAATACACTAATCATATAACATCAAACAGGAATCATGTGAGAACGTTTAAATCATAAAGACAGATAACTTAAAACATGAAATTCTAGAGAATAAAACGGAGTACTAACCATTGGCTCTGATACCAATGTTAGAAAACTCACATATATAATAGTACAAATCCTAATCGTGCATAGAGAGTAATCTCACTTACCTATCTCCATAGAGTTTATGTCGCCGTAGAAGAATATAAGGAATCGATTGGTACTCACGTTGTTAAACCATGATCTCTGGATCAAATCTCACAACACGGGGCCGTAGATTGTATTCCATGATATGGTACTAATGTGTGGAATATGAAAACTGGATTTTCATGTGAATAAGGAGAGAAAACACAGCGAGAGAGAAAACACTTCTCAGCATTCTGTATTATACATCTGTGTTCGGTAACGCTTCAACGTGTTTCAACGTGTTTCAGCATTTGAGCATCTAGCGTATTATTTAGTGTGAAAATCTACATATTTTAGGGTCCAATTTAGCACTATTTTATGGAATTCATGTTCGTATTTTAGCACAAAATGAATAATTTATATATATATAAGATATTAGTGCATTTGAGGTGTTATTTCGTGTTTTTAGGTGAAAAAATAGATTAAAAGTGCAAAGTTAGAATGAAGAGTGAAATCATTAAAGAATGCTGAAAAACACATGTCCAATTTGCATAATTTTTTGTATTTTTGTAGAAGTCCAAACTGATCATGTGAATAAGATTGGAAAGCTACAAAAGTGAAGGTCATTTTAGCTCTAGAAACATCTCAATTGGAGGTTAGATGAGGGAGTTATGATCAAAATAGTGAAGTGGCGCAAGCTGTGCCAACTAGCACGACTCGTGCTTAGGAAGAGAGGATCGCGTGAGCACAAAAATCATCTTAATTGGAGTCCGGATGAAAAAATTATGAGCAAAATCGTGAGGTCGCGCAATCTGCCGACAAGTGGCGCGACCACAATCTTAAATCATCACCTTCCGCCATCCATCTCTACCCTTCACCCGCGTTTCATCTATCACACTCAATCACTATATTTGCTACTTGAGAAGGAGAATGGAGGAGGATCATCAAGACGGAAAAAGAGCATAGAGAATTATTTCACACAAGGGTTTTTCTTCCTTCTTTAATTTCTTATTGTTGATTTATAGACTCATGGATAAGTTTCATTCCATAGACATGGTTGTTTCTTGTAACACCATGGGCTAATACTTTTTTGAATAGTTTTAGATTTTGAAGGTTGAATTAGATTGAATTGATGATCTAGACTAAGTTATGGATTTCTGCAATATTCTTATTCCCTTATTAATGCTTTGATTGAGATTTATATTTTTGTCTTATATGGTCTGCCCTCATTCATGATATGTCATTGTCTTATGCATATTTATGCTTGTTGTTTATGCCATAAAGTGATTATATTTGTCTATCTGTTATGGGTAAAGGGAATCTAACCATATAACCTTTATTCATTAGAATAATTAATATTGGACACTTAATATATCTATTAATTATCATTCTAAAGAATTTGCACTACACCAAATTCATTGATTAACATCGTCGAATAGACATCGATTATCCTTAAAATATGATGTCTTTTTGTTTAAAATCGATGTCTTTTCCAAAACGATGTCTATCAGCAAAAAGTAAGCTGATAGACATCGATTTTCTATGAAAATACGCTAAAAGACATCGATTTTAACTAATCGATGTCTTTCAACCAATGTCTATCTATAACTCTTAAAAAAATATGCTGATAGACATCGGGTCTAGAAACCGATGTCTTTTACCTGATGTGTATTCTCTAAAAGACATCGACTTTGCTTAATAATGCGCTGATAGACATCGTTTGATGGAACCAAACTCTATCCCTTGATGTCTTTTAAAATTTTAATTTGGACCCCAGCTGGGGTCGAACACGCGTTCTAAAGAGTTATCTTCCCTCACCTAAACCAGCTAAGCTAGGTAACACCATGAAAACTCCATTTCGTTCGAACACTTGGGAAAATTTCATCTGCAATTCTGCCCCTAAACACTCTCAATCGGAACTCTCTTACTCTTCCTGTCTTTATTGTGAAACTTCATTCCTATGAAAATTTTCAGAATCTTTCTCCTCCCAAAACTCTCAATTGAAAGGGTTTTCTACCTCCACCATGAATCCGTCAGTTACTTCTACCAATAATATCATGGACATCAGAGACATCAACAATGGTGGCTCGAATTCTCTGTGCCATTTGGTACACCATCTCATGTATTACACCGTTAGATTGACGATATGTAGGAGAGAGAAACTATACCCTAATCCTTAAACCCTAGGAGCAGTGGTTAGATTTGTTTCCCCATCTTACGTGTCAATCATATAATTGTGGCACAGAAGATGATGCGTCAAAATGGAAATCGAAGTCCTGGGATTACCGACGAGGATGAGCGATAGACGTGTGAGTGGTGACTGGAAGCAAAACTTTTGGCTGCATTCTCAGATCTGCAGCTGCGATGATCTCAAGTGACTGGTAGCAGATCTTAGTAACGGTGCTTCAGATCTGCAGTGTGGGTGGTGCTTCGGATCTGTGGTTGTGAAAGTGCGAAAATGCAACGAACATTTGTATTTTCTGGCAGCGATCGACAATGGACGACAGTGTGAGACTATAGGAAAACAACTCTTTAACGGTGAAGCTCCAATGGGCATGTCTGTTGGCGCAGACTGGGCTAGACAACGCACGGTGGCAAGGTTTTATATCTGGCGATTGTCAATTTTGGGGGCAGATACTGCAAAGCTTCGCTTTAAGTTTCTGCAGCTTCTCCGCAGTCGTCGAGCCGCTGAAGGTCACTTCACAACTGCTCTCTCTTTACCCTCGTTACTATTGTTTTGGTGAAATTGCGCATGTTCTTCTCAATTGTTCTGTATGCGTGATGAGTTTCTTTTGAAATTTCACTTATTTATTTTAATTTTATTTTGGCTCTTGAGAGAGGTACATGAACTTGAATGGATGGTACGACACAGTGTTACTCTAGTTCAATAATAATAGTTGAAAAGAATCTAAATTTATTTCTTTTTGTTTCATTCTTGAATTGGTGCTTTAAAATATGCAAGGGCTTCAAATGAAAATTGGTAACAGATCATGAAGCAATAACCACTTGCATATAACAAACTCTGAAGTGGTGTACCAGTGATACATTTAATTTCTAGACCATCAGGTTCAACATAATCTTTATAGGTTGATTAATGTTAGAAAGCCAAAAAGTTGAGCATGGAAAGTAAGTTATCTGACAATTTAAGCTTTGCATATGCTTGGCTGAAGTAAAGCTGTAGTGAACCCTTTGCATCATTTCAAAGCAATTGCTTTCTGTAGTAGCTTTGCTGGATTAGCTGTCTTAGATCTTCCAAGATTTATTTGTTCCCTCTTTATCTTACGCAGGTCTTCACATTTATGATTTTTCAATATTGTGTCTAAGGGTAACTGTGAGTACTTAAGTCTATTTTATCATGCCATCATCATGATGCACCATATTAGTTGTTGTCTATTGCTTTTATTCCTTTTTTTTCTCTCTCTCTTTTTACATAACCTGCAACGTTTAGCAAATTCAATTTAGCGAAGGTAAAAAGCATTGGCAGATCTGCACTAAATATTGTAAAGTGTACATGTAAGGTTTATTACTTCTATGTCCTTTGATGGTGATTGATTAATATTATATTTCTCTTTTTCTCCAAGATGAATGTTAGTACTTTTTGTTTGAAGTCAATATATTAATGATTGCACTTTTCACTTATGTGAATATTGTAAACTTTATTTTCTCCTTGAGAGTTTCAACCTTACAAGTTGCTTCTAGTATGGTGAGCGAAATTTTTTTTTAAAATATAATATACTCATTCACATTTATTCATGCACATCAATCAAATTAGATTTCTAGAAAAATGCTATCTGCAGTAATCTTTTTATTTGTTTTAGTACAGTTGATACTTCTCCTAAATATTTTTTGTGGTTGGAATGTAACACTTTCAAAGTTATTGAAATAGTTTAGTAACCATTTTTGTCACTTTTATACTTCTGTTGCTGATCAAAACCCACACATTCTGGATTTGGATGCTCATAAAGTTCCTGTAAAGATTCATCTAATAGTCATGTGTATTTATTACTCAGCCGTTTTGTTTCTCTCTTTTAGTCATATCATTAAGTGCTAAATTTTTATTTAAATGTTAATATCCCAATAAATAAAACTTTCTTATTTTGCAAAATGTAGGCATTATCTTTGAAGAATTACATGTTCTGACATTTTAATCTATATGTAATTATGTAAGAAGATGTTGTGAATTGCTTGGCAATACAAGAAGTATTTCAGGGAGCTTATTTTTGCATTATGACTCTTTTAGACATGACTTGTCATTTTCATTTGACTGTTGATTTATTACTATTTAATATTCATAATGATATTTATTAGTTGATAATCGATAGTGATGCACATATACTAATTTTTCATTTGAGGAATCTTATATATTATTTAGAATGTGGAAATATTTTCAAAACTGTAAATCTAAATGAATTGGCACAAGAAAGAAAGAGAAAAAAATATTCTGGCCATGTACTTAAATGGATTTTTAGAAGAAAGAAGAATGAATGTTGGTTATAAGTTCTTAAATATATTATATGATATTAAGATGATGCCTTGCAATGTAGTTAAAATTCTCAAGAGATGAATATAGTTGCTCCTAATATAAATGATTGAATTCTATTAGTGCCTTTGAAAATCTACAAATTGTATACACCTTTTTTTTCCTTTTTAATCAAAGTTATTAATAATTTTTTATTGATTTTCTTGCTTATGATGCTCCAAGTTTTGTTTACAAAATATTTTTACCATGTCATGATCAGTGAGGTAGTGGATATATTAGAATGGCATTAGAATTTTTTAATGTCACCTTAAGTCCTGATTTTTGCTTCATGTTTTGTTCCTTAATTTGTATTTGGAGAGTTCCTTTCATTACTGATAGCTGATATCAGTTGCTCTGTTACGACACATGCGATCGTGGCTTTTTGAGCTTACAACCAATACTATTACTAATATCTATTGAAACTAATGAAAATTTGAGGCTCTGACAACCAAAAAGATTGAGGTTGTGGAAAATTTGAAGGTAATACTAATGAATGCAATGTTAGCTGCTCTTGATATATTGTTCTCATAAATTTTCAGCACTGAGACTTGGTGTGGAATTTATGCATGTATCACCCAGACTTAATAAAAACATATATGAGTCAACAAATTTGTTTGAGTGTTATTGAGAGAGTATAATTTTCTACCAGCTGGATGTATTTTAGGTTTAACTGCAGTTGATGGTGGGATTTATATAATGGAAATACAACATATTAGTAAACTGTGTGGTCTCTTACTCTATATGGGTATGGAGTTGGATCTGGCTTCTCTTTTTCATGAATAGAGGGAGCAAGCTTGTTTTTTATTGGAAAATCCTTGTACTGTCAGGCTTTTGCGGGTATTGTCATGTTGGAAATGTATATTTGACTACTTGCGATTTTAACTCTTTAAGAGAAGTAATTCCGTTATCATATTTAAACTTTATTTCTAATTTTAAATGGCACAAATAAGAGATTAAACTCACATGTTTGCTCCTTTTGACATGCAACTTTCTAGCTAGTCAGAATGTAAATCGAAGCTTGAATTCCAGTCACGTGTGGCATTAATTCTTTTCAAATTTGACAGCTAAACCACAGTTCCCTCCATGGTAAATTTTCTTCTTTTGAACTTGGTCAATCAAAATTTCAGATATGATCAAAATAATGGCATTAAATTGCATATTTGTTTGTTGCAACAATATTTGTTTTTCTGTTTTGATTTTGTTTTTTCTTTTGATCGCTTTAAACCTGCAAATAAAATATGTTTAGTTTATTGACAAATTATGCATGGAAATTGTATAATCGAACTTATCAAGTGAACCCTCATAGTATCATTTTTTTCTATTTTGTCATGAAAGAAGGAAAAATATTCATTGGTCTTTGTTATGTGCGGTTAAAATACCTTAAATCTCTTTTGATTTTTATTTGCTTTATTATTATTGTTTTAATATTTTACTTTGGTAGGGGGAGTTTAGGTTAGCGCGTAGTTGTGATCTCGTGAAAGTAGATGAATAAGTAAAACTCCACAAGTAAGAGAAATGAATTATCTATTTTTTAGAAGTTTTAAAAAATACATAGATTTCTCGTTTTACTTCATTCTTTTTAGGCTATACATGTAAATTTTTATTCATGTTAACAATCTTTGTTCTATTGCAATATCTTTAAGTCATATTAACTTTTTTCTCAATAAATATCTTTAAGTCTTCTTATTAAGTGCTAAACTTTTCTTCTATCTCAGGTAATTGCAGTGAGACGAAAAGAAGATAAAGATATTATATAATGCAAGGCAAGAAGATAGAGTGGATTCGAAACAATAGGTTGGGCATCTCTCGAACATGAGATTTTTGTTTATAAATTTAGATTTTCTTTAATGTAAAATTGACGTTTGGATTTAATAGTTAGGATATTTTTGTACTTTTAGATTTGAAGGATAATTTTCTCTGTATTTTAAATTTAAAGTTTGAAATTGTTGTAAAATATTCGTATGTTTTGAGTTATATAGTAATGATTGCATTTAATTTTATTTTAATAATAATATAAATTTATATATAAAATTAAAGTAAACAAAAATAAAATATAAAAGACATCAAGTAAAAATCGATGTCTATACTAGAAAAGATATATGTGGAAAAACAATGTATTTTGATGCAAAACTGATGTCTTTTCTCAAATAGACATCGGTAAAAAACTGATATTTATTGGTACCTTGCGATGTCTTTAAGTGGATACACATCAGTTATTAACCGATGTCTAATGGATCATAACCAATGTCTTTTCTTAGAATGACATCGGTTTAAAACTGATGTCTTTTAGACCCATCCGATGTCTTTTCTTGGAAAAACATCGCTTTAAAAGTGATGTCTTATGGGTGTAAACTGATGTCTTTTAGTTGAAAGACATCAGTGGATAACCGATTTCAAAGGATGCAACCGATGTCTATACAAGGGAAAAGACATCGGCTAAAAACTGATGCCTATCAGCGCTCACTTTCAACATCGGGGGCTTCAACATCGGCTGCTTGGTGAAATAGACATCGGTTTTTAATCGATGTCTATCAGCATTTTTGGTGTAGTGTTGGTTTCTTAGATTGTTAAGTGAGAATTGAAGTTTATTTCTTAAGTACCTATAAAGGAAAGTCTAGTGCTCTATCCTTTAATGGAATTTTGCATGAAGTACCTAGAAAGGGAGTATGAATTATTCTTCTGCATCTGAGGGTTTGAACCAGATTTACGTGTTAAGTTTACTTTAACCAATGGATTTAACATAATTAAGTGATTGCTTTCATAAAATCTGCAGGAATTCTAACCGATTGTCTAGTGATTTAGTTTGACCAATTTAAACTAGATTTCCTAGAGCTATCTTGTCTTCTTTCTTGAAACACTTGTGATTGTTTGTGGTTGTTATTTTTATTTATTTTATTTAATATTTATTTTTTGCATAATTAGTTCAATAATCTCCAAAATCAGAAAATGTTACTTTATCTTAATTATTAGTAGTGCGAATTAGTTAGTGTGTATCTTATTTAACGCTAATCCCTTGGGTTTGATATTTTTACCTGATCTCACGCTCAACTACAATTAATTCCTTATACTTGGGGACACACAAAAAGGTGAACAAGCAAATGGCGTTGTCGCCGGGGATTAGATTGTTTAATTAGGAGACCACTAAATTATTTGTTATCACTTTTAATTAGGATTTTTTTATTACTTTATTTTTATTTATTTATTTGAACATATTCTGACTTTGAATTATTTTTTAGGTACATGCACGAGATGGAATTCTATGGAAATCAAAATGCTATGGTTCCTCTCCCATATTACATGGATGAGAGGTGCTATGGTTATGATTTTCCAATGAATCAAGTTTATTCTCAATACTACAATCAAGTCAGATATGAAGATGAATGGTCGTGTGCTTATAATGGAAATTCATATCAACATCATCAAGAGAACACTTATTCCTCTTCAATCAAATTTCCCATGAATCCGAGAATTAGTTTGAAGAGATGAAGAAGGATCAAGAGGAGAGACAAAATATCTTAGATTTGCTTGTGCTCTGTCTACGTCAACAAGAGGAAAGAGTAGAGGCTAAGGGTTTGAGGAAGAAACTGTTGTTCCATTGCGCAGTAGAATGCAGTCTGAAGGTCCTAAGTTATCGTCTGAAGAGTATAAAAGCATTGACGTAGTAGAGGAAATCGCCAAGGAGAACTTACCCATAATTCTGTCTAAAGATCCATTAGAAACAAGTCTGAGCGAATTTCTTACTCTTCCTACTACTATTACTGATGATTTTTCTAATGAGCATTCTCTTGAATTCCTTGAATGTTTACATAAATCAACTAATTGCAGGGACTTAAAAGGAGAAGAAGCAAGAGTTGAGGAACTAAAGTGGAAGGAGCGATTCCTTTCACTCGAGGAGGAAGTTACTGAGCACCTAAAGGAGAAAGAAGAGCAAAGTCAAGAAGCAACCGAAGATGACTTGAAGAATGAAATGAGCATGTCTAAACCTTTAAATTCTTTAAGTTGCATTAAATTTGATGATATTATTTTTATTGATTTTGTTTTATCTAATGATTCCTCTCATATTATTAGGGATAAGTTATTAGAAGAGAAGTTGGGAATTTTTGTTAGAAAAAGAAATAAGTGGTGGAGTAGAATAGAGAGATTGATGAGATGTGATAAAAATATGGTTGACATAGTAAAGATAAATTTTAAGAATGCCAACGAGGCCATCCCTTGCCACAAGTACATGATTGATGAAGAAGTACAAAGATTAGAGTACGATGGCAAGGATGAAAGATATCAATGGTCATTCTGATGTGCCTATTGATTTTCGTAGAGCTCATCGACGTTAAACAAGAGCACTTGGTGGGAGGCAACCCATCATTTTAGTGCTTTTATTATATTTCATTTGTTGTATCTTGTATTATGTGATTTATACTCCAGGTGCGTGCTTACACTTAAGGTAATTACATCCTTTGAAATTTAGATTCAACTCACGTTTTCATCTAAGTTTGGGGGTTGTGATGTTCTTCCCTTGTTCCAACCGCACCTAGGTATGTTGACTCTGTTTGTGATGCTTGGAGGTTAAATTTTTTTTAGAATTTTCAGAATTTATTTATATCTTTCGAATTTTTTTGTGACTTTTCAAGTGTCTTGTGTGTCTTTTGTGTTTCTTAGATTTGGTGTGATTTTATTTTTGGTTGAAATTTTTATAGTTCTCGTATGATATTACTGATGAAAATTGTTTGAGTGGTGATGAAAAAGAAGTGAGTTCTATCTGAGGCCTATGCCTGACCAAGTTGAATAACTCGAGGAGCTTGCAAGATGTGGAGGAGATTAAGACCAGGTGCCTTCGTTTCCTTATTTTAATTTCTATGTGTTAAATTGTGTGGATTATTGAGTAGTTGGGACACTTATGTTTGAGTTTCTAGTTGTGTGCCTAGTAAGGATTTATTTGTTAGATTTTTGCCAAAAAATTATATTCTCTTGAAATTGATGAAGGGATTGTACTTAAGTTATATTGTGATATGAAGTTCTATGTGTACATGTGAGATATTGCTTACCATGAAGAGTGCTCTGTTACTTGTTAAAACCCATGTGAGATTTGAGCCTTATTCATATACATAATCACATGATATTTCTTTCTGGTGAGTATCATTCTTGTGTGTGTATTCTAAAACTTGCCTCTTGTCTTGCTTGAGACTACATGTTATGTTAGATTATGGGAGATGATTTAAGGCTATCCTTGATTATTATGAGTCACTTAGTCAAATAATTCTCTACCATATGATATTTTATTCGTAGTTAGCCCCGTTGAACCTAAAACCTCATTTTTGGCAACCTATGAGAAATGACCACTTTGAGCAACTTAATGATTTTTTTGAGTCATGATTGTCCTTCTAGAAGATATTTAATGGCTTTACAAAGTGTGTTGATGGAGCTTGATAACAGCTTCAGAAAGAATGTAATTGGTGTTGAAAGAGTGATTGAGCTTGAAAATGCATCTAAGAAAAATCATGGAGTAGTACTTAAATCTAGTACTCTATTGAAACAAATACCCTAGGGTAGTGCCCTAAACTGGTACCCTATGGAGGATGAGTGAGGTAGTGCCCAAAACTGGTACCTCAAGAGAAAAAAAGGAAGAAAAAAATGTATATGTTTTGCTTGGAAGAGAAAAATTAAGGAGATGAGGAGGATGATGTGCTTAGTTGAAGTGATTAAGAAGAATGAAGATCATGATGGATCGCGACTTGATTGATCCGAGTTTTGAGTCACTGATCCATATATTTTCTACTTTAACCAAAGAGCCAACATTACATCCAAATAAAAGTCTTTTTTGATCCAATTATCGAATCATACTTTTTAGTAGTGGAGAGTGTTAGGCATAAATTGCGCACTCCAATTAAAATCCCCAAGTGTAGGGATGTCAATTGTAGAGGCAAGTACCCCAGTTAAAAAAAATATCATTCCCACTGAGACAGTTAATTATCCACTTAACTTATATTACTATTCAATTAGAATTAACATAACAAATTTCCAAGTGTTTGAATAAATTAATATCTAAAATTCTTGAAACAATAAATAACAGAATAAATAAAAGCGATGAATTATTCAAGATTAATCAAGAGAGAAATAACAGCTCTAAGGTATCAGGTTTAATGCAGTTGCTTTGGTCTCCTAGAAGTCCTACTATTAATTCATATTGTCTTAATGGAAATACATTATGAGATAATGCGTTAATAGTTCTAAACCTCCTTCTTAGATACTAATAAAGCAAATTTCATAAACCTCCGGATGACCAATTCGACTAACATATATTCTCTGAAAGTACTACTCAAACCTATTCACTTCCTACTTGAATTCTTAATTGCATTGTTTCACTAAGACACTCAAGTACCTTGTTTACCAGCCCTTAAGATTATCGTGTTCACGGGCAAACTACTATAATCCCTAGCAAACAAACAATATTAAACACGTATGCACACAAGCTAACACAACATATCAAGCATCACGAGCAACATCATTAATATGCTATGAAGACGTTACAAACGTATAATAAAGTTTGGATAAATCAAATAAACAAGGATTATAAACAGTATGAATTCACAAAGTTAATTTAGGTTCCCAAATCAACTACATTAATCCCTCAATCCTTAGAACTGTAAAGGTACTTAGTCCATGAGGTTACACAAAACCCTCATGGCTATCAAATTCATAACAGAATCAATAATTAAAAAGAATAAAGAAAAGATATGAAACTCTAGTGTCATGTGGTTCGCGTTCTTCCCCCGTCTCTCCGATTGGATTGGCTCTCAAAACCCACTTAAATCTTCCTCCGGACCGATGGGATGGATGGATGAATGATT
Source organism: Pogostemon cablin (assembly GCA_023678885.1). NCBI lineage: Eukaryota > Viridiplantae > Streptophyta > Magnoliopsida > Lamiales > Lamiaceae > Pogostemon > Pogostemon cablin. The sequence continues at coordinate 15,844,639 of CM042995.1, forward strand.
TGATGTGAGTGGGTAGATGGATGGATGGTGCGTGATCGAATTCACGATGTATTTTTGTTATGAATGATCGATCCCTCTCAAAGTATTTGATCCCCCTTTTTATACCATGAGCCACGAAAACTGACTTTGTTGGGCTATATTTCACGTTTGTCACACACAGAGGATTAAAAATCCTAATTTTTGGCCCAAACTTACACAACATGAGTTGGAGTGACCAACTCGAGTTACCAACACAACTCGAGTTGACTTATGTTGCAACTCGAGTAACCCGACTCGAGTCGTGTTGCCAAGTCGTACGTCCACCTATCAAGTTGAGCTGTCATGCTCTGAAATTTATTTTTCTCCGTACACCAATACGAGTCGAGCTGGCAAATCAAGCTACTACCTGTCAACTCATGTTGGCTCTCTGGACACCATTCACCGCTGCTCTGCCTCACACGACATGCAACTTAGCTTGCCTCAGATGCTACTCGACTCGAGCTACAAGTCGAGTTGCCCAAGATAAGTCGAGTTGACTCACTGATCAATTCTGACCCTCTACGGCACTTTACTCGACTCGAGTTGCTACGTCGAGCTGACCCTTGCAACTCGAGCAAGGTCTTCTTGAGCTCGTTTCTTGCCCGTCTTCGATTTTACTTCATTTTAACCTGTTTTAACCTTCAAAATTTCACAAAATACATTAGTAGCACCATAATTATGCAGAATATATAAACAACGCAATCCAACACGAATATATGGTATTATTCTGACAGAAACAAGGCAATATGACACCGAAAAGACATAGATTTCCACTCTCATCAAAGAGTTTGAGACTTTTGGCAAGCTTATGGTTACGCATGCACTTGAATTGAATTTGAGCTTAAAAATCATACCCCATAAGTGTACATCTTTTATACTTGAGTGAGAGTGATATACATCCCGTGAGAATAAGTTGATGGAGTATTTTAATTGGTGGAGATTGTCTTAACTCGTATGCTATGAATGAATTATTGCATGTAATGAAAGTTGCATGAATGGAGTTGATGACAATTGTATTTTGAATGGCCTAGATGTCACATCCCTTGTTTTCCAATTGATTTACACACTATCTTTCTTCTTTGCTCGATTTTGTAGTTCGGGGACGAACAACATCTTAAGTTTGGGGGTTTGTTTAGTGTAAAAATCTGCATATTTTAGGGTCTGATTTAGCACCGTTTTATGGAATTCATGTTCGTATTTTAGCACTAAATGATTCATTTTTATATATTTAAGATATTAGTGTATTTGAGGTGTTATTTCGTATTTTTAGGTGGAAAATGGATTAAAAGTGCCAAGTTGGAATGAAGAGTGAAATCATTAAAGAATGTTGAAAAACGCATATCTAATTTGCATAATTTTTCTGTATTTGTGTAGAAGTCCAAAATGATCAAGTGATATATGGTTGAAAAGCTACAGAAGTGAAGGTCATTTTGACTCAAGAAACACCTCAATTAGAGGTCATATGAGGGAGTTATGATCAAAACGGTGATGTCGCGTAAGCTGTGCAGACCAGCACGACTCGTGCCACTTTTGCATGACTCGTACCCTTACATTATTATAGCTTTATAATTTCTTTATATAGATAGAAATATTATGAAGAGAGGATCACGTGAGTATAAAAATTATCTCAATTGGAGTCCGGATGAAGAAGTTATGAGCAAAACCGTGAGGTCGCGCAATCTGCCGACAAGTGGCGCGACCCTGCCCAATTTTCTGCCCGTTCGTGTTTTTGACGTGAAAAAGCCTTATTTTAAGGTGGAATTCGAATTTTATCAGCCTTCAACTATAAAATGAGCCCTTGGGGTGTTTCAAACAAAAGTTCTCCATAACTCTCTACCAAACCCTTTGGGCTACACAATCTTAAATCATCACCTTCCGCCATCCATCTTTACCCTTCACCCGCCTTTCATCTATCACACTCAATCACGGTATTTGCTACTTGAGAAGGAGAATGGAGGAGGATCATCAAGACGGAAAGAGAGGATGGAAATTTATTCCAGACAATGGTTTTTCTTCCTTCTTTAATTTCTTATTGTTGATTTATAGACTCATGGGTAAGTTTCATTCCATAGACATGGTTGTTGCTTGTAACATCATAGGCTAATACTTTTTTGTATAGCTTTAGGTTTTGAAGGTAGAATTAGATTGAATTGATGAGCTAGACTAAGTTATGGATTTCTGTAATATTCTTGTTCCCTTATTAATGCTTTGATTGAAACTTTTATTTTTGTCTTATATGGTCTGCCCTCATTCATGATATGTCATTGTCTTATGAATATTTATGCTTGTTGCTTGTGTCATAAAGTGATTATATTTGTATATCTGTTATGGGTAAAGGAGATCTAACCAATAACCTTTATTCATTAGAATAATTAATATTGGACACTTAATATATCTATTAATTACCATTCTAGAGGATTTGGTTTCTTAGATTGTTAGGTGGGAATTGAAGTTTATTTCTTAAGTACCTATAAAGGGAAGTCTAGTGCTCTAACCTTTAATGGAATTTTGCATGAAGTACCTACAAAGGGAGTATGAATTATTCTTCTGCATCTGAGGGTTTGAACCAGATTTATGTGTTAAGTTTACTTTAACCAATGGATTTAACATAATTAAGTGATTGTTTTCATAAAATCTGCAGGAATTCTAACTGATTGTCTAGTGATTTAGTTTGACCAATTTAAACTGGATTTCGTAAAGCTATCTTGTCTTCTTTCTTGAAACACTTGTGATTATTTGTGGTTTTTATTTTTATTTATTTTATTTAATATTTATTTTTCTGCATAATTAGTTTAATAATCTCCAAAATCAGAAAATATTACTTTGTCTTAGTTATTAGTAGTGCGAATTAGTTAGTGTGTATCTTATTTAACGCTAATTCCTTGAGTTTGATATTTTTACTTGGTCACACGCTCAACTACAATTGATTCCCTACACTTGGGGACACACAAAAAGGTGAACAAGCACGTATCGTATGCATATAACAGCCTCCACGCGTAGTATATATCTCTAAGGAAATGGGAGTTAAAAATTATTTCATTAACTCCCTCTATCTCTCTTATCCACTTATTCATATGTGGAAAATAAATAAATAATATCAATTATTATTTACATGATGTAACGATATTAAATTGAAAATATTATATGGCAAAGGTTATATAGTTATTATTGATTCATATTTTTTTATGTTAAATAAAATCCAAGAAGGTTGTGAGTGTTATATTATGAACTTATATTATATACTAAATAAATGGATACGTTAATTCATAATTTTGACTCATATAAATGGATGATTGTTAATTCATATAAATGGATGATTGTTAGTGATATACTAGCGTTTGAACCCGTGCATTGCACGGGACAAAGGTATTCTGATGTTATTTAAACGCGAAAGAGAAGTATAAATTATGTCTTTTGGATAAATCATTCTATCCCTGCCCGAAGGAGAAATCTAGTAATACCGTCTCATGCAGCAGTAAGATTGTCCAAAAAATAGTGTCATGTGTTGCATGGTCAGGGATTTGTCAAATAAATAGCTTTTAACTAAAAATATAAATTAATTTTATTGTTATAATATACTCCCTCCATAATACATGTTATGTAGACTTTTTGGGGACAGTATACCAAAAACCACTGGGGTAAAATCTTAATTTCACTCTTTCAACCAACACTATTCCCTACCGATAAATGGTAAACCCTCGGGGTACAGTATGCCCTAAACTACTGGATAATAGTATACCATAAACCAAAGGGATAAAGTCATAATGTTACAATTGGAATAAACGCTAAATTCTGCCGATAAATATTAAACACTCGATCGACATTATGCCCTAAACCACTGGAAAAAAGTATATCATAAATCACAGGGATAAAGTCGTCATTTCACTGCTGATAAATATTAAATCATACAATTTTATGTAATATCATATTAGGTAGTTGTATATTTATTAATTTGTATTTAGGTACCCGTATTTATTTAAAGGTACCATATCATATTTTTTTAAATATCAACTGCTCATACCCGAATCTGTGTTGTTTAAAATTTATTACTATATTTGTAACTACTCCAAAATTATTTATCAATATGCTTAACAACATCTCATCCATTTATTTTATTTTTATTTTATCTCATCCATTCATTTTCTTGGCCTTGAATTCATAATATCATTTGGACAATCTTTATCTATATTGTTGTAACATATTATTTATTTTATATATAAGAAAACACACTTTAAAAGTCAAAATTATACCAAAATTTTCTCTCCCATTTTATACCTAATTTAACTTGGTAATATTAAATCTTGACCCTTCATTAGTTATTATAACATCTTATCCCTTGATTGTGATTACCAATCTTTAACAACATCTCATCCATTTATTTTATTTTTTATTTTATCTCATCCATTCATTTTCTTGGCCTTGAATTCATAATATCATTTGAACAATCTTTATCTATATTATTGTAATATTTTATTTATTTCACATATTTTTTTATTTTATTGTCTTTTTATATATTTAAATTATTTTTTTAATTTCTTTTTTAAAGGTAAATTATTTTTTATTATATAAACTCATATATCTAAATTATTAATTGAAATTTATTGTCAAAAGTAATATTTCTTATTTTGTTTTTAATGTGAATACGTTTACATAATCTTTATATTTATTGTCTTAATATTTTATTTATTTTGTATATTATTAATTTTATTGGCCAAAATATTTTCTTATGTTAAACACTTATTTTAATTGTAAATATTGTCTAAATAATAAATTAATTCAATATCAAAAGAGAATTTATATTATATTTAATTAATAATAAAACATTTTTAATAAAATATTATTTTAAACAATAAATAAATATAAATATATATAAAATAAATGAATATTAAATTAGTATAGATAACCCGCAAGTTTTGATAAATGTGTATGAGACGGGTAAGGGTATGATAATGATACGGGATGGGTACATACTATTACTACATTATCTATAAAATTTATGCAATATGTTATAAATAATTACTCCATATTTTTATGAATGTAAAAGTTACTATTATCGAATCGGATGTAGTATATATATATATATAATACATTTAAAATAATATTTTAATCAAATTTTTTTCAAATTATTTAAATAAATTACAGACCCTTTAATTTAATCAATTTTCAAATCTCTTATTTCAAAAATTACAATGTGATAATCCTTCCACCTACTTTAAAGATGGTCATTTGTTTCACGTGAATTAATGAGTATTATTTTTTTTACTTGCATGCTATAATTTTATATTTTTTCCTCAAAATTTATGCACATAATAATATAATACTTTTATTGTACCATAAAATTATTGCTTGTTTTTTCAATAAAATTTATGCAATGTGTTATAAATAATTATATTTTTAGGAATGTAAAAATTATTATCGGGCCGGAGGTAGTATATATAATACATTTAAAATAATATTTTAATCAATTTTTTTCAAATTATTTAATTAATTTAAATAAGAAAAAATTACTATTAGATACACACTTTGTATCCCTAATTACTATTAGATACATTGATTTGAAATAATTACTATCACATACAAAATATTAAAGTAAAATATCAAATATAACCCTAAATCCATACACTTTTAAACCACAAACCCTAAATCCCCACCCACCGCCTGACCACCACCGGTCGGTCTCTGGAAACTGCCGGACCGCCGGTCGACCGCCTGCCGACTGCCTGAAAAGTCCAGGATCGTCGCTGCCGCTACCTGAGCTCTGCCGGGACCACCGCCGGACCATCACACTTTTTGCTGCACACACTTTTTTTACTGCACACACTTTTGTTACTGCACACACTTTGCTGCATTCGAATTTTTACTGCACACAACATTTATGTGCAGCACATTGAAGGGATAATATTGGAATATCACTATATATTTTTGTAGTTAGTAGTAATATTTTTGTATGTTTGTATCTCATAGTAATTAAGGGTTTTTTTGTGTACCTAGTAGTAATCCTCCCTTTAAATAAATTATAGACCATTTAAATAATTTAATCAACTTTCAAACCAGTGATCTCAAAAAATTACAATAAGTAGTGAGTAGTGAATCATATGTAGGATCATTTTGCTGAAAGAATAAAATTGATCAATTTGGAGTGAACGCTCAAAATGGTAAAATTGGGATATTTAGGATAGACGAAGAGGGTATAAGTAAAATAAAATAAAATAAAATAAATATCGATGTTAGGAGTACCCGTAATTCGTATCCATTTAAATGTTCACCATCCGTGATCGGACATGTCCAATTTAAAAAATTCATAATAATATCATCCCAAATATATTATTGTATTGCATCCCATATGCTTGGTTAATGTTTACCTAAGGGTGAAACTAATCGATATTAGGACCGATGAGAAAATTATTCACAGGTAATATATTTATTTCTCGGTTTTGTTTCTATAAGAAAAATTATTTACACAGATTCTATTCATAAATTGAAAAATAAAAAATTAATAGATTGTTCACTTAAAATTGTTATTATATTTTGAAAAATGAAAATCTTTCTCTCATAGATTTTTATGAATCTCCTAAAAACTACATTTAAACTTAGGCATAATTTGATTATAAGCATTTCAATTAATTATATTATAAGAGTGCTTCCTATAACCTTTTATATATATTTCTCATAAATTAGTTTGATACTATTTTAAAGTATTTTTTATTGATTAAAATTAATATTTTAAATGAACTTATACTATTACTGATTAAATATAAATTAAATATAATATAATTCTATTACAAAAATATGACCTAAACCCTAATTTTATAAGTTATTATAATAATAATTGAATAATATTATAATAAACCCTAAATCCTAAAACAATATTCCTAAACCCTAAATCAATATAATGTATTTAAATTAATTTTATAAGTTTTTATAATAATTAAATAATATTACCCTAAACTATATAATTAAAAATTAATTCAAATTGTTTAGGAATAATTAACATTATAATTTGAAATAATTAAAATTAGTAGTAGTTATGTATTATATTTACTGAAAAAATTAATATTAAGCACATATATAAGGAATCATTTTAAATTAGGATTTATTACTATCTAATACAAAATATATACAAATATTATTGGTAGATACATTGAGATAAAAATATTACTAATACATAGAATTTATTAGCGTGAGATACCTAAAATATCCTTATATAATAATGAAATATTCCCTGTCTACCTACCGTTGTCATCATAACTGCAGGAGCACGTATTCCCCCTATCTCTCATGTTGTTTGTAAAATTGAATCTCAATAGTATTTTTTTGCTGATATTAGTAGTACGTTTGACTAATTAATGGTTCATATCTCTCCATTAATGTGGAGTGGACTTCTAGACGTTGGCAATGGTGCTTTTGTTCTTCTGCGCAGTTATCTTGTCCTTAACACAAATATCGTAAGTATCATGTATGTATATTTCTGAACACAAGTGAGGGTTCATGATGTATATATATTTCTGAACACAAGTGAGGGTTTTACTCACTTATGAACTATATGAGTGAAAGAAATTGATTATTAGTTATTTTGTCCTTAACGCAAATATCGTGAATACAATGTATATATTTTTGAACACAAGTGAGGGTTTTACTCACTTATGAGCGATATGAGAGAGATAAATTGATTATTAGTTATTTTGTCCTTAACACAGATATCGTGAGTACCATGTATATATATTTCTAAACACAAGTGAGGGTTTTACTCACGTATGAACGATATAAGTGAGAGAAATTAATTTTTAAATTCTGAACACCACATATATATAAATTTTTGAACGTTAAAGAATAAAAATTTCTTAACACAAGTTAATTAAATTCTTTTTGAACAAACACCACGTATATATAAATTTCTGAACACAAATTATTAAACTCTGAACATAAATATTTTGAACACACATATATGAATTTTTGAATACATGAATACGGGAGTATTATTGGGCTTTTAATGAATATAAACTTCCATCTATTTTTAAGAAGAGAATTATTGGGCTTTCAATCAATATAAACTTCCACCTATTTTTAAGGAGAGAATTAAGGAATGATTTTTTTTTCTCTTCAATATTACGTTAAATATCTACATTCTTAAATTATTTTTGAACATAATTAAAATAAGGGTAAGAATAGTATTTTACTAATTACTAATGCATTAATTTATACTATTTTTAATCAAATGTATCTATTAGTAATTATGATGTATAAATTGTACCTATAAGTAATGGACCCTATAAATTAAATAAGGTATCATTATTATGATACAAAAAAAATCAATGACCAAAATCTAATATGATAATTGTGATGAATGGATGAGATAATCTAATATCTTAATTGTGATGAATGGATGAGATTGAATAATGTTATGAACGGATGAGATTAAAAAAAGTTTAGTAATCAAAATTAATGGTATAAATTAAAATTTAGTTCAATTTTGACTTTTAAAGTGTGTTTCATTTTATATAAAGATTATGAATTCATATAGAGATTAGTATTGGAAGGTGGTTAGTGTTAAATAAATTAAAAAATATATATAAATGATTAAAATAAAAATGGATGACTGTTAATATAGGTATTATTGATTCATCATTTTTAAAGTCAAATAACATCCTAATTTATATGCACACAATGAACAGAGTGACTTAAATCAATTGTGCATACCAATTGACATGCACGGGTGAATTGATGTATTCATGATATATACTTTTGTTTAATATAAACCATCAAAACATTTCATTTTCTTCAACTTATTTAAAAATGAGTTGAGATTAGGTGCACTCATATGTGTATAATTTTTTATTTTATTTTGAAGTATAATATGTTTCTTAATAATTATATATTTTTTTACATTAAATTTTTCATAAAAAAAATTAGTATCTATATGTCTATAACTTCTTATTTAATTGTGTGTACATATTTTTTTAATAATTGTATATTTTTTTATATTCAAATTTTCATTAAAAAACTAACAATTAAATTGTATACATTTTTGTTCATAATTGTATATGTTTTTTGTTCATATTTGTATACGTTTTTTAAAATGGGTATACCTTATCTTAGGGTACATCCGGGTGCACAATATAATTAGCTTTTAAAAATTTAAATTTTAAATGTGTTTAATTTTTTAATTTTAAATTGATTTTATTTAAAAATTATATTAAATTAATGGTCTTCTCTTGATCTTCAATTTAACATCTATATTATCAATATAATAATATAATTAGAGTAGTAGATTATCATATTTAAATAATTTCTTTATTTTGAATTATTTTTATAAAAAATTTATTAAAATATTTTTAGAAGAATAAGAAATTTTTTATTCTATTTAATCTATTTATCATTAAAAAAATTTATTTTAATAAATATAGTTTATTAAAAACTCTTAAAATAAAAATTCATGAAAAAATAATTCTTAGTTTAACATTAATTAATTTTCTTAATTTTTTATACCAAAATAATTTATAATTTATAATTATAAATGAGAACTCTTATAAACAAATTATTTTTATAAGTTTATACCGTCCTTAACATTATTTATTTAATTTTAGGAGAAAGTGAATTATAAAAATGGGCAAGCGTGAGACCGTCTAAGGTGAGACAATTTTATACTTTTTAAATTAGTTATCACTTTCGCTATAATATATATGTCATCACTTCTTATTTATATTATCATTTGTATTAATTGAGTATCACTTTTCTTTATATAAAGTATCACTTTTTATTCGTTTCAAGTAAGCCGATCTCACACAAGTCTTTATTTATAAATATATATTTTTCATAATCTTTTATGATATTAAAGTTAATTTTTTATTTTTGAATTTTTTGTAAGTTGGTAATGAATTAAAGTAAATAAGTAAATAAAATAAATGTGACAAATTTGATTGGTAGGTATAATTCACACACAATAATAAGAGAGTTATGTCAAAATTATCAATAAACATTCAATTACATTTTTTGTATTTTGTTTTTTAAAAATCTATTTCATCCAAATTTTCAAAAATTTATAACTTTTGAAAACTAATTAATTATCTTTACGATCATTAAAATGACACCCATGTTGATACACATATAAAAATAAAATTAAATATATTAAATATATAATTAAAAGAATGATATTTTAATTAATTTTTGTATAAAAATCAATTAAATTGTGAAAAAATCAAATGATTCATATCAAGGAGACAGAGAGAATATAATATTTTATCAATACTATTTAGCTAAAACTTGTGTGCCTCGGGGCACCGTGCGTGCAGATACCTTTAGTATTAAATGGTATTTCTTAGTATAAAAATGTGTACCTTTATTTTCTGGAAAAAAAAAGAAGTTTTTTAATAAAAGTGTATCTTTTAGAGCAAAATATTGTACCCTTATTAATTAAAGTGTATACCCTTTAAAAAAATGTTGTACTCTTACATACTTTGTGCATATGGAGATACAAAACAATTTTCATTATAAAGAGATCATTGCTTATTTGTCTTACAAAAATCATTTTATGAATCGATTTTAAATAGAGCTTTGCCTTAAAAATAATATTTCAATAATCTCGCGTATTCGTACTAATTTATTCGTAACTATAGATAAATTGAACGTGGCTTGCTGCTTAATATTTTGTACTACTAAAGACGTACAGAAAATTAACTCATAAAATAACTTTAATCTGCTCATATAGCGAGCTCCCTGCCAAGCCCATTTCAAGCAGGCCCAGGCCCGATTTAATGGGCCGGTTACCAGCTTTGGCCCATAATATATATATATATATATATATATATATATATATATATATATATATATATATATATATATAGTGCACTTTCTTTATTGCGTAATATTGCCAATTTACCCTTCATCCGGTAACTACATTCATACTATATTGTATCGTGAAAAAAGATGGTTTCGCTTTGCACTTCAATCCGACATAATTATGAGGGAGATAAATCATGATAATTCAATTAATTAATAAGTATTGGACCTTTTTAACTTATTATACAAGAGTTTTCTTAATTAAGAGGTTGCTCCCACCTTACAAGTGTGACTCGATTATTTGACCATTGTACAAGTTGTTCATTACTTAACCAATTGAATTGTCTATACAATCGTGTCCATGCATTATATGTTTACTTGAATCGATGATAAAGTGAATTTATCGTCAACCATACTACTTCATCCCATTTATTTACAATTATTATATCGTCAACCATATTACATCCCATTTATTTGCAATTATTATCTCTTATGTATCACGAACAATTTCATTTCTCAAATAAAAAAAATTAATTACTATGTGCACCCACTTTAAAAAATGTATACAATTATAAATAAATATAGGGAGGATTACTACTAGGTACACAAAAAAACCCTAAATTACTATAAGATACAAACATACAAGAGTATTACTACTAGGTACAAAAATATATAGTGATATTCCAATATTACCCCTATTAATGTGCTGCACATAAATATTGTGTGCAGCAAAAGTTCATGTGCAGCAAAGTGTGTGCAGCAAAAAAAGTGTGTGCAGGAAAAAAAAAGTGTGTGCAGCAAAAAAATGTGGTGGTCCGGCGGCGGCGGTCAGTCAGCTTTTCCGGCGGCGGCAGTTTTTCGACCAGTTTTTTTTTTTTTTTTTTTTTTGGACGAACAGTTTTTCCGGCGACCGGCTGCCGGAGCTCCGGCGGCGGCGGCGCGGCAGCTTTCTGGCGACCATTTTTTTTTTTTTTTTTTTTGACGAACAGATTTTCCGGCGACCGGCCGCCGGAGGTCCGGCAGCGGCAGCGGTGGTCCGGTGGTGGGTGGAGGTTGGGGTTAGTGTTTTAAAGGTATATGGGTTTAAGGGTATATTTGGTATTTTACTTTAATATTTTGTATTAAATAATAATTATTTTAAATCAATGTATCTAGTAGTAATTAGGGGTACAAAGTGTGTACCTATCAGTAATTATTTCATAAATATATATATACTAATGAATAAAAATATACAAAATAGAGTGAATTTTCTAAATTTTTTGAATAAAAAATTCAATGAAAAAATTTATACTATTATTAAAAAATATGCATACAATATTAAATATTCCCTCCATCTCATTTCAATATTTACATTTGATTTTTGCACGTTGATTAAAAAATATAATATTTTAATAGATAGTGGGTGGAAAAATATAATATTCAATGTAAAGTGGGTAGGTGTATTAGTGTTGGATGATATATTAATTGTTTTTAGGTGGGTCCCATATTCCAAAAAGGAAAACGTAAACATTGAAATGAGACGCACAAAATAGAAACGTAAACATTAAAGCGGGACAGAGAGAGTAATATTTATATAGTGTACATCCAAATGCATAATATCAACTCAAAAAATTAATACCCATTCAATAAAATCATAAATCACAATACACTTTAATTTTCAAAATTAACCCCTTTTTTTTCAAATCACATGACTTAATTATTAATTTATTTTAATCATTATTAAAAATACTGAATTACTCCTATAAAGTAAGTTAAAAATATTTTTTTCTAAATTCGTATCTAACTAATATTTCATTAAATATTATTATGGGATTAAATATTATTATGGGACGAATGGAACATTTTTTTTAGGTATTTAACTAATTGGCTGATATAGACATGCATAAAAAAAGAACCAACTGTTCAAACAGGAGATCACCAAAACATAATCGAAACCGGTAATATTCCGGTTCGCACTATGGAGGAGCCGAAACCGACAGTTTTTACATTCTTTTTCTTTTCTTTTCTTTTTTCGAAAATTCAAAATTTACTATTCCAATTATTTGATTTTTGAAAAATAAATGGTTAAATGAAATTACTACTCCTACATTTTTTTATGCTTAAAAAAAACAAAAACAAATTAAAAAAAAAAAACCATAACCATAACCGCATGGAACCGGTTTTTTTATTTTTTTTGAAGTATGAAGTTAAAAAAATTATTATACACCCCCTCTTAAATTATTTATTTTGTTATTTTGATCTGTAATAATACAAAGTATCAATTTTTTTTCAAAAATGTGGAAGCCACGTGCACTTCTAATACAATTAAAATGTCAACATACTGCCTCCAATTTTAATCTCTATATATTTTCAATATAAGCGTCTCATTTCAATATTTATATTACTCTTTTTTTTGATAAAATTCACACAAAATAATTAATTTACTCCCTCCGTCCGGTTCTAAGGTATCCATTTACTTTTTGTACGTGGATTAAGGAGTATTATTATTATATGTAAAGTGTGTAGTTGTATTAGAGGAAAGTGGTGGGCCATATTGTGTACTTTTTTACTAAATAGGGGAAATGAATACCTTTGAAGCGGACGCTAAAATAGTAAAATGGATACCTTAGAAACGGACGGAGGGAGTATCTTCATGGGACTCGCACACAATTCTAATACAACTACCCAATTTATATTAAAATAAAGTGTTGATATCTTATGCATCCCGATGCACACGTGCACCCAAATGTGTATTAATTTTTATTCAATAGTATATGGAGTATTTATTTTTTAATAATTATATGACTTATTTACATTTTATTTTTCATTAAAAAAAACTAATAGAAATTTCGCTAACAAAATATATAAGTTTTTATTCATTAGTGTATAAATTTTTGTACGTGGGTGTTCACCCAGGTGATAAAACAATTCGCTTAAAATATTATACCTCTCAACCTATTATACATTAAAATATTATATATTATTCCTTAATCTCTGTGAAAAAATAAATGTAAACATTAAAATAGGACGAAGGGAACGTACACTTCACTAATACAAATCCTACTTAAACAATAATACTTTATAATCCATGTGAAAAAATAAATTGATACATTAAAAAGTACCGATGGAGTATTAAACATGGTGATGTCTCTATTAAGGCTTTGAAATTTTGATTTTGATTTTGAAAACCTAATGAATACTTTAACTTTTTTTTTTATTTTTTTTTTGATAGGTTCTAAATTTATGTTAAATAATTGTGTACGAATGTATCATATTATATATAATTTTTATTTAAAAAAAAGGAGAGGATATATATATATATATATATATATATATATATATATATATATATATATATATATATATATATATATATATGAGAATATGAGAAAAGATAATATATAAAAGGTGTGTTAGTTGAGAATTAGTATATATTTGTATGCGTATATATGTGGTAGAACATTACTCGAGTAAATTATAAATAAACCATAAAGTAAAATAAATCACAAATCAAATGGTTAAATAAGTTATTAGTAAACTATAAGGTTGAAATTATAATTATATTAAAAAATTAATATTATCTTGAAAGTGAAATTATAATTATATTTAAGAATTAATACTTAAAAAGTAAAATAAGACATAAATTGCAAAGGAAAAGTTTATGAAACATAAAGAGTGAAATTATAATAATTATAATTTAAATGTAAATATTAAATTCTTAAAGATAAATATTAGACCTAAAAATATTTAATTTGTCCATGAACTATAAAGAAAAAATAATTAAAATTAAAACACTCCTATTTAGTTACATTTCATTAAATTGTTTATATAATTATTTTGAAAGATGATTTTCACGTATTCTTAACAGATTATCACTAATAAAAATGCAAAATTTTCATTTTATTCATCTGACAAAATTCATTATACATGAGGGTTTCATGTAAAATTTGTTCGTTACTTTATTGGACATTTACATTATGTAGATAAAAATTAATTTTGTTTGTACAAGCCTCCAACTGCCCCTACTTCTAGCGACTATAGGCTTTAACGACATGATAGACTATCGCATTTACCCATATACCCACCTATTTCATTTTATATTACTACGACTACATCAAGTAGCCATCAACATATAATTATAATTATAAGAAAATTAATTATTATTATGTGGCTCCGTTTTACATTTGCTTTTTCGTATAGATCAATAGATATTTATATTTTAATATGTAATGAATTGAAATATAAAATATTTAATGTGTAGTGAATAATTAAGTTCAAATATAAAATAATTAATGTGTAGCGGATAGTTGTGTTAGTATTGTGAATGGATTCATGCAGAAGTAATTAATTATTTTATGTGGTACCACATGACAAAAATGAAAATATAAATCGTCAATTAAAACGGAACAAAATAAAAATGTAAACCTTAATAATTACTGTTAGTAAACAAGGTTTTTCAAGGAGTAATAATTAGGACCTTATTTTTGTAACAAAATGTGTGCATATTGTTGGAAGGGGGCTTTCTATTCAAATATAAGGACTAAAACTTGTGAGTCTATTTTATGTATCACATACAATAGACTAAAAGAAGCGTGATAAAGAATCGCAATGCTAAATACGATATTATCTTCTATACCTATTTATTACTCCCGGCCACTTGAAAGGTAACCATTTCCTGTTTGTACGTAGACAGTTCTAAGATCTTTATTTTCTTTTTGCATGTGAATTAAGGAGTATTATTATTATAAGTAAAGTGAGTAGTTGTATTAGAGGGAAGTGGTGGGTCATATTGTGTACTTTCTTTACTAAATAGATGACATTAATACCTTTGAAGCGGACGCCAGAAATAGTGAAACGAGTACCTTGTAAGTGGCCGGAGGTAGTATTATCTTTTATTTTATCTTATTCAAAAAATAATAATAATAATAATAAAAAAATATGAGACTCTCTTGTGAGACGGGTATGAGACGGGTCAACCCATCACTTGAGTATGCTTATTGTGTAGATAAAGTATGCTTATTTGTAGTTAAAGTATGTTAATAATAAATCGTATTACAACACGCTAAAATCATACATTAATACTTAATTCAGCCTACTTTAGAAAATATACTTTAACAACCATTAAACATACTTTATCTAAATGATAGACATACTTTAACATGTCTTACAAACCGTCTCATGAAATTAACGTCTCACAAGAGAATTTGTCAAAAAACATTACGCAATCTTATTCAAAATAATAATAATAATAATAATAATAATAATAATAATAATAATAATAATAAAAAAAAAACATTACGAATAATTGTGAAATTGCATCATAATTTTTTTGGGTTGGTGGAGTTGGTGAGAAAATATTGTTTGGATAGACTGAAATTTTTTTATTTAATCCAAAGGAGAGAGGAGATTTAATTAAAAACACCGGATTTTGAGTTTTCAATAAGGCATTGTGAGGAAATGAATGTGAAGATGGTTGAGGGGAAAAAAAATATTCTTTGGGTGAAGGTTGTAGAATCTAAGTGCATGTATGATAGTGGAGAACAGTTAATCCAAAATATTATGAAAGAAGTATGACGTGGTCTGGATGGTTGAAGGATGTAGTTAATATTATCCTTGGAGAAAGAAATGGTTGGTTTAAAAATATATTGGAAAGAGTTTTTGGGAATAAAAAAAATATTTTCTTTTGGGAAGATCTTATGAAATTTAAGCAAGAAACTTGATTATCCTCTCAAGAACTCACACCTTTAACGATCTTATGACCACTCACTTAATCACACACGTATTGAATTGTAAAACAATGAAATCAAAACGAAGAGTGAGAAGAATTATAGTGGTTCGGCGTAAGCCTGTATCCACTATTAAGGGGAGAGAGAGCTTTCACTATGATGATGATGAAGATTACACGATTACAAGCAACTCACTTATTCTATAAACCCTAATTCTTGTTCTACAAACTGATATGATGAAGATGATCAATTAATCTAACTTGCAAGTTCAGTTTATAAACGTGTATTCACACTAGATGCCAGTCCAACCAATTAGCTTCAATGCTTGCTGAATCAGTTACAACCAACTGAATCTTCCAACTACTTCATACGTTCAGCTGCTTCACAATCCTTTGTCATGTCATCATTCTGATCATCTCAACTTACAAACTGATCCAACAAACTATAGTTACTTCTGCATGCAATCCTTTTCCATGCTTGACAACCAGTGCTTGTTCTCTACGTGGCTTACTAATGACATACATACACAATACCATGCATGCAAGTCTACTCTTCATAAATTTCTACCTTAGACCTTGCATTACCATGTCTAGTTGTTATCTCCTCCCACATTGCTGCTTTACAGGTTGCAGCCACCTTTTCTCATTATCTTGTTAGTTTAAACTGATCAAGCTCTTACACAGTTCATATATCTGAACTGGTAAAGTCTTAGTGAATGCATCAACTGGATTCTCAGAGGTTTTAATTTTCTTAACAACACCTACTCTATTTTCTATCATGTCCCTTATAAAGTATAGCCTCACATCAATGTGCTTGGTCCTTTCATGATACCCCTGATACTTTGAGAGATGCATTGCATTTTGATTGTCACAATACACCTCAATCCCTTCTTATTGAATGCCAAACTCGCTTAGTATTCCAATCAGCCACATTCCTTCTTTGATTGCTTCTGTAAGAGCAATAAATTCAACTTCTGTAGTTGATAGAGCTACTATATGTTGATGTGTTGTCTTCCAACTCACTGCAGTGCCAAATAGATTGAACACAATACCTGTAAGAGACTTTCTTGTGTCAAGATTTGCTGCATAATCAGCATCAACATATCCAAAAACTGCCTTATCCCATGTTGCAACTTTCTGAAACTTTAAGCCTATTGTGATGGTCTCTTTCACATATCTAAGTGCCTGATGAGAGTGTAAATTCACGTATTTTGGGCTTTGATTTGTGTGAAAATTGAGTACGATTAAGTCTTTTATTGAGACGAATCGGAATATTTACGGAAAAACTACAAATCAGAGAAGGCAAGGGCTTTTTTAGTGTATTTGTACAAAAGAACGGGTCGAAAGGGCTCAGATTTGGAAGACATAATTTTTGAAGCAATTTTCGAGGGTTGCTCGACTTCCAGGCATTGCTCGACCAGACTTACTTTGGTCGAGCAGAGGAGCTTGGTCGAGCAAAATGCATAAATCTTACAGAGAGTTTGCTCGACCATGCTCGAGTTGAAGGCCTTGCTTGACCAGTCCAGTTTGGTCGAGCAGATTCTCGCTGATGATATTTTTGGAAGTTTCGGATGTCTTTTTACCAAATTTGACGTATGACTCAAGCAAAAGCCCATCCTAAGCCCATAAGGAGGTTCCACAAGTATAGAAGAAGAGCCTTCGCAGGAGAAAGAGACACACATCATTCATCATCCATCCACCACCGAAACCCTACCATCATCCGAAGGAATCGTGAAGAGAGGTTCGTCTGGTGCGTCAAGTAAGATCATACCAATTAATCATGATTGTTCCTAGATCAATCATGGGCTAGAACTGCTCCGATAGTTCTAGGGTTATGAAAGCTTTATGAGTTAATTAGATTTCCATGTGTAAACTCCGTACAACACTACTTGTGGGTTAATTTATATAAGATTGCTTTTTATATTCATACTCACGGTTATTTTGTGCATCATTAACTGTTATGTAGAGTCTGAATACATACCTTGATTATTGATTGAGTGCGTTCACCGCTGAGCAGGATTACATGTTATAATTCTAAGTGAAGGGATTCCGAAGTCTTATTAGAACTATCTTATATAAATTCTTGTTAATTGAATATTATTCGGGCTAATAAGTAAGATAAAGAGTATAACATCATAGTACCTATAAAGGGAGATCATATCGGATTAGAGTACTAAATGTGCGGGAAATAATTGATACTGATAGTACCTAGAAAGGGGATGAATTTATCTCTTGCTCCGAGGATATTCACACGTGTCATACGCATGCTTACTTGTGTCTATAAGGTAAACTTGCATGGTTTAGTGATGTGTCCATAGACCACAAGTTAGAGTCGGACAATAACACATGGAAGAAAAATTAATAAGTAAAACTGGATGCCCGAAGAACTACCTAACTTCTTACTTGATCACAGCCAAATTTTCTCTATTGCTTGTTTATTTATTTGATTTACTATTTAAGTTAATTGCTATTTAATTTCATAATAATTCAAAACCAATTTGCCAAATATAATCTTAATAAATTAGAACATAATAAACTGATAATAATCCGTCTCTTGTGTACGATAATCACTTGGTCTCCTATCGAAACTATAATTGATATCCTTATACTTGAGGATTAATTTTATGTATTGAGAAAATGCTCATCAAGTATGATCTTTTGCAGCAAAGGTAGGGCTTGTAACGCGGAGAGTATGATCTTTTCTTTGAAATGTTTGCTCGGGGAGTTGATTTTTTACGGTATTTTGAAACTTTAACCAGTTTTGATGTATCGATTTTTTGCAATTTGCCTAGTGGTTAGCGGTGTTTTGTTTTTAGTGTCATTGCGGAGTTACACATGATTTTAAAGGTTTAAAGATGCTCTCTAGCTTAATTTTTGAATATCTTGATACTTGATGTTGTCCTAGAGTTTGAATGTTGCAGGGAGTGACGAGAAGAGTATAAACTTTCAAGAAGTCAGGTAGTTGTTCGATCAGTACCATGTTGCTCGATCAAGGAAGGAAGGTCGAGTGGAGGTTGAGCAAAATGCACGAAACTTATAGAAGGGTTGCTCGATTTCGACTGTGTTGCTCGACTATGTTTCCAAGTCGAGCAGTGGTCGAGCAAAATGTGCTAAACATACAGAGAGTTTGCTCGACCAAACCATTATTACTCGACCAAAACTTTGAAGTCGAGCGGAAGTCGAGCTAAACAGAGAAGAACAGGGTCGCGATTTTGGATGTTGTTCGACTTATAGACCTTGCTCAACCACAAAAAGCCAAGTCGAGCAGAAGTCGAGCTAGGCCAATTTCAAGGGCAGATATGATTTGCTCGACTTAAAACCCTTGCTCGATTTCAACACACAAGTCGAACTGAAGTTGAACGGGGTCCGGAACAGTTTTAAAAGAGGTAAACTTTCATTTCGTTCGACATACTCCCGTCACCCTTTCTCGAGCACCAATCCATAACCGTAAGTCCTTCTTTCCAAATTCTTTTCTACACCTGAATCCTTCATTCCACACATTTTCACATCCAAATTCGAGGGATTCCAAGTCCAGTCTAGGGCTTTTCACTTGAATTTTTGGAGTTCTTGTTGTTAATCACCACACACACACCATGTCCAGTAAAGGTACGATTCCTCTCACTTTTTACTTTTGAATTGTAATGTTAATGCTTATTGAGGAATAGGTGAGTGAATTTAGCATAGTTTTGGTTAGAGTTAATTGTTGAATTGCTTAAGTTTTATTTGAAATTGCACTCAAAATTTTAATGATTTGTTCTACGTCGAATTGTGGAATTCTTGTGAAATTGATGATGTATGAAGCATGGGCTTTAGTTTAATTTCGAAGTTTACCTATGGGCTCATGGAATTTGGGTGTTCTTATGGTGCAATTGAGGGTAGAATTTGAACATGTTTAAGTGTGATTTGGTGAAATTATATGTGGAATTTATAGTAAGTTCGTGTGGAATAATGATAAGACTAATTGAACCTCAATATTATTGATTGAAAGTGTTGATTTAGAGTGCAATTGTGATTGATAAACACTTGAGATTAAGTTGTTGAAGCACATGAATTTGAAGTCTTGAGCAGGATTCGTGCTAGTCTTAAGATGGGTATACTTATTATTCTCTTTGGTATGTATTGAAGTATTGCTTTATAGGAAAAAAGATTGCTTTTTCATCCAAGAGGAAGGGATCTAGGTCGCCTTCGCTTGGAGAGATAGTCAAGAAGATGAGGATGGGTAAGAATAGGCCATCCGACTATGGGCTAAAAATTCTAAATTGGGAGGAGAAGAAGGATCTTTGGACTGCAATTGCACAGAAGATTCGGAGGACGCAGTATCAGGATAACCATGCTATAAGGGAAATGAATATTCTCACTGACATTCGCTGGATGTTCGATTAAGTGGGCATCACTCGGTTCATGGAGATGAAGAGAGAGATATATTTTTACATCACTACGGAGGTTCTATGCACACTAAGGATTGAGCGTGGGGATCGATACATACCTTATGGTATTCACATGAAAATTGGTGGACAGGAGCAAACGATGTGGGCTCGAGAGTTTAATGAGTTAATTGGCTGTGAGAATGTATTTGATACGGAGAGTGATGATTTCAAGCCTGATGAGTTCTGGAGAGCTATCACGGGGAGGCAAGAGAAATATAACTCAAATTCTTCCAAGGTTGCTTTCATCCGTAATCCCGTGTTAGCATACATGGATAGAATTCTGGGTAACACGCTATTTGCAATATCCGAGGGGAGTTGCATTCTGAGGAGAGAGTTGTACGTGTTATGGTGCATGCTTCATGGAGTTCGTTTTAATGTAGCAGCGTACTTCTTTCATCAGCTTCACAAGTTCACGACCCATAGATTTCAGCGTGTGAACATAGGAGGACTCATCACCTTGATAGTGGAGTACTTTAGAGTTGATTTGAGCAAGCATGGACCCGTCCGAGGTAATCCGGACTTGATCTTGACATCATGTGTGAGGATGGGGCTGATTGAGCGGCAAGATGATACTTGAATGTTCATCCGAGGAAAGAATCCTAGTACGTTTAGTTTTTCGTTGGTATTGTTGATCCCACTACTATTAGGGTGAACAACAATTTATTGATGAATGCCACGGAGCACAAGGTGGTCTCGGAGACGTGCTTTGGAAGAGGAGACTGGAGACTCCTTGCTGATATATAGGCTCATGGGATCGATTTAGATGAGGACATGGTTATGATAGGAGATCCGGCTGACTTTGAGGAAGAGCTGCAGCCACCACCAGCTTTTGATTATCCAGGGATAGATATGCCTCCGGTGCAGCCTCAGCAACTAATGGAGCAGGAGTTTTTCGAGCCACCACCGCAGCCACAGCCGTAGCAGGATTATTGGGTAGCTCAGGATTAGTTTTATTGGGAGCAATTCCGATTAATGCACGAGCACTTCACCACACTCAATGCAAACCAGCAAGAAATAAATAGGCAGCTGGCATTTGCGAATACTGACTACGCCGCACTCAATGCACGCTATGATGCAATGAATGGTCGATTGAGGCAGATGCAAGATCGTGAGCGCTTGATAGATCGAAATATCAATGATCTCCATAGAGCATTTGATCAGTGACGAGCGGAAAGGGGTGATGATGATGATGAAGAGGATGATGGTGATGCTCCGGAGGAGTAGAGCTGCCAGGTCTTTTATCTTTTCTGATTCTTCTTATCCCCATTCTCTTTTACACTTTACAGGTGAAGGCTTGATTACTGTAGGGGTAGTGTGTGATTCATGTGTGAGTGGCATGTATTTGATAGTCATGATGATTGACTGATTGTTGGAAGTTGTTTGATTGGGATTGTTTAGTGATGAGGATTACTCATGTGATGCATGTGCTCTTATTTTGATGCATGTTGATTTGTTGATGACGAGCATGTTCTATTTTACTTGTAGTTCATAGGAAATTGATGTTGATTACGTGCTTTGAAGAGTGCTTAGGATTCTATTAACCATGTGAGGATTTGAGCCTTTTTATCGTGCTATAAGCACGATAGTTTATTCTTGAGAGTCGTTTGTATACTCGTATTCTAGAACTTGACTTGGAGTCTTGTTTGAAGTCTATAATTGATAGATGCTAGAAAATGATCTTAGGCCATTGTTGTTGATTACGTCACTTAGCCAAATGTATCCTACCTTATTATATGATTGTCATTGGAAGCCCTTTTGAGCATTTTAAAGCTTTTTCTTTGGCAAGCCGTTGATAAACAGTTGCTTACCTTATTGAGCCTTGAACACTTATTATTAGTAAAGAGTGGAGGTAAATGAATGCTATATGAAGTTTTGAAGAGAAAAAGGAATGAGAGATTTGGTTTAATAAGAATCAAAAGACAAGTGGTTAAATCTTGCAAGGGATAGTGCCTTAAACCGGTATCCCTAATGCTAAAAAGGGTAGTGCCCGAAATTGATACCCTTATACTTGAAGAACACCGGAATTGGTATTCTACTGTGAAGAAGAAGGTTGATCCAAGTAAGGATGGGGAAGCGCAAATTGAAGTAATCATAAGAAGGACGATGGAGAAAAGAAGGAAGCTGTAGAAAAGCAATTCTCCAAGGTACTTCTTTACTAGTAAATTTAGTTACTTATCTAAATTCTCCTACCTTTACCAAAGAGCCACCATTACCACCTATATGCAAGTCCTTTGTGATCCTAGTATTGAAGTAGTTATAGATGGATTTTTGAGACCCTTGTCAAGCTTATGGTCACGCGAGTATATAAATTGAAATTGAGTGTCGATATTAACCATAAAGTGTACATCTCTTATACTTGAGAGCGAGATTATACACTTACCCGTGAGTTAGATGACTTAGCACTCGTAGAAGTATTGTGATTGATTGCTGTTTTTATGTGAATGAAAGGTTTGATGGATTGCATGTTTTGAATTGATATAATTACATGTGTTAGGATAGGTTGTGCTTGATGTCGTGATTACACTCTCTGATTTGTTTTGATTGTCGTTGCCTCGGGACGAGCAACATGTAAGTTTGAGAATTTGATGAGAGTGTAAATTGAGTACAATTAAGTCCTTTATTGAGACGAATCAGAATGTTTACGAAAAAGCCACGAATCAGAGAAGGCAAGGGCTTTTTGAGTGTATTTATACAGGAGAACAGCTCAAAATGGCTCGAATTTGGAAGACATGATTTTTGAAGCAATTTTTGAGGGTTGCTTGACTTCTAAGCGTTGCTCAACTTGACTTACTATGGTCGAGCAGATGAGGTCAAGTCGAACAGAATGCGCAATTCTTACAGAAAGATTACTCGACTTGGAGGTGTTGCTCGACCAGCATCACTTTGGTCGAGCAGAGGAGCTTGGTTGAGCAAAATGCGCAAATCTTACAGAGAGTTTGCTTGACCATTGCTCGAGTTGAAGGTCTTGCTCGACCAGTCCAGTTTGATCGAGCAGATTCTCGATAATGATATTTTTGGAAGTTTAGGATGTCTTTTTACCAAATTTGACGTATGCCTCAAGCAAAAGCCCATCCTAAGCCCATAAGGAGGTTCCACAAGTATAAAAAAAGAGCCTTCATAGGAGAAAGAGACACACATCATTCATCATCCATCCACCACCGAAACCCTACCATCATCCGAAGGTAAGAGAGGTTCGTCTGGCGCGTCAAGTACGCTCATACCAATCAATCATGATTGTTCCTAGATCAATCAACCGCTCCAATAGTTCTAGTATTATGAAAGTTTTATGAGTTAATTGAATTTTCATGTGTAAACTATGTACAACACTACTTGTGGTTTATTTTATATAAGATTGTGCTTTTTAAATTCATACTCACAGTTGTTTTGTGCATCATTAACTGTTATGTAGAGTCTGAATGCATACCTTGGTTATTGATTGAGTGCGTTCACCGCTGAGCAGGATTACATATTATAATTCTAAGTGAAGGGATTTCGAAGTCTTATTAGAATTATCTTATATAAATACTTCTTAATTGAATATTATTTGGGTTAATAAGTAGGATAAAGAGTATAACGTCATAGTACTTATAAAGGAAGATCATATCGGATTAGAGTACTAAGTGCACGGGAAATAATTGATACTGATAGTACCTAGAAAGGGAGTGAATTATATATCTTGCTATGAGGATATTCACACGTATCATACGCATATGTACTTGTGTCTATAGGGTGAACTTGCATGGTTTAGTGATGCGTCCATAGACCACAAGGCAGAGTCAGAAAATAACACATGGAAGAGAAATTAATAAGTAAAACTAGATGCCCGAAGAACTACCTAACTTCTTACTTGATAACAGCTAATTTTCTCTATTGCTTGTTTATTTATTTGATTTGCTATTTAAGTTAATTGCTATTTAATTTCGTAACAATTCAAAATCAATTTGCCAAACATAATCTTAGTAAATTAGAACATAATTAAACTGATAATAATCCGTCTCTTGGGTACGATAATCACTTGGTCACCTATCGAAACTACAATTGATATCCTTATACTTGATAATTAATTTTGTGTGTTAAGAAAATGCTCATCAGTGCCCACTTCACTGAATCCCAATGTAGTAGACCTGGATTACTCTTAAATCTGCTGATCATACTCATAACATATGCTAAGTCTGGCTTGCAATATACCATGGCATACATCAAGCTCCCAACAGCACTTGCATAAGGATGTTGCTCATCTCTATCTTTTATTTATCTGTCTAAGGTCCTTGAAGCAGTGATAGACTTACGCCTTGCTTTGCTGGTGTTGTTACAATCTTATACATGTTCATATTGTGTCTTTTAAGAACTTTATCCAAGTATGATTCTTGGAACAACTTTAACTCACCAGCTGATCTGTTTCTGTCAATCTGCATACCAAGGATCATATTTGCTTCTCTTAGATCCTTTATTTCAAACTCCAGCTTAAGTATCTCTTTAACTTCATCTATGCCAGCTTGATCCTTACAAGCTATAAGGATATCATCTACATACAGAAGTAAGTGTGTGTAACACCCTTCTTTGAATCTTATGTACACACAGCTGTCATGCAAATATCTATTGAATCCATTTGATGTAATGTAGTCATCAAACTTCAAATACCACTGTCTTGGGCTTTGCTTCAGACCATATAGAGATTTCAATAGTAAGTAAGCTTTATTATCAGCATTTTCAACACTTACTCCCTCAGGGATCTTCATATAGATGTTCTCTTCTAAGTTTCCATGTAAGAATGTTGTAGTGACATCCATCTGATGCAATTCAAGATCAAACTGAGTCACTAGTGCCAATAGTATTCTAATGGAACAGTGCTTGACAACAGGAGGAAATATTTTATTGTAATCTACTCCTTTCTGTGAAAAAACATCTTGCCACAAGCCTTGCCTTATACCTTATCCCTCATTCTTTGCTTGTAATGGGTTTCTTCTTGTAGATCCACTTGCAACTTACTAACTTCTGATTCTTTATTTTTTAACAATCTGCCAAGTTTTATTCTTATACAATGATAGTAACTCCTCTTCCATGGCAACTATCCACTTACTGTTCTTACTTCTTGATATGGCCTCTTCATAGGATCGTGGTTCATAGTTTTCCATAACAGATGCAACAAATAGTGCATATGACACTATGTCAGCCTCCATGTATCTTATTGGTGCTTTAATCTGTCTTCTCAACCTATCTCTTACAAGTTGGTAAGTACTTAAATCATACCTTGAACCAATTGAGCCAGGTGAGCTTCCATCATTTCTATGATCAGCATTTTTGTTCTGATCTGTCTTGCTGAACTTCCTTTCTTGCTTGCTTCACCTGAGGCTGAGTTGTATCTGTAGTAACTGATACTACAGAGTTCCTGTCAACTAATGGCATTTTCTTTTCATTAAATGTGACATCTCTACTAACAATGAACTTGTAGTTTCATGACACCACAGCCTGTATCCTTTAACTTTCTTGGGGTATCCAACCATAACACACTTTACTGCTCTTGGTTCCAATTTGTCTTACTTCACATTAGAGTACACTTGACAACCTAATACTCTCAAGTGACTGTAATTTGGAGCCCTTCTTGACCACATCTCTTTGGGTGGTTTGAACTTTAGAGCTGTTGATGGACATATGTTGATCAGATAAGATGCAGTAGTCACAAGTTCACCCCAGAATCCTTTTGTAAATCCTCCACTACTTAGCATATATATTACTCTCTCAAGTAATGTTTGATTCATCCTTTCAGCAACACCATTTTGTTGTGGAGTTTCAGGTGTAGTTTTGTGTCTCTTGATCCCTTTATCTCTGCAGAAAGTATTGAACTCCTCTGAAACAAACTCTAATCCATTATCAGATCTCAAACATTTCAGCTTGTTCCCTGTTTGATTCTCCACTTCAGCATGCCAATCTTTAAATGCAGTAAATACTTGATCTTTGGATTTATGGATCTTCACCCACACTTCCCTAGAATAATCATATATGAAGGATATAAAGTATATTCTTCCTTCCATAGTTGGATTTCTAGATGGTCCCTATAAGTCTGTATAAACATATTGAAGCTTCTCTGTTGTATTGTGCTCTACAGAACCAAACTTCGACCTCTTTGCCTTTCTTAAAACACAGTCTTCACATTGATCCAACTTGCAAGTTAAACTGATCTTCAATAGTTTCTATCTTGCTAGCTCTTGTAACCCCCTCTCACTTACATAAGCTAATCTGCCATGCCATAGATGAACATCTTCATCATCTTGTGAAGTGTTCAACTGTCCAGAGACTACTGATCCTTTAAGGAAGTAAAAATCAGAGCTCTTAACACCTTTCATCACCACTGAATTTCCTTTCATAATGGTGAGAATACCTCCTTTCAACTGACATATACACCCTTGAGAATCCAACATCCCAAAGAATATTAGATTCCTCCTTAATCCTGGTACATATCTTACATTTATCAGCAGCTTGATAGTTCCATCAAATATTTAAAATTTGATAGAACCAATCCCTTCAATCTTGATGGCTTGATCATTGCCTAACAAGACTGATCCTTCATTGTATGGCTTCAGTTCAGTAAACCAGTCCTTCAATTATGCCATATGGAATGTGCAACCTGAATCCAACATCCATTGATTTGATATAGTGCCTGAAACAACAACTAAAGCCTCAATATAATCTTAATCCTTATTTCCTTTATTTTCTATTACTTGATTGGCATGTATTCTTTGGTTTCCACCCTTCTCTGCAATCTTTCTTGCCACCATAGCTTTCCACTTATGACATTGCTTCTTAAAATGACCAGGTTTATTGCAATGAAGTCAATTATTATTTTCCTCATCTGCTGGCGCACTCTAATTGCTCTTTTCAGGTTTCTTCTTATCTGCACCAGCCTTCTTATCATTCTTGTTCCAATTATTCTGTTTTTTGGCCACAATGCATTCACCAGCAACTGTAGTATCTGAAATCTTGAGTAATTCTTTGGATTTTAGAGCAAATTGATCCTGTTCAAGTGTGATAGACTCAACATTACTAAATAGCAATGTATCTCTTAAACTTTCAAAGGATTTAGGAAGTGCATATAGTAATATTAATGCCTTATCTTTTCTTTGCAAAGCTACATCTATATTCTCTAAATCATCTATGATCTTATTGAAATTAAGTGGGCTAGCCCACTTGGCTACTGGCTCCTCACTAAGCTGAGTGACCCAGGTTTAATTCTCATTGGGAACGAATAGGTGAGGAGTAATAAGGAGGCTTGGAAATAGAAGGGTGTATGGATGCTTGGTGAACTAACTACTAACTATACTAACAACTAACTTTGTCTGATAAAAAAAATCTATGATCTTATTGAAATCATCTAATTGAGCAAGAATAGACTTATCTTTTGTCATTTTGAAGGAATAGAGCTTCTGCTTCATGTACAGATGATTTGAAAAAGTCTTCACCATATAAAGATCTTCAAGCTTTTTCCAAATACTCCTTGCAGTAGTTTCTTTGGAGATCTCCCTCAAAACTTTGTCACCTATGCATAGAATAATAGCACTCCTAGCCTTGGATTGTTGTTCTTGATCTGCAGCTTGTGCAACTGCATCAACAACAACTGCTTGATTTTCTGGAAGTGGCTTGATAGCATCTGCAAGACCTTGCTAAATCAGTATGGCCTCCATCTTCATTCTCCACAAGTTGAAATCTGCTTTCTCTGTGAACTTATCAACATCAAACTTGGTTGTCACCATGCTTCTCCTCTTCACTGATCTATTGTCTATGGCTTATCTTCCCATAGACCGTGCCAATTCTTATGAAACTTAATCAAGAAACTTGATTATCCTCTCAAGAACTCACACCTTTAACTATCTTATGACCACTCACTTAATCACTCACGTTTTGAATTGTAAAATAATGAAATCAAAATGAAAGAGAGAGAAGGATTATAGTGGTTCGGCGTAAGCCTACATCCACTCTTAAGGGAGAGAGAGCTTTCACTATGATAATGATAAAGATTACACGATTACAAGCAACTCACTTATTCTATAAACCCTAATTCTTGTTCTGCAAACTGATATGATGAAGATGATCAACTGATCTAACTGTTGGCATTCGATCATTTGGTTAACATGAACTATTAGGGTTCCATATGATTCTATAATCAGCAGAAGTAAGAAAATATAGAAGCCTATTACCTTTCACCAGGGTATGTTGAAGAAGAAAAATTCTCGCTGGTAGCCTGCGCAGCCTCACAGTTTTGGGAATAACTTCCTCATCTGATCTCTGATTCGAGTGATCTATGCGTCAAAACAATTCTCTCTTCAATGGCTTTCCAACGGTATATCACACGCCTAGTTTTGAGTTCCACACGATTTTAGAAAATTTGTGGAAGTTGACAAATAATAGCAGCAAACAACCTCTTGATCTTCTGCTCTATTCCCAAGTCTAATCTTGAAGTCGTGTGAGCGACGATCTTCAAGATCTTCTCAATCTTCTATTCCCTCACCCTCCTCACAGTTTTAGGCGTGATTCAGTTAGAGTTTCTGGACAGTTGAGATGACTTATATATGGGCTACAGTAGGGACCAAGAGGAGAAATTAGAGTCGGGCCTCAATTGAGCTTAAGTATCCAAGTTTAGCCCAAAACTTATACTTAAGTCCAATAATAATAATATATTTCACTAAAATATTATTACTGCACTGCCACTCCAATTCCATAATTACGTTTATGGGCTCCTTCTTATTATGTGCCCAATAGTCTCCCCAAGTTTAAGATATACAATGTCCATTAATTAATTAAGTTACTGACAACTCTTTTAATTAATATCTCATTCGAGAGTAGTACCACTCAACCTTATTATCATGCAGGAATAAATCCACCTGCAGGGTTTATATGATAATCCTTATGAGCTCCTCAAGGGGACATCATCAACCTAAATAAGACATGGATTCCTTCTACAATCAACAGCACACCATAGGGACAGCACTATTTTCCAATTCACCGAGTTTTTTATTTAATTACATGTAAATCTCACCCATTGATGAATAAAAGAAATACATACTGCCTTACGTGTCAAGGTTATTGTATAGAGATTAAGAGCACGAACATCTATAATAACTGAGATCAAGTTCTCCTATATAGTCAGTATAAATTGAACGACCTCATGCGGTCTGGCTCAATACACATAAAGTGCACTAATGTGATTTTATAGTCAATACAAACTAATACCAAATCACACTACAACCATCCCGATAGAGAGTCCCCATCTATTTCGGTTATTAGCATCTGTTTATACTTTATAAGGAAATCGATAATATGATCTTCGCGTGTTGTCGCACAACATATTATCTACAGTATAAAGTCAGTGAACTATTGCATCGAACATATAAATAAATTATAAGACGCAATTATTTGATCATATGATTCTTATTTCAAATATTATTAAAACATTGTTCATACTAAAACTAGGATTTTAGTATACAATCCAATACTAACTTGCAAGTTCAGTTTATAAACGTGTATCCACACTAGCTGCCCGTCCAACCAATCAGCTTCAATGCTTGCTGAATCAGTTGCAACCAACTGAATCTTCCAACTGCTTCATACGTTTTCACCTGCTCCACAATCCTTTGCCATGTCATCAATCTGATCATCTTAACTTACAAACTGATCCAACGGCCTATAGTTACTTCTGCATGCAATCTTTTCCATGCTTGACATCCAATGCTTGTTCTCTACGTGGCTTACTAATGACACACATACACAACACCATGCATGCAAGTCTACTCTTCACAGAAGATATTGTAGGTTGGAGGAGAAGTGTTAAAAGAGAAATCTCCTAAACTTTTTCATCTTAGTCTGAATAAAGAAAAGAGAGTCTATGAGATGGGGAGACGAGAAGGGAGTACATGGAAATGGACATGGAAATGGAGAAGAGATTAACTATTTGAGAGAAAATTAATAATTTTAATATACTCATGTGTCTTAAGTGAATAGTGTAATAATAAAAAACGAAATGAAAGATGTATAAATGGAATTGAGCAACATAAGCATACTATTGCATTAGGGATACCTATAATATTATAGCAAAAACTCAGTGGATTTATATTCAATATTGAGATGGAGAAGGAGAGATGTTTCAAAGTTATATGAAATACGTTTATATTTTTAAAGATAATAGTTCGTTTTTGGAGGATGTTATGGGACCGACTACCAATAAAAATAAATTTGTAAATGAGGAACATTCTGAATCTAAATAACAACCTAAAGTGTGTTTTCTGTAATGAAAAGGAGGAAATCGGAAGATAAATCTTTTTTCGAATGTGAAGTTTCTTATAGGTATGGATGGTTTGCTTCGATTGGATAAGAACCTCTGCTATTTGCATTCCAACTCAGGTTCAAATCTAATTGCTATATGTAACTTATCAAGAAGGAAAAAAGAAGACCGAAGGCAATTACTTTTTGACAATCTATTGTTTGAATTATTTGAAAATCTAAAAATTCTACTCATTTATGAAGTGGCTTTGCTATCAATTGAGAAATTAGTTGAAGACTTAAAAGGTGGATTATGGAGTTGATTTGTAGTGAAGGTGTACTCTAAGGTGCTTCGGATACTCTTTTAGCGGGTGGATTGAAAAACCAAACGAACTTCTAGAAAGTTAGTTGTAAATGATAATTGGTATTTGTAATCTTATAGTATTAAATAATAAATCATCTAATTTAAGTTTTCACATTTATTATTATTTAAATAAAGTGTATTTAATAGTATTTATATTGAATAATTTTATTTTATTTAAAAAAATACTCCGTCCGTCCCCTTCAAATGATCCCTTTTTCTTTTCATTTTGGGCGTCTCACTCAAAGAGTTTCATTTCCTTTTTTACATGCATAGGTCTCACACACTCACTAATACAATTAAAATATGGGGTTCACACACCCACTAATACAACTACTCACTGCACATTAAATAATAATACTTATTAATTCACGTGTAAAAAGTAAAGTAACACTTTACATATGACGATGGGAGTATATAATATGACAAAAAAATAAAAAATTATAATTGTAATTGAACAAAAGTTATAACTATTTCAACACAATATAAAAATACATTGTTGAAAGAATATTAATTTTCCCTTAATACAAATAGGATACAATCTTTCTTCCATAGGGTGTAATCACACTTTCTAAGATGATTTGGCTATAATAGCTGCAGGAGAATTCAATTCAATAAATAAACAGAATAAATAACTGGCCAAATATATAATCAAATGATTTCATTTCATAATTAAACACACAAAAAGAAAATTAAATTCATAAAATTAAACACGAAAATTTACACACCACTACAAGCGCTCTAAAATCTAAAAAATCAAGATAACATATCATACTATATGAGAAATAAAGAGAAGTATTAAAAAGCGTAATTATATAACGATCAAATCCGGTGGAATATACATTATCTTGTATTCTTGTTTTCATTCTTTTTAATTTTTACTCACAAACAGTTAAAGATAATGCTACAGTAGGATTTACTGTTGGGGTAGGAAATTTACCATCGTGTCATTAATTAGACTACTTACATATTGGCTTTGTTCTAGTGTAGAGTAAGTAAATGTGGTGAATAACTTCTAAGCTATGAATCACTTACACTTAGCATAAGTAAAAATTAGTACCTCCATCCCTAACTTATTTGCACCGAAATTGTAGATACAGAGTTTAAGAAAAATTATTTTTTGATCAACTTTATTTACCTTTTATGGGTATTATGATATTTTTAGGAAATAAATAAATTATAAAGTATATAATATGTGTTAGGTGAGAGTAATATTTTTGAAATTAAGATAACTTTTTAGACTATTGGTTGATGTGAAGTTTCCTTTTTTAGGATGAAAATAAATATGAGACATATGAAAACAAAAATTATGAAAATAAGTGTGAGACGGAGAGAGTAGTGTTTTGAATGCTGTGAAATAACTTTTTCTGATTAAAAGTGATTTAGAAAAGCTGTTTAAGCCTTTAAGTTCCACATATATAGCAAAAAATATATATATATGATTTTCTAAGTACTCTCTCTGCACCATAAATGTTGTTACATTTACTATTTGAATGAAAATTAAATAATATAAAGTATTTTATTGTATTGTGAGTTGATAGATATAATATTTTAATACTCCATATAATGAATGGTTGCATTATTTTTGTATATATGGCCTATGGAAATATATTAATTATTTTATGTGGTCTCTATCTAACAAAGAGGAAAGTATAATAATAATTGTGAGAAGCCCTAATTTATAAAATGTAACAATATTTGTGGGATGGAGGGAATACGTGTTTGTGTGTGCACACTGCATATAAGCAGTAAATACGTGAATCAATACAAAACACAAGAGTTACAATAGTTCGAAGAAGATGGTGTAATCTTTCTGCCTCTTCTTTTTTTCAAGAAGGTAACTCCACTTGAATTACAAATTTGGGTCTGACCTCTTTTGGAACTACATTTTTTCCAATGTATGTTTTGCAAGCTGATTCCAAATCATTTATAATAATCATGTAATAGAAGCAAATTTTAGTGTCAAGTTCCAAATTTCTTCAAATGATATGCTAGGATCCAACCCTCTTCACTTCCGAATGGAAAAAATGTAATTAAATCATAAAGATTCTCAACTGAAAATAATTAAACGAGTATGTGCTCCAAAAAGAACCGTGCTAAAATTTTGAGGCCTTGTTTGTTTATGATTTTTTTTCTTCTTCTAAATTTAAGATTGAGTATAATTTATTCTTTATTTTAGTTAGAGTTTAGTAAAACCATGTTATGTAAATCCAACTATCTCCTTCACACACACACATCAATCCTTACTCTTACACATTTATTTGACATAATATTAAAATCTTCTCTATTTATTAAATCCTTAAAACAAATATAGATTAATATTATTTATTAGATTTATTAAATCCAACTATTTTTTTTTTATAACAACAAATAAGTTTTTAATAAGATTTTCAAAATGGGTATAAGGAATACCAGAAATATTACACTTTCAAATCTCCTTGATATATTTTCCAAGATACAATTTTATTATAACACATTCGATTCAACAGTGAAAAACTGATCTAGGATCATATATTCTCAACTTTTAAAAGCATATTGATCAATTGATACCTCCTTCATCCGAATTCAACTCAAAAAAATAATATATTGCAACCTTTTCATTCCGGTACAGAATAACATTCATAGTTTTCCATATTGATCAAATAAAACATTCCCAAATATAAACATCGATCTTCTTTTATTTGTTCCCTCTTGAGATCATACTAAAATATAATAAGTTCGTTGAGGGATTCGAGAAAATAATCGTTGATATTCCAATCCATTTGAAAATATGCATCCAAAAGTTGTGAGCAAATGAACATTCAAATAAAATATGACATACCATTTTTAGTTCCAAACCACATAAAGGACATGAAATGCTCACATTGAAATATAATGTTTTTCATCGAACAAGCATGGTCGTTATAGGAACGCGTTTCCTCAAAACACACCAAGCATGAATCCAAGTTTTCATTGGAGAATAAGGATTCCAAATCAAGTTAAACTTATTATAGGAATGCGTTCCCTCAAAACACATCAAGCATGCACCTGAATTTTAATTGGAGAATAAGGATTCCAAATCAAGTTGAACTCCTCTTTTTTTATTTTAAAAGTCTCCGCCTTATTCATTAAAATCCATTCATAAGTTGCCTTTGTATTGTATACTAGCTACATCGATTTGTTCCATCTTAATTCCAACTTAAATCCAACAAAAACGTGACGTTTGTGTTTGCTTTTAAGTTTACACTGCACAATTCTTCAATATTCCTCTTCATTGTCACATATCTACATTCTGGAATTTTGTTTATTTGAATGATCGGAAATTTCAAATTTTTTATTGTCTTATATAGATCTTTGAATAGAAAGAATCCCCCGAGTACAACTTGCTTTTTGTATAGTTTATGTAAAAATGTTCAACTCTATTAAAACTGCATTTTTATTTTTATTTTTGGAAATTCAAACATCTTCTTGTAGCTGTATCATTTCATGATGTTGATTTTTTTTTATTTTTTTTTAATATGCAAAGATGAATTTTATGATAAAATTAAGTTTGTTTAATTACTAGTTTCATTTGTGGCTGATGTACTTCTCAGGCAACTCCAGCAACTCTGTAAAATGGGGTAGATTCCACTTCTGCCGTCAATTTCTTTCTCTAAAATGGGTAGATTCCACTTCTGACATCAATTTCTTTCTCCAATAGCTCGTCAAGTGGGACGGTATTTTTGTGTTAGTTGCCAAATCCACCCGAATTTACGGTGGTGATGCCGTCCCAACTTTGACACTTTTTCTTTTTTTCTTTTTTTAAATCCTGTTTTAATCTTGATATAATGACATAAATATATATTCATATTTTATTGTTAAAGTATTTAAATTAATATTAATAATTTTGACGCAAGTGTTTAAGATAATTATTTAAAGTAATATTAATATTTAAATTTAGAAGAATGGTTATTTATTAAGTTATTGATCATATTGTACTTTAATTTCAAGTGTTTTATTAATTAATAAATATCTTTTAGATATTTAAGATAGATTTATTTTGTTTAAATTAAAGATAAATATATCAAAATTAAATGTATAATAATTTTAATTATGTAGGAAAAAAATTAAATAAAGATTAAATGATTTTTTTATTTTTTAGTGAAAAAAGTAATGCAAACTGCAGGAAATGAATTACTGTTTTCACACTATTTTTGTGCTGAATGTGCTGCAAAATGGTGCAAATTATTGGAGATATGAGTTGGTAAAATTACTTTAATTCAAAGCTCGTGATTATGATTACTATTCCTCGGTTATTCTTCTGCGTTCTCTTTAACTTCTTATTTTTGTTTTTTTTTTACTACTCTTTATTTATTGCCGAACCAAATGGAATTCTCATTATATCTTAATTTTATCAAAATTATTCTTTAATATATAAATAATATTTTTAGAGAGATAAATTAATATTTGCGTGAATGGAAAAATATTACCTCTCTAATTTTGATATGATATAATTCTTTATATTTGTGTAAATATGGGTAATATTTTTTATTGAAAAGACTAATAATTCATTTTTAATAAATAATGTTTAATTTGCTAAAGAGTAATTTTATAAAATAAAGATGCATGATGAATTAATTTCACTCTCTTATTTATTGCCAGACCCGACTTCTTTCATTTCCTATGTTCCCAAGAATAGCAATAGCTTTCTATTCTCAAATTGTTTTTTGGTTAATCAGTATTGAGCCGCTTGTTTCCAACGAAGAGTGTCGGCGCATTGACTTTACCGACTTGTCTATAACCAGGTATTTCGTACAGGGTGTGAAATCAACCAATGCAAATTACGAAAAGAGTTTACGAAACAGATAGAAAATGATAACATATGAATAAAAAGTAATACTTGAATTAATTAAAAATTTAAGAATGATATTGATGCATTAAATTATTTCATATACAATTGGTAATATAATTAAAAAGTAATAATATTTTTAATATAAATGACATTTTTGATGAAAATAATAATTATATAGAAAATTAAAAATAGTTAAACCGTGCATGAAGCTTGTATTTATTTATCATTTACTATTGACATGAAATCCAACAAACACACGTTCTTAATTATTAAGCAAATGGTATTAATTAATACAATTTAATATCATAAATTATAGTCCAAACAAACAAATTAGACCGCTTATAAAATTATTATTTTTCTATTCCTTTTTATTTAAAATATCACGCATAATTTTTTATTTATCATATTCACTAATTAATTATAAAATAATTTAAATTAAGTAGTATCAATTTTCTAAAAAATAATTTTTTGGTTTAATATAGGAATGTATTTTGAGTAATTTAATTAAATAAAGGATATGATATTGTGGATTATGACAAAATTGTTTGCGAAAAAAATAATATTTTTAATATTGTAATATTGATATTGTGAGTTATTTTTTTTTTGGCATAAATTATTTTGGGATGGGCTATAAAGAAATATGCATATTTGCATTTTGGATAAAATATTTCTTACACCAAATTATATTGGAACATTCTCTTATATAAGATAAATATATATGATGAATGGTAATTGATATATCATTAAAGTATACTTATTATAATAAATAAAAATATGTTATATTCTAATACGTTTTATATTATTGCATATTAGATATACACTTAAATGGTTTGTGTGACTGTCTATTTTATTACTATGATTAATGTTTATGTTTAGAGTTTATTGTTAATTTTTAACATAAATCCTTATTTTACTATTATAATTCAAGTAATATTTTAATGTTGTGGTTCATGATTTGTTTTACATGTATTTTTTATGAGCTATTAAAAATTACAATTGCTTGCTAAATTTATAAATAAACGATGCATGTTTAAACTTATTTCACATAAACGAAGCTTTATTTTATTTATTCATGCAACTCATCCCTTGATCTAACCCAATAGTTAGACGCATGGACCACCAATATTAAGGAGGTCGTTTGCTTATCACAATAAAACTAAAAGTGATTTATGAGTGTACCAGTTATTAAATCAATGTGATTGATTGAGAAACTTTAATTTTTGATTAAACAAATATCAACAATAAGAATCAATATAATTTTATTTTTATTAACCTCATCCAATACTCTAACCAAGCACCTCCTAATTTGTATTTCATTCAATATTAACATGTTATTATTAATTCCTAAAATAATATGATGTTTAATTTGAGTTAAGTTTAAGGTTTAAGATTTAATAAATTATAAATATTGTCAGGCAAAAACTTGTGTACCCCGAAGCACACTGTGTGCCTTTATCATTTAGTATTAAAAGGTATATTAAAGGGTATACCTTTAATACTAAATTGTAAATGCGCACGGTGTGCCCGTGATACAAGAGACCAACTCATATGGTTATTCTAGTTCTGTTCTAATTTTTTGATCTAATAAGATTAAATTTTATATTAAATCAAGTACCAACTCATAATATATATATATATATATATATATATATATATATATATATATATATATATATATATATATATATATATATATATATATATATATATATATAATCTTTCTACTTTTAATTTTATTATTATTATTATTCATGTATATATTTAAATCATATATATCTATAAATTAAATACTACTTTAATCATATTTTCTTATTAGTTAGGAATAGATAATCAACAAAATATATCCAACTTATTATATATTATTATTATTATTATTATTATTATTATTATTATTATTCATGTATATCTTCGAATTAAATACAACCTTTAATCATAATTTTTGATTGGTTAGTAATATTACTTTATATTATTATTATTATTATTCATGTATATATTTAAATTATGTATATCTATAAATTATATATCATCTTTTATTATATTTTTTGATTGGTTATAATAATTTATCCGCGTATTACACGATAATGTGTACTCGTGTGTGTGTGTGTGTGTGTGTGTATATATATATATATATATATATATATATATATATATATATATATATATATATATATATATATGTAATACCCACCTTAAATATGTATATATATAAATATTATTATTATTATTATTATTATTATTATTATTATTATCATTATTATTATTATTACACATATGTGTACAAGCTATTTTGAATTGTTATTACTATTATTATTACACATATATGTAAGCACATATGTAAGCTATTTTGAATTGTTGTTATTATTACACATATATGTAAGCACATATGTAAGCTATTTTGAATTGTTGTTATTATTACACATATATGTAAACATATATGTAAGCTATTTTGAATTGTTATTATTATTACACATATATGTAAGCACATATGTAAGCTATTTTGATTTGTTATAATTATTATATATCTATCTCTATATATATCCCTCCCATTTCATTATCACACACTCATGTATACTACATACTACACACATATAAAAATTTCATTTTTTCATTTTGTTGATATTTAAGATATTCGTCTTGCGACTATTTTCATGAGAGGTAATTCTCCATTCTTCTCTTTACATATTTTCCACACACACACATATATATATACACCACATGCATACGTATATATATATATACAACACACACTGCACCTGTTGGAGATTTTCTATTTTGTTGTCAAACCTTATCATGTTATATACGAAAATGATAGTCTCGATGCGTAGATTCCATATATATAAATCTTTTGTGAAATGGATTTCGTATGAGTGAGAAAAACTCAGTCAAAGTTTGTACCCCTTTAATGGCATATTTTATTTGGGTGTGAGTTAGCTTTGATATTATAGTCCGTTTTGCAGCTCTCCTCACGAGGATCACAAAGGTATAATTAGTTTTGAGTTTTGACGTAAAATGAGGAAGTTGGGAAGAAACTCACTTCACGGTATAATTTAGTATTTTCAAAACTTCAACATTTTGATACAAATTGGTACTAATGTGATCCTCACCTCACGAGAATTCCAACGGTATTTTTAGAATTTCAATTGGAGTTGTATAACTCAAGTTGGCTCATTTTGTAATAAGTTGGGTCATTTTGTAATAAATTGAAAGTTTTGGGTAAGTTTAAATGAGAATTTAATATATTATAAGGACTTAATTGCAATTAGTAAAAACATTAAAAAAAATCAAAAATTAGATAGGAAATTTGAAACAGGACTGCATATTCACGTACTCGTAATTCCATTACGTTTTATTTATTTATTTACTTTAATTATTTATTTATTTATTTATTTATTTTATTAATTATATATTTAACTTAATATTTTTATATTAAGTATTATTATAATATATATACTTTAATATTTTATTTATAATTATAAATTTGACTTATATATTTTTATATTAAATATTAATTATAATTTTACAATATATATTATTTTAGGTATAAAATTTATATATTCATTTTATTAATGTAATTTATATTCATATTTTTTATTACTACACTTGTATATATATGAT
The DNA here is from genome assembly GCA_023678885.1 of Pogostemon cablin. Taxonomy (NCBI): domain Eukaryota; kingdom Viridiplantae; phylum Streptophyta; class Magnoliopsida; order Lamiales; family Lamiaceae; genus Pogostemon; species Pogostemon cablin. The sequence goes on from CM042995.1 coordinate 15,884,601, forward strand.
TGTTAAATTATTATTTTCTTAAATTTTTAAAATATGTATTTCTATTTATTATTTTATTTTATTAATTATTTAGTTAATAATTAGTTTATGTTAATTATGTAATAATATTAGAAATTTAGTCTTAGTATATAAATTATTATTAGAAGTAGAACTCAATTTAGTATACCCTTGCAAGCATACCTGAGACCGAAGAACAAGCCTAGTCCAGTTTATTATTTCCTAGAAAGCTTCAAGGTGGGGGTAACTTTCACTCTTTACCGAGTGCTACATTTTATGTCATGATTGCTATGTTAAGATGTGATATGTGTTACTTATATGACATGTTATGTGCTATGTGAATTTTTAATTCGATGACAAATATTTTCTACTAACACTTGTACGGGGTGACGACTCAGTGGACATATACCAACTACCACAAGTTACTGCCTACGTCGGTTCAGTACTAAAATGTATTTCAAGTATGCTAACATTTGTACTGGGGTGACGGCCTGGTGCACATATACCAACTAACACAAGTTATCGGATGACGATTCGGTCCAAAATACTTTCATTGAGTTATCGAACGACAATATGCAAAATATTTTATTTAATGGCATATGTTACATTTTATGGTATATTTGGCATGCATATTTATTTTTAACTGTACAATCATTTAAGTTAACCCACTGAGTGTATTTTAGACGCTCACCCCTTATCAATTTTCAGAAGAAGGTTTAGAAGATGGAAAGGCCCCTGCAAGTGTACCAAGCCCTTAGAAGACTTTATATGACTTATGTTTTATTATTCTGTTAGAACTTTATTTCAGATACATCATCTGAACGAACTTATTTTGGATATTTTACTCTACTCGGGTGAGTAGACGCTTATATGTAATAATCTTTATGCAACTCTTATGTTATTATATTATCGCTTTGGGGATTATAATTTCATTTCCGCTGCGTATTCTCGACTCCCTTTATTATTATATTGGGATATGTATATCTAGTAGCGTCCCAACCCCATAGCGTAACACGGGGCGTTACAGCATGGTATCAGAGCGGTCTATCTAAGACTTGCTCAAGTACCTTACTTATAATTTTATACCATACCCTAAGATTGACTATCCTATGACTATGACGTGACTACACTTTAGAATTTTATATGTGTATTGGCATATAATATTAGTAATACTTTGGCTAGATCATGACACGTGAAACCTCACGAAACAATCAATCCCAAGAGGAGTCGCAAAACTCACAAGCTAACCCTGGTGATGATCTACTAACTGTACTCAGAGGTTTAGCTGAACACATTACAAGGAATCCTGCACGACCACCACCACCAGAACCTGTTCCTAGAAATGAACCAGCCTTGGTAATTGAACAATTCCGACGTTTCAATCCACCAACATTCAATGGAATTGAGGACCCTGCGAAAGCTGAAAAATGGTTGAGGTCGTTGGATAAAATTTTCATTTATATCGATAGCACTGATGCACAGAAGATTTCGTGTGCTGTTTTCCAGTTTATGGGTGAAGTTGATTTCTGGTGGGAGGCTTACGGACGTACTAAAATGCCCGAACAGAAGGCAAGAATGACATGGAAAGACTTCAAGGAGGTGATCATTCAAAACTACATGCCACAATCGTATCGAGATGACAAGGAAAGTGAGTTTCTTCACTTGAAACAAGAAACAATGAGCGTTCTTGAATATGAAAGAGAATTCAATCGACTCTCTAGATTTGCTACACATCTTGTCAACACGGAGGAGAAGAAAGCTAGACGATTTGAAAAGGGATTACGATCCGAGATCAGTACTATCTTAGCTGGTCAAGGAACGATGACTTTTGCAGAAGCATTTTCCAGGGCTCAAGAAATTGAGTCTAGACAGAAGAACAACATCAACCAAAATAAAAAGGTGATGGAAACACCTGTAAAGCGCAAGTGGGACGGATCGGGAATTGGAAAAGAAAACCCTAAAGTTCAGCATAAGTAAATAAAAATCAGAGGAGGATCAGGACCAAAGCCACTCGGAATGAATTCTCCCTGCCCGAAATATGGAAAGAATCATCTCGGAGCATGCTTATATGGAACTGAAATATGCTATCGATGCCGGCAACCGGGACACATCATATTAGAATGCCCAAAGACTAAAGTAGGAGGAGGATCGAGTACTAGACCAGCACGTGCATATTCTATGACACAGCAAGAAACTGAGGAAGAACCAGAAACAATGGCAGGTATGTTATCAGTATTTGGCACTCCTGCACTTATACTTTTTGATACGGGTGCCACTCATTCATTCATATCTGCTAAGATGTATAAGAAAGTAGAAAATAATTGTGAAGAGTTTGACAAGTCAACTCTTGAGGTTAGTATACCTTCGGGTAACTCTATCCGAACCATGAAGTTATGCAAGAATGTGAAGATAGGGATAAATGACAGAGTCTTACTTGCAGACCTTCACATAATTGAAATGAAAGACTTTGATGTAATTTTAGGGATGGATTGGCTTAGAGCTAATCATGCTATAATAAGATGTCGTGAAAAGCAAGTATGTTTCCAACTCCCAGGAGATAAGAAGTTTATATTTCACGGAGCGAAAGCTGGAGTAGTACCGCGAATTATAACTGCAATGAAAGCGATCAAAATGATGAAGAATGATGGATGTCAAGCACTCTTAGTGAACATCGTGGCAGGTGAAGGAGAAAGGATAAGCCTAAAGGATGTTCCTATTGTGCGGGAATACGAAGATGTATTTCTAGAAAACTTACCAGGATTGCCACCTGAAAGGCAAGTAGAATTTTCTATTGATCTAGTACCGGGAGCAGCACCAGTTTCAAAAGCACCTTATCGTATAGCACCAAAGGAGTTACAAGAATTGAAGATCCAATTACAAGAACTCTTGGAATTGGGTTTCATACTCCCTAATGTTTCACCCTGGGGAGCACCTGTTTTGTTCGTAAAGAAGAAAGATGGTTCGTTTAGAATGTGTATCGATTATCGAGAACTGAATAAACTTACCATCAAGAATAAATATCCCTTGCCAAGGATTGAGGACTTATTTGATCAGCTGGGCGGTGCTAGTGTGTTTTCCAAGATAGATCTGAGGTTTGGATATCATCAGGTGCGAATCAAGCAGAGCGACACTTCAAAGAACGCTTTTAAAACACGTTATGGACATTATGAGTTCATAGTAATGCCTTTTGGTCTCAGCAATGCACCAATAATTTTTATGGATTTGATGAATCGTGTTTTCCACTCGTACTTGGTCAAATTCGTGATCGTGTTCATTGATGATATCTTAGTGTATTCTAGAAATCGGGAACAACATGAAGAGCATCTGAGAATCGTTCTAGAGACACTAAGAAAGGAAAAGTTGTATGCCAAATTCAAGAAATGTGAGTTTTGGTTAGACAAAGTTGTCTTTCTTGGACACATCGTGTCAGCTCGAGGAATTGAGGTGGATCCGGCCAAGGTGAAAACAGTAGAGAAATGGAAGACACCTACAAATGTGGGAGAAGTACGAAGTTTCATTGGATTGGCTGGATATTATAGAAGATTTATTGAGGGATTTTCGAAGATTGCAGGGCCCTTGACGAAATTAACTCGCAAGGAAGTTAAGTTCTGTTGGACGGAAGAATGTGAAAATAGTTTCAACCTTCTTAAACAGAAATTAGTCACTGCACCTGTACTGACAATTCCTGATGGGACAGAAAAATTTGTCATCTATAGTGATGCTTCAAAGCAAGGATTGGGATGTGTTCTGATGCAACGTAATAAAGTAGTTGCTTATGCGTCTAGACAACTCAAGATCCATGAACAGAACTATCCAACTCATGATTTAGAATTGGCAGCTGTGGTGCATGCTTTGAAAATTTGGAGACAGTATCTGTATGGAGCAAAATGTCAAATTTATACGGATCACAAGAGCTTAAAGTACTTTTTCGAACAGAAGGAATTAAACATGAGGCAAAGGAGATGGTTGGAATTAGTCAAGGATTATGATTGTACATTACTGTACCATCCAGGGAAGGCAAATGTGGTGGCAGATGCTCTAAGTAGAAAAGGAAAAGGGGAGTTAGACTGCTCTATAACAAACCAAGAATTATTGGTGGCGGAGTTCTCTCGAATGAGTTTGGAAGTAGTAATACCTCCAAGTAGCATTGAAGCAGTGTTAACAGCATTACTGATTAAACCCTCCTTAAGAGATAGAGTCAAGAAATTTCAATACGAAGACAGAATTCTCAGAAAAATTAAGGAACACGTGAAGATTGGGGAAGGAAATGAATTTGCTCTCACAGACGATGGAACACTCGTATTTGGAAAAAGTTTATGTGTTCCTAAAAATGAGGATCTTATTAGAGAAATTTTAACAGAAGCTCATGGTACTCCATACACGGTACATCCAGGAGGAACCAAGATGTATCAAGACTTGAAGAATTCATTTTGGTGGAGAAATATGAAGAAGGATATAGGCTTGTTTATCCAAAAGTGTATGACTTGCCAGCAAGTGAAGCTGAGCATCAACGACCTTCAGGGCTCTTGAAGCCATTAGAGATTCCTGAGTGGAACTGGGAGCATATCACAATGGATTTCGTTACTCGTTTACCAAGATCAGTGCGAGGAAATCAAGCTATATGGGTGATAGTGGATCGTTTGACCAAGTCTGCGCATTTTCTTCCAGTGAAAATGACTCATGGAATGGATAAGCCTGCACAAATTTATCTAGAAGAAGTTGTCAGATTGCACGGTTGATAGGCTTTTTCTGCGCACTATAATTTAATCCTCAAGTATAAGGATATCAATTGTAGCAGCAAGCACCCAAGTTATATTATCGATCCCACTGAGACAACTAATTATTTATTTTACTCTTAATTACTAATTAATCAGAATTGAGTAACCAATTTCCAATGTTTGTAGTGAATTAATTATCTAAATTACTAAAAATATAAATAACTAAATTAATTAAAAGGCAATAAAAATAAAAGCAAGTTTCTAATCAAGAGATGACAAACAGTTCTAAGGTATCAGGTAGAGACCAATTAATTTGGGTTATTAAACTTACGATTGTTCATTCATGCAGTTTCACTGAAAATACACCACATATCCCTGTTATCCCACCGAATATGATTCGATTCAAAGCTAACAGTTTAATCTGGTTTAAATCCTAAGGTGCGTAAATATTACCAAGCCTTATTCCTAGATACTAATCAAAGCAAGCAACAATACCTCCGGATGGTAAGCCCGACTAACAAGATATTTTCTGGAATTACTACAAGGTTCTATTCACTTCCTACTTGATTGTCTAATTGCATTGTTCCACTAAACTAATCAAGTATTTGATTAACCAGTTCATGAAATTAAAGTGCTTATAGCGGAGCTACTCTAATCTCTAACAGATAGACAATACCAATCATGAACGCACACAAGCTAACACAATAATCCAAGCATTATAGCGGATGTCATGAATATATTATGAAGACGTTACGATGCAGATTAACATGTCTTAGTAAAATAAGTAAAATCAAAAGCTCAACTGCATAAAATCCCAATCTTTGGTCTAAATCCCCAAATCAATCAAATCAATCCATCAAACCCTAGAACTGTATATAAAATTAGCCCATGAGGTCACAAGCAACACTCATAGCTAAGCAATTCATACCAAAAATCAAAGTAAAAGGAAGGAAAAGATAGGAATTATGAAACCCTAGTATAGACGTAGTCTTTCGTTCCTTCTTCGTCTCTCCAATTGCTCGATTCTCCCTTGATTAGCACTTGGAACCCTCTTGGAAGTGGATGGATGATGAAATCAGGTTGTTAATCTGATATGGAGGTGTTGGAGGTGTGAATTGATGATGGGTTATGGATGGGTTCTCTCCAATTTGTGTCTTGATCTCCCTAATTGTTTCTTGGACTGATGCAGGGCTTTTTCGCGATCAAAACTGCTTCAGAATCGCGATTTGAGGGTATATATACACTGCTGCATCGAACAGGCCCCGTCTGGGCCCTGAACTGGGCCGCTCGGCACCTTGCTCGAGCCGAGCTCATGGCCGAGCGGGCCCCAAACCTGCCGAGCAGCATATGGGTGAAACGGGAACGTCGTGTAGGCTCTAAGGGCACCACACTCGGCTGGAAATTCGCAAAATATCGTTTCCGCTCGAGCCGAGCAGCCTCCCGAGCTGCGGAGACTGCACTGCGCGACTTCACCGTTTTGAGCATAACTTCTTCTTATCCATATAAAGAACTCTGAGAAACTCCAACATTTGAATATGTAAAAAGTCATACAAACTGGCTGCTCGGTACAGCATGTGCAACGTTAGCACTTTGATCATAACTTTCTCGTTTGGAATCCAATTGGGGTGTTCTTTATGTCAAAACGACCCTCTCTTCTGTGTCTTTCCAACCATATATGATATGATCAATTTGGACTTCTATAAGAATATAGAAATTTGTACAACATGGACTGTATTTTTCAGCATTCCTTCTCACTTTCACTCCTCATTCCAACTTTGAACTTTTGATCATGTTTTACCCTTCAAAACTCAACAAAACACCTTAGTAGCATCTTAATTATGCAAGATATGAAAACCATGCCATTATATATAAAATCATGGCCACATTCTATCAAAAACGGTGTAATGTGAGATCTAAAATACGTGAAATTCCACTCTCAACAAACCCCCAAACTTACCTGTTGCTCGTCCCGAGGCAACGACATATAAAACCAATAGAGTAATTGAGAGGAAATTTCACAACTTCACATCCAAGAAAATATAACAATTCAAAAATCATACTTCAAATACTAAGATAACCATCCATCTAAGAACATACAATTCAAATCAACTACTTCACTTTTTCGGAATGCTCATCCACCCATTCTCACAGGTAGTATTTACGCTCATCGCTCAAGTGTGAGATATACACTTCAGGGTAAGGTGTTTACACTCAAAGTCAATTCAAACACATGCGTAACCATAAGCTTGGCAATCATCTCAACTCTCGACTAAAGGAATAATTTCAACAATAGGATCACAAAGGTCTTGCATTAGATTGTAATGTTGGCTCTTTGGTAAAGGTAGGAAATATATGGATATCGTGACTCAATCACTAGTAGAGAATCAAAAAAGACTTACAGTTTTTCAACAAACAACTTTACTTTCTTCTTTCTTCTTCAACGCTCTTCAATGCTTCTTGCAATTTGATTCCTCCTTCACTTTTGAACACCACATCCTTACTTGAAAATTTTTTCTTCTTCCCTCTTTTCTTTTCTCTTTTTTTTTTCTTTTTCAAATAAGGGTACCAGTTTCAGGCACTACCCTTTTCATGGGGTACCAGTTTCGGGCACTACCCCTTTATGCAACAATTTAACTACTCTTTTCAATAATTTTCATCACTTCCAACTTATTCTCCTTTTATGTTTCTTCTCAAGATACCAAATTGACTCCTTCAACTCTCTACTAGGTAGGGATTTTTAAAGGCTAACAAAGGGATCAATTGGCTTATCACGTAGGCTTCCAACAAATATGGCTTTTCAGGCTCAAAAGGGTTAACTACAGATAGTTTCAATAGGTAGGATAATAATTTGGCTAGTGACTAATAAACAACAAAGATGGCCTAAGATCATTTCCTATCATCTAATTAAACACGTAGCTTCAAGAAAGATATAAAGCCAAGTTCTAGAATACGTGTGTATGAACGATACTCACAAGAATAAACTAAATCATGCAACTTGTCATGATTTCAAACGGATCAAAATCTCACATGGCTGTAGGAATGAACGAGCAATCCTAATAAAGCTACATAGCTAATCTTCCTTGCACATAATCAAATTTCAAGCATCTCAATATCAAAACACAATCTCAAATTGCTTCTCAACAATCACACATATAATCAAGTGCTAAGAAAAATCAGAAAATCATCATAGAGAACCAAAAATCAACTATACCAACACTAGGATTAACACAAAACAAATAAACACAAACAAAAACAACACGAAACTTGGAAAATCGCAAAAAATCGAACCCTCAACATCATCAAATAAATTGAAAATATTAAAAATTCGCAAAAAATCGACCCTCCAAGCAACAACACAATGCAAAAATTTTACTTCGGTACTACAAGACAAGGTATGTACGTAACCTCCCCCCAAACTTAGATCAAACAAAGTGAGAAACTAAGTTTGCAAAGAAGTATATACCGTAGTCGAGCAATACCTAATAAAATTATTACACCAACACAGACATAGAAAAGCAATAAAACGGAAGGGACAGCCCCCAACAAGCGCTCATGTTTAACGTCGGAGAGTCACGACGTAATACCTCAAGCTCATCGAAATGGCCATGGATATCTTTCATCCTTTCCATCGTATTCTAATCGCTGTGCTTCTTCATCAATCCAATACTTATGGCAAGGGATGGCCTCGTTGGCAATCTTAAAATTTATCTTGACCTTGCCAACCATGTTAAGATCAAATTTCATCAACCTCTTCATTCTACTCCACCACTTATTCCTTCTTCCGACGAAAATTCCCAACTTCTCTTCTAACTCCTTTTTATCCCTAAAAATATGTGAGGAATCATTAGGTAAAACAAAGTCAATAGAAATAATATCATCAAATTCAATGCAACTTAAAGAGTTTAAAGGTTTAGAAATGCTCATTTCATTCTTCAAGTCCTCTTCGGTTGCTTCATGACTTTGCTCTTCTTCTTTCTTTTCTTTTTCAACATCGTCAAATTCTTTATCAATCACTTCCTTTGCCTCAAAAATTGTCTCCAGTTGATAGCTCAATTCGAGTGGAGCCGCTTGACTTAATCGAGTAGACTCCTCTTTGACTTCTTCTTCATTAAACAACAACATAGGACCTTCAAACTGCATTCCATGGCACAATGGAAAAACAATATCTTCTTCAATCTCTTCTTCATCCATTCTTTCCTCTTGTTGAAGTTGAGTATTTAAACTTGAAGAGATGTTCGTAAGAAGATTGTTTATGTCTCTCGTTCTTTCATGAAACTCCTGTGATGCAACTTTCCTTTCCTGCGATTGAACTTTCATCTTTCTTTCTAGAGCTTCCAACCTTCCCATGTTTTCTTCATGCTTCTTGATGGAAGTATCAAACGCGTCTTGTAATTCTTGGGAAACTCCGACCGATCCAGAATAAGTGTTCTTTTGATAAGGTTGATATGAATTTGCATTGTAAGCACAAGACCATTCATCTTCATATCTGACTTGATTGTAATACTGAAAAGGACTTTGATTCACTAGAGAATCATAACCATAATTCCTCTCATCCATGTAATATGGAGTAGGAACCATATTATTCTGATTTTCATAGCGTTTCAATATTTCGTCTATGCATGGAGAAGGATTCATAACATTTTGATTTTCATATCTTTTTAATATTTCGTCCATCTCAGTACCTCAAAGATAATTTATAGTCAGAATATATTCAAATAAGAAAAATAAAAAAAGCAATAAAAATTCCTAATTAAACTAGCAATAAAAGAAAAATAAATAATTAAGCCGTCCCCGGCAACGGCGCCAAAAACTTGATAGGCTTTTTCTGCGCACTATAATTTAATCCTCAAGTATAAGGATATCAATTATAGCAGCAAGCACCCAAGTTAAATTATCGATCCCACTGAGACAACTAATTATTTATTTTACTCTTAATTACTAATTAATCAGAATTGAGTAACCAATTTCCAATGTTTGTAGTGAATTAATTATCTAAATTACTAAAAATATAAATAACTAAATTAATTAAAAGGCAATAAAAATAAAAGCAAGTTTCTAATCAAGAGATGACAAACAGTTCTAAGGTATCAGGTAGAGACCAATTAATTTGGGTTATTAAACTTACGATTGTTCATTCATGCAGTTTCACTGAAAATACACCACATATCCCTGTTATCCCACCGAATATGATTCGATTCAAAGCTAACAGTCTAATCTGGTTTAAATCCTAAGGTGCGTAAATATTACCAAGCCTTATTCCTAGATACTAATCAAAGCAAGCAACAATACCTCCGGATGGTAAGCCCGACTAACAAGATATTTTCTGGAATTACTACAAGGTTCTATTCACTTCCTACTTGATTGTCTAATTGCATTGTTCCACTAAACTAATCAAGTATTTGATTAACCAGTTCATGAAATTAAAGTGCTTATAGCGGAGCTACTCTAATCTCTAACAGATAGACAATACCAATCATGAACGCACACAAGCTAACACAATAATCCAAGCATTATAGCGGATGTCATGAATATATTATGAAGACGTTACGATGCAGATTAACATGTCTTAGTAAAATAAGTAAAATCAAAAGCTCAACTGCATAAAATCCCAATCTTTGGTCTAAATCCCCAAATCAATCAAATCAATCCATCAAACCCTAGAACTGTATATAAAATTAGCCCATGAGGTCACAAGCAACACTCATAGCTAAGCAATTCATACCAAAAATCAAAGTAAAAGGAAGGAAAAGATAGGAATTATGAAACCCTAGTATAGACGTAGTCTTTCGTTCCTTCTTCGTCTCTCCAATTGCTCGATTCTCCCTTGATTAGCACTTGGAACCCTCTTGGAAGTGGATGGATGATGAAATCAGGTTGTTAATCTGATATGGAGGTGTTGGAGGTGTGAATTGATGATGGGTTATGGATGGGTTCTCTCTAATTTGTGTCTTGATCTCCCTAATTGTTTCTTGGACTGATGCAGGGCTTTTTCGCGATCAAAACTGCTTCAGAATCGCGATTTGAGGGTATATATATACTGCTGCATCGAACAGGCCCCGTCTGGGCCCTGAACTGGGCCGCTCGGTACCTTGCTTGAGTCGAGCTCATGGCCGAGCGGCCCCCAAACCTGCCGAGCAGCATATGGGTGAAACGGGAACGTCGTGTAGGCTCTCAGGGCACCACACTCGGCTGGAAATTCGCAAAATGTCATTTCCGCTCGAGCCGAGCAGCCTCCCGAGCTGCGGAGACTGCACTGCTTGACTTCACCGTTTTGAGCATAACTTCTTCCTATCCATATAAAGAACTCTGAGAAACTCCAACATTTGAATATGTAAAAAGTCATACAAACTGGCTGCTCGGTACAGCATGTGCGACGTTAGCACTTTGATCATAACTTTCTCGTTTGGAATCCAATTGGGGTGTTCTTTATGTCAAAACGACCCTCTCTTCTGTGTCTTTCCAACCTATGATATGATCAATTTGGAATTCTATAAGAATACAGAAATTTGTGCAACATGGACTGTATTTTTCAGCATTCCTTCTCACTTTCACTCCTCATTCCAACTTTGAACTTTTGATCATGTTTTACCCTTCAAAACTCAACAAAACACCTTAGTAGCATCTTAATTATGCAAGATATGAAAACCATGCCATTCTATATAAAATCATGGCCACATTCTATCAAAAACGGTGTAATGTGAGATCTAAAATACGTGAAATTCCACTCTCAACAAACCCCCAAACTTACCTGTTGCTCGTCCCGAGGCAACGACATATAAAACCAATAGAGTAATTGTGAGGAAATTTCACAACTTCACATCCAAGAAAATATAACAATTCAAAAATCATACTTCAAATACTAAGATAACCATCCATCTAAGAACATACAATTCAAATCAACTACTTCACTTTTTCGGAATGCTCATCCACCCATTCTCACGGATAGTATTTACGCTCATCGCTCAAGTGTGAGATATACACTTCAGGGTAAGGTGTTTACACTCAAAGTCAATTCAAACACATGCGTAACCATAAGCTTGGCAATCATCTCAACTCTCGACTAAAGGAATAATTTCAACAATAGGATCACAAAGGTCTTGCATTAGATTGTAATGTTGGCTCTTTGGTAAAGGGAGGAAATATATGGATATCGTGACTCAATCACTAGTAGAGAATCAAAAAAGACTTACAGTTTTTCAACAAACAACTTTACTTTCTTCTTTCTTCTTCAACGCTCTTCAATGCTTCTTGCAATTTGATTCCTCCTTCACTTTTGAACACCACATCCTTACTTGAAAATTTTTTCTTCTTCCCTCTTTTCTTTTCTCTTTTTTTTTTTCTTTTTCAAATAAGGGTACCAGTTTCAGGCACTACCCTTTTCATGGGGTACCAGTTTCGGGCACTACCCCTTTATGCAACAATTTAACTACTCTTTTCAATAATTTTCATCACTTCCAACTTATTCTCCTTTTATGTTTCTTCTCAAGATACCAAATTGACTCCTTCAACTCTCTACTAGGTAGGGATTTTTAAAGGCTAACAAAGGGATCAATTGGCTTATCACGTAGGCTTCCAACAAATATGGCTTTTCAGGCTCAAAAGGGTTAACTACGGATAGTTTCAATAGGTAGGATAATAATTTGGCTAGTGACTAATAAACAACAAAGATGGCCTAAGATCATTTCCTATCATCTAATTAAACACGTAGCTTCAAGAAAGATATAAAGCCAAGTTCTAGAATACGTGCGTATGAACGATACTCACAAGAATAAACTAAATCATGCAACTTGTCATGATTTCAAAAGGATCAAAATCTCACATGGCTGTAGGAATGAACGAGCAATCCTAATAAAGCTACATAGCTAATCTTCCTTGCACATAATCAAATTTCAAGCATCTCAATATCAAAGCACAATCTCAAATTGCTTCTCAACAATCACACATATAATCAAGTGCTAAGAAAAATCAGAAAATCATCATAGAGAACCAAAAATCAACTATACCAACACTAGGATTAACACAAAACAAATAAACACAAACAAAAACAACACGAAACCTGGAAAATCGCAAAAAATCAAACCCTCAACATCATCAAATAAATTGAAAATATTAAAAATTCGCAAAAAATCGACCCTCCAAGCAACAACACAATGCAAAAATTTTACTTCGGTACTACAAGACAAGGTATGTACGTAACCTCCCCCCAAACTTAGATCAAACAAAGTGAGAAACTAAGTTTGCAAATAAGTATATACCGTAGTCGAGCAATACCTAATAAAATTATTACACCAACACAGACATAGAAAAGCAATAAAACGGAAGGGACAGCCCCCAACAAGCGCTCATGTTTAACGTCGGAGAGTCACGACGTAATACCTCAAGCTCATCGAAATGGACATGGATATCTTTCATCCTTTCCATCATATTCTAATCGCTGTGCTTCTTCATCAATCCAATACTTATGGCAAGGGATGGCCTCGTTGGCAATCTTAAAATTTATCTTGACCTTGCCAACCATGTTAAGATCAAATTTCATCAACCTCTTCATTCTACTCCACCACTTATTCCTTCTTCCGACGAAAATTCCCAACTTCTCTTCTAACTCCTTTTTATCCCTAAAAATATGTGAGGAATCATTAGGTAAAACAAAGTCAATAGAAATAATATCATCAAATTCAATGCAACTTAAAGAGTTTAAAGGTTTAGGAATGCTCATTTCATTCTTCAAGTCCTCTTCGGTTGCTTCATGACTTTGCTCTTCTTCTTTCTTTTCTTTTTCAACATCGTCAAATTCTTTATCAATCACTTCCTTTGCCTCAAAAATTGTCTCCAGTTGATAGCTCAATTCGAGTGGAGCCGCTTGACTTAATCGAGTGGACTCCTCTTTGACTTCTTCTTCCTTAAACAACAACATAGGACCTTCAAACTGCATTCCATGGCACAATGGAAAAACAATATCTTCTTCAAACTCTTCTTCATCCATTCTTTCCTCTTGTTGAAGTTGAGTATTTAAACTTGAAGAGATGTTCGTAAGAAGATTGTTTATCTCTCTCGTTCTTTCATGAAACTCCTGTGATGCAACTTTCCTTTCCTGCGATTGAACTTTCATCTTTCTTTCTAGAGCTTCCAACATTCCCATGTTTTCTTCATGCTTCTTGATGGAAGTATCAAACGCGTCTTGTAATCCTTGGGAAACTCCGACCGATCCAGAATAAGTGTTCTCTTGATAAGGTTGATATGAATTTGCATTGTAAGCACAAGACCATTCATCTTCATATCTGACTTGATTGTAATACTGAAAAGGACTTTGATTCACTAGAGAATCATAACCTTAATTCCTCTCATCCATGTAATATGGAGTAGGAACCATATTATTCTGATTTTCATAGCTTTTCAATATTTCGTCTATGCATGGAAAAGGATTCATAACATTTTGATTTCCATATCTTTTTAATATTTCGTCCATCTCAGTACCTCAAAGATAATTTATAGTCAGAATATATTCAAATAAAAAAAATAAAAAAAGCAATAAAAATTCATAATTAAACTAGCAATAAAAGAAAAATAAATAATTAAGCCGTCCCCGGCAACGGCGCCAAAAACTTGATAGGCTTTTTCTGCGCACTATAATTTAATCCTCAAGTATAAGGATATCAATTGTAGCAGCAAGCACCCAAGTTAAATTATCGATCCCACTGAGACAACTAATTATTTATTTTACTCTTAATTACTAATTAATCAGAATTGAGTAACCAATTTCCAATGTTTGTAGTGAATTAATTATCTAAATTACTAAAAATATAAATAACTAAATTAATTAAAAGACAATAAAAATAAAAGCAAGTTTCTAATCAAGAGATGACAAACAGTTCTAAGGTATTAGGTAGAGACCAATTAATTTGGGTTATTAAACTTACGATTGTTCATTCATGCAGTTTCACTGAAAATACACCACATATCCCTGTTATCCCACCGAATATGATTCGATTCAAAGCTAACAGTCTAATCTGGTTTAAATCCTAAGGTGCGTAAATATTACCAAGCCTTATTCCTAGATACTAATCAAAGCAAGCAACAATACCTCCGGATGGTAAGCCCGACTAACAAGATATTTTCTGGAATTACTACAAGGTTCTATTCACTTCCTACTTGATTGTCTAATTGCATTGTTCCACTAAACTAATCAAGTATTTGATTAACCAGTTCATGAAATTAATGTGCTTATAGCGGAGCTACTCTAATCTCTAACAGATAGACAATACCAATCATGAACGCACACAAGCTAACACAATAATCCAAGCATTATAGCGGATGTCATGAATATATTATGAAGACGTTACGAAGCAGATTAACATGTCTTAGTAAAATAAGTAAAATCAAAAGTTCAACTGCATAAAATCCCAATCTTTGGTCTAAATCCCCAAATCAATCAAATCAATCCATCAAACCCTAGAACTGTATATAAAATTAGCCCATGAGGTCACAAGCAACACTCATAGATAAGCAATTCATACCAAAAATCAAAGTAAAAGGAAGGAAAAGATAGGAATTATGAAACCCTAGTGTAGACGTAGTCTTTTGTTCCTTCTTCGTCTCTCCAATTGCTCGATTCTCCCTTGATTAGCACTTGGAACCCTCTTGGAAGTGGATGGATGATGAAATCAGGTTGTTAATCTGATATGGAGGTGTTGGAGGTGTGAATTGATGATGGGTTATGGATGGGTTCTCTCCAATTTGTGTCTTGATCTCCCTAATTGTTTCTTGGACTGATGTAGGGCTTTTTCGCGATCAAAACTGCTTCAGAATCGCGATTTGAGGGTATATATACACTGCTGCATCGAACAGGCCCCGTCTGGGCCCTGAACTGGGCTGCTCGGCAACTTGCTCAAGCCGAGCTCATGGCCGAGCGGCCCCCAAACCTGCCGAGCAGCATATGGGTGAAATGGGAACGTCGTGTAGGCTCTGAGGGCACCACACTCGGCTGGAAATTCGCAAAATGTCATTTCCGCTCGAGCCGAGCAGCCTCCCGAGCTGCGGAGACTGCACAGCGCGACTTCACCGTTTTGAGCATAACTTCTTCATATAGACTCCAATTTGAATGATTTTTGCGCTCACGTGTTCCTCTTTTCCTTGGCTTTCTATCCATATAAAGAAATCTGAGAAACTCTAACATTTGAATATGTAAAAAGTCATACAAATTGGCTGCTCGGTACAGAATGTGCGACGTTAGCACTTTGATCATAACTTTCTCGTTTGGAATCCAATTGGGGTGTTCTTTATGTCAAAACGACCCTCTCTTCTGTGTCTTTCCAACCATATATGATATGATCAATTATTTGCAACATGGACTGTATTTTTCAGCATTCCTTCTCACTTTCACTTCTCATTCCAACTTTGAACTTTTGATCATGTTTTACCCTTCAAAACTCAACAAAACACCTTAGTAGCATCTTAATTATGCAAGATATGAAAACCATGCCATTCTATATAAAATCATGGCCACATTCTATCAAAAACGGTGTAATGTGAGATCTAAAATACGTGAAATTCCACTCTCAACAACGGTGTACCAGTTTCTATAATTTCTGATCGAGATTCAAGATTTACATCAAAATTTTGGCACAGTTTACAAAACGCAATGGGCACGAAGCTAAAATTTAGCACGGCATTTCATCCGCAAATAGATGGCCAGTCTGAAATGACTATTCAAACATTGGAAGACATGTTGAGGGCAAGCGTCCTAGATTTTGGGGAAAGTTGGGAAAGATACATACCACTTATATAGTTTGCTTACAACAACAGTTTTCAAGCCACAATAGGCATGTCCCTTACGAAGCACTCTACGAAAGGAAGTGTAGATCTCCCCTTTATTGGGATAAAGTCGGTGAGAAGAAGTTCTAGGACCAGAAATAGTAGAAAAGACAGTTGAAGCGATTGAAAAGATCAAAAGAAGAATTTTGACTGCGCAAAACCGACAGAAGTCTTACGCTGATAAGAGACGCAAAGATTTATAGTTCCAGGAAGGAGATAAAGTTTTTCTCAAAATATCACCAATGAAAGGAATTTCTCGCTTTGGGAAGAAAGAAAAACTTAAGCCAAGATACATTGGGCCTTATGAGGTTTTGGAACGAATCTGCGAGTTGGCATACAGATTAGCTTTACCACCTGAGCTAGCTGGAGTGCATGATGTATTTCATGTGTCCATGCTACGGAAGTATGTATTTGATCCAAGCCACGTTGTTAACCATGAAGTTATAGCAATTGATGATAACTTAGCATACGAGGAATTTCCTATTGCCATTCTTGACAGGAAAGTTCATAAGTTAAGGAATCGTGAAGTTGCTTTAATCAAAGTCCAATGGAGTAAACACAATAAAGAAGAAGCAACGTGGGAACGTGAAGACGACATGCGAAATAAATATCCACATCTACCTATACCTGGTAAGTGAAATTTCGAGGACGAAATTTTTATTTTAGTAGGAGGGGATGTAATACCCACCTTAAAAATGTATATATATAAATATTATTATTATTATTATTATTACTATTATTATTATTATCATTATTATTATTATTACTATTATTATTATTATTATTATTATCATTATTATTATTATTATTATTATTATTACACATATGTGTAAAAGCTATTTTGAATTGTTATTACTATTATTATTACATATATATGTAAGCACATATGTAAGCTATTTTGAATTGTTGTTATTATTACACATATATGTAAGCACATATGTAAGTTATTTTGAATTGTTGTTATTATTACACATATATGTAAGCACATATGTAAGCTATTTTGAATTGTTATTATTATTACACATATATGTAAGCACATATGTAAGCTATTTTGATTTGTTATCATTATTATATATATATCTATCTCTATATATATCCCTCCCATTTCATTATCACACACTCATGTATACTACATACTACACACATATAGAAACTTCATTTTTTTATTTTGTTGATATTTAAGATATTCGTCTTGCGACTATTTTCACGAGAGATAATTCTCCATTCTTCTCTTTACATATTTTTCACACACACATATATATATACACCACATGCATACGTATATATATATACAACACACACTGCACCTGTTGGAGATTTTCTATTTTGTTGTCCAACCTTATCATGTTATATACGAAAATGATCGTCTCGATGCGTAGATTCCATATATATAAATATTTTGTGAAATGAATTTCGTATGAGTGAGAAAAACTCAGTCAAAGTTTGTACCCCTTTAATGGCATATTTTATTTCGGTGTGAGTTAGCTTTGATATTAGAGTCCATTTTGCAGCTCTCCTCACGAGGATCACAAAGGTATAATTAGTTTTGTGTTTTGACGTAAAATGAGAAAGTTGGGAAGAAACCCACTTCACGGTATAATTTGGTATTTTTAAAACTTCAACATTTTGATACAAAATTGGTACTAATGTGATTCTCACTTCACGAGAATTCCAACGGTATTTTCGGAATTTCAATTGGAGTTGTATAACTCAAGTTGTGTCATTTTGTAATAAGTTGGGTCATTTTGTAATAAATTGAAAGTTTTGGGTAAGTTTAAATGAGAATTTAATATATTATAAGGACTTAATTGCAATTTGTAAAAATATTAAAAAAAAATCGAAAATTTGATAGGAAATTTGAAACAGGACTGCATATTCACGTACTCGTAATTCCATTACGTTTTATTTATTTATTTACTTTAATTATTTATTTATTTATTTATTTTATTAATTATATATTTAACTTAATATTTTTATATTAAGTATTATTATAATATATATACTTTAATATTTCATTTATAATTATAAATTTGACTTATATATTTTTATATTAAATATTAATTATAATTTTACAATATATATTATTTTAGGTATAAAATTTATATATTCATTTTATTAATGTAATTTATATTCATATTTTTTTATTACTACACTTGTATATATATGATTGTTAAATTATTATTTTCTTAAAATTTTAAAATATGTATTTCTATTTATTATTTTATTTTATTAATTATTTAGTTAATAATTAGTTTATGTTAATTATGTAATAATATTAGAAATTTAGTCTTAGTATATAAATTATTATTAGAAGTAGAACTCAATTTAGTATACCCTTGCAGGCATACCTGAGACCGAAGAACAAGCCTAGTCCAGTTTATTATTTCCTAGAAAGCTTCAAGGTGGGGGTAACTTTCACTCTTTACCGAGTGCTATATTTTATGTCATGATTGCTATGTTAAGATATGATATGTGTTACTTATATGACATGTTATGTGCTATGTGAATTTTTAGTTCGATGACAAATATTTTCTACTAACACTTGTACGGGGTGACGACTCAGTGCACATATACCAACTAACACAAGTTACTGGCTACGTCGGTTCAGTACTAAAATGTATTTCAAGTATGCTAACTTTTGTACTGGGGTGACGGCTTGGTGCACATATACCAACTAACACAAGTTATCGGATGACGATTCGGTCTAAAATACTTTCATTGAGTTATCGAACGACAATATGCAAAATATTTTATTTAATGGCATATGTTACATTTTATGGTATATTTGACATGCATATTTATTTTTAACTGTGCAATCATTTAAGTTAACCCACTGGGTGTATTTTAGACGCTCACCCCTTATCAATTTTCAGAAGAAGGTTTAGAAGATGGAAAGACCCCTGCAAGTGTACCAAGCCCTTAGAAGACTTTATATGACTTATATTTTATTATTCTGTTAGAACTTTATTTCAGATACATCATCTGAACGAACTTATTTTGGATATTTTACTCTACTCGGGTGAGTAGACGCTTATATGTAATAATCTTTATGCAACTCTTACGTTATTATATTAGCGCTTTGGGGATTATAATTTCATTTCCGCTGCGTATTCTCGACTCCCTTTATTATTATATTGGGATATGTATATCTAGTAGCGTCCCAACCCCATAGCGTAACCCGGGGCGTTACAATATATATATATATATATATATGCTAATTATAGTATGCACCCATATACAAATATATACAAAAACATATACAATTATGAATAAAAATATATACAATATAATTGTTAGTTTTTTAAAAAAAAATTGAGTGTAAAAAATATACAATTATTAAAAACATGTATACACTATTAAATAAAAAGTTAGACACATATGGATGTTAGTTTTTTTAATGAAAAATTTAATATAAAAAAGTATAGAAATATTACAAAACACGTATACAAAATAGAATAACATATAGTGTACAAAATAAAATAAAAATCATACACATATGGGTGCACCCTTTCACCCAAATGCACCCAATATACACTTTTATATATATATAAAAAATTACTTATATTGAAGGTTATACTTGGAAAGAATAAACCTAAAATAAACATACTATTTTTAGTTATAAAAACTAATTTTTAATTTTTAAAATCTACATCAAATTTTCAAAATCATATCTCTATATAGTAATACTCATTTTCCATATGTCTTATATCGCGCATTAGTATACTTTTATACATATTACCCGTATATCTTTGCACATTGATTTGGCATAGTCAAAATTTATCTTATAAAACCCAAAAGCAAATATATATTCTGTCCCAAATTAAATTTTACATTTTTTACATTGTAATTACAAATTTATCACTAAAATATATATATATTTAATATCTAAAAATATTACTTCCTCAATCCAAATAATTAATGCACACTTCCTTTTTTGATCCGTCCAACACTTATGCACATTTCTAAAATTGGATAAAATACATTACAATACTACTCGCTTTTTACACACATCCCAACAACTTTACATACATTTTTTTCATTAAATTATCTAAAATGATCACTTACTATCGCATACATAAAATAATGCATAATTGCTATAAACTATATGATTCAAAGAATTAATACTCATAACTACACAATTATGATTGTAATACCATAAATACCCTATGTGTTTGCACAATTTGTTTTGCACAATTTTGTTTTGTACAATTTTGTTTTTGCACATTTTTCTTTGAATTTTTTTTCACATTTTAAGCTTAATAAGAAATTTTCATAATATTAATTAATTTTCATGGCGGCTGCGGTCCGGCGAAGGTCCGGCGATCGGCGGCGGCGATCCGTTGGTGGTCCGGTAGTGGGTGGGTGAGTGAGGGGTTAAGAGTTTGTGGTTTAAAAGTGTATGAGATTATAAGTTTATATTTGATATTTTACTTTAATATTTTGCATGTGAGAATAATTATTTGAACTCATTGTATCGAGTAATTTAGGGTAAAAGTGTGTACTTATAAGTAATTTTTTCTATTTAAAATAATCACTTTTTATACATATTTCAATACCTTTACACATTTTTGTATATAAAAAATTAATTTTTCTTAATTTCGGCACACTAAAATAAGTGCGCAAATCACCATGATGGAGGAAGTACATTATATGTAAAAAAAAATCTGAAACTTCATGTTTATTGTGAAGATTAAGTTAAGGAGGGGTGAGTAATAAGCAAGTATATTCTTCATAGGTATAATAAACAAAGAAAAATATAAAGTGAAAAACTATTTGAAATACTATAATCAAATTACAACAATATCACCCGTAGTAAAGCGTGTGGGCCCTGTGGGGTTGACTCACCAATTACATTTACATTTTCATATTCTTTTCCAAGTGCTTCACTTAGACCGGCCCCCAGTCCCACCCCCCAACACATGAGGAACGACGACGTTTTTCCACGTTCAATTCTGCTGCATGTAATCTTTTCCCCAAGTCCCCACTCAACAAAGACAAATATTTTATTTACCAAATAAATGCAGCCGAATATTAAACTTTGGCCCAAAAAAATAAGAAACTAAAATTTTCATATTATTTCTTAAAATAAGTAACTTTTCGAATATCTGCAGTAGTTGTTTTGTACAAAATGACAGTCACCACTCTCAGCGTGTTCCCAACAAACTGTACATCTTCCCCTTCTCTCTCTTTACACTCAAACCACTGCCTTCAACTTTCACGAAAATCACTGCAGATTCTCTCTCCGTATAATATGCTTTGCCATATCTCCCCAAATAATTCATCCCTAACCTTTTCTGTTTTCCTCTCTTGATTCTTCTTCGTAGTATTATCAATGGCGTTTGGGATACTGCGTTGCTTTTTCGTTCTGAGTCAACTCAGTTTAATAGCCTTGAATGCTGTCTCTGAGCGGAAATCTGAAAGCTCTGACATGGATTGTTTGCTGTCGTTTAAGAGTTCTTTGGAAAACCCAGAAGTACTCGTTTCATGGAGTCCTTCCGTTTCGCAGTGCAAATGGACGGGTGTGTTTTGCAACGAGGAACGAGTTACCTCGCTCGTTCTTTCGACTCACACTTTGACTGCCCAACTCAGGGGTCCACTCACTGCCTCGCTCTTCTCTCTCACTGCCCTCATTGTGTTGGATCTTTCGTCGAATCAGTTGTTTGGAGAGATTTCTGCGGAAATTGCTTCACTCAGAGGGCTGAAAGTGTTGGACTTGGGTGATAATCACTTGAGCGGCGAGTTACCGAGCCAACTCGGTGAGTTGTCTTGTTTGGAGACTGTCAGACTCGGCCCTAATTTCTTCACCGGAAAAATGCCCCCGGAGTTGGGAAACCTGGTGAAACTCGAATCCCTCGATCTTTCCGGCAACTCACTCGTCGGAAATGTTCCTCCGCATTTGGGGAATTTGACTCAGCTTCAGGTTTTGGCTCTTGGTAATAATTTCCTTACGGGCTCTTTGCCTTCCAATCTCTTTTCAAAGCTTCAGAGTATATCTTCATTCGACGTTTCAAACAACTCTCTTTCTGGAAGAATTCCGCCGGAGATTGGAAAACTCTCCTCTCTGTCGGAGCTTTACATCGGCGACAACCATTTCTCCGGCGAGTTTCCCTGGGAGATTGGCCGCCTGTCGAGCCTAGAAATTCTGTCTTCCCCTTCTTGTTTGTTCAATGGCCCTCTTCCTGAATCGTTCTCAAATTTGAAATCTTTGAGCAAACTCGACCTTTCTTACAACCCATTGCAGTGTTCAATCCCAAAGATTATCGGAGAGTTGCGAAATTTGACTGTGTTGAATCTCGTCTACTCTGAGCTTAATGGCAGTATACCCTCTGAGATTGGGAAATGCACAAACTTGCAAGTTTTGTTGCTTTCTTTCAATTCTCTTTCTGGTGTTTTGCCTGAGGAGCTGTCTGAATTGTCTTTGATGACGTTTTCTGCTGAAAAGAATCAGCTCTCAGGGCCATTACCTTCGTGGTTTGGAAAATGGAAGCAGATAGATTCGATATTGCTTTCGAACAACAGGTTTTCTGGGAGAATTCCACCGGAGATTGGAAATTGTTCTTTATTGAGTCATATTAGCCTGGGAAGCAATTTGCTTAGTGGTGAGATTCCAAGAGAGTTGTGTAATGCAGTTTCTCTTTCAGAGGTGGAGCTTGGCCATAATTTTCTTACAGGGGGTATTGATGAGACTTTCAAGAAGTGTAGAAACTTGACTCAATTAGTGTTGTTGGATAATCATCTGGTTGGTTCTATTCCAGAGTATTTCTCTGAGCTTCCATTGATAGCTCTTGAGTTGGATTCTAATAACTTCACAGGTTCTATTCCTGTGAATCTGTGGAGTTCAGGGTACTTGATTGAGTTTTCTGCTGGAGATAATCAGTTGGAGGGTTCTCTCCCTGTGGAAATTGGTAATGCTACATCATTACAGAGCATCCTTCTTTCCAACAATCGAATCACTGGTAGTATTCCAGAAGAAATTGGGAGACTTCAGTTTCTGTCTGTGTTGTATTTGAACTCCAATTTTCTTGAAGGAAGTATTCCCATCGGATTAGGGAATTGCACTGCACTCACCACATTGGATTTGGGTAACAACAACCTTCATGGTTCCATTCCAGGAGAAGTTACTGATTTGCCTCAGTTACAGTGCCTTGTTCTCTCCTACAACAATCTCTCTGGAGAGATTCCTTCTAGAAGCTCCAAGTATTTTCAGCAGGTTTCCACCATTCCAGATTCCAGCTTCATTCAGCATCATGGTGTGTATGATCTCTCCTACAACAGATTGAGTGGAGCTATTCCTGATGAACTAGGGAGCTGTGTTGTGGTGGTGGATCTTCTTCTCAGCAACAATTTGCTTTCTGGGGAGATTCCACCTTCCTTGGCTCGTTTATCCAATCTTACGACCTTGGATTTATCTTGGAACTTGCTTACTGGTCCTATTCCAACTAATCTTGGTGATTCAAACAAGTTGCAAGGATTGCATCTTGGGAATAACCAGCTCACAGGGTCAATCCCAGAAAGCTTTGGTCGAATGTCTGCGTTGGTGAAGCTGAACTTGTCGTCCAATATGTTATCCGGTTCGATTCCTGCTTCGATTGGCAGCCTAAATGGTCTCACTCATTTGGATTTGAGCTCTAATATGCTGAGCAATGAGCTTCCTGGCTCTCTCTCTGGGATAGTTAATCTTGTTGGATTCTATGCTCAGCAGAATAACCTTTCTGGTCATATAGATGAGTTGTTCAAAGATTCTGAAGTTTGGAGAGTTGAGATTGTGAATTTGAGCAGCAATTCTTTGAGTGGGAACTTGCCAAGATCACTTGGCAATATGTCCTATTTGACAGTGTTGGATCTCCATGGAAATGCTTTCAGTGGTGGTCTTCCTTCTGAGCTTGGGAATCTTGCACAGCTCCAGTATCTTGATGTCTCCGGGAATGCGCTTGGCGGAGGAATACCCGATGAAGTTTGTGGGCTCACGGATCTTTTGTTCTTGAATCTTTCAGAGAACAAGCTGCAGGGCCCAATTCCAGGCAATGGGATATGCTTGAATCTTACAGAGGCTTTAGTAGCTGGAAACAAGGCTTTATGTGGAGGAATTGTGGGAGTAAAATGCCCTTTCGGGCGAAAATCGCCTCTTTTGAATGTTTGGGGGCTGGCATCTGTTGTGGTGGGAACTATCTTGATAACCCTTTCAGTGGTTATAGTGCTGAGAATTTGGGTCAACAGAAGCAACAGAAATGACCCTGAGGATGGTTCAGATAGCACCAGATTGAACGGCTTAGATGATCAGAATCTGTATTTCTTGAGTAGTAGCAGATCAAAGGAGCCACTCAGCATTAACATAGCTATGTTTGAGCTGCCTCTCCTTAAGTTAACACTGGTTGATGTACTTGAGGCCACAAACAACTTCTGCAAGGCTAACATAATTGGTGATGGCGGGTTCGGGACGGTGTACAAGGCTGCCTTACCCGATGGAAAGACAGTCGCGGTGAAGAAGCTCAGTCAGGCCAAGACTCAGGGCCAGAGAGAATTCCTGGCTGAAATGCAGACTCTGGGGAAGGTGAAGCATCGGAACCTTGTTTCGTTGCTCGGGTATTGCTCGTATGGTGACGAGAAGGTGCTCGTTTACGAGTACATGGCTAATGGAAGCTTGGATGACTGGCTTAGAAACCGCCCTGGAACCCTTCCAGTCCTAGACTGGAAAAAACGTCTCAAGATCGCGCTAGGCGCCGCCCGTGGCTTGGCCTTCCTCCACCACGGCTTCATTCCCCACATAATTCATCGCGATATCAAGGCGAGCAATATCCTTCTGAACGATGAGTTTGAGCCAAAGGTGGCTGACTTTGGATTAGCAAGGCTGATCAGTGCTTGTGAGACTCATGTGAGCACGGACATTGCTGGCACGTTCGGGTACATCCCGCCCGAGTACGGGCAGAGCTGGAAATCCACGACGAGGGGGGATGTGTACAGCTTCGGCGTGATCCTGCTGGAGTTGGTGACGGGAAAGGAGCCGACAGGGCCTGATTTCAAAGACATCGAAGGCGGGAACTTGGTCGGGTGGGTGTTGTTGAAGATCAAGAAAGGGAATGCAGTGGATGTTCTTGATCCCAGCATTCTTGATGCTGATTCTAAACAGAGGATGCTGAAGACATTGCAGATTGCTGTGATCTGCTTGTCGGAAAACCCTGTGAATCGTCCAACCATGCTACATGTTCTCAAGTTTTTGAATGGGATCCAAGATGAGTAGATTGTTAATCTCCATAATAAGTGTAATAGAATTGGTGATGCATTATAATTTGATGTTTGTGAGTTAAGTTATGTGTTAAATATTTATGTTGGAGTGTTGATGTAATGTGGAGTGAAGTTGGATGATAGTGTGTGTAGGGATTCGAGGCCAAAAGATGTCTCTATTATATGATTTGAAGGCGTTGGTAAAATACAATGATTTGTAATAAGAAATGGGTGCAAGTGCAATCGTCCAGTCTTGTCATGACGAGGGACACGAGGAGAGGATAAGATAGTACGAACATCAAAAGTATTTTATGATGACCAACACACGACAACATCGTAGGATAATAATGTCATGGAACAAAGAAATGTTGTGTCAACGGCAATACAATTATTTTGAGAAAATGTATGACATGCCACTTAAAAAAAAATTATATTTGAAATTTTAATACTTCTACTCTTCTCTTTCTCGCACAAAAAATGCTCCATTATTCGAATTTACGTTTTTCGTGTTTGAGTATGGTTAAATATACACTTTTTTTTTATTAAATATACACTTTTTATTGAATACACACCCTTAAAATTTTTTATTTCTTAACTTTATTATATGCACAGCCCCTAAAAATTCAAAATTACCCTTTTTAAAATTATAATTATACACACCCAATAATAAATCGCAAATCATTTTTATTAAAATAAAAATTTCTCTTACATTTTTCAAAACTTTAAGTTTAACATATCGTACTTGAAGAGTGAGATAAATTCCTTCATATATAATCTGCAATCGATTCTAATTCACAAATTCGATTAGTTTTCATAGCTGAATTTAATTATTTTACAGATAATAAATCCCTTCATAACTCAAATATAGTAGATGTTCATGTATTAATTGCTCAATTCAATAATTATAACTTTTTACACCATTAATAACCAACTTTTTCTCTCTCTCCCTCTCTTTCTAAAATTATATGGATTTCTTGTTTGTGGTTGGTCGTAGTGGAGAAGAATTATGTGCAATGAAGCAAAATACAAGAGTGATTAAAGAGTAAGAAAGTGTGTTTATAAAATGGTAGAGTTGGTTGCTATTTATTTCAAAATCAAACAGAGAATTTAAATAAATAACTATGTTTTGTTCATTTGACAAAACATAGATTTTGGGAGCGTGGAATATAATAAAGAAAAGAAAAGGCAACCTCTCTGAAAATTTTCAGAACATCTAATTAAACCTTGTTTGTATAAATTTCTATTTTAAAATCTATTCAATTTATGATTTCACACTAAAAAAATACGATTGACATTAGAAAAGAAAGAAAAACATCAGGTAAGAACACTGGCGGCAACAATGAAAAGACGTGAAGAAGAACTCAACCGCAAAAAAGGATCGTGAAGGAGAAGAAGAACCTCAACCGCAAAAAAGGAACATAATCGAATAATAGGGATATTAAAGATTTTATAATATAAGATATCTATAAAATATAATTTAATTTAAAATATATAGGGTGTGTATTTTTAATGATCTTATGGTAATATAGATTTTTTAAATATACAATATATTAATAATATAATAATAGAGTGTGTATTCAATAAATAAGGGTGTGCATTTAGTCTATGCCTTTTCATTTTTTATTTGTTTAAATTAAGAATTACTCATACATTTCTTTTTTTTGTCATGAATCCATACAAAATAATTAATTATTCCATATAGGTTTCATACACATTACTAATATAATTATTCACTACATACTCCATCCGTCCGCTCAAAAGATGATCTTTTACTTTTGTGCTATTTGATTAAGGAGTATTACTATTATTTAATGTGTAGTAGGCAGTTGTATTAGTGGGGTTGTGTACCTCATTTTTTAGTTGTATTAGTGGGTGTAAAAAAGGAAATGACCCTCTTTGGAATGAATGACCAAAATGAAAAAAAGACCCTCTTTCGAGCGGACGGAGGGAGTATTAAATATTACTCCCTCCGTCCCATAACAATTGACACCTTTTTTTTGGGCACGGAGATTAATGAGTATAATAATTTAATGTAAAGTTAAGTGAGAGAAATAATATATAATGCGTAGTGGGTAGTTGTATTAGTGGTGAGTGTGATGTGTGTGTGGACCCATGTAAATAAATAAATTTTTTTTGTGTGGGTCCCATATTCTTAAAATGGAAATATGTCAATTTCTGTAAGATAACCAAAAAAAGAAAGTGTATCAATATCTTTGGGTCGGGAAAATATATTTTTAACCTACTATCTATTAAAATATTATATCTTTTAATCTATGTGCAAAAAATAAATGTTAACGTTAACGCGGGACAAAGAGCATACATTTGTTATTTTGATTTATGAGAAAGTTTTGTGTGAGATCGTCTCGCGTAAGCGGACTTACATGAGACGAATAAAATGTGATAACACCGTATCACCTTTCATTAATAAGTTATTATCCATTTCACATAAAGACTTACGTGAAACGGTATTTCACAGGTCTTTATCTTGATTTATTTTACTCTTATAATTCTCTTTTTAGCAAGTAAAGTCTTACATATAAAAACCATTAAATTTTAGAAAATATTATAAAATTTATCATAGTTACGAGAGAAAAAAATATGATAAAGGTACAACAAAAACCTATCAATTAGTATCTAATAAAATATCTACACGCAAAAAACAAAAATATACAACAAAAGTAAAGGTATAATAAAAAACTACTCACTATCTAGTAAAATATCATAATCCCTCCGGCCACCTACAAGGTAATCGTTTGCTTAGGGGTGTCAACGGGCCGGGTCTGGGCCGGGTAGTGCACTACCCGGACCCGACCCGTTTGTGAAGTACCTGGCCCGGACCCGCCCCGGACCCGTACGGGTCCTATATAATAGGACCCGTGCCCAGACTCATACGGGGCGGGGTCCGCCCCGCCCCGCCCCATTTTTTTTTTTTTTTAATTAGTCCTAAAAAATTTAAATTATACAAAAATTATTCATATATTTAAATAAATAATCATAAGAATATTAAATATAATTATAATTTAAAAATTATATATATATCATATAATTATAAATAATTTTTATGTATAAAATATAAAATAATTGTATAATATATATATATATATATATATATATATATATATTAACATAAAATATAATTATATATATATAAAATACAAATTAATTTTTAATATATTATATACGGGGCGGGCCGGGGCGGGGCGGGTCGAGGCGGGTCTAAGTTAATACCTGGACCCGCCCCGGACCCGTACGGGTCCAGGCCGGGCAGCCCCGTTTCTCCTACGGGCCGGGTCTGGGCCGGCCCAAAACGTGCGGGGCGGGCCGGGTACCCGCGGGTCGGGTGCCTGTTGACACCCCTACGTTTGCTGTTTGCACATGGACAATTCTAAGGTCTTTATTTGCTTTTTGCACGTGGATTAAGAAATATTATTATTATATGTAAAGTGAGTAGTTGTATTAGAGAGAAGTAGTGAGTCATATTGTGTATTTTCTTTACTAAATAGAGAAAATTGATATATTTGAAGCGGACGCCATGAATAGTGAAATAGATACCTTGTAAGTGGCCGGAGGGAGTATATTTTAATTTTCTGGACACCTTAATTAATTAAGGATGAATGAAGTAATATTTTTCATGTCAAAATTCTATCATACTTCAGTAATGTTTCAATTCATATATTATAAGTCTATCTATCTTACTATTTATCTCACATAAATACGGAGGTGCGCTTGTTTTGAAGCATAATTATAAGAGTTAGTCTACCGTGTCAATTTCGGCTTGAGTGCACAAAATATATAAAAGTATAATATTTTGTTTTAAAAGATACACACTTTAATTAATAATGGTATAATTTTTTTTAATGAGAAGAGGATGAAATATGAATAATGTAAATATTTGGTTAAAAAAATTATTTTATTTTATTTTCAAAAAATAAAGGATACACATTTTTATGCATAATTATAAAAGCTAGTCTCTTATGTCAACTTCGATTTCGAGTGCACAAAATGTATAAGAGTATAATATTTTGTTTTAAAAGATACACACTTTAATTAATAATGGTATAATTTTTTCAATGAGAAGAGGGTGAAATATGAATAATGTAATTATTTGCTTAAAAAATTTTTTTTTTTCAAAAAATAAAGGATACACGTTCTTATATTATAGGATATAACATTTAAAATAACTTTAAAAAATTGCGAGATTTGAGGGCACGGTATCTTCAGGACACACAAATTTTATCCTAATTATAATAAATTAAAAAAAAAAGCATTGCAGGCTCGAAGTATTGAGGCTTCCTATCTAATTAATGTAGGGTAATTAAACAACGTTGATAAGTTTGGTACTTTTCAATATGCAAATACGCTACATAAAATACTCGTGTTGTTATCACCCTAGCTACATGAATGTTTAATGGAATAACTCCTGATTATCTACCATTTTACTTTTAAATTTTAATCTTTATTTTTAAAATTTAGTGTGTTTAGAATAATTATAATTTTACTTTAGTATAGTATAGCGTATGTAATATTTTATTATTATGGTTTATAATCTATTTATATCTAAATTCATGAAACATGCACTATTATTTTTCAATAAGTATACTATGTAGATAAAGAATTGTGTGAGATCATCTCAGGTAAGATTTCAATAAGAGAAATAAAAAGTGATAACTTTTGAAAAATAATACTCAATTGATGAAGAATGAAAATGTTATTTCATGAATAATTTATAGTATAAATAAAAAAGTAATAATATTTAAAAAAAAAATGATAACATTTTTAATAAAAGTGACAACTAATTAAAAAAGCACATAATAATATTACCGTGAGACGATTAATATTATTTATAAAACTATAATTGTATTTTTGCCACTATAAATCATGTAATATTAAACAGGTTAATTAATGATTTATTTTATCCTAACTTTAGAGATTATATTAATTAATAAGATATAATTATATTTTCAATATTCTAGGATGTCACTTTGCGGACAAAACATACTCATGTAATTTCTTCTTTAATAATTTTCTTATTTTTATTGTGATACGTACTTGCACATTATTTATAGTGCAATATAGGAGAAGTTCCTAATCACGTATTATCATGTAATTATTATGTCATTCATTAAAGATCATACGTAAATGTTCAACAAGTTATACAAGCATGATATAAGACGAAAATTTCATGATTTTATAATGTCGACAATATAAGTCTACACATTAAGCCATAACTTTTGTATTATACTCGTTAAATTATCCTATTATATTGTAGACATGTCATATAATACTTTATTGACACATTTTCTGTGTCACCTTTTCAAAAATTGACATATGATAGGAAGGAAAAATCTAATACATATATTACCGTTTTAAATGGTGTTTGATTTGGGTTTAATAATTCATAAATTTAATAAATCTTTCTTATATAACAAATATTAAAGTTTAAATCAACTCAAATCAAATATTTCCTTAAGATTTATACATTGACTTAAAATAAAAATATTATCTTCTCTCATACTTATCACTCATCAATGAAGTGATATTAGAACATTATATTTCTTTATAAAAAATTTTCTATTCCTACCATTAACCTTGCTCCAATAAAAATTTGTGTTACAATAACATCTACACACTTTCTTTATAAATTATAAAGATAGCGGGGATAAATTCTTTATACAAGGGTACAAATCAGTAAAATAATTTTACAAGGAAAAAAGGATTTATGAAGAGATAGCACTGGATTTTTTTATTTTAAAATTTTAAGTTATTTTCTATTACTCTATACATATCTTTAAAACTGAGGGGTTAAATGAATGGTAAAAAATACAAAGCATCTAAATAAATGGAAATATATTGAAATAAATGACTAATGAATAAATAGTCATGAGAAGTTGTTGGTAAGCAAACTACTTGTTTAATTATTTTAATTTGTCTAACTATCCCAATTAAAGTAGCCAACTATAAGTCTAGTGTGGTGTGAATAAATAATTAATAAATGCCCTTAGATACGTCAGTATAGATTCTTAGACCTTGAATTTACGTGTCAGAAATTAGACTGGACTCCTAAATACAAATTAATGAACGAAATTGATGAATACGATGAGGGTGTACTAAACTATACAAATTCAACATATTCCTCTGATTATATAATCTTTCTCCTAAATAGCTTGACAATTAAAAAATTATTGGATCTAGAAATGCTAAAAAATGATTAATCATAATTATTATTTTTAATGTGAACTTTGATATATAATCCCTAAATCCCGCGTTAACATTTATGTTTTTTTTTTTATTACACTTACATTAAAAATATAATAATATTATAATGTGTAGTGAGGTGAGAGAAATAATATTTAATGTAAAGTGGGTAGTTGCATTAATATTGTATGTAGTCCCTACGTGAAATAATTAATTGTTTTGTGTGGGCTTAATTTGACAAAAAAAGAAACGTAAACTTTAATTTGAAACAGATCAAAATGAAAAATGTAAATGTTAACGTGAGACGGAGGGAGTATAGAAGTACAACAATCCGATACAAGATTTAAAGGTTGAAAATATATGTTCTTATCGATAAATATTTTAAAATAAAAAAAAAAGTTCTTAGTAATTTGTTGATCACTCCCAAATCAAGCTCATAAATGTATAAATGAATAAAGAACGTATTATCTAACACACAACTCTCTTATAAAATAAGGAAAGTAAATAAGAAAAATAAAGACACGAATAGCAATAACATTTAAATTTAAGTGGTTCGATCGTAATGATCTACATCCATAGTAAAAGATAGAATACTCTTTTATTGATCCATGAATACAACGAAAAAGAATCAATAATCAAACTAGAACCCTTCCTTGAAAAGATCTAACTAAACTAATGCAGAAAGAATGAATACGGAAATCTAATCTCTATGGCGATATGTTGCGATTTTAAGATAAATTCATCTGCTAATCAACTTGTTAATAGATAACTTGTTAAATGTACCTCTTTTATAAGTAAAGATAGGACCAATTTTGTATGAGAAATTCTGTTATGAGACAAATATACACAGAAGACATGTTGTGAAACAAATTGACTCATTGTTAAAATATATTTATTATATAGGTATATATACTTATTAGAAATTAAAATATATTCATAATAAATCATAATATCAATATAGAATTATACATTAATGTATCTTTTATTATACTTTTAAATATTATACTTTAACAACTAAATAAGTATATATATATAATAATAATAATAATCATAATTTAACACGTCTTATAAGTCATTTCATACAACTACCTCCTCACAAGAAAGAGACTTTTGTCATGAGAATCATTAAATGTAGCAATGTGTATTTATTCATATAACCCCTTTCAAATAAAAATGATCATATTGATCTCATCAATATTATTTATTTAAACTATATTTTTAATTAAAATATTTGATCAAAATAAATATATTAATTTATTTTTTAATGGTGCCATAATAATTCTTTTTACGAAAAAGCATTATTAATATTATTAATTTACGAGTGCTTGTCAATTTTTTTTAAATTGTGAGGCGGCGGCTCCACATTGCTCCTTGAAAAATTTTGTGTATGTGGCGCTCCCACATTGATCCCGCAGTTAATGTTTATTATATTTAATTTAATATAAAATAATTAATATTTTGTAATCCTACCATTAATACATCTTAATTTAAATATTTAATAATCCTACCATTGATACATAATAATATTATTTTAAGTTGGATAATTATAGTGTGCACCCGGGTGCACCATATCTTAGGGTGCACCCATATACAAATATAAACAAAAATATATACAATTATAACAAAAATGTATACAATTTAATTGTTAGTTTTTTAATGAAAAATTGAGTGTAAAAAATATACAATTATTAAATAACATGTATACACTATTGAATAAAAAGTTATACACATATGTATATTAGTTTTTTAATAAAAAATTTAGTGAGAAAAAAATATACAATTATTACAAAACATGTATACAAAATAGAATAACATGTATACAAAATAGAATAAAAAGTCATACACATATGGGTGCACCCTTGCACCCGGGTGCACCCAATATACACTCCTTTAAGTTTATATAAGTAATTTAATTTAATACTTTAAATATTTTTTTATTTAATCCATAAATTTTGTGTGAATTTTAAATTATTTATTTTCATTGGATTTTAAATTATTTATTTTCATATTTAGCATATACATTTTAATATAGGTATGGTACAATCGATTAGTTATAAAATTTTGGTAAATTATTTATTTTCATCGGATTTTAAATTATTTTATTTATTTTCATAATTTATAAGTGCTTGCCAAAAATATTTTTTTTTTAATTATGAGGTGGCGGCGCCACGTTGCTCCTTGAAAAATTTTGTGTATGTGGCGCTCTCACGTTGTTCCCGCAATTAATGTTTATTATATTTAATTTCATTTAAAATAATTAATATTTTGTAATCCTACCATTAATACATCTTAATTTAAATATTTAATAATCCTACCATTAATACATAATAATATTATTTTAAGTTTATATAAGTAATTTAATTTAATACTTTAAATATTTTTTATTTAATCCATAAATTTTGTGTGAATTTTAAATTATTTATTTTCATTGGATTTTAAATTATTTATTTTCATATTTAGCATATACATTTTAATTAAGGTATGGTACAATCGATTAGTTATAAAGTTTTGGTAAATTATTTATTTTTATTGGATTTTAAATTATTTATTTTCATATTTAGCATATACATTTTAATTAAGGTATGGTACAATCGTTATAAAGTTTTGGTAAATTTATAGTATTATGTAATAATATTATTTTAAGTAATTTTCTTATAAAAGTTTATGTAAGTAGTTAAATTTAATACTTTAAATATTTTTGATTTATTCTTTAAATTTGGTGTGTATTTTAAATGATTTATTTCCATATTTAACATATAAAATTTAATTAAGGCATAGTACAATCGAATCAATTAGTTATAAAGTTTTGGTAAATTTATAGTATTATGTAATAATATTATTTTAAGTAATTATATTAATATTATTTTAAGTAATTTTCTTATAAAAGTTTATGTAAGTAATTAAATTTAATACTTTAAACATTTTTGATTTAATCTGTAAATTTTGTGTATATTTTAAATTATTTATTTTCATTGGATTTTAAATTATTTATTTCCATATTTAGCATATAAATTTTAATTAAGGCATAGTACAATAAATTTATGAAGAAACAAAAAATTTTTGTTGTTGTTTGATTATTTAAATTAAGTTTTAATAATTTTAGAAAAGATAGAGTATATTATTAAATTTTATATTTTTAAATTAATTTTGGTGTTGATTTTAAATTATTTATTACCATATTTATCATATAAATTCATTGTATATAAGTATATGATATGATATAATTGATCAATATTCATCTATAGTGAAATTTTTTTTATCTCCATTGCAATCTTTATACTGTTTCTTTTTTCCTTTATTAAATCATGTCATCAATTTATGATCATGTGTCTGAAATACTATGCAAAAGGAGACTTGGCGAATTAAAGTTAAATGCTTGAGGCTTTGGATATCATACATTGATAATACAGAAAAAAACATATCTGGATATGATTATGATGGATGAAAAGGTAAATTTTAGTTGATTATAATGATTAAATATTCTTTAAGTATACGATATATTTTATATTTCTACAACTTTTAGATTATTAACATGATAATGTTTTTTATTTAATTATTGTTATATTATATGTGTATGGTTCGAAGATTCAAGCAACAATTCGCCATAATCACATCTTAAAATTTGAGAAATTGTTAAGTGAGGGGAAAACATATATTATATCAAATTTTCGTGTTGCTGAAAATATTGGGTCGGTCCTTATTACAAATCATGAATTCAAGTTGAACATCCATAATTACACGTTGGTGCGATTGACTTCGCCATTGGAAACCAACAAAACTGACTTGAATTTTATTAATTTTGATACAATTAATTCTCAAGACAACACTACAGATACAATACTCATAGGTATGTTTTAAAGTTTATTATTATTTTTTTAATAGAAACTAATTATACTTTTAAAAAAATTAGTTATATTTTTCTTATAATGACAATATCCACAGACATAAATACTTTGGTGGTAAAATAGGAGATATAATTTGTGTTAGAGTAAGGGGCAAGCCTACAGATAAAATTTATATTGAGCTTGAAGATGAACAGTAACTTTCTTTTAAAATATTTATTCATATTTTTTTAACTCAATTTTTATGTTTAATATTTTTTAATTAAAATTTTAATATCAATTTAAGACACACAATCATGAATTGTACATTGTGGGGAGAATATGCAAGACAATTGATGCAATATAAGAGGAACAATCCAAACCAAACACTTATTATTGTTATTGAGTATGTCAAAATCAACAATAAATATAGATGTACATTTTTTTAAACTCATTTTATTTATGTATAATTCTGTATGTATTTAGATGTCAATTAGATGTTTATTTTAATATATTTAGCCATTAATCATATATTATTTGTCATCTAATTTCTTAGATATGTTTTAATAATAATAATAATTACTCCCTCTGGCCACTTGAAAGGTAACCGTCTGCTATTTGCACGTGGACAATTCTAAGGTCTTTATTTGCTTTTTGCACGTGGATTAAGGAGTATTATTATTATAGGTAAAATGGGTAGTTGTATTAGAGGGAAGTGGTGGGTCATATTGTGTACTTTCTTTACTATATAGATGAAATTAATACCTTTGAAGCGGACGCTAGGAATTGTGAAACGAGTACCTTGTAAGTGGCCGGAGGTAGTATTATTATATAAAAATTTAAATCATACTTTCTTTAAAATATGCTATAGAAAAAAACATATCAAATTCTTGGAATGCAACAAGGATAACAATTAATGAAAATATAAAAGAAGTTCATGATTTTCGAAAAAGGTACGCGCTCAATCTATACATTACATTTAGTGATTTTTTCTTTTAAAAAATAAATATATATCTATAAATTTTAATATTTATGCATTTGAAAATGTATCATATGTTTAATAGGACATGATAGATTGTCTGGACAGTCTCATATAAATCATATTGGTAGAAGCTTTGTCTTTGAAGAATTTACACCAGATGTAGAAGTGATCTATCTTCCAGAAATTCAAGACATCAAGGATGTAAATATTCCATTATAATTTTTTTGTTTTAAAATATTTTTGTTACAAAGATTAAAATGCATTACAATTATTGTATAACTTGCGTTAATTTATATTTTCATCATGGATTTTTAGGAAAGTTATTGTATTTTTTGTTGTTGCAAATGCTCAAAGGATCCAAACTCAATATGGATGGTACTATAATGGATGTAACAAATGCACCAAGAAAGTTATTGATAAATCTGGAGTCCATTACTGTGAGAA
The DNA here is from genome assembly GCA_023678885.1 of Pogostemon cablin. Classification (NCBI taxonomy): domain Eukaryota; kingdom Viridiplantae; phylum Streptophyta; class Magnoliopsida; order Lamiales; family Lamiaceae; genus Pogostemon; species Pogostemon cablin. The sequence goes on from CM042995.1 coordinate 15,921,791, forward strand.
GTGTAAGCAGGACATACCAGTACCTGTGCCACAGTAAGTTTTATTTTTTTCTTTGAAAGTTTAACATATATTTTTTCAAATTTACTTTTTTTCTTTTGAAAATGACAGATAAAATTTTATTAAGTTATTTTGCATTTCAACAGATATAAAATTCTTCTCAAGGTTGCCGATGAAATTATGAATACTTCCTTTATAGTATTTGATAGAGAAATTAGGCCAATCATTGGAAAAACAGCAGCCGAACTCATTGAAAATTTTGAGAAGGTATTTTATAATTTTCATATACTGACATCTATAAAGAATAGAATTGCATTAATCAAATTTCACATATTACAAATTTTCACATGACTGAAAGATATGACATAAATTAAAATTTAGTTTGCAAAATACAACATACCTGTTATACCTATCCTATGTTTTATTATTTTTCTTTTTTTTTTATTAGTTGGACTTGGTTGGATCATTTCATAAAGAGTTTGACACTCTTATTGGTTCGAAGTTCATCTTTAGATTCCATATCTCTGAAAGAAATATAAGTAGTCAATGGAATGTATGCACTGTGATGAAAGTATCTTCAAATCCTACTATGATCAAGGCTATAACGAATAGATCAAAAGCGAAAAAGGTATTGAAGTTCAAAATTAAAAATGCATTTATGATGATTTGCTCCATCTTTTCTAACTGTTATATTATACTGATATTTTTTTATTTACATACAGCCTTTAGGATCCTCCATGAATGATGTTTTTTCAAATAAAATGAGTACTCCAAAAGGGAAGCATAAATTGGTTGACTTTGAGACTATTGATGATGATGAAGAAGATAATGCTCTGGATCAGACTCAAATGCCGTCCACGAATAAAAGGATGATTCAAGTAAAAGTTGAAGATGATCAATCTTAAGAAACAAAACCTATTACTTCATGAAATACTTATAATTTATTCATAAATTTTATTATAACTGCAATTTAGATTATCATAATTTTTATGAAACTTATATCCTTCAAACTTTTCTATAATCAAGAATTAATGTTTATTTCAATACAATTACCAACTCTATTTTCTATATCAAGTAGACATGCGCTTCCACAAGAATAAAAATTCAGAATCTAAATTGTCTCATATAAAATTAATTTATTCAAAATAGTCTCAAAAAATTTAATTTTACCTACAAATAAAATCATAACTTTAAACTTTCTCTAAAATGGTCATTTAAACCTAAAATGATCAATTTTATTTATGAGTTTTATAGAGATAAAAAGTAATATTTTGAGACAAAATTACAACAAGTAAAAATTTATAATTAAAACAAGAGTTATGGGACAAAATTGATAAACAATGAGTATTGTCTTGAAACAAATACTATATAGCAAAACTAAAAGGTTCCTTGAAAAGAATATTAAGCTCTTAATTAATATTTTATTTAATCTTGCAATTAACATTAATTTTAAGTAATTTAATATAATATTTCAAATATTATTTTATTTAATATGTCCTATTTTAAGTAATTTATTATGACAACCACAATAAAATTTGTACATTTGCCAATTTCACATTAATCTTATAATTAATATTTTATTTTAAATAATTTATTATTCTAAATATTAATTTTTTTATATTCTCCTATTTATTTATAATTTTAATAACATAACTAATATTTTATTTTAAATAATTTAATGAGTGGGGCTTGCGTGCGCCCGGGCACACGGACCACATTACGTGCGCTTTTAGAATTTTGTGTTGTATACCCTTTAGTATAAAGATGTGTACCCTTTATTTTCTAAAGAAAACTATTGTGTGTATCCGGACGCATGGAAAACACTCCGTGCACCTTTAGAATTTTGTGTTAACTTATATACACTTTAATATAAAGATGTGTACTCTTTATTTTCTAAAGAAAAAAATAACCAGCTATAACGGAGGAATGTTCTTTTTTTATGAATTCGGGGGAACAGGGAAAACTTTTATTTGGAACACATTATCTGCTACTTTGAGAAAAGACAATCGTATCGTTATTAATGTAGCTTCGAGTGGAATAGCAACGCTTCTTCTTCCAGGAGGACGAATGCCTACTCCAGATTTGCAATACCTTTGAAGGTGAATGAAAAGCCCACGTGCAATATTAAGCCTGGAACTGAATTGTGCACATTGCTTCAAAAAAGTAGTCTCATCATATGGGATGAAGCGCCAATGGTAAAGAGGTATTGTTTTGAGGCTCTTGATAGGAGTTTGAGAGACATTATGAGGTTGATTAACCCTATTCTAGAAGAAAAACCATTTGGAGGGAAAATGGTGGTTTTTGGTAGAGATTTTAGACAAATTTTACATGTGGTTAAAAAAGGCACCTGCGAGAATATAATATCAGCAACAATCAACTCTTTGAGCATATGGGATGATTGTACGGTGCTAACACTCACAAAAAATATGAGGCTACGTTCTGAAAGAGATGATCTTGAAAATAATGAATATGATATTGCTGAGTTCTCTTATTGGATATAGAGAGTACACAATTGAGATCCCTTCGGACCTACTAATATTGAACGACGAGAACCCAGTGGATGCTATTGTTATAGTATATATCCATCATTATTGAAAAATTGCAATACACCAGGATATTTTGAGGATAGAGCAATTCTAGCTCCTACACATAGAGTGGTAGAGATTGTCAATGACCACATGCTAAATATGTTTCCTGGGGAAGTAAGAGAATATCTTAGTTCAGATAAAATCTGTCCAAATGATAGATCACCCAACTCTAATATTCTATATTCGGAAGATTTTTTGAATTCTCTTAAGTGTACTGGACTCCCTAATCATGTTTTGGTACTTAAGATAGGAGTTCCAATAATGCTCCTCAGAAACATTGATCCAGCTTCAGGATTACGCAATGGAACTAGATTGATAGTAACTAAATTGGGGATTCATGTTATTGAAGCGAAGATACTAGGTGGTAAAAATAAAGAAAGCTTGGTGTTAATTCCTAGAATGATTTTGAGTCCAACGAACAACACACTACCAGTTATATTTCAAAGGAGACAGTTTCCAGTGTTGGTGTGTTTTACGATGACTATAATCAAGAGTCAGGGATAATCATTATCGAGTGTTGATGTTTTCCTAACGAAACATGTTTTTACACATGGTCAGTTATATGTAGAGCTCTCCAGGATTAAGAGTAGGGCAGGCCTAAAAATACTTTGTCTGGATGAAGAAGGGAAAGCAAGAAACAACACAATTAATGTTGTATTTGGTGAAGTTTTTAGAAATTTACAGTAATTAATGTTACAGATAATATAAATATGATTATATTTTACTTTTTATTTATTTCAATTCAGTTACATAATATACCATTTAAAGGTAAACATCATAATTACAATAAATAAAGATAAATATATACGAACATGAAAAATAGAACGAAAATAACATTACATCAAAATATATCGAAATTAACATAATAAAGTAAAGATTATTTAAAAAAACTATATTATAAAAAATATAATCCGTGTAATACACGGGGAAACATACTAGTGTAGTATATTGAAGGAGTATTTGATTCGATACCAATCTTGTCATAGATTCAAAATAACCACGATCTAATCTATTTTCTTTCTACAGACAAAATAAAGATATCCAAAATAAGTAATAATTAAATTTAATGTAGAAAAATTTCACCAACCATATCATAATTTAGAATGGTGTTGTTATCATTGAACCGGAGATCAAACCAATGTTTTCTTTTATTTGAGGTTAAATTGGTCGGAACGGTCGAACCGATAATTCAATCGAATCGAATTCTCGTTCGAGAAATTACTGGTTTGGGAAAACCGGCAATGTTTCCTATTATTTGAGGTTAAATTGGTCGGATAGATCGAACCGACAATTCAATCGAATAAACGAAAATCACATATTTTTAATAATATTTTATTTATGATTTTATACATTAACATACTTAAATATATTAACTATTTGGTTTATTCTGTGGAGCATTTTGTGCACCGATGCACCTGAATATTTATAGGGTAAATGTTAGAATGTAGTTTGTAGTTGTTATTTTTATTTTATTTAGAGGTTAAGATTAAATATAAATATGATCTAATAGTTTAAATTAATCAGGTGCATCGGTGTACCAGGTACAATGTGATTCCAAATATTTTGTAGGCATAAATAAAATGGGACAAAATTTAAATGCCAACTCAAATTATGAAAATCTTTTTTACCCAACTCGTGTAAAAACATAAAAAATGCCCTACATTTTATTAATTTCCTTAATTGACTCTCTACGATTTTTACAGCCGTCAACGGATAAAATTTTAAATTAAAATTATAAAATAAAATTACACAAATTATAAAAATCATTAAAATATTAATTTATTATTAAATATAAAATTAATAAATAAATAAAATAAATATTCTATTCATCCCATGTAAATTAAAAAAACAAATAAATAAATAAATGTGTAGCTCTTATTCGAGCTATAACTCTTAAATTATCTTATTTAACTACTCCTGTAATACCTACTAAATATATATATGTAATAATAATATTAATTATGGTAATTATCCACTTGGGATGTCAATTGATAAGAAGTGATGAAGTTGATGACGTCAAGCAGATGACGACTCACTTCAACTTGGGGTAAGTTCTATGTATTTGGCAAGATTTGTGAAATCTCACGGATATTTCTACCCTTATATATATATATATATATATATATATATATATATATATATATATATATATATATATATATATATAAGTCACACACACATACCTCACGTATACATACATATATAAGCACACACAACTCACAAACATATATATACACACTGATATTTTGAGAAATTTTTTATTCTTTGTCAAACCTTATCATATTATATACGAAAATGATCGTCTCGATGTGTAGCTTCCATATATACAATTCTTTTGTAAAATGGATTTCGTATGAGTTAGAAAAGCTCCGTTGAAGTTTTAACCTTTTAATAGCGTATTTTGTATCGTTGGGACATAACTTTGATATTATAGGCCATTTTGAAGCTCTCCTCACGAGGATCACAAACATATAACTAGTTTTGAGTTTGGACATGAAATAAAAAAGATGGGAAGAAACCCACTTCAAGTCAAAATTTCGTCCTCTTTAAACTTCGTTATTTTCATGAAAAAATGGTATGCATGTGATCCTCACCTTGCGAGGACTCCATACGTGCTTTTAGATTTTCAAATGGAGTTGTATATCTCAAGTGGAGCCATTTTGTAATAAGGTTAAAGTTTAGGGTAAGTTTAAATGAGAATTTAATATAATGCAGTGACTTGATTGCAATTTATAAATATTAATATAAAAAAAAGAAGATTTTACGTGAACTATTTTAAGAAAATAGCACGCGTATATACATGCAAAATATATATATATTATATATTTTAATATTGAATATATATATATATTAATAACTATAATAAATACAATAAATAGTAAATTTGAAAAGAGAGTTTTCTCTTTCGAAAGTTCGAAATCATCAAAGTCAGTTGCACGCATTCACGCATTATATTTACATTTATATTATAGTTAATTTAATTCTTTTTAAATATTAATTATAATTTTATTACTTTTATTATTTTAGGTATATAATCTTTATTTTATATTCGTTTTTAATAAAATTAATGTCATTTGTATTCATATTTTTAATATTACGATTTATTACTAAAGTTGTAAACTGTGATTGTTAAATTATTATTTATAAAGTTTTAAAGTTTTTATTTCTATTTACTATTTTATTTTAACTTATTTTTTTTAACGATTAATTATTTATATTTTCTTAAGTTAATAATTAGTTTATCTTAATTATATGATAATGTTAAAAAATTTAGTTTTAGTATAGGAATTATTATTAGAAGTAGAACTCTGTTTAGTATACTCTTGCTGGCATACCTGAGTCAAACGAGCAAGTTTAATCCGATCAACTATCTCTAAGAAGTTCAAGGTGGGGGTAACTTTCACTCTTTACCGAGTGCTACATTTTTATATCATGATTGTTATGTTAAGATGTGATATGTACTGATATGTCATGTTATGTGTCATGTGTGCTTTTAGTTAAATGACAAATATTTTTCTACTAACACTTGTACGGGGAGACGACTCGGTGCACATATACCAACTAACACAAGTTACTGGCTACGTCGGTTCAGTACTAAAATATATTTCAAAGTCTGCTAACATCGTATTGGGGTGATGGCCCGGTACACATATACCAACTAACACAAGTTATCGGATGACGGTTCAGTCTAAAATATTTTTATTAAGTTATCGAACGACAATGTGCAAATTATTTTTATTAAATTGACATATGTTACATTTTATGGTATATTTCGCATGCATATTTATTTTTAACTGTGCAATCATTTAAGTTAACCCACTGAGTGTATTTTAGAAGCTCACCCCTTATTGATTTTCAGAACAAGGTTTAGAAGATGAAGAGGCCCCTGCAGATGTCCCAAGCCCATAGAAGACTTTATATTATGTCTTATATTTTAGTATTTTATTAAGAACTTTATTTTGGATATATCATCTGAACATTCTTGTTTTGGATGTTTCACTCTACTCGGGTGAGTAGACGCTAATATGTAATAATCTCTATGCAACTTTTACTTTATTTTATTATCACTTTGGGGATTTTTATATTATTTCCGCTGTGCATTCTCGACCCCTTTATTACTATATTGGGAATTGTATATCTAGTAACGTTCCAACCCCATAGCGTAACCCGGAGCGTTACAGCATGGTATCAGAGCAGTCTATATCAGACTTGCTTAAGTACCTAACTTAGGTCATAATACTACATCCCTAGGATAACTCATTCCCTTAGATTATGACATCATTATACTATAGGATTTCCTGACTTGTTTTAAATATTTAAAGTTATTTAATATTTAAAGTTCTTTGATATTTAAATAAACTTAGAATGAGTTTTTAACTTGTAATTCAGATGGACATTGACGAGATCAATGCTCGAAGAAGATTCAGAGCACAACTTTGGGAACGAACTGAAGAACAAGACCTAGGGACACACATTAGCGAAATGACACTTATGCACCACCTAGATGCCCAAGGTAATTGGAGAGATGGATGATTTTGGCCATTGTCTCCTCTTAATTAACATTGTACCGGAGTCATGGACTGACAACGCTCTTCACATATACCATGAGATATTTTGTGATTTCACCTGAACCTCCTGTGATGAACTACATAGCTTACTACGCATCTATGTTCCATGCCTGACTTCTGAGCCTCGTGCCACCTGCTCCTCCAGTTCTGACATTTGTTTAGGAGGAGATTCCGGCCATACCCGTGGAGCCTGGAGAGGATGGACCTGGGGATGATGGGGAATTGATTGATTAGATAGACTAGTACTACACTGACTTAGACCAGTTATGACTCTTATTATAGTAGTAGCGACATGTTCCTATAGTAGGAACCTTTTTGACCCTTAAGTGGGTAGTGTATATATATATATGTATGTCTAGATATCTCACTTGATAGGGCATCCTTTTGAAACAGTACTTTATGATGCATAATCTACTGATGTGTGACTAACACAGTGATGTTTCGAGTGTCTTAATGGCACAATTTTGCAAATGTAAATATTTATATGTTTAATTATTTTATTTGTTATATTTAATTGAAGTATTATTATAATTATAACGCTTTTATCAGATTATGAGTCGGAGAAGACCACAAAACCTACCTACAAATGAGAATCTTGAGAACGTTTATGGTGATCTCGGAGATAATTTAGTGAAAATCCTTCAAGGATTGGCTCAATAATTTCACGCAAACTCTGCACGACCACCACCACCAGAACCTATTACTAGAAATAAGCCAGCCTTGGTAATTAAACAATTTCGATATTTCAATCCACCAATATTTAATGGAACGGAGGACCCCGCAGAAGCTGAGAAATGGTTGAGGTCGTTGGACAAGATTTTTACCTATCTTAATTGCACTGATGCACAGAAGATCGCGTGTGCTGTTTTTCAGTTTGTGGGTGAAGTGGATTTCTAGTGGGAGGCTTATAGACGTACCAAGACACCTGAACAGAAGGCAAGGATGACATGGGAAGACTTTAAGGATGTGATCATTCATAACTACATGCCTCAGTCATTCCGAGATGAAAAAGAAAGTGAATTTCTGCACTTGAAACAAGGAACAATGAGTGTTCTCGAATATGAAAGAGAATTCAATCGACTCTCCAGATTTGCCATACACCTTGTCAACACGGAGGAGAAGAAAGCTAGATGATTTAAAAAAAGATTTTGGTCTGAGATCAGCACTATCTTTGCTGGACAAGAGATGATGGCTTTTGCAGATGCATTTTCCAGAGCTCAAGAAATTAAGCCTCGACAAAAGAACAACAGCAACAAGAATAAAAAGGCAATGAAAATACCTGTAAAGTGCAAGTGGGGAGGACCGGTGATCGGAAAAGGAAACCATAAGTTTCAAAATAAGCAAATACAAATCGGAGGTGGATCAGGACCACCGCCACTCAGAACAAATGCTCCCTGCCCGAAATATGGTAAGAATCACCTTGGAGCATGCTTATATAAAACTGGTATATGTTATCGATGCCGTCAATCGGGACACACCATACTAGAATGCCCAAAGACAAAAGCAGCAGGAGGATCGAGTGCTAGACCAGCACGTGCATATGCTATGACACAGCAAGAAGCTGAGGAAGAACCAGAAACAATGGCAGGTATGCTATCAGTATTTGGCACTCCTTCTCTTATACTATTTGATACGGGAGCCACTCATTCATTTATATCTGCTAAGATGTATAAGAAAGTAGAAAATAATTGTGAGGAGTTAGACAAATCAACTCTTGAGGTTAGTATACCTTCGGGTAACTCAATCCGAACTATAAAAATGTGCAAGAATTAATGTGAAGATATGGATGAATGACAGAGTCCTACTTGCAGACCTTCACGTAATTGAGATGAAAGGTTTTGATGTAATTTTAGGGATGGATTGGCTTAGAGCTAATCATGCTGTAATAAGATGTCATGAAAAAGAAGTACAGTTCCAACTCCCAGGAGATGAGAAATTTAATTTTCATGGAGTGAAAGCTGGAGTAATACCGCGAGTTATAACTACAATGAAAACGATCAAAATGATGAAGAAAGAGGGATGTCAAGTATTTTTAGTGAACATCGTGAAAAGTAAAGGAAAAAAGATGAGCATAGATGATGTTTTTATTGTGCAAGAATACGAGGATGTGTTTTCTGAAGATTTACCAGGCTTGCCACCCGAAAGACAAGTAGAATTCACAATCGATCTAGTACCGAGAGCAACACCAGTCTAAAAAGCACCTTATCGAATGGCACCAAAGGAGTTGCAAGAATTGAAGATCCAGCTACAAGAACTCTTGGATTTGGGTTTCATACACCCTAGTGTTTCACCCTGGGCAGCACCTGTTTTGTTCGTAAAGAAGAAAGATGGTTCGTTTAGGATGTGTATTGATTATCGAGAACTGAATAAATTTACCATCAAGAATAAGTATCCATTGCCAAGGATTGAGGATCTATTTGATCAACTGGGCGGTGCTAGCATATTTTCCAAGGTAGATCTGAGGTCTGGATATCATCAAGTGCGAATCAAGCAAAGCGACACTTCGAAGACTGCTTTTAGAACACGTTACGGGCATTATGAGTTCGTTATTTTGCCTTTTGGACTTAGCAATGCACCAACAATTTTCATGGATTTGATGAATCGTGTTTTCCACTCATATTTGGACAAATTCGTGATCGTGTTCATTGATGACATCTTAGTGTATTCTAGAGATCGGGAACAACATGAAGAACATCTGAGAATCGTTTTAAGACACTAAGAAAGGAAAAGTTGTATGCCAAATTCAAGAAATGTGAGTTTTGGTTAGACAAAGTTGTCTTTCTTGGGTACATTGTGTCAACTCGAGGAATCGAGGTGGATCCGACCAAGATGGAAGCAGTAAAGAAATAGAAGACACCTACGAATGTAGGAGATACAGAGTTTCATTGTATTGGCAGGATATTACAGAAGATTTATTAAGGGATTTTCAAAGATTGCAGGGCCCTTGACGAAATTAACTCGCAAGGAAGTTAAGTTCTGTTGGACGGAAGAGTGTGAAAAGAGTTTCAACCTTTAAATAGAAATTGATCACTGCACCTGTACTGACAATTCCAGATGGGACAGAAGGATTTATCATCTATAGTGATGCTTCAAAGCAAGGATTAGGATGTGTTCTGATGCAACGAATAAAGTAGTTGCATATGCATCTAGACAACTCAAAATCCATGAACAGAACTATCTAAATCATGATATAGAATTGGCAGCGGTGGTACATGCTTTGAAAATTTGGAGACGTTATCTGTATGGAGCAAAATGTCAAATTTATATGGATCACAAGAACTTAAAATTCTTTTTTGAATAGAAGGAATTAAACATGAGGCAAAGGAAATGGTTGGAATTAGTCAAGGATTATGATTGTACAATACTGTACCAACAAGGGAAGGCAAATGTGGTAGCAGATGCTTTAAGCAGAAAAGAAAAAGGAGAATTAGCCTACTCTATAACAAACCAAGAATTGTTGGTGGCTGAGTTCTCTCGGATGAGTTTTGAAGTTGTGATACCTCCAAGTAGCATTGAAGCAGTATTAACTGTGTTACTAATTTAAACCCTCCTTAAGAGATAGAGTCAAGGAATTTCAAGATGGAGATGAATTTCTCAGGAAAATTAAGGAACGCGTGAAGATTGGGGAAGGAAAGGGATTTTCTCTCACAGCTGATGGGATACTCGTCTTTGGAAAAGATTATATGTTCCTAAAAATGAGAATCTTATTAGAGAAATTTTGTCAGAAGCTCATTGTACTTCATACACGGTACATCCAGGAGGAACTAAGATGTACCAAGACTTGAAGAATGCATTTTGGTGGAGAAATATGAAGAGGAATATAGGCTTGTTTATCCAAAAGTGTATGACTTGTTAACAAGTAAAAGTAGAGCATCAACGACCCTCAGGACTCTTGAAGCCATTAGAGATTCCTGAGTGGAAATGAGAGAATATTACAATGGATTTCATTACTGGATTACCAAGATCAGTGCGAGGAAATCAAGCTATATGGGTGATAGTGGTTCGTTTGACCAAGTCAGCGCATTTTCTTCCAGTGAAAAATGACTCATGGAATGGATAAGCTTGCACAAATCTATCTAGAAGAAGTTGTCAGATTACATGGTATACCTGTTTCTATAGTTTCGGATCGAGATCCAAGATTCACATCAAAATTTTGGCATAGTTTACAAAACGCGATGGGCACGAAGCAAAGTTTAGCACGGCATTTCTTCCGCAAATCGATGGTCAGTCTGAAAGGACTATTCAAATATTGGAAGATATGTTGAGGGCATGTGTCCTAGATTTTAGGGAAAGTTGGGAAAGACATACCACTGATAGAGTTCGCTTACAATAATAGTTTTCAAGCCATGATAGGCATGGCCTCTTACGAAGCACTCTACGGAAAAAAGTATAGATCTCCCCTCTATTGGGATGAAGTTGGTGAAAAAAAAGTTCTAAGACCAGAGATTGTAGAAAAGACAGTGGAAGCAATTGAAAGAATCAGAAGAAGAATTTTGACAACACAAAATCGACAGAAGTCTTACGCTAATAAGAGACGCAAAGATTTGCAGTTTCAGGAAGGAGATAAAGTTTTTCTCAAAGTCTCACGAATGAAAGGAATTTCTCGCTTTGGAAGGAAGGAAAAACTCAAGCCAAGATACATTGGACCTTACGAGATTTTAGAACGAATCGGCGAGTTGGCATACAAATTAGCTTTACCACCTGAACTAGCTGGAGTACATGATGTATTTCATGTGTCTAAGCTATGGAAATATGTATTTGATCCAAGTCACGTTGTTAACCACGAGGTTATCACAATTGACGACAACTTAGCTTATGAGGAATTTTCTATAGCCATTCTTGACAAGAAAGTTCATAAGTTAAGAAATCGTGAAGTTACTTTAGTCAAAGTTCATTGGAGCAGGAGGAAGCAACGTGGGAATGCGAAGACGACATGCGAAACAAATATCTGAGTCTATTCTTACATAGTAAGTGAAATTTCGAGGACGAAATTTTATTTTTAGTAGGGGTGGATGTAATACCTACAAAATATATATATATATATATATATATATATATATATATATATATATATATATATATATATATATATATATATATATATATATATATATAATATGTATATAATAATAATATTAATTATGGTAATTATCCACTTGGGATGTCAGTTGATAAGAAGTGATGAAGCTGATGATGTCAAGCAGATGACGACTCACTTTAACTTGGGGTAAATTCTATGTATTTGGAAAAATTTGTGAAATCTCACTATTCTCTTGGATATTTCTACCTTTCTATATATATATATATATATATATATATATATATATATATATATATATATATATATATATATATAAATAATGAAGCATATTAACTCAACTTACTCCTCAAAATCTTACAGTTGAGGTGAAGTACGTGTATATATGCTTTACCTCAACTGTAAGATTTTGAGGAGTAAGTTGAGTTAATATGCTTCATTCTTTATATATATATATATATATTCAAGTCACGCACACATACCTCACATATACATACATATATAAGCACACACAACTCACAAACATATATACACACTGATGTTTTGAGAAATTTTCTATTCTTTGTCAAACCTTATCATGTTATATACGAAAATGATCGTCTCAATGCGTAGATTTCATATATATAATTCTTTTGTGAAATAGATTTCGTATGAGTTAGAAAAGCCCCGTCGAAGTTTTAACCTTTTAATAGCATATTTTGTATCATTGGGACATAACTTTGATATTATAGGCCATTTTGAAGCTCTCCTCACGAGGATCACAAACATGTAATTAGTTTTGAGTTAGGACATGAAATAAAGAAGATGAGAAGAAACCCACTTCAAGTTAAAATTTCGTCCCCTTTAAACTTCGTTATTTTCATAAAAAATTGGTATGCATGTGATCCTCACCTTGCGAGGACTCCATAGGTGCTTTCAGATTTTTAAACGAAGTTGTATAACTCAAGTTTGGTCATTTTGTAATAAGGTTAAAGTTTAGGGTAAGTTTAAATGAGAATTTAATATAATGCAGGGACTTAATTGCAATTTATAAATATTAATATAAAAAAAGTGAACTGTTTTCAGAAAACAGCACGCATATATGCGTGCAAAATATATGTATATTATATATTTTAATATTGAATATATATATATATATATATATATATATATATATATATATATTAATAACTATAATAAATACAATATATAGTAAATTTGGAAAGAGAGTTTTCTATTTCGAAAGTTCGAAATCATCAAAGTCAGTTGCAAGCATTCACGCATTATATTTACATTTATATTATATTTAATTTATTTTTTTTATATATTAATTATAATTTTATTACTTTTATTATTTTAGGTTTAGAATCTTTATTTTATATTCGTTTTTAATAAAATTAATGTCATTTATATCCATATTTTTAATATTACGATTTATTACTAAAGTTGTAAACTGTGATTGTTAAATTATTATTTATAATATTTTTAAGTTTTTATTTCTATTTACTATTTTATTTTAACTCATTTTATTTAACGATTAATTATTTATATTTTCTTAAGTTAATAATTAGTTTATCTTAATTATATGATAATGTTAAAAAATTTAATTTTTGTATAGAAATTATTATTAGAAGTAGAACTCAATTTAGTATATCCTTGCAGGCATACCTAAGTCAAACGAGCAAGTTTAATCCGGCCAATTATCTCTAAGAAGTTCAAGGTGGGGGTAACTTTCACTCTTTACCGAGTGCTACATTTTTATGTCATGATTGCTATGTTAATATGTGATATGTGTTACTAATATGTCATGTTATGTGTCATGTGTGCTTTTAGTTCGATGACAAATATTTTTCTACTAACACTTGTACAGGGTGACGACTCGGTGCACATATACCAACTAACACAAGTTACTGACTACGTCGGTTCAGTACTAAAATACTCCCTCCGTCCCTTGGTAAGAGTCTCATTTGCTTTTGGGCACGTAGATTAAGGAATATTATTATTTAATGTGTAGTGGGTAGTTGTATTAGTGGGTGTGTGGGCTCCATGTTTTAATTGTATTAGTGGGTGTAGGTGGATCCCATATGTTCAAAAAAGGAAATGGAATCCTTTGGGTGAGACAACCAAAATGGTATAATGAGACTCTTACCTAGGGACGGAGGAAGTATATTTCAACGTATGCTAACATCGTACTGGGGTGATGTCCCGGTGCACATATACCAACTAACACAAGTTATCGGGTGACGATTCGGTCTAAAATATTTTTATTAAGTTATCGAACGACAATGTGCAAATTATTTTTATCAAAATTGGCATATGTTACATTTTGTGGTATATTTAACATGCATATTTATTTTAACTGTGTAATTATTTAAGTTAACCAACTGAGTGTATTTTAGACGCTCACCCTTTAATGATTTTCAGAACAAGGTTTAGAAGATGAAGAGGCCTCTGCAGATGTCCCAAGCCCATAGAAGACTTTATATTATATCTTATATTTTAATATTTTATTAAGAACTTTATTTCAGATATATCATCTGAACGTACTTGTTTTGGATATTTCACTCTACTCGAGTGAGTAGACGCTAATATGTAATAATCTCTATACAACTTTTACTTTATTATATTATCGCTTTGGGGATTTTTATATTATTTTTGTTATGCATTCTCGATCCCTTTATTACTATATTGAGAATTATATATCATGTAGCGTCTCAACCCCATAGTGTAACCCGGGGCGTTACAACTCCTATTGATGAGTGATATTTTCACCTAGATTTTAGTGTCTTTTTATATGTGTTTTCGTATTATTTTATCCGTATTTTATGTGTTATTTGGTTGTGTTTTGTGTTTTCATGGAAATGTGTGTGAATGAGCTTAAACCT
Source organism: Pogostemon cablin (assembly GCA_023678885.1). Lineage (NCBI taxonomy): Eukaryota > Viridiplantae > Streptophyta > Magnoliopsida > Lamiales > Lamiaceae > Pogostemon > Pogostemon cablin. The sequence goes on from CM042995.1 coordinate 15,936,846, forward strand.
ACTATTTTTACTTTTTATTTGATGCTAAATATGATAAGGAAGATGTAGGAAAAAGCGGATCTCAATTTGGAGTTGAAACGAGGGAGAACGAGCCAAAACAATGAAGGAATCAGGGCAGCAGCAACACAACTGGCCGTGTTGGTGGCACGAGCCGTGTCGCAGTGCACGACTCGTGTAGCTAACACGGGCCTGTCCAGAATGGTCGTGCGGCAACATCTATTCATCCAACACAACCACCACTTGGCCGTGTTGCGGAGCTCGACTCGTGTTGCAGCACACGACCCGTGTAGCCAACACGGGCCTGTAAGCGATGGCCGTGCGGGAGCATCAGTTCACGCAACACGGGCACCTTATGGCCGTGTTGCGCCACACGACTCGTGTCGTGTCAGGGATCAGAAAAATTCAGAATCCTTCTAGAAGCTTGTCAAGGAGTATAAATACTCCTCCATTCAGATTTTATAAAAAAAATCCGATTTCCACCCTTCCACACACACATCACACACCTTTTCTTCCATTTTCCACCATCATCTTCATCCATTCTTCATCCACCCATCTACACTTGATCCCCTCCATCAAATCCACCATCCAAGTGATCAAGGAAGCAAGGGAGAGTGAGATCACAAGAAGAAGAAGGAGATCTCCATTGAAGCACTTCAAAGGGGGAATCTAATTCTAATTTTTGTGCATTTCTTTATAGATTGATCATGTTTTGTAAGGATCTTAATGTCTATGTTAATTTTCTTATGGATATGAGAGGCTAATCTCCTTTGTGAGATTAGCTCCATGATTGGTGTTGGATAATTTAGTTTTTATGTAAATTGATTTTAATCTTGAATGGGCTTTGTGTTATTTCTATCATTGATTGTTGATTGCTTGATGTATATGATGATTTGTGTGATTAATTGTCATGGGCATGTGATTAGATTGAGAAATCAATTATCTGTTTAAGATAGTTCATTGAATCATTTCATCATACACTTCATGTGCATTAATTTAGAATGAGATAGAGATATCCTTCTAGATTTAGAACCCTTTGATAGAACATTTGATTAGCTTAATCGAGAGGTTGGTTGATTAAATGAGGAGACCCAAACAATTAGTGAATTCATAGTACCTTAAAAGGGAATATTGCTTATGATTTAGTACCTAATTAGGGAACTCATAGAGTAATTAGTACCTAGTGGGAGGTGTTTGCTATTGTCTCGATCCTATGTGCATTTGGGAGCCTTGTTGAGGGCCTACATCCTATCCATCTCGAGAGAGAGTTTAGGTGGAATTAGTGATCGCTTCTATACCTTGTCCATGAGAGATTAGAATTAATTGCATAATTACTTAATTATCTATGCCATGATTGTTGTTAATCTCATCCTTGCATCATTTGGAACCATCTTATCTTTGCATTCATTATATCTTTATTTCTTGCTTTAGCATAATTGCATTCATTTGCTCCTATCCCCTCTTCCGTCGTCCTTATAAAATCACGATAAACTTGAGATATGGTGAATAGAAGTGTTGTGACATACTTTGTCTTGAAAGCATATACTTTTCGTATTTTTGAGCTAATTTTAAAATTTTTCTCATGAGTTTGGTTTGATTTTGGTATGATTGGTGGTGTTGAAGTGCATGATAGTCCATATTTGTTAAATGCAATTGTTGAGCTAACGGTGTTTGTTAAGTGTTTGAGCATGAGTGAAAGGTATTGGAAGCACGAATGGAGCTTGGAGCTAACGTTTTCTTTACCAAATGCCCATTGAGGGAGTATTCTACACCTTATCACTTCTAGTTGCTTGACATATTTTGATGTGTATTGATGTGATTAGCATGCTACTTCATGTGTTATGTTTTTGGGATGTTATTTTTGTAATTTAGGATTTCCTTTTTCAATAAGGTTGGGATGATTGTGAGCTTACATTGTATGGATGATTTGAATGTGTGCTTTATTGTTTAAATGATGGTGATTGTTGTTTTTGCATGTTATGTGTTTTTGTTTTGTTTCTTGTTTGTTGAGTCTTTATTTTATGTTTTGTGTATTTTCTTATTTTTGTCTTGGTATGTTTGGTGGTTTGTTTTGGGATGTTGTGAGTCATTTTTGAACATGAGTGGTGATATGTTGTGGTAGTAAGTGATGACAAGTTATGATTAAGAATCTCTACACTTTCGAATTGTGACATGTTTTACTTAACTTGTTCAATTTTGAGATGGATGTGGTGTAATAAGTTTCTTAAGGTCCGAGCACAAGCTTGTGAGAGTTTGAGCCTCAACCGTGCATACATGGTATTTTTCTTCATGAGTGGATTGGTTGTGTTTGATAAGCTAGAATTTGCTCAAGGACTATAGGAACGAGCCCAATTTGTGGAGATTAGTGACATGATCTAAGGCCATCCTTGTTATTATAGTCATTACCTTATATTTTCCTACCATAAACATCATCCCTAGTCAACCACTTTGAGCCTTAAAGCCTATTTATTGTGAATATAGCACATTACAAGCCATGATTACCCACTTAAGCCTTACATATATACCATTTGTGTGGGTGATTGAGGAGATGGTAACTAGAAAGGTTTGATAAGGAAGAAAAATAAAAAGGAAATGGTAAACAAGCAAGAAAAAGGATGAAAAAGAGCATAAAAAAAGAATGAACATGCAACCTCAAAACAAGAAAAATGAGTAATGCAACAACAAGATGCTCAAGGAAATAAAAATTCAAAGAAAGGAAGCATGCATCATAAGAAGCTCAATCCAAAGGAATGTTGATGATTAGTGTTTGTGATTACCAAAGTTGAGAAAGGAAGAAAGAAAAGTGGAGAAGTTGGAGAAATTGGCCATCTCTTCGATTACTTACACTTGCTTAGTCACTATTATCCATATCTTCCATACCCTACCAAAGAGCCTATCATTACATCCTTAATGAAAGACCTTTTTGATCATTAATGGAAACCTTGGCGGTTTGTGAATGTAGTCCACGAGCAAGCTTATAGCGAGTCAAGCCAATCAATTGATGAGTGTTGATTTACCTACTTTAAAGAGTGTTGAGTGAAATTTATAACCTATGTAAGGCTTGGACTAAAAGGGACTATATTACACTTTATTCTCTTTTGATTGAACTTGTTAATTTCTCATGTTATGATTTTATTGATGTAGGATGCCTTAGCATAGTTTGTAATTCTTATTGCTATTGATGTGTTATTACTTATGTTCGTTTAGTTTTTTCCTAGGTGAAAATCACTCTTCATGGTTTATCATTTTCGTTGTGCGAGGACGCACAACACTTTAAGTTTGGGGGTGTGATGAGTGATATTTTCACCTAGATTTTAGTGTCTTTTTATATGTGTTTTCGTATATTTTTATCCGTATTTTATGTGTTATTTGGTTGTGTTTTGTGTTTTCATGGAAATGTGTGTGAATGAGCTTAAACCTACTATTTTCACTTTTTATTTGATGCTAAATAGGATAAGGAAGATGTAGGAAAAAGCGGAACTCAATTTGGAGTTGAAACGAGGGAGAACGAGCCAAAACAGTGAAGGAATCAGGGCAGCAGCAACACGACTGGCCGTGTCGGTGGCACGAGCCGTGTCGCAGTACACGACTCGTGTAGCTAACACGGGCCTGTCCAGAATGGTCGTGCGGCAACATCTATTCATCCAACACGACCACCACTTGGCCGTGTTGCGGAGCTCGACTCGTGTTGCAGCACACGACCCGTGTAGCCAACACGGGCCTGTAAGCGATGGCCGTGCGGGAGCATCAGTTCACGCAACACGGGCACCTCATGGCCGTGTTGCGCCACACGACTCGTGTCGTGTCTGGAATCAGAAAAAAATCAGAATCCTTCTAGAAGGCCCAAAAGGGTATAAATACCCCTCCATTCAGATTTTATAAAAAAATCCGATTTCCACCCCTTCCACACACACCTCACACACCATTTCTTCCATTTTCCACCATCATCTTCATCCATTCTTCATCCACCCATCTACACTTGATCCCCTCCATCAAATTCACCATCCAAGTGATCAAGGAAGCAAGGGAGAGTGAGATCACAAGAAGAAGAAGGAGATCTCCATTGAAGCACTTCAAAGGGGGAATCTAATTCTAATTTTTGTGCATTTCTTTATAGATTGATCATGTTTTGTAAGGATCTTAATGTCTATGTTAATTTTCTTATGGATATGAGAGGCTAATCTCCTTTGTGAGATTAGCTCCATGATTGGTGTTGGATAATTTAGTTTTTATGCAAATTGATTTTAATCTTGAATGGGCTTTGTGTTATTTCTATAATTGATTGTTGATTGCTTGATGTATATGATGATTTGTGTGATTAATTGTCATGGGCATGTGATTAGATTGAGAAATCAATTATGTGTTTAAGATAGTTCATTGAATCATTTCATCATACACTTCATGTGCATTAATTTAGAATGAGATAGAGATATCCTTCTAGATTTAGAACCCTTTGATAGAACATTTGATTAGCTTAATCGAGAGGTTGGTTGATTAAATGAGGAGACCCAAACAATTAGTGAATTCATAGTACCTTAAAAGGGAATATTGCTTATGATTTAGTACCTAATTAGGGAACTCATAGAGTAATTAGTACCTAGTGGGAGGTGTTTGCTATTGTCTCGATCCTATGTGCGTTTGGGAGCCTTGTTGAGGGCCTACATCCTATCCATCTCGAGAGAGAGTTTAGGTGGAATTAGTGATTGCTTCTATACCTTGTCCATGAGAGATTAGAATTAATTGCATGATTACTTAATTATCTATGCCATGATTGTTGTTAATCTCATCCTTGCATCATTTGGAACCATCTTATCTTTGCATTCATTTTATCCTTATTTCTTGCTTTAGCATAACTGCATTCATTTGCTCCTATCCGCTCCTTTCCGTCGTCCTTATAAAATCACGATAAACTTGAGATCGCTTAAACTCTAGTACCTTCCTCCCTGTGGTTCGATAATTTCTTTAATTGGTCATGCCCACTATATTACGACCAATCAAATGGCTAATCAAATGGCGCCGTTGCCGGGGAGGTAATGGTCGCTAGTAGTTTGACGAAGGATTGTTTAGAGTGGTCTTAATAAGGACATTATTTTTTTTTTTTTTTTTTTGCATCTTATATTTGCTTTGGAAAATTTTGTTCTAATTTTTCTTTCTTTTATAGGTGCATACCTTGAGAAGGAAGAAGAAGGAGAGCAACCCCAAAAATATGAGCTACATGGATACTCTTCGAGATATGGTGAATAGAAGTGTTCATTCCGTTATGAACACACAAGGAAATTTTCAAAGATTTCAAATGCCAAATGGTGAACCTAATTTGCAACCGGATTACGGAGTACAAGATATGCAATTCCAACAACAAGGTTATGAGAATTTTGGAGTTCCTCATCAAATGCATCATCAAGTATACCCTCAAGGTGTGGAAAATAGTTTTCAAGAAAATTTTTCTAGTCATCAAGAAGGAAATCAACCACATCTATGGGGAAATTTTCAAGACTCCAACACCTCTTATTCCACCCAAAGTGACCACATAGCAATGTTTGGAGAAAAGATGTTTGAAATGGTTATGGATCGCATAGAGAAGGAGAGTAAGTTTAATGAAATGTGGATGGATCGAATCGGAAATTGGTGTGACATGGTGACAAGTGCAATAGTAGCATTCGGTGCTAGATTGGATTCCATTGAGCACCAAGTTAGTCAAGTTGTATCCACCGTTGAGAACAACAAGCCTTCTTCCTCTATTAAGGATCGGAACAAGACTAGTTTGGGGGTTGATGAGGTTATGAAGGAAAAGAGAGAAAGGGTGCCTAAGTGGGTGAAAGCTACAAAGTTGAAAGAAGAGTTGACGGAGGAATTCGATAAATTTGTCGAGTCTCTTGAAGAGATGGTTGAGAAAGTAAAACATCAAAATCGAGAAGAGATTCATGCCCTTATGGAAGAAAAGAAGTCTCCGGAAACTAAGATCATGGATTTCACTCCCCACAAGCCTAAACCTTCTCATTCTATTGAAATTTCAAATTCTCTTAAGAACTTTCATGATTTTATTGATAAAAATTTGTTTGGTGATTGTAGGAAAAAGGTTGCAAGAGGGCACCAACACTTGTCAATGCCCGAATTCTTACCGGGGGATGTGGTTGAAGTTCAAAATGCATATAGAGCTCCATGGAAGAAGTGGAACAAGTGGAAAGGGCCATTTCTTGTGAAGAACGCCTTCGGAGAACAATTGCTTGAGCTATTTAACAAGAAGGGAACCGTTCTAGTGGTTGAACGGGAGAGCACAAGGCACTACTTCAAGAAGAAACCTATGATAGTGCCTAAGGACTATTCAAGACCACCATGAGCTAAAGACTATCGTCCGGCTTGAAGACGTTAAACTTAGCGCTTGATGGGAGGCAACCCATCATTACCTTTTATTGCTTTATTTAATGCTTTCAATAAGGTTGATGGATTTGTTTGTTTGCATTTTTGGCATGCAGATTGATTGTGTTCATGAGGAGAATGTGTATTGGACAAACGATAAGTGCTTGATTTGAAGTGTGAAAGTAAGTCACACCACTTTTTGCAAACTTACCTCGAAACTCTTGTTTCAATTTAAGTTTGGGGGGATATGGCGTGGTGTGACATACTTTGTCTTGAAAGCATATACTTTTCGTATTTTTGAGCTAATTTTAAAATTTTTCTCATGAGTTTGGTTTGATTTTGGTATGATTGGTGGTGTTGAAGTGCATGATAGTCCATATTTGTTAAATGCAATTGTTGAGCTAACGGTGTTTGTTAAGTGTTTGAGCATGAGTGAAAGGTATTGGAAGCACGAATGGAGCTTGGAGCTAACGTTTTCTTTACCAAATGCCCATTGAGGGAGTATTCTACACCTTATCACTTCTAGTTGCTTGACATATTTTGATGTGTATTGATGTGATTAGCATGCTACTTCATGTGTTATGTTTTTGGGATGTTATTTTCGTAATTTAGGATTTCCTTTTTCAATAAGGTTGGGATGATTGTGAGCTTACATTGTATGGATGATTTGAATGTGTGCTTTATTGTTTAAATGATGGTGATTGTTGTTTTTGCATGTTATGTGTTTTTGTTTTGTTTCTTGTTTGTTGAGTCTTTATTTTATGTTTTGTGTATTTTCTTATTTTTGTCTTGGTATGTTTGGTGGTTTGTTTTGGGATGTTGTGAGTCATTTTTGAACATGAGTGGTGATATGTTGTGGTAGTAAGTGATGACAAGTTATGATTAAGAATCTCTACACTTTCGAATTGTGACATGTTTTACTTAACTTGTTCAATTTTGAGATGGATGTGGTGTAATAAGTTTCTTAAGGTCCGAGCACAAGCTTGTGAGAGTTTGAGCCTCAACCGTGCATACATGGTATTTTTCTTCATGAGTGGATTGGTTGTGTTTGATAAGCTAGAATTTGCTCAAGGACTATAGGAACGAGCCCAATTTGTGGAGATTAGTGACATGATCTAAGGCCATCCTTGTTATTATAGTCATTACCTTATATTTTCCTACCATAAACATCATCCCTAGTCAACCACTTTGAGCCTTAAAGCCTATTTATTGTGAATATAGCACATTACAAGCCATGATTACCCACTTAAGCCTTACATATATACCATTTGTGTGGGTGATTGAGGAGATGGTAACTAGAAAGGTTTGATAAGGAAGAAAAATAAAAAGGAAATGGTAAACAAGCAAGAAAAAGGATGAAAAAGAGCATAAAAAAAGAATGAACATGCAACCTCAAAACAAGAAAAATGAGTAATGCAACAACAAGATGCTCAAGGAAATAAAAATTCAAAGAAAGGAAGCATGCATCATAAGAAGCTCAATCCAAAGGAATGTTGATGATTAGTGTTTGTGATTACCAAAGTTGAGAAAGGAAGAAAGAAAAGTGGAGAAGTTGGAGAAATTGGCCATCTCTTCGATTACTTACACTTGCTTAGTCACTATTATCCATATCTTCCATACCCTACCAAAGAGCCTATCATTACATCCTTAATGAAAGACCTTTTTGATCATTAATGGAAACCTTGGCGGTTTGTGAATGTAGTCCACGAGCAAGCTTATAGCGAGTCAAGCCAATCAATTGATGAGTGTTGATTTACCTACTTTAAAGAGTGTTGAGTGAAATTTATAACCTATGTAAGGCTTGGACTAAAAGGGACTATATTACACTTTATTCTCTTTTGATTGAACTTGTTAATTTCTCATGTTATGATTTTATTGATGTAGGATGCCTTAGCATAGTTTGTAATTCTTATTGCTATTGATGTGTTATTACTTATGTTCGTTTAGTTTTTTCCTAGGTGAAAATCACTCTTCATGGTTTATCATTTTCGTTGTGCGAGGACGCACAACACTTTAAGTTTGGGGGTGTGATGAGTGATATTTTCACCTAGATTTTAGTGTCTTTTTATATGTGTTTTCGTATATTTTTATCCGTATTTTATGTGTTATTTGGTTGTGTTTTGTGTTTTCATGGAAATGTGTGTGAATGAGCTTAAACCTACTATTTTCACTTTTTATTTGATGCTAAATAGGATAAGGAAGATGTAGGAAAAAGCGGAACTCAATTTGGAGTTGAAACGAGGGAGAACGAGCCAAAACAGTGAAGGAATCAGGGCAGCAGCAACACGACTGGCCGTGTCGGTGGCACGAGCCGTGTCGCAGTACACGACTCGTGTAGCTAACACGGGCCTGTCCAGAATGGTCGTGCGGCAACATCTATTCATCCAACACGACCACCACTTGGCCGTGTTGCGGAGCTCGACTCGTGTTGCAGCACACGACCCGTGTAGCCAACACGGGCCTGTAAGCGATGGCCGTGCGGGAGCATCAGTTCACGCAACACGGGCACCTCATGGCCGTGTTGCGCCACACGACTCGTGTCGTGTCTGGAATCAGAAAAAAATCAGAATCCTTCTAGAAGGCCCAAAAGGGTATAAATACCCCTCCATTCAGATTTTATAAAAAAATCCGATTTCCACCCCTTCCACACACACCTCACACACCATTTCTTCCATTTTCCACCATCATCTTCATCCATTCTTCATCCACCCATCTACACTTGATCCCCTCCATCAAATTCACCATCCAAGTGATCAAGGAAGCAAGGGAGAGTGAGATCACAAGAAGAAGAAGGAGATCTCCATTGAAGCACTTCAAAGGGGGAATCTAATTCTAATTTTTGTGCATTTCTTTATAGATTGATCATGTTTTGTAAGGATCTTAATGTCTATGTTAATTTTCTTATGGATATGAGAGGCTAATCTCCTTTGTGAGATTAGCTCCATGATTGGTGTTGGATAATTTAGTTTTTATGCAAATTGATTTTAATCTTGAATGGGCTTTGTGTTATTTCTATCATTGATTGTTGATTGCTTGATGTATATGATGATTTGTGTGATTAATTGTCATGGGCATGTGATTAGATTGAGAAATCAATTATGTGTTTAAGATAGTTCATTGAATCATTTCATCATACACTTCATGTGCATTAATTTAGAATGAGATAGAGATATCCTTCTAGATTTAGAACCCTTTGATAGAACATTTGATTAGCTTAATCGAGAGGTTGGTTGATTAAATGAGGAGACCCAAACAATTAGTGAATTCATAGTACCTTAAAAGGGAATATTGCTTATGATTTAGTACCTAATTAGGGAACTCATAGAGTAATTAGTACCTAGTGGGAGGTGTTTGCTATTGTCTCGATCCTATGTGCGTTTGGGAGCCTTGTTGAGGGCCTACATCCTATCCATCTCGAGAGAGAGTTTAGGTGGAATTAGTGATCGCTTCTATACCTTGTCCATGAGAGATTAGAATTAATTGCATGATTACTTAATTATCTATGCCATGATTGTTGTTAATCTCATCCTTACATCATTTGGAACCATCTTATCTTTGCATTCATTTTATCCTTATTTCTTGCTTTAGCATAACTGCATTCATTTGCTCCTATCCGCTCCTTTCCGTCGTCCTTATAAAATCACGATAAACTTGAGATCGCTTAAACTCTAGTACCTTCCTCCCTGTGGTTCGATAATTTCTTTAATTGGTCATGCCCACTATATTACGACCAATCAAATGGCTAATCAAATGGCGCCGTTGCCGGGGAGGTAACGGTCGCTAGTAGTTTGACGAAGGATTGTTTAGAGTGGTCTTAATAAGGACATTATTTTATTTTATTTATTTATTTATTTTTTTTTTTTTTGCATCTTATATTTGCTTTGGAAAATTTTGTTCTAATTTTTCTTTCTTTTATAGGTGCATACCTTGAGAAGGAAGAAGAAGGAGAGCAACCCCAAAAATATGAGCTACATGGATACTCTTCGAGATATGGTGAATAGAAGTGTTCATTCCGTTATGAACACACAAGGAAATTTTCAAAGATTTCAAATGCCAAATGGTGAACCTAATTTGCAACCGGATTACGGAGTACAAGATATGCAATTCCAACAACAAGGTTATGAGAATTTTGGAGTTCCTCATCAAATGCATCATCAAGTATACCCTCAAGGTGTGGAAAATAGTTTTCAAGGAAATTTTTCTAGTCATCAAGAAGGAAATCAACCACATCTATGGGGAAATTTTCAAGACTCCAACACCTCTTATTCCACCCAAAGTGACCACATAGCAATGTTTGGAGAAAAGATGTTTGAAATGGTTATGGATCGCATAGAGAAGGAGAGTAAGTTTAATGAAATGTGGATGGATCGAATCGGAAATTGGTGTGACATGGTGACAAGTGCAATAGTAGCATTCGGTGCTAGATTGGATTCCATTGAGCACCAAGTTAGTCAAGTTGTATCCACCGTTGAGAACAACAAGCCTTCTTCCTCTATTAAGGATCGGAACAAGACTAGTTTGGGGGTTGATGAGGTTATGAAGGAAAAGAGAGAAAGGGTGCCTAAGTGGGTGAAAGCTACAAAGTTGAAAGAAGAGTTGACGGAGGAATTCGATAAATTTGTCGAGTCTCTTGAAGAGATGGTTGAGAAAGTAAAACATCAAAATCGAGAAGAGATTCATGCCCTTATGGAAGAAAAGAAGTCTCCGGAAACTAAGATCATGGATTTCACTCCCCACAAGCCTAAACCTTCTCATTCTATTGAAATTTCAAATTCTCTTAAGAACTTTCATGATTTTATTGAAAAAATTTGTTTGGTGATTGTAGGAAAAAGGTTGCAAGAGGGCACCAACACTTGTCAATGCCCGAATTCTTACCGGGGGATGTGGTTGAAGTTCAAAATGCATATAGAGCTCCATGGAAGAAGTGGAACAAGTGGAAAGGGCCATTTCTTGTGAAGAACGCCTTCGGAGAACAATTGCTTGAGCTATTTAACAAGAAGGGAACCGTTCTAGTGGTTGAACGGGAGAGCACAAGGCACTACTTCAAGAAGAAACCTATGATAGTGCCTAAGGACTATTCAAGACCACCATGAGCTAAAGACTATCGTCCGGCTTGAAGACGTTAAACTTAGCGCTTGATGGGAGGCAACCCATCATTACCTTTTATTGCTTTATTTAATGCTTTCAATAAGGTTGATGGATTTGTTTGTTTGCATTTTTGGCATGCAGATTGATTGTGTTCATGAGGAGAATGTGTATTGGACAAACGATAAGTGCTTGATTTGAAGTGTGAAAGTAAGTCACACCACTTTTTGCAAACTTACCTCGAAACTCTTGTTTCAATTTAAGTTTGGGGGGATATGGCGTGGTGTGACATACTTTGTCTTGAAAGCATATACTTTTCGTATTTTTGAGCTAATTTTAAAATTTTTCTCATGAGTTTGGTTTGATTTTGGTATGATTGGTGGTGTTGAAGTGCATGATAGTCCATATTTGTTAAATGCAATTGTTGAGCTAACGGTGTTTGTTAAGTGTTTGAGCATGAGTGAAAGGTATTGGAAGCACGAATGGAGCTTGGAGCTAACGTTTTCTTTACCAAATGCCCATTGAGGGAGTATTCTACACCTTATCACTTCTAGTTGCTTGACATATTTTGATGTGTATTGATGTGATTAGCATGCTACTTCATGTGTTATGTTTTTGGGATGTTATTTTCGTAATTTAGGATTTCCTTTTTCAATAAGGTTGGGATGATTGTGAGCTTACATTGTATGGATGATTTGAATGTGTGCTTTATTGTTTAAATGATGGTGATTGTTGTTTTTGCATGTTATGTGTTTTTGTTTTGTTTCTTGTTTGTTGAGTCTTTATTTTATGTTTTGTGTATTTTCTTATTTTTGTCTTGGTATGTTTGGTGGTTTGTTTTGGGATGTTGTGAGTCATTTTTGACATGAGTGGTGATATGTTGTGGTAGTAAGTGATGACAAGTTATGATTAAGAATCTCTACACTTTCGAATTGTGACATGTTTTACTTAACTTGTTCAATTTTGAGATGGATGTGGTGTAATAAGTTTCTTAAGGTCCGAGCACAAGCTTGTGAGAGTTTGAGCCTCAACCGTGCATACATGGTATTTTTCTTCATGAGTGGATTGGTTGTGTTTGATAAGCTAGAATTTGCTCAAGGACTATAGGAACGAGCCCAATTTGTGGAGATTAGTGACATGATCTAAGGCCATCCTTGTTATTATAGTCATTACCTTATATTTTCCTACCATAAACATCATCCCTAGTCAACCACTTTGAGCCTTAAAGCCTATTTATTGTGAATATAGCACATTACAAGCCATGATTACCCACTTAAGCCTTACATATATACCATTTGTGTGGGTGATTGAGGAGATGGTAACTAGAAAGGTTTGATAAGGAAGAAAAATAAAAAGGAAATGGTAAACAAGCAAGAAAAAGGATGAAAAAGAGCATAAAAAAAGAATGAACATGCAACCTCAAAACAAGAAAAATGAGTAATGCAACAACAAGATGCTCAAGGAAATAAAAATTCAAAGAAAGGAAGCATGCATCATAAGAAGCTCAATCCAAAGGAATGTTGATGATTAGTGTTTGTGATTACCAAAGTTGAGAAAGGAAGAAAGAAAAGTGGAGAAGTTGGAGAAATTGGCCATCTCTTCGATTACTTACACTTGCTTAGTCACTATTATCCATATCTTCCATACCCTACCAAAGAGCCTATCATTACATCCTTAATGAAAGACCTTTTTGATCATTAATGGAAACCTTGGCGGTTTGTGAATGTAGTCCACGAGCAAGCTTATAGCGAGTCAAGCCAATCAATTGATGAGTGTTGATTTACCTACTTTAAAGAGTGTTGAGTGAAATTTATAACCTATGTAAGGCTTGGACTAAAAGGGACTATATTACACTTTATTCTCTTTTGATTGAACTTGTTAATTTCTCATGTTATGATTTTATTGATGTAGGATGCCTTAGCATAGTTTGTAATTCTTATTGCTATTGATGTGTTATTACTTATGTTCGTTTAGTTTTTTCCTAGGTGAAAATCACTCTTCATGGTTTATCATTTTCGTTGTGCGAGGACGCACAACACTTTAAGTTTGGGGGTGTGATGAGTGATATTTTCACCTAGATTTTAGTGTCTTTTTATATGTGTTTTCGTATATTTTTATCCGTATTTTATGTGTTATTTGGTTGTGTTTTGTGTTTTCATGGAAATGTGTGTGAATGAGCTTAAACCTACTATTTTCACTTTTTATTTGATGCTAAATAGGATAAGGAAGATGTAGGAAAAAGCGGAACTCAATTTGGAGTTGAAACGAGGGAGAACGAGCCAAAACAGTGAAGGAATCAGGGCAGCAGCAACACGACTGGCCGTGTCGGTGGCACGAGCCGTGTCGCAGTACACGACTCGTGTAGCTAACACGGGCCTGTCCAGAATGGTCGTGCGGCAACATCTATTCATCCAACACGACCACCACTTGGCCGTGTTGCGGAGCTCGACTCGTGTTGCAGCACACGACCCGTGTAGCCAACACGGGCCTGTAAGCGATGGCCGTGCGGGAGCATCAGTTCACGCAACACGGGCACCTCATGGCCGTGTTGCGCCACACGACTCGTGTCGTGTCTGGAATCAGAAAAAAATCAGAATCCTTCTAGAAGGCCCAAAAGGGTATAAATACCCCTCCATTCAGATTTTATAAAAAAATCCGATTTCCACCCCTTCCACACACACCTCACACACCATTTCTTCCATTTTCCACCATCATCTTCATCCATTCTTCATCCACCCATCTACACTTGATCCCCTCCATCAAATTCACCATCCAAGTGATCAAGGAAGCAAGGGAGAGTGAGATCACAAGAAGAAGAAGGAGATCTCCATTGAAGCACTTCAAAGGGGGAATCTAATTCTAATTTTTGTGCATTTCTTTATAGATTGATCATGTTTTGTAAGGATCTTAATGTCTATGTTAATTTTCTTATGGATATGAGAGGCTAATCTCCTTTGTGAGATTAGCTCCATGATTGGTGTTGGATAATTTAGTTTTTATGCAAATTGATTTTAATCTTGAATGGGCTTTGTGTTATTTCTATCATTGATTGTTGATTGCTTGATGTATATGATGATTTGTGTGATTAATTGTCATGGGCATGTGATTAGATTGAGAAATCAATTATGTGTTTAAGATAGTTCATTGAATCATTTCATCATACACTTCATGTGCATTAATTTAGAATGAGATAGAGATATCCTTCTAGATTTAGAACCCTTTGATAGAACATTTGATTAGCTTAATCGAGAGGTTGGTTGATTAAATGAGGAGACCCAAACAATTAGTGAATTCATAGTACCTTAAAAGGGAATATTGCTTATGATTTAGTACCTAATTAGGGAACTCATAGAGTAATTAGTACCTAGTGGGAGGTGTTTGCTATTGTCTCGATCCTATGTGCGTTTGGGAGCCTTGTTGAGGGCCTACATCCTATCCATCTCGAGAGAGAGTTTAGGTGGAATTAGTGATCGCTTCTATACCTTGTCCATGAGAGATTAGAATTAATTGCATGATTACTTAATTATCTATGCCATGATTGTTGTTAATCTCATCCTTGCATCATTTGGAACCATCTTATCTTTGCATTCATTTTATCCTTATTTCTTGCTTTAGCATAACTGCATTCATTTGCTCCTATCCGCTCCTTTCCGTCGTCCTTATAAAATCACGATAAACTTGAGATCGCTTAAACTCTAGTACCTTCCTCCCTGTGGTTCGATAATTTCTTTAATTGGTCATGCCCACTATATTACGACCAATCAAATGGCTAATCAAATGGCGCCGTTGCCGGGGAGGTAACGGTCGCTAGTAGTTTGACGAAGGATTGTTTAGAGTGGTCTTAATAAGGACATTATTTTATTTTTATTTTTTTTTTTTATTTTTTTTTGCATCTTATATTTGCTTTGGAAAATTTTGTTCTAATTTTTCTTTCTTTTATAGGTGCATACCTTGAGAAGGAAGAAGAAGGAGAGCAACCCCAAAAATATGAGCTACATGGATACTCTTCGAGATATGGTGAATAGAAGTGTTCATTCCGTTATGAACACACAAGGAAATTTTCAAAGATTTCAAATGCCAAATGGTGAACCTAATTTGCAACCGGATTACGGAGTACAAGATATGCAATTCCAACAACAAGGTTATGAGAATTTTGGAGTTCCTCATCAAATGCATCATCAAGTATACCCTCAAGGTGTGGAAAATAGTTTTCAAGGAAATTTTTCTAGTCATCAAGAAGGAAATCAACCACATCTATGGGGAAATTTTCAAGACTCCAACACCTCTTATTCCACCCAAAGTGACCACATAGCAATGTTTGGAGAAAAGATGTTTGAAATGGTTATGGATCGCATAGAGAAGGAGAGTAAGTTTAATGAAATGTGGATGGATCGAATCGGAAATTGGTGTGACATGGTGACAAGTGCAATAGTAGCATTCGGTGCTAGATTGGATTCCATTGAGCACCAAGTTAGTCAAGTTGTATCCACCGTTGAGAACAACAAGCCTTCTTCCTCTATTAAGGATCGGAACAAGACTAGTTTGGGGGTTGATGAGGTTATGAAGGAAAAGAGAGAAAGGGTGCCTAAGTGGGTGAAAGCTACAAAGTTGAAAGAAGAGTTGACGGAAGAATTCGATAAATTTGTCGAGTCTCTTGAAGAGATGGTTGAGAAAGTAAAACATCAAAATCGAGAAGAGATTCATGCCCTTATGGAAGAAAAGAAGTCTCTGGAAACTAAGATCATGGATTTCACTCCCCACAAGCCTAAACCTTCTCATTCTATTGAAATTTCAAATTCTCTTAAGAACTTTCATGATTTTATTGATAAAAATTTGTTTGGTGATTGTAGGAAAAAGGTTGCAAGAGGGCACCAACACTTGTCAATGCCCGAATTCTTACCGGGGGATGTGGTTGAAGTTCAAAATGCATATAGAGCTCCATGGAAGAAGTGGAACAAGTGGAAAGGGCCATTTCTTGTGAAGAACGCCTTCGGAGAACAATTGCTTGAGCTATTTAACAAGAAGGGAACCGTTCTAGTGGTTGAACGGGAGAGCACAAGGCACTACTTCAAGAAGAAACCTATGATAGTGCCTAAGGACTATTCAAGACCACCATGAGCTAAAGACTATCGTCCGGCTTGAAGACGTTAAACTTAGCGCTTGATGGGAGGCAACCCATCATTACCTTTTATTGCTTTATTTAATGCTTTCAATAAGGTTGATGGATTTGTTTGTTTGCATTTTTGGCATGTAGATTGATTGTGTTCATGAGGAGAATGTGTATTGGACAAACGATAAGTGCTTGATTTGAAGTGTGAAAGTAAGTCACACCACTTTTTGCAAACTTACCTCGAAACTCTTGTTTCAATTTAAGTTTGGGGGGATATGGCGTGGTGTGACATACTTTGTCTTGAAAGCATATACTTTTCGTATTTTTGAGCTAATTTTAAAATTTTTCTCATGAGTTTGGTTTGATTTTGGTATGATTGGTGGTGTTGAAGTGCATGATAGTCCATATTTGTTAAATGCAATTGTTGAGCTAACGGTGTTTGTTAAGTGTTTGAGCATGAGTGAAAGGTATTGGAAGCACGAATGGAGCTTGGAGCTAACGTTTTCTTTACCAAATGCCCATTGAGGGAGTATTCTACACCTTATCACTTCTAGTTGCTTGACATATTTTGATGTGTATTGATGTGATTAGCATGCTACTTCATGTGTTATGTTTTTGGGATGTTATTTTCGTAATTTAGGATTTCCTTTTTCAATAAGGTTGGGATGATTGTGAGCTTACATTGTATGGATGATTTGAATGTGTGCTTTATTGTTTAAATGATGGTGATTGTTGTTTTTGCATGTTATGTGTTTTTGTTTTGTTTCTTGTTTGTTGAGTCTTTATTTTATGTTTTGTGTATTTTCTTATTTTTGTCTTGGTATGTTTGGTGGTTTGTTTTGGGATGTTGTGAGTCATTTTTGAACATGAGTGGTGATATGTTGTGGTAGTAAGTGATGACAAGTTATGATTAAGAATCTCTACACTTTCGAATTGTGACATGTTTTACTTAACTTGTTCAATTTTGAGATGGATGTGGTGTAATAAGTTTCTTAAGGTCCGAGCACAAGCTTGTGAGAGTTTGAGCCTCAACCGTGCATACATGGTATTTTTCTTCATGAGTGGATTGGTTGTGTTTGATAAGCTAGAATTTGCTCAAGGACTATAGGAACGAGCCCAATTTGTGGAGATTAGTGACATGATCTAAGGCCATCCTTGTTATTATAGTCATTACCTTATATTTTCCTACCATAAACATCATCCCTAGTCAACCACTTTGAGCCTTAAAGCCTATTTATTGTGAATATAGCACATTACAAGCCATGATTACCCACTTAAGCCTTACATATATACCATTTGTGTGGGTGATTGAGGAGATGGTAACTAGAAAGGTTTGATAAGGAAGAAAAATAAAAAGGAAATGGTAAACAAGCAAGAAAAAGGATGAAAAAGAGCATAAAAAAAGAATGAACATGCAACCTCAAAACAAGAAAAATGAGTAATGCAACAACAAGATGCTCAAGGAAATAAAAATTCAAAGAAAGGAAGCATGCATCATAAGAAGCTCAATCCAAAGGAATGTTGATGATTAGTGTTTGTGATTACCAAAGTTGAGAAAGGAAGAAAGAAAAGTGGAGAAGTTGGAGAAATTGGCCATCTCTTCGATTACTTACACTTGCTTAGTCACTATTATCCATATCTTCCATACCCTACCAAAGAGCCTATCATTACATCCTTAATGAAAGACCTTTTTGATCATTAATGGAAACCTTGGCGGTTTGTGAATGTAGTCCACGAGCAAGCTTATAGCGAGTCAAGCCAATCAATTGATGAGTGTTGATTTACCTACTTTAAAGAGTGTTGAGTGAAATTTATAACCTATGTAAGGCTTGGACTAAAAGGGACTATATTACACTTTATTCTCTTTTGATTGAACTTGTTAATTTCTCATGTTATGATTTTATTGATGTAGGATGCCTTAGCATAGTTTGTAATTCTTATTGCTATTGATGTGTTATTACTTATGTTCGTTTAGTTTTTTCCTAGGTGAAAATCACTCTTCATGGTTTATCATTTTCGTTGTGCGAGGACGCACAACACTTTAAGTTTGGGGGTGTGATGAGTGATATTTTCACCTAGATTTTAGTGTCTTTTTATATGTGTTTTCGTATATTTTTATCCGTATTTTATGTGTTATTTGGTTGTGTTTTGTGTTTTCATGGAAATGTGTGTGAATGAGCTTAAACCTACTATTTTCACTTTTTATTTGATGCTAAATAGGATAAGGAAGATGTAGGAAAAAGCGGAACTCAATTTGGAGTTGAAACGAGGGAGAACGAGCCAAAACAGTGAAGGAATCAGGGCAGCAGCAACACGACTGGCCGTGTCGGTGGCACGAGCCGTGTCGCAGTACACGACTCGTGTAGCTAACACGGGCCTGTCCAGAATGGTCGTGCGGCAACATCTATTCATCCAACACGACCACCACTTGGCCGTGTTGCGGAGCTCGACTCGTGTTGCAGCACACGACCCGTGTAGCCAACACGGGCCTGTAAGCGATGGCCGTGCGGGAGCATCAGTTCACGCAACACGGGCACCTCATGGCCGTGTTGCGCCACACGACTCGTGTCGTGTCTGGAATCAGAAAAAAATCAGAATCCTTCTAGAAGGCCCAAAAGGGTATAAATACCCCTCCATTCAGATTTTATAAAAAAATCCGATTTCCACCCCTTCCACACACACCTCACACACCATTTCTTCCATTTTCCACCATCATCTTCATCCATTCTTCATCCACCCATCTACACTTGATCCCCTCCATCAAATTCACCATCCAAGTGATCAAGGAAGCAAGGGAGAGTGAGATCACAAGAAGAAGAAGGAGATCTCCATTGAAGCACTTCAAAGGGGGAATCTAATTCTAATTTTTGTGCATTTCTTTATAGATTGATCATGTTTTGTAAGGATCTTAATGTCTATGTTAATTTTCTTATGGATATGAGAGGCTAATCTCCTTTGTGAGATTAGCTCCATGATTGGTGTTGGATAATTTAGTTTTTATGCAAATTGATTTTAATCTTGAATGGGCTTTGTGTTATTTCTATCATTGATTGTTGATTGCTTGATGTATATGATGATTTGTGTGATTAATTGTCATGGGCATGTGATTAGATTGAGAAATCAATTATGTGTTTAAGATAGTTCATTGAATCATTTCATCATACACTTCATGTGCATTAATTTAGAATGAGATAGAGATATCCTTCTAGATTTAGAACCCTTTGATAGAACATTTGATTAGCTTAATCGAGAGGTTGGTTGATTAAATGAGGAGACCCAAACAATTAGTGAATTCATAGTACCTTAAAAGGGAATATTGCTTATGATTTAGTACCTAATTAGGGAACTCATAGAGTAATTAGTACCTAGTGGGAGGTGTTTGCTATTGTCTCGATCCTATGTGCGTTTGGGAGCCTTGTTGAGGGCCTACATCCTATCCATCTCGAGAGAGAGTTTAGGTGGAATTAGTGATCGCTTCTATACCTTGTCCATGAGAGATTAGAATTAATTGCATGATTACTTAATTATCTATGCCATGATTGTTGTTAATCTCATCCTTGCATCATTTGGAACCATCTTATCTTTGCATTCATTTTATCCTTATTTCTTGCTTTAGCATAACTGCATTCATTTGCTCCTATCCGCTCCTTTCCGTCGTCCTTATAAAATCACGATAAACTTGAGATCGCTTAAACTCTAGTACCTTCCTCCCTGTGGTTCGATAATTTCTTTAATTGGTCATGCCCACTATATTACGACCAATCAAATGGCTAATCAAATGGCGCCGTTGCCGGGGAGGTAACGGTCGCTAGTAGTTTGACGAAGGATTGTTTAGAGTGGTCTTAATAAGGACATTATTTTATTTTATTTTATTTTATTATTTTTTTTTTTTTACATCTTATATTTGCTTTGGAAAATTTTGTTCTAATTTTTCTTTCTTTTATAGGTGCATACCTTGAGAAGGAAGAAGAAGGAGAGCAACCCCAAAAATATGAGCTACATGGATACTCTTCGAGATATGGTGAATAGAAGTGTTCATTCCGTTATGAACACACAAGGAAATTTTCAAAGATTTCAAATGCCAAATGGTGAACCTAATTTGCAACCGGATTACGGAGTACAAGATATGCAATTCCAACAACAAGGTTATGAGAATTTTGGAGTTCCTCATCAAATGCATCATCAAGTATACCCTCAAGGTGTGGAAAATAGTTTTCAAGGAAATTTTTCTAGTCATCAAGAAGGAAATCAACCACATCTATGGGAAAATTTTCAAGACTCCAACACCTCTTATTCCACCCAAAGTGACCACATAGCAATGTTTGGAGAAAAGATGTTTGAAATGGTTATGGATCGCATAGAGAAGGAGAGTAAGTTTAATGAAATGTGGATGGATCGAATCGGAAATTGGTGTGACATGGTGACAAGTGCAATAGTAGCATTCGGTGCTAGATTGGATTCCATTGAGCACCAAGTTAGTCAAGTTGTATCCACCGTTGAGAACAACAAGCCTTCTTCCTCTATTAAGGATCGGAACAAGACTAGTTTGGGGGTTGATGAGGTTATGAAGGAAAAGAGAGAAAGGGTGCCTAAGTGGGTGAAAGCTACAAAGTTGAAAGAAGAGTTGACGGAGGAATTCGATAAATTTGTCGAGTCTCTTGAAGAGATGGTTGAGAAAGTAAAACATCAAAATCGAGAAGAGATTCATGCCCTTATGGAAGAAAAGAAGTCTCCGGAAACTAAGATCATGGATTTCACTCCCCACAAGCCTAAACCTTCTCATTCTATTGAAATTTCAAATTCTCTTAAGAACTTTCATGATTTTATTGATAAAAATTTGTTTGGTGATTGTAGGAAAAAGATTGCAAGAGGGCACCAACACTTGTCAATGCCCGAATTCTTACCGGGGGATGTGGTTGAAGTTCAAAATGCATATAGAGCTCCATGGAAGAAGTGGAACAAGTAGAAAGGGCCATTTCTTGTGAAGAACGCCTTCGGAGAACAATTGCTTGAGCTATTTAACAAGAAGGGAACCGTTCTAGTGGTTGAACGGGAGAGCACAAGGCACTACTTCAAGAAGAAACCTATGATAGTGCCTAAGGACTATTCAAGACCACCATGAGCTAAAGACTATCGTCCGGCTTGAAGACGTTAAACTTAGCGCTTGATGGGAGGCAACCCATCATTACCTTTTATTGCTTTATTTAATGCTTTCAATAAGGTTGATGGATTTGTTTGTTTGCATTTTTGGCATGTAGATTGATTGTGTTCATGAGGAGAATGTGTATTGGACAAACGATAAGTGCTTGATTTGAAGTGTGAAAGTAAGTCACACCACTTTTTGCAAACTTACCTCGAAACTCTTGTTTCAATTTAAGTTTGGGGGGATATGGCGTGGTGTGACATACTTTGTCTTGAAAGCATATACTTTTCGTATTTTTGAGCTAATTTTAAAATTTTTCTCATGAGTTTGGTTTGATTTTGGTATGATTGGTGGTGTTGAAGTGCATGATAGTCCATATTTGTTAAATGCAATTGTTGAGCTAACGGTGTTTGTTAAGTGTTTGAGCATGAGTGAAAGGTATTGGAAGCACGAATGGAGCTTGGAGCTAACGTTTTCTTTACCAAATGCCCATTGAGGGAGTATTCTACACCTTATCACTTCTAGTTGCTTGACATATTTTGATGTGTATTGATGTGATTAGCATGCTACTTCATGTGTTATGTTTTTGGGATGTTATTTTCGTAATTTAGGATTTCCTTTTTCAATAAGGTTGGGATGATTGTGAGCTTACATTGTATGGATGATTTGAATGTGTGCTTTATTGTTTAAATGATGGTGATTGTTGTTTTTGCATGTTATGTGTTTTTGTTTTGTTTCTTGTTTGTTGAGTCTTTATTTTATGTTTTGTGTATTTTCTTATTTTTGTCTTGGTATGTTTGGTGGTTTGTTTTGGGATGTTGTGAGTCATTTTTGAACATGAGTGGTGATATGTTGTGGTAGTAAGTGATGACAAGTTATGATTAAGAATCTCTACACTTTCGAATTGTGACATGTTTTACTTAACTTGTTCAATTTTGAGATGGATGTGGTGTAATAAGTTTCTTAAGGTCCGAGCACAAGCTTGTGAGAGTTTGAGCCTCAACCGTGCATACATGGTATTTTTCTTCATGAGTGGATTGGTTGTGTTTGATAAGCTAGAATTTGCTCAAGGACTATAGGAACGAGCCCAATTTGTGGAGATTAGTGACATGATCTAAGGCCATCCTTGTTATTATAGTCATTACCTTATATTTTCCTACCATAAACATCATCCCTAGTCAACCACTTTGAGCCTTAAAGCCTATTTATTGTGAATATAGCACATTACAAGCCATGATTACCCACTTAAGCCTTACATATATACCATTTGTGTGGGTGATTGAGGAGATGGTAACTAGAAAGGTTTGATAAGGAAGAAAAAGAAAAAGGAAATGGTAAACAAGCAAGAAAAAGGATGAAAAAGAGCATAAAAAAAGAATGAACATGCAACCTCAAAACAAGAAAAATGAGTAATGCAACAACAAGATGCTCAAGGAAATAAAAATTCAAAGAAAGGAAGCATGCATCATAAGAAGCTCAATCCAAAGGAATGTTGATGATTAGTGCTTGTGATTACCAAAGTTGAGAAAGGAAGAAAGAAAAGTGGAGAAGTTGGAGAAATTGGCCATCTCTTCGATTACTTACACTTGCTTAGTCACTATTATCCATATCTTCCATACCCTACCAAAGAGCCTATCATTACATCCTTAATGAAAGACCTTTTTGATCATTAATGGAAACCTTGGCGGTTTGTGAATGTAGTCCACGAGCAAGCTTATAGCGAGTCAAGCCAATCAATTGATGAGTGTTGATTTACCTACTTTAAAGAGTGTTGAGTGAAATTTATAACCTATGTAAGGCTTGGACTAAAAGGGACTATATTACACTTTATTCTCTTTTGATTGAACTTGTTAATTTCTCATGTTATGATTTTATTGATGTAGGATGCCTTAGCATAGTTTGTAATTCTTATTGCTATTGATGTGTTATTACTTATGTTCGTTTAGTTTTTTCCTAGGTGAAAATCACTCTTCATGGTTTATCATTTTCGTTGTGCGAGGACGCACAACACTTTAAGTTTGGGGGTGTGATGAGTGATATTTTCACCTAGATTTTAGTGTCTTTTTATATGTGTTTTCGTATATTTTTATCCGTATTTTATGTGTTATTTGGTTGTGTTTTGTGTTTTCATGGAAATGTGTGTGAATGAGCTTAAACCTACTATTTTCACTTTTTATTTGATGCTAAATAGGATAAGGAAGATGTAGGAAAAAGCGGAACTCAATTTGGAGTTGAAACGAGGGAGAACGAGCCAAAACAGTGAAGGAATCAGGGCAGCAGCAACACGACTGGCCGTGTCGGTGGCACGAGCCGTGTCGCAGTACACGACTCGTGTAGCTAACACGGGCCTGTCCAGAATGATCGTGCGGCAACATCTATTCATCCAACACGACCACCACTTGGCCGTGTTGCGGAGCTCGACTCGTGTTGCAGCACACGACCCGTGTAGCCAACACGGGCCTGTAAGCGATGGCCGTGCGGGAGCATCAGTTCACGCAACACGGGCACCTCATGGCCGTGTTGCGCCACACGACTCGTGTCGTGTCTGGAATCAGAAAAAAATCAGAATCCTTCTAGAAGGCCCAAAAGGGTATAAATACCCCTCCATTCAGATTTTATAAAAAAATCCGATTTCCACCCCTTCCACACACACCTCACACACCATTTCTTCCATTTTCCACCATCATCTTCATCCATTCTTCATCCACCCATCTACACTTGATCCCCTCCATCAAATTCACCATCCAAGTGATCAAGGAAGCAAGGGAGAGTGAGATCACAAGAAGAAGAAGGAGATCTCCATTGAAGCACTTCAAAGGGGGAATCTAATTCTAATTTTTGTGCATTTCTTTATAGATTGATCATGTTTTGTAAGGATCTTAATGTCTATGTTAATTTTCTTATGGATATGAGAGGCTAATCTCCTTTGTGAGATTAGCTCCATGATTGGTGTTGGATAATTTAGTTTTTATGCAAATTGATTTTAATCTTGAATGGGCTTTGTGTTATTTCTATCATTGATTGTTGATTGCTTGATGTATATGATGATTTGTGTGATTAATTGTCATGGGCATGTGATTAGATTGAGAAATCAATTATGTGTTTAAGATAGTTCATTGAATCATTTCATCATACACTTCATGTGCATTAATTTAGAATGAGATAGAGATATCCTTCTAGATTTAGAACCCTTTGATAGAACATTTGATTAGCTTAATCGAGAGGTTGGTTGATTAAATGAGGAGACCAAAACAATTAGTGAATTCATAGTACCTTAAAAGGGAATATTGCTTATGATTTAGTACCTAATTAGGGAACTCATAGAGTAATTAGTACCTAGTGGGAGGTGTTTGCTATTGTCTCGATCCTATGTGCGTTTGGGAGCCTTGTTGAGGGCCTACATCCTATCCATCTCGAGAGAGAGTTTAGATGGAATTAGTGATCGCTTCTATACCTTGTCCATGAGAGATTAGAATTAATTGCATGATTACTTAATTATCTATGTCATGATTGTTGTTAATCTCATCCTTGCATCATTTGGAACCATCTTATCTTTGCATTCATTTTATCCTTATTTCTTGCTTTAGCATAACTGCATTCATTTGCTCCTATCCGCTCCTTTCCGTCGTCCTTATAAAATCACGATAAACTTGAGATCGCTTAAACTCTAGTACCTTCCTCCCTGTGGTTCGATAATTTCTTTAATTGGTCATGCCCACTATATTACGACCAATCAAATGATTGCACATTGTTTTTATTCACCTCTATTTGTTCCATGCCACAAAAAAAATTGAATGCACATTGTTTTTATTTGACTGGATCATATTTAATTAGAGTTAATTCTTGAAAAAATACACCTTATTAGTGATTTTCAAATCTATCACAACCTTTTATTTTTGTTAATTCAATACACAAATTATTTAGTAGTTTCAATTATATCACGACCTTTTATTTTTATCAATTCAATACACGATCTATTTAATATTTTCAATTCTATCACAACTTTTATTTTTCAATTTGATACACCACTATTTAATATTTTCAATTCAATTCATATTATTATTATTATTATTATTATTATTATTATTATTATTATTATTATTATTATTATTATTATTATTGTAAAACTTTGTATTTATTAATTAATGGGATTAATACTATCTTTTTTTTAAGTTCAAATTAATTAATTACTAATTTTCTCATTATTAAATCTTTATTTTTAATAAATAATTTTATTTATATATTATTTTTGTTATCAATTGTGAATTTACTATAATAACAGTAATAAAATCGAACAAAAAATTTAATAGAATTTTATTCAACATAATAAAAAATAATTTTACATAAGATCGGTCTATTAAAATATTTTTCTATCGTGAGCTAATTACAATTATGAACATATTATAATTAACAGGGAAAAAAATCTTAATTTTTCAAATTCTGTATTTTAATTTTTAAATAAATAATAATAATAATAATAATGTATTTAATGAATTGAAAAATAAAATAAATGGTGTATCAAATTGAAAAAAATAAAAGTTGTGATAAAATTGAAAATAATAAATAGATCGTGTATTAAATTGACAAAAATAAAAGTTCGTGATAGAATTGAAAATATTAAATAAATTGTGTATTTAATTGACAAAAAATAAAAGTTGTGATAGATTTGAAAACCCCTGATAAAGTGGTGAATTTTTAAGGAATTAACCCTATTTAATTACTTCTATTGATCCATTAAAATATATGATAAATTAATTTGAAAAAACACTTTCTATTCACCTCTATTTGTGCCATGTCACAAAAAAAAAAAAACTCTTGAATGCGCAGTATTTTTATTTGACTGGATCATATTTAATTATTTCTATTGATCCATTAAAATATATAATAAATTAATTTGAAAAAATTTTTATTCATTTCAATACTTTATTTCAATTTTATCCAAATAATTTTTTGACAGTTTCGTTTACACAATGAGCATAACTTTTTTTATTTGATCATTGATGAGTGATATTTTCACCTAGATTTTAGTGTCTTTTTATATGTGTTTTCGTATTATTTTATCCGTATTTTATGTGTTATTTGGTTGTGTTTTGTGTTTTCATGGAAATGTGTGTGAATGAGCTTAAACCTACTATTTTCACTTTTTATTTGATGCTAAATAGGATAAGGAAGATGTAGGAAAAAGCGGAACTCAATTTGGAGTTGAAACGAGGGAGAACGAGCCAAAACAGTGAAGGAATCAGGGCAGCAGCAACACGACTGGCCGTGTCGGTGGCACGAGCCGTGTCGCAGTGCACGACTCGTGTAGCTAACACGGGCCTGTCCAAAATGGTCGTGCGGCAACATCTATTCATCCAACACAACCACCACTTGGCCGTGTTGCGGAGCTCGACTCGTGTTGCAGACACGACCCGTGTAGCCAACACGGGCCTGTAAGCGATGGCCGTGCGGGAGCATCAGTTCACGCAACACGGGCACCTCATGGCCGTGTTGCGCCACACGACTCGTGTCGTGTCTTGGATCAGAAAAAAATCAGAATCCTTCTAGAAGGCCCAAAAGGGTATAAATACCCCTCCATTCATATTTTATAAAAAAAATCCGATTTCCACCCCTTCCACACACACCTCACACACCATTTCTTCCATTTTCCACCATCATCTTCATCCATTCTTCATCCACCCATCTACACTTGATCCCCTCCATCAAATCCACCATCCAAGTGATCAAGGAAGCAAGGGAGAGTGAGATCACAAGAAGAAGAAGGAGATCTCCATTGAAGCACTTCAAAGGGGGAATCTAATTCTAATTTTTGTGCATTTCTTTATAGATTGATCATGTTTTGTAAGGATCTTAATGTCTATGTTAATTTTCTTATGGATATGAGAGGCTAATCTCCTTTGTGAGATTAGCTCCATGATTGGTGTTGGATAATTTAGTTTTTATGCAAATTGATTTTAATCTTGAATGGGCTTTGTGTTATTTCTATCATTGATTGTTGATTGCTTGATGTATATGATGATTTGTGTGATTAATTGTCATGGGCATGTGATTAGATTGAGAAATCAATTATGTGTTTAAGATAGTTCATTGAATCATTTCATCATACACTTCATGTGCATTAATTTAGAATGAGATAGAGATATCCTTCTAGATTTAGAACCCTTTGATAGAACATTTGATTAGCTTAATCGAGAGGTTGGTTGATTAAATGAGGAGACCCAAACAATTAGTGAATTCATAGTACCTTAAAAGGGAATATTGCTTATGATTTAGTACCTAATTAGGGAACTCATAGAGTAATTAGTACCTAGTGGGAGGTGTTTGCTATTGTCTCGATCCTATGTGCATTTGGGAGCCTTGTTGAGGGCCTACATCCTATCCATCTCGAGAGAGAGTTTAGGTGGAATTAGTGATCGCTTCTATACCTTGTCCATGAGAGATTAGAATTAATTGCATAATTACTTAATTATCTATGCCATGATTGTTGTTAATCTCATCCTTGCATCATTTGGAACCATCTTATCTTTGCATTCATTTTATCTTTATTTCTTGCTTTAGCATAATTGCATTCATTTGCTCCTATCCTCTCTTCCGTCGTCCTTATAAAATCACGATAAACTTGAGATCGCTTAAACTCTAGTACCTTCCTCCCTGTGGTTCGATAATTTCTTTAATTGGTCATGCCCACTATATTATGGCTAATCAAATGGCGCCGTTGCCGGGGAGGTAACGGTCGCTAGTAGTTTGACGAAGGATTGTTTAGAGTGGTCTTAATAAGGACATTTTTTTTTTATTTTTTGCATCTTATTTTTGCTTTAGAAAATTTTGTTCTAATTTTTCTTTCTTTTATAGGTGCATACCTTGAGAAGGAAGAAGAAGGAGAGCAACCCCAAAAATATGAGCTACATGGATAATCTTCGAGATATGGTGAATAGAAGTGTTCATTCCGCTATGAACACACAAGGAAATTTTCAAGGATTTCAAATGCCAAATTGGGAGCCTAATTTGCAACCGGATTACGGATTACAAGATATGCAATTCCAACAACAAGGTTATGAGAATTTGGGAGTTCCTCATCAAATGCATCATCAAGTATACCCTCAAGGTGTGGAAGATGGTTTTCAAGGAAATTTTTCTAGAAATCAAGATGGAAATCAACCACATCTATGGGGCGATTTTCAAGACTCCAACACCTCTTATTCCGCCCAACTTGACTATAGAGAGAAGCTTAGAAATGAGTTGATCGAAAAGATTATGGAGCGCATGGAGAAGGAGAGTAAGTATAATGAAGCTTGGATGGATCGAATCGGAAATTGGTGTGATAGGGTGACAAGTGCAATAGTAGCATTCGGTGCTAGATTAGATTCCATTGAGCACCAAGTTAGTCAAGTTGTATCCACCGTTGAGAACAACAAGCCTTCTTCCTCTATTAAAGATCGAAAAGAGGATAGTTTGGGGGTTGATGAGGTTATGAAGGAAAAGAGAGAAAGGGTGCCTAAGTGGGTGAAAGCTACAAAGTTGAAAGAAGAGTTGACGAAGGAATTCGATAAATTTGTCGAGTCTCTTGAAGAGATGGTTGAGAAAGTAAAACATCAAAATCGAGAAGAGATTCATGCCCTTATGGAAGAAAAGAAGCCTCCGGAAACTAAGATCATGGATTTCACTCCCCACAAGCCTAAACCTTCTCATTCTATTGAAATTTCAAATTCTCTTAAGAACTTTCATGATTTTATTGATAAAAATTTGTTTGGTGATTGTAGGAAAAAGGTTGCAAGAGGGCACCAACACTTGTCAATGCCCGAATTCTTACCGGTGGATGTGGTTGAAGTTCAAAATGCATATAAAGCCCCATGGAAAAAGTGGAACAAGTGGAAAGGGCCATTTCTTGTGAAGAACGCCTTCGGAGAACAATTGCTTGAGCTATTTAACAAGAAGGGAACCGTTCTAGTGGTTGAACGGGAGAGCACAAGGCACTACTTCAAGAAGAAACCTATGATAGTGCCTAAGGACTATTCAAGACCACCATGAGCTAAAGACTATCGTCCGGCTTGAAGACGTTAAACTTAGCGCTCGATGGGAGGCAACCCATCATTACCTTTTATTGCTTTATTTAATGCTTTCAATAAGGTTGATGGATTTGTTTGTTTGCATTTTTGGCATGTAGATTGATTGTGTTCATGAGGAGAATGTGTATTGGACAAACGATAAGTGCTTGATTTGAAGTGTGAAAGTAAGTCACACCATTTTTTGCAAACTTACCTCGAAACTCTTGTTTCAATTTAAGTTTGGGGGGATATGGCGTGGTGTGAACATACTTTGTCTTGAAAGCACATACTTTTCGTATTTTTGGGCTAATTTTGAATTTTTCTCATGAGCATTGGTTTGATTTTGGTATGATTGGTCGTGTTGAAGTACATGATAGTCCATATTTTTAATGAAATTGTTGAGCTAATGGTTTTGTTGAGCATGTATGAAGGGTATTGGAAGCACGAATTGAGCTCGGAGCTAACAACTTCCACTATCAAATGCTTATTGAGGGAGTTCATTCTACACCCTACCACTTTTACGTGTTTAGCATAATTTGATTTGATTTGTATTGATGTGATTAGCATGCTACTTAATTTACTATGTTTTGGGATGTTTACTTTTCGTAAGTTAGGATTTCCTTTTCAATAAAGGCTGGGATGATTGTGAGCTTAATTGATTATGGATGTTATGAATGTGTGCTTCATTGTTTTATGATGGTGATTTTTATTCTTGCATGTTATGTGTTTTTGGTTATTTCTTGTTTGTTGAGTCTTTATTTTATGTTTCGTGTGCATTTTTATTCTTGTTTAGGGAGTGTTTGGTGGTTTGTTTTGGGATGTTGTGAGTCATTTTTGAACATGAGTGGTGATATGTTGTGGTAGTAAGTGATGACAAGTTATGATTAAGAATCTCTACACTTTCGAATTGTGACATGTTTTACTTAACTTGTTCAATTTTGAGATGAATTTGGTGCAATAAGTTTCTTAAGGTCCGAGCACAAGCTTGTGAGCATTTGAGCCTCAACCGTGCATACATGTTTTTTTTTCTTCATGAGTGGATTGGTTGTGTTTGATAAGCTAGAACTTGCTCAAGGACTATAGGAACGAGCCCGATTTGTGGAGATTAGTGAAATGATCTTAGGCCATCCTTATCATCTATAGTCATTACCATATATTTCCCTACCTTGAACATCATCCCTAGTCAACCACTTTGAGCCTTAAAGCCTATTTATTGTGATATAAGCACATTACAAGCCATGATTACCCACTTAAGCCTTACATATATACCATTTGTGTGGGTGATTGAGGAGAGGGTAACTAGAAAGGTTTGATAAGGAAGAAAAAGAAAAAAAGGAAATGGTAAACAAGCAAGAAAAAGGATGAAAAAGAGCACAAGAAAGAATGGACATGCAACCCCAAAACAAGAAAATGAGCAAAGCAATAACAATATGCTCAAATACTTAAAAGTTCAAAGAAGGAAGCATGCATTAAAAGAAGATAAAAATCTAAGGAAAGTTGATGATTAGTGCTTGTGATTACCAAAGTTGAGAAAGGAAGAAAGAAAAGTGGAGAAGTTGGAGAAATTGGCCATCTCTTCGATTACTTACACTTGCTTAGTCACTATTATCCATATCTTCCATACCCTACCAAAGAGCCTATCATTACATCCTTAATGAAAGACCTTTTTGATCATTAATGGAAACCTTGGCGGTTTGTGAATGTAGTCCACGAGCAAGCTTATAGCGAGTCAAGCCAATCAATTGATGAGTGTTGATTTACCTACTTTAAAGAGTGTTGAGTGAAATTTATAACCTATGTAAGGCTTGGACTAAAAGGGACTATATTACACTTTATTCTCTTTTGATTGAACTTGTTAATTTCTCATGTTATGATTTTATTGATGTAGGATGCCTTAGCATAGTTTGTAATTCTTATTGCTATTGATGTGTTATTACTTATGTTCGTTTAGTTTTTTCCTAGGTGAAAATCACTCTTCATGGTTTATCATTTTCGTTGTGCGAGGACGCACAACACTTTAAGTTTGGGGGTGTGATGAGTGATATTTTCACCTAGATTTTAGTGTCTTTTTATATGTGTTTTCGTATATTTTTATCCGTATTTTATGTGTTATTTGGTTGTGTTTTGTGTTTTCATGGAAATGTGTGTGAATGAGCTTAAACCTACTATTTTCACTTTTTATTTGATGCTAAATAGGATAAGGAAGATGTAGGAAAAAGCGGAACTCAATTTGGAGTTGAAACGAGGGAGAACGAGCCAAAACAGTGAAGGAATCAGGGCAGCAGCAACACGACTGGCCGTGTCGGTGGCACGAGCCGTGTCGCAGTACACGACTCGTGTAGCTAACACGGGCCTGTCCAGAATGGTCGTGCGGCAACATCTATTCATCCAACACGACCACCACTTGGCCGTGTTGCGGAGCTCGACTCGTGTTGCAGCACACGACCCGTGTAGCCAACACGGGCCTGTAAGCGATGGCCGTGCGGGAGCATCAGTTCACGCAACACGGGCACCTCATGGCCGTGTTGCGCCACACGACTCGTGTCGTGTCTGGAATCAGAAAAAAATCAGAATCCTTCTAGAAGGCCCAAAAGGGTATAAATACCCCTCCATTCAGATTTTATAAAAAAATCCGATTTCCACCCCTTCCACACACACCTCACACACCATTTCTTCCATTTTCCACCATCATCTTCATCCATTCTTCATCCACCCATCTACACTTGATCCCCTCCATCAAATTCACCATCCAAGTGATCAAGGAAGCAAGGGAGAGTGAGATCACAAGAAGAAGAAGGAGATCTCCATTGAAGCACTTCAAAGGGGGAATCTAATTCTAATTTTTGTGCATTTCTTTATAGATTGATCATGTTTTGTAAGGATCTTAATGTCTATGTTAATTTTCTTATGGATATGAGAGGCTAATCTCCTTTGTGAGATTAGCTCCATGATTGGTGTTGGATAATTTAGTTTTTATGCAAATTGATTTTAATCTTGAATGGGCTTTGTGTTATTTCTATAATTGATTGTTGATTGCTTGATGTATATGATGATTTGTGTGATTAATTGTCATGGGCATGTGATTAGATTGAGAAATCAATTATGTGTTTAAGATAGTTCATTGAATCATTTCATCATACACTTCATGTGCATTAATTTAGAATGAGATAGAGATATCCTTCTAGATTTAGAACCCTTTGATAGAACATTTGATTAGCTTAATCGAGAGGTTGGTTGATTAAATGAGGAGACCCAAACAATTAGTGAATTCATAGTACCTTAAAAGGGAATATTGCTTATGATTTAGTACCTAATTAGGGAACTCATAGAGTAATTAGTACCTAGTGGGAGGTGTTTGCTATTGTCTCGATCCTATGTGCATTTGGGAGCCTTGTTGAGGGCCTACATCCTATCCATCTCGAGAGAGAGTTTAGGTGGAATTAGTGATCGCTTCTATACCTTGTCCATGAGAGATTAGAATTAATTGCATAATTACTTAATTATCTATGCCATGATTGTTGTTAATCTCATCCTTGCATCATTTGGAACCATCTTATCTTTGCATTCATTTTATCTTTATTTCTTGCTTTAGCATAATTGCATTCATTTGCTCCTATCCTCTCTTCCGTCGTCCTTATAAAATCACGATAAACTTGAGATCGCTTAAACTCTAGTACCTTCCTCCCTGTGGTTCGATAATTTCTTTAATTGGTCATGCCCACTATATTATGGCTAATCAAATGGCGCCGTTGCCGGGGAGGTAACGGTCGCTAGTAGTTTGACGAAGGATTGTTTAGAGTGGTCTTAATAAGGACATTTTTTTTTTATTTTTTGCATCTTATTTTTGCTTTAGAAAATTTTGTTCTAATTTTTCTTTCTTTTATAGGTGCATACCTTGAGAAGGAAGAAGAAGGAGAGCAACCCCAAAAATATGAGCTACATGGATAATCTTCGAGATATGGTGAATAGAAGTGTTCATTCCGCTATGAACACACAAGGAAATTTTCAAGGATTTCAAATGCCAAATTGGGAGCCTAATTTGCAACCGGATTACGGATTACAAGATATGCAATTCCAACAACAAGGTTATGAGAATTTGGGAGTTCCTCATCAAATGCATCATCAAGTATACCCTCAAGGTGTGGAAGATGGTTTTCAAGGAAATTTTTCTAGAAATCAAGATGGAAATCAACCACATCTATGGGGCGATTTTCAAGACTCCAACACCTCTTATTCCGCCCAACTTGACTATAGAGAGAAGCTTAGAAATGAGTTGATCGAAAAGATTATGGAGCGCATGGAGAAGGAGAGTAAGTATAATGAAGCTTGGATGGATCGAATCGGAAATTGGTGTGAGAGGGTGACAAGTGCAATAGTAGCATTCGGTGCTAGATTAGATTCCATTGAGCACCAAGTTAGTCAAGTTGTATCCACCGTTGAGAACAACAAGCCTTCTTCCTCTATTAAAGATCGAAAAGAGGATAGTTTGGGGGTTGATGAGGTTATGAAGGAAAAGAGAGAAAGGGTGCCTAAGTGGGTGAAAGCTACAAAGTTGAAAGAAGAGTTGACGGAGGAATTCGATAAATTTGTCGAGTCTCTTGAAGAGATGGTTGAGAAAGTAAAACATCAAAATCGAGAAGAGATTCATGCCCTTATGGAAGAAAAGAAGCCTCCGGAAACTAAGATCATGGATTTCACTCCCCACAAGCCTAAACCTTCTCATTCTATTGAAATTTCAAATTCTCTTAAGAACTTTCATGATTTTATTGATAAAAATTTGTTTGGTGATTGTAGGAAAAAGGTTGCAAGAGGGCACCAACACTTGTCAATGCCCGAATTCTTACCGGTGGATGTGGTTGAAGTTCAAAATGCATATAAAGCCCCATGGAAAAAGTGGAACAAGTGGAAAGGGCCATTTCTTGTGAAGAACGCCTTCGGAGAACAATTGCTTGAGCTATTTAACAAGAAGGGAACCGTTCTAGTGGTTGAACGGGAGAGCACAAGGCACTACTTCAAGAAGAAACCTATGATAGTGCCTAAGGACTATTCAAGACCACCATGAGCTAAAGACTATCGTCCGGCTTGAAGACGTTAAACTTAGCGCTCGATGGGAGGCAACCCATCATTACCTTTTATTGCTTTATTTAATGCTTTCAATAAGGTTGATGGATTTGTTTGTTTGCATTTTTGGCATGTAGATTGATTGTGTTCATGAGGAGAATGTGTATTGGACAAACGATAAGTGCTTGATTTGAAGTGTGAAAGTAAGTCACACCATTTTTTGCAAACTTACCTCGAAACTCTTGTTTCAATTTAAGTTTGGGGGGATATGGCGTGGTGTGAACATACTTTGTCTTGAAAGCACATACTTTTCGTATTTTTGGGCTAATTTTGAATTTTTCTCATGAGCATTGGTTTGATTTTGGTATGATTGGTCGTGTTGAAGTACATGATAGTCCATATTTTTAATGAAATTGTTGAGCTAATGGTTTTGTTGAGCATGTATGAAGGGTATTGGAAGCACGAATTGAGCTCGGAGCTAACAACTTCCACTATCAAATGCTTATTGAGGGAGTTCATTCTACACCCTACCACTTTTACGTGTTTAGCATAATTTGATTTGATTTGTATTGATGTGATTAGCATGCTACTTAATTTACTATGTTTTGGGATGTTTACTTTTCGTAAGTTAGGATTTCCTTTTCAATAAAGGCTGGGATGATTGTGAGCTTAATTGATTATGGATGTTATGAATGTGTGCTTCATTGTTTTATGATGGTGATTTTTATTCTTGCATGTTATGTGTTTTTGGTTATTTCTTGTTTGTTGAGTCTTTATTTTATGTTTCGTGTGCATTTTTATTCTTGTTTAGGGAGTGTTTGGTGGTTTGTTTTGGGATGTTGTGAGTCATTTTTGAACATGAGTGGTGATATGTTGTGGTAGTAAGTGATGACAAGTTATGATTAAGAATCTCTACACTTTCGAATTGTGACATGTTTTACTTAACTTGTTCAATTTTGAGATGAATTTGGTGCAATAAGTTTCTTAAGGTCCGAGCACAAGCTTGTGAGCATTTGAGCCTCAACCGTGCATACATGTTTTTTTTTCTTCATGAGTGGATTGGTTGTGTTTGATAAGCTAGAACTTGCTCAAGGACTATAGGAACGAGCCCGATTTGTGGAGATTAGTGAAATGATCTTAGGCCATCCTTATCATCTATAGTCATTACCATATATTTCCCTACCTTGAACATCATCCCTAGTCAACCACTTTGAGCCTTAAAGCCTATTTATTGTGATATAAGCACATTACAAGCCATGATTACCCACTTAAGCCTTACATATATACCATTTGTGTGGGTGATTGAGGAGAGGGTAACTAGAAAGGTTTGATAAGGAAGAAAAAGAAAAAAAGGAAATGGTAAACAAGCAAGAAAAAGGATGAAAAAGAGCACAAGAAAGAATGGACATGCAACCCCAAAACAAGAAAATGAGCAAAGCAATAACAATATGCTCAAATACTTAAAAGTTCAAAGAAGGAAGCATGCATTAAAAGAAGATAAAAATCTAAGGAAAGTTGATGATTAGTGCTTGTGATTACCAAAGTTGAGAAAGGAAGAAAGAAAAGTGGAGAAGTTGGAGAAATTGGCCATCTCTTCGATTACTTACACTTGCTTAGTCACTATTATCCATATCTTCCATACCCTACCAAAGAGCCTATCATTACATCCTTAATGAAAGACCTTTTTGATCATTAATGGAAACCTTGGCGGTTTGTGAATGTAGTCCACGAGCAAGCTTATAGCGAGTCAAGCCAATCAATTGATGAGTGTTGATTTACCTACTTTAAAGAGTGTTGAGTGAAATTTATAACCTATGTAAGGCTTGGACTAAAAGGGACTATATTACACTTTATTCTCTTTTGATTGAACTTGTTAATTTCTCATGTTATGATTTTATTGATGTAGGATGCCTTAGCATAGTTTGTAATTCTTATTGCTATTGATGTGTTATTACTTATGTTCGTTTAGTTTTTTCCTAGGTGAAAATCACTCTTCATGGTTTATCATTTTCGTTGTGCGAGGACGCACAACACTTTAAGTTTGGGGGTGTGATGAGTGATATTTTCACCTAGATTTTAGTGTCTTTTTATATGTGTTTTCGTATATTTTTATCCGTATTTTATGTGTTATTTGGTTGTGTTTTGTGTTTTCATGGAAATGTGTGTGAATGAGCTTAAACCTACTATTTTCACTTTTTATTTGATGCTAAATAGGATAAGGAAGATGTAGGAAAAAGCGGAACTCAATTTGGAGTTGAAACGAGGGAGAACGAGCCAAAACAGTGAAGGAATCAGGGCAGCAGCAACACGACTGGCCGTGTCGGTGGCACGAGCCGTGTCGCAGTACACGACTCGTGTAGCTAACACGGGCCTGTCCAGAATGGTCGTGCGGCAACATCTATTCATCCAACACGACCACCACTTGGCCGTGTTGCGGAGCTCGACTCGTGTTGCAGCACACGACCCGTGTAGCCAACACGGGCCTGTAAGCGATGGCCGTGCGGGAGCATCAGTTCACGCAACACGGGCACCTCATGGCCGTGTTGCGCCACACGACTCGTGTCGTGTCTGGAATCAGAAAAAAATCAGAATCCTTCTAGAAGGCCCAAAAGGGTATAAATACCCCTCCATTCAGATTTTATAAAAAAATCCGATTTCCACCCCTTCCACACACACCTCACACACCATTTCTTCCATTTTCCACCATCATCTTCATCCATTCTTCATCCACCCATCTACACTTGATCCCCTCCATCAAATTCACCATCCAAGTGATCAAGGAAGCAAGGGAGAGTGAGATCACAAGAAGAAGAAGGAGATCTCCATTGAAGCACTTCAAAGGGGGAATCTAATTCTAATTTTTGTGCATTTCTTTATAGATTGATCATGTTTTGTAAGGATCTTAATGTCTATGTTAATTTTCTTATGGATATGAGAGGCTAATCTCCTTTGTGAGATTAGCTCCATGATTGGTGTTGGATAATTTAGTTTTTATGCAAATTGATTTTAATCTTGAATGGGCTTTGTGTTATTTCTATCATTGATTGTTGATTGCTTGATGTATATGATGATTTGTGTGATTAATTGTCATGGGCATGTGATTAGATTGAGAAATCAATTATGTGTTTAAGATAGTTCATTGAATCATTTCATCATACACTTCATGTGCATTAATTTAGAATGAGATAGAGATATCCTTCTAGATTTAGAACCCTTTGATAGAACATTTGATTAGCTTAATCGAGAGGTTGGTTGATTAAATGAGGAGACCAAAACAATTAGTGAATTCATAGTACCTTAAAAGGGAATATTGCTTATGATTTAGTACCTAATTAGGGAACTCATAGAGTAATTAGTACCTAGTGGGAGGTGTTTGCTATTGTCTCGATCCTATGTGCGTTTGGGAGCCTTGTTGAGGGCCTACATCCTATCCATCTCGAGAGAGAGTTTAGGTGGAATTAGTGATCGCTTCTATACCTTGTCCATGAGAGATTAGAATTAATTGCATGATTACTTAATTATCTATGTCATGATTGTTGTTAATCTCATCCTTGCATCATTTGGAACCATCTTATCTTTGCATTCATTTTATCCTTATTTCTTGCTTTAGCATAACTGCATTCATTTGCTCCTATCCGCTCCTTTCCGTCGTCCTTATAAAATCACGATAAACTTGAGATCGCTTAAACTCTAGTACCTTCCTCCCTGTGGTTCGATAATTTCTTTAATTGGTCATGCCCACTATATTACGACCAATCAAATGATTGCACATTGTTTTTATTCACCTCTATTTGTTCCATGCCACAAAAAAAATTGAATGCACATTGTTTTTATTTGACTGGATCATATTTAATTAGAGTTAATTCTTGAAAAAATACACCTTATTAGTGATTTTCAAATCTATCACAACCTTTTATTTTTGTTAATTCAATACACAAATTATTTAGTAGTTTCAATTATATCACGACCTTTTATTTTTATCAATTCAATACACGATCTATTTAATATTTTCAATTCTATCACAACTTTTATTTTTCAATTTGATACACCACTATTTAATATTTTCAATTCAATTCAT
This sequence comes from Pogostemon cablin, assembly GCA_023678885.1. Taxonomy (NCBI): domain Eukaryota; kingdom Viridiplantae; phylum Streptophyta; class Magnoliopsida; order Lamiales; family Lamiaceae; genus Pogostemon; species Pogostemon cablin. The sequence goes on from CM042995.1 coordinate 15,975,722, forward strand.
ATTATTATTATTATTATTATTATTATTATTATTATTATTATTATTATTATTATTATTATTGTAAAACTTTGTATTTATTAATTAATGGGATTAATACTATCTTTTTTTTAAGTTCAAATTAATTAATTACTAATTTTCTCATTATTAAATCTTTATTTTTAATAAATAATTTTATTTATATATTATTTTTGTTATCAATTGTGAATTTACTATAATAACAGTAATAAAATCGAACAAAAAATTTAATAGAATTTTATTCAACATAATAAAAAATAATTTTACATAAGATCGGTCTATTAAAATATTTTTCTATCGTGAGCTAATTACAATTATGAACATATTATAATTAACAGGGAAAAAAATCTTAATTTTTCAAATTCTGTATTTTAATTTTTAAATAAATAATAATAATAATAATAATGTATTTAATGAATTGAAAAATAAAATAAATGGTGTATCAAATTGAAAAAAATAAAAGTTGTGATAAAATTGAAAATAATAAATAGATCGTGTATTAAATTGACAAAAATAAAAGTTCGTGATAGAATTGAAAATATTAAATAAATTGTGTATTTAATTGACAAAAAATAAAAGTTGTGATAGATTTGAAAACCCCTGATAAAGTGGTGAATTTTTAAGGAATTAACCCTATTTAATTACTTCTATTGATCCATTAAAATATATGATAAATTAATTTGAAAAAACACTTTCTATTCACCTCTATTTGTGCCATGTCACAAAAAAAAAAAACTCTTGAATGCGCAGTATTTTTATTTGACTGGATCATATTTAATTATTTCTATTGATCCATTAAAATATATAATAAATTAATTTGAAAAAATTTTTATTCATTTCAATACTTTATTTCAATTTTATCCAAATAATTTTTTGACAGTTTCGTTTACACAATGAGCATAACTTTTTTTATTTGATCATTGATGAGTGATATTTTCACCTAGATTTTAGTGTCTTTTTATATGTGTTTTCGTATATTTTTATCCGTATTTTATGTGTTATTTGGTTGTGTTTTGTGTTTTCATGGAAATGTGTGTGAATGAGCTTAAACCTACTATTTTCACTTTTTATTTGATGCTAAATAGGATAAGGAAGATGTAGGAAAAAGCGGAACTCAATTTGGAGTTGAAACGAGGGAGAACGAGCCAAAACAGTGAAGGAATCAGGGCAGCAGCAACACGACTGGCCGTGTCGGTGGCACGAGCCGTGTCGCAGTGCACGACTCGTGTAGCTAACACGGGCCTGTCCAAAATGGTCGTGCGGCAACATCTATTCATCCAACACAACCACCACTTGGCCGTGTTGCGGAGCTCGACTCGTGTTGCAGACACGACCCGTGTAGCCAACACGGGCCTGTAAGCGATGGCCGTGCGGGAGCATCAGTTCACGCAACACGGGCACCTCATGGCCGTGTTGCGCCACACGACTCGTGTCGTGTCTTGGATCAGAAAAAAATCAGAATCCTTCTAGAAGGCCCAAAAGGGTATAAATACCCCTCCATTCATATTTTATAAAAAAAATCCGATTTCCACCCCTTCCACACACACCTCACACACCATTTCTTCCATTTTCCACCATCATCTTCATCCATTCTTCATCCACCCATCTACACTTGATCCCCTCCATCAAATCCACCATCCAAGTGATCAAGGAAGCAAGGGAGAGTGAGATCACAAGAAGAAGAAGGAGATCTCCATTGAAGCACTTCAAAGGGGGAATCTAATTCTAATTTTTGTGCATTTCTTTATAGATTGATCATGTTTTGTAAGGATCTTAATGTCTATGTTAATTTTCTTATGGATATGAGAGGCTAATCTCCTTTGTGAGATTAGCTCCATGATTGGTGTTGGATAATTTAGTTTTTATGCAAATTGATTTTAATCTTGAATGGGCTTTGTGTTATTTCTATCATTGATTGTTGATTGCTTGATGTATATGATGATTTGTGTGATTAATTGTCATGGGCATGTGATTAGATTGAGAAATCAATTATGTGTTTAAGATAGTTCATTGAATCATTTCATCATACACTTCATGTGCATTAATTTAGAATGAGATAGAGATATCCTTCTAGATTTAGAACCCTTTGATAGAACATTTGATTAGCTTAATCGAGAGGTTGGTTGATTAAATGAGGAGACCCAAACAATTAGTGAATTCATAGTACCTTAAAAGGGAATATTGCTTATGATTTAGTACCTAATTAGGGAACTCATAGAGTAATTAGTACCTAGTGGGAGGTGTTTGCTATTGTCTCGATCCTATGTGCATTTGGGAGCCTTGTTGAGGGCCTACATCCTATCCATCTCGAGAGAGAGTTTAGGTGGAATTAGTGATCGCTTCTATACCTTGTCCATGAGAGATTAGAATTAATTGCATAATTACTTAATTATCTATGCCATGATTGTTGTTAATCTCATCCTTGCATCATTTGGAACCATCTTATCTTTGCATTCATTTTATCTTTATTTCTTGCTTTAGCATAATTGCATTCATTTGCTCCTATCCTCTCTTCCGTCGTCCTTATAAAATCACGATAAACTTGAGATCGCTTAAACTCTAGTACCTTCCTCCCTGTGGTTCGATAATTTCTTTAATTGGTCATGCCCACTATATTATGGCTAATCAAATGGCGCCGTTGCCGGGGAGGTAACGGTCGCTAGTAGTTTGACGAAGGATTGTTTAGAGTGGTCTTAATAAGGACATTTTTTTTTTATTTTTTGCATCTTATTTTTGCTTTAGAAAATTTTGTTCTAATTTTTCTTTCTTTTATAGGTGCATACCTTGAGAAGGAAGAAGAAGGAGAGCAACCCCAAAAATATGAGCTACATGGATAATCTTCGAGATATGGTGAATAGAAGTGTTCATTCCGCTATGAACACACAAGGAAATTTTCAAGGATTTCAAATGCCAAATTGGGAGCCTAATTTGCAACCGGATTACGGATTACAAGATATGCAATTCCAACAACAAGGTTATGAGAATTTGGGAGTTCCTCATCAAATGCATCATCAAGTATACCCTCAAGGTGTGGAAGATGGTTTTCAAGGAAATTTTTCTAGAAATCAAGATGGAAATCAACCACATCTATGGGGCGATTTTCAAGACTCCAACACCTCTTATTCCGCCCAACTTGACTATAGAGAGAAGCTTAGAAATGAGTTGATCGAAAAGATTATGGAGCGCATGGAGAAGGAGAGTAAGTATAATGAAGCTTGGATGGATCGAATCGGAAATTGGTGTGACAGGGTGACAAGTGCAATAGTAGCATTCGGTGCTAGATTAGATTCCATTGAGCACCAAGTTAGTCAAGTTGTATCCACCGTTGAGAACAACAAGCCTTCTTCCTCTATTAAAGATCGAAAAGAGGATAGTTTGGGGGTTGATGAGGTTATGAAGGAAAAGAGAGAAAGGGTGCCTAAGTGGGTGAAAGCTACAAAGTTGAAAGAAGAGTTGACGGAGGAATTCGATAAATTTGTCGAGTCTCTTGAAGAGATGGTTGAGAAAGTAAAACATCAAAATCGAGAAGAGATTCATGCCCTTATGGAAGAAAAGAAGCCTCCGGAAACTAAGATCATGGATTTCACTCCCCACAAGCCTAAACCTTCTCATTCTATTGAAATTTCAAATTCTCTTAAGAACTTTCATGATTTTATTGATAAAAATTTGTTTGGTGATTGTAGGAAAAAGGTTGCAAGAGGGCACCAACACTTGTCAATGCCCGAATTCTTACCGGTGGATGTGGTTGAAGTTCAAAATGCATATAAAGCCCCATGGAAAAAGTGGAACAAGTGGAAAGGGCCATTTCTTGTGAAGAACGCCTTCGGAGAACAATTGCTTGAGCTATTTAACAAGAAGGGAACCGTTCTAGTGGTTGAACGGGAGAGCACAAGGCACTACTTCAAGAAGAAACCTATGATAGTGCCTAAGGACTATTCAAGACCACCATGAGCTAAAGACTATCGTCCGGCTTGAAGACGTTAAACTTAGCGCTCGATGGGAGGCAACCCATCATTACCTTTTATTGCTTTATTTAATGCTTTCAATAAGGTTGATGGATTTGTTTGTTTGCATTTTTGGCATGTAGATTGATTGTGTTCATGAGGAGAATGTGTATTGGACAAACGATAAGTGCTTGATTTGAAGTGTGAAAGTAAGTCACACCATTTTTTGCAAACTTACCTCGAAACTCTTGTTTCAATTTAAGTTTGGGGGGATATGGCGTGGTGTGAACATACTTTGTCTTGAAAGCACATACTTTTCGTATTTTTGGGCTAATTTTGAATTTTTCTCATGAGCATTGGTTTGATTTTGGTATGATTGGTCGTGTTGAAGTACATGATAGTCCATATTTTTAATGAAATTGTTGAGCTAATGGTTTTGTTGAGCATGTATGAAGGGTATTGGAAGCACGAATTGAGCTCGGAGCTAACAACTTCCACTATCAAATGCTTATTGAGGGAGTTCATTCTACACCCTACCACTTTTACGTGTTTAGCATAATTTGATTTGATTTGTATTGATGTGATTAGCATGCTACTTAATTTACTATGTTTTGGGATGTTTACTTTTCGTAAGTTAGGATTTCCTTTTCAATAAAGGCTGGGATGATTGTGAGCTTAATTGATTATGGATGTTATGAATGTGTGCTTCATTGTTTTATGATGGTGATTTTTATTCTTGCATGTTATGTGTTTTTGGTTATTTCTTGTTTGTTGAGTCTTTATTTTATGTTTCGTGTGCATTTTTATTCTTGTTTAGGGAGTGTTTGGTGGTTTGTTTTGGGATGTTGTGAGTCATTTTTGAACATGAGTGGTGATATGTTGTGGTAGTAAGTGATGACAAGTTATGATTAAGAATCTCTACACTTTCGAATTGTGACATGTTTTACTTAACTTGTTCAATTTTGAGATGAATTTGGTGCAATAAGTTTCTTAAGGTCCGAGCACAAGCTTGTGAGCATTTGAGCCTCAACCGTGCATACATGTTTTTTTTTCTTCATGAGTGGATTGGTTGTGTTTGATAAGCTAGAACTTGCTCAAGGACTATAGGAACGAGCCCGATTTGTGGAGATTAGTGAAATGATCTTAGGCCATCCTTATCATCTATAGTCATTACCATATATTTCCCTACCTTGAACATCATCCCTAGTCAACCACTTTGAGCCTTAAAGCCTATTTATTGTGATATAAGCACATTACAAGCCATGATTACCCACTTAAGCCTTACATATATACCATTTGTGTGGGTGATTGAGGAGAGGGTAACTAGAAAGGTTTGATAAGGAAGAAAAAGAAAAAAAGGAAATGGTAAACAAGCAAGAAAAAGGATGAAAAAGAGCACAAGAAAGAATGGACATGCAACCCCAAAACAAGAAAATGAGCAAAGCAATAACAATATGCTCAAATACTTAAAAGTTCAAAGAAGGAAGCATGCATTAAAAGAAGATAAAAATCTAAGGAAAGTTGATGATTAGTGCTTGTGATTACCAAAGTTGAGAAAGGAAGAAAGAAAAGTGGAGAAGTTGGAGAAATTGGCCATCTCTTCGATTACTTACACTTGCTTAGTCACTATTATCCATATCTTCCATACCCTACCAAAGAGCCTATCATTACATCCTTAATGAAAGACCTTTTTGATCATTAATGGAAACTTTGGCGGTTTGTGAATGTAGTCCACGAGCAAGCTTATAGCGAGTCAAGCCAATCAATTGATGAGTGTTGATTTACCTACTTTAAAGAGTGTTGAGTGAAATTTATAACCTATGTAAGGCTTGGACTAAAAGGGACTATATTACACTTTATTCTCTTTTGATTGAACTTGTTAATTTCTCATGTTATGATTTTATTGATGTAGGATGCCTTAGCATAGTTTGTAATTCTTATTGCTATTGATGTGTTATTACTTATGTTCGTTTAGTTTTTTCCTAGGTGAAAATCACTCTTCATGGTTTATCATTTTCGTTGTGCGAGGACGCACAACACTTTAAGTTTGGGGGTGTGATGAGTGATATTTTCACCTAGATTTTAGTGTCTTTTTATATGTGTTTTCGTATATTTTTATCCGTATTTTATGTGTTATTTGGTTGTGTTTTGTGTTTTCATGGAAATGTGTGTGAATGAGCTTAAACCTACTATTTTCACTTTTTATTTGATGCTAAATAGGATAAGGAAGATGTAGGAAAAAGCGGAACTCAATTTGGAGTTGAAACGAGGGAGAACGAGCCAAAACAGTGAAGGAATCAGGGCAGCAGCAACACGACTGGCCGTGTCGGTGGCACGAGCCGTGTCGCAGTACACGACTCGTGTAGCTAACACGGGCCTGTCCAGAATGGTCGTGCGGCAACATCTATTCATCCAACACGACCACCACTTGGCCGTGTTGCGGAGCTCGACTCGTGTTGCAGACACGACCCGTGTAGCCAACACGGGCCTGTAAGCGATGGCCGTGTGGGAGCATCAGTTCACGCAACACGGGCACCTCATGGCCGTGTTGCGCCACACGACTCGTGTCGTGTCTTGGATCAGAAAAAAATCAGAATCCTTCTAGAAGGCCCAAAAGGGTATAAATACCCCTCCATTCATATTTTATAAAAAAAATCCGATTTCCACTCCTTCCACACACACCTCACACACCATTTCTTCCATTTTCCACCATCATCTTCATCCATTCTTCATCCACCCATCTACACTTGATCCCCTCCATCAAATCCACCATCCAAGTGATCAAGGAAGCAAGGGAGAGTGAGATCACAAGAAGAAGAAGGAGATCTCCATTGAAGCACTTCAAAGGGGGAATCTAATTCTAATTTTTGTGCATTTCTTTATAGATTGATCATGTTTTGTAAGGATCTTAATGTCTATGTTAATTTTCTTATGGATATGAGAGGCTAATCTCCTTTGTGAGATTAGCTCCATAATTGGTGTTGGATAATTTAGTTTTTATGCAAATTGATTTTAATCTTGAATGGGCTTTGTGTTATTTCTATCATTGATTGTTGATTGCTTGATGTATATGATGATTTGTGTGATTAATTGTCATGGGCATGTGATTAGATTGAGAAATCAATTATGTGTTTAAGATAGTTCATTGAATCATTTCATCATACACTTCATGTGCATTAATTTAGAATGAGATAGAGATATCCTTCTAGATTTAGAACCCTTTGATAGAACATTTGATTAGCTTAATCGAGAGGTTGGTTGATTAAATGAGGAGACCCAAACAATTAGTGAATTCATAGTACCTTAAAAGGGAATATTGCTTATGATTTAGTACCTAATTAGGGAACTCATAGAGTAATTAGTACCTAGTGGGAGGTGTTTGCTATTGTCTCGATCCTATGTGCATTTGGGAGCCTTGTTGAGGGCCTACATCCTATCCATCTCGAGAGAGAGTTTAGGTGGAATTAGTGATCGCTTCTATACCTTGTCCATGAGAGATTAGAATTAATTGCATAATTACTTAATTATCTATGCCATGATTGTTGTTAATCTCATCCTTGCATCATTTGGAACCATCTTATCTTTGCATTCATTTTATCTTTATTTCTTGCTTTAGCATAATTGCATTCATTTGCTCCTATCCTCTCTTCCGTCGTCCTTATAAAATCACGATAAACTTGAGATCGCTTAAACTCTAGTACCTTCCTCCCTGTGGTTCGATAATTTCTTTAATTGGTCATGCCCACTATATTATGGCTAATCAATCCTCTTTAAGAGTACAGGAGGTGGATGAGGTTTACGGGTTTATATTCGTCGAAAGAAGAAGAGGGCTGAAGTTGATGGGCCTTAGAAGTTGTTTTATAATTATGTTACGTATTGAAAAAGTTATACTTAAGACTGCTATTGTTTTCTATTTGTACTTTGATAGTTGACCCATGGGCCTTAGGGTTTGAATATTTATTCCCTTGCTGCGGTAGGATTTTATCAGAGATTATTTTTGATGAAAAAGAATTATTTTCACAGTGAACGTGCTGTTCTGAGGTTTATCTCGGATATTTTGTATTTGTTCTTAACAATTGGTACCAGAGTCAGGCTTCGAGCAACCACATACTTCCGCAACTATGGTGACCAACAAAGAATTTTTAAAAAATATTGAAGCGATATTGGCTCAAGTTAGTGAGACACTACGGGAAATTGTCCTGCAGCGTGAGGAGGATTCCAACAGCGTTCGTAGACGAGGTAGACGTAATCGAAGAGATAGGCATAACCCTACACGAAAGGGTACCACATTTCCAAAGCGAGCAAATTCATGAAAATCAGCAGTGAGGCGGTTATGGGAGACATTACCATGGCCGAGGGGGCAGAGAGGGTGTAAGAATCCAAGAAGGGCACGACAGGGAATATGTCAATCGTTTTGCGAGCAATCAAGCGCCTTTTCAAGCAGATGAATCTGATCATGATGAAGGGCATGAGGAAGAGATTGACTCTGAATCATCAGCGATCAACTAATATGCTGAAAAATACCAGGAACATCGTCCTAAAGGGATGCGAATAGACTTTCCAAAATTTGAAGGGGGAGATCCCATGAATTGGCTTAACAAGGTAGAACAGTATTTTGAGATAATGAATGTTCGCACCAGAGATTATGTCACGATGGCATAATATTATTTGGATGGAGAAGCTCGCCAGTGGTGGCGATGGTTTAATCAGATCAATGAGTATCGAGAGGTTGGATGGACAGAATTCAAGGAAGGGCTGCTACTACGTTTCAGAAATTCACAAATGGAGGAAGCTGATGAGGCTCTAAATAGGCTAAGGCAGACTGGCAGCTTCCATGAATATTAAAGAATTCGAGAGGTTGGTTAATCGTGTTCCCCCATTGGCCACCAAGAGCAATCAAAGGTGCCTTTATGGCAGGGTTGAAATAAGAAATTTCCAGTGAACTCAAAATGTGGAATCCCCGCGATTTATGCGAGGCAGTTGAATTGGCAACTAGAAAAGATGAACAACTTCGCTTAACAAAGGCCCAAAACAGCAACAACCGAAGTAGCTATTCGGGGGTGTCGGAGCTACGTAGTATTGGTCGGCCAAGAGCGTGGGGCCAACCTGCAACCGTGACCCAGCCAAATCCTCCGGCCATCTCAAATAATATTGGCTAGGATTGACTCAAGGAAGGGACGAATTCCAATGTCCAGTGAAAAATAAAGCAGCAGAGACAAGCAGGTTTATGCTTTACGTATAATGAAAGGTACACGTGGAATCATGTATGCCCCAATGCCAAACTGATGTGTTTTTGGGTCGATTATGAAGAAGCAATGAATGAGGAAGCACCACCTCGATTTGATGATGACCGAAATGAAGATTTCAAAGTGAAAAACCTGATTAATCTGTCTTAAGTAGAGGACACCAAGTCACCTCCTAAGGAAGAATCATTACATGTTATGAACAAGGGAGAAAATAAGAGCCTGAAATTTTATGGAACCATCGGTAATTTTTAGGTACTTATTTTGATTGATAGTGGAGCTAGTTTGAATTTTATTTCAAATGATATGGCGAGATTGTTGCAATTACCTGCTAGTAGGATACCTAATCCCTTTTCAATAAGAACTGGGGGTGGCGAGATTAAGTATTATAACAGGTTTGAAAAGGTACCAGTAATCATACAAGGCTTACAATTTGGGTTGAATTTATGTGGAATTCCATCGCCCAACGTTGATATTATTTTTGGGATGCCATGTCTAGAAAGTGTGAGTCCACTATTAATGGATTGCAATAAATTATCCTTAAATTTTTAGTATGGGAATGAGCTGTTGTTATTGAAAGGAATTGGCTATCGATCTCCGGAGGAGATAGAGCAACAACAACTACTAAGGGAGTGGAATCAAGGGGCAGAATTTTATTTGTTGACGTTGGATGCGATCTGTACCAACATGGACCCAACACACGCATTTTCAATTGATGTGCAGTGGCTTTTGGATGAATTTCCAGAAGTAATTACAACTTCTAATCAGCTGCCACCAAGTAGAAAGTTTGATCATCACATCCGTTTGGTTGATGAAGGAAAACCAGTGAATGTTGCGCCCTATAGATATGCACATTTTCAAAAGGATAAGATAGAAAAACAGGTTGAAGAAATGCTCAAAGCAGGATTAATTCGCTACAGTACTAGTCCATTCTCTTCGCCGGTTCTATTGGTCCAGAAGAAAGATGACACGTGGAGGTTTTGTACAGATTATCGAGCACTCAATGCGATAACTATCAAGGACCATTTCCCATTCCTACAGTTGATGATATGTTAGATGAATTACATGGAGCTAAATATTTCTCTAAGCTTAACTTAAAGGCCGGGTACCATCAGATTCATATGCATTCTGATGACATACATAAAATAGCCTTTCGGACGCATCATGGGCATTTTGAGTACTTGATCATACCGTTTGGGTTAAGTAATGCACCTTCAACATTTCAGGCCATTATGAACCATATTTTCCACCCACACTTGAGGAGATTTGTTTTAGTGTTTTTTGATGATATACTTGTGTTCAGTCAATCATGGGAAGAAAACATGGGTCATCTGCATGTGGTCTTGACAATTTTAAAAGAGAATCATTTTGTGGTTAAGGTTCCAAAATATTTCTTTGGAGTGCAAGAAGTAGAGTATTTGGGATATTTTATTTCTTTCACGGGAGTACGAGTAGACCCACAAAAGATAGAAAGTATCATGAGTTGGCCAATACTGAGAAACGTCACAGAATTACGTGGATTTTTTAGACTGGCAGGTTATTACCAAAAATTCTGTGCAAAATTTGGTAAAATAGCTTGATCATTGCATAATCTCACTAAGAAAAATGGGTTCCAATGGACTGATGAGGCACAGAAAGCATTTGAAACGGATGCGTCCGACATAGGTATATGTGCAGTGTTAATGCAAAGGGGAAGACCTATTACTTACATGAGTAAAAGCATTGCTATCTCAAAGCAAGCCTGGTCCGTGTATGAGAAAGATATGCTTGCTATTTTGGAGGCAATTCGTATGTGGAGACCATATTTGGTTGGCCATCGTTTTCAGATTGTGACGGATCAACGCAGTCTGAATTTTTGTTAAACCAACGAATAACAACCCCAGAGCAATAAAAGTGGATTGCTAAATTGGTGGGGTTCGATTATGAGATAGTTTATTGACTAGATCGAGAGAATAGTGTGGCAGATGCATTATCTCGTCTAGAGCCGCCTGCAGATTTATATGCCTTGGCTGTTACGGGAGCGACCACCAGCATATGGGAGGAGATTGCAGCGGAAACAACTACCCACGCGGTCATGGAACCGAGGTTGCAACAGGTGATTGACGGGTCAGATCCAGACCCTAGGATTTTGAGTACACAATGGTTGTTTGACGCGAAAGGGACGAGTCTAGGTACCAGAGGGTGAGCTTAGAACAATCTAATTCGTGATTTTCATGCGTCTACTTTTGGGGGTCATTCGAGCATTTTGCGAACTACTATTGGGAAGATTATTTGATTGGGTTGGTCTTCAGAAGGATGTAGTTCGTTGTATTCAGTCCTGTGACTTGTGCCAGCGTAATAAATCAGAGACCCGACACCCTGCTTGTTTATTGGCTCCACTACCTATTCTGGAACAGGTATGGGCTGATATTTCAATGGATTTTATTATGGGATTACCTCGATCTAATGACAATGATACTATTTCGGTGGTGGTTGATCGACTATCAAAGTGATGAGCGTTTTCTCAACACACAATTAATCCCCAAGTATGAAGGATATCAATTGTAGTCTCGAAAGGTGACCAAGTGAATATCGAACCCAAGGGACGGCGTATTATTAATTTAATTATTATCTAAATTAATTAAGACAAGGCAATAAGATTTGATGGATTTAATTAACAACTACTAAATAAATAATTAAAATAACAAATAAAATAAAGTACCACTCGAAGAATACGAAAGTGGATCAAGTAGGAGAATAGGTAGCTCTAGGATAATCTAGTTTTACTCATTAACTTCCCTTCCATGTGTCAATGTCCGACTCTGCCTTGTGGAATATGGACGCATCACTAAACCATGCATATCTACTCTATAGACAAAAGTAAACATGCGTGTAACACGTGTGAATAACCTCGGAGCAAGAGATATAATTTCACCCCCCTTTCTAGGTACTATCAGTATCAATTATTTTCCCCTAGGATTGGTACTCTAACCCGATATGATCTCCCTTTATAGGTACTATAAAATTATCCTCTTTATCCTACTTATTAACCCGAATTCAATTCAATTAATAAGTATTCATATAAGATAGTTCTAATAAGACTTCAGAATCTCTTCACTTAGAATTATAACTTAAAACACTGCTCAACAGTGAACACACTCAACCAATAACCATGCTATATATTCAGACTCTACACAACGATTATTGATGCACAAAACGACTATGAGTATGGATTAAAAAGGCACAATCTTATATAAAATAAACCACAAGTAGTGTTGTACGGAGTATACACATGAAAGTTCAATTAACTAGATAAAACTTTCACAACCCTAGTTCTACCAAAAAGGCTCTAGCCCATGGTGTTGTAGGAAACACACATGGGTGTTGGATAGATTTTACCCGGATGTCCAGAAAATACAAGATAAATTAGGAAACAAATAAACCCTAGATGTGGCATCATCGCGTCCTTCTCGCCCTTGAATTCTCCTCTTAGTTCTCCCCTTGATTCCACAAACGAATCTTCAAAGTGATGGATGTATGGAGAAAAGGATGATGGTTGGGGGGTGATCCCCCCTTGTGGGGTGTTGTATGTTGTGGCCTCTCTTCTCCTCTCTTGTATTGTGTTGTGTTCCTCCTATTTTGGGGCTGTATAGACCTCCTTTTATACTTGTAATCATATTTCCTAGGCTTGGAATGGGCTTTTTAAGTGATCACACGTGTTTAGGCCTCGAAATACGGATTTGGTAAGTTCCCGAAGCGCGGTTCGACCTCCCAAACAGGTCGAACCAACCCCTACAGGTCGAACCATGGTCCAACCACCCTTCTGGACGTCCCAGGTGCATGGTTCAACCAGCTAACAATCGAACCAGCATGTCGTGGTCGAACCAGCATTTTTTCCGTTGGGTTCGACCTCAAGAAGGTCGAACCGATTTACGCAGTCTCTCCGTTTCGCGTATAACTTTCACATCCGACCTCCGAATTGAGTGATTTTTGCGCTTACACGATCCTCTCTTCCTTAGCTTTCTATCCATATAAAGAAATTACAAAAACTCTAAGAATTGAATATGTAACAGGCCATGGAAAGTAGCACTACAATTCTATTCGGCACAGCTCGCGCGGCGTCACCACTTTCCTCATAACTTCCTCGTTCGGACTTCAATGATGGTGTTCTTTAAGCCAAAACGACCCTCTCTTCAGTGGCTTTCGAAACATATATCACACAAACAGTTTCAAGCTCCATAATAATACAGAATAATTATGAAAGTTAGATGTGAGTTTTCAGCATTCTTGCACAAATTTCACATTTTCTCCAACTTTGCACTTTTCATCCTTTTTCCACCTAAAACACAATAAAACACCTCAAGTGCACATGATTCTCACATATATCGAATATAAGACACTTGTGCTCATATAAGACTACAATATCAATCAAAAAGGTGTTAAATTGGATATTAAAACACGCTTATTTTCACTCTCATCAATCCCCCAAACTTACCCGTTCTCGTCCCGAGGTAACAAAATAAAGATAAAGAGAAAGAGTAAGAAAATTAGCGGGGAAACAAGGACTATGACCAATACCCCATTCAAAATACAATTGTCATCAGCTTAGGTCATGCAACTCTTATCACGTGTAATAATCAATTCAAAGCATACAAGTTAAGACAATCACCACCAATTCAAATGCTCCATTGACATGTTCTTACGGAATGTATATATCACTCGCACTCAAGTGTAAAAGATGTACACTTATGGGTTAAGGTGTTTACACTCAGATTCAATTCAAGTGCATGCGTAACCATAAGCTTGCCAAACGTCTCAAGCTCTTCGCCACTAAAAGTATGATTCGACAATGGGATCAAAAAGGACTTTTCTTTTGGATGTAATGTTGGCTCTTTGGTAAGGGTAGGAAACATATGGATAAAGTGACTCAATTAGTAGAGAATTAAAACCGGAGATCTTTTGTACTGCAAATTCTTACACTTCAAGGCTATCCAGCATCATGCTCTTCTAATTTTCTTTTCTCTCCTTTCCTTCAAGCTCAACATACTTTTTCTTTTCTTCAAGCACATCCTTTTTTTTCCCGAGGTACCAGTTTTGGGCACTACCTCTAACATCTTGAGGTACCAGTTTCGGGCACTACCCCTAAGCAACTTATTTTTAAGCTCATATTTTTGTTTTTGCTCATAATCACTTGTACAGCTCCAAATATTTTATTCCTTCTAAACTCCATAAAAATCAATTCACACACTTTGACAGCATTTAATTCTCCACTAAATATAGGAATTTAAGGCTCAAATAGGATATCAAAGTGGGTATCTTCGTAGGTTACCAAAGAAATAAGATTTTTAGGCTCAATAGGGTTAACTACGGATATATAATTATTTGGTAGGAAATTATTTGGCTAAGTGATTCATAAATTCAAGGATGGCCTTAGATCATCTCCCATCATCTAACACACATGTAGTTTCAAGTAAGACAAGAGACAAGTTCTAGAATACATACACAAGAATGATACTCACCAGAAAAGAAATATCATGTGATTATGTACATGATCAACGAGGCTCAAAATCTCACATGGGTTTTTAACAAATAACAGAGCACTTTTCATGGTAGGTAATATCCCACAAGTACACATAGAACTTCATATCACAATATAACTCAAGTACACTTCCTTCATCAATTTCAAGAGCATATGAATTTCAAAGATAATTTTAACAATATAAGCTCACATGGATCACCACCATAAACTCAATCCTTCCACTCCTATGAATTAAAAGCACATATAAAAATTAGAAAAAGAAAACGAGAGCACCTGATTTTTCTTCAACGTACGCACGAGCTCCTCGAGTCAAAGCCTCAATGTAGAACTCGTCTTGCCACTCTTTTACCTTTTTCTATCATCAAAGCTCAAACAAACTCATCATCACAGGATTCATCAATAATAAAATAGGAGAACTATAAGAAAGAATTAATTGACTATGTAATCGACTCCACACACTAGAAACACCACTGAACACTAGGCAAATTACAAAAAATCGACATATCAAAATCGATTAAAGTTTCAATATACCGCAAAAAATCAACTCCCCTAGCAAACATTACAAAGAAAAGATTATACTCCTGGTGCTTCAATGAGGTAATAACATCACACCCCCCCAAACTTAGTAAAAACGTAAGTCGAAACTAAGTTTGAAAAGAGATGTAATTTTCGATTAGTAAGCACCTTAAATATAAAAATTTCTTACTCACACGAAAGAAATAAAGCAATAAAACGAAAAGGCAAGCCCCAAACAGGCGCTTATGTTTAACGTTGTAGAGTCACGACGGTAGAGGACGATCTTCTTGCATCCTCACCTTCGAATACTTTCTTTCCCTCTTCTTGTCTACACTCAACACCTCACCTTTCTTGGTCACGAGTATATGATCATTGAAATTTCCTTCCTCCCATAGCTGTCTAGACACCCCCTTGTCAATCTTCCACTTAAATTCAGAATCACCTGTCTTAGAAAAATCAAGATTAAACAAGTTAGAAACCATATCAATGCTCTTGCACGATTGAGTCTCCATGGCCATCTTCATTGCATGATCAAGAGAGAAAACCACATCTTCATTATCCATCTGCAGTCTAAGCTTCTCCGCTCTCAACTTCTTTGCTCTTTCCCACTTTTTCTCCATTTTAAGCTCAGTATTCTGCTCATGTAATGATACTGGAGTAGCATCAACATCATACGGAGCATTCGGTGCAGAAACGGGTGCGTTCTGAGAGGATTCGACCTGGGTTTGACCAGGGGTACTGGTCGAACCAGGTACATAGTGGTCGAACCAAGCTCCTGGAAGTCCATTCTCACTTTTTAGTTTGGGTTCGACCTGGGTTTGACCTGTTCGACAGGTCGAACCAGGCACGTAGTGGTCGAACCACTCTTCTGAAACTTGATTCTCTCTCTGATTATGTGATTCGACCTGGGTTCGACCTTGTGACCAGGTCGAACCACTTTTCCCCAAGTCAAATCTGCTCTCTGCATGGTCTTTGGCCTCCGGTTTGACCTGGGTTCGACCAGTAGGTGTGGTCGAACCATGAGTGACGTGGTCGAACCGATGATGATCTGAAATAGAGTGTTTCGCTTGATGCGGTTCGACCAGGATTCGACTTGGTATCCAGGTCGAACCAATAAGGCTGTGGTCGAATCGGTCTTCTGGAAAAACAGAGTGCTCGAAATGGTCAGGTTCGACCAAGGTTCGACCTGTTAGCCAGGTCGAATCAGATGGAGCTTGGTCGAACCAATGCTGAGTCTTCTCCTGATCGTGTCCAGTGCTCCGATTCGACCTACCCTGTATGGTTCGACCTCTTGTGTTGGTCGAATCAGGGTCGAATAAGGCTCTTTTGGCTTCAAATTTTGATTTTGGCTCCATCGTTCCTTCATACTGTGTTCCAGACCTTAACGTGATGGCTTTATCTTCCAATTTTTATGTCAATTGATTCACGTTCGCGGTCATCTGCCCCATAATCAAAGTAAGCTCCTTCATCTGCTTAGATAAATCTGCATGATCAACATTCATTCTAGCTTCGATGTGGTCAACCCTTGCATCGTTCTCAGCCACGTATCGATTGAAGGTATCTTCATCACTCTTCACTTTATGCTGCTTCATACTAGGCCCCCTTAGTGTCAACTCTGTAATCTGCCTCTGCTGGGACTCTGGTAGCTTGTTGATGTTAGCTAGACAAGAGACGATCTCATCATCCCTATTCGGCTTCACTTGATATTCAACCTGCGCCACCTTGCCAAGTACATATGATCCTCTATCTCTTTCTATTGGCCAGTCACGTGAATTCATAGAGATGTCTTCAAATAATTTTTTCGCTTCAAGTGTTGTCTTTGATAACAGCGCTCCTCCTGATGATGCATCAATAAAAACACGCGACTCACAATCTAATCCATAGTAGAAGATGCTTATGTATTTAGCCTTAGACATTCCATGCTGTGGACACCTCCTGACCATGTCTTTAAACCTATCCCACGCCTAATCAAATTTCTCACCCTGATTCATAACAAATCAGGTGATCTTTTGCCTCATCCTTAAGATCCTTGAGGGTGGCATGTATCTCTCCAAGAACTTATGCTGCAGTTGGTCCCATGTAGTGCAATCTGTGGCATCAAGAGTCTCATACCAAACTTCCGCCTTATCAATCAAAGAGAACTTGAATAAGGCGATCCGCCTGGCATTATCATTAGCTCCAACTCCCTTCTGAGTGTTTGCATAACCAAGAAATTTTTGGAGATGCTGAGATGGATCTTCAAAACAACCTCCAGAAAAGGAATTCTTCTCTACCATGTTAATAAGAGCGGGATTTATCTCAAAATCATCATCTTCCCCCCTTGCTCCTATCAACCCCATATTGACATTCCCAAAGTTCGTGAAAATTTCACGTATGGCAACATTATCCGGATTTTGCCTTGATCCGGCCATGTTTAGATCAATGTGCTATTCCTTCTTTTCCTTCCTCTCCTTTTACAAGCGCACAAGTAACTCGGAAAAATTCAAGGTTAGATAGAAATAAATAATCACAAATAAAAGAAAAAGAAAAAAAATCTTAATCAACTAGAAATAATAAAATCAATAATAATAGCCGTCCCCAGCAACGGCGCCAAGAACTTGATAAGCGTTTTCTAAACACACAATTAATCCCCAAGTATGAAGGATATCAATTGTAATCTCGAAAGATGACCAAGTGAATATCGAACCCAAGGGATGGCGTATTATTAATTTAATTATTATCTAAATTAATTAAGACAAGGCAATAAGATTTGATGGATTTAATTAACAACTACTAAATAAATAATTAAAATAACAAATAAAATAAAGTACCACTCGAAGAATACGAAAGTGGATCAAGTAGGAGAATAGGTAGCTCTAGGATAATCCAGTTTTACTCATTAACTTCCCTTCCATGTGTCAATGTCCGACTCTGCCTTATGGAATATGGACGCATCACTAAACCATGCATATATACTCTATAGACACAAGTAAACATGCGTGTAACACATGTGAATAACCTCAGAGCAAGATATATAATTTCACCCCCCTTTCTAGGTACTATCAGTATCAATTATTTCCCCCTAGGATTGGTACTCTAACCCGATATGATCTCCCTTTATAGGTACTATAAAATTATCCTCTTTATCCTACTTATTAACCCGAATTCAATTCAATTAATAAGTATTCATATAAGATAGTTCTAATAAGACTTCGGAATCCCTTCACTTAGAATTATAACTTAAAACCCTGCTCAACAGTGAACACACTCAACCAATAACCATGTTATGTATTCAGACTCTACACAATGATTATTGATGCACAAAACGACTATGAGTATGGATTAAAAAAACACAATCTTATATAAAATAAACCACAAGTAGTGTTGTACGGAGTATACACATGGAAGTTCAATTAACTAGATAAAACATTCACAACCCTAGTTCTACCAAAAAGGCTCTAGCCCATGGTGTTGTAGGAAACACACATGGGTGTTGGATAGATCTTACCCGGATGTCCAGAAAATACAAGATAAATTTGGAAACAAATAAACCCTAGATGTGGCGTCATTGCGTCCTTCTCGCTGTTGAATTCTCCTCTTAGTTCTCCCCTTGATTCCACAAACGAATCTTCAAAGTGATGGATGGATGGAGAAAAGAATGATGGTTGGGGGGTGATCCCCCCTTGTGGGGTGTTGCATGTTGTGGCCTCTCTTCTCCTCTCTTGTATTGTGTTATGTTCCTCCTCTTTTTGGGGCTGTATAGACCTCCTTTTATACTTGTAATCATGTCTCCTAGGCTTGGAATGGGCTTTTCAAGTGATCACACGCGTTTAGGCCTCGAAAATATGGATTTGGTAAGTTCCCGAAGCGCGGTTCGACCTCCCAAGCAGGTCGAACCAACCCCTACAGGTCGAACCATTGTTAAACCACCCTTCTAGACATCCCAGGTGCATGGTTCAACCAGCCAACAGGTCGAACCAGAATGTCGTGGTCGAACCAGCATTTTTTCCGTTGGGTTCGACCTCGGTTCGACCTCAAGAAGGTCGAACCAATTTGCGTAGTCTCTCCGTTTCGCGTATAACTTTCACACCGACCTCCGAATTGAGTGAATTTTACGCTCACGTGATTATCTCTTCCTTGGCTTTCTATACATATAAAGAAATTAGAAAAACTCCAAGAATTGAATATGTAACAGGCCATGGAAAGTAGCACTGCAATTCTGTTCGGCACAGCTCGCGCGGCGTCACCACTTTGCTCATAACTTCCTCGTTCGGACTTCAATGACAGTGTTCATTATGCCAAAACGACCCTCTCTTCAGTTACTTTTCAACCATATATTATACCAACAGTTTAGAGCTCCAAAACAATACAAAATAATTATGAAAGTTGGATATACGTTTTCAGCATTCTTGCACAAATTGCACATTTTCTCCAACTTTGCACTTTTCATCCTTTTTCCACTTAAAACACAATAAAACACCTCAAGTGCACATGATTCTCACATATATCGAATATAAGACACTTGTGCTCATATAAGACTACAATATCAATCAAAAAGGTGTTAAATTGGATATTAAAACACGCTTATTTTCACTCTCATCACAAAGTATGCTCATTTTATATCCTTGAGTCATCCTTATACTGCTAAAGGTGTGGCTGAATTGTTTAGGATCGACTATCAAAGTATTCTCATCCTTGAGTCATCCGTTCACACGGGATTCCTAGAACCATTGTTTCAGATAGGGATTGTGTTTTTCTTAGCAAATTTTAGCAAGACCTCTTTAAGTTGTAGGGGGCTGAACTCAAGATGAGTTTGTCGTATCACTCCCAAATTGATGGTCAAACAGAAGTGGTTAATCGGTGCTTGAGCAATATTTGAGGTGTATGACAGCTAATAAACCAACGGAATGGGAAAAGCACTTGGCTTGGGCAGAATATTGGTACAACACTTCGTACCATAGTTCCATTGATATGACACCTTTTGAGGTGGTCTATGGAAGGGCAGTGATGAGCGTTTTCTCAACACACAACTTTAATCCCCAAGTATGAAGGATATCAATTGTAGTTTCGAAGGTGACCAAGTTAATATCGAATCCACGGGACGGATAAATATTACTTTTGTTATTTTCTAGCAATTATGACTATGTTGAGAATTGTAATTGTAGGTTTGTGAACTAAGTAACAATTAAAATAACAAATAAATAACAAGAACAAGAAAATAGTAGTTGTGATCAAATAAGATGATAGGTAGTTCGTCAGGCGATCCAGTTTCATTCGTTAATTCATACTTTTGTGTGTCGATGTCCGACTCTGCCTTGTGGTTTATGGACGCATCGCTATACCATGCAAATCTATTCTATAGACACAAATAGATAAGTTTTTGACACGTGTGAGTATCCTCAGAGCAAGACGTATCCTTTACCTCCCTTTCTAGGTACTATCATAATCAATTATTTCCCGTGCACTTAGTACTCTAACCCGATTTGATCTCTCTTTTTAGGTACTATAAAGTTATACTTTTAATCCTACTTGTTAACCCGAATTTAATTCAATTAACAAACATTCATATAAGACGATTCTAATAAAACCTCGGAATCCCTTCACTTAGAATTATAATAATAAACCCTGCTCATTAGTGAACGCACTCAATCAATAACCATGTTATGCATTCAAACTCTACACGACGATTATGGATGCACAAAACAACTATGATTATGGATTAAAAATGTGCATTCTTATATAAAATAAACCACAAGTAGTGTTGTACGGAGTATACACACGAAATACAAATCAACTCATGAAACCTTCATAATCCTAGAACTACCGAAGTGGCTCTAGCCCATAATTGATCTAGGAACAATCATGGTTAGTTGGACCAATCTTACTTGAATCTCCAGCTGAACCTCTGTCACAGCTCTCCTACTCTCCTCTTGTAATGTGTTGTTGTTGATGATCCCTTTCTTCTTTCTTTTCGTCATTCTTAGTGACTGCATGAGCCTCCTTTTATGCTTGTAATCACGTCTCTAGGGCTTGGAAAGGGCTTTTAAAGTGATCCCACGTGTTTTGGCCTCGAAAATCCGGATTAGGTAAGTTCCCACACGTTGATTCGACCTCGTCAAATAAGTCGAACCACTGGATGCAGGTCGAACCACAGGTCGAACCCACCTACTGGAAGTACTCTGCACTTGGTTTGACCTCTTGTACAGGTCGAACCTCTCCCTCTTTGGTCGAACCATAGGTCGAACCTCACCACTGGACAATTTCCGCCCCTGGTTCGGCCAACCATCAGGTCGAACCCCCAACATCATGGTCGAACCCATCTTCTCGCGAACTGGTTCGACCATGGTTCGACCTGATAGACAGGTCGAACCCCTTGAGTCGTGATCGAACCTTCCTTCTGCACACTTTGCAACGATGGTTCGACCTGTAAGAGAGGTCGAACCCTCCTTCATCAGGTCGAACCACCTCTCTCCTTGGCGGTTCGCGTGTTCTCGACTTTGTCTCTTCGATTCTTGGCACTTCCACTCCGATTTTGCTATGAAAACCACTTAAATAGCTCTACTAACACCTGATTCATGCTAATTCACAATATATATTGATTTTCCACCTATTTCCACCTCAAAACTCTCCAAAACTAGCACAAAACATGGTACCAAACTTATGAATTTACACACTCATCAAATCCCCAAACTTACATGTTGCTCGTCCCGAGGCAACCAAATCAAACCACAGGAGTCGTGTATAATTCACCAAGATTCAAGTACAACACATATCACACATGCAACTTCATTAAATCAAACAAGTATTAATTGCTTCATATATATCACTCATGCAAAACCAATCCAATCACACACCATTCGGAGTACTAAGCAATCTAGCTCACAAGATAAGTATTTATTCTCTTTCACTCAATTGCGTGAGGCACTATATAGGTTAATATAAACACTCATATCAATCCATATTCACGCGTAACCATAAGCTTGGCAAAGGTCTCAAAAATCAACTTATAAACAACTCTTCACTAGGATCACAAAGGACTTGTTTTCAGGTTGTAATGTTGGCTCTTTGGAAAAAGGTAGGAAAATTTAGGTAAAGTGACTTAATACACTAGTGATGAGTGATATTTTCACCTAGAATTTAGTGTCTTTTTATATGTGTTTTCGTATTATTTTATCCGTATTTTATGTGTTATTTGGTTGTGTTTTGTGTTTTCATGGAAATGTATGTGAATGAGCTTAAACCTACTATTTTCACTTTTTATTTGATGCTAAACATGATAAGAAATATGTAGAAAAAAGCGGATCTCAATTTGGAGTTGAAACGAGGAAGAACGAGCCAAAACAGTGAAGGAATCAGGGCAGCAGCAACACAACTGGCCGTGTCGGTGGCACGAGCCGTGTCGCAGTGCACGACTCGTGTAGCTAACACGGGCCTGTCCAGAATGGTCGTGCGGCAACATCTATTCATCCAACACGACCACCATTTGGCCGTGTTGCGGAGCTCGACTCGTGTTGCAGCACACGACCCGTGTAGCCAACACGGGCCTGTAAGCGATGGCCGTGCGGGAGCATCAGTTCACGCAACACGGGCACCTTATGGCCGTGTTGCGCCACACGACTCGTGTCGTGTCAGGGATCAGAAAAATTCAGAATCCTTCTAGAAGCTTGTCAAGGAGTATAAATACCCCTCCATTAAGATTTTTTGAAAAGGAGATCCGAAATTCTACTGTTCCCACACACCTCACACACCATTTCCTCCATTCTTCACCTTCACCTTCATCCATTCTTCATCCTTTGGATCTACCTTCATCCAACCATCAAATCCTTCATCCAAGTAGCTAGAGAAGCAAGGAAGAGAGGTGAATTGCAAGGGGAAGAAGAAGATCACCATTGGAGACATCCAAGGGAGTTTTCATCTAAACTTTGTATTGAAACCTATTGTTTATCATGTTTTGTAAGGAATTTAATGTCTATGTTAATTTTCTTATGGATATGAGAGGCTAATCTCCCTTGTGAGATTAGCAATATGAATTGTGTTGGATAATTTTTGGTATTTTGCAATTGAATGATTATGTTGATTGGGTTAATTGATTTTCTATCATTGATGCTTTAGATCTTGAGGTTTATGATGATTTGTGTGTTTAATTGTTTTAAGCATGTGATTAGATTGAGAAGTCAATTGCATATTTAGGATAATTAAGTGAATCATTTCATCAAACACTTCATGTGCATTATAGATTGTGAAGAGATTGAGAAGTCCTTCATAGTTTAGAACCCTTTGATAGAACATATCATTTATTAGATTGAGAAGTCAATAGATTATGTGAAGGGACTCTCATTTCAAGCTTAGTACCTAGTTGGAATTGTTTGAGTGAGAACCAATCCAATGAATGTCATTCCATATCCTATTCATTCCGAGAGGGAGTTTAGGTGATCTTAGTGTTGGCCCTTAGCCTTTTTCCCATGACACATATGAATTCATTGCATGATACCTAGATTTTCCATACTTTAAGTATTGCTAGTCTCATCTCCATCTACTTGGCTCATTCATCCATCTCCCATTCATCTATCCATTTATTTTATTGTCATTTCTTGATTATCTCCCCTTCTCGTTCATATCTATAATACTATGACAAGCACGAGATCGCTTAGACCCTAGTACCTTCCTCCCTGTGGTTCGATAATTTCTTTAATTGGTCATGCCCACTATATTATGGCTAATCAACTAGTAGAGAGTTACCTTGGAGATTCTTGATTTCTTCTACTTTCTGCAAATTCTCCTCCAATTTCTCCTCTTCTTCTCATGAATTTTCCTTCTTTTCCGTGCATCAACATCATCTCTTTAGACAATTCGGGTACCGGTTTTAGACACTACCCTTCTTGTCATGTATAGGCCATTAGCTGCTAAGCTTTATGCACCATGTATAAAAACAATCGGGGTACCAGTTTCGGGCACTACCCCTAAATAAGATTTAACCATATTCTTTTCATCCAACCATATTCTATCTTCCTTTTTCTTCTTGCAACACTTACTCACCTCAACTCTCTCTACCAGTGAATAGGTTAATCAAAGCTCAAGTAAAGGTTTACAAGGTTATTTACTTCGGCTACCAAAGAAAAAGCTTAACAGCTCAACGGGGCATCCAAAAGTTAATAAGATCATTAGGAAGGATAAATTTTGGCTAAGTAACTTAATCACAAAATAATGGCCTAAGATCATGTCCTAGCAATTTATCAATCATAAGTCTCACACAAGACTCCAAGCCAAGTTCTAGAATACGTTCATATGAATGATCCTCTCAAGAATAAAATAATCATGATCACGCATGATTATCAAGGCTCAAATCCTCACATAGGTAAATCCTAGTACTCCTCATAGCACATAATTAAGATCAATTCCACAAGAATTCAATATACTTATCAAATTATACATGCTCTCTTTAATAAACATAAACATGTAAACACATGAATGCACAAATCATCAGCCCATAAACCGAATCAAATCATACAAGCTTCTCTACAGCCCAACTCATGCATCATAGAAGGACGGAATTAAGAAAACACTTTCCTGGCTTGGTTCGACCTTGATTCGACCTGTGGACGAATTTTTCTTCAGGTTCGACTTGGGTTCGACCTGCTGACCAGGTCGAACCAAAACGCATCAGGTCGAACCACCCTTCTGTATGTTTCAGATCACCGGTTCGACCTAGGTTCGACTTGTTGAACAGGTCGAACCAAGAACGTCGTGGTCGAACCGCACTTATGAATTCTGCTATCACTGGTTCGACCTTGGTTCGACCTGTTGATCTGGTCGAACCATCTTGCATTAGGTCGAACCACCTCTCTGGACAACTTTTGTACCACTATTCAACTTCTTCAGCTGGGTTCGACCTCCTGGCATTGGTCGAACCTTCCCTGGCTTTGGTCGAACCACCCTTCTAATCTTCAAAACTGAGTGTTCTTCAATCCCTACACACTTCAAACTTCAATATGAATCATTAGGTACCAACTAGAGCACAACTTAATCAAAAATTGTTCCACAAAATATCATTCATGAGTAACTCCATAAAAGAAAACACAACCAAAACCCACTAAACATTAGGCAAGTTGTAAAAAATCGTCACATCAAAATCGATTAAAATTTTAAATATGGCGCAAAAACCAACTCCCCTAACAAACATCACAAAGAAAAGATTATACTATCGGTGCTTATTGAGGTAAGTACATCAAACCCCCCCAAACTTAGTAGAAACCATAGTTGAAACTAAGTTTGCAAAGAGATGTAATTGCCGATAAGTAAGCACTTCAAATATAAAAATTTCTTACACACACGAATGAAATAAAATAATAAAATGGGAGGGAAAGCCCCCAACAGGCGCTCATGTTTAACGTCGGAGAGTCACGACGGTATACCAACTCAGAAGACTACTTGATCAGAGGATGATCATATCACATCCTCACCTTCCAATACTTTCTCCCCCTCTTATCATCCACACTTACCACCTTACCATTCTTATGCACCATACGATCAGTAGAATCTCCTATCTCAAAATTTCTCTTCTCATTCCTGTCAATCTTCCACTCAATTTTGGAATAACTCCTATCTCCATTAAGATCAAAGTCAGGATAAGAACTAGAGTAAGGATTTTCAAATTTGTTGGTATCCGGTGGTAAGTTAGGAGGCTTCAAGTAGGCATCATTTTCTCTTCCTTTGTCTACAATCAGCACGGCACCTTTCTCGCTCACAAAAATATGATCATTAGAATTACCTTCATCCCATGGCCGTGTAGACTCCTCCGGATCAATCTTCCTCTTAAATTCTGAATCACCTGATGGATCTTTTTCATAGTCACCAAGATAAGCATACGTCAAGTGTTCCGGTAACGGTTTCAGCTCCTCTTTCTTTTCTTCCATCGGAGTGCTCTCTCTCTCCAACGGCAAGCACTTCCTTGACCCTTTTGCTTCTTCAGGCTTAGCTTTCTCCAATGCATACCTAGCATCACCCAAAGCAAGTAAGTTCTCAAGATAATCAATACAATCCTCATTAGAGAGTCCGTCAAGCTCCGTAGTGGGATAAGTAAGAGACTCCATCAAACATGTCTCAAGAGGATCCTTTGACAGGATCAGAGACATATCCTCCTTCCCAATCTCCTCCACCACGTCAATACTATAACACTGCGACTCCATGGGCATCTTCATTGCTTTGTCCAAGTTGAAAAGAACTTCTTCTTTGTCCATTCGCAATCTATGCTCTCCTTTCTGAACATCAATCATAGCTCCAGCAGTAGCAAGGAATGGTCTCTCCAAGATTAAATGGATATTATCCTTATCTTCTTAAATCTCTAGCACAAGAAAGTCCACAGGAAAGACTAGCTTCTCCACTTTGACGAGAACGTCTTTAATTATACCTTTTGGAATCGTCATCGACCTGTCCGCCAATTGGAGAACCACTGTTATAGGGGTTAACTCCCCCAAACCAAGCCTCTGAAAGATGGACAACTGCATCAAATTGATGCTTGCCCTTAGATCGCACAAAGCTCGCCGTGCCGGCCCCTTTCCGATCTCACATAGAATAGTGAAGCTCCCCGGATCCTTCATCTTTTGAGGCAGCTTCCTTTGGATGATTGAGCTACAATTCTCAGATAAATTCACCGTTTCAATTCCGGTTAAGCTCCGTTTCTTCAACAATATATTTTTAAGAAATTGGGCATAGTACGGCATCTCCATGATTGCCTCTGAGAAAGAATTGCTCAAGCTTATTTTGTTCATTATCTCTGAAAACTTCTTGAACTTCTCTTCCAATCCCTTCTTCATAACCCTGTAAGGAAATGGCGGAGGTATCTTTGTTTTGGGAATCTCTCATTCATCACGATCAACCTTCTCCGCTTTCTCCTTTTCGGCTCTCAATCGCTTGGCTCTCTCCCACTTTTTCTCAGCTATTATGTCTATACTTTGTTCATTCCGAACCACTAGAATAGCATCAACATCATAAGGAACATTAGGTGCAACAACAGGAATGTTTTGACGAGGTTCGACCTGTTTGAGAGGTCGAACCAGGTACGTAATAGTCGAACCTATCTCCTGGAAGACTGCTCTCTTTCTGCTCTTGAGGTTCGACTAGGGTTCGACCAGTGTTATAGGTCAAACCACTGCCCCCTAGGTCAAACTGCCTCACTGTATAGTTTTTATCCTCCGGTTCGACCTGGGTTCGACCTGCTGGGTTGGTCGAACCATAACGGTCGTGGTCGAACCATTGCTGTGACAAAACAGGGTGCTCCGGATGAAGAGGTTCGACCATGGTTCGACCTGTATACCAGGTCAAACCCTCTGGGTGTTGGTCAAACCGAGGATTTTTAAAAACAGAGTGCTCTGCATGATGAGGTTCGACCATGGTTCGACCTGAATGCCAGGTCGAACCATCTGGGTGTTGGTTGAACCGAGGATTAGTCATGTCCAAATTTGATCCCGGCCTTATCGGTCCCTCGTACTGCGTCCCCGACCTTAATGTGATGGCGTTGCAGGGCCTTGGATTCTCAATACTTTGAGACGGGAACTTCCCCTTCTCAAGAGTTTGAGTAAGCTTGTTAACACTTCCTACCATCTCCCCCATCAGCAATGTAAGGTCCTTCACCTGCTTAGATATAACCTCATGGTTTGCATCGATTATCTTTTCAAGTTTGGCCTCAAGGCGGTTCACTCTTTCATCATTCATGGCCATATACCTGTTCACAGTATCCTCAAAACCCGATTTCCCTTCTTCCACCTTAGCACCCGGATCAACACCCATCGGAGGTTGAATCGCATTATTTGGATTGCCCCATGAGAACTCTGGCCTCCTAGGCTGCTGATAACCACCCGGGGGACTACGATTATTAAAGTTTCCTCGATAGTTCCCTTGGTAGTTCCGGTTTCCTTGATCTGGATACCTAGTCCCTTGAATACTTTGACCCATGGCATAGTGTGCCTCTTCCAACTCCTCTTGGATTGGTCCATCATTCTTCAACTCCTGCTGCATGATTGGTACGCACTGAGATAATTCGCTAATTTGCTTCTGTTGGGATTCAAGTAGCTTGTTGATATTGGACAAGCTAGAGACGATCTCATCCTCTCTACTTGTTTTCACAATTGCTTGTTCAACCTTAGCTACCTTCCCAAGGATATAAGTACCTCTAACTCTATCAGTTGGCCAATCCCTCGAATTCATCGAAATATCTTCAAACAACTTTTCGGCCTCTACGGATGACTTCGTAAGCAATGCTCCATTAGAAGAAGCATCCAATAACACTCGTGAATCATAGTCCAATCCATTTTAGAATATACTGATATATTGAGCCTTAGTTAGCCCATGTTGAGGACACTTCCTTAGCATGTCCTTGAATCTATCCCATGCTTCATGAAATTTTTCACCTCCACCCATAGCAAATTGGTTAATGTCTTGCTTCATCTTAAACACCTTTGAAGGTGGCATGTACCTCTCCAAGAACCTTAACTGCAGTTGCTCCCAAGTGGTGCACTCAGCTGCATTGATAGTGTCGTACCAATCTCTCGCCTTTTCAGTAAGCGAGAATTTGAACAAAAGGATCTTCCTAGCATCTTCATGTTCTCCTGCGTCTTTTTGAGTACTTGCATAGCCCAAGAACTTGTTCAGATGCTGCTGCGGATCCTCGAAAGACCCTCCTGAAAAGGAGTTCCTTTCTATCATGCTAATAAGAGCGGGATGAAGATCGAAAGCTGAATTAGTTCCCCTCGCTCCTAGAAGCCCAATATTTCCAGCCCTATTGTTTCTGAAAACCTCTCGGATGGCTAGATTATCCGGATTCGCTGCCATGTTGACTGTCCTTACTCCCAAATTAACTTAAGTTGTAGCTTCAATCGTCTGCGAATTCAGAGCTTCAGTTGGATCAATAGTCTTTGCCTTGCTCTTCTTCTTCTTCTTCTTCTTTCTTGACGATGCTCCGATTTCAGGATTATAGGGTTCAAGTTCACCTTTCTTTGATCTCGTGAGCATGCACCTAAAAAGAACTAGAATTAAAATAGCAAAACAAGAAAAATAGCCCTAATAAACTAGAAATAATAAAAAGATATTTTAAGCCGTCCCCGGCAACGGCGCCAAAAACTTGATGAGCGTTTTCTCAACACACAACTTTAATCCCCAAGTATTAAGGATATCAATTATAGTTTCGAAGGTGACCAAGTTAAATATCAAATCCACGGGATGGATAAATATTACTTTTGTTATTTTCTAGCAATTATGACTATGTTGAGAATTGTAATTGTAGGTTTGTGAACTAAGTAACAATTAAAATAACAAATAAATAACAAGAACAAGAAAATAGTAGTTGTGATCAAATAAGATGATAGGTAGTTCGTCAGGCCATCCAGTTTCATTCATTTATTCATACTTTCGTGTGTCGATGTTCGACTTTGCCTTGTGGTTTATGGACGCATCGCTATACCATGCAAATCTATTCTATAGACACAAATAGATAAGCTTTTGACACGTGTGAGTATCCTCAGAGCAAGACGTATCCTTTACCTCCCTTTCTAGGTACTATCATAATTAATTATTTCCTGTGCACTTAGTACGCTAACCCGATTTGATCTCTCTTTTTAGGTACTATAAAGTTATACTCTTAATCCTACTTGTTAACCCGAATTCAATTCAATTAAAAAATATTCATATAAGACGATTCTAATAAAACCTCGGAATCCCTTTACTTAGAATTATAATAATAAACCATGCTCATTAGTGAACGCACTCAATCAATAACCATGTTATGCATTCAGACTCTACACGATGATTATGGATGCACAAAACAACTATGAGTATGGATTAAAAACGTGCAATCTTATATAAAATAAACCACAAGTAGTGTTGTACGGAGTATACACATGAAATACAAATCAACTCATGAAACCTTCATAACCCTAGAACTACCGAAGTGGCTCTAGCCCATGATTGATCTAGGAACAATCATGGTTAGTTGGACCAATCTTACTTGAATCTCCAGCTGAACCTCTGTCACAGCTCTCCTACTCTCCTCTTGTAATGTGTTGTTGATGATGATCCCTTTCTTCTTTCTTTTTGTCATTCTTAGTGACTGCATGAGCCTCCTTTTATACTTGTAATCACGTCTCTAGGGCTTGGAATGGGCTTTTCAAGTGATCCCACGCGTTTTGACCTCGAAAATCCGGATAAGGTAAGTTCTCGCACGTCGGTTTGATCTTGTCAAACAAGTCGAACCACTGGCTGCAGGTCGAACCACAGGTCGAACCCACCTACTGGAAGTACTCTGCACTTGGTTCGACCTCTTGTACAGGTCGAACCTCTCCCT
Source organism: Pogostemon cablin (assembly GCA_023678885.1). Taxonomy (NCBI): domain Eukaryota; kingdom Viridiplantae; phylum Streptophyta; class Magnoliopsida; order Lamiales; family Lamiaceae; genus Pogostemon; species Pogostemon cablin. Next base: position 16,006,271 of record CM042995.1, read on the forward strand.
CTTTGGTCGAACCACAGGTCGAACCTCACCACTGGATAATTTCCGCTCCTGGTTCGGCCAATCGTCATGTCGAACCCACCCCCAACGTCATGGTCGAACCCATCTTCTCGTGAACTGGTTCGACCATGGTTCGACCTGATAGACAGGTCGAACCCCTTGAGTCGTGGTCGAACCTTCCTTCTGCACACTTTGTAACACTGGTTCGACCTGTAGGAGAGGTCGAACCCTCCTCCATCAGGTCGAACCACCTCTCTCCTTGGCGGTTCGCGTGGTCTCGAGTTCGTCTCTTCGATTCTTGGCACTTCCACTCCAATTTTGCTATGAAAACCACTTAAATAGCTCTACTAACACCTGATTCATGTTAATTCACAATATATATAGGTTTTCCACATATTTCCACCTCAAAACTCTCCAAAACTAGCACAAAACATTGTACCAAACTTGTGAATTTACACACTCATCAGGCAGCAGTTCCTATTCCTTTTCATGAACTGAGTTCCTCAGCTGTCCATGAGGTGGATTTGCAGCTGCGTGATCGGAATGAGTTGTTAAAAGATTTAAAATTTAACTTAGCAGGAGCGCAAAATAGAATGCGTCAATATGCAGATGTGAAGAGGCGCCTTGAGGAATTTGAGGTTGATGATTGGGTTTTCCTATGTCTAAAGCCCTATCAGCAACAATCTATTATGCCACGAATTAATCAAAAGTTGGCTGCCAAGTTTTATGGACCCTTTCAAATCTTGGAACGCATCGGATCAGTCGCCTATCAACTTAATCTACCAGCTGGTTCACGTATCTATAGGTGTTTCATGTATCATTACTTAAGGGTAGGGTGGGTGAGGCAGAAATTATTCAGCCAACTTTGCCGCCCTTAATGTTGGAGGGGACTCCAGCTATTATTCCGGAGCAGGTACTTGATTTTCGCTGGAAGGAAGAGGGGCAGAGTCGTCACGGAGAAGTGTTGATTAAATGGGCAGCATTACCTCCGGAGGATGCAACATGAGAAAGGGTGGAGAACATTCGAGATAAATTCCCCACTTTCAACCTTGAGGACAAGGTTCCTTCAGAAGGAGTGAGTGATATTAGGAGTGTAGGAGGTGGAGGAGGTCTACAGGTTTATGTTCGTCGAAAGAGGAAGAGGGCTGAAGTTGATGGCCCTAGAAGTTATTTTATAATTATGTTACGTATTGAAGAAGTTATACTTAAGACTGCTATTATTTTATATTTTTACTTTGATAGTTAGCCCATGGGCCTTAGAGTTTGAGTATTTATTTCCTTGCTGATCAGAGATTATTTGTGATTAAAAAGAATTATTTTCTTAGTGAGCGTGCTGTTTCGAGGTTTATCTCGGATATTCTATGTTTGTTCCTAACATCCTCTTTTCTATCTATTCATCCTAATTTTTTTCTTATTCGTTTCACTATTTTTTATTTCTTTGTAGAATGAACAACCTCTTATAATCGGTCAACTTTTTTTTTTCATTTAATAATAATTTTTATTATTATATTTTTTTAATAATTATTAATAATTTAATCATTTGATCTAAATAGGAGTAATATATTGTTTAAAAATATACTACTTATAATTTTAATAGTTTTAATAATTTAGTGTTTAAACTTTAAATAGAATTATTTAATTTAAATAAAAGTTGAAGGTAATATGATCGCTATTCACAATAGATGGGCAGTTTTAATTATTGCAATTTCAAATATACAGTTTTTATAGATTTGATCTAAAGTAATATAGTAGCAAAGTGAAAAAGTAAAAATTGAACTAATTTTTAATATACAAGCAAAGTGAAAAAATTAAAATTGGACTAATTTTTAATATACATCATTGATTTGATTACTAATTCTTTTTAATCTCATCCATTCATCATATTATTCAATCTTATCCATTCAATACAATTATAAGATAGATCTTGACCATTAATTTTTTGTTATAATAGTGATACCTTATTTAATTTAAGATGATACCTTATTTAAAATAATTCTTTATATGTATGTTGAATGTGTGCCGAGAATTATTTTTTTATTTTAAGTTTCAATCTTATTAAAATCCCCTTTACGAATTTTTTGAAACTATAAAGTAGATTTAAGTTTTAAAAATTAATTCTCTATTAAATTATTTTCTTCAATTATTTTTCATCGCATATTTTCTTCATTATTAATAATTTTGAATTAATATTATTAGTCCTAACATATTAATCATAATAATTTTAAATGGATTTATTCTGACATGATAATGAGGTAAAGTATATTTTATATATTTAATCAAAAAATGTAAATTTATTTTATTATATTTTTGTGATAGAATTACATTATATTTATTTTATATTTAATTAGTAATAGTATAAGTTGATTTAAAATATTAATTTTAATCGATAAAAAGTACTTTAAAAAATAGTATTAAATGAGTATGAGTAATTTACGGGTATTAATAAAAGACTTTGGGACTGATACAAATATTGTAATGAATTTTTAAAATATTAATTTTTAAATGATATTTATTTATACACGGATACGAATATTACGAAATAAGCAAGTATCCATTTATCACATTATTCAATCTTATCAATTCAATACAATTATAAGATAGATCTTGACCATTAAATTTTTATTATAATAATGATACCTTATTTAATTTAAGATGATATCTTATTTAAAATAATTCCTTATATGTGTGTTGAATGTATGCCGAGTATTATTTTTTTGTTTTAAGTTTCAATCTTATTAAAATTTCCTTTACGAATTTTTTAAAACTATAAAGTATATTTAAGTTTTAAAAATTAATTCATTATTAAATTATTTTCTTTAATTTTTTTTCATCGCATATTTTCTTCATTATTAATAGTTTTGAATTAATATTATTAGACCTAACATATTAATCATAATAATTTTAAATGAATTTATTCCGACATGATAATGAGGTAGAATATATTTTATATATTTAATCAAAAATTGTAAATTTATTCTATCATATTTTGTGATAGAATTATATTATATTTATTTTATATTTAATTAGTAATAGTATAAGTTGATTTAAAATATTAATTTTAATCGATAAAAAGTACTTTAAAAAATAGTATTAAATGAGTAAAAATAATTTACGGGTATTGATAAAAGACTTTGGGACTGATACAAATATTGTAATAAATTTTTAAAATATTAATTTTCAAATAATATTTATTTATACACGGATACGAGTATTACGAAATAAGCAAGTATCTTACATAATTAATTAACATAATTATTAATTATGTTAAATTTTTTTTAAATATGTATATGTAATCAACGGATATTGATAAATAGGTTTTGAGCGGGTATAAGTATCATAATATAATTTTTTAATGAAACGGATACTAATATAAGTAGTTTATATTTAAATGGATACGAGTACGTAATAATTAATTCATTATTAAAGTATTTTCTTCATTATTAATAAATTTGAACTAATATTATTAATCCTAAAATCTTAATAATTTTAATGAGTATTATCAACGGGTATTGATAAAGGGGTTTGAGAAGAGTATGAGTATCATAATATATTTTATATATGAAAAAATATTTTATATATTTATTTAGTAATAGTATAAGTTGATTTAAAATATTAATTTTAACCAATAAAAAAATACTTTAAAAAATAGTATTAAATGAGTATGAGTAATTTACAGGTATTGATAAAAGATTTTGGGACTGATACAAATATTGCAATGAATTTTTAAAATATTAATTTTTAAATGATATTTATTTATACACGGGTATGAGTATTATGAAATAAGTAAGTATCTTACATAATTAATAAACATAGTTATTTATTATGTTCAAAAAAATAATTTTAAATGGGTGTGTAATCAACGAGTATTGATAAACGAGTTTGGGACGGGTATGAGTGTCATAATATATTTTTTTAATAAAATGGGTACGAATATGAGTATTTTATATTTAAATTGATACGAGTACGTAACAATTAATTAATTATTAAACTATTTTCTTCATTATTAATAATTTTGAATTAATATTATTAGTCCTACCATATTAATAATATTACATGGATTGATAAACGGGTTTGAAATTATTCATTTATACATGGGTACGAGTATTACGAAATAAGCAAGTATCTTGCATAATTAATAAACATAATTATTTATTATTTTAAAAAATATATAATTATTATATAAAAATGCTCAATATTTACCAATTACTTTCTTTTGTTATATATTTAAAATACAATTTTTCTTAATCTTCTTACTGCTAAAAAGAAACATACTAACATGAATTAAGGGATTATATTATATAAAATTTTCAATTCAAATAAATTCTATGTGAAGATATACTTATTTTATAAAAAACGTAGAAATATAATGGTTTATCTAAAAGGCATTGCTTCTCCTCCTGTGGTTTAAATAAAATCAGAATACTTTAGTCCCGTGCAACACACAGGTTCAAACGCTAGTTATCACAAATGACAAACTCTCTTGTGAGACATTACATACACTACAAGAAAAAATTCCTTTAACCACATATTTTGTTATGTCATTTTAACATCAGTGTGATAATAAATATTGTATTGCTACATTATATTTTTAGGGGTGTTAATATGTTTCTTTAAAGACACTTAATAAAATGGTGTGTTGATATTTATCCTATCACCACACTTCAAAAGGAACACTTATCTATTGCTACACCTTTTTTACTACACAAAAAAGTGTCCTTATATGTACTCTTTAGTATCACTTTTGCTACACCTTTTTAGCACATAAGAAAAAGTGTCATTATAAGTACTATTTAGAGACACTTAAGAATACATGTGTAAATATATATTTTGTTACAATACACGATGAAAGATCACAAATTATTAAAATTTTATTTTATTTCTTTTCGTTGTTAAAATATTAAAATAGAAACCATTTATTTTATTAAAAAATTAAATTATTTTTTTAAATTTTTTATAATAAATAATTATTTTAATTAATTTAATGATTAAGAAAATAAAATTTATTTTTATTTTAATAATAAAATCTTATACTTTAAATTAATTATTTTTAAAATAATTAGTTATATATATTTCTATATAATTATATTTTATCTTATAAAATTAAATTTATACTATAATTTACTTAGTAATTTTAATTTTATTTTATTATACCTATTAAACTTATAATATAAAATTAATATTATTAAATTCAGTATAAAACTTAATTATGTATTCTATGTATATATATTATTTTTAATAAAATATTACAAGAATTACTTATATTTTAATGGCTTTCTGGCTTAAAATAAGAATCTAATACGACTGATATAGGATCTTTTTCTAAGAGAAAATACTTTTGATTTTTATTTTCTGTAATATTATTTTATTGTGACATTTAAAAGTGTATTAATAAGTTACATATCTTCACACTTTAAAGTATATTAATAAAAATAAATGTGATAATATGCATAATTCTTCACACTTTAAAGTGTGGTGATAGGAGTATTGTCCATCCCTACGGCAGAATGGACCACACAAAAAATCAATGTGGTGATAGGTAAAATGTAACACAAAAAATCAATGTGGTGATAGGTAAAATGTATTAATATATTATTTATTATTTTAATGTATTTATAAGCATTTTTTTGTAGTGATATATGAGACGTGCTAAAGTATGCTCATTATATAGATAAAGTATGTTTAATAATTATTAAAATATATATTTTCTAAAGTATGATAAATGATAAATTAAAGTATGATTTTAGAATGTTACAATTTATTATCGACATACTTTAACTATAAATAAATATACTTTACCTATATAATAAATATATTTTAGTAATGAGTCAACCGTCTCACAAAAAATTCGTCTTACAAGAGAGTACCTCATCACAAATAATTATAGTGCATAGGAGTAGTATTTTATTTTTATCCAATAACAAGGAAAGTCTTAAGTCACAAAGCAATAAAATATTTTTTTAATCAAATTTATCTATCTATACATATAATAAAAAAACTACATTAAAAAATTAAATATCTTAATTTACGTGTAAAATACAAACTTCAACGTTAATTCTGGATCGAGGGAGTAATTTGGTGATATTTTATTTTAAGAATACATTCAAAATTTGAAAGAGGGAGAAATTAGAATATGAGGTGGGATGTGAAATACTATTAAATAATCCTCCCTCCAATCTTGGGTAAATGTTACTATTTAATTTTTGCGGGCAGATTAAAGAATACTCCCTCCATCTCGGGAGGTATTTCACGTATTGATATACATGAAGTTTAAGAAAATTTTATTTTTTAATATACAAAGTAAGAGAGAATATAATATATTTTAGTTAATTTAATGAAAAAAATGTGTAAAGTTGTTGGGAGGTGTGAAAAAATGAGTATTATATTGTGATGTGTGTAAAAGTGAGTATTATTATAGTGTATTTTTTTTATCAATTTTAGTAAAAGTAAAGTGTGAAATACTTTGAGGAATGGATAAAAAAAGACTGTATGAAATACTTTGAAAGACGAAAGAAGTATTAATATTTTATACTCCATATAGTAAGTAGTTGTATTAATAGTGGATGATAAGCCAGGGTCCTTTTAAAAAAAAAGGGTAGGAAACTTTGAGTGATATACCCAATTTAATAAAATAAGCAACTTTCAACGGACGGATGAAGCATTGGAATCTGCTCCAATCTAACAAAATTTCAAATGAAAAAAAAGAAGTGGTAAGTAAGTGGTGCAACCGTGCAGGTTACATCGAAAAATCCAAAATACAGCGGCCCTTCACCGTACGGCGGCTTGAGTGAGATGCCGGTTGAACCGGCGGTCCGGTCCGATTAGAACCTTTATCCTGGGGTAAAAGCCGAAACATGGAATGAAAACAGTATTCTCTTACTGGATCGGGCCCAAACTCATATTAAGCCCAAATAAAATCTTATGAATGTAATATTCTCTTCGCCCAATTTTGTTCATTAAACCATTTTTCCAGAGCTGCTTCTCCAGCTCTACTGTTTGTCCGCACCGTACTGCATCATCAAAGGTATGTTTTTTTTTTCTTTCTTTATAATAATTCTCGCAATTACGGTATTGATGCTCTGCGTTATCTGATTCTGTTTCTGGATTTAAGCTTTTTTTGTTATGTTTATTTGAACTGGAATCTGTAGCTTATGTGGTTTATTGTATGGAAATGCCTCTTTTCTTTTCTTTTTTTTTTCTTTGATGTCATTTTTTTTTTTGGATTCTGACGATGGTGGTTTTGGGTGAAGTTTTCTGTAATAGTTAAACTTCTTTTGAGAAGAAAGAACAATGGCCAAGTATGTAAAATATCATGTGTTGTTATTTGTTAAGAGGTCTCACCCCATTTAAATTCTCTTTTTTAGAGATTGAAGACCAAACAAATCTTAATCTTTCCAAACAAAACGTTAGTGCAGTGTGGCAGCTAGGTTTTTGTTTTTCACGTCTTACTCTATCTTTCATGCAACTTTGGCTTAGCTTCCATTCATTTTTTGAGGAAGCAAAAAATTTAATCCTTGTATATGGGAGTTGTTGAACTATCGAGGGAGGAGCAAAATTGGGTTAGTTTCTTTTTTGATTTTTTTTTTCTGCCTGATTAGCAATTTAAGATTGTTTGAAGCAAAGATTTTTTGGGGGTAGTTTGTTTGAAAATAAAGATTCATGAGCAGGGAAATGGATAGGTTGTATTTCTGGCTTAAATTTTTGTGGGCTTAAAAAATGTAGATGCATATATATGTGCAGACATAGATCTCACAGTTAAATCTGCCTTTTCTTTGTTACATGTTAGTACTCTTTTGAGGCATAAATAGAAAATGGAGAACTCTAGTTCTACAGGTGAAGCGCAACACAATACTGAATTTCGATGCGTGCTGTGTGGATTTCCTATCAAAATACTCTATATTCAGTATTCCCCTGGAAACATTCGCCTCATGAAATGTGTAAATCATCATCTCCCTGAACTTATCTTACTTTAATTTGATTACTATGATGTGATAGATTTACTTTATCTTTGTTAGGGAAATTGTAAAGCTGTTGCTGACGAGTACATTGAGTGTGAAGTAATGGTAATTTTGACAAGAATAATAAGAAATTATAGTGTTTGATGTGTTTTATTTTTCTGTTTTTTGCTAATTTATCCATGTTGATTATAATGTTTAGATTCTCATCCTTGATCTAATTCTGCACAAGCCCAAAGCGTATAGACATTTGTTCTATAATTCATTTAGTAAATTGACTGCTAATTTTGAGGTATGTTAATCCTTGATTTCTTTTAATTTTTTCAATTATTAACTCTGCTTACAATGTTTGAATGTATGTTTGTTCTGCAGAGCTTATTGTGGAAGTTTGTCTTGGGATATTTTATTCTAGATCTCTGTATCTGGTGATAAAGTTTATAAATTATCATGTATTTCAAAATGCAATAATAATTTTTTTGTTGTATGTTTTCATGCTGTTAAATTTGATGTATCCTTATATCCTTAGCTGCTATAGACAAAATGTGGGTTTTCAGGATAAATGAAGGGGAAGATCCGTTGCCTATGAGTGTTACGTCATTGCTAATGGAATTTGGAAAGGTTTGATTGAAATATTATGATATACTTAATTTACTTTTAGAGTGTCGTTAATTTTGAAAAATTTAGACATTAATCTGCATTTTAATGTTGGTGCTGTTTAGATGTTGACAGGTGTCATCTTTGCAAACCTTGTTTTCCTCTGTGTGGCGTTTCATGCCTATAGGAAGTTCCTCAGTGCATCAACTAAATTTTATGGGTAAGTACATATGAGTTCTACTATTAATTAACTATCCTTTCTGAAGATAATTACTTCCAGCTTGATTGGTTGCCCATTTCTCTTTTGTTCATTCCATTTTTCCTTATGTATCTTGGAATTGCACTTTCCGTTTTGGTCCCTCCCAGTTTCAACTTCACACTTCCATAAAAGGAAAAAACACATAACCGCATCACTCCAACACACTTTATTTTCAAAATTGTCATTACCTATTTAACACATAACATACTTTATTATTTATTTATTACCCAAAAATACTAACTACCCTCAAAAGGAAGTCAAAGAGTGACTTTTATTAATATGTGTGCAAACAGTAAATGTGAAGTTGAATCCGGGATGGAGGGAGTATTTCTTTTTAAAGGAATAAGGTTTTCTTATCAGAATAAGATTTCTAGTCTTCCAATTTTACTTGGGAATTCATTTGATTGGTTAATGAGTTTTATTCTAGAGTTATCACTGATTTGCTACAGTTGGCCACCAATAATCGGAAAAGATAAAATCACTGCTTAATCATGATAATTTTGGAACTTATAAATGAATGTTGTATGAATGTGATAAAAAAAACATTTTGAACAAGTGTCTAGTTTGTATGTCTCATCCTTCTATCCCATTTCTGATTACTGTTTTTATCTTGTACTTTACAAAATGAGGTTACAGAACTTAATTACCATACCTGTTAACTCTACAGGTGGAAACATGTATTATTTACTGTCCTTGTTTCAAGTTTCTTCAAATTTTTTCTGTTGGCCATGACGGTATGTTTCTTGCACCAGCTTGGTCTTTTATAGTGAAAGAGCATCATGTATTATTTGTCCTTTAAGATTATTATAGTGCCTGCCCTATACTCCTATGAACTGATTTTCTTGTAATGCAAAATTTATGTTTTGTAGGTGTGGAAATTTCCTTTCTCTGTGATTGTAATCATCGACATTTTTGTCATAACGTCCAATACCGTGGCTATAAAAGGTGCGGATTATGAATTTAAATGGAATTATTGAATGATAATCCAAAAATACTCTATCCTGATGTGCACGAAATAATTTTGTTAACTTGAAATCACTTATATGTCGTGCAGAATTGCTTAATTAAACTGAAATGCACTACCTGAAGCTATCTTTTACACCGCAGTTTCATGTTCTGTTGCTTTAACATGCCACTTGGCATGACATCACTTGTTATGAGGCCTGTGTTTGGTAAAAAGCGAACAAGGAAGAAAGGATATTTATTTAGCATTTTTCTCTTATTACTTGCCATCGCAAGCCAGATTACATTATACATCTGTCCTCTAAATTTTAATTAAAAGACATCATCAATACACTTTTGAATTTGTTACCTGACCAAATGGCATCAGTATCATTCATATGAAATAACTTCACTTATATTCACTTCATTTTAATTATTGATTTTATATATTAAGTCTGCATAAGTGTGATAACATCCTCTAAAACAACCATTTAGAGAATATTTGGCTCGTTGAATTATTCTGCAGGAACCCTGTATATAGTAGAAAACTTGATGTCGTTTATTGAACTGCCTTTTCCAAATCTAAATAGGCATGAGAAGTCTCATAAAAGCTAAATGCTAAGGGGATATTTGTTTTGAGTTTTAGAATGAATATTTTCAATTGGTTTTCAAACCTAGTAGCTTTTGGAGTTCTGATGAATAATAATGATGTTGATTTTTAGATTTCAAAATTCCAAGCAAGAGTAATCTTTGTTCTTTAAGCTTGCAATTCCCAGAACTGATTTAAAGAACCCGAATAAGAAACATGATGTTCTTTTTGGATTTTAAAAACCAATTTTAGGTTCTGAAATTGCACATACATTTTACTCTTGGGATTTTCAAACCTGATGTTCAAAACCTTACCTTATGTAGCCATTTCAAACTTCATCAACACTGGTGTGTTAGTGCCCACCACTCTGTTCTTAGACATTTGATATGAGATAAAGTTATATTCTATATTATAAAAAAAAAAAATCTAAATCGAAAATCTTGAAAATTGGTTATCAAAACCTACTTAAACCTTTAAAGAACATCAAAAAGATATTGTATGCTGTAAGGAGTTATGATCATGCTTTGAAAATTTGATTTGAGTTCTTCTAATCTAGAACTACAAGGGTTGAGGTTGACTATGGAATCATCACCCCCTTAAACGCCATTATGTTTCCATCAGATATGCAATACACAGGTTATTATGTTGAGTTACAGAAAACCCTTATTAGTACTGATTGAAACTATCTTCTACTAGTGATAACCGACTCAGCGATGATGAGATGCTTGGCTGTTTGTGTTGTGGCACATGGTGTGAAGTTTTTAGCAAGTCGAAACAATCTGTTTCTAATTCAGAACTAAGCCACTAGAATTCAACAATGAATGGAGTGCTCACATAATCACTGAGTACAGTGTTTCTGTCCCTTTTCTTTTCTCCCTATATAATGTTTCTATTATAGAAAATGAAGGCATTTCGATTCACCTTTGTATACTTCTCACCTGATTTGATAATTATCTTTCTTATTTGTGTAGATATTTACTCGCTCCAGTCCAGCTGCATTCCGTTAAATAGAGGTCATTCTTCAACCTTGTAATGGTCAGTCCATTTTTTTTCCCTATATAATGTTTCTATTTTAGAAAATGGAAGTATTTTGATTTGCCTTTGTGTACTTCTCACCTGATTTGTTTATAATCTTTCTTATTTTTGTAGATATTTTACTCGCTCCAGTCCAGTTGCATTCCGTTGTACAGAGGTAATTCTTTAACCCTAATAGTGGCTGTAATTGTACTGCGTGGCGGATCATGGTCTGATAAAGGATACGGAAATAGAGTTCATGAAGCAATGAAAAAGGCTAATAAAGACGTGGAGTTGATCATGAGCCATGGAGTGGGCCATATCTTCTATATCAACAACATTGCAGTGGCTAAGAAGAAACTAAGGACTCTTTCAAGGGATCAAAGATTTCATCCACAAGTATTGAGTTTGACTATATATATATATATATATATATATATATATATATATATATATATATATATTTGAGCTAGTCTCATATGAACCGGGTTGTGGTTCCCTTTAATTTAAATCTAGTAATAGATAGAGTATAAAAGGATTAAAAGGGGGTCACAAGATTTACACGAGTGTTTGCTTATATATTTAAGTTGATTCATAAGCTTTTTTTTATAAATTTATTTTGGTGTTGGATTGAGATGGATTGCACTCATGTTTGAATTTATCATGAATTTTGGGTACTGGGAGATACCGTCAGAAAACAAGAGAGATAACACTGCATTTCTGTTGTCGCCTAGATTGCATCGGATGATAGCCAAGTTAATCCTTTTACAAAGATCTTACGGCATGATTAGTAGGTTGTAATTTATTAGGAATGTAATTGTAGGCACCTGAATTTTATTGCCTATTAAATAAAATATGTGGCAAATTAATGCAATAATTATCAATTAATTATTTATTTATTAAGGAATTTAAATAAATTAATTCCTAAAATAAATGAGTAAATAATTGATAATTAAGCCTTATCCAGTCCAGCAGGCTTAATTAAAGGAAAAAATTCCAACATATCTTTTAAAGGAGAAAATATCTCTCAAGTGATTATTTTCTCTACATATAAATAAGGGCCTTCAGTCCTCATTCCAGACACCAAAAACATCTGAAGACGCGCTTCTGAAGAGATCAAGAATACGAGCAGTGCTCCCTTGAGAAGTCAAGACTTAAGATCTTCAAGCATCTTCAAGTCAAGACTTAAGATCTTCAAGCATCTTCAAGTCAAGAACGGTCTGCGATCAGAGATCAAGATTCTAAGCCCCTCCGATCCGGCGTTCTTCCATCCAGCCGCCTCCGATCAGAGATCAAGGTTCTGAGCCCCTCCGATCCGGCGTTCTTCCATCCAACCGCCTCCGATCAGAGATCAAGGTTCTAAGCCCCTCCGATCCGGTATTTTTCCATCCAACCGCCTCCGATCAGAGATCAAGATTCTAAGCCCCTCCGATCCGGCGTTCTTCATATCAAATTCATCCAGCAGTCTCCGTGAAGTCAACGTTCTACCAAATTGAACAGCATTCTTCACAACAAATCTTCAAGTCAACGTTTTATCCGAACAAAGGCTCGACGCCTCCGGATAAATATTTTAAAGCTTCAAGTCAACCCCGAGCACGGACAAGCTTCATCCGAAGAACAGGCTTAGAAAGTTGATAAAGTCAAAGAAGTCAACTCAAGAGAGGAATCAGAGGATAGCTAGAAACTGTTTACTTAAATTCTCAAGTTTAATCCATCTCGGATTATCATTGTAATATCTTTTGTGTTTATTATTTTAATAAATACAAATTTTGTTGTTACAAATTTTGGCATGCCCAGTTGGACAGTTTCTACCTCTCATCTCCTCTCTTCGAAAGTTTGAAAGTACAAAGTATGGCTCCTCTCAGGATTGTCATAAGAAGATCTTCTACCTTGAAGCCTTCAGAGCTGTAGACTGAAAAGATTCAAAGAACAACTCCACTCAGGATTGCGATACGAAGGTCTACTGCCTCAAAACCTTCAGAGTTGCAAACTAAAGATGTTGAAGTAGTTATAAGGAGTATGTCTGAAGTCTCCTTAGAGACAAACCACGTAGTGGGGACTGTTCTCGATAAGCCAATGCACGACGTCAAAGATGGTGAAGAGGACTCTATCTGCCCAACTCCTCGATCCATAGAAAGTTTGGCGTATGACTCATTCATAGCCTGCGCCATGGCAACAAATGCTTCGTCTGTCGAAGAACAACTGGCAAGTTTGACTCAATCTGTTGCTGCACTCACCAAACAGAGCCAAGAACAAGGTCTGTTGATATCCAAACTGATGAAAAAGATGGAGATAACACAGATAAGTCATGTAAATGAGAAACGAGTTGAGGATGAAGACGAGGAGGAGGACTCCGCGAATCACCATCCATATGAAATAAATCCAGTTGAGGAAGTGATACAAATTTCAGCTGACGGAATGCTCTCTATGAATCAACTGAAGAATATCGTACTAGAGACGATAAAAGATAAGTTTAAAGGGAGCTCCAAATCTTCTGTTGCTTACAATAAGCCATATACGAAGAGAATTGACAACTTGAAGATGACAGTTGACTACCAGCCTCCTAAATTTCAACAATTCGATGGTAAAGGCAACCCAAGACAACACATAGCGCACTTTATCGAGACATGCAATGATGCTGGAACCTTTGATGATCACATGCTCAAACAATTTGTCCGCTCGCTGAAAGGAAATGCTTTTGATTGGTATATCGACTTGGAAGCTAACTCCATCGACAACTGGGGGCAAATGGAAAACGAGTTTCTCAATCGCTTCTACAGCACTCGAAGGACTGTTAGTATGATCGAATTGACTAACACTTGCCAGTGGAAAGAAGAGCCAGCACTCGATTATATTAATCGATGGAGAAATCTAAGCTTGAATTGCAAAGATCAATTGTCTGAAGTCTCTGCCATCAATATTTGCATTCAAGGGATGCAATGGAGTCTGCGATACATCCTTCAAGGGATTCAACCAAAGACTTTTGAAGAACTAGCTACAAGAGCTCATGATATGGAGTTAAGTATGACATCAAGTCATTTCGAATTGCCAAGCAACAACTCTTATGAATTTGAAGACATTTCACTTGATGAACCTCTCTAGGAGGAATCACATTCAAAGAAGCTGGTGTCAATAAAGATTCAAAGAAATGAAGTTAAAGTAAGAGAAAGTAATGCACCCGATGATTGGGGGCAATGAACTATTAACAAAGTCAATGCTCCTCGACACGAGCATAAACTGTCCACATGTTATACTCCTTGATACGAGTTAAAACTATCTAAAATTTCTCAAGCAATGCTCCTCGACACGAGCATAAACTGTCCACATGTTATACTCCTTGATACGAGTTAAAACTATCTAAAATTTCTCAAGCAATGCTCCTCGACACGAGCATAAACTGTCCACATGTTATACTCCTTGATACGAGTTAAAACTATCTAAAATTTCTCAAAGTCAATGCTCCTCGACACGAGCATAAACTGTCCACATGTTATACTCCTTGATACGAGTTAAAACTATCTAAAATTTCTCAAGCAATGCTTCCCGACACGAGCAAAAACTGTCCACATTATGCTCCTTAATATGAGTTAAAACTATCTAACTTAAATCAAATCTCCTTGAGAAGAGACGAAACTCTCTGCATGTTATGCTCTTTTGATACGAGCCTAAACTATCAAACTCAAATCAAATCTCCTTGAGAAGAGACGAAACTCTCTATATTTTACGCTCCTTGATACGAGTCTAAACTATCAAACTCAAATCAAATCTCCTTGAGAAGAGACGAAACTCTCTATATGTTATGCTCCTTGATACGAGCTTAAACTATCCCACTTAAATCAAATTTTCTTGAGAAGAAATGGAACTCTCTACATGTTACACTCCTTGATACGAGATTAAACTTTCCAACTCAAGTTCAAGACTCCTTGAGAAGAGTATAAACTGTCTACAAATCAAATTGAAGACTCATTGACACGAGTATAAATTGTCAGCAAATTCAAGTTCAAAGCTCTTTAACGCACGAGCATAAACTGCATGTTACTCCTGGCCCGCACGAGTATAAAATGTGTACGGTACCCCCTATTCAAATCAAATCATGTACTTTTGAACTACGTTATGACTTGATTCTCTGTGAAGAGGTACGTAGCCGCTTAGCACTTCACTAAGTTCAGTCATAATTCAGGCTATTCGTATCAAGTTGCTGAGACAAGCAATAAAATTCAGTCATGTTGATCAATAATGGAGTGTCGCAATTTGTTCACTTCAACACAAAGGCGTCCGTGAACAAAGTGCGAGGGGGCATTTGTAGGCACCTGAATTTTATTGTCTATTAAATAAAATATGTGGCAAATTAATGCAATAATTATCAATTAATTATTTATTTATTAAGGAATTTAAATAAATTAATTCCTAAAATAAATGAGTAAATAATTGATAATTAAGCCTTATCCAGTCCAGCAGACTTAATTAAAGGAAAAAAGCCCAACATATCTTTTAAAGGAGAAAATATCTCTCAAGTGGTTATTTTCTCTACATATAAATAAGGGCCTTCAGTCCTCATTCCAGACACCAAAAACATCTGAAGACGCGCTTCTGAAGAGATCAAGAATACGAGCAGTGCTCCCTTGAGAAGTCAAGACTTAAGATCTTCAAGCATCTTCAAGTCAAGACTTAAGATCTTCAAGCATCTTCAAGTCAAGAACGGTCTGCGATCAGAGATCAAGATTCTAAGCCCCTTCGATCCGACGTTCTTCCATCCAACCGCCTCCGATCAGAGATCAAGGTTCTGAGCCCCTCCGATCCGGCGTTCTTCCATCCAACCGCCTCTGATCAGAGATCAAGGTTCTAAGCCCCTCCGATCCGGCGTTTTTTCATCCAACCGCCTCCAATCAGAGATCAAGATTCTAAGCCCCTCCGATCCGGCGTTGTTCATATCAAATTCATCCAGCAGTCTCCGTGAAGTCAACGTTCTACCAAATTGAACAACATTCTTCACAACAAATCTTCAAGTCAACATTTTATCTGAACAAAGGCTCGACGCCTCCGGATAAATATTTTAAAGCTTCAAGTCAACCCCGAGCACGGACAAGCTTCATCCGAAGATCCGGCTTAGAAAGTTAATAAAGTTAAAGAAGTCAACTCAAGAGAGAAATCAGAGGATAGCTAGAAACTGTTTACTTAAATTCTCAAGTTTAATCCATCTCGGATTATCATTGTAATATCTTTTGTGTTTATTATTTTAATAAATACAAATTTTGTTGTTACAGTAATCACTATTCCTAATTACATTTCTAATGTCACGATTGATATGTTCAAGGAATGAGAATCCCGATTCCATTTGGAATCACCATTTTCTCAAACATGAGAATGGTGATTCATCCCACCCCCATGGTATTATCTATTCCAACACCATTTGAAATCAACTTTTTTATTTTATTTTTTCAAATTTATGTAGCTAAGAAATATAAAAAGTTGTAAATAATATTTTTTAATTTTTACCACATTAAATTAAATTATGTAATTACCAAAATTATAAATAAATTAATATTTTCTACTTAAAATGTAATATTAATTAAAAATATTGGTATTAAATCATTTAAAATCTAAATAAAAAAATTATATGCCCATCTCACTTAAAAATATAAAATTAAATTAAATTCTTAAAAATATAATAAAAAATTTATATTTATTCAAAATAAAAATTACTAAATTATTTATAAAAAATAATATTATTAATAAGATTGGATATATATATATGGAAAAATTACTATTAGATACACACTTTGTACCCCTAATTACTATTAGATACATTGATTTAAAATAATTACTATCACATACAAAATACTAAAGTAAAATACCAAATATAACCATAAACCCATAGACTTTTAAACCACAAACCCTAAACCCCACTCACCGCCGGACCGCCGGCGGCTGGTCACTGAAAAACTGCCGCTGGTCGTCGGCCGTCGAAAACCGCCGCCATCGAAAAACTATTTCGCCGGAGCTCCGTCGGCCGGCCGTCGAAACATTGCCAGACCGCCGGTCGGCCGCCGAAAAAGTTGCTGGACCGTCGCCGCTGGAGCTCTGCCGGACCACCTCCGGACCACCATACTTTTTTGCTGCACACACTTTTTTTACTGCACACACTGTTACTGCACACACTTTGCTGCACACGAACTTTTGCTGCACACAACATTTATGTGCAACACATTGTAGGGGTAATATTGGAATATCACTATATATTTTTGTAGTTAGTAGTAATATTTTTGTTTGTTTGTATCTCATAGTAATTAAGAGTTTTTTTGTGTTCCTAGTAGTAACTAAATATAAATTACTCCCTCCATCCGCTTTTAAGGTATCCATTTTACTATTTTTGGCATCAGCTTCAAAGGTATCCATTCCCCTATTTAGTAAAAAAATACACAATATGACCCATCACTTCCCTCTAATACAACTATCCACTTCATATATAATAATAATACTCCTTAATCCACGTGCAAAAAGCAAATGGATACCTTAGAATCGGACGGAGGGAGTATAATTCTTTTTGTAAGTTTAATATTTTTTAATATATAAATTTTTTATTTATATTTAATAATATAAAAATTATATTTTATATTTAGTTTAAGTTTTTTTAATTATATAATTATTAAAATATATAAAATCTTCATCGAGATTTTAACTATTTTTTTAACATATAGATATAAATGTTTTTTATTTATATTTTGATAATATTAAAATAATTAATTTTAATTTTTATATAATTATTAAAATAAATAAAATCTTTATTAATATTTTAATTAATTTAATGATTTTATATAAATTAATTTAGTATTATAAAAATATTGTTAATGAGATTAGAACAAATTAAGAAATATATTTTCCATTCCTTGAGTAATTCCTGAATCATACCAATCATTGTAAAAATCATTTTTAATCATTTTTTTCCATTTCTATTCCATTCATGAGTTAATTCCATTCCATCATTATTCCATTTAATCATACCAATCGAGCCGTTAAGGCGAAAGCTTTTGATGGTCATGTAGTGGGAGTGGTAACCAGATGCATGGCAGCGAATATGGCAGCATAATCTTTAAGTATAAGTGGGAGATTGTTGGATTGTATACTAAAAGTCTAGTCTTTTGTATGAATAATATTTTTTGACAATATTTGGAATAAGAGTCATGTGATCAAACGTTTGCAATTATCATATTGCAAAAGTCTATTTACTTTATACTGTAGATAATGTGGTATGCGGCGTCACATGGAGATCATATTATCGGCTCCTTATAAAGTATAAACAGATGTTCACAACCGAGATAGACGTGGACTATCTGTTGGTATGGTTGTAGTGTGATTTGGTATTAGTCTGTCTTGACTATAAAATTGCACTAGTGCACTTTGTGTATTGAACAGGACCGCATTGAGATCTTTCAATTTATACTGACTATATAATAGAACTTGATCTCTGTTATTATGGATGTTCTTACTCTTAATCCCTATACATAACCTCGACACGTAAGCCAGTATTTATTTCTTTGATTCATCAATAGATGAGATTTAATAGTTAAATCAATATGCTCGGTGAGTTGGTAGATGGTGCATTCTCTATGGTATGCTGTTGATTGTAGAAGGAATCTGTGTCTTAACGAAATTGGTTGATGATGTCCCCTTGAGGAGCTCATAATGATTATCATGTAAACCCTGCAGGTGGATTTATTCCGGCATGATAATAAGGTTGAGTGGTACTACTCTCGGTAAATATATTAATTAATGGAGTTGTCAGTAACTTAATTAATTAATGGGCATTGAATCTTAAATACGGGGAGATTAACTGGCTTATAATAAGAAGGAGCCCATGACATAATTTGGGATTAGGGTGGCAGTGCTACCTTCCCCTCATTATACAATTTCTCGTATCAGGTAGTACATGCTATCAATGTGTTTAATTGCCTTATGGGCTCGTGATTCCTTCAAGTTTGCAATTGCACCATTATTATCACAATAAATTGTGATAACCTTGGGCAAACTCAAAATCACATCTAAGTCTATTACGAAGTTTCTAGAACCATACAGATGCTTTGGATGCCACAGGGCTCCAATATTATCATTTTTCCATGGTGGAGTTCGAAATATATTTCTATATAACACTCCTCCATAGTATGGATCTACTTCAAAAATAAACACATAACCTTGAGGTGCATTTACTGTTGTCCCCATGATTTGAAAATCAGAATCTAAGTAACCGTCAAGAAGTAATGAATCAGTCCGGTAAGCTTACATATTATTTACAGTCCTCTTTAGGCACTTTAAATATGTCTTACACCACAATTCAACATTCTTGTTCTGGGTTACCTTGATGCTCACTAACTATGCCATTGGCAATACAGATATCCAATCTCGTGCATAGTATTCCATAGATTAAACTTCCTTATTGGCGAAGCATAGAGAACCGCTTTATCTATTTTATCTTCTTTTGTGTCTTAAGACACAAATCATTAGATAAAGTCATATGCTAAAATGAGTAAGGATTGTATCATTTCATGATGCTCTAGATAAGCCCAATATCCTATCTTGTGATCATTATGTCCATGATCGCAAGGATATATTTTGCTTCTCTTAAGTCCTTCATTTCATACCGCTTTATCAACCATACCCATAAGCTCGACAATACTCTTTCATTGTCTCCAATGAGTAAGATACCATCTACGTACATATAAGAAATATCACCACGTTTCCGTCACTCTTTCCAATACACAAGACCCATCCGAGCATTGATTAAAATCCATATTACTGGATTTCCTTATCAAAACGGATGTTCCATGATCTTGAAGCTTGCTTTAGTCCAACGATGGACACTTTTAAGCTTAAACTCAAAATGCTCTTAGCCCTTTGCAATAAATCAATCTTTTTGCTTCACATATATATTTTCTTCAAGACTTCCTATTAGGAATGACGTCTTGACATCTATTTGATGTACCTCATAATCAAAATGAGCAGCAACAGATAAAAGAGTCCAGATCAACTTAAACATAGCTTAAAGGTTTTCACCTTACTATATGATCCTCTTTTATTTTGTATGGCCACTTCCAATGTCCTTTACACCATTTAGTTGTCGTACAAGCTCCTAGATTTGATTTAGAATTCATAGATTTTATTTCAAAATTCATTGCAACTTACTAAGATTCTGCATTTTGATCTTGTAGTGCTTCATTATGTCCATGGGCCGATTTCATGTTTATTAGGGACCAAGTCTCACGACTCTCCCAAAATATAAATCTTTTCGGTTGTAAAACAACCCTTTCACTACGACAAGGTACTACAAGAAATTGTGTATCAGATGTGACACGCGATGCAATTTACTTGTGGTATATCCTCTTGTAGTCTTGGTACTTAAATTTGTGTTTCTCTTCTCACACCTTTAGAACAACTTATACATGGATTTGTAATTTATTACATAGTCCTTTAAAAAAATCTAGTGTTAGTGCTAACAATCATCCTCCAATCTTTTGGACTATTTATTAAACCACCCTTCATTTTTCTAGGATATCCCACAAACAGACAATCATCATACGACATGTTGTCTCCAGGGCATACCCATAAAATAAATTTAATAATTTCAAATAATTTATCATCCATCTAACATTTTCTATAAGAGTCTTATTCCTTCTTTCCATCACACTATTCTGCTGGGGTTTGCCCGGTGCAAACAACATGGGATTCAATCACAACTTCTAATTAATAGCTCCTAACTATCCTAAGAGGTACTTGCCACCACGATTAAATCGTAATGACTTGATATATTTTCCATGACGCTTCACCGCATCAGTCATGCACTTCTTGAATTTAATTATAGTACTCAGACTTGCAGTGCATCAAATAAATATATCTTGTTTCTAGAATAATTGTCAAACTAAGTGACAAATATTCATAACCACCTCTCGCCTGGACAGTTTTAGGACCGCACAAATCAGAATGAACCATTTCCAACATATCTTTACATGGCTCCATACCCCTTTTTGGCAATTTATCATATTCACTTCCAAGTAAGACTCACTTGTTTGACAGTTTCTACTTCCAATAAACCTAACGTTCCATCAGCTATCAACTTTTGAATCGTACTTAAGTAAAATGATTTAGTCTTAGATGCCAAATATATATTTAGTTCATCTCCGAAGGTTCCTTTCTCTTACTAAGTTTAGAAGAGGCGTTATTAATTACTCCCTTCGTCCTGGAAAACTTTTCACCTTTACTGTTCCACGTTGTTTAAGAAAAGTTGCACTTTTGATCAACTTTATTGACTTTGGAGGGTATTGTAGTATTTTTAGGTAATAAAAAAGTATAAAGTAATGATATGTGTGTGGAAAATGAGTGACAAATTTGAAATTAAATTAACTTTTGAGGTTGTTGAATAAAGTGGTATTTCCTTTTTGGGGGGAGAAAGGTTTTGTGGGACAAACAAATGAGAAAAGTGAGAAAAGTATTATGGGACAGAGGGAGTACTATTTATTGCATCGTGAGATAAACATGATTTAAGAGTGTACAAATTGTCACTATCGTACCACAACATATTATAGCTCCATCCTTCATTATAATGACCATGTCATTTAAATTAAATAGAGTATCCATCCGTAAATGCATAGAAACTGAAATGAAATTCTTTCTATGAAAAACGTACATTAAGACAATTTCTCATAATCAAACGTTTATTCCTATTATAAGATAGATAAAAAACTTCCACTGCAAAAGCCACTACTCTTGTAGCTTTACCCATGTATATAGTAATCTCATCCTCACTTAGTTATATACATTTAGTGATTCCAGTATCTACACACAACGTATCAGTAGAAGCCATCACTAATCATGCTTTAACAACTAGTGAACAAGATACTATCTTTGTTGACTTCTTTGATGAAAATGGCTTTCCTTCGCCACACGTTTTGTCAGAAGTTTTCCACTATATACAACCTCTTGTAATTTAGGTGAAACTTGCTCAAAACAACTAGGCAAAGTACGTAGAATAAAAATGACCCAGGTTTACCCTTCAATTTCTACTCCAAGTATTTCCAATTCATTCATCAAATTAACCCCTCTTGCCTTTCTAACTTACTCAAGTATCCGAAGAGTATCATGAGACCATCATATTTCTATGAACCTCTCACCTCTTCACTAAAGACTTTAATAGGCATCAGAAGGCATCCTTAGTGAGAACACATTTTAATTTTCTCAAGCAGTAAGAATTTAAAACCAAGATTCTTTTCTAATCATAAAATTTTGGACAAGTAAGTTTATTTTCTGTTAGTTAACAATAAGTGAAATAAACTATTTAAAAATTCAGAGAATCAAGTAAATAAATACGATGATCAAACTCTTCGAATTTAAATTTTATATTGATTCCCTCAAAAAAATATAAAATAATTTCACCGACATCTCAAGCACCATGAATTTGCATGCCACGTTAGTGTGGACGTATACAAACCCTAACATTCACAAGAGAAGATTTTACCCATTAATTCCATACGTCATAATCAACCTTATGACTCAATGATTAATAGTCGGTTGTTCTTTAGCCATGCAATTTAATAGCAGTGACTCCATTGGGGTGGATACATATTAATTGCACCTAAGCGTATACCATTATTTGATACTAAGTACGTTACCCAAGCTTGTGTGCCTTAGAGTTGGAGAAGTCCACACTCGCTCAAATAATTTCCTATAATCATCAATTATTAATTTGTACCAGTGATCCGCAAATAAAACTCATCCGTTGGGGAGGAAGACACTATAACCGACTCATAAGCTTACTTGCATCACATTACAAATAATAATTATTTCATGAAATTTATTCCAGTGATCCACAAATAAAACTCATCAGTTGTGGAGGAAGACACTATAATCGACTCATAAGATTACTTGCATCACTTAATAAATCAACAATGGAGGCCGTGAGATCTATGACCAATCCCTCTCCCACTTAGTTATTTAACAAGAGGGTTTTTGCAGGTATACAATATATACCAAATATAAAATACGCAAAGAAGTATGCTATTATTACGGAAAATACGACAGTAAATCAAATAGCACATGCTTCCAAATATATAATAATAATTGACAAAATAAAACAATTATAACAATTATATATAAGGAATTTTTTTTTTGCCAAAATTAGAATTGACTAGGTCAATGATGCGCGTTTTCTTTGCACGCAAAATTAATCTCCAAGTATTAAGGATATCAGTTGCAGCTTAAGCAAGCGACCAAGTCAAATATCGAACCCAAAGAATGACGTATTATCAATTTAATTATTTACTAAATTAATTAAGACGAAGGCAATAAAGTTTGAGGATTTAATCTAACAACTAAAATACTTAAATTAACTAACAAATAAAATTAAAGCACTTAGAAGAATACGAAATTGGATCAAGTAAGAGAATAGGTAGCTCTAGGGAAATCCAGTTTCACTCATTAATTTCCCTTTCGTGTGTTGATATCCGACTCTGCCTTATGGAATATGGATGCATCACTAAACCATGCATATCTACTCTATAGACACAAGTAAATATGCATGTAACACGCGTGAATAACCTCGGAGCAAGAGATATAATTTTACCCCCCTTTCTAGGTACTATCAGTATTAATTATTTCCCTGGCCAATTGGTACTCTAACTCGATATGATCTCCCTTTATAGGTACTATAAAATTATCCTCTTTATCCTTCTTAATAACCCAAATTCTATTCAATTAATAAGTATTTATATATGATAGTTCTAATGAAACTTCGGAGTCCCCTCACTTAGAATCATAACATGGAATCCTGTTCAGTGGTGAACGCACTCAATCTACAACCAAGATATATATTCAGACTCTATATACCAATTGAAGATACACAAAACGACCGTGTATATGGATTAAGAAAGTATAATCATATATAAAATAAATCCACAAGTAGTATTGT
This sequence comes from Pogostemon cablin, assembly GCA_023678885.1. Classification (NCBI taxonomy): domain Eukaryota; kingdom Viridiplantae; phylum Streptophyta; class Magnoliopsida; order Lamiales; family Lamiaceae; genus Pogostemon; species Pogostemon cablin. The sequence goes on from CM042995.1 coordinate 16,030,570, forward strand.
ACGGAGTTTACACACGAAAATTCAATTAATTCGTAAATACCTTCACAACCCTAGTTCTACCAGAAAGGCTCTAGCCCATGATGTTACGAAGAACAACCATTGGTGTTGGATAGATCTTACCCGGATGTCTGGAAAATTACAAGATAAATTAGGAAACGAAATAAACTCTAGATGCGGGAGTCGTCGCGTCCTTCTCTGCCTTGAATCCTTCTCTTGGTTCTCCTCTTGATTCTATAAACAAATTTTCAAAGTGATGGATGGATGGAGGAAAGGATGTGGATGATGGTTGGGGGGTGATCCCCCCTTGTGGGGTGGTGTAGGATGAATGTGGCTCCTCCTCACAATAAACAATGATGTAAAATATATATAGGTGTGAGAAGGGATATAAATAAGAAAATAAAATATATAGGTAAATCATGGAGGATTATGTGATAAGGAGATTAATTGTGCTCCAAGAAATAGACAATTTTCGGAAATTTTTGAAAATTCTCGGAAATTCTCGCTGCCATCTGCGCGACTTCACGACATTGAGCATAACTTCCTCGTCCAAACTTCAATTTTAGTGATTCTTATGCTTGCATGATCCTCTCATCCTTGGCTTTCTATCTACATAAAGAACTCTCAGAAACTCCAACATTTGAATATGTAACAAGTCATGCAAAGTGGAACATCCGTGTTGAACTGGAACAACTTGCGCGACGTCACCATTTTGATCATAACTTTCTCGTTTGGAATCCGATTGGGGTGTTCTTTATGCCAAAACGACCATCTCTTCTGTGGCTTTCCAACCATGTATGACACTACCAGTTTTGATATCCACAGAAATACAGAAAAATTATAAAATTTGGATGTGCGTTTTTCAGCATTCATGCACAAGTTGCACATTTTCTCCAACTTTGTACTTTTGATCCATTTTTCACCTAAAACACAATAAAACACCTCAAATGCACCTTTATCCTCAAATATAATGAATATAAGACCCTTGTGATAATATATAACAACAATTCTCATCAATAAGGTGTTAAATTGGACAATTAAACATGCTTATTTTCACTCTCATCAGTCAACTCTCTAAGCAATTAAAATGGGTGACTTGCTCAACAAGTTGGACAAAACTTGGGCCCCATCCAAACACCCCACACATGGATTCGCTGCAAACAGTAACCGCTCATTCACCTGTGCCATAACTGCCTTGCGAACACCACGAACAGCAGGCCTTTCCAGCATCTGCCACCAGAGAACTGCCTTTCTCTCAACTGCTGGTCGTTCAACGAAAATCCCAGACAACCGCCGATCATTCAGCCTTGCCTCGCCGGGTTCCAGCATCACTCAGCCTAATTCCCGCCGGTGGTCCGCTCTCAGCCTTGATTCCATGGCATGTGCAGCAAGTTTCCAGTGAGTTGCTGCCCTCCCACTGTCAGCCTGGTGCAAATTTTGCGACCACAAATCTCGCCGGGAAGACACAACAGCTGGTCGGACTGAAGATCAGTCCGCTCCCCAGCCTCAATTGTCGAAAAAACTCACTGTTCACAGCTACTTCCCGACGTGCCTGCACCTTCGCGACATCGCTGGTCAAGCTGTTAAGCAGCTTGCTTCCCAGATGCCATCACCATGTGAAGGTGATCCCAGCCACACCACCGCCAGCCTTATTTCCCCACAGCCAGTTCCACATGCTATCACGTCGATCATCGCCGCTAGCCTTATAGCCATGAGACCCGATCGTAAACTCCTGTGATCCGCTCGGGAAAAAAAATGAGAGACTCGATAGAACAAAGCCCTGGACTCGATTGGAACAGCGAGAGACCCGATCTGAATCATGACAGACCCCCTCGAATTCACGTCGGAACAGGCCCAAACTTTGTGTTACCTCGATCAGAAACAGCCTAGACTCGCTCAGAGTGGTAGCAGGCTTGCTCGGAAGATCCCATCGACTCGCCAGAAAAAACCACCAGACCCGCCCATCGCTGGCCCTTCCCTGAAATGCCGTTGAGACATCAATACCCACCGATCCTGCCACATGGTGGTGCCACCATCATGTCCTTCCGAACACGACCAGGTGACACCTTCATACAATCGGCGCTGGCGTGACTGTCCAGCAGCTCTCCGATAGTTGCGCCATCCACCATCATCGCGATGTGATTATGGTTTCGCTGTACATTGTGGCTGTCATCATGTGAGTTTTGTTGGTTGGGTGTCAACCAAAGTCCCACATCGGTTAGAAGTGGGGTTGGCGAGGGTTTATAATTGAGGTATGGACTCTCCCTAGCATGAGGCCTTTTGGGCGTGATGCCCAGAGTGGTAAAACCGTGCGGGCCAGTGGGCGGCCCAAAGCGGACAATATCATGCTAGTGGATTGAGTGGGCCCGGCTCCCTGGGCGGATAAACCCAACAAGTGGTATCAGAGCCAGGCCCCAAACTTAACCGGCCCAGCCCGTGGTTGGTGGGATGTTCGGACCTCAAACTGGATGGTCTAGCTGCGGGACTTTGTTTGAGGGGGAAATGTTGGTTGGGTGTCAACCAAAGTCCCACATCGATTAGAAGTGGGGATGGCGATGATTTATAAGTGTGAGAGAGTCTCTCCCTAGCATGAGGCCTTTTGAGCGTGATGCTCAGAGTGGTAAAACCGTGCGGGCCAGTGGGCGGCCCAAAGCGGACAATATCATGCTAGTGGATTGAGTGGGCCCGGCTCCGCTGGGCCAGATAAACCCAACAAAAGGTATCAGAGCCAGCCCCAGACTTAACCGGCCCAACCCGGGGTTGGTGGGATGTTCGGACCTCAAACTGGATGGTCTAGCTGCGGGACTTTGTTTGAGGGGGAAATGTTGGTTGGGTGTCAACCAAAGTCCCACATCGGTTAGAAGTGGGGATGGCGATAATTTATAAGTGTGAGAGAGTCTCTCCTTAGCATGAGGCCTTTTGGGCGTGATGCCCAGAGTGGTAAAACCGTGCGGGCCAGTGGGCGGCCCAAAGCGGACAATATCATGCTAGTGGATTGAGTGGGCCCAGCTCCCTGGGCGGATAAACCCAATAAGTGGTATCAGAGCCAGGCCCCAAACTTAACGGGCCCAGCCCGGGGTTGGTGGGATGTTCGGACCTCAAACTGGATGGTCTAACTGCAGGACTTTGTTTGAGGGGGAAATGTTGGTTGGATGTCAAGCAAAGTCCCACATCGGTTAGAAGTGGGGTTGACGAGGGGTTTATAAATGAGGGATGGACTCTCCCTAGCATGAGGCCTTTTGGGTGTGATGCCCAGAGTGGTAAAACCTTGCGGGCCAGTGGGCGGCCCAAAGCGGACAATATCATGCTAGTGGATTGAGTGGGCCCGGCTCCGCTGGGCCAGGATAAACCCAACAAGTGGTATCAGAGCGTGGTTGCTGCTCTGTGCCTTGTGGTGAATATGGAAACCAATACTAATAGAATGGTGAATCTCAATGGTTCTAATTATCATGTGTGGAAAGGCAAGATGGAGGATCTTCTTTATGTGAAAGATTATTATTTGCCTGTATTTGAAACTAAAAAGCCTGATGATAAAACAGATGAGCAATGGGCAATATTGCATCGTCAAGTATGTGGTTACATTAGGCAGTGGGTGGATGATAATGTATTGAACCATGTTAGTGGAGAAACACATGCACGAACATTGTGGAAAAAGTTGGAGGAACTGTATGCTAGAAAAACTGGGAATAACAAGTTATTTCTAATCAAGCAGTTGATGAATCTGAAATTCAAGGATAGCACTCCTATGACAGATCACTTGAATTCATTTCAGGGCATTATTAATCAATTGTCGGAAATGAATATCAAGTTTGAGGATGAAGTACAGGGCTTATGGCTTCTTGGTACATTGCCGAATTCATGGGAGACATTCAGGACATCTTTGTCTAATTCAGCCCCCAATGGTACCATTACAATGGATTTGGTTAAGGGCAGCGTTTTGAATGAGGAAATGAGGAGAAAATCGCAGGGCCCTTTACAGTAATCAGAGGTTTTGGTTACAGAGAAGAGGGGGAGAAGTAATAGTAGAGGTCCAACAGGCAAGCAAAAAGGCAGGAGGAGTAAATCCAACAGACATAGCAAGGTTGAGTGTTGGAATTGTAAAACTCCAGGACACATAGCAAGGTATTGCAGAAAACCCAAGCAAGATGATAAGAAAGAAAATGGAAAAGAAAAGAAGAATGAAGAAACGGAAGATAATGATCGAGTGTCTGCTGCAACAGGTGATTTTCTTATCTTTCGTGATTATGAAGTTGTCAATCTTGCATATGGTGAAAGCAGTTGGGTGGTTGATAGTGGGGCATCCATACATGCCACATCTCGTAGAGATATGTTCACATCCTACATGTCAGGTGACTATGGTAATGTTAGGATGGGTGATGATGGCTTAGCTAAAGCCATTGGCGTTGGAGATGTATGTTTGAGAACTAGTAATGGTGCTACACTAGTTTTGAGAAATGTGAAGCACGTGCCTGATCTTCGATTTAACTTGATATCTGTTGGGAGACTTGATGATGAAGGTTTCTGCAGTGTGTTCTTCGATGGTCAGTGGAAGCTTACAAGAGGTTCTTTAGTTGTTGCTAAAGGTCAAAAACACTCCTCATTGTACTTGATGCAAGCAAAGTTACTTGATGGCTCTATTAATGCAGTTAAGAATGAGGGGATAGTTGAGTTGTGGCACAGCAGACTCAGTCATATCAGTGAAAAGGGATTGAAGATTTTAGAGAAGAGAAATCTCATTCCAGACTTGAAGAATGCATCTTTAAGGAAGTGCTCTCACTGTTTGGTGGGAAAGCAAACTCGAGTTGCTTTCAAGATCTCAACTCCTACCAGAGCATCAGGTATACTCGATTTAATTTATTCTGATGTTTGTGGTACTATGAAAACAAGAACTCTTGGTGGTGCTTTATATTTTGTTACTTTTATAGATGATCACTCAAGAAAGACCTGGATCTACACATTGAAGACGAAAGATCAGGTGCTCGATGCATTCAAGCAGTTTCATGCCTTAGTTGAGAGACAGACTGGGAAGAAGTTGAAATGCATCAGATCGGATAATGGAGGGGAATACATTGGTCCTTTTGATGAGTATTGCAGAGAGCAAGGTATTCGACATCAAAAGACTCCTCCAAAGACTCATCAGTTGAATGGTCTTGCAGAAAGGATGAACAGAACATTGGTCGAGAGAGTAAGATGTCTGCTATCAGAAGCAGGATTGTCTTCATCATTTTGGGGTGAGGCTCTGAGTACTGTTGTACATGTTTTAAATCTTACTCCGTGTGTTCCTTTAGACTTTGATGTTCCAGATAGAGTCTGGTCAGGAAAAGATGTTTCATATAATCATTTACGGGTCTTTGGATGTAAGGCATTTGTGCATATTCCCAAAGATGAGAGGTCTAAGTTGGATATGAAGACTCGACAGTGTGTGTTTCTTGGTTATGGCCAAGATGATTTTGGTTACAGACTTTATGATCCCGTGGAGAAGAAGCTTGTCAGAAGTCGGGATGTTGTGTTTGTTGAGGATCAAACCATAAGAGACATTGAGAAGACGGATAGCTCAGTTTCTACACCTAGTGATGACTTGATTGACTTGGAAATTGTTCCTCACAGTCAAGGTCAAGTAGAAGCTGAAGAGGAGAATCAGGATCAGCCTGATTTCGGTAATGATGAGCATGTCGATCATCCTTTGCATGATGAAGATGATATCGATCAGCCGCAATCACCTGATGTTCCAGAACATGAGGTTCAAGAACCACCTAGAAGAAGTAATAGAGCTCGTGTACCTTCTAGGATGTATTCTCCTAATCAGTATGTGCTCTTGACCGACGGGGGAGAGCCTGAATGCTATGGAGAAGCAGTTCGTGGAGAACACAGGAATGAATGGTTGGAAGGAATGCAAGATGAGATGAAGTCCTTGCATGAAAATGACACATTTGATCTGGTGAAACTACCAAAGGGGAAGCATGCTTTGAAGAACAAGTGGGTGTACAGGATAAAACAAGATGAGCACACCTCAAAGCCTCGATTCAAAGCTAGATTGGTTGTTAAAGGTTTCAGTCAGAAAGAGGGAGTTGATTTTGAAGAAATTTTCTCTCCGGTTGTCAAAATGTCTTCTATCCGTTTTGTGCTTGGTTTGGCTGCTAGTCTTGACTTGGAAATTGAGCAGATGGACGTCAAAACTGCTTTTCTTCATGGTGAGCTAGATAAAGAGATTTACATGGTGCAACCTGAAGGTTTCAAGGTGAAGGGAAAAGAAGACCATGTATGCAAACTGAAGAAAAGTCTCTACGGTTTGAAGCAAGCACCTAGATTGTGGTATCAGAAATTTGAGTCAGTTATGGGGGAGCAAGGCTACCAGAAGACTATTTCTGATCATTGTGTGTTTGTTCAGAAGTTCTCGGATGATGATTTTATTATATTATTGCTATATGTTGATGATATATTGATTGTTGGCAGGAATGTTTCAAAAATTGACAGGTTGAAGAAACAGTTGAGCAGATCCTTTGCCATGAAGGATTTGGGGCCAATAAAGAAAATCCTTGGTATCAACATCACCCGAGATAGAGCAAACAAGAAGTTGCACTTGTCACAGGAGAAGTATATTGAGAAAGTGCTTGAGAAATTCAATATGAGCAAAGCTAAAGTGGTTAGTTCTCCTGCTGCCACTCATTTTAAGCTTGGTGCTCATCATAGTCCTTCAACCGATGAAGAGAAGGAAGCAATGAGAAGAGTCCCATATGCTTCAGCTGTGGGAAGCTTGATGTATGCAATGGTGTGTACGAGGCCTGACATAGCTCATGCAGTTGGTGTTGTTAGCCGTTATTTGTCTAATCCGGGAAAGGAGCATTGGAATGCTGTGAAGTGGATAATGAGGTATCTACGAGGTACGTCTAGTTTGAGACTCACCTTTGGAGGTGGGAAGCCCGAGTTAGTTGGCTATACCGATTCAGATATGGGATCTGATGTGGACACCAGAAAGTCGATTTCTGCTTACCTAGTAACATTCGCAGGTGGCGCTGTGTCATGGCAATCAAGATTGCAAAAGTGTGTTGCACTCTCCACAACAGAATCAGAGTACATTGCTGCAACGGAAGCATGTAAAGAGGTGTTATGGTTCAAAAGGTTTATGGAGGAGATTGGATTGAAGCAACAGAGGTATGTAGTATTTTGTGATAGTCAGAGTGCTATCCATCTCAGTAAGAATGCTGCATTTCATTCAAGATCAAAGCATATTCACGTGAGATATCATTGGATGAGGGATGTCATCAATGATAAGTTGCTTGAACTTGAAAAGATTCATACAGATGATAATGGTGCTGACATGATGACGAAGGCATTGCCTAGAGAGAAGCTCGAGGTATGTCGTGTGATAGCCGGAATGGCTAGTCTCTCCACATAATCGGAAAGGGGGAGATTTGTTGGGTTGGGTTTCCAAATATGTAAAGAGCCCAAATCCATTCTGGCCCAACATCACATTTTGGCCCATCATCACTTTGGCAGTAGAATAGGCTGTGTGTGTTCAGGTGGAAACATACACTCCAAAAACGAGAGCAAGAAGAAAAACGAGGGCAAAAAGAGGAGAGAAACATCAGAACAGTGCAGAAGCAATAACTGGAGTTTCAACCGTCGGATCGAGCTGAAATTTTGTCAGTACGTTCGGAACTCGTGGAGGTACATTCTGAACGGTGAAGATCGTGTTTGGAGCTTTGGGTTGATGGGAATACGCCGAAGACAGAAGCAGATTTTTGGGCGATTCTGTTCTGCGCAGTCGAGGGGAAAAGGCCGTTTCTCACAAACTAACCGTTGGATCGAGCTGTAATTTGGATAGCACGTTCAGGACTCACAGAGGTTGATTCTGGATGGTGGAGATCGGATTCTGAGGGTCCTACAGTTGCGAACTCAGAACGTCAGTTGGTGTAGTTTGGTGAGGGCTTTCTAATCTCGTTGTTTGTTATCAAGTATTGATTGTCTTGATACGTTTGTGATAGTTCGTCTGTGGTGGCAGATTGTAACTCTTGAACTTTGGTCTCATAGTGAAGTTTTTGGTGGGCTTCGGTCCCGTGGTTTTTTACCTTCTCACATTGAGGAGGTTTTCCACGTTAAATTGCTTGTGTCGTGCGTTATTGATTGCTTGTTTTATCGTGCATATTATTATTAGGATTGTTTCATGCTAGATTCATACAAGAGAGGGATAATTGATCATTCCGCTGCGTAGACGAATAGTTTATTATTTGATTATTCGTGTGTTTATCCCAACAAAGTGGTGTCAACCAAAGTCCCACATCGGTTAGAAGTGGGGTTGGCGAGGGGTTTATAATTGAGGGATGGACTCTCCCTAGCATGAGGCCTTTTGGGCGTTATGCCCAGAGCGGTAAAACCGTGCGGGCCAGTGGGCGGCCCAAAGCGGACAATATCATGCAAGTGGATTGAGTGGGCCCGGCTCCCTGGGCGGATAAACCCAACAAGTTTCACTAACCCAAGGCATGTCCGACCAGCACCCATTGCCTGCCTGACCACGAAGTCGTGCAGTGTGTGCTGTCGCGGCTCTTTCACGTCAACTCCATCGTTCAGCCTCTGTCAACCAACCCCATATTGATGTTCATCACCGAAAGCATCGACAAAAGTATATAGGGTTTTATCTACGCTGTCGCCGTCTGGAACCCTAGCGATGAGAAACAACCATGCTTGTTGTTCCACCAATAGTAAGATCACGTCGCCCATTCTTTCAGCGCTCAACAATCCGCCAATGGTGCAGCAGCCCCATCCTCCAAAGATACCGTCGATGGTAGTGTGAGTGTGGTGTACAATTAGGGTTTTCATCAACATTCAAGTTCTAAACCCTAATATCACATTTTCCACTCAAACCCTTGTCCAACGTGTCACGTTTAGCCATAGAACCTATGCTCTGATACCAATTATTGGCGTTTGGATTTTTTGGTTAACGTGAACCATTAGGGTTCCATGCAATTCTATTGCAGCGGAAGCATAAGAGCAGAATTGAATTACCTTTCACCGGGTTTGATGTAGTGGTTGATCATCAGCAGCAAGAACAAATGACCTTCCGATCTTCTGTTGTATTCCAAAGCCACGTCTTGAAGTTGTGTGGGCAACGATCTACAGGACGATCTCAATTTGCAGTTCTCACTTGTTTCTAACGATTTTGGCATGTGAAAAATTATGTATCCGGACTACTGAGATTGACTATTTATAGGCTACAACATGGACCAAGAGGAGAAATTAGGGTTTGGGCCTCCCATTGGGCTTAAGCATATAAGTTTAGCCCAAAACTTATACTTAAGTCCAATAATAATAAATTAGTCCACTAAAGAAATATTTGCACTGCCACCCTAATCCCAATTTACGTTATGGGCTCCTTCTTATTATGAGCCCGTTAATCTCCCCGTGTTTAAGATCAATGCTCATTAATTAATTAAGTTACTGACAAATCTATTAATTAATATATTTACCGAGAAGTACCACTCAACCTTATTATTGATGCGCGTTTTCTTTGCATGCAAAATTAATCCCCAAGTATTAAGGATATCAGTTGCAGCTTAAACAAGCGACCAAGTGAATTATCGAACCCAAAGGACGACGTATTATCAATTTAATTATTTACTACATTAATTAAGACAAGTTGGCAATAAAGTATTAAACTACTAAATAATTAATTTAAATAACAAATAAAATAAAAGTACTAGAAGAATATGAAAGTGGATCAAGTAGGAGAATAGGAAGCTCTAGGAAAATCCAGTTTCACTCATTAATTTTCCTTCCGTGTATTGATATCCGACTCTACCTTGTGGAATATGGACGCATCACTAAACCATGCATATCTACTTTATAGACACAAGTAAACACGCGTGTAACACGTGTGAATAACCTCGGAGCAAGAGATATAATTCCACCCCCCTTTCTAGGTACTATCAGTATCAATTATTTTCCTAGTCAATTGGTACTCTAACCTGATATGATCTCCCTTATAGGTACTACAAAATTATCCTCTTTATCCTATTTAATAACCTGAATTCAATTCAATTAATTAGTATTCATATATGATAGTTCTAATGAAACTTCGAAATCCCCTCACTTAGAATCATAACATGGAATCCTATTCAGCGGTGAACGCACTCAATCTACAACCAAGATATATATTCAGACTCTATATACTAATTAAAGATGCACAAAACGATCGTGGAGTTTACACACGAAAGTTCAATTAATTCGTAAAAACCTTCACAACCCTAGTTCTACAAAAAAAGCTCTAGCCCATGATGTTACGAAGAACAATCATGGGTGTTGGATAGATCTTACCCGGATGTCTGGAAAATTACAAGATAAATTAGGAAAAGAAATAAACCCTAGATTTGGGAGTCGTCACGTCCTTCTCCGTCTTGAATCCTCCTCTTGGTTCTCCTCTTGATTCCACAAACGAATCTTCAAAGTGATGAAGGGATGGATGGAGGAAAGGATGTGGATGATGGTTGGGCCGTTGGGGGGTGGTCCTCCTTTGTGGGGTGTAGTATTGTGTTGTGGTTCTCTCCAATCCAATATAATCTCTATTCTAATGAATAATGATGTGATCTACATCCCCTTTTATACTTGTGAGCTCTCCTTATGGACCTTGGATGAGCTTTTTCTTAAAAAACACGAAAATACATGCAATGGGATGTAAAACACGCGACACACACTGAGTGGTGTAAAAACATGCACAAATTCAGAAATTCTCGGAAATTCTCACTGGTAGCTGCGCAACTTCACGATTTTGAGCATAACTTCCTCTTCAAAACTCCGATTTGAGTGATTCTTACGCTCACGCGATACTCTCTTCCTTGGCTTCTATCCATATAAAGAAATCACAGAAAATCAAACATTTGAATATGTAACAAGTCATGCAAAGTGGAATAGTCGTGCTGAACAAGAACATCTTGCGCGACGTCACCATTTGGAACATACCTTTTTCGTTTGAATTCCGATTGAGGTGTTCCTTATGCCAAAACGATCATCTCTTCTGTGCCTTTCCAACCATGTGTCACACTTCTAGTTTAGAGCCCTACACAAACATAGAAAAATTGTACAAGTTGGATGTGCGTTTTTCAGTATTCAATGCACAAGTTGCACATTTTCTCTAACTTTGCACTTTTGATCCCTTTTCTACCTAAAACACAATAAAACACCTCAAGTGTAATTTTTTCTCAAATACATTGAATATAAGACACTTTTGCTAATATATAACAATAATTCTCATAAAAAAGGTGTTAAATTGGATACTCAAACAAGCTAATTTCCACTCTCAACAATCCCCCAAACTTACCCGTTGCTCGTCCCGAGGCAACAGAATAAAAATAAAGAGAGAGAGTATGAAAATTAGCGGGGACACAAGGACTATACCCCATTTAAATGCAATTGTCCTCAACTTAGGTCATGCAACTCTCATTACATGTAATAATCAATTCATAGCTTACAAGATAAGACAATCATCACCAATTCAAATGCTCCATTGACATGTTCTCACAGGAAGTATATATCACTTGCACTCAAGTGTAAAAGATGTACACTTATGGGTTAAGGTGTTTACGCTCAGATTCAATTCAAGTACATGCGTAACTATAAGCTTGCCAAACGTCTCAAACTCTCCACCACTTAAAATATGATTCGACAATGAGATCAAAAAGGACTTTCATTAGGATGTAATATTGGCTCTTTGGTAAGGGTAAGAAATATCTGGATAAAGTAACTCAATTAGTAGAGAATTAAAACTGGAGATCTTTTGTACGCAGATTTTTTTCACTTCAAGGCTATCCAGCTTCATGCTTTTCTAATTTTCTTTTTTCTCCTTTCCTTCAAGCTCAACATTTTTTCCTTCTTTTCTTTTTTTCTCGAGGTACTAGTTTCGGGCACTACCTCTAATATCTTGGGGTTCCAGTTTCGGGCACTACCCCTAAAAAACTTATTTTTAAGCTCATAATCACTTGTACAACTCCAAATATTTTATTCATTCCAAACTCCATCAAAATCAACTTCACACACTTTGACAGCATTTAATTCTCCACTAAATATAGGAATTTAAGGCTCAAATAGGATATCAAAGAGGCTATCTTCATAGGTTGCCAAAGAAATAAGGCTTTTAGGCTCAACGGGGCTAACTACGGATAAGCATCATTTGGTAAGAAATTATTTGACTAAGTGACTCATAAATTCAAGGATGTCCTTAGATCATTTTCCATCATCTAACACACATTTAGTTTCAAGTAAGATAAGAGGCAAGTTCTAGAATACACGCACAAGAATGATACTTACCAGAAAGAAATATCAGGTGATTATGTAACATGATCAACGATGCTCAAAATCTCACATGGGTTTTTAACAAGTAACAAAGCACTTTTCATGGTAAGCAATATCCTACAACTACACATAGAACTTTATATCGCAATATAACTCAAGTAAACTTCCTTCATCAATTTTAAGAGCATATGAATTTTAGGCACAATTTAAAAATATAAGCTCATAAGGATAACAAGCATAAACTCAATCCTTTCACTCCTATAAATTAAAAGCACACATAAAAATAAGAATAAGGAAATAAGGGCACCTGATTTTTCTTCAACAGACGCACGAGCTCCTCGAGTTGAAGCCTCAATGTAGAACTTGTCTTGCCACCTAGTTACCCTTTTCTATCATCAAAGCTCAAGCACACTCATCATCACAAGATTCATCAATAATAAAATAGGAGAACTCTAAGAACGACTCAATTGACTATCTAATCGACTCCACACACTAGAAATACCACTGAACACTAGGCAAATTGCAAAAAATCGACACATCAAAATCGATTAAAGTTTCAACATACCACAAAAAATCAACTCTCCTAGCAAACATTACAAAGAAAAGATTATACTCTTGGTGCTACAATGAGGTAATAACATCACAACCCCCCAAACTTAGTAAAAAGGTAAGTTGAAACTAAGTTTGCAAAGAGATGTAATTGCCGATTAGTAAGCACCTTAAATATAAAAATTTCTTACTCACACGAAAAAAATAAAATAATAAAATGGAAGGGCAAACCCCCAACATGCGCTCATGTTTAACGTCGAAGATTCACGACGGTAGAGGACGGTCTTCTCGCATCCTCACCTTCAAATATTTTTTTCCCTCTTCTTGTCTACACTCAACACCTCACCTTTCTTGGTAACAAGTATACGATCCTTGGAATTTCCTTCCTCCCATGGTTGTCTAGACACCTCCTTGTCAATTTTCCACTCAAATTCAGAATCATCTGTCCTTTTAAAATCAAGATTAAACAAGTTAGAAACCACATCTATGCTCTTGCATGATTGAGTCTCCATGGACATCTTCATTGCATGATCAAGAGAGAAAATCACATCTTCATTGTCCATTTACAGTCTAAGCTTTTCTTCTTGCTCTTATGATGGTACTGGAGTGTTGTGAACAACAAGTGTAGCATTCGGTATCGAAACGGGCACTGAACTGTGTTGCTTAATCTCAGCTCGATTAAAAGGGATTGGTCGAGCAGATGGGTTTTGGTCAAGCAACTTGCCTGATCGTGGGCTCTCGTCCCCCTGCCGTTGTTCGACCTCTGTTCGACCAGGGTGATCTGGTTGAGCGGGAGAGTGTAAGTCGAACGGATTGGCATAAAATAGAGCATCAGGATTCTATCTTTCTAGAACTCGTTCGACCACCGTTCGACTATCAGGTCTGGTTGAACGACATAAGCTTGGTCTAACGGGAGTCCTATCTTCTTTGTTTCCATCCGCCGACTTCATCGGACCTTCATACGACATCCCGGACCTCAATGTGATGGCATTATTCTCCAACGTTTGTGTCAATTGATTCATATTCGCGGTCATCTGCCCCATAATCAAAGTTAGGTCCTTCAACTGCTTAGATAAATTGCATGATCAACATTCATGGTATCCTCAAGACGATCAATCCTTGCATCATTCTCAGCCATGTATTGATTGAAGGTATCTTCAATACTCTTCACTTTGTGCTGCTGCATACTAGAAACCCATAGTGTCAACTCTGAAATCTGCCTCTGCCGGGACTCTAATAGCTTGTTGATGTTAGCTAAACTAGAGACGATCTCATTATCCCTATTCGGCTTCACCACTTGATGTTCAACCTGTGCCACATTGCCAAGTACATATGATCCTCTTACTCTTTTCATAGGCCAGTCACGTGAATTTATGGACATGTCTTCAAATAACTTTTTTGCTTCAAGTGCTGTCTTAGATAACAGCGCTCCTCTTGATGATGCATCAATAAAAATACGCGACTCACAATTCAATTCATAGTAGAAGATACTTATATACTGAGCTTTAGACATTCTATGCTGTGGGCACCTCCTGAGCATGTCTTTAAACCTGTCCCACGCCTCATAAAATTTCTCACCCTGATTCATAACTAATTGAGTGATCTCTTTCTTCATTATTAAGATCCTTGAGGGTGACATGTATCTCTCCAAGAACTTCTACTGCAGTTGGTCCCATGTAGTGCAGTCTGTGTCCTCAAGAGTCTCATACCAAGCTTCTGCTCTATCAATCAAAGAGAACTTGAATAAGGCGATCCGTGATAAGTCATAATTTTACCATATTATTTTAGATGAATTCATATATATTTTATGTGAGTTTTGATTATTTTATATTAATTACGACTTATTTCTATTTCACACATTATATTTTAATTATTTTAATTCTTATCTAAACAGGCCAAAAATAAGAGAAATTGTACCGTCACCATAATTTATTTTGTATGACTGTTACAATAATCTTAATTGCTGGAAATAAGGAAGAGTTGACCAAGTAAATTAGGAAGAGATTTGATTTGAAGAGATAAAGAAACTTACTAAAAAGATTGGAGATGCAATGAACCTGGACACTCTTTAAGAAGGAAAGAAATCAATTAGATTTCTTGGAGACAAGAAGATAAATAAGGAGAGAATATACATCCGGGATTTCACACACGCATACACGTTGAGAGCAGATTGGGAATGCAACCATTGGGGGAAGAGCTCCACCATCAAGAACAATATCGGTTCTTTTGTTCTTTATTTTTAATTTTATAGTTTTAATTATATGATTTGTTTTCTTGTCCAAGGATATTGTGAATCTCCGTTGATTAATTTCATGTTTGTATGGTATAGCAGCCTTTCCGAGCGAGCCTCTGGGATCTCCTGTAAACCCCCCATGATGTGGTAAAGGGAGGGTATTAGGGGGGAAGCAGTGAGTGGAGATTCCCCTGCAGAGAGCCGAATGAGGGGAGACCTTCACGTCCGGTTCGGAGGGCGGGGATATCCCGACCCTACTATCATTATGCCTTTGCAATATTACTTGGTTCAACTCTATTTATGACCTTTTCTCGTATGTTGGACTCTCTATCTTCTTGGGTAGATAATAGTTCGTCTTTATTTGGATAGTGAGTTTTTTTATAATAATAAGTCAAGTCAAGAATAATAATCGAACAGGAGGAGCTTGCCAGGATGGCTTGGTAAGCAAGCAATCCGTTATGTAGGCGTAAACTCCCAGTTCTTTCTCTTCTTTCTTTTTTAGTTTAGTGACATTTCATCAAAAGAATTGTCCAAGATTGCTAGATCGAACACGCAACGCGCATAGTAAACAGTTCAAGATCGGGTTGTATCCTCTTCAATATTTCTACTACTTTGCCTCCCTCTGCGCCAACCGCTTGAATGCAGATTGCCTAGTTCCTGCTAATAAACTAAGTTGCTCACTCAGAGTCAGGGGCAAAGGCCACCGCTCCAACAAGACCAGCAGAAGCAGCAGACAGGTCCTTTAACTGCTACAGCTATCAAAGTAGACTCTTCTAGTTGGCTTCTCAACCGATCTTTGCAAAGAAAAGAAAGGTGCCCTCCCTTTTGGGTATTATATCTACATTCGTTCATACACAGATTGTTGCCCTAATGTAACTTCCTTTTCCTTCGCTAGCCTTGGGGCTTAGTTACTTAATTAAGAGTTATCCCCCCTAGCCTATGAAAGCATTCCCATAGCTCTATGCCTACAGCGTAAATGAGTTAGGAACTAGAGTGAACACCAGGGAATTTCCTTATTAATAGAGTAAGGGCAAAGGCAAGTCTTCCCATTCCTGGACCATTAGTTGCTTCCTCAAAAATAGATTGGATCCTCATTTCTTTCACTCTGGGTTTCTTCAACAATAGTGGATGCTACCTGTAAAAAGAGAAAGAAGCAGTTATGCCATTCGCCACCTTCCTTCGCCCTAGTACTGGGATAAAGAACTCCTCTATCTATGCTAATGGTTCCGTTGTCATACTATATTCTACCCTCGACATACTCTACCCTGTGGATTGGCATCCCCAAGATCTTATCAGATACAAAAAGCTTTGGAGCGGCTTCTCTGCCTTTTCCACGCTTTCCCAGTGTCCTTCGCTTGACCCATGTACTAGTTGTAGCTTTTCGATTATGTTATGAGAGGACTGTCTCCTTTCTTTTGGAGTGGGAAATCGATGAAATGTCCAAGTTGCGAGATCGAGAATGATTTTAAAGGAATTAAGGGAGGGGTCACCAGAAGTTCATTTTCGACGTCCTAATTCGGTACACAGGAATCGCTAGAAAACAAGTAGAGTTAAGGTCGCTTCGGAAAGCAAGCAGAGCTGTAGTGGGGTCAAGGATGATCCATTCCGCCTTTGAGCCTCTTCATTCGAGGTGGAGATGGATCGATCCAGTCTGTCTTGTGAAATCCAGTTCAAAGGAAGGGGTCATCCTCATCAAAGAGTTCGGGAGCTTTCACGAAAAACTCTAAACCCCTACGTTGCTTCCTTTGTGGTGGACCTCACAGGGTTGCCAATTGACCCCACTCTCAATGCTTTACAAGCAGCAGTTCAAGGGCAAGCAGAGCACTCAACTCCTACTCTAGTCTAGTAGTTGTTGTTGAAGATGAAGGGGGTATGAGGAATTGGTCGACGAAGCCAACAAGTAACAGGAAAGATAGATAGATAGATAGAATTGGGTTGGCAGTCCGTCCTGCTATAGGCACGACCTCACTCATACCGGTCAAGGATTCATTAAGCAGATAGGGCTTGGAAGAATTCCTTTTCATTTAACTAAGTAAGATCAATATCAGTTGAAGAAAGTCGCATAATATGTGTTTTCAGAAGCAACTTCATTTCGTTGCCTACTTGCTTAAGGAAATCCTACTCCAAACAAGGGATATTGTGCCTTTGAAGGGCCAACCTTTTTCTTAGTACACGTATGCCCAATTGGTATGAGCTTTACCTTTCTTACTCTCTACGGAGCACGGGTGAAACCTAACTGACTAAATCTCAACTCTTTAAGAGCCTCGCCCGTGACTCATGATGTCTTTCTGCATATAAATCGAGCATTTGATAAACTATCCGTCAACTAGTTCCCTTTAACCAAAGAAACCACACGCAAAAAGAAACAAATTTAATCACCTTGAATTGTCAATTCACCAATTACAATCATCAAACGTAGTGGGGTGAGCAAATTCCAACGGGAATGGCCAAACCTCTCGTCTAAAGCTGCATGAATGGCTTGATTCCAGGCGCGGTTGGTTGGATTATTAATATTATGAAGTAAGGTCTGATTCTCGGTTTCTCTGATAATTTTTATATTAGACTACGAATTCGATTCTAAAGATTTCGCCTTAGCTTATCTAGATGCTTTGGTGCAAAAGTCACGTTTGGATGTTAAGAAATCCATCCCTAGTGAAGGGTTAAGAACTGGCGATACAGCACCCGCTTTTAGCCTTTACACGAATCCCTAATGGATTCAAGGAGTCCAGGTCTTTGAAAGAAATTCATCCGCCAACTCTTCTTAAGAAGTCATTTCTTACGCTATTTCTGGGGAATGCTAATAAACCACCTCCGAGGCCGCAAAGGAGTGCAGCATACCTTCTTCCTTTCACCATTGGATTATAACAGCTACAACTTGAATGCTTTCTGAATCTCTTCTTGGACCCTTTCCTTCTATTGATTGAGACCTTTTATCCCTTGACTCCTCAACAGTCGGGAAGCTCTCAGAGGCTCCAGTTCTTTGTTCTAACAAGATTTTTGTCACCTCACACAACCGTGGGTCTATAAACGTGGGTTTTTTAGCATAGACATCGACTTCCAATACTTTTTAGGACTCAAAAGGCTTTGGCCTAGGAACAAGGAACAAGAGAACTGTCGCCCCAACACTAGACTAGCTCTTTTTGACCATATCCATTACTGACCCCGTATTCACTTACTGTATTTGGAACGGAAGAGTTGCAAGCTATCAGCTAGGAAGATCTGAATTTGGTAAAGCATAGGGCACCACACTCCGACATGAAGGAAGGGAAGTTTTTTCAAAGAAGAAAGGAAGGGCTTTTTCCTCGGCAGAAGCGGTGGCAAACCTATCGAAGAAGTCTTATTTGTGAACTGCAAAAGCTCTTTGAAAGGATAGATAGGAAGCTGGGAAGAGGTAAAGCCTCAATTTCAATGCTCGAGGAAGAAGTCCTATAGTTTACTACTTTTCGAATATATTTAGATAGTTATAGTAGAGCTAGTCTAGCACAAATTCAGCTCACGAGCGGAAAGAGAGATTAACATCATGGATATCACGGAACATAGGCACAAGCAGTATAATAAGAGTCTGCGGACTCCTTAGACAAGAGCATAAGCATAGATCAGGCCATTTCCCACCACCTCACGAGCCCAAGTAAACGAAAGTGTATGTGCACTAGCGGGTGTGGAAAGTAAGAGATTCTCATTATAGCAATATCCCTTATGCAGGGTTTTAGGAAAGCCATAGGGGCAACCAACCCTGGGTCTGAATATTCGATCGATTTAGGCTCAAAAGAAGGTTGGCACAAAAGCGAAAGACATTCAATTCAATAGAAGACGATGCTTGCAAGGACAGGTCATGGCTAAAATTAATGAAGCGAAGCCAATTTTCCTAGGCCCAGAATCGAAAGAATAAAGCACTCTTTCCTCCAGTCTAATGGAGGGCTAACTAGAAGCTTCCTTGGTAGGGTTATGGATAATAGTAATAGGAATAAATTTCATACTGAGCTAAGGTGCCTAGGGAGCTAACAGTACTTAGCCTAACTCATAGATAGCGGTGTCGACTATGGATAATAGGCATAAAACGAATACCGTGCCTAACAAGATAGCTACACTACTGCTTTCCCATTTGGAATATTATTCAACATCAAGTCTATAATGATCTCGTATCATAAAGCATATATTGCATTCGTATCCCCGTAGTCGACTAAACCACCACCAACAACAATTGAAGAAAGGAGACGAAATAGAGAATCTTTGTGTGCTGGCCTACGATCTATTTTCCCAAGGAGAAGAACCAATCCCAAGACCTGCCTCTTAAATTCTCCACATTGGCCTATATTATCTAGAAGAAGAGCCCGAGAAGCAAGACATGTGGAGATCCTGGTACTGAAAGGCTTGTTTTTGCCCCTTTTTTTGGCTGAGACAAAATGCTTTTAGCCCAAATTCAAATAAAAAATAGAGGAATTGAAAAACCTCGACAAGGCCGACTTGAGATGTACTTTCGCTAATGGCGCTTTCTTTATAATAATAAAAATGGACGTTTTAATTTCATAGGTATGCAATTGCAGCATCACTCGAAACAAAAGCTCTATGCTTCTTTGGCTTTGTAGAACATGTGTGACCATGATTTCATTCCTAATCCCCTTAATAGAGAGTAACGAATAGCAGTATCGGAAGTCGAGCCCTTAGTCTTATAACGTAACAGGTTACACTGGTAAAGCCGAGGGAAAGCTACTACAAACTCCGTCCTCTACCTACTACCCCCAACAAAAGGAATTGCCTCTCCAAGGCTATAAATATAAAGCAGTCTGTCACAGTACCCTTTGGAGAAATCCTATTCTCTCTATTTAGAGGGAACCGAGGTCGACATAAGTCTAATTACTAAGTGACTAAGATCCATTTGCTGACGAGCCTCTAAACTAAGCATGCCTGCCAGTTGAAGTGGGTTACGAGACTGGAAAAGCCTAGATGCTCTATACACAGCTAAAAACATCATTTTATCGACACTTAGACTTCTGGAGGTTCTCACCCACCAGGGATTCCGAACTCTAGTTTTTCTTTAGTCCACTTTGCCACCTCTTCTTTTGCCTTCGAAAAGCTGAGGAACTTTGATCCGTTAATCAGTGGAAGTATAGATCTGCCTGTGCATCTGATAAGAAGTGAGAAATGCCACTTTTGACACCGGTGAGTCCTTCTGTGGATTAAGAATCCAACCCTTGCTATATCCCTACTTCGATGCTTCCCTTTGATTGTCCAGTTGAATTGAATCTAAGTAGATATAGAACGGCTTCCCTTGGCGGCTCCTCAGGAGCATCTGTAATTCCACTTTCACCCTATCCAACGGTACCAATTGAGTGAGGTTCTAGCCCTTCTTTAATATAGTGCAATAGAGATTTGCCTGTTGAATCAATTTTACCATGTGCAAATGTTGGAATAGTTGTACCAAAGTCTTTTTCCTTCATTGACTGACTACTGAACCTTGGTCCTATTTAACTGCGACCCCCTACCAAGCTACCATACGGACGAGGGGCTTATGAACTAATCAAGTCAAACCAATAAAATGATGGGAAATTATTCGCCGTATCGCGACTTCACCCCCCTGAGGTAAAACACCTATGATGGTCACAGACGTTTTTGACTAATGACTTTCACTTGGCTACGAGCGAGGCTTCCAAGGGACCAGGAATATCTGGATCTGCGAGTTCACCTTTAGGTTTCAAATCCTGTCACAACAAGAGGAACAAAATGTTTTTTCTCGTAAAGGAATACAAGACTAGACTAGAGGAACAAGCAGCACATCTTCGCCAGTTGTTACTTCTCTGCCGATTGTAGCTTCTGCATCTCAATGCTTTGATCAAATGCTTTCCACGCCTCTTCTTCTTCTATATTCGCGGATTAAATGATAGGTTTTGTGAACTAGGTTGGTGGAAGTGGTTTATTTGCTTTTTGAGGGTTAGACTCGTTTACACGAGACTGGTTTTCAACCCTTTCTGATACAGAGTTTTCCCTTTCCGGTAAGCTTATTAGTCAAAGAAAGACTTTGATTAGTGGAATGAAAGGACTCTCTTTTGCCTTGACTTTGGTCTTTCCAATTCCATTAGCCTAAGACGATCGGTCATCTGTCCTTTACCCGTGCCTTTCTCGCAGCACCCTTAGCTACATTCGGAGAGAAGATCTTTAGGATATGAGTTCTCATCACCCTTGCACCAAGATTTCAATATGTTGCGTTGATTAGCTCTTTCTCGGCATTAAACTTAGGCATAGGTAGATTTTGGTAAGGATAAAATTCAGCCTTTAGCAGCATAACCCTTTAATGGTAATGGTTTCTCCCTTCAAACCCATTGCAGCCTGAAATACCTTTGCGGAGAATGTCTATTTAGAGTTCCTCTTCGGGCCATGGCTTTCTTCGGGCATTGCGGCAAGGCGGTCTCCATATTAGCTGCCCTACATGTCTTCTATCTCGGGTATGAAGACGAGAAAGAGAATCCAGATTTACCACCTGACCATAAACCAAGAAAGGCAAGAAAGGAAGAGCACAGCCGAAACCTCCGTGGAAGTAGCATCGGCGAGAAAAGCAAGCAGGGATTGAAGCAGAGGGAGAGCAGGCCCTTTAAAGTGCCTCACTTCTTTTCTTAATCTATTTCGTAGTCAATAGTCTAGTCCTTTTATCTCACTGAGAGCTCTTTTAGTACTGATCCATAGTAAGGTCTGAGATCTCTAAGAACGAGATGTCAGGATAAAGATATAAAAATAAAAAATAAAATTCGGGCCAGCCAGGGCCAAAACAAGGATTCCAAACCTCGTGGATCTATGAGATCTGATGCCTTAAACTAGGGATCCAGATCCGTACACTTATTGATCATCGCTTCCGAACCCCCAACTTTCCCTGCTCCTGCATTCGTGCTTTCGCCCTGCTCTTGCTCTAAGGAAAGCACTTCCATCAACCTTGTTGACCTGACATCACGGTGAACCCATTTTCTGCTCTAACCTCCGAAGCAAAGGACAACCATTGATCGTCCTATGATGCGCTTACCAATTAGCTGCCTAGTCTCATTGTTCTAACTGCCTACGCCATATAAAAGTGTAAAAGCAGGAAAGGCGACCCGATCACCAATGAAACTGGTGTTAGAAAGGAGTCTTGAATGATGAAATGGCTGAGGAATGGCAGAATGGCAGAAGAATAGGATCGATGGAAGAGGGGCATCTTGATGGATCTCTTCTCGGTCGAATATCTGAAGCAAAGAATAAAATAGTCGTTCTGCCCTTACCGTACCGGCATAGGATTGACAAAAGATCTGTGCCTCCCCCTAGAACATTATCTGTGGACCCCACAAAAGTGGATCACTAACAGGCAGCTATTTCTCTCCGGGCACAAAAATAGAATCCAGCGAGATCTTTAGCTGCTTTTGATCAACTTCTCTTCCAGACTCATAGAATATATAATATATAGCACTTTTGCCTTATTTCGTATGAGAAAGAAATGATGGTTCTCTTTATTAACCTTCTCGATCAACAACTTATCGGTAACAACAGGAGCAAGAAATAATAGGATGCCCCATCTTTCCTGCCAATCGGTCCAATAGGTTTGCCTAAGGAACATTGCCCTCTGAGAATAAGAATGCGAGTTTTGGACAATCGCTCTCTCAGCCATCGGAACCTCAAAGACTCTCCGCAGAGTACTCCCTCGCTAAAGAAAGAGAAAGAGAAGATGGTGAGTATACTTTTTTTTTAAAAATAAATTCAATATTCTTCTTTGTTTTATAATAAGTATGCATATGGTATGTATACTTTTTAACCTCCGACACAGTAAGAACGGGGGCTTGAGAGGCAGCCCTTTAAAGCTGCTTCCCGAAGTCAGGCTACTCATAGTAATATGCTGTTGAATCAATGAATCCATGTCGTATATGAAGGAATAGACTGCCTTAGCTCATTTTCTCAGCCTTTCTCAAATAAAGGAAATACCAGGGTTGTTTCCTTTAGTTTAGAAGCTCTCCTTAGAGCGAAGAAGAGTAGGATTACACAAGAAAGATTAGGGGCGATTACGATTAATGGGAGACATCCACGGAAAATATCCTCTATTTTGGCTTGCTCGTGCAATCGATATTTCGGCATTGTATGACGTGATGAAAGCCTATAAATTTTCGATGAATCATTCTATGAACGATCGTTTTCAGGTTAGCTTTTCAGCATCTATCTTAAGTAAAGCGATTTTTTAAAGTGAGGAGAAAACCATGTTTATGTTTGGGAAGAGCATGGGATCTGGTCAACAAAGGTGTAACCTTTTTTAAAATGATCCAAGGGAGGCGAGAGGAGAAGTGTTATTTGCAAGCGAACCCAATAATGCACTGAGCCTTTCGATGAAGCCTGCACCCACTGGGAAAAAGGAATAATAGACCTTGCCTGAGTTTCCCGACAAAAATGCATTACCCCTATTTCTTTCGGAACCTTCAGGACCTTGTTTGTTTTAGAGATTTCAGAACAAACCTCAAACCTTATGCGAATAGGTGAAAGTCTAAGAAAGGAAGGTTCTTCCAGTCAGCTCTCTCATCATTGAGACTTGGAAAAATAGTAGAAACATAAAAAAGTGGAAACTCCATTTGTTTTGGCTTTCCAGAAGTTTGAACAATACCTCTTGGGAAGCAGGGTTAAACAACCCGAATCTTAACGATGTAAATACATTAGGTGCGGCCTTTGTCCAACCGGTGGGTAGTTTAAGGCCCCTACCCACATATACACAGTCGTCATTAGATATAGATTTCCATGTAGGTTCCCTTTCTTAAGGGGAACGGTGGTGATCCAAGGGAAATATTTCCGGCAGATGGCTTTGAAGTTCACTTTCATCAAAGCCATCACCTCCTGGACTGATCCAATGTATCCACGGGATGGGTAATGGATGGAAAAGTCTCGCTAGACACTGGTTTTGCGAGTTCTATAATACGGGCCACCCCAAACCAAGATAGATACAATCTTACAAGATAGTCAGCTCGATCATCCCGTACACTAATACAGTGCCGGTGATGTCGAGGGATAATCCAAGAAATTGGGTCAACGAGTCTGTTCGTGCTTGATCGAATTAGCGACATAATACCACTGAAGCAAAACTTAACACTGCTTTAAATAAAGCACAGTTAACAGCAAGTCAGACTTTCTCGATAGTTGAAACACTCATTTGCAGAAGTGAGTTAGTACAAGACCAACTGAAGCACTAAGGAAATACCTCGGAGAGCGTCTGTGGGATCTAGTAATAACTCTTTTTTTATTTTAGGGCATTGTCTTGAGGTCACATCCATGTTCAAAGGACAGATTCAGCTCTATCTCAATTCAACAAATAAGGAAAGGTCGGGCGGGTAGGTCAAGCCAAGAAAGTATCTGCTCGGTCTCAATTCAAATCCAATAGATAGAATACGATAGGAGCTAATCAGTCTAAGTCGCTCACATCAGGAGCGGGCTTAGAACATAACTAGTATGCGGGTTCATGCCGTTGACTCTTCAATCCTTAAGCCGTTGATAGCCCTTTATCAAAGCTGTCCTAAGAGCAGTCGAAGTCCACTTATTCAAGAGTCCTCTCTCCAGGGAGGAGTGAATTCAGGTAACTAATTAAGCGCATCTATATACTAGCAAGGACAGGGGACGAAGGAGGTACCTTTGCTTGCTTGAAGATTTCACTTTAGTGAACCCGACGCGAAGTTGGTGAAACCTGAGCGTAACTATGTCACGTGAAGTGAAGAACCTCTGTTTTCTTTTTTAGACACCTTCTCTTCTTATTTTATTCCTCGGAGCATAAGAGCTCGGGTAAACTCATCAGCTGGATAACTATGGTACAGAGTTTTAGGGGGGAATATATATCGCTTTTTATTCTAGGGGGACCGAGAAAAAGGGAAGGAGATATGGAGCCAGTGAGTGGCAACTGGTTCAGCAGTGCTATCAAAAACAGTCTTCTATGTGCTATCAGAGCTACTTGTCCCTTATCTCGCTCTACTTCGGTTCCAACTCGCAAGTGAGTTTTGAGGTTCAATTCAAGTTGGGGTTGAAAGGATGAGCTGCTATAAAGACTGACTAGCTAGAGGCCTTATGGCATCTTGAGACTGAGGTCTTTTCAGAAGGTAACCCGGTTAACAAGTGTTCTAACGGCGAAAGAGTTAAGGACTAAGACTCGGAATTGGAAAGAACTTACTTGAACCCTGAAATTGGAGCTTCTATAGTCCCTGTTGAGGGTGTAGTGGTATCGGATGAAAGCCTTTAGGCTAAGAGTCTTTAGTAGCTGATAGTTATTTACACTCCTGGTTATAGAGTAGAGACAAGCAATTCAATAGTAGCAAATTGTCATAGTAGTGAACTTTATCTGAAAGTAAAGGCTTC
The DNA here is from genome assembly GCA_023678885.1 of Pogostemon cablin. NCBI lineage: Eukaryota > Viridiplantae > Streptophyta > Magnoliopsida > Lamiales > Lamiaceae > Pogostemon > Pogostemon cablin. The sequence goes on from CM042995.1 coordinate 16,055,966, forward strand.
GAAAGCAGGAGTTCCATCTTAAGACTTTAATACTAGCAATAAAACAGCAGTTTATTCTATCTTTCTAGTAGCCGAAACCTTAGCATCTTCTTACAATGAAACTCACTAAGCTGTATTTGTTGAAAGAAGTGGAATTAGCTGTGAATTCACTCTTGTTAGTTCGGATCTGAAACCGGCTATTGAAAGAAAAAGCTTGCCTTCCTCAGTAGGAGAGCAGTTGCTGTATTAGAAGTGTAACAAGTCTATCTTCTGTTAGTGAAATCGTTGATGAATACGATTTCGAGACTCTTGAACCTATTTCCTGCTGGTAACCCTACACCTTCAGTAGGTTTAGAAGCTCTTCCTTCAGATGGAATCCTTGAAGCAGGAGAGGTCTCTTTACATTGGTCTTGGGTAAAGGCTTCCTTTCTAGGAGTTTCATTTCCACTACTTTATGCTACAACTAGTATTGAAGTTGGTCCCCTTCCTTTCCCAGTAGGGGAGGAATAAATACTATTCTATTGCCTGAAAGCATGCAATCAGAGGAGAGGGCTGGGAATTTATTCTAGTAGTGTTAACAATAATTATCCATTGTGTTCTTTTCTATTACTATTTTTGCTTGGTCACCAGAAGTCATGTTAATTGAAGAAATGTCTTTCCAGTGGCTCAATTGACTATTGTTCTTAAAAGAAAACGGAAGATTTGATGCTTCTAGGAAGAAGGAGATCAGTCCTTCGTCGCGGGTTTTGGTATACACTTCTTAATCCCTTATTAACTATATTACTATTGTAAGGTAAGGAAATCATCTCAGTGAACAGCGCATATGTGACAACACATCATAGACATCATTTCTTATACCCAAATTGCTAATAGTAAGCAAAGCAAAAAATCTGAATTCTATCTGACTAGTGTCTCTCATTAAGCTATATAGGTTTTGAAAAGCCAGCGCCTAAAGAGCTTTCAACCTTAGGGTCAAGCCCATCTCCTTTATCGATATTCTGCAAGGCCCGAGAAATGAATGGAATAGAATCCAATGAATTTCTCTGTATTAGTGAACTTGGATCCAGCTTTCACTAATTAGGCAGACATTAGTCTCTGAGCGAATCTACCCCTTTCAAGCTGAACCTCGGGCCATCGACATCATATAACCCTTTCTCCTTTTCATAAATATGTTTTCCTAACGAGCCTAGCTGCCATTTCAGAGGATGGCACCTATTTTTCTCTTTCTTTCTTAAGCTGTTATAGTTTCCACTTCTTTCCAATAGCAGCTTGCTTGGCTTCAAAGCCTTACCTGCTCTTCGCCGCCTCCACAGAAGATTGGTCTGGTCGATTGCTTACTTCCTTTTTGGATTAGTAAACACTCAAATTTTATCTAGAAAATGATACAAGAGACGGTGCAGCGCTAATTAGCTTCCGATGTCGAAACTTCTCTAGCATTGATTGAAGGTAAAGCTTTCACTTCAAGCTTTGAAGCTAAGTCCGCTATTCGGTCAAAGTCTAATAGGCTCTAGGCCTTACCTACCTTACTCTTTTGAGGTTCCCTCCCTGGACTTCACTTAAGAATAATAATTTGCAGAGTCAAGGCTCTTTTCTTTTCTCTTGCTCTTGTCTATAGGATTGGAAAAGAAAGCATAGAATATAGAGTCAGAAAGGCTTTCATAAGTGCATTAGTAGGTTTAGCAACATCTGTATAAGGATTGGAACTGCTGGTCATGGCGTGGAAAGCGTGCGTGACTATTAGCATGTTTGATTAGCTGCAACCTGGCGAATCTTATTCTGAAAGCCAGCCTCTTGTTGACAGCTAGTGGCCTTATTAGCATAAAGAGAGAATGCATGACCCGCAACTTAACTCGCTTAACTAGCAAGGAAGAGCTCGTCTATTAGCAGCTCCCAAGAATGACCAGATCACGTAGAAGTGAAAGCTAAAGCGAGAGAAGAAGAACGAAGGCTAAACCTCTCTAATAAGGCAGCGGCTCTATTTTGTTTTGATACTGGGATGAAAGCTGTGTAGTCTAAGTTGCTCACGATTTCCTGGTTTTGCAGCAAGGACTCCCCCATTTGATTGTGGACCGAGGTAGAGATCGGTGATCTTCTCTATCTTTATTCTAGCCGCTTTGACTCTATTGTTTAGCTATAGCCCTTTCTCCCTTTCATAATAATAAGGTAAGCACCCAGCTCTCGATCCAGAGCTACTGCTTCAACAATCAATTGAGCTCAGGAAGTCAGGTTAAGACGTCGACTTATACAGGGGAGATTCACAAAATTCCTGTCTTTAGAAGTTAATCCCACTAAACTACACTTGTACGCTTGACATGAAAAGTAGAGGCAAGCGGAGTCAAAGGCCTCGCCTCCACTAGCAAAGGGGGACAGCCACGCTAATCCAAGCAGAGCAAAAGTGCGCCCACTCTACCTTTCTTTATCTTAGACTTCGTTCTTCAAGGAGACCCATGTGCATTTCCTCTGTTCTGTGCTCTTGAACTCTTGATTCCCTTGTGCCTTTAGTTTAAGTATAGGTCATCAATTCAATCTATCTTGATGGGATTTTTCCTTCTGTTGAGTAGTATAGAAGGTATTTCTCGAGTAGGTAGCGACAAGAGGCTACATCAATAGCTGAAACTTATTTTCTGTTTTGGGTAGGGTAGGCTTGGAGTCAGAAGTCTTCTTTTTCCCAACCAAATAAGCACTTTTGCAAAGTTTACCTTCCCACGGTCAAAACAAGACTTACAGATAACAATCAAACCTTACCAGGTACAGGGACTAGACTATATAGCCTAATTAAAAAGAATTCGGGGTTGCTTTCTCAATTCACACCTATGAGCGATGATTGTTCTATCTCTTGCTCGCTTCGATCAGACTCTGACAGCTTAGGGAAGAATGATGGGTCGCTAACAAGGCCTTTAAATGACCGCTCAGAAAAGGCCTACCTCTTTTTTTCCCAATCTGTCACTTGTTCATCCCTCTCTCATGAAAATTCTCTCTCCTCTCTTGGCGGCTTTGACTCATGTCTATATCCAGTTGCTAAGACGATTCCCATTCAACGATCAATCAATGCTGCCCTTAATCTTTTTTTTTCAAAATTCCTTTCTTTCTACTAGTTCTTACATAAGCAATTTGCAGGAAGTAAACGAATCCTTTCGAACAATTATAAATAGCTTTAGCATCTTTTTTTTTTAGTTGAAAAAGGTCTTTATAGAGCTAAGGGTAAGGTTTGGAACCCTAGTAGCAGAATGGAAACAGTTTACTGGGCTGACTTCCATGCCAACACGAGTAGTTTAACTCCTCGCTACCTCGTAAGGGCGTTGAGAATTGTTTTTGCATTTATTGCAATGAAAAGTCCTCAAATAGCCTTTATGTGTGCCCCGACAATCAATATTCTCCTGATTCGTACCTTGTTGAATAAGAAGAACTAGCCGTCTCTGAACAATCATCACTAGTCAGTTGTCCGAAACTTATTACTATTCCTCTGCTTCTCCATTTGCTCGATCATTTCTCTAAAATGGGTGGGGATTCAGACCGATGAGGGATGTAGGAATGGCCCTTAACTGTCCGGAAGACTGAAATCGCTTTCTCGGGAGCCTCTAGGAGGTCGGGGTATTCAATCCCATGATACTCAAGAAGCAAGGCGTCGTATCCTAATCCTATGGGTTCGACTAATACATCGTAAAGTGGATCCAGGTTTAGGGATATAAAAGGGAAACACCCCCTATTTGCTACTAAAAACAGACTCTGGCAGCGTGCTAGGATGAATGCAACTTCTATGTATTTCCCATCGTATTTTCATAAGGAATGTACTCCTTCATATTCCATCTTTTAACGATGCTTTCCAATTCAAATCCCGGGAGCACTTAGATCGATTTGAATGTAGATTTTCGCCATCCGACCTCTTTACCTAATAAGAGCACCTCGAAAAGCCCAACAATTGATCACTTTTGTCGCTCCTTGAATCAATGAGATCAAACTTTCTCCATTCGTCACCTCTATCATACTTAGAAAGAAGGTTTAGTGATATTTAGTATGAAACTAATTGCATAGATCAAATCATGTATTGTATCTGATGATCGAAAAGCATCTAGCCCATACCATTCTATGGGGTTTGAATCCTCTACTAATCAGGCTATCAATGTATTAATAAAGCGGAAGACAGATCTTGATTGGATTTTCACCGCCCTCTGGGGATGGTTGGTTTCAACATTCAACCCCTTGGCTCGGGTGCAGTTTGAGGAAAACTTCGGAGCTGCTTTCTTGCTTCAATAGATTGATCCATCCTCGTAAGTAGGTCTTCTATTCATCAATCGTAGAGGCCCTTAAAAAGATGAATAGGCTGAAAGAGCATTTTTTCTATTCGGGAGAGGTTATTTCCTACGTGAGAAGTGGACAAGCCATTTGACACGCTTTGAACAACTGAATTGGCGCGGACTTTGTGACTTCAAAATAGCGTATGTAATGGAGATGTCAATTCGATCCTGAAATCCCACTCTTTCAGAAGGGATGGTGTTCCAGAGTCACTTTCCAGCCCCAGGCTCCTAGCCAGTGAGTTCTAAAAGCTCTCTGCCGCAAGGTAGAGGCACTCCAGTGTGGATTCGAAATGGTCCCATGATGGACGGTAAGTCGCGGAAGCAAAGATCACCTACTGACTGATTGAACAGACGAAGGTAGAATTTTCATCTCTTCTTTTCTTCAACCTGCGGAAAAAAGCCAATAGTAATACAGTAAGTGACATCTTCCTCTTTAGCGCCACGAATAATTGGCTCACGAAAAAGGCTTATGAAAGATTCTTGCTAGCTATAGCTATATACAGTATAGCAAGTATTGCAAACTAGCATATAGCAGGACTTGCGAATTGAGAGAGAGTTCGCATCTGCTTGCTATCTTATAGTTGCTATCGAGTCATTTCTTGTCTTTTGTTGCTGTTTCTATTGAAAATGCCCTAAATAGGTTATGAAAGATGCAACATGCGGAGGCATATATAGCTACTTAGCAAGACTTGCATTTCACCCCCTACGGCTATTTGCATGTACTAGCTAGGTATTTGATTAGCTATCGGGAAAGATGCGACTTTCCATCCTGGGCTTTATCCGTTCGCTGAGCACAAGAGAATACAGAGGAATGCATTTATTTCATTTCAAATTTGAATTCAAGATAGCCTTGCTGCAGCCGGAGGCCTTTTACTAAAATGAGAAAAGAAAGACCAAAGGGCGTAAAGCCAAGTCTCGGCTAAGACCTCGGGATGGGATATTCTTTTGCCAGGAGATATGTACAAGTAGTTGATCTACTGACTCCGCGATCCCTGGGGGAGGTTAAGCAGGGCGGCACTACTACGAGATTGGGAAAAATCCTCCTTCTTAGCGCTAGAGTCTGTGTCGAGCAATAAGCGCTAAGTGGCTATCTCAAAGGTTGGCTTGACTGGGAATTGGTGCAATAAAATAAGGGCTAGTGCAAAGTCAGGGTTAAAAAGTATGCATATTATATGTATACTTTTTAACCCCAATGTGAAATTTTCAAATGAGAACTTTTCGTATTTAGCTAAGCGCCTGGCCAGGAAGACCTTGATCATGAGTCTAAATCAACCACGGAGTTGGAGGATCTTAATCAGTTCATCCATAAAGAGACTTCTAAAGTGAAACCACTCTTTAAATATAGATTAGAAGAACTTAATGATCAGGATTGATCGGGCGCTGAATAGTGAGAGAAGATGTAGATTTTCCCTGGTACCCGTTTGGGTAATCGATGATGAATAAGTCCCAGGGGGACAAATCAATAGGAAATATTTAATGTCATGTCATTGGAAGTGATCGGAATTGACAGACTACTACCACCAAGAATTGACAAGCAAGCGACTTGACTACTTATGATATTCATTATTTTCGAAAGACGTAACCACATATCTATAAGTCACTTTCATTCTAGGAACATAGTCGCTATAACGAAACTATTGGATATGTATGTAAGTAATACACTCGGAGAAGAGGCTCCGCCGAAAGAGAAACTGAATTCAAATCTCACTTTAAAATGATTGTTAGCCGTCTTAGTAAGGGTAGTGAGCAAGTTTAGGTTTAGGGGAATGATTCTTAGGAAGCGAAGCAGACTCGATCGGACAGAAGTAGAATGGAAAGTCAGGATCGCTTGGTAAGCAAGCAGGCGTCAACTCCCACTTCTTTAAGCAGTTAACTAACTTAAAAGAAAAGTTTCGGTTATACGATCAATTTTTGTAAAGTCCTTTCGAAGATGGAAACATCATTTTTTCATTTGGATTGGACTTTTAGTCGATCTTGAATTACGATTGGGCCTCCAGGGACCGGAGATAGAAAGGGACGACTGAGTGCATTTCAGGTTGGTTTGAGGACTGTTGGTCAAAGAAAAGGTAAGGTCCTGACTCCGGGATGGAGCCGTATGACGCGAGAGTGTCACATATGTTTCTTTGAGAAGGGTGTGATACCACCACCTATCAGGCCCAACAAGCGGTCCACGGAGCTGCATTCACCTGGTCCATACACATCGCTCTCTCCAGGAGGTTGGCCGCCTATCCTAGATCTTCCCATTTCCAAGAAGATCCCCAACTCGATCTAGTTTAGTATCAAGGTGATTCTCTTTCTGTTCCTATATATATGGGTCGGTGCAGCATTTCCACGATATCGTTATGATCAATTAATGGGACTTGGCCGTAAAGTGTTCTTGCCTCTATTATTAGCTCAGGTAGTTATCGTTTCTGGGGATATAATCTTTCTGTCTATTAGCTAAGAAAAGGCATTAGAATACCGTAGTACAGAGTCAGTCAGAGCTAGTCTAGCAATTGAAACTTAAGAATAGAAAGGTGCACTATAGAAGAAGAGAGAAGGGAAGACTCTGAGTGTACGAAAAGAGCTTAAAACATTTACTCTAATTTTGAAGTTCTAACTGACCAGCCAAAAGAAATGTGAAAAGCATGACGAGAAGAAGAAAAGAGAGATGTTAGAAGGTGCTAAATTAATAGGTGTGGGAGTCAAGCAAGAATGAATGATATAGTTAGTATTCGAAAAAGATGAAGTCATAGGGCTGAATTCGTATCTCCCTGTCTCAAGTCCGATCTACGAATTGACTTAGTTTGTTGACAAAACCTCATTTCGTTGTGATACATTTTTCCCTAGTAAATGACATCTTTAAATCGATTGGAATTAAAAAACCCGTCTTTTTGGCTTGTCATTAGATTTGACCTCGTAAGCGTCCATTGAAAATGGATCAATTCACCAGATGAAAAGCAAGATATAGAAAGTATGCTGGGGGTCAATAGAGAATTAATGCCTCGGTTCTTCTAAGGCAGCTGATTACTTTATATATATATGGCTTAAAACTTGGAAATAAGCGGATCATAGAAAGTACCAGTCCGCTAGCTCGCACCCTTTACCAGGCTAATAGTTGTGAATCTCCTTGTCTCCCTCATCCCTTACATCCACTGCCAGTTTTCCATCTACCTCAGATCTGACCTCTGCTTGGCGATAGGTCGATGACTCATAAAGAACTAGAAATAGGAAGGCGTCGATATGCTAACTTGGAAGTCATTCCGGAGGTTGAAAGCATGTCCTTCACCTTGCTGTTGATGAATCACCCATGAGGTTGGGATATCATTGGATATGTAACTAGTTGTTCGGCCAATCCTTAGAAATCTTCAGTTGGCCTATCCTTAAGATCGGTATATCCAACTTTAGATGGTTGATTCAATCCACAACACCCCGATTTGAGAAAGAAAAGAACTCAAACTGGAATTGTTGGAGGAATTCCACTGTACATATGATTCATCATAACCCCTACAATCCAGACGCTCCGTGGGAAACTCTAGTTGGGAAAAACGATTAGGTGTGGCACTACTATTGTTGATGCGAGCTATCCGTATTCGGTTCCCATGTAAGAGACCATGCTAAGGAGGCCTCAGAGGCAATGGCAAGAGAAAAGAGTCCGAGAGGTGCTGCAAAAGAGACATAGATTTCTCCCCTTCTTCTTATGGCATTTCTCCTCTGAAAGAGCTGGAGACGTTTGTTTGGATAGGCGCTATCAATCAGCTATGAGGGAATCTTTAGGAGTCGAATAATTACGATTACTACGTGTTAAGCATATAGTTAGAGTTGATGATGAACCTTCAAGATGAGCTAAAAATACGGGTTTTTGGCATAGTTTAAAGGTTGATTCTCGAAAATGCTTATTGTACGATAATAGTTGAAAAGCTAACCTCCAAATGAGTGGTCATAGAGTCATTTCATCAAAAAACCCAGGGTTTTCTAACTTGAAAAGTTCGTCTAAATCGTGTTTGCACTAGACTAATGGTTGGAGGCGGATTCAGTTCACTCTTTCCTTGGATAGAGACAGAGCTAAAGCAGCCTATCTCAGTTCTTCTCCTAAACATGGGACTAATATTCGTGAGCCATCAATGGGAGAGGAAGCTCCTTTGTCCCTTCTTCACCACCTAATCCGTACCTTTACCTTTAGCTGGGTCAAGGCGGGAAGGAAGCTTTTAGTCCTTTGAAAAAGGACTTCGCCCTCGCCACTACCATGCACAAAGACTCCAACCCTAGCATAAAGAAAAAAAGTGGATCATTCGAATGCGCTCTAAGAAAGAATGATTCCTCAGAAAATATCCTAATATATAAAAAAGAAAGCTATAAAAGAGGGGCACCAGGGTTTGCTTTCTTCTGGGTAGGTTGTGCTAGAATAAAAGAAAGCCCAAAAGAGCTAACAAATGAATACTAATTCAAAAATAAACCATAAAGCACAACCATAATTTCAATTTCGTCTGCTTCTTCAAACATATATAAATAATGCAAGCGCCCGAGAATAGGATGGAAAGCTTGGAAGGTTGCGCTAAATAGTTGTCATTATAGGCGAAAAACCCATACAATTACATAAATGCCCCTGTGGACTGTTGACTCACTGCTGACTCTTGCAGGAGACTTGTCACATCATGTACGGATGTATCAGCCTAGAGAATTTCCTCGCCCAATCGATCTATCTGTAAGACCTTGTTTTGTTGATCCGCCAGAGGTCAAATACCAAAATCGAAGAATCTACCTTTGCAAGGACATCAAACAGATGTACAAAAAGAGAAAGACAGAGCTGACGGTGCTCGGCCTAAAGAAATAGGTCTAACAGATAAAGAAGTCTGATCTCGAATAAAGAAATGAATCAGTAAGTCAAGAAGCCTCCGCTAAAGCAGTCATTCCAGGTCAACAAGAATGGAATGCGATGATTAAGGCAGGGCTGAAGAAAAGAACCCTTTCTCTTTGAGACTATGAACTCCATTGAACTAACTACCCAGGCTGTCTAAGTTATCCAGGATAAGCGATTCTCCCTGGTTTGGGTTATGCGAGAACTGAGACAAAAGCTTCACCAGCAATCCAGACTTAGAGTTGAAAGCTTTCTTGGTCGATTAGGAATGGAATGGATCATTGCCTTATATTATATAGGAGGTTTCTTGGCTTGAATGAATTACCCACTGTCCCAACTTGCTCATTGAATCAGCTATTGTAGTCCCTTGCACTCTGAGTCCTATATTCATCCCTTAAACCTATCGAACAAAGCCTGCCCTAAAGTCTGCCCTAAAGCAGCCTGCTTACTCGACTGCCTACCCAACTGCTCCTTTTGAATTGGAATAAGAATAATAAGGTTGTAGTCACATCCTGTCTTCTGTCTCCTCGTCGCTCAGTCAGTGATCTAGTAGCATTCTATCGAAGCGAGTGCAGTGTAAGGAACAAGCAATGGCTTTCGCGCATCAGTTTTCTTGCTCGACGGGTATTCACTTGCTTTGATTAGGTTGTCGCAGATCAGCTGTATGCTTGATGGCTTCTATCATGGTGTATTCTAATCTTTATCTGTATATCGCATATAAGCTTTTCTCGTCTTCAACAACTCATTTGCGACATGAAAATTTCTTTCAGTTGTCACAAATCCTACTGTCAAGAAAAAGGCTAAGAGCGCTTATTTAATTTAACTTCTAGCTCGTTAGGGATGGGATTCCTATGATTAAGACCGGTAATGCCGTATACTACGACCAAAAAAACAAAATGGACCTCTACGAATTTGGAAGGGTCTGTCCTTAAGGACTCTTTAAAAGTGGGTTAAACCCTCATTTATTAGCCATAGAAATAGGATTGAAAATCGAAAAAGAAAAAGTAAGACAGACAATCCCTTGCTTAAGCGCTGTAAGATGATGTCAACTTCTCTTAGGGAAGAGTGTCCATCATTAATCAATGCAAGAGTAGAGGTGGGAATGCTGATTAGGCGGCTGAACATGTACACAGGGCTCTGAAAGACCTATTCTCAAGCTAAAACACCAGGCGAACAAGCTCAAGCTTGACGCGAAGAAGTAGAAGCTCAGTCTATAGCTCCTAAATGGACAGACGAATCAGCTAGGATGCATGACTATAAATCCTCTCATCGATAAGAAGAGGAACTCATTTAACACTTTTTCTAAAGCCAGACCTACTTTCGGCTTTACCTTAAACCTTCCGCGAAGGAAAGAATTTGAGAGTGAGAATCGGTAGTAATTCTGTTAAAGTAGCGGTAGGTGTAGGAATTGCTCTTTTCAAGAATTAGTCCAGACTCATAAACAAAAGGGCATTTAGCTTTACTCTTTCGAGATCGAATCATAGGAACAAGTTTCGTACACAGGCATGGAAATCCACTTGCCAACTTATCCTTGTTGGGGAATGAACGATCGGGTGGCTGGCTAGCTAATCCATGGAAGGTGGTTCTTTGACCCGATAAATACAATAGGAAAGGCTCGAAAGATCAGGACATTGCATCATTTTGAGGATCTATTTTAGATTAAGAAAAGAAGAAATTATTGGCTGTGGTCTTATGGCTCTCTCTCTTTCTTGTTGTTCTAATTGTGCCGTGTGCTCAAGATAAGATGGGCGTACCCTACCTGACCTAAGGACTATCCTAGTCAACTGGTTGATCCGCTCTTCATAGACAAACTTGGGATATTGCCTCAAGCCTAAACCTTTCGTAGCCTCATCAACAAGAAAAAGCACAGGAAGCGGATCCGCCTTAGAAGGGTGTATGATTGAGTAAGTAAGAAGTTAGGTTCTTGGAGTTACCGTGGGTCAACTATATCATTCCGCGGAAAACGGTGGGCGAGATTATGGGTTTCTGGCTAGTCTTGGAAGTCCTGTAATTTCTTATTGTTGAAGTTACCTACCACTTAGCATGATTCTTCTAATATTCTATTGCTGGAGAGCTCTCAAAAAAGGAAAGCTCATTTCTACAGGGCTAATCCATAAAGAAAACGAGAGAAAATCTAGAGAAGAGAATAGCCAGTGATGGCTCGAAAGCCTTCCATATAATTTCAGTCAATGTTCCACGAATATAGGAAATTAGGAAAGAGTAAAATGGGTTCTCCCCTTTATTATTGAATAGAATATACTTATCCTAATTATACCATTTTGTGCGTAAGGTTCTCAGGCAGCAAGTAGTTAGTGTGAGGGTTGCGTTGAAGTAATTCTCAATACCCTATGATAAAGAAAGAATAAATGGAGCAAACCGGCATATAGCCTTGTAGGATTACCAGCTATAGCTCCACTGGTCTACCTTTTTCGTCCGGTTGATTCATCAGCCGGGTCTTTCCCTATTTTCTATTTTTTAGTGAGAATTGTAGCATCTATTATATACTAATAGCATGAGTCGTTACCCATATTCCGTGCTATTCGTGATAGCGATATTCCAGTTAGACCCCACCAATTTAAGAGAAAAAAAGCCACACGCGGGGGTCCCATGCCCGCTGTAAGAAGAGAAAATAACCCGGCCGATCTGATCAGATTTCCTATGGCACGCCTGATATTGGACACGGTCGTCTAACCTTTACTGAAGACGATCCTTCTATTGGCACAACTAACACTCAGATGTCACGTGATTGTTTTTGACTCCTTTTCGCTTCTTTTGAGATATTAACCATTTCCTATACCTGATAGCTTACCTACTAGCCAAGTATTTCAATTAAAGCCGATCTAGCTTCCCTACAGTTTCCCTGGAAGTAGTGAATAAAAAACAAGATGGATCAGTAGTATCAGTAGTGGATGCTTCGGTAGGAAGATTCTCTGAAGTCAGTATTCTTTTTCCCTACACTTTCGGAAGGTAGACTCTTTCATTCAGCTTCTTTGGAAGTCAAATGATAGACAGATTTTATTTATTTTGGAATCCAGGAAAGAAGCTGGACAAAGCTATGGCCCTTTGATTCGATCCTAAATAAAGCTAGCTATCAACCGTAGTGAAAAGGCATTAGTTAACCGCTAAAGTTTGGAGTTAAGAGCTCTCTCTGAAGACGAAGTCTTTTAGTTCTCCATCCTATATATGTTTATCAACCTCTCTTTATCTTAGTAAGCTATTCACTAGTTGAACGATGTACTATTCAACACTCCACAGGTAGGTCATGAAAAGGCACCTATTGAGGTAGGCTAGCTGGTTTTGATTATCATTTTGATGTTTATGGGTTGAATGACCAATTCAAGTATGATCTTCTTTCTTTGATTTTAAACGGTTCCAGCTTTCTTTTATCCCTCCAGCTCGTAGTCTCCGTTAGTGCATTAAATAGCAAAATAGAAGTCTCTCCGCTGGTGTAAGGTTCACCAGGAACTCACATCTTAGAATCTTTAATAATACCAATAGCCACGACATCTACATAAAGAAAGAGAGAATGACTGACCTAGTTTGCTTAACCGCTCTTCCTGCGATTCTTCTTTTTAATGAGAACAGCACGGAACTAGACTAAGGTTTACTACTATGCCTCTTGCACTTCCTAATGGGACTTTCCCTGGTTTACTCTTCTTACTATGAGAACAATAAGCACCAGCTTCATTCACAAGAGAATGGGCTTCCTCTAGTCATAATGATCCCTTACGCTATGAACACAGCGGATTAGAGGGGACAAGAGGTTCCACTCATCAAAGTGTAAGATGCAGGGCTTCTGCCTGGCCTATAATAAGTCCTTCTTTGCCACTTTCAAATCAATAATAACGATGTCAGAGATATTCCAAGAGGAGGACTCGAGTTCCGGTAAACTCGTCTTTAGACCACATGCTAGCTTTCGATCGAGTCTATCCAGGGAAATGGTCGGCCATGGACTGGTTGTGCTTCTTCTATACAATAGACCTGTTCCTTTTTTTGAGATCGACCGCCGAAGCATTTTCATTATTTCCCACGGTCTATAACCATACCATATGAAACGATTAGCATCGCCTCATTCGGTATCAATGAAATAAAAAGTTTATGTTCTTCAATCGCAAAGTGATTCAAAAACAATTTCATTGCGTGGAGCCTGCCTATCTTCCAACTAGCACTATCTTTATATGTACGCTTCGGTCCCTTCTCGTCGATCGAGCTTTAAAGCTAGGCTTCTTTTCTCCTCAACTCAACATTCTTCTATGGGTCCAGCCAGCTAGGCCCTCTTCTCTCTACTACGGGCAGAACCTTTTGAATCTTATTGATCAAAGCATGAAACTATATGGATTAGGGAAAACGATAAGGAGAAAGATCCGTCTGACTTTCCAACAACTACTCTCTAGTTATGTTTTGGTCTCCCATGACGTGATACCGATCGGCCCAACACAACAAGAAGAACATTCAATTCCGGGAAAGACAAGATAGGTAAGCCTTCTTTCTCTGCGGTCACTTTCGTACCATGTCCAGTGTTGAATTTCATTACCTTAGCCGGCCTCTTGCTTTAGCATGATTTCGGGATGACTATTTGATTCCATTCCAAACATGGTTTTAACTGCCCTTCCAACTCATTAGAGTCAGATTTTTTAACTCTTCTTACTTCTTATCGCCTCTTGACAGACCGTCCCTCAATGTTCGCCTTCTGTATGGACTTGTCATCTAATCCTGCAGATTGAAAGAGTAATCCAAAGAGCAGGACGCTAGTAGTCTTCCAGTAAACTTTATGGAAAGAAGTTAGAACGCAACAAGTGAGAGAATTTATTTCAAAGCTAATGCTGCCATTAATTCGAGCACAATAACCAAGACTGCCATGTTTCCTGCAGTCCCTATTTGACTTACTTTGAAGCCCATAGGTTTTTCTTGGTTGAAGGAAGTAAACAACCTTACCTTACAACTTGCATGTGTGAAGCATATAGCTAGCCTTTCTTCTTTATTGAAATCAGTACAGAAGGACCTTGAATGCTATGCTTTCTAATATCGGTCGGTGTAAAGGTTCAGTCTTGTAGACCCCATAGAGAAAGAGAATTGCATCGACAAATCACCTGCTCTGCTTAGTTTTTAGAATATCTGTAAGTAGAAAAGCCATTCCCTTGGTCTATCGCTTGTAAAGCATCCCAGGTAGTTCTCTAAGCACCGATTAAGTTAACCACCTCCCTCACAGTTTGAATGAGATTCCACTTATTCTATATCATTTTAAGCCTTAGGTAGTTGTTCCTCCAGCAGTTCTGTTCTTGGTCTGATAGTCTTGTTAACGCTTTGAGACGATCTACACTGAAACAGATAAAAAATATTAGGAGCACTCATTCCTTGTACCCGGGGAACTTATTCATTAGGAAGGGGATCTACACCAGAAAAGGAGTTTACGGCCGGTTCCCATATAGACACTTTAACTCACATTGCTTTAGGCAGTACTCTTCTTACTAAAGAAGAAGACTTACTGAACGAGGGAGCAAATCTGTCACTGGACGATCCTATTTGGTCAAATGCCTAGCAACAAACTCCTATGTTCCTTTCATTACGGTATTTCTGAACAAGTTCCTGGATAACAAGCCTAAAGGTTTTCTTATTGATGATAACGATATTAATGCTAGTGACGATATTGATTGTGACCTTGATACGGAGCTGGAACTGTTAACTATGATGAATGCGCTAACTATGGATATGATGCCGGAAATAAACCAATTTTATATCACCCTTCAATTCGAATTGGCAAAAGCAATATCTCCTTGCATAATATGGATTCCAAACATTCATGATCTGGATATGAATGAGTCGAATTACTTATCCCCCGGTCTATTAGTGAACCATCTCTCTGAAAGATGTTCCACTAGAAATATTCTTGTTATGACTTCGACTCATATTCCCCAAAAAGTGGATCCCGCTCTAATAGCTCCGAATAAATTAAATACGTGCATTAAGATACGAAGGCTTCTTATTCCATAACAACGAAAGTACTTTTTCACTCTTTCATATACTAGGGGATTTCACTTGGAAAAGAAAATATTTCATACTAATGGATTCGGGTCCATAACCGTGGGTTCCAATGCAAGAGATCTTGTAGCACTTACCAATGAGGCCCTATCGATTATTATTACATAGAAGAAATCAATTATGGACACTAATACAATTAGATCCACTCTTCATAGATAAACTTGGGATTTGCGATCCCAAGTAAGATCGGTTCAGGATCATGGGATCCTTTTCTATCAGATATGAAGGGCTGTAGCACAAAATATACTTCTAAGTAATTGCCCCATAGATCCTATATCTATCTATATGAAGAAGAAATCATGTGACGAAGGGGATTCTTATTTGTACAAATGGTACTTCGAACTTGGAACGAGCATGAAGAAATTAACGATACTTCTTAATCTTTTGACTTGTTATGCCGGATCGGTCGCTCAAGATCTTTGGACTCTACCCGGACCTGATGATAAAAATGAGATCACTTCTTATGGACTCATTGAGAATGATTCGGATCTAGTTCATGGCCTATTAGAAGTAGAAGGCACTCTGGTGGGATCTTCACGGATAGAAAAAGATTGCAGTCCGTTTGATAATGATCGAGTTACATTGCTTCTTTGGCCCGAACTAAGATTTTAATTACTCAAACGTGGTATCCTGGAAAAAGAAAGAGAAGCTACTCATCTGGCAATCTAGCATGAGACGCGACGGCAGTCTGATTCCCATATTCGAATAAGGTCAGTTTTTGAACGGGCCTAGCGGATTCTTTTGAAAGTCTAGTGTAATGCTTAACACAGGCAATTCAGACTTTGATTCTCCCATTGGCATAAACCAGTTCAACTGGGGTGTAGAGAATAGACTTTTTCTGAGTCGCTTTAGTGGATTGAATATGATCAAGAAATCTCTTAAGAGAAGAAGATGTCTTAATTCAAGTCAGAAATCGGATCGATAAAGCACCGCCCATAGAACCTAGCCTAGAGTGGATTAGGTCCTTGTAAGGCAATCCTACAAAGTCGATAACCGGTGTCTAAGAACCATTTCTGAACTTCTTTGTGACATATCAATTCATGAGATTGAGAAAGTGTTCAGTGTACCAAGACTCGACCTAAGCTTTCTCCCAAACTGGATTCTTGGAAAAACCAAGGTCAATCATTTAGCCCTATTTCTACTATCGGCTACTCCTACAGGGAAAGATGGGAACTGGGTCCTTCAATGGGTTGCGGGTTCTGCCCTCCTTGTCTATATGTGTCTCAGTTTGCACTCGCAAAAGTCCTCTTTTAGGGCTAACACGCTCAATAGCTTCTTTCTCACGAGTACGCTAAGTCTTTTCTGGGACCTGCTCCGCCAGAACGGTATTGAACCATAAAACCTACCCCACCTCGTGGTAGTTGGCTTGCTTGCACTCTTTGCCCTTTTCCAGCTCCTTTTCCACATACTCATCGAAAAAATGAGTATTTGTATTTTATTGGCGCTGGCGGCGCGCTTCCAAGATGGACTCAATTTTGTATTCCTTGTTCTATTTATCTTTACTTTGGCTTATATAGAGAGGAGAAATGCCACATGGAAAGCTTTTTTCTCTATTTGATTTTGATTTGCTTTTGTGCTGGCTGCAGGGACTGGGCCTGGGCTTTGCTCACCGTATGACTGCCTCTTTCTGGGGCTGTAGCCCTTTTATATGGGTCTGTATTTTCCAATAAAATGGAAATGCAAAACCTTAGAATATGAATCAGATAAAAAGGGAGGGGAGTCAAGATTTTTCACGATTGATAGACCTAGGAAATGAATTCTGAACAGTGGAAGATGAAATTAATATGCATAGTCAAAGAAAACGCCACTTTTTTGAAATCGATCATATGATTCTCATTTCAAATAAAATTATTGAATCTGGACCCTGCACAGGGTGATCTTTCTAAGCTTCCAGTGCTGGATGCTGTATATGGCTGTAAAAAGCGGACGAGTAGTATCCGTTACAGGCCCCTATGGTTGTGAAGTGAGAGTAGATCATACTCTGCCCTTCACAATTCAGCTGCCGGTATTTGACTCATGGATATTCCTTTCTCTATTCCTTTTATGTCTCTTGTTAGTCGGCATAGCATATCTCTTCTAGCGGAACAAGAATAAAAAGCAAGAAGAACACTAAAAGGGCAAGCATTTTCACGATCCTAGAAATAAATGACTCTATGGAAGCAACGATTCTCTCTTCTTAAATAACCTATATCCTCCACACTTAATCAGCATTAGATAGATTATCTAACCTCGAGCAACCTTAGTTATTGGTGGGGGTTCGGTTTGTTAGCTGGTCTTTGTTTAGTCATTCAGATAGTGACTGGCATTTTTTTAGCTATGCATTACACACCTCATGTGGATCTAGCTTTCAACAGCGTAGAACACATTATGAGAGATGTTGAAGGGGGCTGGTTGCTCTGTTATATGCATGCTAATGGGGGAAGTATGTTTTTCATTGTGGTTCACCTTCATATTTTTCATGGTCTATATCATGCGAGTTATAGCAGTCCTAGGAAATTTGTTCGGTGTCTCAGAGTTGTAATCTTCCTATTAATGATTGTGACAGCTTTTATAAGATATGTACTACTTTGGGGTCAGATGAGTTTTTGTGGAGCTACAGTAATTACAAGCTTAGCTAGCGCCATACCTGTAGTAGGAGATACCATAGTAACCTGGCTTTGGGGTGGGTTCTCCGTGGACAATGCCACCTTAAATCATTTTTTTAGTCTTCATCATTTACTCCCCTTTATTTTAGTAAGCGCGAGTTCTTCATTTGGCCGCATTGCATCAATATGGATCAAATAATCCATTGGGTGTACATTCAGAGATGGATAAAATTTCTTTTTACCCTTATTTTTATGTAAAGGATCTAGTAGGTTGGGTAGCTTTTGCTATCTTTTTTTCCATTTGGATTTTTTATGCTCCTAATGTTTTGGGGCATCCCGACAATTATATACCTACTAATCCGATGTCCACCCCGCCTTATATTGTTCCGAAATGGTATTTCCTACCAATCCATGTCATTCTTCGTAGTATACCTGACAAATCTGAAGGTGTAGCCGCAATACCATCTGTTTTTATATGTCTGTTGGCTTTACAATTTTTAAAAATATGTATGTACGTAGTTCAAGTTTTTGCCCGATTCATCAAGGAATATTTTGGTTGCTTTTGGCAGATCGCTTACTACTCGGTCGGATCGAGTGTCAACCTGTGGAGGCACCGTTTGTTACTATTGGACAAATTTGTCCTTTTCTTTTTATTTTTTGCCATAACGCCCATTCTGGGATGAGTTGGAAGAGGAATTCCTAATTATTACATGGATAATAAAATGAAAACTAAAAATAAAATAAGAAATCAGTGTGAAAACTAAAAATTCTGACACCAATCATTTACGAGTGAGTATTACACCAAGAATTGACAAGCAAGCAACTTGACTATTTCACCTAGGAACCCCCGAAAAAGTGGTTTAGCCGCTCATTAGCTACGAATTCTTCAACAACTAAGAAGCAGTAGACCCTTATTTATATTTCTTTCTTTCTAAAGTAGAAGCTAAGCATTTCCAAGCTGTCGTGTAGGAGTTCCTTATTCCAGCCGTAGGGATAAGAGAATAAGTGAGAAAGATGTTATCCCCTCTCAAGAATGGATTGAATCATGTCCCACGCAGTAAGGGCACTCTTTCAAGAAGTGAGTACTCGTCCTCAGCTTCAGCTGCTACTTTCTTTGGCCTTTACCCCAACTCCTTTTCTTAGATAACCAGGAACACGGGAGAATCCTCTTTTTCCTATCGAGATAAGGAAAAAAGCGATATAACTATAAAAAAAAAAGATAGGCCTTGAAAAGTTCCGTTGGTTGTTGTCAAGAGATGTCTTAGGAGTTGAGCCTCTGGTCTGTTGGCTCGTTTCTTTTAAGATAAAGGCCCATCCTTTGAACAAAGCTTTGCAAGAGAACTCAGATAAATCAGTCAATCAAGAGCTGATAGCAAATCCGATCTTCCTGCCTGGTTACGGGTGGGCAATAGTGAACTGGGTGATACCAAAACCCGCACCACCGCTTTTATTTTCCCCCTGACTTTCTCAACTTCCATTTTGATAGCCACTTAGAATGAATACTATACGCTGTTCATGCTAAAAGAATGAAACCCGACAAAGAAAGCTTTCTTAGTTAAACTGAATAGGCCCTCTTCTATTTTTCCAACCATTATCTTTCTGTTTAAATGTGTATATTGTTCATCACTGCACTTACTTCGTTGGGTGTGATATCACAGGCAATAAATAAAACCATCATTGCTGCTAGCCCAAATAAAATACGGAGTGTCAACCCCCTGCTCATCTTCTTCGTCCTCATCGAAGAACTCCTCGATATCGATCGCATTACATTAAATAGATAGACTTTATCAAGGACGAGAGATGCAGACGAGCATAGGGCTCCTGTTCTATAAAAGAGATCCTACTAAAGCCGGGTTTATAGTGGGTCAAATTCTTAAATGCCATACCTTCAATGACTCATGACTGATATAGAGCTCGCAGACGCAGCTCCCGAGAAAATAGGCATACCAAATGGCAATATCGACTCCCAAGCAGACGGTCACTATGAAATAACCAATCCACCCGTTGGATAAAGTAAGGAAATCGAAAGTGACTTTGAAATCACTTAAGTCCCTCAAATAAATGTAATCCCATAACCCACGCCTAAAATGGCTATATATGGACATGATATCTTTCTCCAGACAGAAGAGGAGATTGAAGCTCCCGTAACAGTTGAAACGATTGAAGGGCTTGAAGGTAGGGATTTTGGCTGCTATAATGGAGCCATACACGCAGGGAAGGGATCTAACTCGACTACTCTAGTGAGCGTACTAGAGAGCAAGATCCCTTTCATAGAGATCATAAGCTCCATAAGGGAAATAAAATAGGCAAGGAAGTCTTGTAGCTCCACAAATCAGTAGGTATTTCACCAACTATGAAAAAGAGAGGCTAGCGGGAAATCCTTCAAAGTTCTGGCTAGAGAAAGTCATTTTTGAGCATCCCGATGCCCTATGTCATTTTGTCTATCTCACGATACCAAAACCCATCTTTTTCAAGAATGTCTTTCAACAAAATTGAATAAGCTCTCTCTTTCTTTAAGAATCAGGTCCCTTATGCGTGTGGCATCCTTGGAAGAAAGCTTTGAGTGTCCACTTGGCAATGAAAGGCAATTAAATACGAATGTTCTCTCCCTTAGCCCAAGTATCATATTTGGTAATTTACTAACAATCCACCCTTCTCCGCCAAAGGGGGATTTTAGTGGCCCAAATGCTTATTTGTTGAGGAGAAACGAATATAATTTGGAGCTGTTGATGTTTATACCGATCGATCATAGAATTCAAATTTGGATTTATTCTGATTAAACTTCCTTTCTATTAATCTGGAAGTTTTTCTCAGATACAAGGAAATGATTTAGTTCCAGAGCTAAAGATCGTAGTTCTCGAACCAGCAATCGAAACGATTCTGGAGCATCCCCGGGATTAGGTATAATTCCTCCAATGATCGTAGTACCAAGTATTTCTTGGCACGCTCTAATATGATCAGATTTAGTTGTAAGCATTTCTGTAAAATATGAGCAAAACCAAATCCTTATAGAGCCCAAACCTCCATTTCTCCTACTCATTGTCCCTTTGTTTTGCCCTTCCCCTAAGGGGTTGTTGTGTAACAAGTGTATAATATCCACTGGAACGTCCATGGATTTTATCATCAACTTGATGAAGCAATTTCAAGATATAAGGATTTCCTATTATAACGGGCTGTTCAAAAGGACTCCCCGCCCTTCCATCAAATATTCTACTTTTTCCTGGATATTCGGGTTCAAGTACCCATGGATTCGTTGTTTGCTTATTGGCTTCATATAATTCCGAAAACACTAGTTTTCTGGAAGCTTCTTATTCATATCTCTCATCAAAAGGTGCTATTTGATAATGTTTATCTAGCAACCCCCTGCTAACCCGAGCGAACATTCAAATATCTGTCCTACATTCATTCGTGAAGGTACTCCTAATGGGTTGAAGGCCATATCGACAGGTCTTCCATCTTGCAGATAAGGCATATCCTGTCTAGGCAAAATTATAGAAATGATACCTTTATTTTTGTGTCTTCCAGCTACTTTATCGCCTACTTTGATTTCCCATTTTTGTGAAATATATACACGAATCATTTCTGGATTATAACTAGAACCTCCTCTTTTCTGGATCCACCTCACATCAATAACCTGGCCCCTACCACCTATAGGGAGTTTTAAACAAGTTTCTTTTGAAGTAGATACCTGAATACCGAATATAGCTCGTAACAATCTATCTTCGGGAATATACGAGGATTCTTTCACCATTTGGGGTGTTAATTTACCTACTAAAATATCACCCATCTCTACCCAAGATCCCAACATCACAATTCCATTTTTATCTAAATTGCGAAGTAAACGGGCTTCTAAATGCGGTATTTCGTTAGTGATCTGACACGGGGCCTTGATTTGTCACATGCATCTGAATCTCATATTTCTGTATGTGAAAAGAAGTGTAAATATCTTTATATACTAAACGCTCACTAATGAGTACAGCATCTTCAGAATTGTAACCTTCCCACGACATATAAGCTACTAATATGTTTTTCCCCAAAGCAAGTTCGCCACCAACCGTAGCAGCACCATCTGCTAAAATTTGTCCCTTTTTAATGCATTCACCCCGTCAAAACTGGGGTTTTTGATGCACATAAGTATTTTTGTTGGAACGTTGATACATAACTAATGAAATGCTTAGAGTATCTCCATTCCCCGAGAAAAGTATCTTGCCTGTATCTATATAAATGATATTTCCCCTGCATTCTTGATAGAATTCACCAAGTGTTGCTCTCAACTTCTTGCTTTCTTCCTAAAAAGGTATAATAGAATAGCTCAGTAGCAACAATAACTATAGGATTGAAAGAGTTCGTAATAGCTCACTGATCGAACGCTCTTGCGCCGAAGATGAATGGGGCATTGCGGGTAAATCTAAAGACTCCTTGACCTCTTTTTCCTTTACTTTAGCGGCTGGGAAGGACCTAGACAAGAGGGACCAGTCCCCTATTAATGCTATTCATCGGCCGTAAGTTCCCATTCTATTTTTATATGATATTCTTCTTCATAGTAGGAGATGTTCCATCAAAGTAATTCATCTCAGGAAGAGCCCGGTTGGCTTACGTCGTAAGCATGCAAAAGATGGGGGAGCATTTCCCTACACTGCGCACTAACACTAAATGGCATAAGAGGCTAGTAATAAGGAATAGACTAGATAAGTCAACAGGGGGCAGCCAGTAGGAAGGAGGTCAAAAGCATGCCTTAGTTCATCAATATCAGATAGGCGTCATACATCACTTGCGGCGGCGCAACAGTTGGTAATCTAGAAGTGGACTAGATATTAGATTGAAGTTAGGTGTAGCTCTTGAGGGATAGAAACCTTTAGGGTAGCAACCGACTGAGCACGAGGTCCCACATTGTCTCCATCAGTCAGTGGCTAGGATCAAGTCTTTGACTCTTCTTCTAGTTTACCACTGCTTTAGACTATTCCTACTATTCATAGTTCTCAATCTGACTTTTCTCATCCAAGTCTTATATAGTATAGTCTTTTATAGTATATAAAGAAAGAAGAAAGTAAAGCTTTCCCAGAATGGCTTTGACTTGTAGCAGCGAGAGCAAGGAGCTAAGGCAGCTACTTCTACTATATATTCAAAAATAGAGTCTTTTGTGCTCCGACAAGGGCTACCCCTAATCTGAGATTGTGCTATACTATCACTTCCGCATAAGACCTCTACCAAAGGTCATGTTTCGACTTCCGGTTCTTCTTTTTCTTTTTTACTTTCTTGCAGAATTGACTTATCCTAGCTTTTAACTTGCCTTCTTTTTCTTCCAAACTTGCGGAGAATTCAATCCTGCCCAGCCCTGCTCTAAATAGATCGGTTTAAGAGAACACGCATTAGACACCTTCTGAACTTCCTGGGGGTATTTCTACCCTTCATCAAGAGGGCATGGTTTGGCAAAGGAACCAACTATTCGACCCAATAATACATACTGTTGCTGGTGCTTCTCCTATTGACGAAGAATCTGCTTAAAGGACCGACTTATTGATACTCGTAAAGAGGCCTTAAATCGAGCATTGCTACTTCCACGGAGTCTAGTTACTTGATATCGAAGACCAGCTATGAGACCTTCTCTTCTCTGCAACTGACATGTGCGAAGCATTGTCTTAAGATTCTGCACCGGTTTAAACCTCTTTGTACTCTAGCTCGGATTAGCCAGAGCCTGATTTGCCTTGGGAAATAGCCAGTTTCTAAATGATATCGAGCATGCCAGATAGAACTTCTCATGCCAGCCTGCGCTGGGGTTGAGCACTTAGAATCGACAGCAATCACTACAGACAGAAGACAGAGAGTGGTACCATTAGTCCTTAGAAAGGAGTTCTTATTCCAACTTACCCCCAAAAGGCTATGGCTACTTCTTGGGAAACTAGGAGGTCGGGGAGTCCGATCCGGCACAAGAAAGAAAACAAAGTGAAGAGGAAAGGACATCTCCGGAAGAACTTGCTCTACTAGAAGCTTCCCCTTTTCTGGCTTTACACCAAGAATCTGTTATTTGGAAGATCTTCATCTTATTGTTATCTGTTCCATGAAATAGGTACCTATCGATTGCTTATATAAAGAGGGAAAGAGTACTCGAAAAAGTACTACCTATCATTCATAATAATGAATCTTATTAGAGTATTATCAAGTCTTTCTTATACGTAGGTTAAGTAGATGAAAAAAGCGAAAATGAATCCCTTTTCTAATCGGAGTGAGATAGACTCTTTACCTGGAGGATAGAAGCGAAGAAATGCCTACCCATAATAGATCTACTCTTCTGTCTTGCCTCCTTACCTTGTTTGATAGGGCTCGAATTAAGTAAGGACTGGACCTTATTCTATACTCGAATTTGATAAAATAGGTCAGAAATGCATTTGATAAGCATCGGCCCAACTTCTTTCATCACGAGAAAGGGGTTCAACCTAGATAGATAGTCAAAGGGATATGGTGACCACTTCCCAAAGTAAACTGAATCAATGGCTCCAACAGCTAAAATAGCATCCATTTTTTTCTCCATTGGGGATTCCTCTTCTTTATTCTCTCTTCCTTGTTAGGAGGGTATTCTACCTTCTCGACTACCGGTAGCGGAGTCAAGCTCAAGGTTAGGTAGCTGGGTGCAGTCTTGACTCTCAAGGAAAAAACCTCTCTCTCGATTTCACTTTGTTCAACTCCCCATGGGGCAAATGTGGATTATCGGTAGTCCCAAGCCAGACCACGTGCCACTTACCCGAGTGTGAGCAGTTGAAAGAAATGACTAGAATAAAGGCTATTTTGAGAGGTCGACAGTAGACATAAGTATTTAGCGATTGAATACTGAATTCTCGAGCTAGTTCGGATACCCTTAAAGGTCTCAGGTATGATTTTAGTCTTTCTAGAGCACCTAGAGGGGAGGACTTGGAATTCATCCACCAAAACAGCGTAAATAAAGGTAGCTCGATGAGTTCCATTCACAGAATGAACTGCAGATCTAGAAAGTTACGTCGGTTATAGCAGGAAAAGTTATCAACCCTCTTTTTACTAATAAACTTCTATTTGAATTGCACTTGTGGCAGTAGACTCTGTTCGAAAGTGGTCAGTTGTTTGATAGGGTTCACCGCTTTCTATTCTTAGACCCTTCAATGAAAGATTCACTTTTTCCCTACTGCCTTCCAATAAATAAAAGAATAGTTGCATGAGTTCCACCTGCTACGCGCTACCGAAACCTTTATGGGCAATGGCTATGCGATCGATGAGTGATTTCGAGATCTGCCTTGGGCTTTGCCGCTTTTACAGTAGTTTGCTGGTGCTAAGGAGCCTCATCCCTTATATATATACATAATTTCGAGAAAGAAGAGAATAACTCCTCTCTTCACCCAAAACGCGTACTAAACAAGAAGAGAAAATGACCTTAACTATACTATAGAGCACGCTAAACACGCGTACTCAAGCCTAAAGCTTATGTTCATCTCTTCGTGCCTTACTTGTCTGTCCTGCTTCCTTAGTGGAAGAATCGAAAATTGATCAAGTGGACTCTGGGCTTTCTTGTCCCCCGGAATGTCTTCTTCGTCTTTCTCCTTTTCCTTCTCTTCCAAGTCCCCATTTTTTTGGTCTTCTTTGGGCTTCCCCTGCTCCAACTTCTCAAATAAAAAGAGAAGAGAGGAGTAGAATACTATTTGCATAGTTAGGGTGCCCGCCGAGACCTTGACCCACTCGAGTTGGTCAAAGACAACTTCGGGTTGGTCAAGGGCACTGGGCTCAAAAAAGCTCAAAATACCCCATAAGGATGCTAAAAATACTAATACATAGATAGGTTTGCCTTCAATGAGAATGGCAAAAAAGTCATCTTTAAATTTATCCCAAGTGTGGATATTCCCATGAGAAGGGCACATATTATTAATAAAAGGAAAGTGTGGCCAAAGAATTGGAGAAATACGGGGTAAAAGGCCTTAGCCCCGCTAACTACAAAGTAGCCTAATATGATACTGAAACTATATAGGGCCGCACTAAGAACATGCTCTCTTCTACTTTTCGCCGCATAATAAAAGAAAAGCGCCAACCCTCTCTCCATTGGAAGGAGAATCCAATAGAGGTATTTGAATCCCCATTCATGATTTAACTCTATTATATTGAGATAAATTAGAATTGCGGGGATAAAAAGAAGAGCAGAAGAGAGAATAACACGTTCCCTATATTCTATTAATGCTAAGAGGAAAAGCAGTTGTATGGGGAGCTGAAACCTCAACAAAAGAGGGCAGTCCTGGACGTTAGCAGCAAAAGATAGAATAGAATCCAATGAGAGAGCAGCATTTATAAGTAGACTAAAGGCCAGAACTCTGACCAGTAGTAAGAGCACAAAAGTAACAATGTTTGGAAGCAAAGGACACCGCCAGTCTCGTGTAAGCAGTTTGACCTCCGCAGCGAAGGAACAGTCGAGTTGTGCACCAATCCTTCTCAGAATACAAATGAGATCAAAAATGCCATCATTAAAGCTAATAATACAATTTCCTAACCCTGCTTCCGATCCCATTCATTGATGAAATCCACCAGGGCATCCCCAGCTAAGGCCCCTTTTCGAACTCCGGCTCTTAGGCTGCTAAGAGTTGCATTCCCTCTCGTATGGCATTTAGACGTTCAACATTTGAATGATCAAGATGAAATCTATCTGAAAGTTCAATTAAATAATCCGATCTCGCCGCTCTAATATTATTAAAGAAGGAAATAAATTGGTCTAGCTCGTGTTGTATCTCCAAGGCTCCATCTATACGATGGATTCACAGTGGGAAAATTGGAGCAATTTCTCAGCTTTAGAAAGAGAGAGCATCACATCATCTAAAAGGTGATAGAAGGGGAAATTGTAATACCCATGAAGCTCACGGGAAATGTGATGGAAATGCAGTTAGTCCCTATTGATGAAGTCAAAAAGGAACTCAATAGGCTTGACCGGGAGGTTGACCACATGATGTCGTGGATCCACATTGGGGCCATCAAAATTCTCATCATGGCAACGTTCAAAGAAGGAATCGATTAACCAATCGATATTGCCATCTTTGAGAAAATGATGAAGAATCCAAGGGAAGCGTGCTTGGGAGGAATCTCAGGCAACATATATGCTGGAAAAGTAGCGTCCTATGTCTACCCAAGGATAGCATACAATCTGGCAGATCGAGATTTTAATAGAGTATTGACCCTTCATCAAGATTTCAAGAACAAAAATTGAATGAATTTTCCTTAAACTCATTATAAATAATTATATCATTTCCTTGTAGAAAGAGTCTATTGAAGGTTAGCCCTCTAACTCCTTTACTTCACTTATAGGGTCTTCTCGTAAAGATCAAAGACGTATGCAAGTGTCCAAGGTCTTATGTATTATCCACATACTCTTCACCACATACACTAGGCATTTATTCTCTCTTTAAGCTCTAACGGAGCACTAGGTTTTCGAATTCCCGCTACGTAGCCTTAATGGATAAACCCATGGGACTTGGCTCTCAATTCCTGCCCATTGTTCCTTTCGTTCCTCCCGACGCTCTTCCTTCTATGTGAGTGCTGGTTCATGAACATGGCTCCTTGGTGTGATAGTCGCAAGCAAGCCAAAATGATGTAGGATCTTTCTTTTCATTAAATGAATCACATCTGTTCGTGGTTACAGTCTTGTCTTCATCGCTTGAAGAAAGGCATGCTGCTGAGTGGACTTTCTTTCCAATCCCCGTCTATCTTGCCGAAAGTGCCCCATAGCCAAGCCCCGAAGTCACTTTACTCTCTTGATCCGAATTCCTTTCTGGTGAAATGAAAATTCCACTGCGCAACACACTTGGAGTTATAAGTGGGATAGAGATAATGAGCTCTTTAGTTTCACTGGCTGCTATCTTTCTAAACAGTGGTTTTCTCTTTGATACCGATACCCTCTCTTCCCGAGCTTCTTTAAAATTTGGAGTGAAGGCAGCATAAGTGCATTGGTCACATAGGCTTGACTCGAACTAGGATAGTTTTAAAGGCTTTCAGGAGAGTAGCGTGTGAGGAATTTTGGATGAAAATCTCATTTATTATTCAAATACATTTATACATATCGAATAGATCAGTAAAAGGAATAAAAAAGATCTGTTGAAAGCATACAAATTGAATATTAGGCAATTTTGCTTCAAGATCCTTATCTATATCATCCAAAATTATATTGAATAAAACATCATCTAAATCCATAAAAGGAGGTATTCCTGTTTTCTTCGAGTAGTCATCACCAGCATCATTTAAAATAGGTAAGTTGCAAAAAGACTCAATCAGTCTATATATATCCTTATTCACTATTGCTTTCACTTTTTCTAATAGTCTCTCCCTAGAGAAATGAACAACAAATTCTGCGCAATCAATAAAAAGAATCGATTCTAAACCATTCCAATTTCCCATTTCAATGAATAAAAGGCATAAACTCTATAATTTTTGATGAATATGCACTATAGCACGATTTCGAAAAATAGAAAGATTGACGTAATTCAATCCAGAGGAGTATAGCAAGTGAATAAAGTACTAATTCATCTTCAAGAGTAGCCTCAAGATCTATCAAAGAAGAATATGAAGTATTCAATACTAACCTCAATGGAGTGAAAGTATAATTTCCTGAGAGAAGTTTCTCTTTCATCAAATTCAAATCATTATTTGTTAGTTCATAAACTCTACCACGATGATCACTTGCTAAATCTTTTAGAGATGCAAAAGCCTTTTCTATCTCATATATCAAACTATGAATATCACATACTCTTCTTCTTCTATTAGTAGAATAATTCATTTTCTTTTTCATCCTTCCTCCGATATCAATATTATTAGCTCATAAAATGATGATTATTAAAAACAACTCAAGTCGTTTAGTTTATACTTCTAGTCTAAGATTAAGATATGGTAATATCAGATGTCATCATTTATATAATTTGGACAATCTCAGTAATAAAATCGGTTTATTCTATTCATTATGTCCTGAACATTTCGAGTTAAATTCCCTAGATGTTACAAATATACAAGATCAAGTGGTTTCAGGTCGGTATCGATTTTCTCTGCTTAGTCTCACTCTCTCTTCTTCAGAAGCTGATAAATTGAAATTAAACTATAATTTATTAGTTAGATTAGGTGAAAAAGGTCCATATATGAGGGTTGTGGTTAAGCCCTCCAAAGAACATGAACTAGTATTCTCAGCTCTTGGAGCGCTCGTAAATAATATTATCCATTCAAATAGTTTGAATGACTTCAGTATAGAAGCTGATCGCTTTTATGCAGAAATAGTGATCCAACAGGGTGTTGTTAATAATTTATTCAGAATAGATCTGAATAGATCTATATTCAAAATGGATAAATCTTCCTTACTCGTTCAGTTAGAATCCATTCTAGGTAAGAATCCCATTTTCTATTTAGTTCAATCCTTCCTCCATCTTGGGTATGAATATAAAGTAGCCAAAGAAATTCAGTATCTTCTTAAAGATGATAAGTTTGGTATGCCACCCGTTGGTCTTCTTTCTTTCGTACTAGTCAACTTTTTTCTTAATAATCTAGATTCTAAGATTCAACCTCTAAATAGAAATTATTTCAGATATCTGAATGAAGTATATATATTTAATTGTTCTAGTGTAAGAGAGATCTCTGATCTACTGAGAAAACTGGGTCTTGAGGGCCGTATTGATATTCTCAAGCTCGGGACTCATACTAGTTGCATAGTAGGCCGTATAGGCATAAATAAGAAAAGAGAAGTCTATGTTGAATATTCTTAAAGGAATAGCTATATATGTTGCCTTTATTGTATTAGTTCTCGCTCTATCAAAAATGGCTACCCCTGAGGGTATCTTTCTTAATATTCCTAAATAGAGTAGAGAATAATGAAAGAAATGCTTGCTTATGTTAATAGAACTACGTTTTGACTTGATCCTAAAGTATATAGGTACGTAGGTAGCTAGACAAGCTTGGTCTTCTGGTCCAGTTTAGTCTAACGAGCTAATACAAAAGTGCCGGAATGAGATTACGGTAGGGCAGAGGAGAGAGACTTGATTGATTAGTTAGAGTCTTCGGCGGTGCCAGGAAGAGAGATCTATAGCTTTCTTCCAGCTGGGGGGAGCAATCCAACTAGCGGCTTCTCTCTTTTTCATCTGCTGTGTGACTTTCTGCTTATAGAGGGCTAAATCTCTCGAGTCTACTCACCTGCCAAGGTAACCTCAGATAGACTTATTATTTGCAGTTTAGAGCTCCCGATAGGAGGATAGCTGTGAATTTGATTGTTTTTTCTTTTTAACTATACAGAAAGTAGTTGGGGAGCATCTTACAGTAAGAGAGGGAATCTCGGGTAGTGAATCTATCGATTATTCGGCAACTATTATTACTATTTTCGATGAAGGAAAGTGTAAAGTACATTTCAAATAAAAAGAGTATCTCCGATAGGATAGAGAGAGCCTCGCTTGAACAGTGCTCATTCATACGCTTAGTATAACTATAATAGAACGACATTAGGTTTGAGGCCACGAGTTTAGGGTTTATGTCGGCACAACCCTGGGAGTCGTTCAACTTTGGATTTACCCGTATGTCTCTAATGTTTCCATCATAGCATGTCAGGGAGGGCCTTTCCCTTCCTGACTTACCTATAAGCAGACTATTTATTATATCTTGCTGGAGTACATACTCTCGGCATTCTTGCTCCTTTGTATAGGCTTGACAGCCGCCTTCTTGTAGCCTTTCCCAGGGTCTATCCTACCAAGATAAGGTGTTCTCGACTGTCACATTGAATTATTGGAAATGTAAGCATTGAACTCTAAGTGAGAGAGGGATGCCCTAGTCGGGCAGCCCAAACAGAGGTAGCTTTTAATGTTCCTAAAAAGGTGTTGTTGCTAGATCTGTATTTGTTGCTAATCGCTCCTTTAGTCTATTGCTTAACTGGTAGTCTAAGGATCTACCTTACAAGTAAGAGAGGGAATCTCGGGTGAGATGCCCGATCGATATCCTTTCTATTATTTCTAGTATCTACTGTTGCTAAAGCGGATGTAGCTAGATCTATCTTTGTAGCTAATCTCTTCTTCAAGTGTAGCTATTGTTTCCTTTACTATTCTAGTTCATAGGGATCTTAAGCAGCTAATGTTTTAGTTAGGGATTATTGGGTAATTAGCCTGAGCGTAGGATGATTTACTAATCCTATTATTGCTACCGAACTGTTGCTAGATCTGTGTAGTTAATCTGTAGCTATTGTTGTTCACTTCTTTCCTTAATATGGAGTGTAAGGGTCTATCTATCTGTGAGTGAAGGGTGGGAAGCCTGAACGGTATCCTTTCTGTTTTTATTGTAGCTATCGACCTGTTGTTAATGTTGCTAATGAGCTCTTGTTTTCTATTTTTTAATGACTAGGAAGCAATTAACCTATAGGCCATAGAGGGATTTTCGGGGGAGATCCCGAACGAAGTATGCTTATCTGTTCCTACTGTTGCTCTTGTTGCTATAGTCTTTTCTTAATAACTGAACAGGGACTTATGAAGAAAGAACAAAGAAAAGAGAGTCCGAACATGGAAATGGTTCTATTAATAAATGTAGCTAAGCCAAATTCCCGATATTGAATAGGTTGAATAGGAAGGAAGCTGCATACGCCCTAAAGGGAAATGTAGCGAAAGTGGGTGCTTGAGTGAGTGATAGGGCTGTGCGGCTGCTATGATTGACTCACGGTACAATCCGTGAAAATAGCAGCTGACTTAAACAGGCCATGATGTGAGTAGCCAATGACGGGGACTTCCCCATGCATGCAGAAGGTCCAAACATAGATTCTATGTCCAAACATGCCACTGAAAGCAACACCAGAGAATTTCCTTATTAATAGAGTAATGGGGAAGAGGACCGAAACATGCCACTGAAAGACTCTACTGAGACAAAGATGGGCTATCAAGAACTTAGAGGAGGTAGGATGGGCAGTTGGTCAGATCTAGTATGGATCATACATGGACGATCATTGGAGTCGGCGGCTCCCCCAAGGTCCCTCATATGAGATCCCTGGGGAAGAGGATCAAGTTGGCTCTTGCGAACAGCTTGATGCACTATCTCCCTTCAACCCTTTGAGCAAAATACAGCAAAAGAAAAGGAAAGAAAATCCATGGACTGACGCCATCATCTCCACCCCGTAGGAACTACGAGATCACCCCAAGGGCGCCTTTGGCATCCAGGGATCACGGACCGATCATAGAACCCTGTTCAATTAGTGGAACACGTTAGCTGTTCGTTCTCAGGTTGGGCAGTAAGGGTCGAAGAAGGGCAATCATTCATTCTTAAAACCAGCATTCTTAAGACCAAAGAGTCGGGCGAAAAAAGGAAGGGCTCTCTGTTCCTGGTTCTCCTATAGCTGGAACCTCTAGAACCACAAGAATCCTGAGTTAGAATGGGATTCCAACTCAGCACCCTTTGCTTTGAGTGAGATTTTGAGAAGAGTTTCTCTTTGGAGAGTACAGTACGATGAAAGTTGTAAGCTGTGTTCGGAGGGGGTTATTATCTATCATTGGACCCTATGGTAGAATCAATCAGGGGCATGAGAGGCGGTGGTTTACCCTGCGGTGGATGGAAGTGGTTCGAGTCCGCTTAAATCCAACTCATGAACTTAGCCGATACAAAGCTATATGATAGCACCCAATTTTTCCGATTTAGCAGTTCGATCTATGATTTCTCATTCATGGACATTAATAAGATCCATCCATTTAGCAGCACCTTAGGATGGCATAGCCTTATTTAGTTTTGAATTTCTAAGATTTTAATAAGGGAAATAAGGGCGAGGTTCAAACGAGAAAAGACTTACGGTGGATACCTAGGCACCCAGAGACGAGGAAGGGCATAGTAATCGACGAAATGCTTTAGGGAGTTGAAAATAAGCATAGATCTGGAGATTCCCGAATAGAGAAACCTTTTAAACTGTTGCTGAATCCATGGGCAGGCAAGAGACAACCTGGCGAACTTAAACATCTTAGTAGCCTGAGGAAAAGACATGTGTGGTGAAACCTGAGGTAACTAAAGCTAAAAAGGGCTATATCTGGTTCAAAACCACCTTATGCAGGAGGCGCGTGCATATCCCCCAAGAAAAAGGTACTCCCAGTTGCGCGGTGACCAAAGCTCTCTGCTTCTGCATTTCTTAGATTATAGGATATTCTGGCTGATCCATTGCTCTCATATATTGATCTCGAGCCTCCATCTTTCGTTTCATATTCTTAAGTCGGCTCGGTTGGGGATTGAAAGGACCTCTTTCTTTTTTGTGCTTATGCTCCTTCCTTGTATTGAAAGTATCCTCTCTTTCATAGAAGACAGCCTGAGTCTATACGTAGAGAATGATCGAAGTGTTTGTAGTTTGAGTTCATCGAAGCAACCTTCATTCGATCTCAATGTATCGACAGCCGAC
The DNA here is from genome assembly GCA_023678885.1 of Pogostemon cablin. Classification (NCBI taxonomy): domain Eukaryota; kingdom Viridiplantae; phylum Streptophyta; class Magnoliopsida; order Lamiales; family Lamiaceae; genus Pogostemon; species Pogostemon cablin. Next base: position 16,089,077 of record CM042995.1, read on the forward strand.
CTGCTAGAACCGATCATTCGGAATGAAGCCAGGAAATATTCTGGGATAAACATAGAGAGTCTCCCTTCCTCAACACAAACAGTAGAGCTTTTGATCAGTCAAATTGGGAGCAAAGAGGCACGGAAAGAAAACGAACCTGATTTAAATAAATATCTTAAAAAATGCCTGGTTGACACGAGCTTTTCATAATGTGGAAGATGAGACCCAGGGCAAATTACAAATCCAAAGTGCAATGCGGACTATCATTGATAAGTATGGCCAGAATGATAGTTAGAACTCACTTGGATTAACAGACCGCCGACGAATAGAATAATAGGTACCCCCACCCCAGGCAGAGTTAGTGAGCCGTGTAATAGGCAACCATTTCGCGCGGTTCGGTGGGTACTTGAGTCAGCCGCCTAGGCGCCCGATAGCATCTTGACCCCCATCTAATTTTTGGGGCAATTCCCCATTCGAACTACCAAAAATGAGATTCTTGCCGAATCTGAGTTTGCTACTCCAACCATTACCAAACTAATACCTATTCCGTTTAGTACTTCAGGTGCTTCTATTGTGTATAATGTAAATTCCGTAGTGGATCAATTCCAGCGAGCCTTTAAAACTAGTACTTTTGTAATTGATTCTACAGTTTTTTCAATAAATGCTGGTTTTTCGATCAAGTTTTGAATGACTTTCTAGTCAGATCGTTTTTGCATTTCAGATATGAAGTCTCATTCGAAGCTTTAAACAAAGGTGCTACTGAGATATTGGGTCCTTATGGTATCTCGTACATATTTCGACAATTGGCCGAGCGAATAAGTCAACTTCAAAGTGGATTTGTTGAGCAAAGAGTGCGTAATGACCCGTGGCCGCCTGTCTGGTGGGGGGCGGCTCCTCCATTGTGGATAAACGGGAAACCCGACTCTATGAACCCGAGGAAAGGTTGCACATCAGTAGTAGGGGCGTTAAGACCGGAGATTTTTATAGTGCTAGCAAGAATGCAAGTGAATGAATCCCATCCCCTAGCGAGTGAAGTGCTTACGCCTCTTTAGAGATAGAGATTGGGATGGGCAAAAGAGCTCCTTCTTCCATTTTTTAGATCTTTAGATTTGATAATAGAGTCCCTTTACTTTCTATTAGTTATATTCAATTCTATTAGTCAAGCGTTAGCGCTTTTTTAAGGTTAGGGGGGCTGAGAACCTCTTGCTTGCTGGTTGCTGTCTATTTCACGAGCCTTCACTGCCCTATTCTGTAACTTCCCTTCTTTCGTCTATCCACAAGGCTGTAAAAAGAGAGAAAGGGATGACTATCTGGCAGGTGTCATTTCGGTTGTATTCCACGAGGTCCCTATGGACAAGAGGACAAGTGAATCATCGCTTTTGAGCATAGGCAGTCCTCTACCATCTATCTCATTGCATTCCATCGTCTCGTATTGTACTCTACCGTATCAGACCAGATAGATCTATTGAGTGAGAGAAAGGGAGAAAACTATATTCTTAACTATTGATTGGGATCCCTATTCATTCCCATCACTACGGATTAATTGTCCCCACCTAACTACATGGTAGTGGTCTAGGGAGCGCAATTGCTAGAGCACAGGAGAATAAAGAGTAATGATTTTGGCAAGAGCAGCCAGACGGACTACTATAGTGAATCTAGTGACTACTAGAGTAGACTATAGTAAAAAGGTATAGTATAGCAGCCTTTCCGAGTGAGCCTCTGGGATCTTCTGTAAACCTCCATGACGTGGTAAAGAGAGGATATTAGGGAAAGTAGTTAGTGGAGATTCCCCTGCAGAGAGCCGGATGAGGGGAGACCTTCACGTCCGGTTCGGAGGACGGGGATATCCCGACCCTACTATCATTATGCCTTTGCAATATTACTTGGTTCAACTCTATTTGTGACCTTTTCTCGTATGTGGGACTCTCTATCTTCTTGGGTAGATAATAAATTGTCTTTCATTTGGATAGTGAGTTTTTTTTATAATAATAAGTCAAGTCAAGAATAATAATCGAACAGGAGGAGCTTGCCAGGATGGCTTGGTAAGCAAGCAATCCGTTATGTAGGTGCAAACTCCCAGTTCTTTCTCTTCTTTCTTTTTTAGTTTAGTGACAGTTCATCAAAAGAATTGTCCAAGATTGCTAGATCGAGCACGCAACATGCATAGTAAACAGTCCAAGATCGGGTTGTATCCTCTTCAACATTTTTACTACTTCTTCCAACCGCTTGAATGCAGATTGCCTAGTTCCTGCTAATAAACTAAGTCGCTCACTCAGAGTCAGGGGCAAAGGCCACCGTTCCAATAAGACCAGCAGAAGCAGCAGGCAGGCCCTTTAACCGCTACAGCTATCAAAGTAGACTCTTCTAGTTGGCTTCTCAACCGATCCTTGTAAAGAAAAGAAAGGTGCCCTCCCTTTCGGGTATTATATATACATTCGTTCATACACAAGTTTGTTGCCTTAATGTAACTTTCTTTTCCTTCCCTAGCCTTGGGGCTTAGTTAATTAAGAGTTATCCCCCCTAGCATATGAAAGCATTCCCATAGCTCTATGCCTATAGCGTAAATGAGTTAGGAACTAGAGTGAACACCAGGGAATTTCCTTATTAATAGAGTAAGGGCAAAGGGAAGTCTTCCCATTCCTGGACCATTAGTTGCTTCCTCAATAATAGATTGGATCCTCATCTCTTTCACTATGGGCTTCTTCAACAATAGTGGATTCTACCCGTAAAAAGAGAAAGAAGCAGTTAGTGGATTCTTCGCCCTAGTACTGGGATAAGGAACTACTATATCTATGCTAATGGTTCCGTTGTCATACAATATTCTACCCTCGACCTACTCTACCCTGTGGATCGGTATACCCAAGATCTTATCAGATACAAAAAACTTCGGAGCGGCTTCTCTGCCTTTGCCATGCTTTCCCAGTGTCTCGCTTGACCCATTTGCCGGTTGTAGCTTTTCAGTTATGTTATGAGAGGACTATCTCCTTCTTTTTGGAGTGGGAAATCGATGAAATGACCAAGTTGCAAGATCGAGAATGATTTTAAAGGAATTAAGGGAGGGGTCACCAGAAGTTCATTTTTGACGTCCTAATCCGGTACACAGGAATTGTTAGAAAACAAGTAGAGTCAAGGTCGCTTCGGAAAGCAAGCAGAGTTGTAGTGGGTTTAAGGGTGATCCATTCCGCCTTTGAGCCTCTTCCTTCGAGGTGGAGATGGACCGATCCGGCCTGTCTTGTGAAATCCAGTTCAAAGGAAGAGGTCATTCTCATCGAAGAGTTCAAGAGCTTCCACGAAAAACTCCAAACCCCTACGTTGCTTCCTCTATGGTGGACCTCACAGGGTTGCCAATTGACCCTGCCCTCAATGCTTTACAAGCAACAGTTCAAGGGCAAGCAGAGCACTCAACTCCTACTCTAGTCTAATAGTTGTTGTTGAAGATGAAGGGGGTATGAGGAATTGGTCGACGAAGCCAACAAGTAACAGGAAAGATAGATAGATAGATAGAATTGGGTGGGCAGTCCGTCCTACTATAGGCACGGCCTCACTCATATCGGTCAAGGATTCATTAAGCAAATAGGGCTTGGAAGACTTCCTTTCCATTTAACTAAGATCAATATCGGTTGAAGAAAGCCGCATAATATGTGTTTTCAGAAACAACTTTGTTTCGTTGCCTACTTGCTTAAGGAAATCCTACTCCAAACAAGGGATATTGCACCTTTGAAGGGCCAACCTTTTTCTAGTACATGTATGCCCAATTAGTATGAGCTTTGCCTTTCTTACTCTCTACGGAGCTCGGGTGAAACCTAACTGACTAAATCTAAACTCTTTAAGAGCCTCGCCCGTGACTCACGATGTCTTTCTGCATATAATAAAGAATAAAATAGTCATTCTGCCCTAACCGCACTGGCACAGGATTGACAAAAGATCTGTGCCTCCCCCTAGAATATTATCTGTGGACCCCACAAAAGCAGATCAGTGACAAGCAGCTATCTCTCTCCGGGCACAAAAATGGAATCCAGCGAGATCTTTAGCTGCTTTTGATCAACTTCCTTTCTTCCAGACTCATAGAATATATAATATATAGCACTTTTGCGTTATTTCATATGAGAAAGAAATGATGGTTCTCTTTATCAACCTTCTCGATCAGCAACTTATCGGTAACAACAAGAGCAAGATATAACAGAATGCCCCATCTTTCCTGCGAATCGGTCCAATAGGTTTGCCTAAGGAACATTGTCCTCTGAGAATAAGAATGTGAGTTTCAGACAATTGCTCTCTCGGCCATCAGAACCTCAAAGACTCCCCACTGAGTACTCCCTCGCTAAAGAAAGAGAAAGAGAAGATGGTGAGTATACTTTTTTTTAAACAACAAATTCAATATTCTTCTTTGTTTTATAATAAGTATGCATATGGTATGTATACTTTTTAACCTCCGACACAGTAAGAACGGGGGCTTGAGAGGCAGCCCTTTAAAGCTGCTTTCCTAAAGTCAGGCTACTCATAGTAATAAGTTGTTGAATCAATGAATCCATGTCGTATATAAAGGAATAGACTGCCTTAGTACATTTTCTCAGTCTTTCTCAAATAAGGGAACTACCAGGGTTTTTCCTTTAGTTTAGAAGCTCTCCTTAGAGCGAAGAAGAGTAGGATTACATAAGAAGGATAAGGGGCGATTACGATTAATGGGAGACATCCATGGAAAATATCCTCTATTTTGGCTTGCTTGTGCAATCAATATTTCGGTGTTGTATGACGTGATGAAAGCCCATAAATTTTCGATGAATCGTTCTATGAACGATCATTTTCAGGTTAGCTTTTCAGCATCTATCTTAAGTAAAGCAGTTTTTTAAAGCGAGGAGAAAACCATGTTTATGTTTGGGAAGAGCATGGGATCTGGTCAACAAAGGTGTAACCCTTTTGAAAATGATCCAAGGGAGGTGAGAGGAGAAGTGTTGTTTGCAAGCGAACCCAATAATACCACGAGCCTTTCGATTAAGCCTGCACCTACTAGGAAAAAGGAATAATAGACCTTGCCTGAGTTTCCCAATAAAAATGCATTACCCCTATTTCTTTCAGAACCTTCAGGACCTTGTTTGTTTTAGAGGTTTTAGAACAAACCTCAAACCTTATGTGAATAGGTGACAGTCTAAGAAAGGAAGGTTCTTCCAATCAGCTCTCTCATCATTGAGAGTTGGAAAAATAGTAGAAACATAAATAAGTGGAAACTCTATTTGTTTTAGCTTCCCAGAAGTTTGAACAATACCTCTTGGGAAGAAGGGTTAAACAACCCGAATCTTAACGATGTAAATACATTAGGTGCAGCCTTTGTCCAACCGCTGGGTAGTTTAAGACCTCTACCCACATATACACGGTCGTCATTAGGTGTAGATTTCCATGTAGGTTCCCTTTCTTAAGGGGAATGGTGGTGTTCCAAGGGAAATATTTCTGGCAGATGGCCTTGAAGTTCACTTTCATCAAAGCCATCACCTCTTGGATGATCCAATGTATCCATGGGATGGGTAATGGATGGAAAAGTCTCGCTAGACACTGGTTTTGTGAGTTCTATAATACGGGCCACCCCAAACCAAGATAGATACAATCTGACAAGATAGTCAGCTCGATCATCCCATACACTAATACAGTGCCGGTGACGTCGAGGGATAATCCGAGGAATCGGGTCAATTAGTCTGTTCATGGTTGATCGGATTAGCGGCATAATACCGCTGAAGCAAAACTTATCACTGCTTTAAATAAAGCACAGTGAACAGCAAGTCAGACTTTCTCGATAGTTGAAACACTCATTTGCAGAAGTGAGTTAGTGCAAGGCCAACTAAAGCACTAATGAAATGCCTCGGAGAGCGTCTGTGGGATCTAGTAATGACTCTTTCTTGTTTTTGGGCATTGTCTCGAGGTCACATCCATGTTCAAAGGACAGATTCATCTCCATCTCAGTTCAACAAATAAGGAAAGGCCGGGCGGGCAGGTCAAGCTAAGAAAGTATCTGCTCGGTCTCAGTTCAAATCCAATAGATAGAATACGATAGGAGCTAATCAGTCTAGTATTCGGGTACACATCATTGACTCTTCAATCCTTAAGCCGTTGATAGCCCTTTATCAAAGCTGTCCTAAGCGCAGTCGAAGTCCACTTATTCAAGAGTCCTCTCTCTGAGGAGGAGTGAATTCAGGTAACTAATTAAGCGTATCTATATACCAGTAAGGACAGGGGAAGAAGGAGGTACCTTTGCTTGCTTGAAGATTTCACTTCAGTGAACCCGACGCGAAGTTGGTGAAACTTGAGCGTAGCTATGTCACATGAAGTGAAGAACCTCTGCTTCCTTTTTTAGACACCTTCTCTTCTTATTTTATTCCCCGGAGCACAAGAGCTTGGGTAAACTCGTCAGCTGGATAGCTATAGTACAGAGTTTTAGGGGGGAATATATATCGCTTTCCATTCCAGGGGGACCGAGAAAAAGGAAAGGAGATAAGGAGCCAGTGAGTGGCAACTGGTTCAGCGGTGCTATCAAAAGAGCCCTCTATGTGCTATCAGAGCCACTCGTCCCTTATCTTGCTCTACTTCGGTTACAACTCGAAAGTGAGTTTTGAGGTTCAATTCAAGATGGGGTTGAAAGGATGAGCTGCTATAAAGACTGACTAGCTAGGGGCCTTATGGCATCTTGAGACTGAGGTCTTTTTAGAAGGTAACCTGGTTAACGAGTGTTCTAACGAAGAAAGAGTTAAGGACTAAGAATCAGAATTGGAAAGAACTTACTTGAACCCTGAAATTAGAGCTTCTATAGTCCCTGTTGAGGGTGTAGCGGTATCGGATGAAAGCCTTTAGGCTGAGAGTCTTTAGTAGCAGATAGTCAATTAATAGCAGATAGTCAATTACACTCCTGGTTATAGAGTAGAGGCAAGCAATTCAATAGTAGCAAACTGTCATAGTAGTGAACTTTTTCTGAAAGTAAAGGCTTCGAAAGCAGGAGTTCCATCTTCAGACTTTAATACTAGCAATAAAACAACAGTTTATTCTGTCTTTATAATAGCCGAAACCTTAGCATCTTCTTACAATGAAACTCACTAAGCTGTATTTATTGAAAGAAGTGGAATTAGCTGTGAATTCACTCTTATTAGTTCAGATCTGAAACCAGCTATTGAAAGAAAAAGCTTGCCTTCCTCAGTAGGAGGGCAGTTGTTGTGTTAGAAGTGTAACAAGTCTATATTCTGTTAAGGAAATCATTGATGAATACGATTTCGAGACTCTTGAACCTATTTGCCACTAGTAACCTACACCTTCAATAGGTTTAGAAGCTCTTCCTTCGGATGGAATCCTTGAAGCAATAGAGGTCTCTTTACATTGGTCTTGGGTAAAGGCTTCGTTTCCAGGAGTTACATTACTTTATGCTATAGCTAGTATTGAAGTTAGTCCCCTTCCTTTCCCAGTAGGGGAGGAATAAATACTTTTCTATTACTATTTTTGCTTGGTCACCAGAAGTAATGTTAATTGAAGAAATGTCTTTCAAGTGGCTCAATTGACTATTGTTCTTAAAAGAAATCTGAAGATTTGATGCTTCTAGGAAGAAGGAGATCAGTCCTCCGTCGCGGGTTTTGGTATACACCCCTCAACCCCTTATTAACTATATTACTATTGTAAGGTAAGGAAATCATCTCAGTTAACAGTGCATATGCGACAGCGCATCATAGACATCATTTCTTATACCCAAATTTCTTATAGTAAGCAAAGCAAGAAATCTAAATTCTATCTGACTAGTGTCTCTCATTAAGCTATATAGGTTTTGAAAAGCCAGCGCCCAAAGAGCTTTCAACCTTAGGGTCAAGCCCATCTCCTTTATCGATATTCTGCAAGGCTCGAGAAATGAATGGAATAGAATCCAATGAATTTCTCTCTATTAATGAAGAATCCTACTTGGATCCAGCTTTCACTAATTAGGCAGACATTAGTCTCTGGGCGAATCTAACCCATTTCAAGCTGAACCTCGGGCCATCGACATCATATAAACCTTTCTCCTTTTCAGAAGTATGTTTTTTAACGAGCCTAGCTGCCATTTCAGAGGATGGCACCTTTTTTTCTCTTTCTTTCGTAAGCTGTTATAGTTTCCACTTCTTTCCAATAGCAGCTTGCTTGGCTTCAAAACCTTACCTGCTCTTCGCCGCCTCCACAGAAAGATTGGTCTGGTCGATTGCTTACTTCCTTTTTGGATTAGTCAACACTCAATTTTTATCTAGAAAATGATACAAGAGATGGTGCAACGCTAATTAGCTTCTGATGTTGAAACTTCTCCAGCATTGATTGAAGGTAAAGCTTTCAATTCAAGCTTTGAAGCTAAGTCCGCTATTCGGTCAAAGTTTAATAGGCTCTAGGCCTTACCTACCTTACTCTTTCGAGGTTCCCTCCCTGGACTTCACTTAAGAATAATAATTGGCAGAGTCAAGGCTCTTTTTTTCTCTTGCTCTTGTCTGTAGGATTGCAAAAGAAAGCATATAATATATAGTCAGAAAGGCTTTCATAAGTGCATTAGTAGGTTTAGCGATATCTGTATAAGGAATGGAACTGCTGGTCAGGGCGTGGAAAGCGTGCATGACTATTAGCATGTCTGATTAGCTGCAACCTGGTGCATCTTATTCTGAAAGCCAACCTCTTGTTGACAGCTAGTGGCCTTATTGGCATAAAGAGAGAATGCCCGACCCGCAACTTAACTCGCTTAACTAGCAAGGAAGAGCTCGTCTATTAGCAACTCCCAAGAACTACCAGATCATGCAGAAGTGAAAGTCAAAGCGAGAGCGGAAGAACGAAGGTTAAACCTCTCTATTAACACAGTGGCTCTATCTTGTTTTGATACTGGGATGAAAGCTGTGAAGTCTAAGTTGCTCACGATTTTCTGGTTTTGCAGCAAGGGCTCTCCCATTTGATTATGGACCGAGGTAGAGATCAGTGATCCTCTCTATCTTTATTCTAGCCGGTTTGACTCTATTGTTTAGCTATAGCCCTTTCTCCCTTTCATAATAATAAGGTAAGAACCCAGCTCTCGATCCAGAGCTACTGCTTCAACAATCAACTGAGCTCAGGAAGTCAGGTTAAGACGTCGACTTATACAGGGGAGATTCACAAAATTACTGTCTTTAGAAGTCAATCCCACTAAACTACACTTGTACGCTTGACAAGAAAAGTAGAGGCAAGAGGAGTCAAAGGCCTCGCCTCCACTAGCAAAGGGGGACAGCCACGCCAATCCAAGCAGAGCAAAAGTGTGCCCACTCTACCTTTCTTTATCTTAGACTTTGTTCTTCAAGGAGACGCATGTGCATTTCCTCTGTTCTGTGCTCTTGAACTCTTGATTCCCTTGTGCCTTTAGTTTAAGTATAGGTCATCGATTCAATCTATCTTGATGGGATTTTTCCTTCTGTTGAGTAGTATGAAAGTTATTTCTCGAGTAGGTAGCGACAAGAGGCTGCATCAATAGCTAAAACTCATTTTCTATTTCGGGTAGGGTAGGCTTGGAGTCAGAAGTCTTCTTTTTCCTAACCAAATAAGCACTTTTACAAAGTTCACCTTCCCGCGGTCAAAACAAGACTTGCAGATAACAATCAGACCTTACCAGGTACAGGGACCAGACTATAGAGCCTAATTAAAAAGAATTCAGGCTTGCTTTCTCAATTCACATCTATTAGCGATGATTCTTCTATCTCTTGCTCGCTTTGATTGGACTCTGACAGCTTAGGGAAGAATGGTGGGTCTCTAACAAGGCCTCTAAATGACCGCTTAGAAAAGGCCTACCTATTTTTTTCCCGATATGTCACTTGCTCGTCCCTCTCTCATGAAAATTCTCTCTCCTCTCTCAGTGGCTTTGACTCAAGTCTATAGCCAGTTGCTAAGACGATTCCCATTCAACGATCTATCAATGCTGCCCTTATTCTTTTTTTTTCAAAATTCCTTTCTTTCTACTAGTTCTTACATAAGCAATTTGCAGGAAGTAAATGAATCCTTCCGAACAACTATAAATAGCTTTAACATCTTTTTTTGAGTTGAAAAAAGTCTTTATAGAGCTAAGGGTAAGGTTTGGAATCCTAGTAGTAGAATGGAATCAGTTTACCGGGCTGACTTCCATGCCAACATGAGTAGTTTAACTCATCGCTACCTCGTAAGGGCGTTGAGAATTATTTTTGCTTTTATTGCTATAAAAAGTCTTCAAATAGCCTTTATGTGTGCCCCGATAATCAATATTCTCCTGATTCGTACCTTATTGAATAAGAAGAATTAGCCGTCTCTGAACAATCATCACTAGTCAGTTGTCTGAAACCTATTACTATTCCTCTGCTTCTCCATTTGCTCGATCCTTCCTCTAAAACTGGTGGGGATTCAGACTGATGAGGGATGTAGGAATGGTCCTTAACTGTCCGAAAGGCTAAAATCGCTTTCTCGGGAGCCTCTGGGAGGTCAGGGTATTGAATCCCATGATACTCAAGGAGCAAGGCGTCGTATCCCAATCTTAAGGGTTCGACTAATACATCATAAAGTGGATCCAAGTATAGGGTTATAAAAGGGAAACACCCCCTATTTGCTGCTAAAAACAGACTCTGGAAGCGTGCTAGGATAAATGCAACTTCTATGTATTTCCCATCGCATTTTCATAAGGAATGTACTCCTTCATATTCCATCTTTTAACGATGCTTGCCAATACGAATCCCGGGACCACTTAGATCAATTTGAACATAGATTTTTGCTATCCGACCTCTTTGCCTAATAAGAGCACCCTAAAAAGCCCAACAAATGATCACTTTTGTCGCTCCTTGAATCACTGAGATTAAACTTTCTCCATTCATCACCTCTACCATACTTAGAAAGAAGGTTTAGTGATATTTAGTATGAAACTAATTGCATAGATCAAATCGTATATTGTATCTATTGATCGGAAGGCATCTAGCCCATACCATTCTATGGGGTTCGAATCATCTACTAATCAGGCTATCAATGTATTAATAAAGTGGAAGACAGATCTTGATTGGATTTTCTCCGCACTCTGGGGATGGTTGGTTTCGACATTCAACCCCTTGTCTCGGGTGCAGTTTGAGAAAAACTTCGGAGCTGCTTTCTTGCATTCAATAGATTGATCCATCCTCGTAAGTAGGTCTTCTATTCATCAATCGTAGAGGCCCTTAAAACAAAGTGAGTAGGCTGAAAGAGCCTTTTTGTCTGTCCGGGGGAGGTTCTTTCCTACGTGAGAAGTGGACAAGCCATTTGACACGCTTTGGACAACTGAATTGGCATGGACTTTGGGACTTCGAAATAGCATATGTAATGGAGATGTCAATTCAATCCTGAAATCCTGCTCTTTCGGAAGGGATGGTGTTCCAGAGTCACTTTCCAGCCCCAGGCTCCTAGCCAGTGAGTTCTAAAATCTCTCTGCCGCAAGGTAGAGACACTCCAATGTGGATTCAAAATGGTCCCGTGATGGACGGTAAGTCGCGGAAGCAAAGCTCACCTACTGACTGATTGAACAGACGAAGGTAGAATTTTCATCTCTTTTTTTCTTCAACCTGTGGAAAAAAACCGATAGTAATACACTAAGTGACATCTTGCTCTTTAGCGCCATGAATAATTGGCTCACGGAAATGGTTTATGAAAGATTCTTGCTAGCTATAGCTATATATAGTATAGCAAGAATTGCAAACTAGCTTATAGCAGTAATTGCGAATTGAGAGATAGTACGCGTCTGCTTGCTATCTTATAGTTGCTATCGAGTTATTTCTTGCCTTTTGTTGTTGTTTCTATTGAAAATGCCCTAAATAGGTTATGAAAGATGCAACATGCGGAGGCATATATAGCTACTTAGCAAGACTTGCATTTCACCCCCTACGGGTTATTTACATGTACTCGCTAGGTATTTGATTTGCTATCGGGAAAGATGCGACTTCCCATCCTGGGCTTTATCCATTCGCTGAGAAAAATAGAATACAGAGGAATGCATTTATTTCATTTCAAATTGAATTCAAGATAGCCTTGCTGCAGCCGGAGGCCTTTTACTAAAACGAGAAAAGAAAGACCAAAGGGCGTAAAGCTAAGTCTCGACTAAGACCTCAGGATAGGATATTCTTTTGCCAGGAGATATATACAAGTAGTTGATCTACCTGACTCCATGATTCCTGAGGGAGGTTGAGCAGGGCGGCACCACTACGAGATTGGAAAAAATCCTCCTTCTTAGTGCTAGAGTCTGTGTCGAGCAATAAGCGCTAAGTGGCTATCTCAAAGGTTGGCTTGACTGGGAATTGGTGCAATAAAATAAGGGCTAGTGCAAAGCTCAGGGTTAAAAAGTATGCATATTGTATGTATACTATTTAACCCCAATGTGAAATTTTCAAATGAGAACTTTTCGTATTTAGCTAAGCGCCTAGCCTGGGAAGACCTTGATCTTGAGTCTAAATCAACCACGGAGTTGGAGGATCTTAATCAGTTCATCCATAAAAAGACTTCTAAAGTGAAACCACTCTTTAAATATAGATTAGAAGAACTTAATGATAAGGGTTGACCGGGCACTGAATAGTGAGAGAAGATACAGATTTTCCCTGGTACCCGTTTGGGTAATTGATGATGAATAAGTCCCGGGGGGACAAATCAATACGAAATGTTTAATGTCATGTCATTGGAAGTGATCGGGATTGACAGACTACTACCACCAAGAATTGACAAGCAAGCGACTTGACTACTTATGAAATTCATTGTTTTCGAAAGACGTAACCACATATCTATAAGTCACTTTAATTCTTGGAACGTAGTCGCTATAGCAAAACTATTGGATATGTATGTAAGTAATACACTCGGAGAGGAGGCTCCGCAGAAAGAGAAACTGGATTCAAATCTCACTTTAAAACGGTTGTTAGCCATCTCAGTAAGGGTAGTAAGCAAGTTTAGGTTTAGGGGAATGATTCTTAGAAAGCGAAGCAGACTCGATCGGACAGGAGTAGAATGGAAGTTAGGATTGCTTGGTAAGCAAGCATGCGTCGACTCCCACTTCTTTAAGCAGTTAACTAACTTAAAAGAAAAGTTTCGGTTATACGACCAATTTTTGTAAAGTCCTTTCAAAGATGGAAACATCATTTTTTCATTTGGATTGGACTTTTGGTCGATCTTGAATTGTGATTGGGCCTCCCAGGACCGGAGATAGAAAGGGACGACTGAGTGCATTTCAGATTGGTTTGAGGACCGTTGGTCAAAGAAAAGGTAAGGTCCTGATTCCGGGATGAAGCCGTATGACGCGAGAGTGTCACGTATGATTTCTTTGAGAAGGGTGTGATACCACCACCTACCAGGCCCGACGAGCGGTCTATGGAGATGCATCCCTACTCATCTGGTCCATGCACATCGCTCTCTCCAGGGGGTTGGCCGCCTATCCTAAATCTTCCCATTTCCAAGAAGATCCCCAGCTCGACCTGGTTTAGTATCAAGGTGATTCTCTTTCTATTCCTATATATATGGGTCAGTGCAGTATTTTCACGATATCGTTATAATCAATTAATGGGACTTGGCCGAAAAGTGTTTTTGCCTCTATCATTAGCTTGGGTAGTCGTTGTTTCTGGTGTTTTAGTCACCTTTCAATGGCTCCCTTAATTATGTGCGAGGAATTTCCCTCTTGAATAATGGGAAGCGGGCTACTCTCCAAAAATGCTTTTGAAGTTGGGGTTCAATAAAGAAAAAAATGGTTGATTTGGGGATATAATCTTTCTGTCTATCAGCTAAGAAAAGGCATTAGAATACCATAGTACAGAGTCAGTCAGAGCTGGTCTAGCAATTGAAACTTAAAAATAGAAAGGTGCACTATAGAAGAAGTGAGAAGGGAAGACTCTGAGTGTACGAAAAGAGCTTAAAGCACTTACTCCAATTTTGAAGATCTAATTGACCGGCCAGAGGGAATGTGAAAAGCGTGACGAGAAGAAGAAAAGAGAGATGTTAGAAGGTGCTAAATTAATAGGTGCAGGAGTCAAGCAAGAATGAATGCTATAGTTGGTATTAAAAAAAGCCGAAGTCGTAGGGCTGAATTCGGATCTCTCTGTCTCAAGTCCGATCTACGAATTGACTTAGTTTGTTGACAAAACCTCATTTCGTTGTGATACATTTTTCCCTAATAAATGACATCTTTAAATTGATTGGAATTAAAAAACCTGTCTTTTTGGCTTGTCATTAAATTTGACCTCGTAAGCGTCCATTGAAAATTAATCAATTCACCGGATGAAAAGCAAGATATAGAAAGTGTGCTGGGGGTCAATAGAGAATTAATGCCTCGGTGTCTTCTTAGGCAACGAATTACTTTATATATGTGTATGGCTTAAAACTTGGAAATAAGCGGATCATAGAAAGTACCAGTCCGCTAGCTCGCACCCTTTACCAGGCTAAGAGTTGTGAATCTCCTTGTCTCCCTATTCCCTTACATCCACTGCCAATTTTCCATCTACCTCAGATCCGACCTCTGCTTGGCGATAGGTCAAGGACTCATAAAGAACTAGAAATAGGTAGGCATTGATATGCTAACTCGGAAGTCATTACGGAGGTCGAAAGCATGTCCTTCACCTTGTTGTTGATGAATCACCCATGAGGTTGGGATATCATTGGATATGTAACTAGTTGTTTGGCCAATCCTTAGAAATCTTCAGTTGGCCTATCCTTAAGATCGGTATATCCAACTTCAGAAGGTTGATTCAATCCACAACACCCCGATTTGAGAAAAGAAAGAACTCAAACTGGAATTTTTGGAGGAATTCCACTGTACATATGATTCATTATAACCCCTGCAATCCAGACGCTCCGCGGGAAACTCTAGTTGGGAAAACGGTTGGGTGTGAGCACTTCTATTGTTGATGCGAGCTATCCGTATTCGGTTCCCGTGTAAGAGACCCCGCTAAGGGGGCCTCAGAGGCAATGGCAAGAGAACAGAGTTCGAGAGGTGCTGCAAAAGAGACATAGATTTCTCTCCTTCTTCTTATGGAATTTCTCCTCTGAAAGAGCTGGAGACATTTGTTCGGATAGGCACTATCAATCAGCCATGAGGGAATCTATAGGAGTTGAATAATTACGATTATGATGTGTTAAGCATATAGTTAGAGTTGATGACGAACCTTCAAGATGAGCTAAAATACGGGGTTTTGGCATAGTTTAAAGGTCGATTCTCGAAAATGCTTATTGTACGATAATAGTTGAAAAGCTAACCTCCAAATGAGTGGTCATAGAGTCATTTCTTCAAAAAACCCAGGGTTTTCTAACTTGAAAAGTACGTCTAAATCATGTTTGCACTAGACTAATGGTTGGAGGCGGATTCGGTACACTCTTTCCTCGGATAGAGACAGAGCTAAAGCAGCCTATCTCAGTTCTTCTCCTAAACATGGGACTAATATTCATGAGCCATCAATGGGAGAGGAAGCTCCTCCGTCTCTTCTTTGCCACCTAATCCATACCTTTACCTTTAGCTGGGTCAAGGCGGGAAGGAAGCTCTTAGTCCTTTGAAAAAGGACTTCACCCTCGCCACTACCATGCGCAAAGACTCCAACCCTAGCACGAAAAAAAAAAGTGGATCAAGCGAATGCGCTCTAAAAAAGAATGATTCCCCAAAAAATATCCTAATATATAAAAAAGGAAACTATAAAAGAGGGGCACCAGGGTTTGCTTTCTTCTGGGTAGGTTGTGCTGGAATAAAAGAAAGCCCAAAAGAGCTAACAAATAAATACTAATTCAAAAATAAACCATAAAGCACAACCATAATTCCAATTTCGTCCGCTTTTTCAAACATATATAAATAATGCAAGCGCCCGAGAATAGGATGGAAAGCTTGGAAGGTTGCGCTAAATAGTTGTCATTATAGGCGAAAAACTCATACAATAACATAAATGCCCCTGTGCACTGTTGACTCACTGCTGACTCTTGGAGGAGACTTGTCACATCACGTATGGATGTATCAGCCTAGAGAATTCTCTCGCCCAATCGATCTATCTTTAAGACCTTGTTTTGTTGATCCGCCAGAGGTCAAATACCAAAGTCGAAGAATCCACCTTTGCAAGGACCTCAAACAGATGTACAAAAAGAGAAAGACAGAGCTGACGGTGCTTTGCCCAAAGAAATAGGTCTAACAGATGAAGAAGTCCGATCTTGAACAAGGAAATGAATCAGTAAGTCAAGAAGCCTCCTCTAAAGTAGTCACTCCAGGTCAACAAGAATGGAATGCGATGATTAAGACAGGGCGGAAGAAAAAGAACCCTTTCTCTTTGAGACTATGAACTCCATTGAACTAACTACCCAGGCTATCCAAGTTATCCAGGATAAGCAATTCTCTCTGGTTTGGGTTACGCGAGAACTGAGATAAAATCTTCACCAGCAATCCAGAGATAGAGTTGAAAGCTTTCTTGGTCGATTAGGAATGGAATGGATCGTTGCCTTATATTATATAGGAGGTTTCTTGGCTTGAATGAATTACCCACTGTCCCAGCTTGCTCATTAAATCAACTATTGTAGTCCCTTGCACTCTGAGTCCTATATTCATCCCTTAAACCTATCGAACAAAGCCTGCCCTAAAGTCTGCCCTGAAGCAGCCTACTTACTCGACCACCTACCCAACTGCTCCTTTTGAATTGGAATAAGAATAATATGGCTGTAGTCACATCCTGTCTTCTATCTCCTCGTCGCTCAGCCAGTGATCTAGTAGCATTCTATCTTGAAGCGAGTGCAGCGTGAGGAACAAGCAATGGCTTTCTCGCATATATTTTCTTGCTCGGCGGGTATTAACATGCTTTGATTAGGTTGTCGCGGATCAGTTGTATGCTTGATGGCTTCTATCGTGGTGTATTCTAATCTTTATCTATATATCGCATATAAGCTTTCCTCATCTTCAACAACTCATCTGCGACACGAAAATTTCTTTCAGTTGTCACAAATCCTACTGTTAAGAAAAAGGCTAAGAGCGCTTATTTAATTTAACTTCTAGCTCGTTAGGGATGGGATTCCTAAGACTAAGACCGGTAATGCCGTATACTACGACCGGAAAAAAAAATGGATCACTACAAATTTTGAAGGGTCTGTCCTTAAGGACTCTTTAAAAGTGGGTTAAACCCTCATTTATTAGCCATAGAAATAAGATTGTAAATCGAAAAAGAAAAAGTAAGACACACAATCCCTTGCTTAAGCGCCGTAAGATGACATCAACTTCTCTTAGAGAAGAGTGCCCGTCCTAGATCAACGCGAGCTTAGAGGTGGAAATGCTGATTAGGCGGCTGATCATGTACACAGGGTTCTGAAAGACCTATTCTCAAGCTAAAACACCAGGTGAACAAGCTCAAGCTTGACGTGAAGAAGTAGAAGCTCAGTCTATAGCTCCTAAACAGACAGACGAATCAGCTAGGGTGCATGACTATAAATCCTCTCATCGAGAAGAAGAGGAACTCATTTAACACTTTTTCTAAAGCCAGACCTACTTTTGGCTTTACCTTAAACCTTCCGCGAAGGAAAGAATTCGAGAGTGAGAATCGGTAATAATTCTGTTAAAGTAGCGATAGGTATAGGAATTGCTCCTTTCAAGAATTAGTCCAGACTCATAAACAAAAGGGCATTAGCTTCACTCTTTCGATATCGAATCATAAGAAAAAGTTTCGTATACAGGCATGGAAATCCACTTGCCAACTTATCCTCATTGGAGAATAAACGATCGGGCTGCTTGCAAGCTAATCCATGGAAGATGGTTCTTTGACCCAATAAATATAATAGGAAAGGCTCAAAAGACCCAGGCATTGCGTCTTTTTGAGGATCTATTTTAGATTAAGAAAATAAGAAATTGTTGGTTGTGGTCTTATGGCTCTCTCTCTCTTTCTTGTTGTTCTCATTGTGCCGTGTGCTCAAGATAAGATGGGCGCACCCTACCTGACCTAAGGACTATCCTAGTCAACTGGTTAGATCCGCTCTTTATAGACAAACTAGGGATATTGCCTCAATCCTAAACCTTTCATAGCCTCATCAACAAGAAAAAGCACAGGAAGCGGATCTGTCTTAGAAGGGTGTATGATTGAGTAAGTAAGAAGTTAGGTTCTCGAAGTTACCGCGGGTTAACTACATCGCTCCGCGGAAAACGGTGGGCGAGAGTATGGGTTTCCGGCTAGTCTTGGAAATCCTATAGTTTCTTATTGTTGAAGTTACCTGCCAAGTAGCATGATTCTTCTAATATTCTATTGCTGGAGAGCTCTCAAAAAAGAAAAGTTCATTTCTACAGGGCTAATCCGTAAAGAAAACGAGAGGAAATCTGGAGAAGAGAATAGCCAGTGATGGCTTGAAAGCCTTCCATATAATTTCAGTCAACGTTCCATGAATATAGAAATTAGGAAAGAGTAAATGGGTTCTCCCCTTTATTATTGAATAGAATATGTTTATCCTAATTATACCATTTTGTGCGTAAGGTTCTCAGGCAGCAAGTAGTTAGTGTGAGGGTTGCGTTGAAGTAATTCTCAATACCCTATGATAAAGAAAGAATAGATGGAGCAAACCGGCAAACAGCCTTGTAGGAGTACCAGCTATAGCTCCACTGGTCTACCTTTTTCGTTCGGTTGAATCATCAGCCGGGTCTTTCCCAGTTTCTTATTTTCTAATGAGAACTATAGCATCTATTATATACTAATAGCATGAGTCATTACCCATATTCTGCGCTATTCGTGATAGCGATATTCTAGTCAGACCCCACCAATTCAAGAGAAAAAAAGTCACTCGCTGGGGTCCAGTGCCCGCTGCAAGAAGAAAAAATAACCCGGCCGATCTGATCAGATTTCCTATGGCACGCCTGATATTGGCCCCGATCGTCTGACCTTTACTGAAGACGATCTTTCTATTGGCACAATTAACGCTCAGATGTCACGTGGTTGTTTTTGACTCTTTTTCTCTTATTTCGAGACATTGACCATTTCCTATACTTGATTGCTTACCTACTAGCCAAGTATTTCAATTAAAGCCGATCAAGCTTCCCTGCAGCTTCTTTGGAAGTAGTGAATAAAAAAACAAGATGGATTAGTAGTATCAGTAGTGGATGCTTCGGTAGGAAGTTCCTCTGAAGTTAGTATTCTTTTTCCCTACACTTTCGGAAGGTAGACTCTTTCTTTCAGCTACTTTGGAAGTCAAGTGATAGAAAGATTTAATTTATTTTGGAATCCAGGAAATAAGTTGGACAAAGTGTGCCCTTTTGATTCTATCCTAAATAAAGCTAGCTGTGAACCATAGTGAAAAGGCATTAGTTAACCGCTAAAGTTCGGAGTTAAGAGCTCTTTCTGAAGACGAAGTCTTTTAGTTCTTTATCTTATATATGTTTATGAACCTCTCTTTATCTTAGTAAGCTATTCACTAGTTGAACGATGTACTATTCAACACTCCACAAGTAGGTCTTGAAAGGCACCTATTGAGGTGGGCTAGCTGGTTTTGACTATCATTTTGATGTTTATGGGTTGAATGACCAATTCAAGTATGATCTTCTTTCTTTGATTTTGAACGGTTCCAGCTTTCTTTTATCCCTCCAGCTCGTAGTCTCTGTTAGTGCATTAAATAGCAAAATAGAAGTCTCTTCGCTGGTGTAAGGTTTACCAGGAACTCACATCTTAGAATCTTTAATAATACCAATAGCCACGGCATCTACATTAAGAAAGAGAGAACGAATGACCTAGTTCACTTAATCGCTCTTCCTGTGATTCTTTTTTTTTAATGAGAACAGCACGAAACTAGATTAAGGTTTACTACTGTGCTCCTTGCACTTCCTAATGGAACTTTCCCTGGTTTACTCTTCTTACTATGAGAACAATGATCACCAGCTTCATTCACAAGAGATTGGGTTTCCACCAGTCATAATGATCCCGTATGCTAAGAACACAGCGGATTAGAGGGGACAAGAGGTTTCACTCATCAAAGTGTAAGATGCAAGGCTTCTGCCTGGCCTATAATAAGTCCTTCTTTGCCACTTTCAAATCAATAATAACGATGTTAGAGATATTCAAAGAGGAGGACTCGGGTTTCGATAAACTCATCTTTAGACCTAATGCTAGCTTTCGATCGAGTCTGTCCAAGGAAATGGTCGGCCATGGACTGGTTGTGCTTCTTCTATACAATAGACCTGTTCTTCTTTCCGAGATCGACCACTGAAGCATTTTCATTACTTCCCACGATCTATAACCATACCACATGAAACGATTAGCATCACCTCATTCGGTATCAATGAAATGAAAAGTTTTTATTCTTCAAGCGTAAAGTGATTCAAAAAGAATTTCATTGCGTGGAGCCTGCCTATCTTCCAACTAGCGCTATCTTTGTATGTATGCTTCGGTCCCTTCCCGTAGATCGAGCTTTGAAACTAAGCTTCTTTTCTCCTCAACTCAACATTCTTCTCTGGGTCCAGCCAGCTAGGCCCTCTTCTCTCTACTATGGGCGGAACCTTTTGAATCTTATTGATCAGAGCATGAAACTATATGGTTTGGGGAAAACGATAAGGAGAAAGATCCATCTGACTTTCCAACAGCTACTCTCTAGTTATGTTTTGGTCTCCCATGACGTGATACCAATCAGTCCTACACAATAAGAAGAACATTCGATTCTGGGAAAGACAATATAGGTAAGCCTTCTTTCTCTGCAATCACTTCCGCACTATGTCCAGTGTTGAATTTCATTACCTTAGTCGGCCTCTTGCTTTAGCATGATTTCGGGATGCCTATTTGATTCAATTCCAAACATGGTTTTAACTGCCCTTCCAACTCATTAGAGTCAGATTTATTGACTCTTCTTACTTCTTATCGCCTCTTGATAGACTGTCCCTCAATGTTCGCCTTCTGTATGGACTCATCATCTGATCCTGCAGAGTGAAAGAGTAATCCAAAGAGCATGACGCTAGTAGTCTTCCAGTAAACTTTATGGAAAGAAGTTAAAATGCAACAAGTGAAAGAATTTGTTTCAAAGCCTGCATTCGCTGCCATTGATTTGAGCACAATAACTAAGACTGCCATGCTTCCTGTTGTCCCTATTTGACTTACTTTGAAGCCCATAGGTTTTTCAAGGTTGAAGGAAGTAAACAACCTTACCTTACAACTTGCATGTGTGAAGCATATAGCTAGCCTTTCTTCTTTATTGAAATCAGTACAGAAGGACCTTGAATGCT
This sequence comes from Pogostemon cablin, assembly GCA_023678885.1. Lineage (NCBI taxonomy): Eukaryota > Viridiplantae > Streptophyta > Magnoliopsida > Lamiales > Lamiaceae > Pogostemon > Pogostemon cablin. The sequence goes on from CM042995.1 coordinate 16,110,216, forward strand.
ATGCTTTCTAATATCGGTCGGTGTAAAAGTTCAGCCTGGTAGACCCCATAGAGAAAGAGAATTGCATCGACAAGTCACCTGCTCTGCTTAGTTTTCAGAATATCTGTAAGTAGAAAAGTCATTCCCTTGGTCTATCGCTTGTAAAGCATCCCAGGTAGTTCTCTAAGCACCGGTTAAGTTAACCACCTCCCTCACAGTTTGAATGAGATTCCACTTATTTTATATCATTTTAAGCCTTAGGTAGTTGTTCCTCCAGCAGTTCTGTTCTTGGTCTGATAGTCTTGTTAACGCTTTGAGACGATTTACACCGAAACAGAGAAAAAATATTAGGAGCACTCATTCCTTGTACCGGGAAACTTATTTATAAGGAAGGGGATCTACACCAGAAAAGGAGTTTACGGCCGGTTCCCATATAGACACTTTAACTCACATTGCTTTAGGCTGTACACTTCTTACTAAAGAAGAAGACTTACTGAAAGAGGGAGCAAATCCGTCATTGGATGATCCTATTTGGTCAAATACCTAGCAACAAACTCCTATGTTCCTTTCATTACGGTATTTCTGAACAAGTTCCTGGATAACAAGCCTAAAGGTTTTCTTATTGATGATATCGATATTGATGCTAGTGATGATATTGATCGTGATCTCGATACAGAGCTGGAATTGCTAACTATGATGAATGCGCTAACTATGGATATGATGCCAGAAATAGATCGATTTTGTATCACCCTTCAATTCAAATTGGCAAAAGCAATATCTCCTTGCATAATATGGATTCCAAACATTCATGATCTGGATGTGAATGAGTCGAATTACTTATCCCTCGGTCTATTAGTGAACCATCTTTCTGAAAGATGTTCCACTAGAAATATTCTTGTTATTGCTTCGACTCATATTCCCCAAAAAGTGGATCCCGCTCTAATATCTCCGAATAAATTAAATACGTGCATTAAGATACGTAGGCTTCTTATTCCACAACAACGAAAGCACTTTTTCACTCTTTCATATACTAGGGGATTTCACTTGCAAAAGAAAATGTTCCATACTAATGGATTAGGGTCCATAACCGTGGGTTCCAATGCAAGAGATCTTGTAGCACTTACCAATGAGGCCCTATCGATTAGTATTACACAGGAGAAATCAATTATAGACACTAATGCAATTAGATCCGCTCTTCATAGAAAAACTTGGGATTTGCGATCCCAGGTAAGATCGGTTCAGGATCATGGGATCCTTTTCTATCAGATAGGAAGGGCTGTAGCACAAAATTGATTTCTAAGTAATTGCCCCATAAATCCTATATCTATCTATATGAAGAAGAAATCATGTAACGAAGGGGATTCTTATTTGTACAAATGGTACTTCGAACTTGGAACGAGCATGAAGAAATTAACGATACTTCTTTATCTTTTGAGTTGTTCTGTCAGATCGGTCGCTCAAGATCTTTGATCTCTACTCGGACCCGATAAAAAAAATGGGATAACTTCTTATGGACTCGTTGAGAATGATTCGGATCTAGTTCATGGCCTATTAGAAGTAGAAGGCGCTCTAGTGGGATCTTCACGGACAGAAAAAGATTGCAGTCCGTTTGATCGAGCATGAGACACGACGACAGTTTGATTCCCAAATTCGAATAAGGCCAGCTTTTGAACGGGCCTAGCGCTAGATTCTTTTGAAAGTCTAGTGTTATGCTTAATACAAGTAATTCAGACTTTGATTCTCCCATTGGCATAAACCAGTTCAACTGGGGTGTAGAGAATAGACTTTTTTTAGTCCCTTTGGTGGATTGAATATGATCAAGAAATCTATTAAGAGAAGAAGATGTCTTCATTCAAGTTAAAAATTGGATCGATAAAGCACCGCCCATAGAGCCTAGCCTAGAGTGGATCAGGTCCTTGTAAGGCGATCCCGCAAAGCCGGTAATCGGTGTCTAAGAATCATTTCTGAACTTCTTTGTGACATATCAATTCATGAGATTGAGAAAGTGTTTAGTGTACCAAGACTCGACCTAAGCTTTCTCCCAAACTGGATTCTTGGAAAAACCAAAGTCAATCTTTTAGCCCTATTTCTACTTTCGGCTACTCCTACAGGGAAAGTTGGGAACTGGGTCCTTAAATGGGTTGCGGGTTCCGCCCTCCTCGTCTATATGTATCTCAGTTTGCACTCGCAAAAGTCCTCTTTTAGGGCTAACGCGCTCAATAGCTTCTTTCTCACGAGTACGTTGAGTCTTTTCTGGGACTTGCTCCTCCAGAACGGCATTGAACCACAAAACCTACCCCACCTCGTGGTAGTTGGCTTCGTTGCACTCTTTGCCCTTTCCCAGCTCCTTTTCCACATACTCAACGAAAAAATGAGTACTTGTATTTTATTGGCGCTGGCGGTGCGCTTCTAAGATGGACTCGATTTTGTATTCCTTGTTCTATTTATCTTTACTTTGGCTTATATAGAGAGGAGAAATGACATATGGAAGGCTTTTTTTCTCTATTTGATTTTGATTTACTTTTGTGCTGGCTGCGGGGACTGGGCCCGGGCTTTGTTCACCGTATGGCTGCCTCTTTCTGGGCTGTAGCCCTTTTATATGGGTCTGTATTTTCTAATAAAATGGAAATACAGAACCTTAGAAGACGAATCAGACAAAAAGGAAGAAGAGCCAAGAGTTTTCACGATTGATAGAACTAGGAAATGAATTTTGAACAGTGGAAGACGGAATTAGTACGCCTAGTCAAGGAAAACGCTGCTTTTTTGAAATTGATCATATGATTCTCATTTCAAATAAAATTGTTGAATCTGGATCCTGCACAGGGTAATCTTTCTGAGCTTCCAGTGCTGGATGCTTTATATGGCTGTAAAAATCGGATGAGTAGTATCCGTTACAGGCCCCTATGGTTGTGAAGTGAGAGTAGATTCTACTCTACCCTTCACAATTCAGCCACCGGTATTTGACTCATGAATATTCCTTTCTCTATTCCTTTTATGTCTCTTATTAGTCGGTATATCATATCTCTTCTAGCGGAACAAGAATAAAAAGCAAGAAGAACACTAAAATGGCAAGCATTTTCACGATCCTAGAAATAAATGACTCTAAGGAAGCAACGATTCTCTCTTCTTAAAAACCAATATCCTCCACACTTAATCAGCATTTGATAGATTATCAAACCCCGAGCAATCTTAGTTATTGGTGGGGATTCAGTTCGTTAGCTGGTCTTTGTTTAGTCAATCAGATAGTGACTGGCATTTTTTTAGCTATGCATTACACACCTCATGTGGATCTAGCTTTCAACAGCGTAGAACACATTATGAGATGTTGAAGGGGGCTGGTTGCTCCGTTATATGCATGCTAATAGGGTAAGTATGTTTTTCATTGTGGTTCACCTTCATATTTTTTGTGGTCTATATCATGCGAGTTATAGCAGTCCTAGGGATTTTTTCGGTGTCTCGGAGTTGTAATCTTCTTATTAATGATTGTGACAGCTTTTATAGGATATGTACTTCCTTGGGGTTAGATGAGTTTTTGGGGAGCTACAGTAATTACAAGCTTAGCTAGCGTCATACCTGTAGTATGAGATACCATAGTAACCTGGCTTTGGGGTGGGTTCTCCGTGGACAATGCCACCTTAAATCATTTTTTTAGTCTTCATCATTTACTCCCCTTTATTTTAGTAGGCGCCAGTCTTCTTTATCTGGCCGCATTGCATCAATATGGATCAAATAATCCATTGGGTGTACATTCAGAGATGGATAAAATTCTTTTTACCCTTATTTTTATGTAAAGGATCTAGTAGGCTGGGTAGCTTTTGCTATCTTCTTTTCCATTTGGATTTTTATGCTCCTAATGTTTTGGGCCATCCCGACAATTATATACCAGCTAATCCGATGTCCACCCCGCCTCATATTGTGCCAGAATGGTATTTCCAACCGATCCAAGCCATTCTTCATAGTATACCTGACAAATCGAGAGGTGTAGCCGCAATAGCATCCGTTTTTATATGTCTGTTAGCTTTATCATTTTTTAAAAATATGTATGTAAGTAGTTCAAGTTTTCGCCCGATTCACCAAGGAATATTTTGGTTGTTTTTGGCGGATCGCTTACTACTCGGTTGGATTAGGTGTCAACCTGTGGAGGCACCATTTGTTACTATTGGACAAATTTCTCCTTTTCTTTTCTTTTTATTTTTTGCCATAACGCCCATTCTGGGACGAGTTGGAAGAGGAATTCCTAATTATTACACGGATAATAAAATAAAAACTAAAAATAAAATAAGAAATCAGTTTGAAAACTTAAAATTCTGACACCAATCATTTACGAGTGAGTATTACACCAAGAATTGACAAGCAAGCGACTTGACTATTTCACCTAGAAACCCCCAGAAAAGTTGTTTAGCCGTTCCTTAGCTATGAATTCTTCAGCAACTAAGAAGCGGTAGAACCTTATTTCCAAGCTGTCGTGCAGGAGTTCCTTGTTCCAGCCGCAGGCATAAGAGAATAAGTGAGAAAGATGTTATCCCCGCTCAAGAATGGATTGAATCCTGTCCTACGCAGTAAGGGCACTCTTTCAAGAAGTGAGTACTCGTCCTGGGCTTCGGCTGCTCCTTTCTTTGGCCTTTACCCCAGCTCCTTTTCTTAGATAACTAGGAACGCGGGAGAATCCTCTTTTTCCTGTCGAGATAAGGAAAAAAGTGATATAATTATCAATAAAAAAGATAGGCCTTGAAAAGTTCCGTTGGTTGTTGTCAAGAGATGTCTTAAGAGTTGAGCCTCTGGTCTGTTAGCTCATTTCTTTTAAAATAAAGGCCCGTCTTTCTACCTGTTACGGGTGGGCGGCAGCGAATCGGGTGATACCAAAACCCTCACCACCGCTTTTATTTTCCCCCTGACTTTCTCAACTTTCATTTTGATAGCCACTTAGAATGAATACTATACGTCATTCATGCTAAAAGAATAAAACCTGGCAAAGAAAGGTTTCTTACTTAAAATGAATAGGCCCTCTTCTATTTTCCCAACCATTATCTTTCTGTTTAAATGTGTATGTTGTTCATAACCGCACTGACTTCGCTGGGTGCGATATCACAGGCAATAAGTAAAACCATTATTGCTGCTAGCCCAAATAAAATACCAGAGTGTCCACCCCCTGCTTATCTTCTTCGTCCTCATCAAAGAACTCCTCGATATCGATCGCACTACATTAAATGGATAGACTTTATCAAGGACGAGAGATAGCAGACGAGCATAGGGCTCCTGTTCTATAAAAGAGATCCTACTAAAGCCAAGTTCATAGTGGGTCAAATTCTTAAATTCCATACCTTCAATGACTCATGACTGATATCGAGCTCGCAGACGCAGCTCCCAAGAAAATAGGCATACCAAACGGTAATACCAACTCCCAAGCAGACAGTCACTATGAAATAACCAATCCACCCATTGGATAAAGTAAGGAAATCAAAAGTGACTTTGAAATTACTTAAGTCCCTCACTAAAATGTAATATCGTAACCGACGCCCGAAATGGCTATATATGGACATGATATCTTTCTCCAGACAGAAGAGGAGATCAAAGCTCCCATAACAGCTAAAACGATTGAAGGGCCTGAAGATAGGGATTCTAATTCCCTACCTGAACTCCCCGGCTGCTATCATGGAGCCATACACTCAGGGAAGAGATCTAACTCGACTACTCTAGTGAGCGTACTAGAGAGCAAGATCCCTTTTATAGAGATCATAAGCTCCATAAGGGAAATAAAATAGGCAAAGAAGACTGGTAGCTCCATAAATTGGTAGGTATTTCACCAACTGTGAAAAAGAGAGGCTAACGGGGAACCCTTTAAAGTTCTGGCAATAGAAAGTCATTTTTGAGTATCCCAATGCCCTATGTCATTTAGTCTATCTCACGATATCAAAACCCATCTTTTTCAAGAACGTCTTTCAATGAAATTGAATAAGCTCTCTCTTTCTTTAAGAATCAGGTCCCTTATGCCTGTGGCGTCCTTGGAAGAAAGCTTTGAGTGTCCACTTGGCAATGAAAGGTAATTAAATACAAATGTTCTCTCCCTTAGCCCAAGTATCATATTTGGTTATTTATAACAATCCACCCTTCTCCGCCAAAGGGGGATTTTAGTGTCCCAAGCATTTATTTGTTAAGGAGAAACGAAACCAATTCGGAGTTGTTGGTGTTTATACCGATCGATCATAGAATTCAAATTCGGATTTATTCTGATTAAGCTTCCTTCCTATTAATATGAAAGTTCTTCTCAGATACAAGGAAATGATTCAGTTCCAGAGCTAAATATCGTAGTTCTCGAACCAACAATCGAAATGATTCTGGAGCATCCTCGGGATTAGGTATAATTCCTCTAATGATCGTAGTACCAAGTACTTCTTGGCGCGCTCTAATATGATCATATTTAATTGTAAGCATCTCTTGTAAAATATGAGCAACACCAAATCCTTCTAGAGCCCAAACCTCCATTTCTCCTACTCGTTGTCCCCCTTGTTTTGCCCTTCCCCTAAGGGGTTGTTGTGTAACAAGTGCATAATGTCCACTGGAACGTCCATGGATTTTATCATCAACTTGATGAATCAATTTCAAGATGTAAGGCTTTCCTATTATAACGGGTTGTTCAAAAGGACTCCCCGCCCTTCCATCAAATATTCTACTTTTTCCTGGACACTCGGGTTCAAATACCCATGGATTCGCTGTTTGCTTACTGGCTTCATATAATTCCGAAAACATTAGTTTTCTTGAAACTTCTTGTTCATATCTCTCATCAAAAGGCGCTATTCGATAATGTCTACCTAGCAACCCCCCTGCTAACCTGAGCGAACATTCAAATAGCTGTCCTACATTCATTCGTGAAGATACTCCTAATGGATTGAAGACCATATCGACAGATCTTCCATCTTGCAGATAAGGCATATCCAGTCTAGGCAAAATTATCGAAATGATACCTTTATTTCTGTGTCTTCCAGCTACTTTATCGCCTACTTTGATTTCGCGTTTCTGTGAAATATATACACGAATCATTTCTGTATTATAACTAGAACCTCCTCTTTTCTGGATCCACCTCACATCAATAACCCGGCTCCTACCACCTATAGGGAGTTTTAAATAAGTTTCTTTTGAAGTAGATATCTGAATACCGAGTATAGCTCATAACAATCTATCTTCGGGGGCATACGAGGATTCTTTCACCATTTGGGGCATTAATTTACCTACTAAAATATCACCCTTCTCTACCCAAGATCCCAACATCACAATTCCATTTTTATCTAAATTGCGAAGTAAACGGGCTTCTAAATACGGTATTTCGTTAGTGATCTGGCACGGGCCTTGACTTGTCACATGCGTCTGAATCTCATATTTTTGTATGTGAAAAAAAGTATAAATATCTTCATATAATAAACGCTCACTAATGAGTACCACATCTTTAGAATTGTAACCTTCCCACGGCATAAAAGCTACTAATACATTTTTCCCCAAAGCAAGTTCGCCACCAACCGTAGCAGCACCATCTGCTAAAATTTGTCCCTTTTTAATGCATTTATCCCGCCAAAACTGGGGTTTTTGATGCATACAAGTATTTTTGTTGGAACGTTGATACATAACTAATGAAATGCTTAGAGTATCTCCATTCCTCGAGAAAAGTATCTTGCCTGTATCAATATAAATGATCTTTTTCCCGCATTCTTGATATAATTCACCAAGTGTTGCTGTCAACTTCTTGCTTCCTTCCTAAAAAGATAGAATAGAAAAGCTCAGTAGCAACAATAACTACAGGATTGGAAGAGTGTGTAATAGCTCACTGATCGAGCGCTCTTGCGTCGAAGATGAACGGGGTGCAGCGGTAAATCTGAAGACTCCTTGACCTCTTTTTCCTTTACTTTAGTGGCTGGGAAGGACCTAGACAAGAGGGGCTCCCTTATTAATGCTATTCATCGGCCGTAAGTTCTCATTCTATTTTTATATGATATTCTTCTTCATAGTAGAAGATGTTCCATCAAAGTAATTCATCTCAGGAAGAGCCCGGTTGGCTTACGTCGTAAGGATGCAAAAGATGGGGGAGCATTTCCCTACACTGTGTACTAACACTAAATGGCATAAGGGGCTAGTAATAAGGAATAGACTAGATAAGTCAAAAGGGGGGAGCCAGTAGGAAGGAGGACAAAAGTGTGCCTTAGTTCATCAATATCAGATAGGTGTCGTACTTCGCTTGCGGCGGCGCAGCAGTTGGTTATCTAGAAGTGCACTAGATATCGGATTGATGTTAGGTGTAGCTTTTGAGGGATAGAAATCTTTAGGGTAGCAACCTGCTGAGCACTAGGTCCCACATTGTCTCCATCAGTCAGCGGCTAGGATCAAGTCTTTGACTCTTCTTCTAGTTTACCACTGTTTTAGACTATTCCTACTATTCATACTTCTCAATCTGTCTTTTCTCGTCCAAGTCTTATATAGTATAGTCTTTTATAGTATATAAAGAAAGAAGAAAGTAAAGCTTTCCCAGAATGGCTTTGACTTGTAGCAGCGAGAGCAAGGAGCTAGGGCAGCTACTTCTACTATATATTCAAAAATAGAGTCTTTTGTGCTCTGATAAGGGCTACCCCTAATCTGAGATTGTGCTATATTATCACTTTCGCGTAAGACCTCTACCAAAGTTCATGTTCTGACTTCTGGTTCTTCTTTTTCTTTTTTACTTTCTTGCGGAATTGACTTATCCTAACTTTTAACTTGCCTTCTTTTTCTTCCGAACTTATGGAGAATTCAATCCTGCCCAGCCCCGCTCTAAATAGATCGGTTTTAGAGAACACGCATTAGACGCCTTCTGAACTTCCGGGGAGTATTTCTACCATTCATCAAGAGGGCATGGTTCGGCAAAGGAACTAACTATTCGACCCAATAATACATACTGCTGCTGGTGCTTCTCCTATTGACGAAGAATCTGCTTAAAGGACCGACCTATTGATACTGTAAAGAGGCCTTAAATCGAGCATTGCTAGTTCCACGGAGTCTAGTTACTTAATATTGAAGACCGGCTATGAGACCTTCTTTTCTCTACAACTGACATGTGCGAAGCATTGTCTTAAGATTCTATGCCGGTTTAAACCTCTTTGAACTCTAGCTTGGCTTAGCCGGAGCCTGATTTGCCTTGGGAAATAGCTGGTTTCTAAATGATATCGAGCATGCCAGATAGAACTTCTCATGTCGGCCTGCGCTGGGGTTGAGCACTTGGAATCGACAGTAATCACTGCAGACAGAAGACAGAGGGTGGTACCATTAGTCCTTAGAAAGGAGTTCTTATTCCAACTTACCCCCGAAAGGCTATGGCTACTTCTTGGGAAACTAGGAGGTCGGGGAGTCCGATCCGGCACAAGAAAGAGAACGAAGTGAAGAGGAAAGGACATCTTCAGAAGAACTTGCTCTTCCAGAAGCTTTCCCTTTTTCGGCTTTACGCCAAGAATCTGTTGTTTGGAAGATCTTCGTCTTATTATTTAGTGTATGTTCCATGAAATAGGTACCTATCGATTGCTTATATAAAGAGGGAAAGAGTACTCGAAAAAGTACTACCTATCATTCATAACAATGAATCTTATTAGAGTATTATCAAGTCTTTCTTATACGTAGGTTATGTTGATGAAAAAGTAGAAATGAATCATTTTTCTAATCGGAGTGAGATAGACTCTTTACCTGGAGAATAGAATCGAAGAAATGCCTACCCATAATAGATCTACTATTCTATCTCGCCTCCTTACCTTGCTTGATAGGGCTCGAATTAAGTAAGGATTGGACTTTATTCTATACTCGGACTTGATAAAATAGGTCAGAAATGCATTTGATAAGCATCGGCCCAGCTTCTTTCATCACGAGAAAGGGGTTAAACCTAGATAAATAGTCAAATGGATATGGAGACCACTTCCCAAAGTAAACTGAATCAATGCCACCAACAGCTGAAATAGCATCCGTTTTTTCTCCATAGGGGATTCTTCTTCTTTATTCTCTCTTCCTTGCTAGGAGGGTATTCTACCTTCTCGACTACCGATTAGCAGAGTCAAGCTCAAGGTTAGGTAGCTGGGTGCAGTCCTGACTCTCAAGGAAAAAACCTCTCTCGATTTCACTTTGTTCAACTCCCCATGGGGCAAATGTGGATTATCGGTAGTCCCAAGCCAGACCACGCGCCACTTACTCGAGTGTGAGCAGTCGAAAGAAATGACTAGAATAAAGGCTATTTTGAGAGGTCGACATCAGACTTATAAGTATTTAGCAATTGAATACTGAATTCTCGAGCTAGTTTGGATCCCCTTAAAGGTCTTGGGTATGATTTTAGTCTTTCTAGAGCACCTATAGGGGAGGACTTGGAATTCATCCACCAAAACAGCGTAAATAAAGGTAGCTCGATGAGTTCCATTCACGGAATGAACTGCAGATCTAGAAAGTTGCGTCGGCTATAGCAGGCAAACTTACCAACCCTTTTTTCACTAATAAACTTTCATTTGAATTTCACTTGTGGCAGTAGACTCTGTTCGAAAGTGGTCAATTGTTTGATAGAATTCACAGCTTTCTATTCTTAGACCCTTCAATGAAAGATTCGCTTTTTCCCTGATGCCTTCCAATAAATAAAAGAATAATTACATAAGTTCCACCTGTTATGCGCTACCAGAACCTTTACGGGCAATGGTTATGTGATCGACGAGTGATTTCGAGATCTGTCTTTAGCTTTGCCGCTTTTGAAGTAGTTTGCTGGTACTAAGGAGCTGGTGAGCTAGGATCTCATCCCTTATATATACGTAATTTCGAGAAAGAAGAGAATAACTACACTCTTCACCCAAGACACGTACTAAACAAGAAGAGAAAAGGACCTTAACTATCAATAGAGCACGCTAAACACGCGTACTCAAGCCTAAACTTTATGTTCACCTCTTCGTGCCTTACTTGTCTGCCCTGCTTCCTTAGTGGAAGAATCAAAAATTGATCAAGTGGACCCTGGGCTTTCTTGTCCCCCGGAATTTCTTCTTTGTCTTTCTCCTTTTCCTTCTCTTCCGAGTCCCCCTTTTTTGGTCTTCTTTGGGCTTCTCCTGCTCCAACTTCTCAAATAAAAAGAGAAGAGAGGAGCAGAATACTATTTGCATAGTTAGGGTCCCCGCCGAGACCTTGACCCACTCGAGTTGGTCAAAGACAACTTCGGGTTGGTCAAGGGCACTAGGTTCAAAAAAGCTCAAAATACCCCATAAGGATGCTAAAAATACTAATACATAGATAGGTTTGCCTTCAATGAGAATGGCAAAAAAGTCATCTTTAAATTTATCCCAAGTGTGGATATTCCCATTGGTGAAAATGAGAAGGGCGCAGATTATTAATAAAAAGAAAGTGAGGCCAAAGAATTAGAGAAAGACGGGGTAAAAGGCCTTAGCCCCGCTAACTACAAAGTAGCCTAATAAGATACTGAAACTATATAGGGCCGCACTGAGAACGTGCTCTCTTCTACTTTTGGCCACATAATAAAAGAAAAGCGTCGACCCTTCCTCCATTGGAAGGAGAATCCAATATAGGTATTTGAATCCCCATTCATGATTCAACTCTATTATATTGAGATAAATTAGAATTGTGGGGATAAGAAGAAGCGCATAAGAGAGAATAGCACGTTCCCTATATTCTATTAATGCTGAGAGGAAAAGCAGTTGTATGGGGAGCTGAAACCTCAACGAAAGAGGGCAGTCCTGGACGCCAGCAGCAAAAGATAGAATAGAATCCAATGAGAGAGCAGCATTTGTAAGTAGACTAAAGGCCAAAACTCAGACCATTAGTAAGAGCACAAAAGTAACAATATTTAGAAGCAAAGGACACCGCCAGTCTCGTGTAACTAGTTTGACCTCCGCAGCGAAGGAACAGTCGAGTTGTGCACCAATCCTTCTCAGAATACATATGAGATCAAAAATGTCATCATTAAAGTGAATAATACAATTGCCTAACCCTGCTGCATATCCCATTCATTGATGAAATCCACCAGGGCATCCCCAGCTAAGGCCCCTTTTTCGAACTCCGGCTCTTGGCCTGCTAAGAGTTGCATTCCCTCCCGTATAACATTCAGACGTTTAACATTTGAATGATCAAGATGAAGTCTGTCTGAAAGTCCAATTAAATAATCTGATCTCGCTACTCTAGTATTATTAAAGGAGGAAATAAATTGGTCTAGATCGTGTCATTTCCTTGCAGAAAGAGTCTATTGAAGGTTAGCCCTGTAACTCCTTTACTTCACTTATAGGGTCTTCTCGTAAAGACCAAAGACGTATGCAAGTGTCCAAGGTTTTATGTATTATCCACATACTCTTCACCACATACACTAGGCATCTATTCTCTCTTTAAGCTCTAACGGACCACTAGGTTTACAAATTCCCGCTACGTAGCCTTAATGGATAAACCAATGGGACTTGGTTCTCAATTCCTGCCCATTGTTCCTTTCGTTCCTCCCGACGCTCTTCCTTATATGTGAGTGCTGGTTGGTGAACATGGCTCCTTGGTGTGATAGTCGCAGGCAAGCCAAAACGATGTAGGATCTTCCTTTTCATTAAATGAATCACATCTATTCATGGTTACAGTCTTGTCTTCATCACTTGGAAAAAGGCATGCTGCTAAGTGGACTTTCTTTCCAACCCCCATCTTTCTTGCCGAAAGTGCCCCATAGCCAAGCCCCAAAGTCACTTTACTCTCTTGATCCGAATCCTTTTCTGGTGAAATGAAAATTCCACTGCGCAACACACTTGGAGTTATAAGTGCGATAGAGATAATGAGCTCTTTAGTTTCATTGGCTGCTATCTTTCTAAACAGTGGTTTTCTCTTTGATACTGATACCCTCTCGTCCCGAGCTTCTTTAAAATTTGGAGTGAAGGCAGCATAAGTGCATTGGTCACATAGGCTTGACTCGAACTGGGGTAATTTTAAAGGCTTTCAGGAGCATAGCGTGCGAGGAATTTTGGATGAAAATCTCATTTATTATTCTAATACATTTATACATATCGAATAGATCAGTAAAAGGAATAAAGAAGATCTATTGAAAGCGCACATATTGAATATTAGGCGATTTCGCTTCAAGATCCTTATCTATATCGTCCAAAATTTTATTGAATAAAACATCGTCTAGATCCATAAAAGGAGGTATTCCTGTTTTCTTCGAGTAGTCATCACCAGCATCATTTAAAATAGGTAAGTTGCAAAAACACTCAATCAATCTAAATATATCCTTATTCACTATTGCTTTCACTTTTTCTAATAGTCTCTCCCTAGAGAAATGAACAACAGATTTGGCACAATCAATAAAAAGAATCGATTCTAAACCATTCCAATTTCCCATTTCAATGAATAAAGGCATAAACTCTATACTTTTTGATGAATATGCACTATAGCACGATTTTGAAAAATAGGAAGATTGACGTAATTCAATCCAGAGGAGTATAGCAAGTGAATAAAGCACCAATTCATCTTCAAGAGTAGCCTCGATCTATCAAAGAAGAACATGAAGTATTCAATACTAACCTCAATGGAGTGAAAGTATAATTTCCTAAGAGAAGTTTCTCATTCATCAAATTCAAAACATTATTTGTTAGTTCATAAACACTACCACGATGATCACTTGCTAAATCTTTTAGAGATGCAAAAGCCTTTTCTATCTCATATATCAAAATATGAATATCACATACTCTTCTTCTTCTATTAGTAGAATAATTCATTTTCTTTTTCATCCTTCCTCCGATATCAATATTATTAGCTCATAAAATTATGAGTATTAAAAATAACTCAAGTCGTTTAGTTTATACTTCTAGTCTAAGATTAAGATATGGTAATATCAGATGTCATCATTTATGTAGTTTGGACAATCTTAGTAATAAAATCGGTTTATTCTATTCATTATGTCCTGAACGTTTCGAGTTAAATTCCCTAGATGTTACAAATATACAAGATCAAGTGGTTTCAGGTTGGTATCTATTTTCTCTGCTTAGTCTTACTCTCTCTTCTTCAGAAGCCGATAAATTGAAATTAAACTATAATTTATTAGATAGATTAGGTGAAAAAGGTCCATATATGAGGGTTGTGGTTAAGCCCTCCAAAGAAGATAAACTATTATTCTCAGCTCTTGGAGCGCTCGTAAATGATATTATTCATTCAAATGGTTTGAATGCCTTCAGTATGAAAGCTGATCGCTTTTTTGCAGAAATAGTGACCCAACAGGGTGTTGTTAATAATTTATTCAGAATAAATCTGAATAGATCTATATTCAAAATGGATAAATCTTCCTTACTCATTCAGTTTAAATCCATTCTAGGTAAGAATCCCATTTTCTATTTAGCTCAATCCTTCCTCCATCTTGGGTATGAATATAAAGTAGCCAAAGAAATTCAGTATCTTCTTAAAGATGTTAAGTTTGGTATACCACCCATTGGTCTTCTTTCTTTCGTACTAGCCAACTTTTTTCTTAATAGTCTAGATTCTGAGATTTAACTTCTAAATAAAAAATATTTTAGATATCTGAATGAAGTATATATATTTAATTGTTCTAGTGTAAGAGAGATCTCTAATCTACTGAGAAAACTGGGTCTTGAGGGCCGTATTGATATTCTCAAGCCCGGGACTCATACTAGTTGCATAGTAGGCCGTATAGGCATAAATAAGAAAAGAGAAGTCTATGTTGAATATTCTTAAAGGAATAGCTATATATGTTGCCTTTATTGTATTAGTTCTTGCTCTATCGGAAACGGCTACCCCTGAGGGTATCTTTCTTAATATTCCTAAATAGAGTAGAGAATAATGAAAGAAATGCTTGCTTATGTTAATAGAACTACGTTTTGACTTGATCCTAAAGTATATAGGTACGTAAGTAGCAAGGCAAGCTTGGTCTTCTGGTCCAGTTTAGTCTAACGAGCTAATACAAAAGTACCGGAATGAGATTACGGCAGGGCAGAGGAGAGAGACTTGATCGATTAGTTAGAGTCTTCGGCGGTGCCAGGAAGAGAGATCTATAGCTTTCTTCCAGCTGGGGGAGCAATCCAACTAGCGGCTTCTTTTTTTTTTTCATCTGCTGTGTGACTTTTTGCTTACAGAGGGCTAAATCTCTCGAGTCTACTCACCTGCCAAGGGAAACTCAGATAGACTTATTATTTGCAGTTTAGAGCTCCTGATAGGAGGATAGCTATGAATTTTATTATTTTTTCTTTTTACCTATGAAGGAAGTAGTTGGAGAGCATCTTACAGTAAGAGAGGGAATCTCGGGTAGTGAATCTATTGATTATTCAGCAACTATTATTACTATTTCCGATGCAGAAAAGTGTAAAATACATTTAAAATAAAAAGAGTATCTCCGATAGGATAGAGAGAGCCTCGCTTGAATAGTGCTCATTCATACGCTTAGTGTAACTATAATAGAACGACATTTAGTTTGAGGCCCCGAGTTTAGGTTTTATGTCGGCGCGACCCTGAGAGTCGTTCAACTTTGGATTTACCCGTATGTCTCTAATGTTTCCATCATAGCATGTCAGGGAGGGCCTTTCCCTTCCTGACTTTCCTATAAGCAGATATTTATTATGTCTTGCTAGAGTAGATACTCTCGGCATTCTTGCTCCTTTGTATAGGCTTGACAGCCGCCTTCTTGTAGCCTTTCCCAGGGTCTATCCTACCAGGATAAGGTGTTCTCGACTGTCACTTATTAAATTATAGGAAATGTAAGCATTGATCTCTAAGTGAGAGAGGGATGCCTAGTCGGGAAGCCCGAATGGAGGTAGCTTTAATGTTCCTAAAAAGGTGTTGTTGCTAGATCTATATTTGTTGCTAATCGCTCCTTTAGTTTATTGCTTAACTAGTAGTCTAAGGATCTACCTTACAAGTAAGAGAGGGAATCTCGGGTGAGATGCCCAATCGATATCCTTTCTATTATTTTCAGTATCTACTGTTGCTAAAACGGATGTAGCTAGATCTGTCTTTGTAGCTAATCTCTTCTTCAAGTGTAGCTATTGTTTCCTTTACTATTTTAGTTCATAGGGATCTTAAGTAGCTAATGTTTTAGTGAAGGATTATTGGGTAATAAGCCCGAGCGTATGATGCTTTACCAATTCTATTATTGCTACCGAACTGTTGCTAGATCTGTGTAGTTAATCTGCAGCTATTGTTGTTCACTTCTTTCCTTAATATGGAGTGTAAGTATCTATCTATCAGTGAGTGAAGGGTGGGAAGCCTGAACGGTATCCTTTCTATTTCTATTGTAGCTATCGACCTGTTGTTAATGTTGCTAATGAGCTCTTATTTTCTATCTTTTAATGACTATGAAGCAATTAACCTATAGGCCAGAGAGGGATTTCCGGGGGAGATCCCAAACGGAGTATGCTTATCTGTTCCTACTGTTGCTCTTATTGCTATAGTCTTTTCTTAATAACTGAACAGAGAATTATGAAGAAAGAACAAAGAAAAGAGAGTCCGAACATGGAAATGAATCTATTAATAAATGTAGCTAAGCCGGATTCCCGATATTGAATAGGTTGACTAAGAAGGAAGCTGCATACGCCCTAAAGGAAAACATAGTGAAAGCGGGTGCTTGAGTGAGTGATAGGGCTATGCGACTGCTAGGATTGACTTGTGGTACGATCCATGAAAATAGCAGCTGACTTAAACAGGCCATGATGTGAGTAGCCAATGATGGGGACTTCCCCATGCATGCAGAAGGTCAAAACATAGATTCTATGTCCAAACATGCCATTGAAAGCAACACCAGGGAATTTCCTTCTTAATAGAGTAATGGGAAAGAGGACCGAAACATGCCACTGAAAGACTCTATTGAGACAAAGATGGGCTGTCAAGAACGTAGAGGAGGTAGGATGGGCAGTTGGTCAGATCTAGTATGGATCATACATGGACGGTCGTTGGAGTCAGTGGCTCTCCCAGGGTCCCTCATCTAAGATCCCTAGGAAGAGGATCAAGTTGGCCCTTGCAAACAGCTTGATACACTATCTCCCTTCAACCCTTGAGCGAAATGCGGCAAAAGAAAAGAAAGGAAAATCCATGCACCAACCCCATCATCTCCACCCCGTAAGAACTACTAGATCACCCTAAGGGCACCTTCGGCATCCAGGGGTCACGGACCGACCATAGAACCCTGTTCAATAAGTGGAACACGTTAGCTGTTCGTTCTCAGGTTGGGCAGTAAGGGTCGGAGAAGGGCAATCACTCATTCTTAAAACCAGCATTCTTAAGACCAAAGAGTCAGGTGGAAAAAGGGGGGGCTCTTCGTTCCTGGTTCTCCTGTAGCTAGAATCTCCGGAACCACAAGAATCATGAGTTAGAATGGAATTCCAACTCAGCATCCTTTGCTTTGAGTGAGATTTTGAGAAGAGTTGCTCTTTGGAGAGCACAGTACGATAAAAGTTGTAAGCTATGTTCGGAGTGGGTTATTGTCTATCATTGGCCTCTATGGTAGAATCAGTCGGGGGCATGAGAGACGATGGTTTACCCTGTGGCGGATGTCAACAGTTCAAGTCTGCTTATCTCCAACTCATGAACTTAGCCGATACAAAGCTATATGATAGCACCTAATTTTTCCAATTCGGCGGTTCGATCTATGATTTCTCATTCATGGACATTGATAAGATCCATCCATTTAGCAGCAGCTTAGGATGGCATAGCCTTATTTAGTTTCGAATTTCTAAGATTTGATAAGGGCAATAAGGGCGAGGTTCAAATGAGAAAAGGCTTACGGTGGATACCTAGGCA
Organism: Pogostemon cablin; assembly: GCA_023678885.1. Taxonomy (NCBI): domain Eukaryota; kingdom Viridiplantae; phylum Streptophyta; class Magnoliopsida; order Lamiales; family Lamiaceae; genus Pogostemon; species Pogostemon cablin. Next base: position 16,127,949 of record CM042995.1, read on the forward strand.
CCTAGAGACGAGGAAGGGCATAGTAATCGATGAAATGCTTTGGGGAGTTGAAAATAAGCATAGATCCGGAGATTCCCGAATAGGGCAACCTTTCAAACTGTTGCTGAATCCATGGGCAGGCAAGAGACAACCTGGCAAACTGAAACATCTTAGTAGCTAGAGGAAAAGAAAGCAAAAGCAATTCCCGTAGTAGCAGCAAGCGAAATGGGAACAGCCTAAATCGTGAAACCGGGGTTGTGGGAGAGCAATACAAACGTCGTGCTGCTAGGCGAAGCGGCATAAATGCAGCACCCTAGATGGTAAAAGTCCAATAGCCGAAAGTGAACTCTTGTAATACCGAAAAGGAAGAACTACAATGCCTGTGAACTCAGTCCTTGCATTTTAACCTTTCCTATAGGCGATAAAGCAAACCAAAAACCAACCCGTATAACCTGTGCACTAGCGAGGAGGTCAGCCCTTGAGTTTTAGTTCTCGACTTCGACAGCATATTGACCTCCTTCCTACGTGGCATACTGTTCAAAAGAAGGGTAAGCTTGGGCTTTCACCAGAACGTGGGTTGGATAGTTGATCATAGAAGGAATTGACTCTGGCCATAACATAATCGACAGATCCAAGATGCACTCCTACAAGTAAAAGGAGTTCGAATAGCTATTGGTTGTGCTCGAAAAGTTATAAATTGATTTACAAGTCTAATCCCAATGTCTTGATTTCTAGTGGCAATACAGCGTGTGGCCATATATATATCATCGGCTAATACACGACCAATTTATGTTTGGATAAAAATCCTTTCTGGCAGCATTTCGAGGACTCACAGAAATATCACGAGCGGTGCCACAATTTATTCAGCATACAACAATGTGTAGAACTACTTCAACAAGTCTGCATGTGAGATATCCAGCATCTGATGTTCATAAAGCAGTATCCACAACGCCTTTACGGGCTCCGTAGCAAGAAATTATATATTCTGTTAAAGAAAGCCCTTCGCGTAAATTGCTTTGAATGGGTAACTCAATCATTTGTCCTTGAGGGTCCGACATTAATCCTCTCATACCTACTAATTGATGTACCTGAGATGCATTTCCTCTAGCTCCCGAAAAAGATATTATATGAACTGGATTCAGGGGTTTAGTCATCCTAAAATTAGGATGCATTTCTTATCGCAAATATTCACTTGTGGCATACCATATTTCAATGGATTTGCGTAATTTTTCTACCGCGTGGACATTCCCATAATGGTGGTGTTTTTCCAAAATCAAACTTTGTTGTTCCGCATCTTGAACTAGCCATTTCTTCGAGGGTATTGTTAAGAGATCATCAATTCCTAATGAAATGGATGTAACAGCAGCTTGTTGAAAACCCAAAGTCTTTACTTGATCCAAGATGTGTGATGTATATGCCATTCCGAAGTGATCTATTAATCTACTAATAAGTCATTTCATGGCAGTTCCGTCTATCACTTTATTGTGAAATGCCAGATTGGTCTGTTCTGCCATAAGTACCTCCATATTCTGCTGAGTACGATTTTACGATGGGTTTGAGTCAGTGGTTGCAAAACTCCACCTTCTCGATCTTGATTCGCGTAGAAATTCTGGAACTATAGGCCTAGTTGAAGTGAAGAGATCTGAATTCCTACTGGTGTCTTAGAATTCCTTATCCTAGTTAGGTACCATACGAACAGGCCTGGGAAAACCCCTGTATATCTTCTTCGATTTCTCAATAAAGAGAAATATGCCCAACAGTGGTTCGAATGTAAGAAAAAGAATTTATTTTTTATACTTCTTACTATTAGATAGTGTCCATAAATCTCATAATAATTGCTTAAAGATTCATAGTGAACTTCGATCGGAGTTTCTCTTGAATCAATAACCCATTGATCTAGTTGCCACCGAAGCCACAAAGGACTATCTAAATTGATTCGTTTCTGCCGATAAGCTCCAATTGCATCATAGGAATTAAAAAAAAAAGGGTTATTTTGTATACTTATATTTATTATTGTCACTTCTTTTATTTTATCAATTTTTGCGATTCCATGGATTATACCTATTTATACAAATACCTCGAGGATTCCCGCTCGTTAATACATAGAGTCCAATAAGCATATCTTGAGTTGGTACATAAATGGGATCTCCAATCGCTGGAGACAAAAGATTCATATGAGAAAACATAAGTAAACGGGCCTCTGCTTGAGCCTCCAAAGATAGGGGTACATGAACAGCCATTTGATTCCCATCAAAATCTACATTGAATCCCTTATAAACTAATGGATGTAAACAAATAGTGAGCCCCTCCACTAAAATGGGCTGGAACGCCTGTATGCCCAATTTATACAGAGTGGGTGCTCTATTCAGTAATACAGGATGCCCCAGCATAACTTCCTGCAGTATTTCCCATACAATCAGTTCTTATTCCCAAATTTTACTCTTAGCAACTCTTATGTTCGAAGCAAGATGTTGTCTAATTAGACCACGAATTACAAATGTCTGGAAAAGATCTATTTCTATTTCGCACTTTGAATTCTTTTGAAACAAGCACTAAGTCTTGATGTGGTTGGATAGTAGGTCTAGGAGGTTTTGAGGATATGGATACGAGCCAATCAAGATTGTTTCTGTGGGGTTTGACCATTTGGAGTCTTAGGGTAAGTTACTCCTGTTGAAAGCCCATCTAATCGAGTTGTAGTGCTAACTCTAGTTTCTAAAGAATTGAAAGAAATAGTTGTATTTTCATCTCCTGGAGTTGCACAGCCAGTTGTTCGACTTTCTAATAAGCTAACAAGCTAACGATCTTATAGGCCCAATAGACGAAGCTTGGTAGAACTATTGTGCTTTGGCTCTTGGTCCACTCCTGTCCTTTGTAGTGCTTCCGCAAGCCCTGTCATATCTTTCGAACCTGAGGGGTCATTCAGAAGTCCTGTTAAAGCACTCAAAAGAGGGGATGAAGATTGCCTTCTTTCCCTGATGTGACTTTACTAGAGAATAGAGAGTTTCATCTTTCATATTATTACCGTCATAAGATTGTGCTTACGCATTAATTAAAAGGGACTATCCGAGCATTGGAGTCTATTTATCCTCTTTTTATTCTTACTAATATCTTATCTCTTGGGTCGTCCTTGTATCTTACTAAACTTAGTCCCTCTAGTTCAGGTCGTCATGTTGTTAGATGGAGCTTACTGGTCTTCCTACTTTTAATTGGGTAATATTTTAATGGGGATGTGGCACACAGGAATCTTGCATGCAGGTGTATTAATAAATGAGTTTCCAACTTTATTTGGCCTTATATTTTAAGATTCAACTACTTTTAAAGTCGGTTAAAGCTATGTCAATCCAGAAAGTGATCAAGCTTAGATGCCATCGGGCACTCACTAGCTATGGGTCTGGTCCCGCGGAAGACCAATGGGTGTCCAAAAAAAGGGAGATTCTCTTCTTCGGCTACACCAACTAATGTATAATATTGCGTTTCCTCTTCTTGTCCCATTTTCTCTACCCAGGATTACGGGATTCGATTCCTCTTCTAGTCTAGTTCGTCGGGCTATGTTTGGTAGAAAGAAGGATTTTTCTTACCCTTACTGAACTTAGCGACTTTCGGCTTTTGTTTCCAAATGGGAAAGCTATAAACAGGGAAAGCTACTACTTGACTCTTTCACCTTTACGCCATGAAATTTCAGTCCACTTGTCAACAAGAAATCTTACAAGAGAAGAACTTTGGAAATCAAGAACTTCTCTTCGATGCTAACTTCGCTTGGCTCTTTCCCTTCCTTGGGTCATCTTTGCTTTCTAGTCGAAATTCCTACTAAGTGTCAGTTACAGTAATAGGTTTCTTATCGTTGGACTTGCTAAAGGGAGGCATGTTCCCTTATACCTGGTACCTGGCTTCCTGCCTTCGTTGATTTCCTGAGTAAGATGGTTATTCCTTTTCTTTAGTCTGAAGAAGTTCCTAGGCTAGATATTCGAAAGAAGAATATATAAAACTGCCTATCCAGTAGGCTTTTAGTGATATTTGCTCGGCGTCTCCTTTCCTTTGGAAGGAAGGGGGAAAATCATTTATGACTGGTAATAGGTTTATTTTATGATCCCTTTGTTTGAAAGATCGGATTCGAATCGAAGAGCTCGCGGCCTTTCTGCAGATAGCCAATAATGATTGAAGTACTACGGCGTCGTCATCACCTGACACGTGCTAGTCCGCCTTTGGTTGGTAGTGCCCAGCTCTACTTAAGGTAAGGCAACGAAGGAGCCCCTACCCATAAACTAGTAGGGAAGATCGACCCCATCCAATTGGATGAAACAAAATTTCTATTCATAAACTGTCATTGAAATCGGACAAGTGGCTTCTACTTCGTGTTCTAACATGAAGTCTGCTCTTGGTCTCTCCCTTGGCTCTATCCATGTATATGTACGGATACATTAGCTACCATTGTTCCTTCCATCGATCGGTCAACTCGGCTATTCCTTCGATTAGGGGTTAGGAGCATACCTTTTGCCATTCCTTTCTCATGTGTACCGTGCCTTAGCTGCACACTTCCGAACTGCCTGCAATGAGGAGACTTTCCCATGCATGCAGAAGGTTCGGTGTTATGGATTGCCGAAAGAGAGGCCAAAAAGAGACATAAATTGCTCCCCTCCTTCTCAGTGTACAGAGAGAAGGAAAATTAGATAGAGAAAAGTGAGCTTTGGAGCTGCAAAGCAAAGTAGGGACTACGAGGCACTTTCGAACTAAGGTTTTTTCCCCGTAGTCTTTGTAGAGGAAAGAAAGACTTTGATGAGTCCCCTCTTATTAGTATTGGTAAGGTCGATCAAACTCTCTTTTTCCTTCAAAGAGCCCTCGGTTAGTGTTTAGTCGATACAACAAAGTTGCCCTGGAAACTGGAAATGGGTATTCCCCTTGGAACCCTGTATTTGGGCTTTGACCCCTATCTTTCAAAGGCTTTCTATTGACCATTTACAAAGAGCTTTTCCCTCTACAATAGGGAAGTAGAAAACGGGAAAACCCATAGCCTAGCAGCCCCAAAGCGAACAATGCATAGATAAGCTTTTTAGCCTCAAGTGGCCAATCACTCGCAAGCCTAGATTTTAGCACGATTTGGATATAGAAAAGGGGATATTCCAGCAAAATGATAAATAGGACTTCGGCCTAGCCAGTGGAGACCTACCCAATGGACTGGTATTCCCTTTGTTTATGGTCATGTTCCATATTTATTCCCACGAAACCCATCCCTTTGCCCAGGAATTGAATCTCCAATCGCAGAAGCTTCCTATACACCTAGAGATCTTGATTAAACCCCCGAATGGGATTCTCTTTCTTAAGCATTTAGGGGGCCCCTCTCTGCATACACTGCTCCTGCCGATCTCTACCGTACGAAAATTCCAAAAGTGGATGTATCAGCTCCAATCTTTTAGATACTGCAAAAGGGATTGAATCCTCCACTCAAGAAGCTCTACAAAGGCAATGCCTATACACAAAAATGCTCATTTCGACCCTCAGAGAATCACCATAGGTAGGCTATCGCGTGATTTTGATATATCAATATGGGCCTTCGAAAGGGGTGGTAGACGGCTGCTGCTATTCAATAGTTCTCACCTCCTACTTCCCCCTCTACTATAAAATATGTGGGCGGCTCTTTTGCTCAAAGATTCAAAAACTGCTATAAATCTACAAAAGTAAAAGAAAAGGCCCTTGGAGAATCACTCTAAAGGGGTCTTTGAACATGCCTTAAATGGCGCTATTTTGCCACCGGCTTTCATTTATGCCGAGAGCTTTATCTCATCTCGGGACCGGACTCTAGAAGTTTGAACAAATTCGACGCTCGTATTCATGCATGGCTTAAATATGAAACAAGTATGCGAACATTTAGACTCGGGAATTGCCTAGTTGTCTTCTGTCAAAGAAGTGGCTTGGCTGAAAAAGAGGACTCTTAGTTCTCTGCTGGGGCATCACCCTCAAGGGCTGGCTCGACTGGGATTCTATTATATTCAACAGACATGTGTGGTGAAACTTGAGGTAACTAAAGCGGAAAAAGGCCATATCTGGTTCAAAACCACCTTATGCAGGAGGCGCGTGAAGATCCCCCCAAGAAAAAGGTAAGCCCGATTGCGCGGTGACCAAAGCTCTCTGCTTCTACATTTCTTAGATTATAGGCTATTCTGGTTGATCCATTGCTCTCACATCTTGATCTCGGGCCTTCATCTTTCGTATCATATTCTTAAGTCAGCTCGGTTGGGGATTGAAAGGACCTCTTTCTTTTTTTCTGCTTATGCTCCTTCCTTATGTCGAAAGTATCCTCTCTTACATAGAAGACAGCCTGAGTCTATACATAGGGAACGATCGAAGTGTTGGTAGTTTGAGTTCGTCGAAGCAATATTCATTCGATCTCAACGTGTCGATAGCCGAATAGGTAGTTTTTGATGTGAATGAGAAAGTTCTCTTGGAAGTCAAAAAACAAAAGCAGGACTTAGCCGACCTGCTAGAACCGATTATTCAGAATGAAGCCAGGAAATATCCTTGGATCAACATAGAGGGTCTCCCTTCCCCAACACAAATAGTAGAGCTTCTGATTAGTCAAATTGGGAGCAAAGAGGCACGAAAAGAAAATGAACCCGATTTAAATAAATATCTAAAAAAATACCTGGTTGACACGAGCTTGTCATAATGCGGAAGATGGGACCCAGGGCAAATTACCTATCTGAAGTGCAATTTAGACTATCATTGATAAATATGGCAAGAATGATAGTTAGAACTCACTTGGATTAACAGACCGCTGACGAATAGAATAATAGGTACCCCCACCCCAGGCAGAGTTAGTGAGCCATGTAATAGGCGACTATTTTGCATAGTTTAAGGGGTACTTGAGTCAGCCGCCTAGGCGCCCGATAGCGTCTTGACCCCCATCCAATTTTTGGGCCAATTCCCCATTCGTACTACCAAAAAATGTGATTCTTGCCGAATCCGAGTTTGCTGCTCCAACCATTACCAAACTAATACCTATTCCATATAGTACTTCAGGTGCTTCTGTTGCGTATAATGTAAATTCCATAGCAGATCAATTCCAACGAGCCTTTAAAACTAGTACTTCTTGTAATTGACTCTACAGCTTCTTCAATAAACGCTGGTTTTTTGATCAAGTTTTGAATGACTTTCTAGTCAGATCATTCTTGTGTTTCGGATATGAAGTCTCATTCGAAGCTTTAGACAAAAGTACTATTGAGATATTGGGTCCTTATGGTATCTCGTACACATTCCGACGATTGGCTGAGCGAATAAGTCAACTTCAAAGTGGATTTGTTGTGCGATGAGTGCGTTATGACCCGTGGCCACCTGTCTGGTGGGGGCGGCTCCTCCATTGTGGGTAAACGGGAAACCTGACTCTACTAACCCGAGGAAAGGTCGCACAGCAGTAGTAGGGGCGTTAAGACTAGAGCTTTTTGTAGTGCTAGCAAGAATACAAGTGAATAAATCCCATCCCCTAGCGAGTGAAGTGCTTACGCCCCTTTAGAGATAGAGATAGGGGCGGGCAAAAGAGCTCCTTCATCCATTTTGAGATCTTTAGATTCGATAATAGAGTCCCTTTACTTTCTATTAGTTATATTCTATTCTGTTAGTCAAGCGCTAGCGCTTTTTTAAGGTTAGGGGGCTGAGAAGCTCTTACTTGCTGCTTGCTGTCTATTTTGTGAGCCTTCACTGCCCCGTTCTGCAACTTCCCTTCTTACATCCATCCACAAGGTTGTAAAAAGAGAGAAAGGGGCGGCTATCTAGCGGGAGTCATTTCGGTTGTATGCCACGAGGTCCCTATGGACAAGGGGACAAGTGAATCATCGCTTTTGGGCATAGGCAGTCCTCTACCATCTATCCCATTGCATTCTATTGTCTTGTATTATACTCTACCGTATCAGACCAGATAGATCTATTGAGTGAGAGAAAGGGAGAAAACTATATTCTTAACTATTGATTGGGATCCCTATTCATTCCTGTCACTCCGGATTGATTGTCCCTACCTAACTATATGGTAGTGGTCTAGGAAGCACAATTGCTAGAGCGCGGGAGAATGAAGAGTAATGATTTCAGCAAGAGCAGCCAGACGGACTACTATAGTGAATCTAGTGACTACTAGAGTAGACTATAGTAAAAAATTTATAGTATAGCAGCCTTTCCGAGCGAGCCTCTGGGATCTCCTGTAAACCCCCATGATGTGGTAAAGGGAGGATATTAGGGGGAAGCAGTTGTTGGCAATTAGATTGTGCGGTTCAACATGATCCGTTAGGATTAACAGACAAACAAATCTGCGGAAGCAAAAATAATATTTACCGTACTTCTGGGTTGGTGTAGAGGATGAACTGTAGAGAACTACCTCCGATCTTCTACTGTATGTCCCAAGTGTGATCCTGCTGTTGTGTGGGCAACAGTCTGCAGGATCTCTCAATCTGCTTCTTTCCCTAACTTACACCAAAAGAGGCGCAGGAATTATCTGAAGGTTCCAGGAAGCTGAGTTCACTTATATACTGGGCTACAGCAGGGACCAGGAGGAGAAATTGGACTAGGCCTCAATTGAATTTAATTAACCAAGCTTAGCCCAAAGCTTTTAATTAAATCCAATAATAATAATATAGTCCACTAAAATATTATTACTGCACTACCCGTCCAATCCCAAAATTATGTTCTGGGCTCCTTCTTATTATAAGCCCGATGGTCTCCCCATGTTTAAGAAAAACAATGTTCATTAATTAATTAAGTTACTGACAACTCAAATTAATTAATATCTCATCCGAGAGTAGTACCACTCAACCTTATTATCAAGCCGAAAATTAATCCACTTGCAAGATTGACATGATAAACCTTATGAGCTCCTCAAGGGGACATCATCAACCTATGACGGACATGGATTCCTTCTACAATCAACAGCACACCATAGATACAGCACTACTTCCCAACTCACCGAGTTTGTTGATTTAATACATATAAATCTCACCCATTGATGAATCAAAGAAATACATACTGCCCTACGTGTTGAGGTTATTGTATAGGGATTAAGAGCATGAAATTCCATAATAACAGAGATCAAGTTCTACTATATAGTCAGTATAAGAAGAACGATCTCAGGCGGCCCTGCTCAATACACACAAGTGCACTAATGTGATTCTATAGCCAAGACAAGCTAATACCAAACCACACTACAACCATACCGATAGAGAGTCTCCATCTATCTCAGTTATGAGCATCTGTTTATACTTTATAAGGAAATCGATAATATGATCTTCTGCGTGTTGTCGCACAACATATTATCTACAGTATAAAGTAAATGGTCTATTGCATCATGCATATAAAATAAATTATAAGACGCAATCATTTGATCAATGATTCTCATTTCAAATATTGTTATGACATTGTTCATACTAAAGCTAGACTTTTAGTATACAATCCAACAATCTCCCACTTATACTAAAAGACTATGTTGTCATGTCTTCTGCCATACATCTGATTCCTACTCCCACTTACGCGACCATTAAAAGCTCTCGCCTTAAGTTCCTTGTAAATGATTTACTAGGTCATCATCCGATGCAATCTAGGCGACAACAACCTACCCCTCATCATACGATTTCTCATAATAGGTGGTACTCGCGCTCCATGTGTTTAATTGCCTTATGGACTTGTGATTTCTTCAAGTTTGCAACTGCACCAATATCATCAATGTAAATTGTGATTACCTTCGGCAAGCTTAGAAACACTTCAAAGTCCATCATGAAGTCTCTAGAGTCATATAGATACTTTGGCTGCCTCATAGGCTCCAATTCATCATCTTTCCATGATGGAGTCCGGAGTCTGAAATATATTTCTATATAACACTCCTCCACATTATGACTCTACTTCCTAAGATTAAACACATAACCTTTGAAGTGAATTTACTGCCATCCAATCTGACTAAAAAATCCGAATCTACGTAATCCACAAGAAGCAGTGAATCTGTCCAGTAAGTCCACATATAATTTTCAGTCCTTCTCAGGCATTTTATAAATGTCTTACCACAGTTCATCATTCTTGTTCCGGGTTATGTTGATACCCACTGTTCATGCATTCAGCAAAACAGATATCCAATATCGTTCATAGCATTCCTTAGATTAAGCTTCCTTATTCGCCGAAGCATAAGGAACCGCTTTCATTTTATTTATCTTCTTCTTGTGTCTCAAAAACACATTCACTTAGATAAATTCACATGCTAAACGAGTATGGACTGTATTATTTATGAAACTTGAGATAAGGATAATATCCTTTCTTGTGATCCGTATTACCGTGATCAAAAGGATATATTTTGCCTTTCTTAAGTCCTTCATCTCTACCGCTTTATTAACCGTACCCATACGCCTGATAATACTCTTTCATTGTCTCCAATGAGCAAGATACTATCTACGTATAGTACAAGAAACACCACTACATTTCCGTCACTCTTTACAACACACAAGACTCATCCGCTCATTGATTTAAATCCATGCCACTGGATTACCTAATCAAAACAGATGCTTCACTATCTTAAAGCTTGCTTTAGTGCATCGCTGGACAATTTTAAGCTTACTATCAAAATGCTATTAGTACTTTACAATGAATTACTCTGGTTGCTTCACATAGATGTTTTCCTCAAGACTTCCAATCAGGAAAGCTGTCTTGACATCTATTTGTTGTTCCTCATAATTCAATATGAGCAGCAATAAATAAAAGAATCCGGATCAACATAAGCATAGCTATCAGCGAATATGTTTCCTCATAATCGAACCATTTCTTTCTGAGTACATCTTTTCGCAACAAGCTTTGCTTCCAAGATTTTCACCTTTCCGTATGATCCTCTTTTATTTCCCTTGACCACTTGCAATGGCTTTTACACCATTTTAGTGATCCTTCAAGCTCCAGACTTAATTTAGAATTCGTAGATTCTATTTCAACATACATTGCAACTTACTAAGATTCCGCATTTTAATTTTGTAGTGCTACGTCGTATTCGTGGGACAATACCATGTTTACTAGGGACCAAGTCTCACGACTCTCCCAAAACATATATCTAATGGGTAGTTGAACAATCCTCCCACTACGACAAGGCATTACATGTATTTGTGTATCAGACGTGACACGCGTTGCAGTTTACCTTGTGGTATATCCTCTTGTACACTTGGAACTTTAACTTTGTGTTTTCCTCTCACTTCCTTTAGAACAACTCATACAGGGTTTGTGATTTATTATATAGTCCTTTTCCAAAAATCTAGTTATTGTGTTAACAATTACCCTTCGATCTTTTGGACTAAATAAATCACCCTCCATTTTTTTAGGATATCCCATATACAGACAAACGTTTCACGAATTACTGTATCTAGGGCATATCCATAAAATGAATTTAATTATTCCAAATAATTCATCATCTATCTAATCATAACCATAAGAGCCTTATACCTTCTACCCACCATACCATTCAGCTGGGGCATGCCCGGTGTAGTCAACTTGAGATTTAATCTCAACTTCTGATTATTAGTTCCTAACATCCTAAGAGGTTTTCATCATCATGATTGAATCATAATGATATGATATATTTTCCATGACGCTTCACTGTACCAGCCTTACAATTCTTGAATTAATCCAAGAACTTAGACATGCAGTGCATCAAATAAATATATCGGTTTCCAGAATAATCTTTGAATATTCATAACCACCTCTCGCCTGGATATTGTTAGGTTCGCTTGAATCAGAATGAACTAATTCCAACATATATATCTTTGGCTCTAAACCCCACAGCCTTGAAAAGGCAGTTAATCATTTTTTACTTTCAAGCAAGACTCGCAAGTTTGATAGTTTCCACTTCAGATAAACCTTACGGTCTATCGGCTATCAACTTTTGAATCCTACCTAAGTAAAATGAACTAATCTTAGAAGCCAAATGTATGTTTTAGTTCATCTCCGAAGGTTCCTTTCTCTTACTAATATTAGAAGATGCATTATTTAATTACTATTTATTACATCTGTGGGATGTACATGATTCAAGAGTATACTTTTTATCCACCAACGTACTTTAATGGATTATTGCCTCATTCCTCATTACTATGACCATGTCATTTAAATGAAATGAAGTATTCATCCGTTAATGCATAGAAACCGAAATTAAATTCTTTCTATGAAATGTACGTAAAGACAATTTCTCATAATCAATCGTTTATTCTTATCATGAGATAAATAAACAACTCCCACTGCAATAGCCACTACCTTTGTAGTTTTACCATGTTATTAACAATCTTATCCTTACTCAGTGATAAACATTTAGTGATTCCAGTATCTACATACTTCGTGTCAGTAGATGCCATCACTAATCATGTTTAAACCATTAGTAAATAACATATTAAACTTGTTCACATCATGATGAAAAATGGCTTTCTTTTGCCACATGTTTTGTTAGAAGTTTCCCACCATATACAACCTCTCGTATTTCAGGTAGAACTTGCTCAAAACATCCAGGCAAATTGTAAAGAATAAATTGATTTAGGTTTCCCTTTCAATATCTATTCCAAGCTTTTCCAATTCATTCATAATTCAACCATGATCTTGCACCTTTTTAAATTACTCAAGTATCCGAAGAGTTACACGAGACCATCATATTTCTATGAACCTCTCATCTCTTCACTAGAAACTTTAATAGGCATCATGAGATGTCCTTTGTGAGAACACACATGTATTTTCTTAAGCAGTAGAAATTTAAAATCAAGATCCTTTTCTAATCAACTTATTTGGACAAGTAAATATTATTACTTTTAGTAAACAATTAGTGAAATAAAACCATTCGAAATTCAGAGAATAAATATTCCGATCAAATATTCGAATTTTATCCTTTTATATTGATTCCCTCAAAACAATATAAAATAAAATTCACTGACATCTCAAGCACCGTGAGTCTGCAAGCCATGTTAGGGTGGACGTTTACAAACCCGAACATTTACAAGAGAAGGTTTTACCCATTAATTTCATTTGTCAACCTAACTTTATGACAAAATAATTAATAGTCGGTTCCTCTTTAGCCATGCAAACAATAGCAGTGACTCCGTTGGGGAGGATACTAATTATTTACATCTAAGTGTACACCATTATTTGATCCCAAGTCCGCTGCCCAAGCTTATGTGCCTTACTGTTGGAGAAGTACACACTCGCTCAGATAACTTTCTACAACCATCAATTATATAAGTTTGTACTAGTGAGCCGCATATAAGCTCATCCGTTAGGGGGGAAGGCACTATATCCAACGCTCAAGTCCATATGCATCACATTACAAACAATAATTATTTAAAGAAGTTTGTATCAGTGATCCGTGAATAAACTCATCCGTTAGGGAGGAAGGCTCTATTGCCAACGCGCAAGTTTACTCACATCACTTACAATCCAATAATGGATGCTGCGGGAATTAATTACCACTCCCCTCTCCCACTTAGTTATTTAATTACCGAGGGTTTTTAACATGCATATAATATTCCAGAATGAAATATACAACTAAGACATGCTTCTATTAACAGCAATTTAAATAAATAAATCACATAGAACATGCCTTACACATATACAACAATAATTGACAATTAAATCAATTAATCAGTTATATAACATAATTAATTGTATAAATAGTGGATCAATTAATTTGGGCCTCAAGAGCAACAAATAAGCACAAAATGAGCAGAAGATTAAATAATTAATCAAGCCTATTATCCATGGCCCATAATCTTAGCCCAAAATCAAATTAAATCCACCAAGCCCACTAGCACAAAATTAGCTCCATTATAAATAACTAATTTAACATGCTTGGCCCATTACCCACAATTAATTAATAAAATGCAGCAATTAAAGCCCAGCAGCCCAAAACATATTTTAATTAAATTGGACCCCTAAGCCCAACAACCAAATTAAAATAAATTGAGCCAGCCCATAAGAACAACTATTAAAAATTTGGGCCCAACAGCCCAAATTAAAGCCCAGTAGACAGCCCAAATCTCCAAACTGCTGCCCTAGAAAACCACCAGCCGCGATACTCCTTCCATACACCAGCAGCAGCGGCGCATCAGCCGGCGGACCAGCCGACAGCCACCGGAAATGAGCCACGCCGACAGCCGCCTTGTTTCCTCACTGCCTAGTGATAGGGGTTTTCTCAACACACAAATTAATTCTCAAGTATAAGGATATCAATTGTAGTCGCGAAGATGACCAAGTTATAATATCGAACCCACGGGACGGATAAATATCAATTTTGTGATCTTCTAGTATATTTTAGACTATGTTGGTGATTGTAAAGGTTTAATGGATAGTAACTTCTAATCGAATTAACAAAAGAAATAGCAAAAGTAGAGAGAAGTGAGTTGTGATCAATAAGAATGATAGGTAGTTCATTGATGGTGTCCGACTCTGCCTTGTGGTTTGTGGACGCATCACTAGACCATGCAAGTTTACTCTATAGACACAAGTAAATATGCGCTTGACACGTGTGAATAACATCGGAGCAAGAGATATGCTTCACCCCCCTTTCTAGGTACTATCATAATCAATTATCTTCTACGTCTAGAATCTAACCCGATTTGATCTCCCTTTTTAGGTACTATAAAGTTATACTCTTCATCCTATTCATCAACCCGAATTCAATTCAATTCATGAATATTCATATAAGACAGTTCTAATAATACTTCGGAATCCCTTCGCTTAGAATTATAACGATAAACCCTGCTCAGTAGTGAATGCACTCAATCAATAACCATGTCATGTATTCAGACTCTACACAACGATCATTGATGCACAAAACGACTATGAGTATGGATTAAATATGCAATCTTATATAAAACAAACCACAGGTAGTGTTGTACGGAGTTTTACACACGAAACACGAATTACATCATGAAACTTTCATAACCCTAGAACTACCAAGGTGGTTCTAGCCCATGATTGATCTAAGAACAATCATGGTTAGATGAATCATTCTTACTTGAACCTTCAGCGAACCTCTGTCACAGCTCTCCGAATGGATCACCACCTCTACTCTTGTCTCTCCTACGATTGACGATCAAAAGTTGTCTATTCTCTGTATGAGCCTCCTTTTATACTTATAATCACGTCTCTAGGGCTTGGAATGGGCTTTCTAAGTGATCTCACGCGTTTCGGCCTCGAAAATTCGGATAAGGTAAGTTCTTGCACACAGGTTCGACCACGTCAAGCAGGTCGAACCCCGAGCCACAGGTCGAACCCCAGGTCGAACCCCGCTACTGGAACAATTCTGCACAGGTTCGACCTTTTGGACAGGTCGAACCACTTAGGTCTTGGTCGAACCCCAGGTCGAACCTCAGCACTGGACAACTCTTGCTCCCGATTCGACCAACGGGCAAGTCGAACCCCAACGCCGTGGTCGAATCCTCCTTCTTGCAAACTGGTTCGACCATGGTTCGACCTGATGGCCAGGTCGAACCAACTGAGTCGTGGTCGAACCCATCTCTGTATTGTCCAGCAACGTTGGTTCGACCTGCTGGAGAGGTCGAACCCTCCTCCAGCCAGGTCGAACCCACCTACTTCTTGGGCGGTTCGCGTGGCTTCGACTCCGTCTCTTCGATTCTTGGCTCTTTCACTCCGTTTTTGCTAAGAAAACACTCAAATAGCTCCACTAACACCTGATTCATACTATTTCACAATATGTATAGGTTTTCCACATATTTCCACATCAAAACTCTCCAAAACTAGCACAAAACATAGCGCCAAACTTG
This sequence comes from Pogostemon cablin, assembly GCA_023678885.1. NCBI lineage: Eukaryota > Viridiplantae > Streptophyta > Magnoliopsida > Lamiales > Lamiaceae > Pogostemon > Pogostemon cablin. Next base: position 16,143,683 of record CM042995.1, read on the forward strand.
TGAATTTACACACTCATCAAACCCCCAAACTTACATGTTGCTCGTCCCGAGGCAACCAATTTAAACCATAGGAGTCGTGTATAATTCAACAAGATCAAGTACAACACATATTACACATGCCACTTCATTGAATCAAACAAGAATTACTTGCATCAAATATGTCACTCATGTAAAATCAATCTAATCACACACCATTCGGAGCACTAAGTAATCTCACTGACAAGATAAATCTTTACTCTCATTCACTCGTGCGTGAGGCACTATAGGCTAGTATAAACACTCATATCAATTCATATTCACGCGTAACCATAAGCTTGGCAAAGGTCTCAGAAATCAACTTACATTAGATTAACACTAGGATCACAAAGGACTTGTTTCTAGGTTGTAATGTTGGCTCTTTGGAAAGGGTAGGAAAATTTGGTCATAGTAACTTAATACACTAGTAGAGAGTTACCTTGGAGGTTCTTGATTCCTCATTCGCCTTCAAATTCTCCTCCAATTCTTCTCTTGCACTTGCAGTTATCAATTTTCCTTCTCTTCATTGCATCAACATCATTCTTCTTTTAATTGCTCGGGTACCAGTTATAGGCACTACCCTTCTCGAACATCGTCCGGCTGTTCCTTAGAAACTTCAAGCCCCATGTATAAGCAATTCGGGGTACCAATTTCTGGCACTATCCCTAACAAGATTTAACCATGCACTTTTTACTGAACCTCATTCCATCTTCCCTTTGTTTCTTCCACACTCATTCACCTTATTCTCTCTACCAATGGATAGGGTATTTTCAAAGCTCAAATAAGGTAATTAAAGCTCGTATATTAGGCATGCCACAGAAAAAGCTTTTAAAAGGCTCAAACAGGGCTACCAAAGATTTATAAGATCATTAGGAAAGGTGAAATTTGGCTAAGTGACTCAATTAATCAAAAATGGCCTAAGATCATATCCTAATATTTCATCAATTGTAAGTTTCACACAAGATTCCAAGCCAAGTTCTAGAATACGTTCATATGAATGATTCTCTCAAGAATAAACTATCATGATTAATCATGATAAAGGCTCAAATCCTCACATAGATAATCAATTCCTAATACTCCTCATAGCACATAATCAAAATCAATTCCTCATGAATTCCATATACTTAACAAATTATTCATGCTCTTTCCAAATGAAAATAAACACGTAAACATATGAATGCACATAATCAATAACCCATATACAGAGCAACGATACAAGATCAACTATATCAAGTACATTCAACTCACACATGAATCACACTCCAATCTGTAAAAATAAAAAGAAAAATGGGAGATAAGATGAATCGGAGAAACCAAAAGAAAACCTGAAACTACTCCCTAGGAGCATCATCATCCTCATCATCATCGTCATCCTCATCCATTCTATTTTCCACAGCTCGACACAGACTGGTAATGTGTTTGTCCATCATATCTACTCGACTACTCACTCTACCAACACGCTCATCCAAGGCAGAGTACCTTTCGTTCAACGTGGCGTAGTTGGCGTTAGCGAGCGCGAGTTGCTTGTTCGTCTCTTGCTGTGCAGCTACCTCCGCGATCAGCTGCTCATGAATCAAGCGAAGCTGCTCCCGAGTACCTGGAACTGCTCGCCGCTGCTGCGGTCCTGGAGCATGCTGAGGCGCATCATGCTGCTCTCCTTCCGGAATCTCCATCTCCGGCTGCTCCTCTACCTGATCCTCCTCTTCAGACTGTTGTGGCTGAGGTGGACGGAACTCTCCTCGATCAACAATCTGCTGTAACTCAGCCATCCTTCCCTCAGCACACATCTGTGCTACCGCTCTCCAATCACCACCCGACTTCGCTGCCATGGATAAAGCGGTGTGTCCTAGAGAATTCATTAGTCTATTCCTTGCTTCCCGAATAGTTGTCAAGTTGCTCACGTCGAAGGGGAACATAAATTCGAAAGGCTTGACACCTCTCGTGAAAAACCAATCTCCATTTCTAAAATGGGCAAACCCTCCCTTCGCGCACGTGCTCATAATCAAATCGGGTTCTCCTTCTACTGGTGTAATTCCGGTGAGGTCCAAGTTGTAATGCTCAGCCAAAATCGTCAATAACCCTCCAATATTCACCTTTTGAAAACCAATGGTCTTGAATCGATTCAGCTGCGCAATAAAATAGGCTCCAACGTTGAACTTTACTCCATGCAACATACACCACAAGGCATATAACTCTCCTCTAGACACAACATTGCCCTCCGAGCGGGCGAACAACGTGTTGCTCAGGATGCGGTCCATGTACCTCAAGACAGGGTTCTTTATTGTGGAAGCACGAGCATGTCTAGTCTTGTAATCACGAATCTCCCCCGTGATCTCCCTCCAAAATCGTTTTACACTGAATGCAGCACTTTCTAAACGAGGGATCTCCAAAGGTGTCTCAAACAGCTCGTTGAAATCCTCAGACGTCCATCTCCTACTCACTCCACCAAGCTGAAACGTACACTGATAGGGGTATCCAAGCGGGTCCTTCTCCATCTCAAACGAACAAACCACTTCCGCTGTAACATGGAAGTACGTCGGCCTCTTCAACTCCATGAATCTTCGGATCCCTACTTGATCAAACATCCAAAATATATCATCCCCTATTCTCATTATCCTCATCGCTTCATCATCTTGGTATCGAGTGCGAGCTATCTTATCTGAAACTTCTTCCCACTTCTCTTTAATCTCATCCCAACCTTGCATCCTAATCTTGAAGTTATCAGGTAAACGGTCTTGTAGCCTCAGTTTTCTTGTCACTTTGTCCAAGTTTGAAGGCCTGTCATGCCTCTTCTTTGATCTCTCCTCCTCTGCTTTTCCTTTTCCTTTGCTTGATACTTGTCCCTGTCCTATAAACAAATACTTCAATCCAACCAACAAGACAAGAAAGCAAGTATTGTACTAGCACATCACATACTCTACTCAAGACTTCAAGCATCAATGCATATTCATATAAACTATCATCTCAACACCTCTTGCTTATTCAACATTTTCAATACATCTTCAACTATACCTTCTTTAATCATCAAAACATAACCAACAAACATGCATTAAGCAATTCAAGCAATTCAATCAAAAATTCAACATGCTTTCCTCCATGAACTACTTCAATTTCATCAATTTCAAACCAAATAAACATGCTCATTCTATGGTATATTCTATATCCTTGATTAATTCACATAAAAATCCAAGTTCTATCAATAATCAATCAACCACAATCCAAGAAATAAGAATTCATATGAAACCAATCAAAATATCAACATTCACCATGAAATTCAACCATACCCAACATCAATTCTCTATTTCACATCAAATTGCTTACCTAAACCTTCAATCCTAGAGTAATTGAGTTGGAAAAAACGTACCTTGTGACTTGCCCATGGTGAAAACCGATCGAAAACACAAAACACCCAAAAACGCGATTTCAGCCCTAACTCGCGACAAAATCTGCCCAAATCCGCGACCAAATCGATAATTCACGGTGTAATGTTGTGTAATCGGTGCGAAATCAAGTGTAATTGAAGAATTTGTGCAAGGGTGTAGAGGTTCGAAGAGGGTTCGAGGTTTGGTGTTTCGAAAAAGTGATCGAACCCCTCTGAAAATTCGAACTTAAAAAGCGTACCTGGCTTGGTTCGACCTCGGGTTCGACCACCTGTATTGGTCGAACCATGGATGGCGAGGTCGAACCTCTCTTCTGGACAAACAATCTTCTTGGTTCGACCAGGGGTTCGACTTGCTAAACAGGTCGAACCTTTCTTGAATTGGTCGAACCCCTCTTCTGGAAAACAGAGTGCTTCCGACTGACAGGTTCGATCATAGGTTCGACCTCATGATCAGGTCGAACCACTATGGTTTTGGTCGAACCTCCTCTCTGGACAACTTTCAACGCCGGTTCGACTTCCTCTGCTTTTGTTCGACCTCTGGCTCTGGTCGAACCACTGCTAAACTTGGTCGAACTTACCTCCTGATTTCCAAAACTGAGTGTTCTTCATTCACTACATACTTCAAGCTTCAACACAACCTCATTAGGTACAATCTAGAGCACAACTTCAGAAATTGTTCCACATAATATCATTCATGAGTATCTCCGTATAAGAAAACACAACCAAAACCCACTGAACATTAGGCAAATTGTAAAAAATCGTCACATCAAAATCGATTAAAATTTCAACATGGCCGCAAAAACCAATTCCCCTAACAAATAATATAAAGAAAAGATTATACTCTTAATGCTTCAATGAGGTAATAACATCACACCCCCCAAACTTAGTAAAACGTAAGTCGAAACTAAGTTTGAAAAGAGATGTAATTGCTGATTAGTAAGCATCTTAAATATAAAAATTTCTTACTCACACAAAAGAAATAAAGCAATAAAACGGAAGAGTAAGCTCTCAACAAGCGCTCATGTTTAACGTCGTAGAGTCACGACGGTACCAAATCAGAACAAGGTATCATCAAAAATGACACACACATCATCCGACGACCTATAATGCTTCAATCGATGCCCATTCGCCGCGATAACGTCACCATCTTTGTCAGTAAGCTCATAACTCCCCCCTCAAAAGGCTCGATGAATCATGAACGGTCCCGTCCACTTAGACTTCAACTTGCCTGCAAAAAGCTTCAAACGAGAGTTAAAAAGTAGTACCTCATCTCCTTGCTTGAACTCCTTGTATTTAATTTTAGAATCATGCCACCTCTTCATTCTTTCCTTATAAATCTCTGAATTCTTGAAAGCACGACTCCTAAACTCATCCAATTGATTCATGTGAGTTAGCCTCAACTCCTTTACATCCCTAAGGGTCAAGTTCAAGCGACGCAAAGCCCAAAACGCTTTGTGTTGGATTTCTACGGGTAAGTGGCACGGCTTCCCATAGACAATTTGATACGGTGACATATCTAATACCGTTTTGTAAGCGGTCCTGAACCCCCATAACACATCATCAAGCTTCATAGCCCAATCTTTTCTATTAGTTCCTACCACTTTCTCCATAATCTGCTTTACTTGACGGTTGGAAACCTCCGCCTGCCCATTTGCTTGTGGATGATAGGGTGTAGTTACCCTATGCCTAACACCATAATCCTTAAGCACCTTCTCCAGAAATTTATTGACGAAGTGGGAACCTCCATCACTAACTAATGCTCTCGGAACTCCATAACGGGCAAAAATATGTTTCTTTAGGAAAGATAAAACAACTTTCGAATCATTAACACGAGTAGGAATTGCTTCCACCCACTTCGAAACATAATCCACTGCAAGAAGAATGTAGAGAAACCCATTCGACGGGGGAAAAGGTCCCATAAAATCGATCCCCCAGACATCAAATATCTTCACGACTATGCTAAGCTGCAATGGCATCTCATCTCTCCTTCCTATATTACCCATGCGCTGGCATCTATCGCAAGACGCCACATAACTCTCACTATCTCTAAACAAAGTAGGCCAATAAAGAGCGGATTGAAGTACCTTAGCTGCAGTCTTTTGCGCTCCGAAATGCCCCCCATTCGGTTGTGCATGGCAGAACTCCAGCACACTTTCCATTTCCATCTCGGGTACACATCTTCGGACAATAGAATCTGTACAAATCTTATAAACAAACGGATCATACCATATAAATGTCTCAACATCCCTACGAAATTTCGCAAGTTGATATCGGTTGAGATCCCTTGGAATTTCACCAATGACAATGTAATTAACATAATCCGCGTACCATGGATCCATACCTTGCGCTGCAACCACACATGCTCGCTCGGCCCCTTCAACAGCCACAGCCATGATCTTCTCATCAGGGAACATCTCTTCAATATACTCGAAAGAATTATAACAATGCTCCCTAGTCTCCAACCTTGACAAGTGATCGGCCAACACATTTTCTGTTCATTTCTTATCCCGAATCTCCAAGTCAAACTCCTGCAGTAGTAGAATCCATCTAATGATCCTAGGATTTGTCTCCTTCTTCTCCATCAAGTAACGAATCGCTGAGTGATCCGTATACACAATCGTCTTCATGCCAACCAAATACTGACGAAACTTATCGAATGCATACACAACAGCCAAAAACTCCTTTTCAGTTACCGTGTAATTCTTTTGTGCCGCATTGAAAGTCTTACTCGCGTAGTAAATGGCACAGAACTTCTTCTCCCTGAGCTGCCCAAGCACCACACCCAATGCTACATCACTGCATCACACATAAGTACACACGGTTGCGTCCAGTCTGGTGTGATCAAGATAGGGGCAGTAATAAGCGCCTCCTTCAAAACTTGAAAAGCTGTTAAACACTCATCATTAAACACAAAAGGAATATCATTTTCAAGTAAATGAGATAAGGGCTTATAGTATTTTGAGAAGTCTTTAATGAATCTCCTGTAAAAACCGGCGTGTCCAAGGAAGGATCGCACTCCTCTTTCATTTGTCGGTGGTGGAAGCTTCTCAATTGCCACCACTTTAGCACGGTCTACCTGTAATCCCTTGGCGGAAACATGATGCCCAAGAACAATCCCATCCTTCACCATGAAATGGCACTTCTCTCAATTCAAGACAAGATTAGTTTCTTGACACCTTTTCAAAACAACAGCAAGGTTAGACAAACACATATCAAAAGAAGAACCAAAGACTGAAAAATCGTCCATGAATACTTCCATGATCTTCTCTATCAAACCATCAAAAATCGCCATCATGCATCTCTGAAAAGTAGCAGGCGCATTACACAATCCAAACGGCATTTTCCTAAAAGCAAAAGTCCCGTAGGGGCAAGTAAAAGTGGTCTTTTCTTGATCCTCGGGAGCAATCATGATTTGATTATACCCCGAGTATCCATCCAAGAAACAATAGAACTCATACCCTGCAAGACGATCCAACATTTGATCCATAAATGGAAGAGGGAAGTGGTCCTTACACGTGTTCTCATTCAATTTCCTGTAATCCACACATGTACGCCATCCCGTAGGAATTCTCGTGGCTATCGCCTCTCCATCTTCAGCTTTCACTACAGTCATACCCCCCTTCTTAGCAACTACATGCAATGGACTCACATGGGGACTATCACTAATAGGATATATAATTCCAGCATCCAACCACGTAAGAATTTGCTTCCTTATCACCTCTTGAATTGCGGGATTCACCCTACGCTGATGTTGAACACTAGCTTTGGCTTCATCCAACAACCTAATCCCGATGCATACAATACGAAGGACTAATACCTTTCAAATCATCAAGTGACCACCCTATTGCAGACTGGTACTTTCTCAAAACATCTAATAACTCCTCAAGTTGATCATCATTAAGGAAAGAAGATACAATTACCGGATATTGTGCATCATCACCAAGAAAAGCATACTTCAAGTGATCCGGCAATGGTTTCAACTCCTCTTTTCTTTTCTCCACTGGAGTGTTTTCATTATCCAAAGGCAAGTACTTCCTGGTCCATTTGACTTCTTCCACTTTATTTCTCTCTAATGCAAACCTGTCATCACCCAAAGCAAGTAAGTTTTCAAGAAATTCAATACATACCTCGTTAGAAAGTCCGTCAAGCTCCGTAGTGGGATAAGTAAGAGATTTCATCAAACATGTCTCAAGAGGATCCTTTGACAAGATCAAAGACATATCCTCCTTCACAATCTCCTCCACCACGTCAATACTATAACATTGGGACTCCATTGGCATTTTCATTGCTTTGTCCAAGTTGAAAAGTACTTCTTTTTTGCCCATTCTCAACTTCAGTTCTCCTTTCCGAACATCTATCATAGCTCCAGCTGTAGCAAGGAATGGCCTCCCCAAGATTAAAGGAACATTATCATTGTCATCATCCATTTCTAATACAAGGAAATCCACAGGAAAAACTAACTTCTCCACCTTTACTAGAACATTTTCAACTATTCCTTTCGGAAACGTCATTGATCTATCTGCCATTGGAGAGCAACAGTTGTCGGGGTCATCTCCCCTAAACCAAGCTTCTGAAAGATGGACAACGGCATCAAATTGATGCTTGCCCCAAGATCGCATAAAGCTCGTCGTGCTGGCCCCTTTCCGATCTCACAAAGAATAGTAAAGCTCCCCGGATCTTTCATCTTTGGTGGCAACTTCCTTTGAATAATTGAGCTACAATTCTCAGATAAGTTTACCATTTCAACTCCGGTTAAGCTTCGCTTCTTCATCAATATGTCTTTAAGGAGCCGAGCATAATATGGCATCTCCATGATTGCCTCTGAAAAATGGATGTTCAAGCTTATCTTGTTCATTATCTCTGAAAACTTCTTGAACTTCTCTTCCAACCCCTTCTTCACTAGCTTGTAGGGAAACGGTGGAGGTATCTTTGTTTTGGGAATCCCCCATTCATCACGATCAATCTTTTCCGCTTTCTCCTTTTCGGCTCTTAATCGCTTAGCTCTTTCCCATTTTTTCTCAGCTATTATGTCTGTACTTTGCTCATTCCGTACCACTGGAGTCGCATCAACATCAAAAGGAACAACAGGTGCATCAAACAAAACATCTCGGCGAGGTTCGACTGGGGTTCGACCAGGCTGAAAGGTCGAACCAGGACTGTATTGGTCGAACCTCTCTCCTGGAAGACTGATCTCATTCTGCTCCGGAGGTTCGACTTGGGTTCGACCAACATTGGAGGTTGAACCACTGCCCCTTTGGTCGAACCGCTTCACTGTATAATTTCCATCCTTCGGTTCGACCTGGGTTCGACCTGAAGAGTTGGTCGAACCTATGTGATCGTGGTCGAACCGTTCCTGCGTCAAAACAGAGTGCTCTGGCCGATGAGGTTCGACCTGGGTTCGACCTGTAAAGTTGGTCGAACCCTCCGCGTGTTGGTCGAACCGTTCCTGCATCAAAACAGAGTGTTCTGGCCGATGAGGTTCGACCTGGGTTCGACCTGAAGAGTTGGTCGAACCCTCTTCGTGTTGGTCGAACTGCGGCTTAGAAAACTCCAACTTCGATTCCGGCCTCATCGGTCCCTCGTACTACGTTCCTGACCTCAGTGTGATGGCATTACACGACTTTGGATTCTCTATACTCTGAGACGGAAACTTACCTTTTCCTACAGTTTGAGTTAATGTGTTCAGATTCTCTGCAATTGTACCCATCAACAATGTGAGATCTTTTACTTGAGTGGACAAATCTCTGTGGTGATCATCAATCTTTTTCTCAAGCTTTGCCTCAAGGCGATTCACTCTTTCATCATTCTTTACCATGTACCGGTTCACAGTATCCTCGAACCCAGGCTTTCCTTCTTCCACCTTTTCTCCCGGATCAACACCCATCGGAAGTTGCACTGCATTGTTCGTATTGCTCTATGAAAATTCAGGCCTCCTTGGTTGCTGTTGATAACTACCAGATGGACCACGATTATTAAAGTTCCCTCGATAGTTCCCTTGGTAGTTCCGGTTTCCTTGATTTGGGTACCTCGTTCCTTGGATACTTTGACCCATGGCATAATTTGCTTCCTCCAATTCGTCTTGGATGGTTCCATTATTCATCATCTCTTGCTGCAAGATTGGCACTCATTGGGATATCTCGCTGATCTGCTTCTGTTGAGACTCAAGTAGCTTGTTGATATTGGACAAGCTCGAAACGATCTCATCCTCTCTCTTAGTCTTCACCATTGCTTGTTCAACCTGAGCTACCTTTCCAAGAACATACGTACCTCTAACTCTATCAGTGGGCCAATCCCTCGAATTCATTGATATGTCTTCAAACAATCTCTCGGCCTCAACGGATGACTTTGTAAGCAATGCTCCATTAGAAGAAGCATCAAGTAGCACTCTTGATTCACAGTCCAATCCGTTATAAAATATACTGATATATTGGGCTTTAGATAACCCATGTTGAGGACACTTCCTGAGCATGTCCTTGAATCTATCCCACGCTTCATGAAATTTCTCACCTCCACTGATAGCAAATTGGTTAATATCTTGCTTCATCTTAAACACCTTCGAAGGTGGCATATACCTCTCCAAGAATCTTAACTTCAATTGCTCCCACGTGGTGCACTCAGCTGCATTAATATTATCGTACCAATCTCTCCCCTTTTCAGTAAGCGAGAATTTGAACAAAAGGATCTTCCTAGCATCTTCATGTTCTCCTACGTCTTTTTGAGTACTTGCATAGCCCAAGAACTTGTTTAGATGCTGCTGTGGATCCTCGAAAGACCCTCCAGAAAAGGAGTTCCTTTCTATCATGCTAATAAGAGCGGGATGAAGATCAAACGCTGTGTTAGTTCCCCTTGCTCCTAAAAGCTCATAATTTCCAGCCCCATTATTTCTGAAAACCTCACGGATGGCTAGATTATCTGGATTCGCTGCCATGTTGACTGTTACTACTTCCAAATTAACTTCAGTTGTAGCCTCAATCGCTTGCGAAATCTGCTCGTCAACCTCAACTCCAAAATTCAGAGCTTCAATTGAGTCTATTGCCTTTGCTTTGCTCTTCTTCTGCTTCTTCTTTCTTGATGATGCTCCAATCTCAGGATTATACGGTTCAAGATTACCTTTCTTTGATCTTGTGAGCATACACCTAAAACGAATAAGGAAGAAAATAACAAAACAAGGTAAATAGTCCTAATAAACTAGAAATAATACAAAAAAGATAGTTTACGCCGTCCCCGGCAACGGCGCCAAGAACTTGATAGGGGTTTTCTCAACACACAAATTAATCCTCAAGTATAAGGATATCAATTGTAGTCGCGAAGATGACCAAGTTACAATATCGAACCCACGGGACGGATAAATATCAATTTTGTGATCTTCTAGTATATTTTAGACTATGTTGGTGATTGTAAAGGTTTAATGGATAGTAACTTCTAATCGAATTAACAAAAGAAATAGCAAAAGTAGAGAGAAGTGAGTTGTGATCAATAAGAATGATAGGTAGTTCATTGGGTCATCCAGTTTCACTAGCAATTCGTATTTTCGTATGATGGTGTCCGACTCTGCCTTGTGGTTTGTGGACGCATCACTAGACCATGCAAGTTTACTCTATAGACACAAGTAAATATGCGCTTGACACGTGTGAATAACATCGGAGCAAGAGATATGCTTCACCCCCCTTTCTAGGTACTATCATAATCAATTATCTTCTACGTCTAGAATCTAACCCGATTTGATCTCCCTTTTTAGGTACTATAAAGTTATACTCTTCATCCTATTCATCAACCCGAATTCAATTCAATTCATGAATATTCATATAAGACAGTTCTAATAATACTTCGGAATCCCTTCGCTTAGAATTATAACGATAAACCCTGCTCAGTAGTGGACGCACTCAATCGATAACCATGTCATGTATTCAGACTCTACACAACGATCATTGATGCACAAAACGACTATGAGTATGGATTAAATATGCAATCTTATATAAAACAAACCACAGGTAGTGTTGTACGGAGTTTTACACACGAAACACGAATTACATCATGAAACTTTCATAACCCTAGAACTACCAAGGTGGTTCTAGCCCATGATTGATCTAAGAACAATCATGGTTAGATGAATCATTCTTACTTGAACCTTCAGCGAACCTCTGTCACAGCTCTCCGAATGGATCACCACCTCTACTCTTGTCTCTCCTACGATTGACGATCAAAAGCTATCTATTCTCTGTATGAGCCTCCTTTTATACTTGTAATCACGTCTCTAGGGCTTGGAATGGGCTTTCTAAGTGATCTCACGCGTTTCGGCCTCGAAAATCCGGATAAGGTTAGTTCTCGAACACAGGTTCGACCACGTCAAGCAGGTCGAACCCCGAGCCACAGGTCGAACCCCGCTACTGGAAGAATTCTGCACAGGTTCGACCTTCTGGACAGGTCGAACCACTTAGGTCTTGGTCGAATCCCAGGTCGAACCTCAGCACTGGACAACTCTTGCTCCCGATTCGACCAACGGGCAAGTCGAACCCCAACGCCGTGGTCGAATCCTCCTTCTTGCAAACTGGTTCGACCATGGTTCGACCTGATGGCCAGGTCGAACCAACTGAGTCGTGGTCGAACCCATCTCTGTATTGTCCAGCAACGTTGGTTCGACCTGCTGGAGAGGTCGAACCCTCCTCCAGCCAGGTCGAACCCACCTACTTCTTGGGCGGTTCGCGTGGCTTCGACTCCGTCTCTTCGATTCTTGGCTCTTTCACTCCGTTTTTGCTAAGAAAACACTCAAATAGCTCCACTAACACCTGATTCATGCTATTTCACAATATGTATAGGTTTTCCACCTATTTCCACATCAAAACTCTCCAAAACTAGCACAAAACATAGCGCCAAACTTGTGAATTTACACACTCATCACCTAGCTCTCCGGAACCTTTGCGCTGTCACCGACGACTGCCGCCGCCCGCGTCCGCCTTCCATCATGCCCAGAAGACACCCGGTGGCCCAACCATATTCGAACCGCCATCTACGACGGTGCCCTGCCAGACGGATGATCCACTGTGCCGGAGACTGCCGCCGCCCGCGCCCGCCTTCCATCATGCCAGGAAGACACCCGGCGGCCCAACCAGATTCGCACCGCCTTAGACCATCTAGTAGCGCCTTCGTACCGGTGTAACCAGGCCCCGCTGCCTCTGGCGGCCGCACCCACAGCCACTGCCGGAATCGAGCTGACACCCCACAGGATCCGGCCGATGCCACTTGCGATCCACACTCTGCACCGGTCAGCCGCGCGCCACCATCAACGCCACCGGATCTGTGTCGTTCTGCCCCGATCCACCTGGATCTGCCTCGAATCACCCAGCCCTAGCTCACCCTGAATTGAGCATCGCCGCCGCCCGCTGCCAATCGGACGCGATTGGAGGCCATGGGAGACGCTCCTAGATGCAACACAGACTCACCGGAATCGCCTCTGTAAAACCCAGGAACTAGCTATCCAGGTCTGACTTTTCTTCAACGTCGCGCCAGCCTCCTCTCATCGATCTTCGTCGATAGCAGAACTCAGCATCGTCGCGGTCAGTCACGCCACTGATTTACCTTGTTACTTTCCCATTGCCGTTTCAGAGGTATCCAGGCATACATGTTTTCGCGATGAACAGACCAGCAGCCGTGAGGGAATCGAGTCCAGGGTGAACAATCATCGTCGATGGATTATCCGTGCGTGTGTGGCAGCTTGTTCAGCGTCGATGATATATTATCCGTGTGTGTACAGTGCATTCAATACAATAAACACACAGCCATATTATCGAAAAAACACACATATGCAATCCATAAATCATGCTTTCTATCAAGCGAAAAATAAATCAAAAGAAGCACAAAACATGCAATTATAACCAGATCAAATCACTTAATCATATAATCACAAACAACCCCAATCTAACATCTCACGTTTCACCACGAAACCAATGCTCTGATACCAATTGTTGGCAATTGGATCGTGCGGTTCAACATGATCTGTTAGGATTAACAGGCAAACAAATCAGCGGAAGCAAAAATAATGTTTACCGTACTTCTGGGTTGGTGTAGAGGATGAACTGCAGAGAACTACCTCCGATCTTCTACTGTATGTCCCAAGTGTGATCCTGCTGTTGTGTGGGCAACAGTCTGCAGGATCTCTCAATCAGCTTCTTTCCCTAACTTACACCAAAAGAGGCGCAGGAATTATCTGAGGGTTCCAGGAAGCTGAGTTCACTTATATACTGGGCTACAGCAGGGACCAGGAGGAGAAATTGGACTGGGCCTCAATTGAATTTAATTAACCAAGCTTAGCCCAAAGCTTTTAATTAAATCCAATAATAATAATATAGTCCACTAAAATATTATTACTGCACTACCCGTCCAATCCCAAAATTATGTTCTGGGCTCCTTCTTATTATAAGCCCGATGGTCTCCCCATGTTTAAGAAAAACAATGTCCATTAATTAATTAAGTTACTGAAAACTCAAATTAATTAATATCTTATCCGAGAGTAGTACCACTCAACCTTATTATCATTTCGGAAATTAATCCACTTGCAAGATTTACATGATAAACCTTATGAGCTCCTCAAGGGGACATCATCAACCTATGACGGACATGGATTCCTTCTACAATCAACAGCACACCATAGATACAGCACTACTTCCCAACTCACCGAGTTTGTTGATTTAATACATATAAATCTCACCCATTGATGAATCAAAGAAATACATACTGCCCTACGTGTCGAGGTTATTGTATAGGGATTAAGAGCATGAACTTCCATAAAAACAGATATCAAGTTCAACTATATAGTCAGTATAAGAAGAACGATCTCAGGCGGTCCTGCTCAATACACACAAGTGCACTAATGTGATTCTATAGCCAAGGCAAGCTAATACCAAACCACACTACAACCATACCGATAGAGAGTCCCCGTCTATCTCAGTTGTGAGCATCTGTTTATACTTTATAAGGAAACCGATAATATGATCTTCTGCGTGTTGTCGCACAACATATTATCTACAGTATAAAGTAAATGGACTATTGCATCATGCGTATAAAATAAATTATAAGACGCAATCATTTGATCAATGATTCTCATTTCAAATATTTTTATGACATTGTTCATACTAAAGCTAGACTTTTAGTATACAATCCAACAGCAGTGACTGGAGATTCCCCTGTAGAGAGCCGAACGAAGGGAGACCTTCACGTCCAGTTCGGAGGGCGGGGATATCCCTACCCTACTATCATTATGCCTTTGCAATGTTACTTGGTTCAACTCTATTTGTGACCTTTTCTCGTATGTGGGACTCTCTATCTTCTTGGGTAGATAATAGATCGTCTTTCATTTGGATAGTGAGTTTTTTTTATAATAATAAGTCAAGACAAGAATAATAATCGAATAGGAGGAGCTTGCCAGGATGGCTTGGTAAGCAAGAAATCCGTTATGTAGGCGTAAACTCCTAGTTCTTTCTCTTCTTTCTTTTTTAGTTTAGTGACAGTTCATCAAAAGAATTGTCCAAGATTGCTAGATCGAGCACGCAACGCGCATAGTAAATTGTCCAAGATCGGGTTTTATCCTCTTCAACATTTCTACTACTTCTTTGCCTCCCTCTGCACCAACCGCTTGAATGCAGATTGCCTAGTTCTTGCTAATAAACTAAGTCGCTCAGTCAGAGTCAGGGGCAAAGGCCACCACTCCAACAACACCAGCAGAAGCAGCAGGCAGGCCCTATAACCGCTACAGCTATCAAAGTAGACTCTTCTAGTTGGCTTCTCAACCGATCCTTGCAAATAAAAGAAAGGTGCTCTCCCTTTTGGGTATTATATCTATATTCGTTCATACACAGGTTGTTGTCCTAATGTAACTTTCTTTTCCTTCGCTAGCCTTGGGGCTTAGTTACTTAATTAAGAGTTATCCCCCTCTAGCCTATGAAAGCATTTCCATAGCTCTATGCCTACAGCGTAAATGAGTTAGGAACTAGAGTGAACACCAGGGAGTTTCCTTATTAATAGAGTAAGGGCAAAGGCAAGTCTTCCCATTCTTGGACCATTAGTTGCTTCCTCAAAAATAGATTGGATCCTCATCCCTTTCACTTTGGGCTTCTTCAACAATAGTGGATTCTACCCGTAAAAAGAGAAAGAAGCAGTTATGCCATTCACCACCTTCCTTCGCCCTAGTACTGGGATAAGGAACTCCTCTATCTATGTTAATGGTTCCGTTGTCATACTATATTCTATCCTCGACCTACTCTACCCTATGGATACGAAAAGCTTCAGAGCGGCTTCTCTACCTTTGCCACGCTTTCCCAGTGTCCTTCTCTTGACCCATGTGCCGGTTGTAGCTTTTCGATTATGTTATGAGAGGACTGTCTCCTTCCTTTTGGAGTGGGAAATCGATGAAATGACCAAGTTGCGAGATCGAGAACAATTTTAAAGGAATTAAGGGAGGGGTCACCAGAAGTTCATTTTTGACGTCCTAATCCGGTACACAGGAATCGCTAGAAAACAAGTAGAGTCAAGGTCGCTTCGAAAAGCAAGCAAAGCTGTAGTGGGGTCAAGGGCGATCCATTCTACCTTTGAGCTTCTTCCTTCGAGGTGGAGATGGACTGATCCGGCCTGTCTTGTGAAATCCAGTTAAAAGGAAAGGGTCATCCTCATCAAAGAGTTTGGGAGCTTCCACGACAAACTCCAAACCCCTACATTGCTTCCTCTATGGTGGACCTCACAGGGTTGCCAATTGACCCCACCCTCAATGCTTTACAAGTAGCAGTTCAAGGGCAAGTAGAGCACTCAACTCCTACTCTAGTCTAATAGTTGTTGTTGAAGATAAAGGGGGTATGAGGAATTGGTCGACGAAGCCAACAAGTAACAGGATAGATAGATAGATAGATAGATAGATAGATAGATAGATAGATAGATAGATAGATAGATAGATAGATAGATAGATAGATAGATAGATAGATAGATAGATAGATAGATAGATAGATAGATAGATAGATAGATAGATAGATAGATAGATAGATAGATAGATAGATAGATAGATAGATAGATAGATAGATAGATAGATAGATAGATAGATAGATAGATAGATAGATAGATAGATAGATAGATAGATAGATAGATAGATAGATAGATAGATAGATAGATAGATAGATAGATAGATAGATAGATAGATAGATAGGCAGTCCGTCCTGCTATAGGCACGGCCTAACTCATACCGGTCAAGGATTCATTAAGCAGATAGGGCTTGGAAGACTTCCTTTCCATTTAACTAAGTAAGATCAATATCGATTGAAGAAAGCCGCATAATATGTGTTATCAGAAGCAGCTTCATTTCGTTGCCACTTGCTTAAGGAAATCCTACTCCAAACAATGGATATTGCGCCTTTGAAGGGCCAACCTTTTTGTTAGTACATGTATGCCCAATTGGTATGAGCTTTGCCTTTCTTACTATCTATGGAGCTCGGGTGAAACCTAACTGACTAAGTCTCGACTCTTTAAGAGCCTCGCCCGTGACTCACGATGTCTTTTCGTATATAAATCAAGCATTTAATAAACTATCCATCAACTAGTCCCCTTTAACCAAAGAAAGCACATGCAAAAAGAAATGACTCTGATCGCCTTGAATTGTTAATTCACCGGTTACAATCATCAAACGTAGCGGGGTGAGCAAATTCCAATGAGAATGACTAAACTTCTCGTCTAAAGCTGCCTGAATGGCTTGATTCCAGGCACGGGGTAAGCATAGGGCACCACACTCTGACACGAAGGAAGGGAAGTTTTTTCAAAGAAGAAAGGAATGGCTTTTTCCTCGGCAGAAATGGTGGCAAACCAATCGAAGAAGTCTTGTTTGTGAACTGCAAAAGCTCTTTGAAAGGATAGATGGTAGCTGGGAGAAGGTAAAGCCTCAATTTCAATGCTCGAGGAAGAAGTCCTATAGTTTACCACTTTTCGAATATATTTAGATAGTTATAGTAGAGCTAGTCTAGCACGAATTCAGCTCACGAGCAAAAAGAGAGATTAACATCATGGATATCGCGAAACATAGGCACAAGCAGTCTAATAAGAGTCTGCGGACTCCTTAGACAAGAACATAAGCATAGATCAGCCATTTCCCACCACCTCACGAGCCCAAGTAAACAAAAGTGTATGTGCACTAGCGGGTGCGGAAAGCAAGAGATTCTCATTATAGCAATATCCCTTATGCAGGGTTTTAGGAGAGCCATAGGGGCAACCAACCCCAGGTCTGAATATTTGATCGATTTAGGCTCAAAAGAAGGTTGGCACAAAAGCGAAAGACATTCAATTCAATAGAAGACGATGCTTGCAAGGACAGCTCATGGCTAAAATGATGAAGTGAAGCCAATTTCCCTAGGCCCAGAATCGAAAGAATAAAGCACTATTTCCTCCAGTCTAATGGAGGGCTAACGAGAAGATTCCATGATAGGGTTAAGGATAATAGTAATAGGAATACGTTTCATGCTGAGCTAAGGTGCCTAGGGAGCTAACAGTACTTAGCCTAACTCATGGATAGCGGTGTCGACTGTGGATAACAGGCATAAAATGAATATCGTGCCTAACTAGACAGCTACACCACTGCTTTCCCATTTGGAATAGTATTCAACATCAAGTCTAAAGTGATCTCGTATCATAAAGAATATATTACATTCGTATCCCCGTAGTCGACTAAACCACCACCATCAACTATTGAAGAAATGAGACGAAATAGAGAATCTTTGTGTGCCGGCCTACGATCTATTTTCCCGAGGAGAAGAACCAATCCCAAGACCTGCCTCTTAAATTCTCCATATTGGCCTATATTATCTAGAAGAAGAGCCCGAGAAGCAAGACGTGTGGAGATCCTGGTACTGAAAGGCTTGTTTTTGCCCCTTTTTTGACTTCTTGAGACAAAATGCTTTTAGCCCAAATTCAAATAAAAAATAGAGGAATTGAAAAACCTCAACAAGGCTGACTTGAGATGTACTTCCTCTAACGGTGCTTTATTTAGAATAATAAAAATGGATGTTTTAATTTCATAGGTATGCAATTGCAGCATCACTCGAAATAAAAGCTCTATGCTTCTTTGGCTTTGTAGAACATGTATGACCATGATTTTATTCCTACTCCTCTTAATATAGAGTAATGGATAGCAGTATCGGAAGTCAAGCCCTTAGTCTTATAACGTAACAGGTTACACTGGTAAAGCCGAGGAAAAGCCGCTACAAACTCCGTCCTCTACCTACTACCACCAACAAAAGGAATTGCCTCTCCAAGGCTATAAATATAAAGCAGTCTCGTCATAGTACCCTTTAGAGCAATCCTATTATTTCTATTTAGAGGGGACTGAGGTTGACATAAGTCTAATTACTAAGTGACTTAGATCCATTTGATGACGAGCCTCTAAACTAAGCATGCCTGCCGGTTGAAGCGGGTTACGAGATTGAAAAAGCCAAGATGCACTACACACAGCCAAAAAATATCGTTTTATCGACACTTAGACTTCTGGAGGTTCTCACCCACGAGGGATTCCGAACTCTAGTTTTTCTTAAGTCCACTTTGCCACCTCTTCTTTTTCCTTCGAAAAGCCGAGGAACTTCGATCCTTAATCAGCAGAAGTATAGATTTGCCTGTGCGCCAGAGAAAAAGCGAGAAATGCCACTTTTAACACCGGTTAGTCCTTCTGTGGATTGAGAATCCAACCCTTGCTACATTACTACTTCGGTGCTTCCCTTTGATTGCCCAGTTGAATTGAATCTAAATAGATATAGAATGGCTTCCCTTGGCGGCTCCTCATGAGCATCAGAAATTCCACTTTTACCCTACCCAACGGTACCAATGGAGCGAGGTTCTAGCCCTTCTTTAATATAGTGCAACGGAAATCCGCCTATTGAATCAATTTTACCAGGTGCAAATGTTGGAATAGTTGTACCAAAGTCTTTTTCCTTCATTGACTGACTGCTGAACCTTGGTCCTATTTAACTGTGACCCCCTACCAAGCTACCATACAGACGAAGAGCTTATGAACTAATCAAGTCAAACTAATAAAATGATGGGAAATTATTCATCGTATCGCGACTTCACCCCCCTGAGGTAAAACACCTACGACGATCACGGACATTTTTTACTAATGACTTTCACTTGGCTACGAGCTAGGCTTCCATGGGACCAGGAACATCTGGATCTGCGAGTTCACCTTTAGGTTTCAAATCCTGTCACAACAAGAGGAACAGAATATTTTTTTCTCATAAAGGAATAGAAGACTAGACTAGAAGAACAAGCAGGACATCATCGCCAGTTGTTACTTCTATGCCGGTTGCAGCTTCTGCATCTCAATGCTTTGATCAAATGCTTTCCCCGCCTCTTCTTCTTCTATACTCGTGGATTAAACGATAAGTTTTGTGATCTAGATTGGTAGAGGTGGTTTAGTTGCTTTTCGGGGGTTAGACTCGTTTACATGAGACTGGTTTCCAACCCTTTTTGATACAGAGTTTTCCCTTTTCGGTTAGCTTATTAGTCAAAGAAAGACTTTGATTAGTGGAATGAAAGGACTCTCTTTTGCCTTGACTTTGGTCTTTCCAATTCCATTGGCCTAAGACGATCGGTCATTTGTTCTTTACCCATGCCTTTCTCGCGGCACCCTTAGTTGCATTCAGAGAGAACATTGGTATAGGAGTTCTCATCACCCTTGCACCAAGATTTCAATATGTTGTGTTGATTAGCTCTTTCTTGGCATTGAATTTCGGCATAGGTAGATTTTAGTAAGGATAAAATTCAGCCTTTAGCAGCATAACCCATTAATGGTAATGGTTTTCTCCCTTCAAACCCCTTGCAGCCTGAAATACCTTTGCGGAGAATGTCTATTTAGAGTTCCTCTTCTGGCCACAGCTTTCTTTGGCATTGCGGCAAGGCGCTCTCCATATTAGCTGCCCTGCATGTCCTCTATCTCAGGAATAAAGACGAGAAAGAGAATACAGATTTACCACCTGACCATAAACCAAGAAAGGCAAGAAAGAAAGAGCACAGCCGAAACCTCCGTGGAAGTAGCATCGGCAAGAAAGGCAAGCAGTGATTGAAGCAGAGAAAGAATAGGCCCTTTAAAGTGCCTCACTTCTTTTCTTAATCTATTTCGTAGTCAATAGTCTAGTCCTTTTATCTCACTGAGAGCTCTTTCAGTACTGATCCATTGTAAGGTCTGAGATCTCTAAGAATGAGATGTCAGGATAAAGATATAAAAATAAAGAACAAAATTCGGGCCAGCCAGGGCCAAAACTAAGATTCCGAACCTCGAGGATCTATGAGATCTGATCCCCTAAACTAGGGATCTAGATCCATGCACTTATTGATCATCGCTTCCGAACCCCCAACTTTCTCTGCTCCTGCATTCGTGCTTCTGCCCTGCTCTTGCTCTAAGGAAAGCACTCCCATCAACCTTGTTGACCTGACATCGCGGTGAACCTATTTTCTACTCTAACCTCCGAAACAAAGGACAGCCATTGATCATCCTATGATGCGCTTACCGGTTAGCTGCCTAGTCTCCTTGTTCTAACTGCCTATGCCATATAAAGGTGTAAAAGTAGGAAAGGCAACCCGATCACCGATGAAACTGGTGTTAGAATGGAGTCTTGAATGATGCAACGGCTGAGGAATGGCAAAATGGCAGAAGAATAGGATCGATGGAAGAGGGGCATCTTGATGGATCTCTTTTTAGCCAGATCTCTGAAGCAAAGAATAAAATAGTCATTCCGCCCTAACCGTACTGGCATAGGATTGACATTATCTATGGACCCCGTAAAAGCGGATCAATGACAGGCAGCTATCTCTCTCCTAGCACAAAAATGGAATCTAGCGAGATCTTTAGCTGCTTTTGATCAACTTTCTTTCTTCCAGACTCATAGAATATATAATATACAGCACTTTTGCCTTATTTCATATGAGAAAGAAATGATGGTTCTCTTTGTCAACCTTCTCGATCAGCAACTTATCGGTAACAACAGGAGCAAGAAATAACAGGATGCCCCATCTTTCCTGCCAATCGGTCCAATAGGTTTACCTAAGGAACATCGCCCTCTGAGAATAAGAACGCGAGTTTCGGACAATCGCTCTCTCGGCCATCGGAACCTCAATGACTCCTCGCAGAGTACTCCCTCGCTAAAGAAAGAGAAAGAGAAGATGGTGAGTATACTTTTTTTAAATAACAAATTCAATATTCTTCTTTATTTTATAATAAGTATACATATGGTATGTATACTTTTTAACCTCCGACACAGTAAGAACGGGGGCTTGAGAGACAGCTCTTTAAAGCTGCTTCCCCGAAGTCAAGCTACTCATAGTAATATGCTATTGAATCAATGAATCCACGTCGTATATAAAGGAATAGACTGCCTTAGCTCATTTTCTTAGTCTTTCTCAAATAAGGGAAATACCAGGGTTGTTTCCTTTAGTTTAGAAGCTCTCCTTAGAGCGAAGAAGAGTAGGATTGCATAAGAAGGATAAGGGGTGATTACTATTAATGGGAGACATCCGTGAAAAACATCCTCTATTTTGGCTTACTCGTGCAATTGATATTTTGGTGTTGTATGACGTGACGAAAGCCCATAAATTTTCGATGAATCATTCTATGAACAATCATTTTCATGTTAGCTTTTCAGCATCTATCTTAAGTAAAGCGGTTTTTTAAAGCGAGGAGAAAACCATGTTTATGTTTGGGAAGAGCATGGGATCTGGTCAACAAAGGTGTAACCCTTTTAAAAATGATCCAAGGGAGGTGAGAGGAGAAGTGTTGTTTGCAAGCGAACCCAATAATGCCACGAGCCTTTCAATGAAGCCTGCACCCATAGGGAAAAAGGAATAATAGACCTTGCCTGAGTTTCCAGAAAAAAATGCATTACCCCTATTTCTTTCAGAACCTTCAGGACCTTGTTTGTTTTAGAGATTTCAGAAAGGAAGGTTCTTCCAGTCAGCTCTCTCATCATTGAGAGTTAGAAAAATAGTATAAACATAAAGAAGTGGAAACTCCATTTGTTTTGGCTTCCCAGAAGTTTGAACAATACCTCTTGGGAAGCAGGGTTAAACAACCCAAATCTTAACGATGTAAATACATTAAGTGCGGCCTTTGTCCAACCAGTGGGTAGTTTAAGACCCCTACCCACATATACACGGTCGTCATTAGGTGTAAATTTCCATGTAGGTTCCCTTTCTTAAGGGGAATGGTGGTGATCCAAGGGAAATATTTCTGGCAGATGGCCTTGAAGTTCACTTTCATCAAAGCCAACATCTCCTAGACTGATCCAATGTCATCCACGGGATGGGTAATGGATGGAAAAGTCTCTCTAGACACTGGTTTTGTGAGTTCTATAATATGGGCCACCCCAAACCAAGATAGATATAATCTGACAAGATAGTTAGCTCGATCATCCCGTAAACTAATACAGTGTCAGTGATATCGAGGGATAATCCGAGGAATCAAGTCAACGAGTCTGTTCATGCTTGATCAGATTAGCAGCATAATACCGCTGAAGCAAAACTTAACACTGCTTTAAATAAAATGCAGTGAACAGTAAGTCAGACTTTCTCGATAGTTGAAACACTCATTTGCAGAAGTGAGTTAGTGCAAGACCAACTGAAGCACTAACGAAATACCTCGGAGAGCTTCTGTGGGATCTAGTAATGACTCTTTTTTATTTTAGGGCATTGTCTCGAGATCACATCCATGTTCAAAGGACAGATTCAGCTCCGTCTAAGTTCAATAAATAAGGAAAAGCTGGGCGGGCAGTTCAAGCCAAGAAAGTATCTGCTCGGTCTCAGTTCAAATCCAATAGATAGAATACGATAGGAGCTAATCAGTCTAAGTCGCTCACGTCAGGAGCGGGCTTTGAACATAACTAGTATGCGGGTTCACGCCATTGACTCTTCAATCCTTAAGCCGTTGATAGCCCTTTATCAAAGATGTCCTAAGCGTACTCGAAGTCCACTTATTCAAGAGTCCTCTCTCCGGGGAGGAGTGAATTCAGGTAACTAATTAAGCACATCTATATACCAGAAAAGACAGGGGACGAAGGAGTTACCTTTGCTTGCTTGAAGATTTCACTTCAGTGAACCCGATGCGAAGTTGGTGAAACCTGAGCGTAGCTATGTGACGTGAAGTGAAGAACCTCTGCTTTCTTTTTTAGACACCTTCTCTTCTTATTTTATTCCACGGAGCACAAGAGCTCGGGTAAACTCGTCAGCTGGATAGCTATAGTACAGAGTTTTAGGGGGGAATATATATCGCTTTCCATTCTAGGGGGGCCGAGAAAAAGGAAAGGAGATATGGAGCCAGTGAGTGGCAACTGGTTCAGCGGTGCTATCAAAAACATCCTTATATGTGCTATCAGAGCCACTCTTCCCTTATCTTGCTCTACTTCGATTACAACTCGAAAGTGAGTTTTGAGGTTCAATTCAAGATGGGATTGAAAGGATGAGCTACTATAAAGACTGACTAGCTAGAGGCCTTATGGCATCTTGAGACAGGTCTTTTCAAAAGGTAACCCGGTTAACGAGTGTTCAAACGGCAAAAGAGTTAAGGACTAAGAATAGGAATTGGAAAGAACTTACTTGAACCCTGAAATTAGAGCTTCTATAGTCCCTGTTGAGGGTGTAGCGGTATCGGATTAAAGCCTTTAGGCTGAGAGTCTTTAGTAGCAGATAGTCAATTACACTTCTGGTTATAGAGTAGCGGCAAGCAATTCAATTGTAGCAAACTATCATAGTAGTGAACTTTATCTGAAAGTAAAGGCTTCGAAAGCAGGAGTTCCATCTTTAGACATTAATACTAGCAATAAAACAGCAGTTTATTCTGTCTTTCTAGTAGTCGAAACCTTAGCATCTTCTTACAATGAAACTCACTAAGATGTATTTGTTGAAAGAAGTGGAATTAGCTGTGAATTCACTCTTGTTGGTTTGAATCTAATACCGGCTATTGAAAGAAAAAGCTTACCTTCCTCAGTAGGAGAGCAGTTGCTGTATTAGAAGTATAACAAGTCTATCTTCTGTTAATGAAATTGTTGATGAATACGATTTCGAGACTCTTGAAACTATTTGCTGCTAGTAATCCTACACCTTCAGTATGTTTAGAAGCTCTTCCTTCAGATGAAATCCTTGAAGCAGGAAAGGTCTCTTTACATTGGCCTAGGGTAAAGGCTTCCTTTCCAGGAGTTTCATTTCCACTACTTTATGCTACAGCTAGTATTGAAGTTGGTCCCTTTCCTTTCCCAGCAGGAGAGGAATAAATACTTCTCTATTGCCTGAAAGCATACAATCAGAGGAGAGGGCTGGGAATTCATTCTAGTAGTGTTAACAATAAATATCCATTGCGTTCTTTTCTATTACTATTTTTGCTTGGTCACCAGAAGTCATGTTAATTGAATAAATGTCTTTCCAGTGGCTCAATTGACTATTGTTCTTAAAACAAATCGGAAGATTTAATGCTTCTAGGAAGAAGGAGATCAGTTCTCAATCGCGGGTTTTGGTATACACCCCTCAACCCCTTATTAACTATATTACTATTGTAACGTAAGGAAATCATCTCAGTTAACAGCGTATATGTGACAGCGCATCATAGACATCATTTCTTATACCCAAATTGCTTATAGTAAGCAAAGCAAGAAATCTGAATTCTATCTGACTAGTGTTTCTGATTAAGCTATATAGGTTTTGAAAAGCCAACGCCCAAAGAGCTTTCAACCTTAGGGTCAAGCCCATCTCCTTTATCGATATTCTGAAAGGCCCGAGAAATGATTGGAATAGAATCTAATGAATTTCTCTCTATTAGTGAAGAATCCTACTTGGATCCAGCTTTTACTAATTAGGCAGACATTAGTCTCTGAGCGAATCTACCCCCTTTCAAGCTGAACCTTGGGCCATCGACATCATATAGCCCTTTCTCCTTTTCAGAAGTATGTTTTCCTAACGAGCCTAGCTGCCATTTCAGAGGATGGCACCTGTTTTTCTCTTTCTTTTGTAAGTTGTTATAGTTTCCACTTTTTTCCAATAGCAGCTTGCTTGGCTTCAAAGCCATACCTGCTCTTCGCTGCCTCCACGGAAAGATTGGTCTGGTTGATTGCTTACTTCCTTTTTGGATTAGTCAACACTCAAATTTTATCTAGAAAATAATACAAGAGACGGTGCAGTGCTAATTAGCTTCCGATGTCGAAACATCTCCGGCATTGATTGAAGGTAAAGCTTTCACTTCAAGCTTTGAAGCTAAGTCCGCTATTTGGTCAAAGTCTAATAGGCTCTAGGCCTTACCTCCCTTACTCTTTCGAGGTTCCCTCCCTGGACTTCATTTAAGAATAATAATTGGTAGAGTCAAGGCTCTTTTCTTTTCTCTTGCTCTTGTCTATAGGATTGGAAAAGAAAGCATAGAATATAGAGTCATAAAGGCTTTCATAAGTGCATTAGTAGGTTTAGCGACATCCATATAAGGAATGGAACTGCTGGTCAGGGCATGGAAAGCGTGCGTGACTATTAGCATGTCTGATTAGCTGCAACCTGGCGCATCTTATTCTGAAAGACAGCCTCTTGTTGATAGCTAATGGCCTTATTGGCATAAAGAGAGAATCCCCGACCCGCAACTTAACTCGCTTAACTAGCAAGGAAGAGCTCGTCTATTAGCAGCTCCCAAGAACGACCAGATCACGCCGAAGTGAAAGCCAAAGCGAGAGCGGAAGAATGAAGGCTAAACCTCTCTAATAAAGCAGTTGCTCTATCTTGTTTTGATACTGGGATGAAAGCTGTGAAGTCTAAGTTTCTCACAATTTCCTAGTTTTGCAGCAAGGACTCCCCCATTTGATTATGGACCGAGGTAGAGATCTGTGATCCTCTCTATCTTTATTCTAGCCGCTTTGACTCTATTGTTTAGCTATAGCCCTTTCTCCCTTTCATAATAATAAGGTAATCACCCAGCTCTCGATCCAGAGCTACTGCTTCAACAATCAACTGAGCTCAGGAAGTCAGGTTAAGACGTCGACTTATACAGGGGAGATTCACAAAATTCCTATCTTTAGAAGTCAATCCCACTAAACTACACTTTTACGCTTGATATGAAAAGTAGAGGCAAGTGGAGTCACAGGCCTAGCCTCCACTAGCAAAGGGGGACAGCCATGCCAATTCAAGCAGATCAAAAGTGCGCCCACTCTATCTTTCTTTATCTTAGACTTAGTTCTTCAAGGAGACCCATGTGCATTTTCTCTGTTCTGTGCTCTTGAACTCTTGATTCCTTTGTGCCTTTAGTTTAAGTATAGGTCGTCGATTCAATCTGTCTTGATGGGATTTTTCCTTCTGTTGAGTAGTATAGAAGGGATTTCTCAAGTAGATAGCGACAAGAGGTTACATCAATAGTTGAAACTTATTTTTGGTTTCGGGTATGGTAGGCTTGGAGTCAGAAGTCTTCTTTTTCCCAACCAAATAAGCACTTTTGCAAAGTTCACCTTCCCGCGGTCAAAACAAGACTTACAGATAACAATCAGACCTTACTAAGTACAGGGACCAGACTATAGAGCCTAATTAAAAAGAATTTGGGCTTGCTTTCTCAATTCACATCTATGAGCGATGATTCTTCTATCTCTTGCTCGCTTCGATCGGACTCTGATAGCTTAGGGAAGAATGATGGGTCGCTAACAAGGCCTCTAAATGATCGCTCAGAAAAGGCCTACCTCTTTTTTTTCTAATCTGTCACTTGCTCGTCCCTCTCTCATGAAAATTATCTCTCCTCTCTCGGCGGCTTTGACTCATGTCTATAGCCAATTGCTAAGACGATTCCCATTCAACGATCTATCAATGCTACCTTCATTCTTTTTTTTTCAAAATTCCTTTCTTTCTACTAGTTCTTACATAAAAAATTTACAGGAAGTAAATGAATCCTTCTGAACAATTATAAATAGCTTTAGCATCTTTTTTTTAGTTGAAAAAATGGAATTAGTTTACCGCGCTGACTTCCATGCCAACACGAGTAGTTTAACTCATCGCTACCTCGTAAGGGTGTTGAGAATTTTTTTGCTTTTATTGCTATAAAAAGTCTTCAAATAGCCTTTATGTGTGCCCCGACAATCAATATTCTCCTGATTCATACCTTGTTGAATAAGAAGAACTAGCCGTCTCTGAATAATCATCACTAGTCAGTTGTTCGAGACCTATTACTATTCCTCTGCTTCTCCGTTTGCTCGATCCTTCCTCTAAAATGGGTGGGGATTCAGACCGATGAGGGCCGTAGGAATATCCCTTAACTGTCCAAAAGACTGAAATTGCTTTCTCGGGAGCCTCTGGGAGGTCGGGGTATTTAATCCCATGATACTCAAGGAGCAAGGCGTCGTATCCTAATCCTAAGGGTTCGACTAATACATCGTAAAGAGGATCCAGGTTTAGGGATATAAAAGGGAAACACCCTCTATTTGCTGCTAAAAATAGACTCTGGAAGCGTGCTAGGATGAATGCAACTTCTATATATTTCCCATCGCATTTTCATAAGGAATGTACTCCTTCATATTCCATCTTTTAACGATGCTTGCCAATTCGAATCCCGGGAGCACTTAGATCGATTTGAACGTAGGTTTTCACTATTCGACCTCTTTGCCTAATAAGAGACCCCGAAAAGCCCAACAATTGATCACTTTTCTCGCTCCTTGAATCACTGAGATCAAACTTTCACCATTCATCACCTCTATCATACTTAGAAAGAAGGTTTAGTGATATTTAGTATGAAACTAATTGCATAGATCTAATCGTGTATTGTATCTGATGGTCGGAAGGAGTCTAGCCCATACCATTCTATGGGGTTCGAATCCTCTACTAATCAGGCAATCAATGTATTAATAAAGCGAAAGACATATCTTGATTGGATTTTCACCGCACTCTGGGGATG
The DNA here is from genome assembly GCA_023678885.1 of Pogostemon cablin. Classification (NCBI taxonomy): domain Eukaryota; kingdom Viridiplantae; phylum Streptophyta; class Magnoliopsida; order Lamiales; family Lamiaceae; genus Pogostemon; species Pogostemon cablin. Next base: position 16,171,981 of record CM042995.1, read on the forward strand.
GTTGGTTTCGACATTCAACCGCTTGGCTTGGGTGCAGTTTGAGGAAAACTTTGGAGCTGCTTTATTGCATTCAATAGATTGATCCATCCTCGTAAGTAGGTCTTCTATTCATCAATTGTAGAGGCCCTTAAAAAAAGTGAGTAGGCTGAAAGAGCCTTTTTGTCTGTCCGGGGAGGTTCTTTCCTACGTGAGAAGTGGACAAGCCATTTGACACACTTTGGACAACTGAATTGGCGTGGACTTTGTGACTTCGAAATAGCGTATGTAATGGAGATGTCAATTCAATCCTGAAATCCCGCTCTTTTAGAAGGGATGGTGTTCCAGAGTCGTTTTATGGCCCCAGGCTCCTAGCCAGTGAGTTCTAAAAGATCTCTGCCGCAAGGTAGAGACACTCCAGTATGGATTCGAAATGGTCCCGTGACGGACGATAAGCCACAGAAGCAAATCTCATCTACTGACTGATTGAACAGATGAAGGTAGAATTTTCATCTCTTCTTTTCTTCAACCAGCGAAAAAAAGCCGATAGTAATACAGTAAGTGACGTCTTTCTCTTTAGCGCCATGAATAATTGGCTCGCGGAAATGGCTTATGAAAGATTCTTGCTAGCTATAGCTATATGCAGTATAGCAAGTATTGCAAACTAGCTTATAATAGGACTTGCGAATTGAGAGAGAGTTCGCGTCTGCTTGCTATCTTATAGTTGCTATCGAGTTATTTCTTGCCTTCTGTTGTTGTTTCTATTGAAAATGCCCTAAATAGGTTATGAAAGATGCAACATGCGGAGGCATATATAGCTACTTAGCAAAACTTTCATTTCATCCCCTACGGGCTATTTGCATGTACTCGCTAGGTATTTGACTTGCTATCAGGAAAGATGCAACTTCCTATCCTGGGCTTTATCCATTCTCTGAGCACAACAGAATACAGAGGAATGCATTTATTTCATTTCAAATTTGAATTCAAGATAGCATTGCTGCAGCCGGAGGCCTTTTACTAACACGAGAAAAGAAAGATCAAAGGGCGTAAAGCCAAGTCTCGGCTAAGACCTCAGGATGGGATATTTGTTTGCCAGGAGATATGTATAAGTAGTTGATCTACCTGACTCCGCAATCTCTGAGGGAGGTTGAGCTGGGCGGCACCACTACGAGATTGGGAAAAATCCTCCTTCTTAGCGCTAGAGTCTGTGTCAAGCAATAAACGCTAAGTGGCTATCTCAAAGGTTGGCTTGACTGGGAATTGGTTCAATAAAATAAGGGCTAGTGTAAAGCTCAGGGTTAAAAAGTATGCATATTGTATGTATACTTTTTAACCCCAATGTGAAATTTTCAAATGAGAACTTTTCGTATTTAGCTAAGCGCCTGGCCCAGGAAGACCTTGATCTTGAGTCTAAATCAACCATGGAGTTGGAGAATCTTAATCGGTTCATCCATAGAGAGACTTCTAAAGTGAAACCACTCTTTAAATATAAATTAGAAGAACTTAATGATCAGGGTTGACCGGGCACTGAATAGTGAGAGAAGATGCAGATTTTTCCTGGTACCCGTTTGGGTAATCGATGATGAATAAGTCCCGGGGGGACAAATCAATAGGAAATATTTAATGTCATGTCATTGGAAGTGATCGGAACTGACAGACTTCTACCACCAAGAATTGACAAGCAAGCGACATGACTACTTATGATATTCATTGTTTTCGAAATAAGTCACTTTCATTCTAGGAACGTAGTCGCTATAGCAAAACTATTGGATATGTATGTAAGTAATACACTCGGAGAAGAGGCTCCGCCGAAAGAGAAACTGAATTCAAATCTCACTTTAAAACGGTTTTTAGCTGTCTCAGTAAGGGTAGTGAGCAAGTTTAGGTTTAGGGCTGGTCTAGCAATTGAAACTTAAGAATAGAAAGGTGACTACAAAAGAAGAGAGAAGGGAAGACTCTGAGTGTACGAAAAGAGCTTAAAGCACTTACTCTAATTTTGAAGTTCTAACTGACCGGCCAGAAGGAATGTGAAAAGCATGACGAGAAGAAGAAAAGAGAGATGTTAGAAGGTTCTAAATTAATAGGTGCGGGAGTCAAGCAAGAATGAATGATATAGTTGGTATTCGAAAAAGCCGAAGTCGTAGGGATGAATCCATATCTCTCTGTCTCAAGTCCGATCTACGAATTGACTTAGTTTGTTGACAAAACCTCATTTCATTGTGATACTTTTTTCCCTAATAAATGACATCTTTAAATCAATTGGAATTAAAAAACCTGTCTTTTTGGCTTGTCATTAGATTTGACCTTGTAAGCGTCCATTGAAAATGGATCAATTCACCAGATGAAAAGTAAGATATAGAAAGTATGTTGGGGGTCAATAGAGAATTAATGCCTCGGTGTCTTCTAAGGGAGCAGATTACTTTATATATATGTATGGCTTAAAACTTAGAAATAAGCGGATCATAGAAAGTACCAATCCGCTAGCTCGCACCCTTTACCAGGCTAAGAGTTGTGAATCTTCTTGTCTCCCTCCTCCCTTACATCCACTACCAGTTTTCCATCTGCCTCAGATCTGACCTCTGCTTGGCGATAGGTCGAGGACTCATAAAGAACTAGAAATAGGTAGGCGTCGATATGCTAACTTGGAAGTCATTATGGAAGTCGAAAGCATGTCCTTCACCTTGCTGTTGATGAATCACCCATGAGGTTGGGATATCGTTGGATATGTAACTAGTTGTTTGGTCAATCCTTAGAAATCTTTAGTTTGCCTATCCTTAAGATCGGTATATCCAACTTTAGAAGGTTGATTCAATCCACAACACCCCGATTTAAGAAAGGAAAGAACTCAAACTGGAATTGTTGGAGGAATTCCACTGTACATATGATTCATCATAACCCCCTGCAATCCAAACGCTCCGTGGGAAACTATAGTTGGGAAAAACGATTGGGCGTGAGCACTTCTATTATTGATGCGAGCTATCCGTATTCGGTTCCCATGTAAGAGACCCCGCTAAGGGGGCCTCAGAGGCAATGGCAAGAGAACAGAGTCCGAGAGGTGCTGCAAAAGAGATATAGATTTCTTCCCTTCTTCTTATGGAATTTCTCCTCTGAAAGAGCTGGAGACATTTGTTCGAATAGGCGCTATCAATCAGCCATGAGGGAATCCATAGGAGTCGAATAATTACGATTATGATGTGTTAAGCATATAGTTAGAGTTGATGATGAACCTTCAAGATGAGCTAAAAATATGGGTTTTTGGCATAGTTTAAAGGTCGATTCTCAAAAATGCTTATTGTACGATAATAGTTGAAAAGCTAACCTCCAATGAGTGTTCATAGAGTCATTTCATTAAAAAACCCAGGGTTTTCTAACTTGAAAAGTATGTCTAAATCGTGTTTGTACTAGACTAATGGTTGGAGGTGGATTCGGTACACTCTTTCCTCGGATAGAGACAGAGCTAAAGCAGCCTATCTCAGTTCTTCTCCTAAACGTGGGACTAATATTTGTGACCTAATCCGTACCTTTACCTTTAGCTGGGTCAAGGCGGGAAGGTAGCTCTTAGTCCTTTGAAAAAGGACTTCGCCCTCTCCACTACCATGCGCAAAGACTCCAACCCTAGCACGAAGAAAAAAAGTGGATCAAGCGAATGCGCTCTAAGAAAGAATGATTCCCTGGAAAATATCCTAATATATAAAAAAGGAAGCTATAAAAGGGGGGCACCAGGGTTTGCTTTCTTCTGGGTAGGTTGTGCTGGAATTAAAGAAAGCCAAAAGAGCTAACAAATGAATACTAATTCAAAAATAAACCATAAAGCACAACCATAATTCTAATTTCGTCCGCTTCTTCAAACATATATAAATAATGCAAGCGCCCGAGAACAGGATGGAAAGCTTGGAAGGTTACGCTAAATAGTTGTCATTACAGGTGAAAAACCCATACAGTAACATAAATGCCCATGTGCACTGTTAACTCACTGCTGATTCTTAGAGGAGACTTGTCACATCACGTATGGATGTATCAGCCTAGAGAATTCCCTCGTCCAATCGATCTATCTGTAAGACCTTATTTTGTTGATCTGCCAGAGGTCAAATACCAAAGTCGAAGAATCCACCTTTGCAAGGACCTCAAACAGATGTACAAAAATAGAAAGACAGAGCTGACGGCACTCGGCCCAAAAAAATAGGTCTAACAGATGAAGAAGTCCAATCTCGAACAAAGAAATGAATCAGTAAGTCAAGAAGCCTCCGCTAAAGCAGTCACTCCAGGTCAACAAGAATGGAATGTGATGATTAAGGCAGGGCTGAAGAAAAAGAACCCTTTTCTATTTGAGACTATGAACTCCATTGAACTAACTACCCAGGCTATCCAAGTTATCTAGGATAAGCGATTCTCTCTAGTTTAGGTTACGCGAGAACTGAGACAAAAGCTTCCCCAGCAATCCAAACTTAGAGTTGAAATCTTTCTTGGTCGATTAGGAATGGAATGGATCGTTGCCTTATATTATATAGGAGGTTTCTTAGCTTGAATGAATTACCCATTGTCCCAGCTTGTTCATTGAATCAGATATTGTAGTCCCTTGCACTCTGAGTCCTATATTCATCCCTTAAACCTATCAAACAAAGCCTGCCCTAAAGTCTACCCTGAAGCATGCCACTGATCGGCCATGAAAGATACTTCCCCATTAAGAAATATCGTAGCCCCTTGCTGCTTGCTGTCTATTTCGCGAGCCTTTACTACCCCATTCTGTAACTTTCCTTCTTTCATCTGTCCACGAGGCTATAAAAAGAGAGAAATGGGCGGTTATCTAGTGGGAGTCATTTCGATTGTATGCCACGAGGTCCTTATGGACAAGGGGACAAGTGAATCATCGCTTTTGGGAGTAAGCAGCCCTCTACCATCTATCCCATTGCATTCCATCATCTCGTATTGTACTCTACCGTATCAGACCAGATAGATCTATTGAGTGAGAGAAAGGGACAAAACTATATTCTTAACTATTGATTGGGATCCCTATTCATTCCCATTACTACGGATTGATTGTCCCTACCTAACTACATGGTAATGGTCTAGGGAGCGCAATTGCTAGAGCACAGGAGAATGAAGAGTAATGATTTCAGCAAGAGCAGCCAGACGAACTACTATAGTGAATCTAGTGACTACTAGAGTAGACTATAGTAAAAAGGTATGATATAGCAGCCTTTCCGAGCGAGCCTCTGGGATCTCCTGTAAATTCCCATGATGTGGTAAGGGGAGGATATTAGGGGAAGCAGTGTGTGGAGATTCCCAGGCAGAGAGCCGAATGAGGGGAGACCTTCACATCCGGTTTGGAGGGCGAGGATATCCCGACCCTACTATCATTATGCCTTTGCAATGTTACTTAGTTCAACTCTATTTGTGACCTTTTCTCGTATGTGGGACTCTCTATCTTCTTGGGTAAATAATAGATCGTCTTTCATTTGGATAGTGTGTTTTTTTATAATAATAAGCCAAGTCAAGAATAATAATCAAACAGGAGGAGCTTGCCAAGATGGCTTGGTAAGCAAGCAATCCTTTATGTAGGCGCAAACTCCCAGTTCTTTCTCTTCTTTCTTTTTAGTTTAGTGACAGTTCACCAAAAGAATTGTCCAAGATTACTAAATCGAGCACGCAACGCGCATAGTAAACAGTCCAAGATCGGGTTGTATCCTCCTCTTCAATATTTCTACTACTTCTTTGCCTCCCTCTGTGCCAACTGCTTGAATGCAGATTGCCTAGTTCATGCTAATAAACTAAGTCACTCACTCAGAGTCAGGGGCAAAGGCCACCGCTCCAACAAGACCAGCAAAAGTAGCAGGCAGACCCTTTAACCACTAAAGCTATAAAAGTAGACTCTTCTAGTTGGCTTCTCAACCGATCCTTGCAAAGAAAAGAAAGGTGCCCTCCCTTTCGGGTATTATATCTACATTCATTCATACACAGGTTGTTGCCCTAATGTAACTTCCTTTTCCTTCGCTAGCCTTGGGGCTTAGTTACTTAATTAAGAGTTATCCCCCCAGCCTATGAAAGCATTCCCATAGCTCTATGCCTACAGTGTAAATGAGTTAGGAACTAGAGTGAACACCAGGGAATTTCTTTATTAATAGAGTAAAGGCAAAGGCAAGTGCTTTAGTAACATCAATTTATCCACTTCATCCGAATCCGATAGTCAGTATCACATCGACTGCCCAGAGCGCCCCTCGGATATAGGAGGGCTCTTTTTGGGCATCTATGAGCACTATCGGGAGTGGATGCTTATTTCCATTACATATTAAACGATATCCCAGTCTTTAGGGTGATCGGTCACTTGAGGTATTCAAAGTGCTTTCTCTATTATATCACTTTCATTATGGAAGATATTAATGCTAAACCCATAGGCTTTCACCCGTAAAAAGATATTTCAAACCTCCGAAGCGATGGATCAATACCAACGAATGGATGACCCCTAACATGCGTGCTTATTAGGAAATGTGGAACTCTTCCGATATCGAAAAGTAAGCAGAAAAGGAGTAGCGGAGGAGTACTTAGATCTTCAATGCCCACCGTACCCTAAAGGCGATCTCAATCGAATCAACTGAATCTGTCCCGGGTCTTCCTGCAGTGCTATAATCTTTTGACTCTCTCTCTATGGCTTCAGGCTAATGCCCTAGATCCTCCAATAAATCCTCTAACGGCGAGACTTAGTGTATTACTTTCTCTTAAGACTACAGAGGTACGTAAAGTAAAAGTAGAGGTCCCTCAATTCAACTAGCAACTATCTCTTCATACTTTTTTGGGTGACCAAGACATAGACTAAGATTCCTCGGTTGACTTGTATTTGACTGGCTTTCGCGCACATCATCATATCCAGGTGACGGCCTCGTGTAACTATCAGAGCTCCATTTGGTCAGAGTCATTGTATTCAGCAGAGCTCCACTTGGTGTATTTCGCCTATCGTATGCTTTGACTATTTCAGAAGCTCCAAGCACGGCTTATTAGTTTAGGCTGAAACATTTGCTTTATATACTCTCTTTCCTTGACTTTCCCTTTGCCAGAGTACTTTTGTTTATGTGGTGTCAAGCTCAATCACACCATACGAGAACGTACTACATGACAATGACGCTCTCCCGCCAGTGTTCCTTCAACCAGGGAGCCTCATAACTTCAATTGTAGTAATCTACGCATGGATGTCGAGAATAATTGATCTAGTAGATATCGGTCTACATGTCATATCCACACCTCACCTGTCAGCGTTAGGAAGCTCAAAGACACATGTTGGTGAACCTTTAGATGCTTGATCTCAGTAATTTCATATAGTTGAAAGACTGGATCGACTAAGGCGGACAGGAGCATGAAAGTATTTCTTCACAGTCCAGGACATGGTAAAGCATCTACCAGATGGAGCTGTGTATTTTAGAGTCAGCATAAATTTGAACAAGTCCCTGATTGTATGTAAGTTTGTATCGCTTATATCTATATAATGATTGAACATCTACTTGATATCCGAGCTTGCATTTGCGCGTCGTAAATCTTCAATTACTTGATCAAGCTCAAGGAAGCTAAGAACATCCATTGCCCTTTCATAGTTATGTTCTTTCACACCGAAGCTCCCATGGCAGAAGCGATATCCCCACTTACCAAACCAGGAGTGGCCATAAGCAACTCCATAGAGCAACCGCATATCCATCATATGCTTCTTTGACAAATCTTCAATTGTAATTTGCCTGCAAAATAAACAAATGAATGCATTTTTTATCTACCAGTTGAGTATTCATTACTAAGTTAGAGATATCAATCACCAAAGGATTTCAAGCACACATAAAAGGGCACAGTTAAACATATATAGTTACCTCACACCAAGAGTGGTGCAGATTCGATCCCAAAGATCCATTATTTCTCTACCATAGATGTACTTACAACCCCCTTCAATCCCATTGATATAAATCAGGTGGCCGAACCCGTTTCCATGGATCAAACCATGCAAGAGATGGGTTTGCAGATTAAAAGCACCTTCATCAAGCGGATCATTCCACTCATCGTTTGTAGGAATTATAAATTGATACTTCATTTTTGACACTAAATGATGACTCCACCCTGAAAATGCAGGGAAGAGAGAGAAAAAGATAGAAGGCAAATCCAATACCAAGTCCAATCCATCTTTTGAACCAACGAGTTAATCGCTACATAATGTAATCGATTCATTGGCAAAGAAAAGTTGTTGAGAAAAGAGCTCAAACTTGTAGTCAGTGTACAGAAGAGTACGTCTTTCTATATGCCCAATAATGGCTCTCTCCCCAAAGAGAATAAATGAAGAAGTTCTTCCCATTATTGTATGCAAGAGCAAAAGCGGAAATCCCAGTATTGGTTGAGAAGGGTCAGCTCATCCAAGCTGAGTGTTGAGATGGTGCATTTCTGACTCACTGAGGAACAAAATAGATCCCCAAGTGGTTAACCCTGTTGTTTACTTTCATTGACTCGTGGATGTCAACCTAGGTCTTGTTTTGTCCAATTGGTGATGTCTCCTTAAGCTATAAGGTAGGCCGTCCCATCCAAAAACTGGATCCCTAGGCCAACCCTACAGGAAAGCTACTTAGGAAGACAAAACCCCGAGGGAAATAGTGAATATTTTAAGAGATACTTACCTTCGTTACTAAGATGGGTATATCCGGCTTTATAAGACCCTACTTCCTAATAGCTACGCGAAGATGCTTCTGATAGTGTGCATTTGTATTAGTACAAAAATAGATCTATGCCCGAGTGCAAATCAGATGAGTCAAGGTAAAAGAAAGGATTTCCATCAACTGAAAGGGACTACGAAAGGTCTGTCTTTTTCCTATGTTGCTGAGCGCCGAGGAGCTAACGATGGCTGCTAAGGATGCTAATGCACGGTATGAGAAGGCAAGGGTCAAGTGAAGCTCAGTCCAAGAAAGAAGGTACCTGCCGATTAGGCCTTGTAGTAGTGCAAATAGATTTGCTTCTTTGGACTTCTAATAAAGTCTTCTTTTATAGCTGCATGAATGGTCCGTTAAAGGGTGTATCTTTCGACCTGTCTTTTCTTTTGACCTATGATTTCCTGATATTGTACTCTCTTATATAGAATAATTGTGAGTTTCGACTCCCTCATTAGTGATTCCCTTTGATTTGCGGGGACTAAATTGGGTATACCACACCGCCGATCCAAACAAATCGTGGAAAAGTAGCTCCGAAGCAACTCGTATCTTCGGGATCTGACTTCCCACCTACTGTCGACGTACTACTTTTTTAGAGCAAGAGAAATAGTTTCAACTTCAACTTGCATATGTTAAGCATAAGACTAGGTTCACAACTAAATCTGATCGATGAGCTCAAAATATGGGTTTTGGCCACTCAAAAACACCTTTTCGTTAAAATGCTTTAATTATGTTATTCCTTTCTAAGTTGCACTTGAAAAGAGGTATTCCAAGCTATTTCATCAAAATAACCGGAGTTTGGACACATCAAAAAATAACGAATTGTTGATTGCAACGCAAGCCAAATAGAAGAAGTTATCCGTGGATGTCTCCCATTAATAGATGGAATGCAGTGAGGGAGCACATATTCTAACATTGAACCAGCAGGAATCGTCATCCGATCTCCCGAGCTAGACTGTAACTACCTCAAAACCAACGGCCAAAAGAAAGTGAAGTGATTGAATGCCTTTCAAGGCCCTCGATGATAGAGACCACGAGAGGATCGTGAAACGTGCCCTTTTGACTACTTATTTGAAAATGAACTTGCGCAGGTGAAATTCCTACTTAGCTAATCCCCGCAAAGTGAGGGCGTATGCAGACATATGCTATAGGGCAGGCTTAGCATCTTTTTTCACCCCGTCCTTTGTAACCATTCCTTTCATTGGCCTTGAACCAGGCATAGTTCAGATGGAGCGATCCCAGGAAGTCAGCTGTCAGCTGGAAATATTCCTTTCACTTTCAATGGGCGCGGCCCCAAAGCGCACTTCTTTTAGTTAAAAAGGTCTTCCCGGGCAAGTCTTTGATCTGGTCCATCCGCCGATACCACAACTACTTCGGAGTCGGATAGGCACAACCACCCTATTTTTTTCTTCCCGTCTTTTTGCCAGCATAATCTTCTCCCAAGTGGAATTCCTTTCCTCGTCTGTCCTCCACTCATCCTGTAATGTTCGTTCTCCATACACTTCGTCCTCATATGCATACCCCTGTTGGGCCTCTTCTCACTTTTGGACCATCTCTCTCCACTCCTCCGCAGTATAATTCACTTCGCCACCTTCCCATTGATCATATTGCACCCCTTCTTATTCTTCAAGCAATTCCATCTTCCGCTTATGTAGCCTTTCCTCCAGTTCGATGTACGGTTTGATTGCCCGATTGAATTCCTCCGTCAGGGCCTCTATCTTTTTTACTTGCGTGACTCTATCACTGCTGACAAGCCTAGAGATCTGTAATTATCAAAATTCAACTTGACTTTGATATGGATCCACTAGTTTCTCTATTCGCTGATCGTTCTCCTCAATCAGTGCATCGATGAGCTCTATTCGCTTGCTTGGATGAAGTGGAGTCCTCTCGTCTTGCACAGGCGGCATAGGTGGCACGGAATGATGGTTATCTTGAAGAGAGGATTGTAGTGGTAAGTTGGACCATCATTCGCCGTATGTAAGGCTGGACTGTCATAATCAAAGTCAGAACCTGCATCTTCCCGCCTTGTAAATAGGGGATCATCTTGATCATTTGGTTGAGCAGCACCTTCTATAGCAACTTCTGGAGACCAGGAATCTAGAAAATCATATCAGTTCCCATCAGCATTCCCAACTGGAGCCTGTAGCTGAGCCGGCGCTTTCTCATGTCTCCAAGGCGCTCTTTCTACTAGTTCTAATTGTTGTTTCAGTTCACTTCCTCGTTTGAGGAGTGGTGCCACTCTACGATTATAGTCTGCTATTATTGCGCTAATTTCTCTTTCTTTCTTTTCTATTAGTCGATCGCTAAGAGAAGAAATTCCAAGACTTTTGAATACGTCAATATCTTGCATTTCTCAATCCATCTGGATCGTAAATTCAAGTTTTTTCTTAAGAGAAGAAGCTTCATTGAAGAAATAAAAAGATAGATTGTGTAGTGAGGGCAAGGTGACTGCGTCGACCTAAGCTGGTGTCCAAGGTAACCTGGTAGAAGAAGCCGTCAAGTCCTCGGGAGAAGGGGTGGCAACCTAAAAGACTTGATTTAGCAACTGGCTTTGTAGCTTTAGACGGGATTCCGCCTCTTTCATAGCCAGGCTCACCTTTCCTTTCATAGATTGATCCAGTGAGATGTTTAGCTTCAGCAGAGCTGATGGCAGACAAAGAGAAGATAGATTTACACAAACAACTAGCTAGAAAATGACTAGATAAGAAACCTTTCCAAGGCAAGAAACCAACATGGAAACCACCACCTCCGCACTCAAAAATATCCTAAGAAAAGATTTTTGGTGCAACTCGGGCTATTGATCGTAAGGAAAGGTCTCTATTCATATTCGTTAGGTATAGCTGCAGGGAAACACATTCTCGATCATGTTGATGTGCCCAATCAACATATCGGGCGGAGATCAGAGGAATCTATTAGTATGCCATGAGAGTTGTGTTGTCTTTAGGTCTTGGTGATCCCACTTCTATATTTTCCCGTTCCAAACCCATGTCTTCAAGCACATTCATATCTCAATCCAAATCCATGCGCGTGAGGTGGGGACGTTGGCGCTTCTTCACTTTCTTTGATCTATTCTGATTATTTAGTCGATCTAATCTAGGTTTTTCAAATCCTTATACCGAGATGAGCTAGTGTCTGGAGAAGACGAACTAGTGTTAGGAGATGAGTCAGTAGGCCCCATCGGGGTGAAATAGTAGCACCTTACTTATCCACTTAGGAAGGTCAATGGTAATAGATAGGATATCCTTTTTGTACTGGTGCAAGTCCTAACCTCGTTGTCACCAAGCTTGCATAGGCGGTAGGGATTTTCAAAATTCCATGGGTAGGCGAGAGAAATAGGAGACCAATACCAATTGTATACCGGCGGAAGGGTCTCTCTATCAATGAAAGAAAGAGCTAATGTTACTCCTCTTTCTAACACGAGGGTCGAAGGCCCAGTTCATGGCAGAAGGCAGGGCATGCAAATGTGAAAAGGGTAGGCTGGATAAGGCCACAAAGTCAGAGATTTCAAGGAAAGAAAATGGCTTAAATGCGGAGAAATTCAAGATTTGACCAACAAAAGATGCTAAGTTAGATCAAGTTGCTGAGATAATAGCTGACAAATAATCACACTTCGATGAATCTGTGTCACAACCATCTTCAAGAAAGTCAACATTTTGAATGAAGAACAAGATAAACAATGACTTAAAGGCAGATCAAAATTCCAATAGGAACCCCGGATAAAAGTTAAGATGGAAGCACTCCTTTCTATGAATAAGTGGCCGTATTAGAACAAGAAATGAACCCCGTCCCTTCATAAGCCTGTGTAGATGATCCCTTACTTTCACATTTATCAGGCTCTCGATCAGGCCAGCTGGGTGACGATTCATAGCTATAGTTAAAGAGATATTTAAAAATTAATCGGTTTAAGGCTCTTTTGGGGTCCTCGTGAGTGATTGGGTCTCGAAACATAGCTTTGTTGACTTTACTTAGAAAGGAATTTTCCTCAGGGGGGTTTCGTAGGAAGAAGAAAAGCAAATCGCATTAGACTGCCTCCCTTATTAAACAAGATAGGCTCGCTTCATCTGAGTCGTCGCCAAGGTGTAGGCATTGGGCCGATTCTCCACTATATGGTTATATGGTTGATAGTCGTTCCCATCGGCTCCATAGTCATTCCCCTCCCTTGTTGGTATGCTTTCCGAATGAAGCTTTGCTCTTACTCTAATTAGTATAGGTTATCTCTTGACTTTAAAAAAACATGTATCGGACGTGTCACGAAGGTTTGCTCAAGAGCTCTCCTTCTTAATAAGTCGAATAGTAGTTGGCACAGTAAGCTTCCATTACAGGGCCAGTCAACCCTTTCTTCAAGGGTGTACACACTCATATCATTAATAGTACCGCGGCTTTCCCTATTATTGCTTCTCTTTCCCATGCCTTTAGTCACGTGGTATACCTATACCAGATCGTTTAGGAATAAAGGGTGAGTCCAAGTAAATCTGCATGAGTTTTGCTATTCACATGTTGGACATAGAAAGCAAGATTTCTTTGGGGCTCATTCCCGACTTGAGTTTCAGGGGCTACTGGATTTGCTATTTAATCGAATTCTCGCTCGGTAGAATCCAGCTATTATGGAATAGTAAGGGCGGCTGATCCACCTGAATAAAGTGCAAGTCAAACCAAGAACATACTTTCATCTCGAAAAGGTGACCCAGATCCGTATACAAAGCTCTAAGCTCCAAAGCAAGCACCAATGGAAATGAATTCCTTGTTGACCCTGCCTTAACTTAAGTAGGGAATATTCAAACTCAACCTTCTCGATGCGTCAATTTCTCAATAAACAAATAGGGCAACTCGAGTCAGAACAGGAATACCGTAATTCAACTGTGCTTTCAAGGTAGCTTCTTTCACTTTACTGCCCTCCAGCATTCGTCTTTCAAACTACCCTAACCTGAGGGCCTAGAGTTGCAGTAGAGGAGTTCAGTACAAAGGCAAAGCTCACTTCAGGACTCCTTCACTAGGCTTTCGGGTCAGTCTGGTTTTCTGCATCTTAGAATTCGAATTCCATTCCCCATCTCACAAGAGTGAAAATCAATCTCCTTTTGAACTCATAAGGGAATGGCCAAGCTGAAGTCAGTCCGGTCAATCAATCAAGCATTCCATTGAGCCTCTGTCCTTTAGAAGGCAATTCTGTAATCCACCCTTAGGAAGCGCTCAAATCATCTAACTCGAAATCTCATAAGAGAAGAAAAGTTCACAGAAGGTTTCCAAGTAGTACGCCCGGTTCACCAAGTTCTACCACTGCAGGGCCCAATCATAGTCAAAAGAAGAGTTTGATCCTAGCTCAGAAGGAACGCTAGCTATATGCTTAACATATGCAAGTCGAACATTATTTTCGAGGAGCTGGGAAGAAGGAAAAGCGGCTTCTAGCTGAAGGTAGCTTGTCTCACCCAAGAGGTAAAAAAAGTAGAGAACAAAGTGGCAAACGGGTGCGTAACGTGTGGGAATCTGCCGAACAGTTTGGGCCAAATCCTGAAGAAAGCTAAAAAGTGCTATTTGATGAGCCTGCGCAGTATTAGGTAGTTGGTCAGGTGAAGGCTGACCAAGCCAATGATGCTTAGCTGGTCTTTTCGGACGATCAGCCACACTGGGACTGAGACACGGCCTGGACTCCCATGAGGGGTAGCAGTGGGAAATCTTGGACAATGGGCGAAAGCCCAATCCAGCAATAAAGCATGGGCGAGGAAGGGCAATGCCACTTGTAAAGCTCTTTCATCGAGTGTGCGATCATGATAAGACTCGAGAAAGAAGCCCCAGCTAACTCCGTGCCAGTAGCCGCGGTAAGACAGGAGGGCAAGTGTTCTTTGAAATGACTGGGCGTAAAGGGCACGTAGGCGATGAATCGGGTTGAAAGTGAAAGTCGCTAAAAACTGGCAGAATGCTCTCGAAACCAATTCACTTGAGTGAGACAGAGGAGAGTGAAATTTCGTGTGTAGGGGTGAAATCCGGAGATCTATGAAGAAAGGCTAAAAGCAAAGGCATCTCTCTGGTCCCTACCGATGCTGGGGTGCGAAAGCATGGGGAGCGAATAGGATTAGATACCCTGGTAGTCCATGCCATAAATGATGAGTGTTCACCCTTGGTCTACGCGGATCAGGGGCCCAGCTAACGCATGAAACACTCCGCCTGGGGAGTACGGTCGCAAGACCAAAACTCAAAGGAATTGACAGGGGCCTGCACAAGCGGTGGAGAATGTGGTTTAATTCGATACAACGCATAAAACCTTATCAGCCCTTGACATATGAACAACAAAACATGTCCTTAACGGGATTTTCATACAGGTGTTACATGGCTATCGTCAGCTCGTGTCGTGAGATGTTTGGTCAAGTCCTTTAATGAGTGAAATCCTCATTTTGTGTTGCTGAGACATGCGTCTAAGGAAAAGTTTTGGGTAGAGAAAGACTCGGTATTCAGGCGATATGCCCGGTGGTGTGGTACGTAGTGGGTTTAGTACACCCCGCCAAAATAAAATGGCTCCAAAAGAAAGAAAAAGGTGCATGCCGCACTCACAAAGGACTACCAGTGATATACTGGAGGAAGGTGGGGATGACGTCAAGTCCGCATGGCCCTTATGGGTTGGGCCACACACGTGCTACAATGGCAATTACATTAGGAAGCAAGGCTGTAAGGCGGAGCGAATCCAAAAAGATTGCCTCAGTTTGGATTGTTATCTGCATCTCGGGAAAATAAAGTTGGAATCGCTAGTAATCGTGGATCAGCATGCCGCGGTGAATATGTACACCGGTCCTGTACACACTGCCC
This sequence comes from Pogostemon cablin, assembly GCA_023678885.1. Classification (NCBI taxonomy): domain Eukaryota; kingdom Viridiplantae; phylum Streptophyta; class Magnoliopsida; order Lamiales; family Lamiaceae; genus Pogostemon; species Pogostemon cablin. The sequence goes on from CM042995.1 coordinate 16,187,415, forward strand.
ATCACACCTTGGGAATTGGTTTCGCCTGAAGCATCGGACCAATGATCACCCATGACTTCTGTGTCACACTAGTGCCACAAAGGCTTTTGGTGGGCTTATTGATGCATACCACAGTGGGGTCTTCGACTGGGGGTGAAGTCGTAACAAGGTAGTCATAGGGGAACCTGTGGCTGGATTGAATCTGTAGCGATGGAAATGCCCTCTTCCCCCAACCAACACAGGGCTTAGAGCAAAGGAAATCCTTGTGTCAGTAGTTTGAATCCACTTCTAAGTGGGCGAAGGGTCTTTAGACACGTAGCCAGTCAAAAAGAGTTCATGTTCATCAATCGGAAATCAAGACAAACCGAGCATTACAGTGAGACGTGAAAACACCCGATCCCATTCCGACCTCGATATGTGGAATCGTCTTGCGCCATATGTACTAAGATTGTTCGGGAGACATGGTCAAAGCCCGAATTTCATATTCATTGAATGAAGATCGTAGTGTATAAAGTATTGCTTACTATTTCCTCTTAGATGGCGGAGGTTGAAGCAACTAAGATCTCTCTGCTTTTCAGCCCTAGTTCCAGAAGGAATTGATATTCATATTTTATAGAACTAACTTGGTATTTACTCTATTGAATGTCGTACTTTTCCTGGTGTTAGAAAAAGATTGAATCATAAACCAAATCCATTTGCCTGTGATATCAATAAAATGTCGTCCCTTTATTATACTTTTAGGAATGGCAAGACACTAAAGATGTGGCTATGGCTATGAGACTAGTGCAATCAGGTAATTGACCGACCATATACATGATAAAAGAGCATTCCTGCCCTAGTGTACTTATCCACTGACATTGAAGGAGAAGAATGACAAGGTAGCTAGTAGCCTTTTTCCCTATAGTCTTTTACGAAGTTCCCTAGCCATAACACTTTCTGTTATGATTCTAAGTCTTGCTCCCACTCGTGTATGGATTTCCATGCTTTTTACTTTATACGTAAGTTTGGCTTAGCCCATTGGCTAGTTCGTAGGCCCCTCCCTTGGCACCCTATTAGACTCGGGAAAGTGGTAGGGGCTTTACTGATCGTACATCCATGGGGGGCCTTTGTTCTATTTCTTGGTCCTAATCCGATCTCATGGAGGTCGAAAAAGCAACGCTCAGTGGCTCGTTCCTCAACTGAAGCTGAATATCGTGCTATTGCTTCTGCTGCGATTGAAGTGCAGTGGGTTAAGTCTCTTCTAGCTGAGCTTCATGTTGTTTTGCCATCGCCATACGTCTTTGGTCTTTAAGAGAAGACCCTATCGGTCATTTATAGTGAGAATATTGGTGCAACTTATTTGTTTTGTGTGCGAATCCAGTTTTCCACTCCCGTATGAAACATATCGTCATTGACTATCATTTTGTTCGTGATCTTGTACAGCAATCTCAACTTCGAGTCTCTCATGTTTCCTCCGCTGATCAGCTGACTGATGCTCTTACAAGCCGTTGTCATCTCCTCGTTCATAAGCCTTACTCATCAAGATTGGTGTCTCTATTGGACCACCATCTTGAGGGGGCCTAATAGGATATCTCCTGATTTAGTGTGATTTGATTTATGTATATTTATCCTTGTAATCTTCCTGTTAGGATAGCAGATTCTATTTTATATTTATTTCCTTTAAGTTAGGATATTCTGTTGTATACAACTTGTATAAATCCATTGTTTGTGAATAATTCGATATATCAATTTTTCCCTTCAACCCTTTTACCCATATCCGTCTTTACTCTTTCTGTAATTGACTCCCTCCCGCTCCCAACCAACCTTGCCCGAGGAGGAGCCTAGTCTAGTCTTTCCAATTGTTCACTCCTTCCTCTCCTAACTATGGGTATGGCTATTTATTGTAACTAAGCTGAATCCGAGACCATAGTCGTTCACTCTTTCTTGTCTTTCAATATGAATTAGGAATGGTATTGTCAACAGAAGCACTCGCAGGAGCAGTTTCATTCATTGGATCAACTGGCGCACTTGTGGCAGTGGACTCTGTTCGAAAGTGGTCAGTTGTTTTCATCCAAGAAGTTTGACCCCCCCTCTAACTTGATTTTTTCATTTTATTTTGGGGACTTAATATTCAATTCGAATGTGTTTCACAACCGAGAAGATTTTTTTTAGGTGGTCATTTTGGTTTTAGATCTGGGACAAATAAGTTCAAGAGATGAGAGAATTAAGGATACCCACTAGAAAGACTAACTCAATCCATAATGATGTACCAGAAAATACAACAATTTTGTTACTTTACCAACCATCGGGAGAAGAAAATACAATAGGTACACAAATCAATAAGATTGATGAAGTAACAATTAATGCAAAAACAGCCAATTGGAAAAAAAAGTCATCCTTTTAATCCTCCAAAATAAACTATACCATTTGATCCCTCTATCAGCCAAAAAATTGTAAGAAAATACACCATCAAGGGATTTTAGTTTACCACAAATCAATTGAACTTATTACTATCCCTTTGACCACTCTATTCGTACATGGAGTCTTGGAAATAGATTTTTCTTTTTTATTTCACAAATGGGCATGCTGGATTCTATATATGGATCGATCGATCGGTAGATTCACACCTATAGTACCCCCTCTATGGCCATGTTCTTTTCGAAGGAATAAAATCAAAATTTTCTTTCGGAGAGATGGATGAGTGGTTGATAGCTCCGGTCTTGAAAACCGGTATAGTTTTGAATAAATAAATATCGAGGGTTTGAATCCCTCTCTCTCCTTTATTTTGCTCATTGAATAGATTTTTTTCTATTGGTTTTGCCAAGGTTGGTATCATAAAAAAAGGGTAATGGCTCGGCTATCCCACCTAGCCAAGCCATAAAAAATAGAAAACTCGATTAGATACAAATGAGTTGAAAAAAAGGAATACTTTTCAAGTATAACCTGATCCCAATATGGATGATGGAATCAAAGCGATTACTACTTCAATTCAAACATTGGATCTCCTGTCTCATCTCAATTAAGAGGGGTCATCGAAAGAACAGGTTCAAAATCATGATCAATTCCTTTTTCAAATCCTGCTGCAGCTGCACGAGCCCTTCCAGCATGCCACAAATGACCTACGAAGAAGAAGAATCCTAGAACAAAATGAGAGGTAGCTAACCAACTTCTAGGAGAGATATAATTGACTGCATTAATCTCGGTAGCTACGCCACCCACAGAATTTAAAGAACCTAAAGGATCATGAGTCATATATTCTGCGGAATGCCATTTTTCCAAGGTTGCATGTCTTTTTTCAACCTACTCAAGTCCAATCCATTTGGACCTCTTAGAGGTTCTAACCAAGGAGCAGGCAGATCCTAAAAACACATAGTTTCTTCTCCAAAAATGACTTCTCGGGTCGGGAAGCGCATTAGATATTTACCTAAACCAATGGGTCCTTGAGCGGATCCTACATTAGCCCCAAAATATTGGTCTCTAACTAGAAAAGTAAATGCTTGAGCCTGAGAAGCTTCTGGGCCAGTAGGCCCATAAAACTCGCTAGGATAGGCGCTATTATTGAACCAGACAAAACAATAAGCAGTGAAACCAAAGATGGCTAAAGCCCCTAAAATATAAGATTAGTAAGCCTCCCCCGACCATACAAGGGCGCGGCGAGCCCACGCGAAGGGTTTAGTTAAGATATGCTAGATTCCACCAAGTATACAAATGGAACCTAACCATACATGTCCTCCGATTATATCTTATAAATCGTCCAAACTAACAATCCACCCTTCCCCCCCAAAGGGGGATTTTAGTAAATAACCAAATATGATACTTGGGCTAAGGGTCAAGTTAGTAATTTTTCTTACATCTCCCCCTCCCGGAGCCCAAGTATCATATACGCCCCCAAAATAAAGAGCCTTGAAGACTAGAAGAAAAGCACCTAGACCCAACAAGATTAAGTAAATACATAAAATTGTAATCATTTTATTTCTATCTTTCCATACATAATCGAAGAATGGAAAAGATTCTTCCAGTGTCTCGGGTCCCAGAAGTGCATGATAAATACCGCCAAAGCCCAATACTGCAGACGAAATTAAATGAAGTACTCCAAATACAAAGTATGGAAAGGTATCTATAACCTCTCCCCCAGGTCCCACCCCCCAACCTAGAGTAGCTAGATGGGGAAGTAAAATTAACCCTTGTTCATACATAGACTTCTCTGGTACGAAATGAGCCACTTCAAATAGGTTTATTGCTCCAGCCCAGAATACGATTAATCCGGCATGGGCTACATGAGCTCCTAGTAGTTTACCAGATAAATTTATAAGTCGGGCATTTTTGACCCACCAAGCAAAACTGGTGGTTTCGTGGTCACGACCAACTACAGATAAAGTTCCATTAAAGAGCGTTTCCATGTGGTAGAACCTCCTCATGGAATATAAGATTTTCATGAGGCTGATCTTGAGCCACCATCCAAGCACGAATACCTTCATTTAATAGAATATTTTGGTGTAGAAAGTCTCAAATTCCGGATCTTCCGCTACGCGAATTTCCTAAAAAATGAAATCATAGGCACGTAGGTTCAGGGCCAAACCAACTACTCCATGAGCACTCATCCATAAACCGGTTACTGGTACAAATAACATAAAGAAATGTAACCAACGTTTATTGGAAAAAGCAACCCCAAAGATTTGGGACCAAAAGCGGTTAGCGGTGACCATGGAATAAGTTTCTTCGGCTTGAGTTGGGTTAAAAGCACGGAATGTATTTGCACCATCACCATCTTCAAATAAAGTATTTTCTACGGTAGCAGCATGAATAGCGCATAGCAAAGCAGCCCCCAATACACCAGCAACTCCCATCATATGAAATAGGTTCAGCGTCCAATTATGAAATCCTTGAAAAAAGATCGAGCAAGTTCAAATTGACGTAACATGAAACCTATTAGGGTGAAGGCCCCATGTAGAGCAACAAAAGTCCACAGACCGCCTAATTGACACCAACGAGTAAATCTCCTTGTGCTTCAGGACCCATAGTAACAATAAAGAATGCGCTAAACTATTAGCAGGAGTCGATATCGCGGCTGTTAAGAAATTACATCCTTCCAAATAGGAACTGGCTAATCCATAGGTATACCATAAAGTTACAAAGGTTGTACCTGTGAACCAACCCCCTAAAGCGAAATAGGCACAAGGAAAGAGCAATAGGCCAGACCAGCCTACAAAAACGAAACGGTCCCTCCGTAACCAGTCATCCATAATATCAAATAAATCATTTTGGTCTTTGGTAAATTTACCAAGGGCTATAGTCATAGTGATCCTCCTATTCAACTACTTCAACCATTTCCGAGCACCTCATAGTATTTTTGGGGCGTCTGAAGATTCGATCATTTCTCTATGATTTCTCTTGTACTGCCCCTACCAATGGGTTTCGAAGAAAAAAATTCTTTATTGGTCCACAAACTGACCTGGGAAAATCCATGAACTTAATTTGATTATTCTTTGTTACTAAGTATATGAACCATCAATTGTCTTCTTATGACTAATCAATCAGATACATGAATCTTTTTAAAGAACTTTTCAAGGAACAAGCCGTGCCCCTTACTACTAACCGATTCCCAGACCAACCCCCCTTCTTCGATTAACTCGTGTTACTCTTAGATCTTCTTCGTGAGATTGAAAAAAGAAAGATATTTCTAGATTGTTCTAATTTCTATGTATACTAAACGATTCGAATTTCATATACATAATTTTCTCAATTTTTTTTCGTTAAATTCAATAAAAAATAAAAGACTCGAAATGAAAGTTTCTTTCTCGCATCCATTACACTGTCGTACCAAAAATAGAGGATGCGCCAATATCAAAATTTTGGTACATGAAGCCGTGATCTGATAGTTATACATCTAAATAGACTTAGATAAATATAAAATTATCTTGATCTGGAATCAAAGAAAAAAATAGTGGAAATGTCTCTTATTTTGTGACTTGAAAGAAAGTTTTTTCTCTAGAGGAGGGGAATAAATTGTTATTCCCATAGAAAATCAAGGAACAAGAAGATTGAATCAGCAATATCAACAAATTCTTTCCAAGTCCAAAGAAATAAAATTCAAAAAAGGAGGTGGGCCCTGTTCTAATTCAAATTGAATCTCTATCAAATTTTAATATCAGAATAGCGGATATAGTTATAATTAAATAGGTCAGTCCACTTACTTTTCTTTTAACTTTTGTTGATTTCGAATCTTAGAGTTTGTGCAACCACACTCAATTCCACTCATGATTGCCCATCTTTGATTGATATATTAGCGGTGAGACAAAGAGATGAATATTGGAGTGCTAATCAACAAAGGCATTGGAATGATCAATCATATGTCAACACTTACAATCAAGGGTGGCTTAATTCTCATCATTTTCATAATGTGGACCATTTTTACAAGCAACATTATGAATATCAAAGGCGAGACTACTATGAGCAAAGACCACAATCCTTCAATAATAGTGAATGCTATTATGAGGATGATGGGTATTATGGTGATGAACAAAGTTCGAAGGATTCATTAGAGTCCTTGCTAAAATGGATGAAAATTAGCACTTTGATATTTCAACAAGGAACTCAATTGAGTCTTTGGAGTTTGGAGCGCCAATGTAGTCAATTAAAGTTAGAGGTTGATCGTTTGGTGGCAAAACAAAGTATAAACCAAGAGGAATATCATGAGGAGAACACCCGAGATGAGAATTTTGAGATGGAGATCAAAATTGAAAAGGATGAAGTTGCTGAAAATTCTGCAGATTTAGTGCAGAAAATTCTGGTAGCAGAAACTGACACTGAAGCCTTCAGTGTCAGTTATGTTGGAAACGAAAATGGGGTAAAGCTACCCAAATCAATATTTACTAATTCTGATTCATTTTCATCTTCATACAGGTTGCCCAAGGTTGAAGAACCTCAAGAAAATGAGACAGTTGAAGTATTTGAGATTAAAGATCCTTTTCTTGAGGCGATCAAATAATTTTCTGTGGAGCTCGACATGTTAAGGCTGACCAAGAACCATACAATTTTGAAGGGAGAGAACACTTCTTGCACACCAATAAGTTCATTATATTGGTTTGAATATTTTACTCCTATTAAGTGAAAGGAAAGTGAACGTCGAGCCAACGACGTTAAGAAAATGCGCTTGTTAGGAGGCAACCCAACTTAGCTTTATTTTTATTTATTTGATTTTTATTTCTTAATAAATAATATTATTCTTTTGGTGTGTGCTTACTTGTAGGCCATAGAGCAAAGCTGTAATGGTGTTGATGATCCTTCTAAAGAGAAAAAAAATTCCAGCCATGGTTGATAATTGAGCTTAATCCGGTGACTTCTTTCCACTCTTACGCTTGATTATCCCTTGAATTTTATTGAGTTTGTTTGCTTGAGGGCAAGCAAAATAATTAGGTGTGGATAGTTTAGGTGTATTGAGTGGTACTTGAAGTTGTAATTTTTTTTATTTAATTACAAGTGCATAGTCATATTTTTACATTTGTGCACATGTGAAATTGGTGTTGGATTAATATTGAGATTGTGCCTTTGATATGTGAAATATTTGGCATGACAAGAGAGTTAGATTTGATGTATCTATACTTGTGAGTTGTTGGATTGCCTTGTTATTTTTTGTAACAAATGTGGAATAATTTTTGTTTGGGAATTCATGGCAAAATTACCATATTCTTGTGAGCTTTGAGCCTTAAAGAGCTATCATCTATATAAGCTCTATATTTTTCTTGATTGAGTGCAAATTGAACTTGATATGTACATTCTAGAACTTGCTCCTTGAATGTATTTTGAGATCTTACATTTGAGCATGTGTAATTAAATGATAAAAGCACCTAGGTAAATCATTGTGGCCTTCTTTTTGCCTACTCGATCATGCTAAACCTTTAGGAAAGCTAAGTTGAGCCTAATCTTTTCTTTGATGAATGAGCATATTAATTTAGCCATGTTTCATTTCTTTCTTAAGCTCCTCCAATTGAACCCTTACTATTTTGCAATTTGTGGAAATCATTGGAAGTATTTGTTGAGATTGGATTGAAGATGAACGGGAGTTGATGTGAAAAAAATAATGGAGAAAGAAAAGAAGAAAAGAAAGGAAGAATGGATGATAGAAAAAAAAGGTTGAAAAAGAAAGAAAAGAAAAGAAGAAAAAAATCTGAGCATGAAAAACATAGAAGAGAAGCTGAAAATTGCTGCAGAATTTTTCTAGTTCAAACACTGAACCCTTCAGTGTTACCCCTGTTTTTTCGAAAATACGCAAAAAAAAATTCACACCTTATTAATCATTTTTATCCCACCTTATTCCAAGCCCCATTTTATATGATTGATACAATTTTCAAAGTGTTAAATTTAGCATTTCTAATCTTTTTTATCCCACCTTATTCCAAGCCCTATTACAACCATTTTAAAGTCCTTTCGATATTTGCAAAATGCTCATTGAACTTAATGAAGATTTGATTTGAGAGCAAGCTTATCGTAATGTCTTGTCTTGTTTAATTTTGAGTGCTTTGCTACCCATCACATATACTTGAGCGTTATTGAGCGAAACCATGTGAGGCAATGAATTCTTAAATTTTATTATTCTACATAAGTTGCAAATTATTGTGAGGCATTCTATTACTCATTTGTATTTGGTGCACCTTATTTGGTCTCTCTTGAAAGTGTTATTGTTTTGCTATCACTTGCACATGATTATCAATTTTTCCTATACCTTGTTTTGGTTTTGTTTTACTTGAGGACAAGCAAAGGTTTAGGTGTGGGTAGTTCAAAATTTAGTGTGCTGTCGCCGGCACCCAAAAATAAGATTTGTATTTTTTCCACACAAACCCACTAAGATATAGTAGGATGAGTACGGGTCGATCTCACTGGGAGTAATTGAATTTAAATTGAATTAATCGTGTTTTCAAAAGAGTAACCGGAGGGGGGGTTGGATTGAGTTCTAACAACTAATGAACATAAAACATAAATAATTAAAATTGCAGTAAATATAAAATAAGATAAACAAATAAAATAACAACCTAGTCCAAGGATTTGATCCCCTCCCGTATCCTAATTAACATGAATCAATTTCCCAACAAGTTCATAAATTCAAGTCCCTAGGCTAACGGTACGACCAATTAACCCGAAATATTCTTAAGATTAACAATTCAGGTACGACTACCAAATTGAACTATTCCCGAGTGATCCTATGGATTCGAACTCGACAATGCATTAAGGTTTAGATATTATGACTACTAGGCTATGAAAACGGGGGTAGCGAATCATACAACCTAGATTTCATGATTTCAAGAGATACTTCCTCATTTTGCTACTCGATTCACTTATTATAACAATTACGGATTATAATACGTAAAATAGCTATCGAACAATCAATTACCTATTAGAGGGGTAGTCTAAACAAGCAATTAAAATGTCATAATTCACATCAAAGCCAATCACAAAATAAATTCATAAAACAAGTTGATAATTTAGTCATAAGCAAACATGAAATTAATCAACGGAGATTCACAATATCCTTGGACTAGAAAACAAATTACATAATTAAAACTATAAAATTAAAAATAAAGAACAAAATAACCGATATTGTTCTTGATGGTGGAGTTCTTCCCCCAATGGTTGTGTTCCCAATCTGCTCTCAACGTGTATGCGTGTGTGAAATCCCGGATGTATATTCTCTTCTTATTTATCTTCTTTTCCCCCAAAAAACCTAATTGATTTCTTTCCTTCTTGAAGAGTGTCCAGGTTCATTGCATCTCCAATCTTTTTGGTAAGTTTCTTTATCTCTTCAAATCAAATCCCTTCCTGATTTACTAGGTCAACTTTTCCTTATTTCCAGCAATTAATATTATTGTAACAGTCACACAAAATAAATTATGGTGATGGTACAATTTCTCTTATTTTTGGCATGTTTAGACAAGAATTAAAATAATTAAAATATAATGTGTGAAATAGAAATAAGTCATAATTAATATAAAATAATCAAAACTCACATAAAAATATATATGAATTCATCTAAAATAATATGGTAAAATTACGACTTATCAATCCGCCTAGCATGATCATTAGCTCCAGTACCCTTTTGAGTGTTTGCATAACCAAGGAATCTTCGGAGATGCTGATATAGATCTTCAAAGCAACCTCTAGAAAAGAGATTCTTCTCTACCATATTAATAAGAGCGGGATGTATCTCAAAATCATCATCTTCCCCCCTTGCTCCTATCAATCCCATGTTGCCAATCCCATAATTCGTGAAAATTTCATGTATGACAACATTATCCGGATTCTGCCTTGCTCCGGCCATATTTAGCACTGTGTGTTATTTTTTCTTTTCCTTCCTCTACTTTTCCTAATGCACAAGTACCTCAGAAAAATTTAAGGTTAGATAGGAATAAATAATCATAAATAAAAGTCTTAATCAAACTAGAAATAATAAAATCAATAATAACAGCTGTCCCCGGCAACGACGCCAAGAACTTGATGCGCGTTTTCTTTGCACGCAAAATTAATCTCCAAGTATTAAGGATATCAGTTGCAGCTTAAGCAAGCGACCAAGTGAATTATCGAACCCAAAGGACAGCGTATTATCAATTTAATTATTTACTAAATTAATTAAGACAAGTTGGCAATAAATTTTGAGATTTAATTATTAAACTACTAAACAATTAATTTAAATAACAAATAAAATAAAAGTACTAGAAGAATATGAAAGTTGATCAAGTAGGAGAATAGGTAGCTCTAAGGAAATCCAATTTTGCTCATTAATTTCCCTTCCATGTATTGATGTCCGACTCTGCCTTGTGGAATATGGACTCATCACTAAACCATGCATATCTACTGTATAGACACAAGTAAACATGCGTGTAACAAGTGTGAATAACCTCAGAGCAAGAGATATAATTTCACCCCCTTTCTAAGTACTATCAGTATCAATTATTTTCCTGGCCAATTGGTACTCTAACCCGATATGATCTTCCTTTATAGGTACTATAAAATTATCCTCTTTATCCTACTTAATAACTTGAATTCAATTTAATTAATAAGTATTCATATATGATAGTTCTAATGAAGCTTCGGAGTCCCCTCACTTAGAATCATAACATGGAATCTTGTTAAGCGATGAACGCACTCAATCTACAACCAAGATATATATTCAGACTCTATATACCAATTGAAGATACACAAAATGACTATGAATATGGACTAAGAAAGCACAATCATATATAAAATAAATTCACAAGTAGTATTGTACGGAGTTTACACACGAAAGTTCAATTAATTCATAAAACCTTCACAACCCTAGTTCTACGAAAAAGGCTCTAGCTCATGATGTTACGAAGAACAATCATGGGTGTTGGATAGATCTTGCCCAGATGTCCGAAAAATTACAAGATAAATTAGAAACGAAATAAACCCTAGATTTGGGAGTCGTCGCGTCCTTCTCCGTCTTGAATCCTCCTCTTGGTTCTCCTCTTGATTCCACAAACGGATCTTCAAAGTGATGGATGGATGAAGGAAAGGATGTGGATGATGGTTGGGGGTGATCCCCCCTTGTGGGGTGTAGTATTGTGTTGTGGTTCTCTCCAATCCAATATAATCTCTATTCTAATGAATAATGATGTGATCTACATCCCCTTTTATACTTGTGAGCTCTCTTTATGGACCTTGGATGTGCTTTTTCTTGGAAAATACTAAAATACATGCAATGGGATGTAAAACACGCGACACACAAACATGCACAAATTCGGAAATTCTCGTAAATTCTCGCTGGCAGCTGCGCGACTTCACGATTTTGAGCATAACTTCCGCTTCAAAACTCCGATTTGAGTGATTCTTACGCTCACACGATCCTCTCTTCCTTGGCTTTCTATTCATAAAGAAATCACAGAAACTCGAACATTTGAATATGTAACAAGTCATGCAAAATGGAACAGTTGTGCTGAATAGGAACATTTTGCGCGACGTCACCATTCGGAACATAACTTTCTCGTTTGAATTCCGATTGAGGTGTTCCTTATGCCAAAACGATCCTCTCTTATGTGGCTTTCCAACTATTTATCAAACTTTCAGTTCAGAGCTCTACACAAACACAGAAAAATTGCACAAGTTGGACGTGCGTTTTTCAGCATTCATTGCACAAGTTGTACCTTTTCTCCAACTTTGCACTTTTAATCCCTTTTCCACCTAAAATACAATAAAACATCTCAAGTGCACTTTTTTCTCAAATATATTGAATATAAGACACTTGTGCTAATATATAACAACAATTCTCATCAAAAAGGTGTTAAATTGGATACTCAAACACGCTAATTTTCACTCTTAACAATTATCATGCCGGAATAAATCCACCTGCAGAGTTTACAAGATAATCATTATGAGCTCCTCAAGGAGACATCATCAACTAATTCCGTTAGGACACAGATTTCTTCTACAATCAACATCACACTATAGAAAGAGCACCATCTCCCAACTCACCGAGAATATTGATTTAACTATTAAATCTCACCCATTGATGAATCAAATAAATAAACACTGGCTTACGTATCGAGGTTATTGTATAGAGATTAAGAGTACGAACATCCATAATAATAGAGCTTACGTTCTATTATATAGTCAGTATAAACCGAACGATCTCAACGCGGTCCTGTTCAATACACAAAGTGCACTAGTATAATTTTATAGTCAAGACAGACTAATACCAAATCACACTACCACCATATCGATAGATAGTTCCCGTCTATCTCGGTTGAGAATATTTGTTTATACTTTATAAGGAGCCGATAATATGATCTTCCGTGTGACGCCGCACACCACATTATCTATAGTATAAAGTAAATGGACTTTTGCAACATGATAATTGTAAACGTTTGATCACATGATTCTCATTCCAAATATTGTCAAAAAATATTGTTCATATAAAAGGCTAGACTTTTAGTATACAATCCAATAATTTCTTCTTCGCTTTTGCTCAAAATTTTATCTTACTACTACCATTCATATCCAAGTTTGAAGACCACTTCGATAATCTACGAGAAAACAACATTGTTGTTTGACTGACAATTTTTTATACCATCTCTCAAACCTCGACAGAGTTAATTACCAAATGCATATACTTCCTACGGAATTAGTCAATGAAAAAAAAACCGTCTAATTATATGAATAATTTGTAGAATGAATAAAAATAGATATCATAAATAATTAATAAAAAAATATATAAGATTTTTCACGTTGTGCATAATTATTTATTATTCTCTTCGTCCCATCGAAAAGTTCTCATTATACTATATTGGGTGACTCATTCAAATATTCCCATTTTCTACCCACTACATATTAAATAATAATACACCTTAATTCACATGCAAAAAGTAAATGTGGACCTTTGCACGGGACGGAGAGAGTATAATTTTTCACTAGTTGTACATAATTATTAATATGATACTCGTCGGAGAAATGTGTACAAAAATTATATTGTGCATTATTATCCACTAATGGTGCAGATTCGCTGGAGATGAAATTTTGATTAATTTTAAAGATTTCTATTTTTATTTTTTTCCCAATTATGCAGCAATAATTTTTCAATATTTTCGAATGAAAGATTAAAATATGCAACAAATTTGGATAATGGCAGCGCAGTAATTACCATTTTGGTAAATAAATTAAAGAGTAATATTAAAATTGCACAATATAGTTTTATATCCCACAATAATAATTTGAGCATATGTATCGACTAGTAATAATTGGAAGTACATTGTATCTATAACAAATACTCCTCCATACCAAGTTAACGTTTACGTTTTTATTTTGAATTGTCCCAAGTTAACATTTACATTTTATTTTTTTATTAAGTTGGGCCTAAACAAAATAATTAATTATTCTATATAGGGCCAACATCGAATACTAATACAACTATCCACCTCACATTAAATATTTTTTCTCTTACCACATTCTTGGAGTCCTTCTTCCTTCCTCCTTCCTCCATTGCCACTTACCAACATTACTGAATTTTTCGAAGTACACCCCTCACGCATCAGCCTCCTTTCCTCAGAAAGAAGTTTACCAGTGACTTCAGCAAAATTTAAAATTTCCTTACCATACATTAGAATTGGCTTCATGTGCTCATAGGAACGTGTCAGAGATAAGATAAGCCTCAATGTCTTATTCTCATCTTCAATTTTCACTCCAATATCCTCTAGTTCAGAGATGATGCCATTAAGAGCACTTAAATGATCTGAAATTTTTGTACCTTCTTCCATTCGAAGCGTGTGAAATTGCTCTTTCAGGTATAACCGATTTGAGATTCTATTTTCCTGGTACAGTTTCTCAAGCTTATACCATAACTCCTTGGCGTTTGAAATTCCATGCACATTAGCAAGAAAATTCTTAGCCAAAGAAAGATAAGCGTCTTGCTTGCAGCCCGCAAATCCAGATCCTCCCATTCTTCATCACTTTTTCATCACTCTTTCTAGAGTCTTTGCTGGAACTTCCTGTGCTATCAGTTTAACCTGGCTTTACTTTCAAAGTCAGGTGTAACCCAGATTGTATCAACACATCCTTCACCTGTACTTGCCACAATCCAAAATTAATTCTACCATCAAATTTCTTTACATCAAACTTAATTGAAGACATATTTTATTTATCCATCCTAGCCTAATGAATAACCGTCTCTTAAAAAATCTTTTCTAATGTGGAAGATCAGACTACGCTGCAACCACGTAGCATATTAAGAATTTTTTAAAACTGCCGGAAGCGGGCTCTGATACCACTTTGTTAGGAAAACTCATTCATTCTTAAGGGAGAAAAAACAGAATATATCGAGAAAATAAAAGAATAAAAAAACACAAGAAATTTTACGTGGAAACTCCAAATCGGAGAAAAAACCATTAACCTGAGAAAATACTTACTATATGAAACTTTTATAATCACACAGTAGTTTCACTCACACTCGACCCCAATACTACCATACTATTACAAATATTTAACTAATTCTCATATTTTCTCCCAACTCTCAAATAGAGAATACAAGAAAGGATTAGAATAATCAAATACAAAGATTAAAGTGTATCTAATTGGTGCATCTAACATCAGAACCAAATGTCTCATTAAATAGCAATTAAAAATCCTCCCTTTCCGATCTCTCATCCGATGTGGGATAAGAATAATTCTTCATTTTATATTTGACAAATCCAACATTCTGGTGGGGCTGCAATGTCTGCAAGAACACGCATAAGATAGTCCCACCATGTCGAATGTGGTGATGATGTTGAGCAGTGAACACTCCACATTACTACAATTTTATTTATCCGCTGCTACTTGAGGGAGATACAGTTTTGAAGAATATATTTTACTTTGGTTAAAGAATTATGTGACTGAATATGAATTGCAAGCTACACAATTGGCCAAAATCATAAAATTAAAATGGAATGATTAGTGTCTTTGGAGTCTAGAACAATTTGAAAAAAATTCATTAAACTCGTATGTACAATTTCATTTCTTACATCTGTCATATGGAATTGAGTTTGTTCCGAACCCTTATGGTTTGAATGTGGAACTTTGGTGGAGAAGAAAACATCAATTCAAGGCTAATTTTTAGGATATTTGTTTGTAATATTGAATTTATCTAGTAATATATTTTTAGAAAGGCATTTAGATTGGACAAATTTTCTTGTGAGACATTATATATGTGAGACGGTTTGTAAGACATGTTAAAGTATGCCTATTATGTGAATAAAGTATGCTTAATAATTGTTAACGTATGTTTTTCAAAGTATGATAAATGATGAATTAAAGTATGATTTTAAGGTGTTATAATATGATTTATTATTGACATACTTTAACTACAAATAAACATACTTTACATACTATATAATTAGCATACTTTAGTAATTAATTGACCCGTCTCATACAAAATTCGTCTCACAAGAGAGTATCGCTTTAATTTATATTAATTAATTTTTTTTAAACCAAATATTTTCTCATGTATGTTAAGTATTTTTGATATAATGGGCAGCAGTGCCCGAACAGAATTAAAAAAATCTTTTTTGCCATGATTTTAAGGCAAAGGTAAATAATGCCAAAAATGATTAAAAAATCCTTGACTCGATAATGACTCGATTGTAATTTTTTTAAAAAGTTAACTCGATAATCACTTTTTAAAAAAATTACAATCGAGTCATTATCGAATCAAGGATTCTTTTAATCATTTTTGGCATTATTTACCTTTGCCTTAAAAAAGTTAACTCGATAATCACTTTTTAAAAAAATTACAATCAAGTCATTATCGAGTCAAGGGTTTTTTAATCATTTTTGGCATTATTTACCTTTGCCTTAAAAAGTTAACTCGATAATCACTTTTTTTAAAAATTACAATCGAGTCATTATCGAGTCAAGGGTATTTTAGTCATTTTTGGCATTATTTACCTTTGCCTTAAAAAGGTTAACTTGATGATCACTTTTTAAAAAAATTACAATGGAGTCATTATCAAATTAAGGGTTTTTTAGTTATTTTTGGCATTATTTACCTTTGTCTTAAAATCATGGCAAAAAATTTTATTTTTTTAAAAATCTGATTGGGTACCGTAACAAGGCACCCAGTATTTTGGGGTTTAATAATCTATCCTTTCAAAAGGAAAGCATTCAATTTGAAAGGATTGATATTTCATGTGTCTATAAATCATCTTCACTTTTTCTACGACCGTAAAAAGAAAAAATATCACTAAACCCAATAATTTTATAAATATAATTTAATTTCAAATTTATCATTAATTTTTATCACCCATTATACATTTTATAATTTATTTTTTATTCTAAACTATCAAAGTATACCAAAATTAATTTAAAACGCAACTTTTTTTAATATCGATAAATGTCAATATGTGAGGATAAAATATGTACGAGGCCTACTTACCATTTTATTCATCGAAGCACAAAGAATAATGCCAAAGAAAATGCTTGATTCCTTACTTTGTGAACACCTTCTCTACAAGAATTGATTCCCAAAGTCAAGCAGCTAATAATGGAGATTGAATCATTTTTGGTGAGTGGAAATGACAAACATATCAACATGTAATATGTCTACTTTCGCTACCCAAAATTTAGTGATGTAGAATTAAATTATTAGATGCTGAGAATAGGATTCTTCAATTTCATTCATATTTTTCATCATTTCATTTTCAAGATAAAGAAAGCATCAGAAAACCTCAAACTCATATGCTTATTAATTTAAAATGATTTTAAAAAATGGAGAATCGGGTTCTTAAAAATCATCTCCATCGTAACCCAAGTCATCCTCCACCCGATCAGCCACGTCATCAGCAATTTTGTCCTCTAGCGCATCCACACCCTCCGCCAATGCGAGTCCACCCAATGCCCCTGCGACCGCACCCACAGCCAATCCCGTCCCCATTCCCCCAAACTTACTCTTCTTTTTCTCCTCCCCGTAACCCTGCCCGTAGTGCCCGCCTTCGCCGTAACTCGGCGGAGCACCGTACGCCGGGTAGCTCGACGGCGGAGCACCGTACGGATCGTACCCGGACGGCGGAGCACCGTACGCCGGGTACCCCGACGGAGGAGCACCGTATGCCGGGTAACCCGACGGCGGAGCACCGTACGCCGACGCCGTACCGTAGGGGTTCCCGTACGGCGCGTAATCCCTAGTCCCCGGAGGGGGGACGCCGTGTGGAGGCGCGTAGTAGGGATCCGGCGCACGATAGCCTGGTTCGCGTACGCTGACGCTGACCTCGAGCTTCCCGTGCGGGCGGCCGGAGGGGCGTTTGAGTTCGAGAGTCTTCTCGGCGCGGCTGCCCAATCCGACGTCGTCGACGACGTCGCGGAGGGGGAGCTTGGCGGATCCGATGAGTGGCTTGGTGTCCTCGGCGGCGTTGGCGTGGACTATGTCGATGTGGAGCGTGGAGTCGTCGATCGGAGAGGAGAAGGGCATGGTGAGCTTCTCGTTCCAGTGCGGCGAGGTGTCGCCGTCGTCGTCGACGTGGGTGGAGCACTTCTTGGCGGGGTCGATCCATACGACGGCGTATGGCTTGATTTTGCCGTGGCCCCAGTTGACGTTTTTGAGATCCTTGGCGGAGGTAATGGTAATTTCCACCTCGTAGCGTGACCCCATTTTAATTTTAATTTAATTTAATAAGTGTATGTAATGGTGCAGTTGAGGTGGGGAGGGTATATATAGGGTGGAAATCCACGTATTTAGTTTTAGTTATATTTTGATTTTACATTTAAAATGTCACCTTTCTCCTTATTTTTGGTATTCACCTTTCTCCTTATTTTTTATACTCCCTCCGTCCCGGGTATTTTTACCCGTTTGTACGGGCACGGAGATTAAGACATTTTTATTTTTTTAATATATAATGTAAGAGAAAGTATGGATAAATTAGTAATTTAAACAGAAAAAGTGAATAAAGTTATTGGGAATGATGAATAAAGTGTAAAAAAGTAATTAAAGTTGTTGGGATTGTAAAAAGTAGGTAATAAAATATTATGTATTTTTGCCAAAAATAGAATAAGTAAAAATAGGTGTGACACCCCAAAATGGAAAGTGAGTAAAAATACATGGGACGGAAGGAGTATTTTCTTTTTAAAATATACTCCTCTTATTCCACTAATTACTGCAAAATTTTATTTTTTCTATCCCAACACTTAAATAAATTGGATTGATTGATTTTCATTATACGTGCAGATATATAAAGATACAATCAATTAAATAATATAAAATATTTATAGAACAACTTTTCTAATTATGAGGATACTTTATTATGCACGTTTCTAGAAATATAAAAAAAAACATTACAATACTATTCCCTTTTATACATATTCCAATAATTTTACACATTATTTTTCATTAAATTATTTAAAACATTATCATTTTACACAAATTCTAACAACTTTATATTTCTGTAAAAAATATGAATTTTCTTAATTTCTGCACACAAGAATACGTGCATAATTTAATGGGACGGAAGAAGTAAATTTTAGAATTTAATAACGGTGGACATAGATAATCTCAATCGTTAGATTGTATTTTTATTTAATCTCACCACTCAATAAAATAAAATAATTAAAAATAAATTTAATAACTACTCACTACACTCTTAATTTTACTCTATAATATCTAGACGCACCGATATACCAAATCAATCACAGAATAACCTTAAATTTTATTATATTCGACATGTTAATTATTACCTCCGTCCCAAAGAGAAATTCACGGTTACTGTAGATACGAAGTTTAAGAAAAAATTATTTTTACTTTTTTTTAGGATAATTTGCTATTTTTAGGTAATAAATAAATTATATAAAGTAAGTTATGTGAATTGTAAATGGGTGACAATTTTGAAATTAAAAGTGTGTTGTTGGATTATTAAATTATGTGTATTTCCTTATTTAAAGGTGTAGACTTGTTTATGAGAAGTACAAAAATAAAAAGAATGAATTTAATTATGAGATGAAAAAAATAAATTTTAAAATAGAGAGACGTAACACTAAAATGTAACTATAAGCAAAATATCCATGGAAGGGATGGATAGTGTCAGATCCTTCTAATTATTATTATTATTATTATTATTATTATTATTATATTATTATTATTATTATTATTATTATTATTATTATTATTATTATTATTGTTTTTTAAAATCGCGGAGAAGGTGCTATCCTATGAATTATGGAATGCGCCTATGAGGGAGTGTTTTCTCGGAATAAGACCATTTTACCCTTGTGGACTACGTTGGAAAATTCGTCTTCTACAGTGCCGTCCCACTTTCTTTTTGTTGAGAAATGAATTAATGGTGTTTTTATTATGATTACATCTCAATAGTTGACACATTTAATAATATTGCATTTAAAATTTATTTATTACTCTCTCCGTCCCGTCCAAAGAGATACATTTACTTTTTTCATATAAATTAAAGAGTATTATTATTTTATTATGTAAAGTGGATAGATGTATTAGGGAGATGTGATGGGTAGTTGTAGGAACCTGAATTTTATTGCCTATTAAATAAAAATATATGACAAATTAATGCAATAATTATCAATTAATTATTTATTAAGAAATTTAAGTAAATTAATTCCTAAAGTAAATGAGTAAATAATTGATAATTGAGTCTTATCCAATCCAGGAGGCTTAATTAAAGGAGAAAAGTCCAACATATCTTTTAAATGAGAAAATATCTCTCAAGTGGTTATTTTCTCTACATATAAATAAGGGTATTCAGTCCTCATTCCAAACACACAAAAAATATCTGAAGACGCGCTTCTGAAGAGATCAAGAATACGAGCAGTGCTCCCTTGAGATCTTCAAGCATCTTCAAGTCAAGAACGATCTGCGATCAGAGATCAAGGTTCTAAGCCCCTCCGATGCGGCGTTCTTCCATCCAACCACCTCCGGTCAGAGATTAAGGTGTCCAGCCTCTCCGATCCGGCGTTCTTCATATCAAATTCATCCAGCAGTCTCCGTGAAGTCAACGTTCTACAAAAGTGAACGGTGTTCTTCACGACAAATCTTCAAGTCAATGTTCAATCCGAACAAAGTCTCGACGCCTCCGGATAAACTTTTTAAAGCTTCAAGTTAACCCCGAGCACAGATAAGCTTCATCCGAAGATCCTGCTCAGAAAGTTGATAAAGTCAAAGAAGTCAACTCAAGAGAGGAATCAGAGGATAGCTAGAGACTGTTTACTCAATTCTCAAGTTCAATCTATCTTGGATTTTCATTGTAATTTCTTTCATGTTTATTATTTAATAAACACAAATTTTGTTGTTACAGTAGTGATGGACCATTATTACTGAAAGAAGAAAATGTTGCAATTTAGATGGAACACCTAATATAGTAAAGGGAGCGGCTATTTGCACCCCAAATCTACTAAATGAACCCCATTAATTTATAAATTTAAAATATGTTTATGTGAGAAGACGTAAATACCCTTTTATAAATAAATAAATTATAATCCCTCCGTCCTATAGAAGTTGACATACTTTTCTTTTTGGTTTGTTCTGCTAAAGTTGACACATTTCCTTTTTAATACATGGGACCCACACAAAACAATTAATCTATTCTCATGGGCCCCACATATCACCTCTAATACAACTACCCACTACACATTAAATATTATTCTCTCACTTTACTTTACTTCACTTTACATTAAATTATTATACTTCTTAATCTCCTTGCCCAAAAAAAATTATACTAGCTTCTCCGGGACGGAGGGAGTATTAGTTATAACAAATTGTTATATAGACCCAATTAAATTTCTAAATGCACCCCAAATCTAATGTCTCTTCTTAAATCCAACACATCTTCTTCGGCGTCAAAATCCAAAAGCACCACTCCGGAGCTTCCACACGAACCCGCCCTGCCTGCCGGAACAGCACCAGAACCATCTGTCGGATGCCCATCAACGGCTGAGGACCCTCATAGCTCACCACTTCGTTCCCTACACGTCATCAATTCCTATCAATCCATTTTAACTACCTAATTAATTAATTATATTACTTATGAAATTATATATATATGCCTCACCGAAGGTAGTTCCTGTACTTCCCGGAATGTCACTTACCAACCTGTATACTCAATGTATATAGAATCAAGATGCAATTATTAAAATGAAACGAAACGAAAGCATAAACCCTAAATTTGGGTGAACTTTGAGTTAGCCAATCCACCATCAATTACCCCAATTTGCTACACCTCTTCCTATGGTAGTATACTGTTCGACAACAACAGTTGAACACTTAAATATGTTCGATGTTTGTGATCGAACAATTGGGGTGTTTCTCATGATTATTGATCGAACAGATGTACTTGTGTTCGGTTGCTGTCGTCGAACACCCTATTTTTTTCGTTTATGTTTCTTTTTTACGACAACTAATAACGAACAAATAAAAGTTGGACACGCAAGAAATTAAAATTAATTAAAAGAATGAATTCTGTAATGTTGAAGTTATCCAAAAGGAAATTTTATTCTTGATTATAATGAATTAATATATACTGATTAATCCCAAATTATGCCACATAGATTTACTTATCCAATTCTTGTCTTCTACAATCCTCACCTTTGACCTTTTTTTATATTTTTTATTCGCTCTCCCTTCCCTCCTGAGCAATCGCGGCAAGGAAGACACAGATCTGTTCTTTTTTCTTTTTCATACCGCAGCGGCGTTTCTTCTTCATTTATTTAATATTGTGATTAATTTGGTTTTTTTTTTAATTTAGGTAGAGTTAATTAAAAGGGTAAAGTTGTCTTTGTATGGGGTGTATTAAGTAATTTAAATATGTAATCTTTAATTTCAGTGGGGTAAGTTTAGTAATTGGGGTTCATTTAACAATTTTGGGAGTGCAAATATCCGTCCCCTATAGTAAAATGATGCTATTTGGGTGGGAGGGATGGAATACTCCTTTAAATAAAAATTTCAATACAAAAACTAGTGTTGATGAAATTGCACGAATCTAGATACCTGTAATTGAATTCGGTTCAAACCTAGTAAAATTTTGATATAGATATAGTAGCATTAATAATACAGTTTTAAAACTCAATCCATAACATTAAATGTTATCAATGCATATGTGAAATATTATACTGACATTTGATCATTTTTAGTGGCTAATTCAAAAATATTCACTTTTCTTTTTAGTATAAAAGACTTCTGGCTCATAACTTCTACGGTTTAATATAACTACCCACAATAACTATCCACTACGCATATAATAATATTCTTTAATTTATAAATATTTTTTTAAGAAGCAAATGAATACCTTTGTCATAACAAAAAAGAGTATCAACAAACATAAAATAACATTATATTACATAGTAAAATATAGAATGAAGTGTTATAATATAGTTTTTGCATGGTATAATATTTTATTTTATATTCATTGATAATTTCTTGCGTGAGGTCACTGTGCTCCTGAATCTAATAATTTGTGAAAGTTGTAAATTTTATTATTAAATATTATACCCTTTAATATAACAACTTATAACTTTGATTTTCTAAAAAAAAAACTTTTTTATTCAAATTTTTATACTCTTCATATTTCATTTAATAAAAAAAATTACTCCATTCGTCCCACTCAAAGAGTCTCTTTTTGCCATTTTGAGCGTCTCACCCAAAGAGTTCTCTTTCATTTTTTACACACATGAACTCACACACACCCTCTAATACAATTAAAATATGGGGTCTGCACTCCCACTAATACAACTACCCACTACACATTAAATAATAATACTCCTTAATTCACGTGTCAAAAAGCAAAAACTATTCTTAGTGTGGGACGGAGGGAGTATACCTTTACTAATTAAAATGTGTAATCTTTAAGACAAAATGTTACACTCTAATACACCTTGTCTATTGTGTATAAGAGATCAACTCTTATAGTAATAACTTTACAAATTTTCATGCAATCATTTTTTATTCATTTCGAAAAATTCCTAAGTTAACGGGACAGTTTTAAAACTTTTAGCCAGTGGGTATATAGTACTCCCTCCGTCCCAAAATTGATTGCACACTTTCCACATTTATCCGTCCCAAAATAGATTGCACCTTTTCAAAAAAGGAAATATCACATCAATCCCCACCCCTAAAAGTTCATCTTAATTACAACTTTACCACACTTACCTAACACACATAACATACTTTATAATTTATTTATTACCTAAAAATACCACAATAGCCCTAAAAAGTCAACATTTCTTAAATTCCGTATCTACGGTAACAGTGCAATCAATTTTGAGACGGAGGGAGTAGAATTTTTATTCAGTTGGTGGTAAAATTAGCCTTTAAAATATCAAACTGAAATCAAGAAAACGTGTAGAGTTGGGAATTAGGATACTAGTCAACATAAAGAGGGAGGAGTGGGTTGTAATTAATAAAGGCAGAGGGGTTACCTAGGTGTGGAAATGACGAGTGCAAGAATGATTACAGTTTCATAACAACTTTAACGTTGCTTAACAAAATTTTATTTTTGGATAAATTTTACTCCCTCCCCTCCGTCCTATTTCAATGTTTACGTTTTTCTTTTTGGAATATAAGATCCACCTAAAACAATTAATATATCATCTAACACTAATATACGTATTCACTTTACATTAAATGGAGTATTATATTTTTCCACCCACTATCTATTAAAATATTATACTTCTTAATCAACGTGCAAAAAAGCAAACGTAAACATTGAAATGGGACGGAGAGAATATTGACTTTTAAGAGTATTGTAGTAGTATTTTTAGGTAATAAATAAATAAAATGTAAACTAATATTATGAATGTTAAAAATGAGTGACAAATTTGAAATTAAAGTAACTTTTGAGGTTGTTGAATAAAATGATATTTTCTTTTTTAAGGTGTAAATTTGAAATTAAAATAACTTTTGAGATTGTTGAAAAAAAAATATTTTTTTTTGGGATGTAAAATTTATTGTGTGACAAAAAAATAAAAAAAAGTGTGAAAGACACGGAGAGAGCACTTTCTTAGTAAAGAAGATATTCTAGTAAATAAATTCAAAAGATTTATTAAAAGAAAAAATAAGAGATTCCAAACGTAGCGTTACCGCAGGGGGTGGGGGTTTATTTGTCTTTTAAAAATGGGAGACGTCACTGTCCAAGTTATGTACCATCCTACGCGGATGTTACACGGAGCAGAAGGAATCATTGGGCTTTTATTTTTGAGTCCGATTTTTTAATGGCCACTTTTGATAAAGTACAATTTAAAATAGCCACATCTCTTAAAACCAATTTTTACTAGTCACTTTCAAGTGGATTCCCCAAATTACCCCCATAACTGTTACACAAAGGACGAAAATAATTGAGTCATCATCATGTCAGTTTTGACTGCAATAAATGCGGGGTGGGTGGACCACATTTTTTGAAGTTTTAAATTTTGAATTTAAGATTTTGGATGTGGGTTGGTGGGGTACATCAATACCCATCACTTTCACCTTTTTCTCTCCCTTCATTCTTTGTTTCTTTGTTTATTTCTATCTCATATTTCGTCCAACACACTCTCTCTTCTTCTCTCCATTCGTCCAACACCTCTCTCTTCTTCTCTCCATTCGTCCCAGTGAAGAACAGTGCATTTCTTGGTGGAGAATTCTCCATTTGCGGTCTCCAGAATTCTCCATTTGCGGTCTCCAGAGTGCATCAACTTGAAATGGCAAATTTTCAGGTATGTATATAAGCATTGTTATTGGCATGTTAAAATACCTATAATGTACTGTGTGTAATGTAATGTAAGGTGTTGAATTGGCCTTTACTGTAGTAGGAATGCAGTGGTGTTCATTTATTTTTGGTTTTTTTTAAATATTGTCTTGGCTGAGTAGATGTTTTCAGTAGGCCGAATAGAACAATTCTTCAGGCCGAATAGAACAAAACGTCAGGCCGAATAGAACAAAACTTCAGGCCGAATAGAACAAGTGTAGGCCGAATAGAACAAAACTTCAGGCCGAATAGAACAAGTGTAGGCCGAATAGAACAATACTTCAGGCCGAATAGAACAATACTTCAGACCGAATAGAACATGTGTAGGCCGAATAGAGCAAAATATATGAGCAATGACATATAATTTTGGTTGGCCGAATAGGGGTTTTCAGTAAGCCGAATAGAACAATACTTCAGGCCGAATAGAACAAGTGTGTAGGCCGAATAGAGCAAAGTGTAGTAATGACTTTTTTAATTTTGGTAGGCCGAATAGAGGTTTTCTTTAGGCCGAATAGAACAAATCTTTAGGCCGAATAGAACAAGTGTTGGCCGAATAGAGTAAACTGGAAGACTTGTATTTTTAAATTTAATGAAATTTTTGTTGGCCGAATAGAGATTTAGAGTTGGCCGAATAGAACAACTCTGTAGGCCGAATAGAGGAATTGGTAGGCCGAATAGAAGGAACTTTGGGCCGAATAGAGTAAATGTTTGTGTTCAAATATTTCGTTTTAGGGTTTTCATGAACTTATTGTTATTTTGCCCATAATTATGAATTTATGTCTTATTTAGCAAAAAAAAATATATATGTGCAGGGTGAATGGAAGCGTCCTTCCATGCAGGGTCAACAATGCAGTATACATAATTACTGCAAACCTGGGGTAGTTATGGATATCATTCGTAGGCAGTTAACTAGGGTTGGGGGTAATGCGGAGGAGATATTTAAGAGATCATGTTTTGGTCATTACTGGGATCTCAGCGATGAGTGGAACGCGAATGCTCATCTGCACAGTCTCATGACCTGTGAGATCATACATAGGGGGGACGATTTAACGGCTAGGTATTTTCAGGTTGGAGACGTGTGCCTTAGATTTAGCCGGGTAGAGTTCATGAGGATTATGGGACTCTATTTTCGGGATAGACTCGGCTTTGATCCGAACGAGACGTATGGTATCCCGTCTGGTGGGTTATATGATAGGTTTTATGGTCAGGGTGAGAGACCTTTAGTAAGTCAGATTGCTAGTGACTTTGAAGGGCGAAGATTTATAGGTGTTAGCCCTGATGACGCAGTTAAGGTTGCTAAAGTTCTGTTGTTGTACTACTTTCTCCTTGGGTTGGATGTCACCAAGGTGGGAGTAGACAACTGGGTCTGGTGCCTAGTGGAGGACGAACAGAGATGGGATTTATTCCCTTGGGGACAGGTCAGCTATATGACGCTTTTGCACTTTATGGACCACATTGTGACCAAAGTCCCAGCTAAAGCAAATCCCGATCGGTACAGATACCACTTTTACGGGTGCACATTCGCATTACTGGTACGTGTTTTAGGTTTGATATATTAAAGTTATAGTGTATTTTCAATTTTAGTATTAATTATCTGACATATGTGGTTTACGTGTGACAGGTTTGGGCGTACGAGCGTCTACCTGCCGTTGCTGCACCGTATGGCCATGTTCCCCACGGTAGGTTGAATTTAAGGCCACTCTACTTGCGATGGATTTTTCGCAAATGGAAGAGGGTTGATAGGACTCTGTTTGATCAGGTATGACTTATTAATCCATTTAGTGAAGACATATATGTTTTATATTGTTTCTTATGTAATTGTTTATTTTGAATCAGGCTCTTGATGTGGTTGATTTTCCGATGATCCTTCCTGATGAGCTTAGCCAAGGGTATTGGATTGGCATAGAGGATGAGCCTTTGGAGGGGTTGATCATGGGGATGTACACAAAGTCATTCTCTAAAACCAGCACAAAGGCTGTCCGGGCATACGATCCTACCGGTAATCCATAGGATCAGCGGTACTATACGGGTGTGGCTGTTGATGATGCGTGGAGGGGCCAACATGCGGATGATGCTGCGGCTTGGATGACAAATCGGGATCCCCATTCCTACCAACCTCGCTGTACTCCCAGTCCTGATCACAGCGGATATGCTTCAGGGGAGAGGACGTATGTTGAGCCCGGTTCCTATGATCCGAGTGCTGGCTGGCATGCTCGATTTATGAAAGAGCATGACGAACAACATCGTTACGATGCAGACGCGCAGCAGCCTCTTGACGATAGGATGAATGATTCCCCAGGTTTTCATGGGAGTGGCTCTAGGGACGCATACCGAGGTGATCAACCCCACCAGGGATATGATCAGGACTTCCAAGAAAGGGTCTTTCGTAGGCTGGATCAACAGGATGAATTTTTACACAACCTTGCTTGTCAGGTTGTGTCTGAGCATCAAACAGCTCATTATTTTCGACAGGCACTTACGGCTGAGATTAGGCGCCTTCGATCAGAGCTTGCGCAGACCAGGATATCTGAAGCTGGGCCAACCAGCTCGAGGTCAGGGGTTAGACATTCCCCTACTAGACCGGTGGAGGCGCTCAGCCCGATGGCCCCCACACCCAGGGGTGATGAAGAGGGTATAATGCGGTCTAAGAGGCAGCGAAATCCATCTGCAGCGTTACAGTCTCCATTTACCACGACAGACCGAGAGCGCCGATGGGAACTGTACTGCAGATTTATTTCAAGCAGAGAACAGTAAGTACTACGCCAGTAGTGTAGACGTTATCATATATTACTTTAAACAATGTGCTTTGATTTTAATGAATTATTGAATGCAGGATCGACGTTGGTCTTAGTTTTAGAGTAGGGGCTTCCTTTTTCACTGAGATGGAGAACCCCAGTGTTTGGTTTGGAAGTGAGGTCAGAAATATTTAGTTCGTGTTTATATAAATTGTTGTAAATATTTTCATTATGTCATCAATTGTTAATTTTATTCGATGGATTTTCAGCACCTGGATGCATACCTCCGCTTATTATCGGAGCGCCCCTCTGACATAGGTGTACACGTGCATCCGGAGGTGGGCCCCTACTGCATTATGGACATGGAGTTCTCTGTAAGTAAATTAATTCATTATAATTGACTGTGGCAATTTTGGTATTTAATTTTTTGAGACTAATATTATGAATGATTCTCGTGTAAGGTCCGAGTACAAGCAGTATGGAATGAGCACACGGGTCAGTTTAGGGATGATAGATCAACATATGCCAACATAACTAATGAATTGTTGACAGATCTCCGTCAGTACGCCCGAGGTTCATTGCCAGTGTGGAGGGGGTCGAGATCCTGGATTGATTGTGATATGGTATTATATCCTAATCATTGTTTCACTTACATGATAATATCCCCTAGAATGACTCTAGTGTTTTTACATCTAATGTATGCGTTCCTTTTAACTTTCTTTGGCAGTTATTGTTCATTGTCCACACCTCAGGGCACTACTACCCATGTGTGGTCCTTACAAAGCAAATGAAATTCATTTGTTTTGACTCGTTTCGCCATAGATGGGATGAGGAGCCCGACATGAAGGAGCGCCGGATACTGGAGACTCTACCATACAGACGTGTCATCCCATCTCTGATGCGCGAGCTTGACTCATCCGGGGTCCCGCACACATTCCCTCTATCACCAGCTCCCAGAGAGTATTGTTTCAAGCAAGAGGACGGTTCGAGTTGCGGACCAGCCTGTCTGAGAACCATAGAGGGACTGTTAGTAAGGAACTTTAACTGGGACACCCCTGATCACATCCTGCGCTTCCGTAAGCACGTTGCCTTCACGATCTTTCAGTGTGCTAGAATAGGATGAACTTAGTAAATTTTAATTTTAATTTTTATTTTCTTTTTAAAGGTAGATTATGTTGTATTATATGAACTCATATATTTAATTTATTAAATGAAATTTATTGTCAAAAAGTAATATTAAATTTTGTTTAAAATATAATTAAATAGACAAATATGGATAAATAGGTATGAGACGGGTAGAACATGATGAACTTTGTTAATTTTAATTTTGTTTAAGAAGGACAACGTAGACGTGTATGACCAATTTCACCACATTTCCCACATTTTTTTTGTCTACGTATACGATGGTTAGGATTATCTATTATAGGAGGAGGTGGATTATCTTGTGAGCACGCCAATCCAGTACAATTTTTACGATTGTGACCTGGCTGTCGACATCTTGAGCACACATGTTCTTTGTGACGTCTCCTGGACGACTCGATCCCTGACCTTATACGAGACATTCGTGGTCGGCCGGCCTGTCTGTGTGGTAGCGGGGGGTTCACCTTCTGTGACAGGACTCCTTCGGGTATGTCCCACTGAGTGTAGTGGGGAACAGGCAATACTGGACCACGCCACATATTCACGACACTCGTATTATGATAAGCTGTAGACACAAAACCGCTGGCTGGCAAACCGCAAGCACTGTACAACGTATAGTGTAAGAGACACATAAAAATTATAACAATGCAAGTAAGTAAGGTAATGACTGCGTACTCGATTGCCTTCGTCGCATGAATGCATGGAACAAGTTCTTTCTGGAACTTCTGACATGTGCATGTGTAGTAGTTCAGATCAACAATGAATATATTACTAGCATCCTTGATCGCAAACTTATTTTCAAGGAGCATGGAAAATTCTAGCTTTTGGGCTGATTGAGAAAGTTCCACTAGTTCGTCATGGAGACGCTGGCATAGGATGGTACTCCGTTGTTCAGCTGCTGTTCGACGTTCGTAAAACCACCTCTCAGTGGTAGTCCGACAAACCTCTAGCATTGTGCAGATAGGTAACTTCCGCGCCCAAAGGATGGCATTGTTATACGACTCAGCTGCGTTTGAGGTTATAAACTCGTATCTATTGACAGGACAATGCACCCTTGACCATCTCTCATATCCCCACGACCCAATCAACTCCATTAACTCCTGCGATCGTGTCCCACATCTCAGTAAGTCCATCATCCTGCAAATAACAATGTAGGAGTGGTAAAATTAGGTTAAAGAAGACATTGTACCAACTCGTTCTTGTAAAAAAAATTACAAAAGTGTAATATGTTGGTTGACTCACTTATCAAAATCTCTCGGTAGGTATACATCCATCGCACGATGGAATGTATATAAAACGTTCTTTCCAAAGCCAGCCAATCTGCGCTTTAAATGGTAGCCACATAGACCGTGATGGGCATCAGGGTACACAGTAGAAATAGCGTGTGCAATACTGGCATGACCGTCAGAAACTATCAACAGGTCTCGTGGACATCCGTAGGACTCGCATAACCTTTCTAGAAACCACGTCCACGACATGTTGCTCTCAACATCGCCAGTGCCTAAGGCGAGTGGAAATATCTGATGGTTTGGATCATGCGTGACTGCGACAAACATGGTTCCTCTGTGACTACCCTTCGTATGAGTGCCGTCAATGACAATGACCGGACGACCAGACTCTAAAAACCCCCGCCTCGATGCTCCAAGTGCATAAAATGTAAACTTTAAACGGTCATCTTCATCGACAGATATTCGGGTGTAAGTACCGGGATTTGTGGATTCCAACTGATACATGTAAGCAGGGAGCAATTCATATGAGCTATCGTGATCCCCGTACGTGTGTCCAACAGCGTAGTGTTTCGCCTTTAACGCTATATTGTAGCTAATGTTGAATCCAAAATCAGTCCTGATCTCATCTATCATCGCACTAGGTCGGAGGCCATGAACCTTATCAAACTGCCTAGCAACAAAATATTGACCGATTACTTTGGACGACACCTGTGTAGGAGCAGATCTGTCTGGATCATTTAAACAACCAAGATGTTCGACGAATTTAACCACTCTCCACAACCCAGAGCTCATTCTTGCGTGCAACTTAAATGGACAGCCTGTTTGACCCTTCATGTTACATACAACGTTGTACCTTGTCGTGCTAGATCTTTCAACATAGGTCTCCACTCCGTGCCTCAAGTTATACATGCCTACTGCTGTCTGGATCTTCTCTTTTGTCTGAAATACACTGTTCTTTTCAATAACACCAGACGCATCAATCTCAAGGCCAGTCAGCTGATCTACTCTCTCTGCTTCAATCGGCATGTCTGGAATCAACCAAGGACGGGTGTTGGGCCGTGCACTACGCAACTCTTCTGACTGCAGTTCAGGACGGCGCAACTCACGATTAATCGGTTCAAGAAAGCTAGGCCCTCCTCTCTTACGTATGTAATCACATATTTCTTCATACAATTGGTGTCTTCTCTCCTCAGCACCATCATCGCTTTCGCTAGAAGACTGATTAGTATCCTGCTGTATGCGATCCCCTTCTTCCACCGTTCTATTCCCGGGGTCATCATCATCATCGTTACAACCGTCTACGTCCTCCGCACCCTCACCAGAGAAATCACCAGATTCTGCATCTACAGATTCTCTAAAACCAGCACACTGCATCTCTGAGGCCGGACAACACTCCACATTTAAATCAAAATCATGCCTCCCAGAAGAATTTGCCCTCGTACATGGGTCATTGCTCGTACCAGCACCTCCGTCATCATAACCCATCCCTAAAACCATACTACTCCCTGCACCCGTGATAGGATAGAGTGTGACGTACATCATTCCGACATCATCATCACACTTGAACACTTCTGCCACACGTGCATCATTCTTTATCTTATATTTGAACAAACGGCCATTGTAATCAACTAGAGAATGAACTACATAACCCCAATGCCCCAAATCAGCTTGCACTATGTCATGAATTTCTTTTAGCAAGCTACTATAACACAAACTGGCCTCTGGCAAGAACAACCAGTTCACCACTCCACCTATATATTGCAATCCTTCCCATGCTCCACCCCAACATATCCCAGCTTTTCTATAACTCATCTGCACATTTTTTCAAAAACAACTTTAATGACATCAACATTAAAAGATTAGATAATTAGTTGCATCATTAAATCATTAGAAAATTTGTACTAAATTTGTATTCTATCCAGTCAACAAATTAATGTATGCAAACCTACACTGTTTCAACAAAACCCTAAACCCTTGACACACCTTAAAATGTGTCAGTATTTTTTTCTTCTATTCGGCCAATTATTCCTCTATTCGGCCCAAAAGTGTCTCCTATTCGGCCTAGTAACTTGCTCTATTCGGCCAACATTGAGTTTCTATTCGGCCTACCAACGCTTTCTCTATTCGGCCAACGGTTTCTCTATTCGGCCCACCAAGCTATTCTATTCGGCCCACTAACTTCTTCTATTCGGCCTACTAAGTTTCAGAAAATAAAAGAATATTTTTTGGGCATTTCGGCCAACGGGTGTTTTATTCGGCCCACAAAGTTGTTCTATTCGGCCCACTAACTTCTTCTATTCGGCCTACTAACTTTCTGAAATTTAAATAATTTTTTTGGGCTATTCGGCCAACGGTTACTCTATTCGGCCCACCAAGCTATTCTATTCGGCCAACTAACTTCTTCTATTCGGCCTACTAAGTTTCACAAAATAAAAAGATCATTTTTTGGGCATTTCGGCCGACGGGTGTTCTATTCGGCCCAAAAAGTTGTTCTACTCGGCCCAGCAACTGAATCTATTCGGCCTACTCACCATTGTTTAACAAATTTGAAAAGATTAATTAAAAAAACCAAGATGTAACATGAGTGGTGAAGATTTAAGAGAGAAAAACTTTTGAATGTTACAAAATTATTCTACAAGTCATACAATTTTTTCTATTCTATTATAAAAACGTTGAATAATTAGAATACACTCATGAGCCATGTCAACAATTATAAAATTAGGGCATCACAATTATAAAACTTGTTTTAACATACCTTGTACACCTGCTACCCAAATATCTTAATTCTCTCCAAAATTACTGGAAATTTGCTCCCAAATGCTCAACCTCTGGTACAAAAAAATTTAATATGTGTTGGACGACCACCCCCATTTTTCAATTTCCACTATATATTATCCTCATTATTTTGTATGGATATGGGGGATCTACGGGAGCACATGCATACATAGTAGTACTAGGTATTAGGTATTGTACTTCCACACTTTATTCACAAATAAAGAAGAATCCGATTCCTTTACTGTACTTTGGGTCAAAAAGTGTGGAATCTCATCTGCAACCACCTGAAAAGTGGGTCCCCCACAAGGGCATTTTGGTCAATTCATTTCAAAGTGGCTAGAAAAAATTATGTATAACAAATGTGGCCACTTAAAATTACAGTTATCCAAAAGTGGCCACTTTTTACCATTTCCACTTTATTTTTTCTGGCAAACACCATTTCGTTTACTTGCAAACAATAATATGTTCCTAAATTATTGTCCTTGTTTATAATCCTTCCATTCATGAAAACACTTTAGAGAGACATCTTATGGTAGAGTTTTATGGATAAACAAGTAATTACAATTTGCTAAAAATATGATTCATAAAAATGATAGGGTAAATGAATTTAACAATTTTTTTAAGGACATGTCTTATGTGAATCATCTCACGTGAGACCATTTACGTTTTCGTAATTAATTATTATTTTTACTATAAAATGTAATCACTTTTCATTTATACTATAAATTGTTCATGAAATAACAGTATCACTTTTCATTATTAAGTATCACTTTTCATTTTATAAATTATCACTTTTTATCTGTCTCATATAAGCTCTTAAGTGATATGAACTTGCACAAGCCTTTGCTTTTTTTTTTAAATGCCCAAACTTTAGTAATAAATGTTAAAATGCCAAAAATTACGAAAATATCATTGACTCGCTCAATGATTTGATAATATATACAATCGAGTCATAAGAATATATACAATTGAGTCATGTATTTTATTCGAGTCAATAATCGA
This sequence comes from Pogostemon cablin, assembly GCA_023678885.1. NCBI lineage: Eukaryota > Viridiplantae > Streptophyta > Magnoliopsida > Lamiales > Lamiaceae > Pogostemon > Pogostemon cablin. Next base: position 16,221,459 of record CM042995.1, read on the forward strand.
GTCAAGGGTATTTTTAAAATTTGGCATTTTAACACATACCATTAAAAATAGGATAATAAAAAAATCTAAAGAAAAAAGGGCACTGTTGTACATTATTTCAAAATGATAATAGTGTAATAAATTATTTTATAAACAATTAGAAATAATAATAATAATAATAATAATAATAATAATAATAATAATAATAATAATAATGACGACGACAAGTGATAATAACTTTAATAAAAACTGCTAGTTAATTAAGAAATATGAAATGATCTCACCAGAAAAGGTTTTACATAAGTGTTTATTCTAGTCTTCACTGTTCCACATCATTTAAGAAAAAAATTTAACTAATTCATTAGTTTTTGGGAGTAATTTGGTATTTAGATAATAATAAATAAAATATTATTTTCATAATTTCATCCCACTATAAAATTTATATACTCCTTTTATAATATAAAAGGCAAAAACTCATGTGTCCCGGGGACACATCGTGTCCTATGTGAATATTAGAATTTTAGTATTAAAACTCTAATATTCACATGGGGACACACGGGGCACGAGAGTCCCACTCATAATAAAATTCACAATTACTACAATAGATAAAAGAGTTTAAAAATTTTATTTTTGAATTACTTTTAAAGTAGTTTTATATTTTTAGATACTCCACCTCATAAATAAATTACAAAAATAAGTTATATAAGTTAGAAATGAGTGATAATTTTTCAAATTTAAATTATATTGTTGAGTTAATTAGATTGAGTAGTTTTTCTTATTTGGGTATTTGCTTATTTATGTAAAACATACAAATATTTAGGGGTGATCACGATTTTGGTTTTTCGACAAAATTTAAATTGCTTTGTTATAAGCAGTTTGATTTTACGTTTAATTTTAAACCAAAGTTTTTTTACTATAATTTATTATGCGATTTTTTGCGGTTTGACAGTCGGTGTTGGTGGTTTAGCGGTTTTTCTAATATCATAGTGTATAAAATATAAATAACATACAACCTATATATAAATAGTATTTTAGTAACCCATAATGAAAATTACACGATATATTATTCTAGAATAGTCTACAAAATTATTTTCTAATTATAATAACTTTTTTGCTATTTTATACTTAAAACATCTCATTCTAATTATAAATTGAAATGTCACTATATATTTGAAAGATAGATTATCATGAATGTTTTTTAAAACCTTTACTAATTGTTATAAAATTTGATAATTATAAAATTTACAAAGAACATATTTTAAAGAGTATGACAAGTTGAGATTCTAACATTTAAATAAGTTTAAATCACATACATATATGTATGTATACATGTAAATATATGGAGTATATATAAGGCGGTGCGGTGCGGTGTAATTTTATTAAAAAATCAAAATTGCACTATTTGGCGGTTCGATTTTGCCTAATATAAATAAACCGCAGTTTGTGCAAAGATATCGTTAGTAGCGGTGCAATTCGGTGCAGCTCGAGCGGCTTGAACGGTTTTAAAAATTTTATGCTCACCCCTAACTATATTACACTCTCCATCTACACTAAAGATGAGAACTATATATGAGGGTCTTTTATTAAAAATGAGAAATTGTTACCTTTAACACTCAAAATAATATAAGGTAGAAACTTGTGTGCCTCGGGAACACGCGATGCCCCTATGGAAATACAACCCTCCCTTCTATATTTTTTATTTAAATCTATGTATTGTTAGAGATTTAAATTGTAAGGGACACGGTGTCTCAGGAACACAAGAGTCTCACTCATAATAAAATAGAAGGGAGTACTTGTTCATTGGATGGATGGAGGAATTAATTATCGGTTCTACTGAAATATACTCCATTTCTGCATAAGAAGATTCGCACCTTCCTCTTTTCCACAATGCCTTTCGCCCTAAAAAACAAATAAAATTTTACATTCCACGACATCAAAGTTAATTTAGTTTCAAATTTGTCAATAATTTTTTATACTCATAACATTATTTTACGATTTATTTATTACCTAAAAATACTAAAATACCTCAAAAAATCAATAAAATTAAACAATACGGAACAATAAAGATGAAGATTGTTATGGGACGGTAATAAATTATTGTTTCTCTATTTATACTTCTATATTTGGAATGGAGTACATTTTTTTTTCTCTTTTATATATATAATTTTTATATGGTAAATTGTAAATTTTTTAGAAAACTAATATTCGACAATAATGAGTATGACTCAATATTTTATACAGCAAATATTTTCCAAAATGAATTTTCTAACAACCAATTGATTGAAAGTATTCTTTTATTTGTTACTTGAAAGTCATGCGCATCATTATCTCACTGATTAAATTTTATAAGATAAATAAATTAAAAATAATATATTTGTAAGCAACACTTTCACTCTAAGACTATTATATTATTTTCTTATTAGTTTTTACTTTTCAATATATTTATTATCATTTTTCATTATCTAAATAAGTTATAAAATAAAACAAAATAAAAAGTTACATCACATAGTTAAAAGATGACGGGGACCCAAAAGAGAGGGAAGGGGACGGACTCACCGAAGTGTAATGGAATTTTCATTTTTCATTATGAGATGTTACTATATTATTAAAATATTATCACTTTCCATTCGTCATATCTAACTCATTCTCCGAGATGGTTTCATATAAGTGTGCCAACAATTGTAATGCTCCATACATTCGGGTTGTGTTTTCAATTTTTTATTATTTATTTTTATTTTTGCAGGATTAAGAAATTAGTTAATTGTAAGAGTATTTTGATAACAAATAAATGGTGAAGTATCTTCGTTGTGTTAGGTAGGGATGATATTTTTAAAATAAAGAGTAAGGGGTTAGTTGTTTTTAACTTTTTTACAATTTAAAAAATATGAAAACTTTTGAGGGACGAATAAAAATAAAAAATGTAAAAACTATTTTGGAACGAGGAGAATAGAAAAATAAATAAAGTCTCCTGTGAGACATTTCCTATAGAAACGATTCGTTAGATGAGTCTCACCTATGTTTCTTAAATAAAAAGATTCGACTCAAGTGATCGATATTAAATAGTTTTTACTAATTGAGACATTCTCATGTGCAACTAAAATCTCTCCTCCTTCGATCTAGAAAATCTCTTTAGTTGAGACTTTTCATATAGTTCACTAAAATATCTACTCTCTCTTGATGAAAATGAAAATCAATATATTTTTAGGGTCAATTTTATCTTTTTGAGTGGTTTGATTGTCATATATATAGAATTAAAAATAGATTTTGGATATAATTGTGAAAAATGTCCATTTGAGATATTTTATTGTGTTTTAAACAGAAAACGAGAGATAAAAAGATAAAAATATGTAAGTCGAGCTGTAGTCGGCCTGAAGTAGGATTGCTCGACCCTAGTCAAGCAAGGCTTATGTCGAGCAGCTGATCTGGAGCAGAACTCGAGGAGAGAGAAGGTGTGGGTAAATGCTCGCTTGTTACCGAGCAGGTTTGCTCGATCACGAATGAGGTCTTTGGAAGATTTAAGAATGAGAAGGTGATGCTCGATATCTTCCGAGCATAAGTGCTTGGTATCGAGTGGAGAATCTGGAAGAAATAGAAAAGTAGAACACGATATGAGGACTGCTCGATGACCATCAAGTAGGATTGCTTGAAGTTGAGTTGTGGTTAAACAGAAAATTTTTCAAGTATCTTTACATGGGTGGATAGCCACAGAAAATTGGATTGTTTGGCGAGAGAATCACTTAAATCGGAGCTTGGATGAAGATGTTATGCGTAAAATCGTGAGATCATACAACCCGCCGACAAGAATACCGAAAATAACCGAATACTACCCTTTATTTCCTATTTTCTTGGAGCCTAAGTTGCAACTTTTATACTTTAATTACTCATTTATCTGAAATTAGATTTGAGCAATTCGTCTATTTGAAACTTTATTTGCTAATATACAACTCATTTTCATTTTTACTCACGAAACATTACAAGATAATTTATCAAAGCCAGACTTGAGTACTTGACATCCCTTTGTATGACTAATTCTAACATATTTTCCTACAAAAACTTTGCGAAAATTATGAAATTATACTTTTACAACGTTCTTTGCACATCAAATTTGCACTTGTTTCTAATTTTTTTTATCCTTATATGTATTTTAGAAAGTGATCAAATTCTACACTTATACGTAAAATTTCAAAAGGATGAGATACGCCGAGTGGTCTCTATTAGAGATGGCACGTGTTTTTGGATCCAAAGACTCAAGCAGGGGAAATGGTTGATTTTTTTGGCTGTACGGAAGAAATATATCCAAATCTTCTATTACATTTCTCATTTAGTGTTCCGCATATTGAAATTTCATAACTTCAAAAATTAATTATTACTAAATTTTAAAATACTTGCATCAAAGAAAATTGGGGCATTCTCCGTAAAATATACTTATTAATAGTTAATATATATGTGTAGTGAATCATATTATAACAAAAAAAAATCTTACTTTAATATATTATTCATCTTTAGAAGAACACATTTTAACTACCAATAATATATTTTATTTATATAATAATTATACTGTAAAACATCTATCCATTTCACAAGAAACTTTGTCTATAAATTTATTACATTGAGTTTCTCATATGATGTTTCGCATTTGAAATGCTGTAAAATTTTAAAAAGACCATTACTATTAGATACAAATTTTTTCTATTATTACTACTGGATACATGAACCTCAAATTATTATTATGGGTACTGTTGACGTATGTTCTTAGCTAATTAATTTTAGGATTAAGGAGAGAAAACAAGTTGTATAACTAAACTAAGAACGATCACGATCAAACATAACAACACGCAAATGTAAGAGAGATGAGGGGATTCCACCAAAAAGCCTTAACCGATATTTTATTACCCTCCCTTAGAACAATACTGATAAACCTTTCTTTCTTACAAGTATCATGTCTAAAGTGAGAATGAATGACCTGCCTCTCTCTTATGAGAGAAGCTATTTATATTACCAACAAAACCCTAATGATCGTCCAATCTCGTCGTGCCATCTGGATGACGACAAACAGCCATCAATGGAGGCTGTTGGTACGCCGATGACTTTTGGCAGCCGGTACAGAGAGCCACTAGATGTCTTGTAGAGTGCAGCAGGTCTCTCCCTGTCCTTTGCTTGCTTCCCATTGGTAGATCAAGAAAAGCATGTCTATTGTGTGTTGTCCTCTAGTGTGGGAGTGCTGTCCAAGACATCCCTTCTTACCGTTATTCTTGTCTTCTTGCCTGTCACTACTAGTTGTTCCTACAGTCGTGTCTGTACTTTCTCCAGCCGCTCTGATGATCCTCTCCGTCTCGGGTGGGTCAGTTCCCGAGGCTCTGGTATTCGTCCGAGCTCCTGGATGTCCTCCTCGGCTTCGGAGCCGGGATGTTCTGTCGAGGGGTCTCGGCCTTCTATCCTTTCTGTGGGCTTTCTGCTCTTTGGCCCTTTCTTGGTCTCATCTTCCTGGGCTTCCCTAGCCCTTGAAGATAGGCTCATCTTCTGAATCTCTTCTTGGTTCTTCTCCAAGGTGTGTCTTTTAGGTCTGGGCCTTCCTGCTGGGGTTGCTGTCAGCCCTTGATTTGTCATTCTCCTCCTTCTTGGACCTCTTTGTAGCTGGGCCTCTTCCTCCTAGTACACTAGCTTGTTGGGCTTCCGGTCCATTGGGCATGGGGAATATAATACCCATAATATTAGCTCCTCGAGCCTGGATAATCTGATGACCTTAGATTATCTAGGGCCGACCCGTATTTTTGTGCATTATATCCCTCATTCTTCGGCATGTATGGTTCTTATTTTTTTGCTTCAGTTTCTTTTTTGGTCCTTCCTTCTTCCTGTTCCTTGATTATCGGGGTCGCTGTAATATTTTTGTGAAGTTGGGGGTGTTTCCGACATTTGTTACAATTTTTGAATTTCAAAATTCGAAAATTTTGCCAGTTTGCTTTTTTCCTTTTTTTCCTTTTCTCCTCCTTCGATCTTTCTTGGCGGTTGCGATTCTCCTGCTCTGTACGCTCTCCATTCTCTTCCAGGTACCACTCCTCTCTCTTCATTTCCTTTTCTTTCCTAATTTTGTTTCATAGCATCTCTGAATTTTTCTCGTCGTTATCGTCTAGGGTTTTTTTACTTTTTCTTCTATATACCGCTCATCTCTCCATTTCCATTTCGCAAACATGGTTCTTAAAGGTTCCATCTCTCATTCGAAATCCCCTTCTCGGACCACCGATTCTTCACTTGGGAGCTCTAGGTCTCTTTCTCCTCATCAGGAAGAGGGCTCGAGTTCCTGCTCTCCTTTTAAACTTGCCTTCGATTGGACAATTGCCAATTTTGTATCTAATTTCTGTTTAAAACATAATCCCCAAATTGCTGACGCCGATCCCGGGTTGGTGGCTCATCTCGGGGAGCTCCCCGAGTGGGAAACTGGAGTCAAATTTTCTGTCGAGGATTTCCCTTCTGCCACTGATGACTCTTGATTACAGAAAAATATTGTCATCGCCCTCGGTAAATTCCAATGCGGGGATGACATTGAATTTTTCCTCCCTTCTCCCAACACTCGAATGTGTTTTGCCCCACCGAATGCTGTTGCGGCTTAGGAATTACAACTTGAGCTCGCCTTCGGTTTCCTCTTCATCCCTATATCCGGATATTTTTGAATTTTAGGGCATAGTCCTTGCTCAGTTGGCTCCTAATGGTTGGGCGGCTTTGGTGGGGATCTTAGTTCTTTTTCGCTTGATGAAGTATTCGTTTTTGAACACCTCCGAGATCAATTTCCTGTATCAGCTTACTCCAAATAATAGGACAAAAGTGTATTATTATTTGGTACCTCGTCACACCAACCTGGTTGCTTCTTTGCCTAGTTCAGTTAAAAGATGGAAAGATCACTGGTTCTGGGTTCGTGGGCCATGGAGGGGGTCTGCCGTCTTTGATTCCAAGGATCCTCAAAATTCCACAGTGTTCCCTAGGAGTTCCTTCTTCAAACCTGTTCTCAATGCGTGTATGTTTTTCTGGCTCCCATCTTTATTATTAGGAATATGCTAACATTTTCCTCTTATTTTATGCAGTAAGCGAATCATGCACTCTCGAGAAGTTGTCGACCGGGATTCAGGATGCTCTCGTCTGTGTTTGTGAACTTTCCGAGGAATACCGCGACTTCCAGTCCATTCTTACTGGCACTAATCTTTTCACTGTTGGTTTTACTTCCTTGGCTATAGCTATGCCAGATGATTTCTCATTGCTGCGTTCTTTGTTTCTTTCCTTTGGTGTTTCTGTAATGGTGTTCCTCATTCCCCTATCTTCACCTCTTTCCCGTATTGATCTTCCTTTTTGTTACATTCAGGGGAGGAAAAACGTCTCATGCCCGATGTAACAACAAATTTTTTGTATTTATGATAAAATAAATACAAAAAAATTACAATAATAATCCAGACGAATTTAATATAAAAGATAATGTAAACGAGTTACAATCTCAATTAATCCTCTGATTCTTCTTTCGAACCAATTTGGACTTTGACTTGACTTTGACTTGACCTTTTTTTACTGTGTTGACTTTGACTAGAGTGTATTGAGTTGGATCTTCAGATGATGCTTGTCCAAACTCGGCTTCGTGGATTTATCATTAATCCGTAGACGTCGAGCCTTTACTCGAATTAAACGTTGATCCTTGAAGATTTCCGGTGAAGAATGTTGTTCAATATATTAGAACGCTGTTAACTTCACGAAGAACGTCGAAGAACTTAGCTTAAGAACGTTTAAATTTGGGTGGTTTAACACCTTGATCCCAGATTATAAGTCATTTTTCACTTAAGCAGTCTTAAATCCGGGCGACTTAGCGCCTGAGTCCCAGACTATAGGCCGTTCACCGAAGAACTTGACTTATGAACGCTTATATCCGGGCGGCTTAGCACCTGAATCCCAGATTATAGGTCGTTCTTGGAAGAACACCAACTTGAGATGGCTTAAATCCGGCAACTTAGCGCTTGAGTCCCATACTATAGGCCGTTCAACGAAGAACTTGACTTAAGAACGCTTGTTTCGGGCGGCTTAAAACCAAGTGGCTTAAAACCCAAATTCCAGACGTATTCCATTCTTGAGTTGACTCTCATTGAAGGAATCGAAGAACTATTCAGACAACTCTGAAGTCTTTGACCTTCGTAGAGAATCGTTCTCGGTGTGTTTGGAATGAATAGAGGAGGACTCTTTATATAGGAGAAGGTAGAGGATGCCCCATAAATAACTCGCAACCTGATTGGTCAATGACAGATTTGACCTGATTCTGCGGGCTTGAGCCTTTCCATATATATCACAGTTTGATCGGTCATTGCTTGATTTGACCTGATTCTGGAACCTTCCAGGGTTTATTTGACTTGAGAGTCAAGCTTTACTTAATTTAAACCCTTCTTAATTTATTGGGTTTTAAATTAATTATCAATTATTTATTAATCTATTTTAGGAATTAATTTATTAAATCCCAAAATAAAATATAATAAATTAAAATTGATAATTTAATCATGAAAATCCACTTGTCGCCATTTGATTGGACTATGAATTTTATTTGCTTATAAATGCCCCTTGCGATTTGTTCACGGACGTTATGTCTTGTTGGGAAGGAATTGCAATTTAAAAAAAAAAAAAAAAAAACTTGTGTGCCAATCATTGAACTTTTTAGCAAATTACTTGGTCCAAAACACGCCTTCTTTAACTAATGGCCCATTTGATCTTTTCCTCCATGTCTTGCGTAAGAGTTACATAGGAGAAGCCCAATTGCTATTTTTTCCCTTGCATCTTTGGCATCGCTCCTATCACCCTTCTTACACTCGAAGACTCATGAAAATCTCAATCCAATTTTATCAAGTATATTTATGGCAAACAATCTTCAATAAAAAAATTGTAAGATTACACTACCACACTCAATTTCCATGTATACTTCAAGGGTCCATCACTATATAAAGACAGTACATGGTTTGAGTCTCTTTATCAAAATTCATAGAGTATCCACTAATAACCTTTCCTTTTTCTTTTCACGGTGTTTCAGACCCGCAACTTCACTAGGATGAGAGCAATAAAACGGGCAATCGAGAACGGCGTCGCGCATTCCTGGCGACTAGGGATTTATCCCAGTCGGAGGTCGCGGCGAGTCCGATATGAGCCTAATGTTTCGGACCAAGTATTAACCAAAAGACTATCTTTCCGGTCGTGGCGGCGATTGTCGGGTGTTGGAAACAAGAGGCGACGCCATGCGTTAATGTTGGGTGTTGGGACCGAGAGGCTGGCGGTGATGTTGGGTGTTGGGACCGAGAGGCGACGCTATGCGTCGAGCCTTCGAGTTTTCCGGTAGCGGCATCCCGCAGTAGCTTGTTTTGGTTCTTCGATGGTGGACGTCAGCGATCACGGGTAATGAGCGGATGACGCGCTGCTTCCGGCGGCGGATCTCACCGGGCGGGCACACGCAAGTTCAGCCTTACCGTTTATGGCACCGGCGTTGAATGGTGAGTTCGTGTTTGCAAGTGATTCCACGAGCAGCAATCTTCTGACCGGGCTGGGTTGCTATGGCAACGAGATGGCGGCGAGCTGATGGTGACTTGTTGTCGACGATCGACGGACAGCGAGCGGCGCTTTCGGCGACGGCCGAAGTCGCGCTTCCGGCGTGCTTTATGACGGCGATTTCCGACTGTACGGGTGACTGCACGAGCTTTCAGCCTTGGCTTATTGGCGCCGGAAGTGACCGACGGTGGCTGGCGCGACTTCGGGTGTCGAGATACGATGCGTGCGTCAGGTCTTCGATTATTTCCGGCAGGGACGGACGTCCCGTGGTGATTAGGTGTGTTTCGTGGGTTGCAGCCTCGATCTCAATGTTGGAGGAGAGGGGCTGTAATTGCTTTTTGGATAAAAGAAGAAAGGATTCTCTTTCCTTTTTTCCTTTTTTTCTTGGGAAAAACAATTAATGCTGATAAGCTTTAACTTCCCAACTCACTCACGTGATCTAATTGCTCTCAGCTATTTAACTTTCAAAGTACAAATTACATATAAAATGGGCTTGATTAAATTTCAAGCATCACTTTGGGCTATTTGAATATTAAATCTTGATTGAGCATGCTTTGGGCCTTGACCATCATAAACTTTCTTGGGCCATTTAATTGCACCAACAAATATCTCCAACTCCCATGGCCCAGATTAAATTTAATTCATGCTTTTAATTTAATCACTCATCATGGCCATCTTAAGCTCCTTCTGTTTAATTTATAATTTTAAATTTAATAATTAATTAACCCCATGAATTTATTTTGAGTATTTTAATTCATTAAATTCATAAATTTTAAATTAATTTGCACATTTTTTCTTGCAAAATTGTCTAACAATATTTCTCATTGAAAGGAAACAATCTGCACAAAAAGACTACAACATCACATACTTTGCTTCTGCAGAATGGATGAGCAGCAATCTATGCGGAACAATATGGTCTGCCACTCTCTTGAAATAAAATCGACAGAGTAACATCAACATCGCCACTCTTCCTTTAGATGGCACTTCTGCTTCCTTTCCATTCTAGCAACTGCTTGACGAGGCATGGCAGATGTCAATAAGACTCAGTCAAAGGAGGTAATGCGAAGTGTTTGCAAACTTTTGGTGGCTCATCGTTGAGAGGTAACTTCATCACTTCATCGCTATAAGATTCGGGATTATTTCAACACTCCAAGAAGTTTAACTTCTTTTAGTACTTCAATAATTTGAATTTCATTGTCCAATGTTGCGTTCAATCACGTCTTCTTCTTGTCAATCTTTCGCTTCTCAACTGCTTCATGTTCCAACTCAGTGCTTGCCTCACAAACTTGATGCGAATTGCCTGAATTATGACTGAATTTAGCAGAGTGCTAAGCTGCCTACGTATCCCTTTGCAGAGGATCAAGTCATTACGTAGTTCAAGGGGACATGGCTTGATTTTGGGGGGGTGCCGTGCACAGTTTATACTCATGCGGGCCAGGAGTGACTATTCTTTAACCACTTTAGACAAAGTAGGATATTTAATACTTTAACCACTTAAAATATCTGAATGGGGTGAATTAATAGTTTATCCACATATAATTATCTTTGGTGGGTGTTGTACACAGTTTAAACTCGTACGGACTAGGAGTTCGTCGTGCACAGTTTATACTCATGCGGACCTGGAGTGTGTCGTACACAGTTTATACTCATGTGGACCAGGAGTTTGTCATACACATTTTATACTCATGCAGACCAGGAGTAAGATGCAGTTTAGGCTCGTGCGTCAAAGAGCATTGTGTATATATTTGTGTTACGCGTAGTAGCGTTTCAAGAATTTCCCATTAATGGGGCCAATGTTTACGCCATCTTCAGAGATCAACTTATAGGCGCCATTTGTATAGGCTTCTTTTACAACATGAGGGCCATCCCATTTGGGTAGAAACTTATTTCTAACACAATGAGTGACTACTATAGGCCTTCTTACAGCAAGCACCAAGTCACCAACTTGGAAAGAACGTACATGCACTTTCCTATTGAACGTTATAGAAAGGCGAGATTGATAACACTCAAGTCTTTGTTGGGCTTCCAACCTCTTTTCATCTAATGCTTCCAACTCTTGAAGGCGCAACTTTGCATTTTCTTCCTCAGTGAGGCCTTCTTGTATGGCAATTCTCAAAAAAGGAATTTGTTTTTCAAGAGGCACAATAGCTTCAACACCATATACCAACGAATACGAAGTGGCCTGAGTAGGTGTTCTATAAGTGGTGCGGTACGCCCATAAAGCTTCATTAATTCTTTCATGCCAATCTCTTTTTGATTTGGACACCACTTTCTTCAACAAACTGCACAATGTTTTATTGAAAGCTTCGGCAAGACCATTGGCAGCTGCATTGTACATTAACGACTTTCTTTGCTTGAAGTCAAACTTCTCACATAGCTTACCAATCCAACTGTTGCTGAAATACTTTCTATTACCAGTGATGATGTAACGCGGAACACCACATCTATAAATGATATTGATCCGAATGAAATCAGCAATATTTTCTTTCTTCACCTCTCTCAAAGGCACAACTTTGGCCGATTTGGAAAAGTAATCGGTTGCAGAAAGAATGCAAAGATGACCACCAGATGACTTTGTAAGCGGCCCCACCACATCTAAACCCCAAGCATCAAAAGGCCATGAAGCGACTGTCGGGTGTAAAGGCTCTGGAGGTTGATGAATCAAATTCCCATGGAATTAGCAAGCTTGACACCTTTGTGCATAATCCATGCAGTCTTTAACCATTGTAGTCCAATAGTAACCCATTCTTTTAATTCTGAAATGCAGCTTTAGTCCGAATTGATGAGCACCGTAAATTCTGGAATGAGCTTCTTCCATTGCTTGAGCAGCTTCTTCCTTACCCAGACATCTCAAGAAACTCCATCAAATGATCTTCTATATAGTATGCCTTTGAAATAAATGAATCGAGGCGCTCGACACCGAATATCAACCCTTTACGTGGATCTTTTGGCAACTTATCATACTTCAAATAATCCACGAGTGGTTGGAGTCAATCTTCTTCTTCAATTTCAAAAACTTCCACCACATGATTTTCAACTTCTTCATAATCATCATCTTCGAAGATTGGCGGTATAGCCTAACTTTTACACACCGGTATTTGAATCTTGGCCTTTGGCATAGCTATTGTTGATGCTAGCTTTGCGAGGGCATCAGCTTGCTTATTCTCTCTTCTAGACAGATGCTTAATGTCAACATCACCAAGATAACACATAAGCTTCTGAGCATACCTGTAGTATGGGAGCAACTCAGGCTTCTTCACTTCATACACTCCAAGGAGTTGATTTATCACCATTAGCGAATCACCATACACCCTAAGGTGTAGCTGCTTTATATCGACAGCCATTTCCAAACCAAATATGAGTGCTTGATACTCAGCCACATTGTTAGAGCAATTTTTTATTAAGGAAAATGAGAAGGGTAGAACTTCACCACTGGATGTTACAAACACGACTCCCACACCAGCTCCTTCTTTATGAGATGCTCCATCGAAATACATCTTCCAAGGAGAAGCTATGTCTATAGTGAAAGCATCTTCATCGGGGAGTTCATCAGATAGTTCCCATTCAGCAGACATTGGATGATCAGCTAGAAAATCTGCCAACACTTGTCCTTTTACGGCCTTTTGAGGGACGTACACGATCTCAAACTGTTGGAGTTGGAGATACCACCTTGCAAGCTGATCAGAAAGCACTAGTTTTGACATGACAAAATTTAGTGAATTGGCTTTCGAAACTAGCCGAACTGTGTGAGCTTGGAAGTAATGTTTTAACTTCTGAATCACGAAGATAAGGGATAAGCAGATATTCTCAATGGGTGAATATTTTAACTCGTTCAGAGTTATAGTCCACTTAGATAGTATAGAGCTCTTTCTTTGCCATCATCATTTTCTTGTGCAAGTGAAGCTCCAACAGAACGCTCTTGAGCAAAAAGGTAGAGAATTAATGGTCGCCCAGGTATTGGAGCTCCCAATACTGGTGCATTCATTAAGTATTCTTTAATGCTATTAAAAGCATTATTGCAAGTTTCATCCCATTCAAATATGTTGCCTTTTTTCATGAGATGGCTAAATGGTTGGCATCGACCAGCCAAGTTTGATATGAACCTTCTCAAGTATGCCAACTTTCCTTGCAAACTCTTGAGCTCATGTATATTTCGAGGCACATGCATCTTCATGATTGCATCAATCTTTGCTTTCTCAATCTCGATTCCTCGACGGCGAACAATAAATCCAAGAAATTTCCCGGATGAAACTCCAAATGCACACTTGAGTGGATTCATCTTAAGTTGATGTTCTCTCAATCGTTCGAACACTCGTCTTAGATCATGGAGATGATCTTTCTTTTCCTTTGATTTCATCACAATATCATCAACATAGCACTCGACGATTTTATGAAGCATATCATCAAATATTTTTTGCATAGCTCGTTGATAAGTGGCACCAGCATTCTTCAAGCCAAATGGCATGATATTGTAGCAATATATTCCTTTCAGAGTACGAAAGGCTGTCTTCTCTTGATCTTCAGGAGGCAGACCAATTTGATTATAACCAGATGACCCATCTATAAATGAAAGAACTTCATGTCCAGTTGTTGCATCAATCATGAGTTCAGCAATTGGCAGTGGAAAGTCATCTTTCGGACATGCCATGTTCAAATCCCGAAAATCAACGCATACTCTAAGTTGCCCATTTTTCTTTCTTACCGGCACGATGTTAGAAATCCATGTACGATATTTGACTTCTCGGATCTTGCCTATTTCAAGAAGCTTATTAACCTCATCCTCAATCAAAGGAATCAACTCTGGTCGAAATCGACGCTGCATTTGTTTAACTGGTCGAGTTCCCTTTTTAATGGACATGTGGTGCACTGCAATTTTTGGATCTAAGCCTGACATTTCTTTATGTGACCATGCAAAGACGTCTCTGAATTCTCACAAAATGCTAATATACTTTTCTTCTTCCTCGACATTTAGTAGGCACTTATGTAGGTAGGACGTGGTTCATTTTCATCACCTAAGTTGATTTCTTTCAACTCATCAATATTGGCTTTCACTCCTTCTTCAAATTGTGGAGGGGCATCTTCAGCATCTATTTCCTCCATTTGAGAATCTTCAAGAGCAGTGATATGGTTGGTAGAAGCTACACTCTCTCTATCATCAACACTATCATCTTTAGTAAGGATGATTGTCCACCTTTTAGCCTTCAACACTCTTCCACATGACACAGTTAAAATGTTTCGTCTCTCCATGCGGAAGGAAATTTGACTCCGGAGTTTTTGGAAGCTAAGGGACTTGACATGATTTTGCCTCCTACACTTGTTCCTTTTACAGGGTCCAAGCCTTTCGAAGACACTCCCAAGCCTTTCAAAGACAGATATTCTCTTGATTTCCCTACTACTTGCGTCAAACATATCTTCTGTGGATAAAGCTTTTTCCTCGGTGATATAATTTGTACTGGTTCTTCTAATTGCAATACGGACTGGCTTTTGAGGGACATATCCCAAACCTGGCTTAACATTTTTGATAGTGTGGCCACCATTTTTCAACATTTTCTGAGCAGCGTTGAGCCCATATTCTGATTGATTAATGGTCTCTTGATGTAACTTACTCGTCATCGGCTTTTCTTTTGGTTCATAACCGGCATTCTTGAGGAGTTTGTAGGCTTGTGGACTATATGACTTGGCTATTTCGGCTCCAAATACTTCACCATGTTCGGTCTTTGCTCCTTCAACAGGACGTGTAAATCCTTTGAGTAGTGGAGAAGAAGGTTTATTTGCATAAATTTCTGTTAAAGGCAATGTCAACTGCTCCAAGGTCTCAAGCTTCTCTTTACTTTTCTTGAGAGTGGAAGATGATGTGCTACCCTCATCTTTTATTTATTTATTGCCCCCATCATTTTGCGCTGGAGCTTCTTCATGTTTTACATCCTTTATATTCTTGAAGAAATATTTAGCATCTGCGAAGTAGGACTCGGCTTCAGTAAATGGTTTTCATCACCGAATACCCTTTTCACATTGTTGCCTTCGCTATATTTGAAGTACTAGTGTAGTGTAGAAGGAATCACGCCATTCTCATGCAGCCAGGGACGTCCCAAAAGCATGTTGTACGAAGTTTTTGCATCGATTACATGGAAGAGAACTATTGATTTCATCTCATAAATAAGCAAATCAAGAACTATTGTGCCAAGAGTTCTTTGTCCTTCATGGTTGAACCCTCGAATCATCAATCGGCTACGATTTAGCTCATCCACGGGTAACTTCTTCAATATCCTTAAAGATAGAATGTTCACTATCGAGCCTCCATCAACAAGTATACGATTTACTCGCACCCCTTGTGTATAGCCGATCACAAATAGTGGTCGATTATGAGATTGCGAACCCAACAACATATTTTCATCCGTGAAGGTCACCCTCATGGAGTAAGATTTATTACCCTTAGTTTCAGATTGTTCGCTTTCATTGTCCTCCTTTTTCACGACATGACATGAGCCTTCATCATGACTTTCCTTTACAGAAGTGAAGTTCGTGGCTGCCTCATCTTCTAACACGATTTTCCCTTCCTTAGCCAGCTGCATGATCTTTTCTTTGAGGACGAAACAATCATGAATAGGATGACCCACCAATCTATGATACTTGCAGTATTTTGGGTCATTAGTTCGGCCAGCTTCTTCTGGATGTTTCATCTCAGGAAGGTCAAGGAGTTTATTCTTTATCAGATCATCAAATATGCCAGAAATATCAGAATTCAGGAATGGATACTCCTCTTCTTGCATCTCTTTCAGAGTTAATCTTCTTTGCCCCCATTCTTGGACAACCTGCTTCCCTTTATCTTTTTTATCATCTGCATTCTTTCAGACTTTGACCGTCATAGTATTCATGGCCATCGATTCTTTGTTGGAATTTTTGATATAAGGCTTGCCCCCTGATTAGCCATAACTTGTAGTCGGGTTGACCAATTCAAGAATTTATCGAACCACAGGGAGGTCGATGCTAGCACTTAAGCGATATCACGTTTATCACGATTTTATAGAGACGAATCATAGATGGATGGTTTGGGTAACAAGTAATTAAATGAAAGTAGACAAACAATAATCCAAAGACGAGATAAAAATGATGAATGAGTGGTTTTCCAAATTAAGTAGAAGTGAGATTAACAACACTAATGAAGTGGTAACTTATGGATTCATGCATTAAACTCATATGTATCAAGGGTTAAGACTAAGGGCCAACACTTATACCACCTAAACTTCCTCTCGAAATGAATAGGATGTAGATCATTTGCACAATCTCAAAATAGCTCAAAGGTTGGTTCTAAATTAAACTATTCCAACTAGGTACTAAGTTCAATTATAGAATCCCTTCATATAATCAATTGACTTCTCAATCTAACTAATCACATGTTCCATCAAAGGGTTCTAAATAATAAAGGACTTCTCAATCACTTTACCATCTATAATGCACATGAGGTGTTTGATGAAATGATTCACTTGACTATCCTAAGCACATAATTAATTTCTCAATCTAATCATATAATTAGAACAATCAAACACACAAAACATCATAGATCTCAAGATATATAAGCACCAATGATAGAAAATCAAATATCCCCATCAACATATGAATTTAATTACATAGATCCACAAATTAACCAACAATCTTCATGTTGCTAATCTCACAAGGGAGATTAGCCTACAATCTTCATAAGATCCATAACATAGACATTATAATTCTTACAAATCATGATAAACTAAAGGATTAACACAAAATTGGAATGAAAACTCCCTTGGAAATGGATCCAATTGAATCTCCCTTCTTCCTTTGGTGATCACCCAAGCTTCCTTGCTTCTTCACTTGATTTGGATGGAGGAAATTATGGAGAGATGATGTAGATCTCAAAATGGATGAATGGGATGGAGAATATGGTGTGAAATCAAAGGAATGGTGTGTGAGGTGTGTGGGAACAGTAGAATTTCGGATCTCTTCTATAAAATCTGAATGGAGGGGTATTTATACCCTTTTGGGCCTTCTAGAAGGATTCTGATTTTTTTCTGATTCCAGACACGACACGAGTCGTGTGGCGCAACACGGCCATGAGGTGCCCGTGCTGCGTGAACTGATGCTCCCGCACGGCCATCGCTTACAGGCCCGTGTTGGCTACACGGGTCGTGTGCTGCAACACGAGTCGAGCTCCGCAACACGGCCAAGTGGTGGTCGTGTTGGATGAATAGATGTTGCCGCACGACCATTCTGGACAGGCCCGTGTTAGCTACACGAGTCGTGCACTGCGACACGGCTCGTGCCACCAACACGGCCAGTCGTGTTGCTGCTGCCCTGATTCCTTCACTGTTTTGGCTCGTTCTCCCTCGTTTCAACTCCAAATTGAGTTCCGCTTTTTCCTACATCTTCCTTATCCTATTTAGCATCAAATAAAAAGTGAAAATAGTAGGTTTAAGCTCATTCACACACATTTCCATGAAAACACAAAACACAACCAAATAACACATAAAATACGGATAAAATAATACGAAAACACATATAAAAAGACACTAAAATCTAGGTGAAAATATCACTCATCACCCCCTTTCTTGGGTTCTTGCATATCTTTGAACTTGTAGGAATCCGATACTGGTGTGTGCTTAATTCCACTAGCAGCCATGCTTAACTCCATGTCATGAGCTCTTGTCGTCAACTCCTCAAAAGTCTTCAGCCGAATTCCTTGGAGTATATAAAAAAGATTTCATTCCATCCCTTGGATACACATCTCAATAGCGGGCTCTTCAGATAATCAGTCATTGCAATTTAAACTCAAATTCCTCCATCGATTGATATAATCAATCACAGGCTCTTCCTTTATTTGATGAGTATTAGTTAGCTCAGTCATGCTAACGGTTCTCCTTGTGCTATAGAAACGGTTAAGGAACTCATGTTCCATTTGTGCCCAACTATAAATGGATTTAGCTTGCAAGTCGATATACCAATCAAAGGCATTTCCTTTGAGAGAGCGAACGAACTGCCTCACCATATGGTCTCCATAAGTACCAGCGTCATGGCAAGTCTCAATGAAATATGCTATGTGTTGCCTCGGGTTTCTCTTGCCATCAAATTGTTGGAACTTGGGAGGGTGGTAGCCAGCTGGCAACTTCAAGTTGTCCACTCTTTTCATGAATGGCTTGACATAAGTGACGGTGGGCTTTGAATTCTCTTCAAACCTTTCTTTTATTGTTCCAAGTATAATATCCTTCAATTGATCGACTTGGAGCATTCCATCAGCTGAAAGTGGCAATGTTTCTTGAGTTTGCTCCTTTTCAATAATTTAGCGCCTTGTGATCTCTTCCACTTCACTATCGTTCATGACTCCTTTACCATTTGCACGACTAGTCTCCGAGATGTCTCTTCCTACCATCAGTTTGGAGATCTTTGAATCTTGAGCTTCTATGTGTTTTGTGAGCCCTTCGATAGCTTTCATCATACTTGCTAACTGTTCCTCAATAGTTGAAGCGCCAGCCATCAGTACTGGAGCAGCGATTGAGCCAGATGCTGAGCTTGAAGATGCAGAATCTTCATCACTATCATCTTTAAGAGGTAGTTGTTTTCTCGAAGACTCCTCAACCAAAGG
Source organism: Pogostemon cablin (assembly GCA_023678885.1). Lineage (NCBI taxonomy): Eukaryota > Viridiplantae > Streptophyta > Magnoliopsida > Lamiales > Lamiaceae > Pogostemon > Pogostemon cablin. Next base: position 16,240,606 of record CM042995.1, read on the forward strand.
TTTAGATCCAGATGAGGCTTTCGACCGAGCTTTTTCTAACATGCTCCTCGTAACAACAACAACATATTCATTCAATGACTCTGAGAGTTTAGAAGTAGCAGTCCTTCCCACAGTAATCTTGACAATAGTCATTTTGTACTTTCGAACTTGCAGAAAGAAGAGATGAGAGGTAGAGATAGTCCCACTGGGCGTGCTAAAATTTGTAACAACAAATTTTTTATGTTTATGATAAAATAAAACAAAAGAATTACAATAATAATCCAGATGGATTTAATATAAAAGATAATGTAAACAAGTTACAATCTCAATTAATCTTCTGATTCTTCTCTCGAACCAATTTGGACTTTGACTTGATCCTTTTTGACTGCGTTGACTTTGACTGGAGTGTGTTGAGTTGGATCTTCAGATGAAGCTTGTCCAAACTCGGCTTTGTGGATTTATAACATTAATTCGTAGACGTCGAGCCTTTACTCAAATTAAACTTTGATCCTTGAAGATTTTCGGTGAAGAACATTGTTCAATATATTTGAACGCTGTTAACTTTACGAAGAACGTCAAAGAACTTAGCTTAAAAATGCTTAAATCCGGGTGGTTTAGTACCTTGATCCCAGATTATAAGTCGTTTTTCACTTAAGCAGGCTTAAATCCGGGCGACTTAGCGCCTGAGTCCCAGAATATAGGCTGTTCACCGAAGAAATTGACTTATGAACGCTTATATCCGGGTAGCTTAGCACCTGAATCCCAGATTATAGGCCGTCCTTGGAAGAACACCAACTTGAGATGGCTTAAATCCAGGTGACTTAGCACCTGAGTCCCAGACTATAGGTCGTTCACCGAAGAACTTGAATTAAGAACGCTTGTTCCGGGCAACTTAAAACCAAGTGGCTTAAAACCCGAATCTCAGACGTATTCCGTTCTTGTGTTGACTCTCGTTGAAGGAATCGAAGAACTATTCAGACAACTCTGAAGTCTTTGACCTTCGTAGAGAATTGCTCTCTGTGTGTTTGGAATGAATGGAGGAGGACTCCTTATATAGGAGAAGGTAGAGGATGCCCCATAAATAACTCGCAACCTGATTGGTCAATGACAGATTTGACCTGATTCTGCGGGCTTGGGCCTTTCCATATATATCACAGTTTTATCGGTCATTGCTTGATTTGACCTGATTCTAGAACCTTCCAGGCTTTATTTGACATGAGAGTCAAGCTTTACTTAATTTAAACCCTACTTAATTTATTAGATTTTAAATTAATTATCAATTATTTATTAATCTATTTTAGGAATTAATTTATTAAATCCCCAAAATAAAATATAATAAATTAAAATTGATATTTTAATCATGAAAATCCACGTGTCGCCATTTGATTAGACTGTGAATTTTATTTGCTTACACCCGATACTGCTCGCATTGCTACTCTTCCATCCGCTCGCAAACGAGCTGCACTCCGTAAATGGAAAAAGAACGTTTCTCAGGTCCCATCATAGAAGAAGTCTGGAGCCCCTCTTCCCGTGCAGCCCCTCACGACTATCAAGATTCATGAACCTTCTGACCCTTCTTCTCTAAGGCAAGATATTGATACTGCCAAGGGAAGGACCACGGGAGTGTCAGAGGGAAAGTTTCCAGAAAAGCCCCAAAAGCATCGAAGCCTAAGGAGGGTAATACCGAGGTCATTGTTGCTAAATCTGTTTCCTCGTATAGTCTGCAAGATGAGAGTTCTGATAAGGGTACCTATGATAGTGACTCTCTTGTCGTTCGTCCTTCGAAGAAAGTTCGGGGTGATAACGTTGGTGATACAGGTGTCAGCTCTCCTATCGTACCTGACTCTACCCCTTAGGAGGCCGTAGATATCTACAATATCAGCTCGTCTCCTTCCCTTAAAAACCTCGCTAAGTCTCCTAATGGTGTTTCTGAGATTCACGGCACTTTCTCCCATTTAGCCTCTGATCACCCTGCTGCTTTTGGTTCGAGTCTCTAAGGAAATCCATTCATGGGTTACTGTACTCCCTCCGAGATCTGGCGATATTATCAGGGAAGGATCCCCTTGCGTTCTTGGGATTATGGTCATTCATCGACTGAGGCCGCTCCTCCTGCTTTACCCTTGTTGGAAGAGGCTACTCCGTATCTTCCAATAAACCAGATAGTCGACCAGGAACTTTCGGGGAAATACAGACACCTGGATGAGGCTGACAAGACTTTTCTCCGCACTCAGGAGCCCTTATTTCATTTTGATGCTCCTGCTTGTTTAGCCCATGCTGCTACTTTCCCTTTTAAGGGTTGTACTAAAGAGCTTCTTAATTATATTGAAAGTGTCTGCTGGGGCTTCCCTCTATAGTACCGCCACTTATCTGGGTCGACAAGCACTTCATGTTGCGAATGCTATGCATCGTATCTTCGAATTGGAAAGGCGCGAATCTATTTTACAAGATGAGGTTGTCTCGCTTCACCAAAAAGCAAAAGACCATGAGCGAAAAGCCTTCGAGGCGAGTACTGCTGAGGCTCGAATCCGAGGAGACTTGAGGGTTGAGCAGAACAAGAAAGCCGAGCTCAAGGAGAGCTTCGAGACCCTGCGTGCTTGGTATGATAGTCTGTTGGCCAGTTCCGAGAAGGAAAAAAGCACTTTGGAGTTTCAAAACAAAGTGCTTTCGGATAGGGTTGCAGCCATGGAGGCTGAGTATCAGGAAGGGATTATGGTAAAAGATGAACAGTTTTGTGCTAATTTGACCCGAGTCCAGAAAAGTCTTCACGCCCTTCAGATGTCTTCCGATAGAGAGCTTGAGAAGGTGCGGCAGGAAAAGAGAGCTCCTGAGGTTTTGCTTAACAAAAAATCAGGGATACTGAGGATGCTGCTGCTTATACTCGAAAAGAATGGGATGAGGCTCAAGCCAATTTGGTTCGCATCAAGGATGAGCTTCTCTTATCGAAAGCCAACAACTTTTGCTACAGGGAAGTTGTTCTTCCTAAGACTAAAATTTACTGCTTCTGCTCCTCCTTAGCTATTATGGCGAAGGCTTCTTCTGAGAAACCTTATCCTGATTGTCTGGACGATATGCGTGATATAATCTTTGTCAAGCTCTCAGTGAGGAGAAGATGCCTCTGGATGAGTCTTTAAAGGAAGAGCTTGATTTAGGATTACTTGGTGAGTATTCTGATTTTATCACTGATATTTCTGAGGAAGCTTCCGAAGAGTCTTCGGAAAAGGGGTTCGATGAGGAATTTGCCGATAATGCTCTGGATTTCACTGTGGTAGATTCTAAGATTGAGGATTCCCTTGTGGACCTTCCCACCGAGTCTGCGGGGGTGCTTGCACAGGAAGAATCTGCTAAACTCGAGCTTCTTGGATTCGGTACAATAAGTGCATATGGCCAAGGTGTTACTGTCGTGGTCCCCGAGCTTCAGCCTTCCGAGGTTGTTACTGTTTCCGCAGTTCCCTCCTTTTCGGAATCTATTGCCCCTTCTGGTAGTGCTAAAATAGCCGATATGATGTTTGATTCTAAGACCTCCGAAGCTCCTTCGGGCCCTTTCGAAGATGTGCAGCCTGAACGCGGGGGCTCAAAGTTTACAATTTCTGCCAACTCTGAGGGCCTTTCCATCGACAAGTGAAATTTTAATGAGCCTCGGTATCAAACCGGATGTATTCCTTTATTTGAAGTTTACTATGGATATTCCTTGTATATTTCTTTTTCTTTGCGAATGGTAGGACTCTCTGTAAACCTCCAACAATTGTAATCCGACTGGTAATCCACTCCTTATGAAATGGAGTATTTTTATTTACTATTAATTAGCCTTGCAAGGGTACTCTGGTAATTTTACTTTTATTTTAGAGTTTAACCGCTATTTTCTGTCGTGGTGCGGCATGTCTTTGATCAGGCGCCATTGGATCCATCCGCGCTTTTCATTTTCCTTGGAAGTTGTAAACTCTCAGCATCCCAGCCGTCAGATCTTTGTCGTTTTTGGTTCATCTTTCCCAGTAATGACGTGTGTTCTCCCTCTTTGTTAGATATCTTTCATTTTTATTTTTTGAAATTCAAAACTTTTGCATATTTCCTTGTATTCCCCCTTAACTGTTTCCCCAAATTTCTGGCAATCTCCGAAATCTTCCTCATCTCTTCTTCTTGTCAAACCCTAACTCTTGCGTTCCTCGTAAGCAAAAATGTCTGGTGAAGGTACTCTTCCGTCGGTTGATGCTCAAGAAGTTAATACTTCTAACTCCATGCCAAAAAGGCGTGTGCGGCCTAGTGTTCATAGTTCCAACCGTCTCCGGTGGCGGCCTAGGTTGAACTTACGGGATTTGTCCACTTCTTCTTCTTCTGGTGGCAATCCTATGGGATTGTATACTAAAAGTCTAGCTTTTGTATGAACAATACGTTAACAATTAATTTGAAATGAGAATCATATGATCAAATGATTACATCTTATAATTTATTTATATGTCGATGCAATAGTCCATTTACTTTATACTGTAGATAATATATTGTGCGACAACACGCGAAAGATCATATTATCGGTTTTCTTATAAAGTATAAACAGATGCTCACAACCGAGATAGATTGGGACTCTCTATCGGGATGGTTGTAGTGTGATTTGGTATTAGTTTGTCTTGACTATAGAATCACATTAGTGAACTTTGTGTGTATTGAGCAGGACCGCTTGAGATCGTTCGACTTATACTGACTTATAGAAGAACTTGATCTTAGTTATTATGGATGTTTATACTATTAATCCCTATACAATAACCTCGACACGTAAGGCATTATGTATTTCTTTGATTCATCAATGGGTGAGATTTACATGTAATTAAACCTATAAACTCGGTGAGTTGGAAAATAGTGCTATCTCTATAGTGTGTTGTTGATTGTAGAAGGAATCTGTGTCTGTTATGGGTTGATGATGTCCCCTTGAGGAGCTCATAAGGATTATCATGTAAACCCTGGAGGTGAATTTATTCCAGCATAATAATGAGGTTGAGTGGTACTACTCTCGGATGAGATATTAATTAATGGAGTTATCAGTAACTTAATTAATTAATGGGCATTGTATATCTTAAACATGAGGAGACTATCGGGCTCATAATAAGAAGGAGCCCATAACATAATTATGGGATTAGAACGGTAGTGCAGTAATAATATTTTAGTGGTATATATTATTATTATTGGACTTAAGTATAAGCTTTGGGCTAAGCTTGGATACTTAAGCCCAATAGAGGCCCAACTCTAATTTCTCCTCCTGGTCCCTGCTGTAGCCCATATATAACTCATCTCAACTATCCGGATATCCTAATCTAACTGATTAATCATGCCTAACATATGAGGACGGTGAGAGAACAGCAGATTGAGAAGATCTCAAGGATCGTCGCCCACACGACGTCGAGATTGGACTTGAGAATACAGCAGAAGACCGGAAGGTTGTTTGCTGCTCTTGTTTGTCAATTTCCATGATTTTTATAAAATCTTTTGGAAGTCAGAATTCGACGTGTGATATACTGACGGAAAGCCACGGAAGAGAGGATCGTTTTGGCGCATAAATCACTCAATTTGGAGATCAGATGAGGTAGTTATGGCCAAAATCGTGAGACTGCGCAGGCTGCCAGCGAGAATCCATCTTCTTCAACATACCTTGGTGAAAGGTAATACGTTTCTTTCATTTTTTGCTTCTCCTGAATTAGAAATGTATGGAACCCTAACAGTTCATGTTAACCAAATGATCAAATGCTAACAATTGGTATCAGAGCTTCGGTTTCATGATTAAACGTGACACGTTAGGCTAGGGTTTATGTGTGTACATGATATTATGGTTTTAGAATTTGTTTTCTTGATGGATACCCTAACTGTACACGGCACACATGATATACACGCATAATGTTTTGATGGGCACAATTGCCGATGGCAGATCCATGATGAGTGAGGCTAGCCGATGATGTCACTGAATGTCGAGTCGGCGCGGTCATGGATGGTCGTGCGAGGCAGCTCTCACTGCTGCATATTTTTTTCGACGACGTGACTTTTGCTAGGAATTCAAAGGGTTAGGGTTTTTTGGAAAACCCTAAAATTGTTTACGAGGGTGAAAGCATAATAGAGACGGAGGGTTGAGCGGTGGTGTTGGAGTCACACGGCTGGTGCCTGCTAAGCGGGGCTACCACGTGACTTCCAACGGCTGCATGAACGGAAAGGCATTTTGGCATGGGCTTGGAGAAACTACGGACGTTAGCAGAGATTGGCGGTGGCAGGTTTGCGACTGCCAGAAATCCACAGCAATCAGCAGCGGGCTTGGCATTTTGGACCAATTTTCTACGTGAGTCAGCGGCGTTTCAGGGCTGCGCTAAGGTGTTCTGACCTGGTCTATGACTCTTTCTAGCGGGGCTGATCAAGTTTACGGGGCGAGTCCCCTGCAATTTCTGATCGAGCCTAGCGGCATTTCGAATGATTTTGGTAGGTTTTGATCGGACCTGGTGTGATTTTCGTTTGGGTCAGGGTGTAGACTGGTCGAGTCTACATCTTATTGTAGAATGTCTGCATGGCCGTGACTACCGGCAAGCACCAAGACTGAGTGCTGTATGTTCTCACTGCCGATGTTGCCGGCTGATGGAACTTGGCGGAGTGAGGGACGACATAGCCAGGTGTGCGTGCATAGCTTGCCTCCAAAAGGTGGGCTGGTGGCTGAGCACGACGTCAAGCCGGAACACCACTGGCGCGCTCTGAAGCTGCATGGCTGGTACACGTTGCGGGCACAGCAAAACGGAAGGCATACAAGGTGTTGTTCCGAGTGGGCCTCACAACTGTCCTGGACGAGTCTATCGAGCGTCTCCGAGTGAGTTGGTGAGTGGCAGGGTCGAGCCTGGTTGAACGCTGAGTGGGAAAACTGTAGATTATTCTCCGACGCTTATTGGCGGGCTGTCTCTCGGATGAGAGATGCCGTTACTGGAGGCACGCAGATGGTGCTGGAGGCACGCTGATTGCTAGGTTGCACATGTGTCTTAGGGCTAACGATGGACATTGTCGATTTGCTACTACGGCGGAAGGTTGGCGTGCTAAAAAAGTCTGCGGCTGGTCATTGATGAGCGGTGGCGGAGCGGCGACTTGACACGCCAGAAGCCGATTCTTGAATGGTTATTTTGAATGCAAAAGTTGCATACTCCGGCAAGCATCTAGGGTTTCGGCTGATAGATGACTTAGGGCACAAGAATTTATGCTTCTTGCGCAAGTCATCGTTTTAATTGCTTGGAGTGTTGATCAGTGTGGAACACGGTGGATGGGCAGCTTGGCGTGTGGATGTCGATCCCTATGACCTCATAGGGGAGGTCGAACCCTGCATAGTCGCAGTTGCCCGCATTCATGATTGGTGGTGAACAATTGAATTTGCTGATATATAACTATTAATAATTGATTTAATTTTCTGATTATTATTATATATGTATGCATGTTCTCTGTGATTTACTGCCTTACTTGCCGTAATAGGAGCATGGTAGGTTGCGTATTTTATTATGAATATTATATGCATGTAAAAACCCTTGGTGTTTAAATTAATAAGTGGGAGAGGGGATTAGTAATTGATTCCCGCGGCCTACATTATTGGTTTGTAAGTGATGTGAGTAAACTTGCGTGTTGGCAATAGGCCTTCCTCCCTAACGGATGAGTTTATTCATGGATCACTGGTACAGACTTCATTAAATAATTATTGTTTGTAATATGATGCACATGAACTTGCGTGTTGTCATAGGCCTTCCTCCCTAACGGATGAGTTTATATGCGGTTCACTAGTACAAACATATAATTGATGATTGTAAGAAGTTATCCGAGCGCGTGTGTACTTCTCCAACTGTAAGGCATATAAGCATGTGCAATGGACTTGGTATCAAATAATGGTGTACACTTAGGAGTGAATAATTAGTATCCTCCCCAACAGAGTCACTGCTATTATTTGCATGGCTAAAGAAGAATCGACTATTAATTATTTTGTCATGAGGTTAGGTTGACGGATGAAATTAATGGGTAAAACCTTCTCTTATAAATGTTCGGGTTTGTATACGTCTACACTAACGTGGCATGCAGACTCACGGTGCTTGAGATGTTGGTGAATTTTATTTTATATTATTTTGAGGGAATCAATATAAATGGATAAATTCGAAGATTTGATCGGTGTATATATTTATTTATGATTCTCTGAATTTTTAAAAGGTTTTATTTCACTTATTGTTAATTAAAAGAAATTATATTTACTGGTCCAAAATTAGATGATTAGAAAAGAATCTTGGTTTCGATTTTACTGCTTAGGAAAATATATATGTTCTCACTAAGGATGTCTTATGATGCCTATTAAAGTCTCTAGTGGAAAGGTGAGAGGTTCATAGAAATATGATGGTCTCATGCGACTCTTTGGATACTTGAGTAAGTTAAAGGCAGGAGGTCATAGTGGACTGGATGAATGAATTGAATTGCTTGGAGTAGAAATTGAAGGGAAAACCAAGATCAATTTATTCTTCATACTTTGCCTAGATGTTTTGAGCAAGTTCTGCCTGAAATACAAGAGGTTATATTCGGTGGAAATCTTCTGACAAAACATGTGGCGAAGGAAAGCCAATTTCATCAAGATGTGAACAAGGTTAATATCTCATTCACTAGTTGTTAAAGCATGATTAGGGGCATCTACTGACACGTTGTGTGTAGATACCGGGATCACTAAAAGCCTGCAATTAAGTGATGATGAGATTATTATAGACATGGGGTAAAACTACAAGAGTAGTGGCTGTTGCAGTGGGAGTTATTTTTATCTTATGATAGAAATAAACGTTTGATTATGAGAAATTGTCATTACGTACGTTTTCATAGAAAGAATTTGATTTCAGTTTCTATGCATTTAAGGATGGACACTCTATTTCATTTAAATGACATGATCATAGTAATGAGGGATAGAGTTGTAATCTGTTGAGGTATGTTGGTGGACAATTTGTACACTTTTAAATCATGTTTATCCCACGGATGCAACGAATTAAAATTAATAATGCATCTTCTAAACCTAATAAGAGAAGGACTCTTATGGAAGTGGTTAGATATATGATGAGTTATTTGGTATTATTAAATTCATTTTATGGATATGCCCTAAGAAACAGTATTTCGAATGAATGTTTGTCTGTTTGAGGGATATCCTAGAAAAATAAAGGGTGATTTATTTAGTCTAAAAGATCAGAGGATGATTGTTAACACAAATACTAGATTTTTGGAAAGGGACTATGTAATAAATCACAAACTTATGTATAAGTTGTTCTAAATGATGTGAGAAGGAAAACACAAAGTATTAGTACCAATAGTACAAGAGGAGATACCACAAGGTAAACTGCATCACGTATCACATCTGATACACAATTGCATATAGTGTCTTATCGTAGTGGGAGGGTTGTTGTGCAACCTGATAGATATATGTTCTGGAAGAGTCGTGAGACTTGGCCCCTAGTAAACATGAAATTGACCCACGGATACGATGAAACACTACAAAATAAAAATGTGATATCTTAGAAAGTTGCAATGTTTTCTGGAATAGGATCTATGGATTCTAAATCATGTCATTGGGAGCTTGTGGAACCACTAGATGGTGTAAAAACCATTGGGAGTGGTCATACGTAATAAAAGAGGATCATACGGTAAGGTGAAAACCTTTGAAGCTAAACTTGTTGCGAAAAGGTATACTCAGAAAGAAAAGGTTCGATTATGAGTTGACCCTTTTGCCAGAAGCTATGCCTATGTCAATCCAGACTCTTTTATCTATTGCTACTTATATGAAATATGAGGAATAGAAAATAGATGTCAAGACAGCTTTCCTGATTGAAAGTCTTGAGGAAAACATCTATGTGAAGCAACCAGAATGATTCATTGCAAAGGGCTAAGAGCATTTTGATTGTAAGCTTAAAGGTATCCATCAATGGACTAAAGAAAACTTCAAGATCAGAAACATCCGTTTTGATGAGAAAATCCAGGCATATGAATTTATTCAATGCGCGGATGTGTCTTGTGTATTGAAAAGAGTGACAAAAAAATGGTGGTATTTCTTGTACTGTATGTGGATGATATATTGCTCATTGGAGACAATGAAAGAGTATTATCGGGCGTATGAGTATGGATGCTAAAACAGTATAAAATGAAGGACTTAAGAAAAGCAAAATATATACTTTTGATCACGGTAATACGGATCTCAAGAAAGGATGTTATGCTTGTCTCAAGCTTCATGAATTGATACGATGCTAACTCGTTTTAGCATGTGACTTTATCTAAGGAAATGTGTCTTAGGATACAAAAGAAGATAAAGGTGATCAAGGCGGTTCCTTATTCTTCGGCGAATAAGGAAGCTTAGTCTAAGGAATGCTATGCACGATAATGGATATCTGTTTTGCTAATGGCATGGTCAGTGGGTATCAAGGTAACCCAAAATAAGAATGTTGAACTGTGGTAAGACATATATTGATAGCATATATTTGCAATACAAATTTAAACACTCACTAATATGCAAATGACACTATATTCCGTAGGTATACGGGACATATGTAGCAAGCAGATAAGTAAGGTATCGAATCCACATGGAATGAATAAAAATCTAATTAATTAAATACTTGTCCAAGAATAAGGAAAATATCAGGATGATTGAGAATTAAATAAATAATAAAATAAAATAATAAACATGCAATTACTGGACTCAACAGATGCAGAATATGAATTGGATGAAAATAAGAATAATAAAAACAATTCTAGGTGTTACACTTTCACTTGGTTTGTCTTGCAGTGGATGGAACTTCTTAATTCAATTCAAGCATAATTTCCTAAAGCAATCTGTAATTTATGTAATTAATTCTTTCGAATCTAAACACAAATAGATCAATCAATGAATATAACAGTAACGTAAATTTCACATCAATTAACTCCCAATAGATTTATCAGATTGAATTCTCTCACACCTTTTGTCTCACAGTAACGATACGACTACTAGATGTGTTATATGTGTGAAGTGATCAATATTAACTCTCAACTTTCGTTTCTTGGTTTAATAAATAGATATCAGTAATTGGTCGCGAATCAATTAATCATGTAAATAAATCACACATATAAAAGAAATAAAATGCTTGAATTAAATAAATGATTCACACTCCAAAACAATCCAAAATCAAACTACTCGTGCAACCCTAGAATCTGGAAGTTTAAACTTCCATAAAGAAAATAAATAAATTAAATAAAACTGAATTCAACATGAAATTAAATAATCTAATAAAACCCGAATGAAGGAATAAGCGTCGTCTCGTCCCTAGACTTTCGTCTTCGTGACTCCACGACGTTCTTCGGATGCAAACTGACTCTGTGGATGAATGTGTGAATGACTTGATGAATTAATCGATGATCTCTCTTTTCTGATTTATTTGGGTATTTATAGGAGTAGAGATCCCGTGGAACAGTGGATTAATGGGCCTGGGCTTGGAGAACAAGTTTGGTGAAAAGTGAAATTCTCGTGTGAAAATAACCCATGATCTGCCCAAATCAAAGATGATTTGGTCCAATTCAGCTGGATGGTTCACCTAAACCATGGATGATTTGGTCTAACGATCAGCGTCAATTTCTTGGGAGCTCACGACCCTTTTTGACTCGGTCTAACAACATGCTGATTCGCCCAAACTGGGCTTCCATTCGCACAAAGGAGGCTTCAACTTGGTCTAACATGTGTTGGCCGCTAATCAGCTACCACGTTACTCCTTTATTTCATCTCTTATCTTCTTCAATTAAAGTCCTTCTTTTATTCTTCAATTAGGCTTAAAATCTACAATAACTCCAAAATACCCGTGAGTTCTAATATTCAACAATTAAACATATAACTTCACAAAATAAGTGAAATAATGCAATAATCAATGGAACGGCCTATATAAACACGTAAAATCCGTGTTTATCAACTCTCCAAACTTGAATTGTAGCTCGTCCCGAGCAAGGCAAAGAACAAAAGAAAAATAGGACGTGACAATGATTATGATGGTTTTAGAAATATTTTACAAAACTCAATTCAAGTAAACCAAGTGAACAAACATGTGATACATCATGGAAAATTTACTACTAACTAGATTACTGCCTTAGTACATGAAAAGTCACCGGATAGTGTATCACTCAACCCTCTAGTGTATAGGCTTCTATTTCACTCAAACTGATTCAACTGCAGTGTTTAACCATAGGCTTACCCATTGTCTCTACTCTCCTTTTACTTGTAATTAATAAGTCAAGGATCAGAAAGGTCTTTCTATTTCATAGGCTCTTTGGAAGGGGTAAGAACTATATGGATAAGTGACTAAATACTTGGATCAATCAAGTAAACTCTTTTGATCTTTTATTTTCACCACTTCATTCAACACAAAAATTGAAAATTTCTAATTCTCCACCTTAACTTCAAATTTATCATTTTTTTTCTCAATCAACCACAATAGTATTGGGTTTTCAATTCAATGTATAAGAGTTTTATATTTATCAATAACTCTTCTACAAAATTTTCAATGCTTTAACCCAGACATTCAACTTTGATTTTTTCTCTTTTCCTTTTCTTTTTCAACTCCAACAATTTTTCATCTTTTTTTTCCTCTTTCACAAATTTACTCAACCAATCTAAGTAACACAAAGAAAAATCAAGTATTGATTAGGCTTAAACTGGTTATTAGAAAAAAATTGGAGTTTAAAGCTCAAAGGGGGTGACAAAGGATTAAATGAATACCGGAGAATTCTACAGGATAGAAATAGGTAAAAATCAAATATGGCCTAAAATCATTTTCAAGCCTCATCAAATTATCTCAAATATTCAAGGAGAATCAGAGCAAGTTCTAGAAACACTTACAATTAATCAGACTCTCAAGAATTGAATTATTTAGGCTCAAAAACTCACAGGGTGTAAATTTAATTCCAACGACTAAGGCAATCTAGCAATTTATAATTCCCATGACAACACAGTTTAATCCACTTAATTCACAAGAATCACAAAATTTTATCACAGAAAAATTTTCATCATTAACCAACCAATTATGTCATTATGCCTAGAATTTCTATCAAAAGTGTTCAAGCTCATGGAGAAATAAATAAGATAATACAGTTCATAATCACCCAAGGAAAAAATACTCATGAAAATTAACTCACTTACCTCACATGAGTTGCTCTTGTGGTCACCAAATTAAAAAGTATACTCATGAAAAGTAACTCACTTACCTCACATGAGTTGATCTCGTGGTCACCAAATTAAAAATAAATTTCTAAGTACCACACTCTCCCTCCCCAAATTTATTTTTGATAGAATATCGAAATAAGTTTAAAACGAGTGAGGGGCCTTGAAATTGCATTTAAAAATACATGGTGATGTGGGTATAATGGTGCACTAGTATGGGAGAGAGAACTTACATCTTTTACCTACGTAGAGAAGGGTGGAGAAAGATAGATGACTCGCCCCAAGTTCAACATCAATTTGCCTAAAAAAACCAATGATTTGCCCCAACAATTCAAGAACTTGGTCTAACTGTCGGATGATCCACCCAGAACTCTTTGCTAACTCGCCCAAAGTGGTGTGAATTTTTCGTAAAAATTTTTTAAGTCCTTCTTATTATCACTTCAACACTTAGAATCACAAAATAGAGAAAATACAACCCTGCATCCAAAACAGAGGAAAAAGAATTAAAACACCCAAGTATCATTAAAATTAAAAACAACTTAATCTAATAAAATAAAATACGGAAAGCAGTAAAGATAGCATTGGGGTGACTCCCAACAAGCACTCATATTTAACGTCGTAGAGTTCGACGAAACTATGACTTTTAACCAAAGCCAAAATGGTTGCGCCCAAAATCTTCTATCATGTAAGTGCGCTCAGGTCCTTTCTCATCTTTCAACTTTTTTAGCAATTCCATCTTTGTGAATTTTTTTACTTTATCTTCCGCATAAAATTCTACTTTTTTTCTCCCCATGCCTCAAAATCAACCTTCCTTGATACACATTCACTATAGCTTTTGCGATAGCTAAAAATGACCTCCCCATTATGAGTGAAATTTCTTTATCTTCCCTCATATTCATGACAATAAAATCTGTAGGGAAAATAAATCCATTCACATCCACTAAAACATCTTCAATGATTCCTTTAGGCTCAATCTTGGATCCATCAGCCATCATCAATTTGATTGTAGTGGGCTTCAAATCTCCAATTCCTACCCTTTCAAAAAGACATAAAGGCATTAGATTTATACTTGCTCCTAAATCACATAAAGTATTAACAGTTTTATTTCCTAAAGAACATGAAAAAATAAAGCAGCCTGGATATTTTTTCTTTTCAGCTTTTCCAAGCAAGACTACTTGGCAACTCTCCGTGAGTCCAACCACTTTATCTTTCAGCTTCTTTTTCTTAGAAATCATCTCTCTCAGAAACTTGGCATAAATTGGTATTTGCTCTAGCGCCTCTGTAAAAGAAATATTTATGTTAATTTTCTTGAAGATTTTATAAAATTTCAAAAATTGCTCATACAATTTATTTTTCTTTTCAGAATTTTGAGGGAAAGGGACAGGAATATTTTTAGGTTCACAAAAAGTAGAAGAAAGAGAAGGGAGAGAATTGGATTTTGGCTTCCCAACCCATTTTTCAACATGTGGAGGACTTTTGTCTTCTTCTGGGACCACCTCCTCTTTATTCTCTTTTCTCCTTCACTTATCAACTTAATTGCTTTGATATAGTTGGCATTTGATCATTTGGTTAACATGACCCATTAAGGTTCCATACGTTTCTAACATACAGCGGAAGCATGAAGACAAGAAACGTATTACCTTTCACCAGGGTATGTTGGAGAAGATGAATTCTCGCCGGCAATCTGTGCAGCCTCACGAGAATGGCCATAACTTCCTCATCCGATCTCCGATTTGAGTGATTTATGCGGCAAATCGATCCTCTCTTCGGCGGCTTTCCGTCAGTATATCACATGTCCAATTATGATGTCTTTTAAATTTTATAAAAATCATAAAAGTCAGCAGATAGCAGCAGCAAACGACCTCTTGATCTTCTGTTGTATTCCTAAGTTCAATCTCGACGTCGTGTGGGCGACGATCTTCGAGATCTTCTCAATCTGCTGTTCCCTAACCCCCTCACAGTGTTAGCATGAATTATCTCATTGATTAGGGTTTTCAGACAGTTGAGATGACTTATATATGGGCTACATCAGGGACCAGGAGGAGAAATTAGAGTTGGGCCTCCATTGAGCTTAATTATCCAAGCTTAGCCCAAAGCTTATACTTAAGTCCAATAATAATAATATATACCACTAAAATATTATTACTGCACTACCGTTCTAATCCCATAATTACGTTATGGGCTCCTTCTTATTATGAGCCCGTTAGTTTCCTCATTTTTAAGATATACAATGTCCATTAATTAATTAAGTTACTGATAATTTCATTAATTAATATCTCATCCAAGAGTAGTACCACTCAATCTCATTATCATGCCGAAATAAATCCACCTGCACTTTTAATTATGCACTATCCCACAAGTACACATAGAACTTCATATCACAATATAACTCAAGTACACTTCCTTCATCAATTTCAAGAGCATATGAATTTCAAAGACAATTTTAACAATATAAGCTCACATGGATCACCACCATAAACTCAATCCTTCCACTCCATGAATTAAAAGCACATATAAAAATTAGAAAAAAAAAACGAGGGCACCTGATTTCTCCTCAATGTAAGCACGAGCTCCTCAAGTTGAAACCTCAATGTAGAATTCGTCTTGCCACTCTTTTACGTTTTCTATCATCAAAGCTCAAACAAACTCATCATCACAGGATTCATCAATAATAAAATAGGAGAACTATATGAAAGAATTAATTGACTATGTAATCGACTCCACACACTAGAAACACCACTGAACACTAGGCAAATTGCAAAAAATCGACACATCAAAACTGATTAAAGTTTCAATATACCGCAAAAAATTAACTCCCCTAGCAAACATTACAAAGAAAATATTATATTCTTGGTGCTTCAATGAGGTAAGTACATCACACCCCCCCAAACTTAGTAAAAACGTAAGTCGAAACTAAGTTTGAAAAGAGATGTAATTGCCGATTAGTAAGCACCTTAAATATAAAAATTTCTTACGCACACAAAAGAAATAATAAAGCACTAAAATGGAAGGGCAAGCCCCCAACAAGCGCTCATGTTTAACGTCGGAGAGTCACGACGGTAGAGGACGGTCTTCTCGCATCCTCACCTTCAAGTACTTTCTTTCCCTCTTCTTGTCTACACTCAACACCTCACCTTTCTTGGTCACAAAAATATGATCATTGAAATTTCATTCCTCCCATGGCTGTCTAGACACCCCCTTGTCAATCTTCCACTTAAATTCAGAATCATCTGCCTTAGAAAAATCAAGATTAAACAAGTTAGAAACCACATCTATGCTTTCGCACGATTGAGTCTCTATGGGCATCTTCATTGCATGATCAAGAGAGAAAATCACATCTTCATTATCCATTCGCAGTCTAAGCTTTCCTTCCTTAACATCTATCATAGCTCCAGCTGTGGCAAGGAACGGTTGTCCCAAAATAAGGGGAATGTCACTCTTATCATCTTCCATGTCAAGTACAAGAAAATCCACGGGAAAAACTAACTTATCCACTCTCACTAAAACATATTCAATTAAACCCTTCGGACAAGTCATGGATCTATCCGCTAATTGAAGAGCAATATTCGTGGGAGTTAACTCCCCCAAACCAAGCCTTTTAAATATGGACAAAGGCACCAAGTTAACGCTTGCCCCCAAATCACACAAGGCTTTATGTGCCGACCCTTTTCCAATGTCACAAAGAATGGTGAAGCTTCCCGGATCCTTTAACTTTGCAGGTAGCTTCCTTTGAAGGATCGAGCTGCAATTCTCTGATAGGTTCACCGTCTCCACTCCGTTCAAGCTTCTCTTCTTTGATATAATATTCTTGAGGAATCGGGCATAGTATGGCATCTCCATGATTGCTTCAGAGAAAGGAATGTTCAAGCTTACTTTGATCATGACATCGTGAAACCTCTTGAACTTTTCTTCCAATCCCTTCTCGGCCAATCTCGAAGGAAACGGAGGAGGTATCTTGGTCTTTGGTCTTCCCCATTCATCACGTTCAACCTCCTTCGCTTTATCCTTCTCGGCTCTCAATCTCTTTGCTTCTTCCCACTTCTTCTCCATTGTAAGCTCAGTATTCTGCTCATATAATGGTACTGGAGTAGCATCAACATCATGCGGAACATTTGGCGCAGAAACGGGCAACTTCTGGATGGGTTCGACCAGGGTTCGACCTGTGGAACAGGTCGAACCAAGCACGTACTGGTCGAACCTACCTTCTGGACAACGGCTCTCTTTTTGAATTTGAGGTTCAACCTGGGTTCGACCTGTTTGAGAGGTCGAACTAGGTATGTAATAGTCGAACCTATCTCCTGGAAGACTACTCTCTTTCTGCTCTTGAGGTTCGACTAGGGTTCGACCAGTGTTAGAGGTCGAACCACTGCCCCTTAGGTCGAACTGCCTCACTGTATTGTTTATATCCTCCGGTTCGACCTGGGTTCGACCTACTGGGTTGGTCGAACCATTACGGTCGTGGTTGAACCGTTGCTGCGACAAAACAGAGCACTCCGGATGAAGAGGTTCGACCATGGTTCGACATGCAAAACAGGTCGAACCCTCTGGGTTTTGGTCGAACCGGTGTTCTGGAAAAACAGAGTGCTCCGTATGGTGAGGTTCGACCATGGTTCGACCTGAATGCCAGGTCGAACCTTCTGGATGTTGGTCGAACCGAGGATTAGCTATGTCCAAATTTGATCTCGGCCTCGTCGTTCCCTCGTACTGCATTCCAGATCTTAACATGATGGCTTTATCTTCCAATTTTTGTGCCAATTGATTCACGTTCGTGGTCATCTGCCCCATCATCAAGGTAAGCTCCTTCAACTGCTTAGACAAATCTGCACGATCAACATTCATGGTATCCTCAAGATGATCAATCCTTGCATCATTCTCAGCCATGTATCGATGGAAGGTATCTTCAACACTCTTCACTTCTTGCTGCTGCCTACTAGGCCCCCTTTGTGTCAACTCTGTGATCTGCCTCTGCTGGAATTCTAGTAGCTTGTTGATGTTAGCTAAACTAGAAACGATCTCATCATCCCTATTCGGCTTCACCACTTGATGTTCAACCTGCGCTACCTTGCCAAGTACATATGATCCTCTATCTCTCTCTATTGGCCAGTCACGTGAATTCATAGAGATGTCTTCAAATAACTTTTCAGCTTCAAGTGCTGTCTTTGATAACAGCGCTCCTCCTGATGATGCATCAATAAAAATACGCGACTCACAATCCAATCCATAATAGAAGATACTTATGTAGTCAGCCTTAGACATTCCATGTTGTGGACACCTCCTGAGCATGTCTTTAAATCTGACCCACGCCTCATAAAATTTCTCACCCTGATTCATAACAAATCGAGTGATCTCTTGCTTCATTCTTAAGATCCTTGAGGGTGGCATGTATCTTTCCAAGAACTTCTGCTGCAGTTGGTCCCATGTAGTGCAATCTGTGGCATCAAGAGTCTCATACCAAGCTTCCGCCTTATCAATCAATGAGAACTTGAATAGGGCAATCCGCCTAGCATTATCATTCGCTCCACTGCCCTTTTGAGTGTTTGCATAACCAAGAAATCTTCGGAGATGTTGATATGGATCTTCAAACCAATCTCCAGAAAAGGGATTCTTTTCCACCATGTTAATAAGAGCGGGATGTATCTCAAAATCATCATCTTCCCCCCTTGCTCCTATCAACCCCATGTTACCAATTTCATAGTTCGTGAAAATTTCACGTATGGCAACATTATCCGGATTCTGCCTTGCTCCGGCCATGTTTAGCACAGTGTGTTATTCGTTCCTTTCCTTCCTCTCCTTTTTCAAGCGCACAAGTAACTCGAAAAAATTCAAGGTTAGATAGAAATAAATAATCACAAATAAAAGAAAAAAAATCTTAATCAACTAGAAATAATAAAATTAATAATTACAGCCGTCCCCGGCAACGGCGCCAAGAACTTGATGAGCGTTTTCTCAACACACAATTAATCCCCAAGTATGAAGGATATCAATTGTAGTTTCGAAAGGTGACCAAGTGAATATCGAACCCAAGGGACGGCGTACTATCAATTAAATTATTATCTAAATTAATTAAGACAAAGCAATAAGAGTTTGATGTTTGATTATAACTAAAATAGTAAATTAAATAACAAATAAAATAAACTATCACTCGAAGAATACGTAGGTGGATCAAGTAGGAGAATAGGTAGCTCTAGGATAATCCAGTTTTACTCATTAACTTCCCTTTCATGTGTCAATGTCCGACTCTGCCTTGTGGAATATGGACGCATCACTAAACCATGCATATCTACTCTATAGACACAAGTAAACATGCGTGTAACACGTGTGAATAACCTCGGAGCAAGAGATATAATTTCACCCCCCTTTCTAGGTACTATCAGTATCAATTATTTCCCCCTAGGATTGGTACTCTAACCCGATATGATCTCCCTTTATAGGTACTATGAAATTATCCTCTTTATCCTACTTATTAACCCGAATTCAATTCAATTAATAAGTATTCATATATGATAGTTCTAATGAAGCTTCGGAGTCCCCTCACTTAGAATCATAACATGGAATCCTGTTCAGCGGTGAACGCACTCAATCTACAACCAAGATATATATTCAGACTCTATATACTAATTGAAGATGCACAAAACGACCGTGAATATGGATTAAGAAAGTACAATCATATATAAAATAAACCACAAGTAGTGTTGTACGGAGTGTATACATGGAAGTTCAATTAACTAGATAAAACCTTCAAACTCCTAAATCTATCAAAAAGGCTCTAGCCCATGATGTTTCGAAGAACAATCATGGGTGTTGGATAGATCTTACCCGGATGTCCGAAAAATACAAGATAAATTAGAAAACGAATAAACCCTTGATATGGTGTCTTCATGCCCTTCTCCATCTTGAATCCTCCTCTTGGTTCTCCTCTTGATTCCACAAACGAATCTTCAAAGTGATGGATGGATGGAGGAAAGGAAGTGGATGATGGATGGGGGGTGATCCCCCCTTGTGGGGTGTTGTATGGTTGTGGCCTCTCCTCGGTGATTGGTGACGTTTTTCTTGACTGCATGAACCTCCTTTTATACTTACAATCACGTCTCTAGGGCTTGGAATGGGCTTTTCAAGTGATCCCACGCGTTTTGGCCTCAAAAATACGGATTTGGTAAGTTCCCGAAGCGCAGGTTCGACCTCGTCAAACAGGTCGAACCTACAGGTCGAACCCTGCTATTGGATTTGCGCAGTCTCTCCGTTTCGCGTATAACTTTCACATCCGACCTCTGAATTGAGTGATTTTTGTGCTCACGCGATCCTCTCTTCCTTGGCTTTCTATCCGTATAAAGAAATCACAAAAACTCCAAGAATTAAATATGTAAAAGGCCATGGAAAGTAGCACTGCAATTCTGTTCGGCACAGCTCGCGTGGCGTCACCACTTTGCTCATAACTTCCTCGTTCGGACTCCGAATGGGATGTTCTTTACGCCAAAACGACCCTCTCTTCAGTGGATTTCCAACCATGTATCACACTTCCCGTTCAGAGCTCCACATTAATACAGAATAATTACACAAATTCGATGTGCGTTTATCAGCATTCTTGCACAAATTGCACCTTTTCTCAAACTTGGCTCTTTTGATCCTTTTTCCACCTAAAACACAACAAAACACATCAAGTGCACCTTTTTCTCACATATAATGAATATAAGACATTGTGCTAATATATGACAAGAATATCAATAAAAAAGGTGTTAAATTGGACACTAAAACACGCTTATTTTCACTCTCATCAATCCCCCAAACTTACCAGTTGCTCGTCCCGAGGCAACAAAATAAAAATAGAGAGAGAGAGTAAGAAAATTAGCAGGGAAACAAGAACTATGACAAATACCCCTATTCAAAATACAATTGTCCTCAACTTAGGTCATGCAACTCTTATTACATGTAATAATCAATTCGTAGCATACAAGTTAAGACAATCACCACCACTTCAAATGCTCCATTGACATGTTCTCACGGGAAGTATATATCACTCGCACTCAAGTGTAAAAGATGTACACTTATGGGATAAGGTGTTTACGCTCAGATTCAATTCAAGTGCATGCGTAACCATAAGCTTGCCAAAAGTCTCAAACTCTCCACCACTAAAAGTATGATTCGACAATGAGATCAAAAAGGACTTTTCTTTTGGATGTAATGTTGGCTCGTTGGTTAAGGTAGGAAATATATTGACAATGTGACTCAAATAGTGGAGAACTAAAGCTGATTAATCACTTCAACTTTTATCCTCTCTTCCTTTTCAATGCAGACGATTTTCATTCCTTCTTCACCTTTAAGCACAATTATTTTTCTTTTCTCAAGCTCATCCGTTTTGTCCCTCTCTTTTTCTGCTTTTTCTCTTGAGGTACCAGTTTCGGGCACTACCTCACGCATCCTCCATAGGGTACTAGATTTAAGCACTACCCTAGGGTATTTGATTCAATGGAGTACTAGATTTAAGCACTACTTCATGCTTCTCCTTAGATGCATTATCAAAATCCATCACTAATTCAATACAATTTCATTCCTTCCCAAGCTGTTCGTTATCAAGCTCTATCAACACACTTTGAAAAGCCATTAATTCTCCACTAATAAGACAATCAAGGCTAAAAAAAATTCAGATGCTCAAAGTGGTTATTTCACGTAGGCTGCCAAAGAATGAGGTTTTTAGGCTCAACGGGGCTAACTACGGATAAACAATCATATGGTATAGGGAATTATTTGGCTAAGTTACTTATAAATTCAAAGATGGCCTAAAATCATCTCCCATTATCTATCACACATGTAGTTTCAAGTAAGACAAGAGGCAAGTTCTAGAATACACTCACAAGAACGATACTCACCAGAAAGAAATATCATGTGATTATGTACATGATCAACGAGGCTCAAAATCTCACATGGGTTTTTAACAAGTAACAGAGCACTTTTCATGCTTTTAAAAAGTAGTACCTCATCTCCTTGCTTGAACTCCTTGTACAAAATTTTAGAATCATGCCACCTCTTCATTCTTTCCTTATAAATCTCTGAATTCTTGAAAGCACGACTCCTAAACTCATCCAATTGATTCATGTGAGTTAGCCTCAACTCCTTTACATCCCTAAGGGTCAAGTTCAAGCGACGCAAAGCCCAAAACGCTTTGTGTTGGATTTCTACGGGTAAGTGGCACGGCTTCCCATTGACAATTTGATACGGTGACATATCTAATACCATCTTGTAAGCGGTCCGGAACCCCCATAACACATCATCAAGCTTCATAGCCCAATCTTTTCTATTAGTTCCTACCACTTTCTCCAGAATCTGCTTTACTTGACGGTTGGAGACCTCCGCCTGCCCATTTGCTTGCGGATGATAGGGTGTAGTAACTCTATGCCTAACACCATAATCCTTAAGCACCTTCTCCAGAAATTTATTGACGAAGTGGGAACCTCCATCACTAACTAATGCTCTCGGAACTCCATAACGGGCAAAAATATGTTTCTTTAGGAAAGATAAAATAACTTTCGAATCATTAACACGAGTAGGAATTGCTTCCACCCACTTTGAAACATAATCCACCACAAGAAGAATGTAGAGAAACCCATTCGACGGGGGAAAAGGCCCCATAAAATCGATCCCCCATACATCAAATATCTCCACGACAATGCTAGACTGCAATGGCATCTCATCTCTCCTACCTATATTACCCATGCGCTGGCATCTATCGCAAGACGCCACATAGCTCTCACTATCTTTAAACAAAGTAGGCCAATAAAGAGCAGATTGAAGTACCTTAGCTGCAGTCTTTTGCGCTCCAAAATGCCCACCATTCGGTTGTGCATGTGATGAGTGTGTAAATTCACAAGTTTGGCGCTATGTTTTGTGCTAGTTTTGGAGAGTTTTGATGTGGAAATAGGTGGAAAACCTATACATATTGTGAAATAGCATGAATCAGGTGTTAGTGGAGCTATTTGAGTGTTTTCTTAGCAAAAACGGAGTGAAAGAGCCAAGAATCGAAGAGACGGAGTCGAAGCCACACGAACCGCCCAAGAAGTAGGTGGGTTCGACCTGGCTGGAGGAGGGTTCGACCTCTCCAGCAGGTCGAACCAACGTTGCTGGACAATACAGAGATGGGTTCGACCACGACTCAGTTGGTTCGACCTGGCCATCAGGTCGAACCATGGTCGAACCAGTTTGCAAGAAGGAGGATTCGACCATGGCGTTGGGGTTCGACTTGCCCGTTGGTCGAATCGGGAGCAAGAGTTGTCCAGTGCTGAGGTTCGACCTGGGGTTCGACCAAGACCTAAGTGGTTCGACCTGTCCAGAAGGTCAAACCTGTGCAGAATTCTTCCAGTAGCGGGGTTCGACCTGGGGTTCGACCTGTGGCTCTGGGTTCGACCTGCTTGACGTGGTCGAACCTGTGTGCGAGAACTTACCTTATCCGGAGTTTCGAGGCCGAAACGCGTGAGATCACTTAGAAAGCCCATTCCAAGCCCTAGAGACATGATTACAAGTATAAAAGGAGGCTCATACAGAGAATAGAGAGCTTTTGATCGTCAATCGTAGGAGAGACAAGAGTAGAGGTGGTGATCCATTCGGAGAGCTGTGACAGAGGTTCGCTGAAGGTTCAAGTAAGAATGATTCATCTAACCATGATTGTTCTTAGATCAATCATGGGCTAGAACCACCTTGGTAGTTCTAGGGTTATGAAAGTTTCATGATGTAATTCGTGTTTCGTGTGTAAAACTCCGTACAACACTACCTGTGGTTTGTTTTATATAAGATTGCATTTTAATCCATACTCATAGTCATTTTGTGCATCAATGATCGTTGTGTAGAGTCTGAATACATGACATGGTTATTGATTGAGTGCGTTCACTACTGAGCAGGGTTTATCGTTATAATTCTAAGCGAAGGGATTCCGAAGTATTATTAGAACTGTCTTATATGAATATTCATGAATTGAATTGAATTCGGGTTGATGAATAGGATGAAGAGTATAACTTTATAGTACCTAAAAAGGGAGATCAAATCGGGTTAGATTCTAGACGTAGAAGATAATTGATTATGATAGTACCTAGAAAGGGGGGTGAAGCATATCTCTTGCTCCGATGTTATTCACACGTGTCAAGCGCATATTTACTTGTGTCTATAGAGTAAACTTGCATGGTCTAGTGATGCGTCCACAAACCACAAGGCAGAGTCGGACACCATCATACGAAAATACGAATTGCTAGTGAAACTGGATGACCCAATGAACTACCTATCATTCTTATTGATCACAACTCACTTCTCTCTACTTTTGCTATTTCTTTTGTTAATTCGATTAGAAGTTACTATCCATTAAACCTTTACAATTACCAACATAGTCTAAAATATACTAGAAGATCACAAAATTGATATTTATCCGTCCCGTGGGTTCGATATTGTAACTTGGTCATCTTCGCAACTACAATTGATATCCTTATACTTGAGGATTAATTTGTGTGTTGAGAAAACCCCTATCAAGTTCTTGGCGCCGTTGCCGGGGACGGCGTAAACTATCTTTTTTGTATTATTTCTAGTTTATTAGGACTATTTACCTTGTTTTGTTGTTTTCTTCCTTATTCGTTTTAGGTGTATGCTCACAAGATCAAAGAAAGGTAATCTTGAACCGTATAATCCTGAGATTGGAGCATCATCAAGAAAGAAGAAGAAGAAGAAGAGCAAAGCAAAGGCAATAGACTCAACTGAAGCTCTGAATTTTGGAGTTGAGGTTGACAAGCAGATTTCGCAAGCGATTGAGGCTACAACTGAAGTTAATTTGGAAGTAGTAACAGTCAACATGGCAGCGAATCCAGATAATCTAGCCATCCGTGAGGTTTTTAGAAATAATGGGGCTGGAAATTATAAGCTTTTAGGAGCAAGGGGAACTAACACAGCGTTTGATCTTCATCCCGCTCTTATTAGCATGATAGAAAGGAACTCCTTTTCAGGAGGGTCTTTCGAGGATCCACAGCAGCATCTGAACAAGTTCTTGGGCTATGCAAGTACTCAAAAAGACGTAGGAGAACATGAAGATGCTAAGAAGATCCTTTTGTTCAAATTCTCGCTTACTGAAAAGGCGAGAGATTGGTACGATAATATTAATGCAGCTGAGTGCACCACGTGGGAGCAATTGAAGTTAAGATTCTTGGAGAGGTATATGCCACCTTCGAAGGTGTTTAAGATGAAGCAAGATATTAACCAATTTGCTATCAGTGGAGGTGAGAAATTTCATGAAGCGTGGGATAGATTCAAGGACATGCTCAGGAAGTGTCCTCAACATGGGTTATCTAAAGCCCAATATATCAGTATATTTTATAACGGATTGGACTGTGAATCAAGAGTGCTACTTGATGCTTCTTCTAATGGAGCATTGCTTACAAAGTCATCCGTTGAGGCCGAGAGATTGTTTGAAGACATATCAATGAATTCGAGGGATTGGCCCACTGATAGAATTAGAGGTACGTATGTTCTTGGAAAGGTAGCTCAGGTTGAACAAGCAATGGTGAAGACTAAGAGAGAGGATGAGATCGTTTCGAGCTTGTCCAATATCAACAAGCTACTTGAGTCTCAACAGAAGCAGATCAGCGAGATATCCCAACGAGTGCCAATCTTGCAGCAAGAGATGATGAATAATGGAACCATCCAAGACGAATTGGAGGAAGCAAATTATGCCATGGGTCAAATTATCCAAGGAACGAGGTACTCAAATCAAGGAAACTGGAACTACCAAGGGAACTATCAAGGGAACTTTAATAATCGTGGTCCATCTGGTAGTTATCAACAGCAACCAAGGAGGCCTGAATTTTCATTGAGCAATACGAACAATGCAGTGCAACTTCCGATGGGTGTTGATCCGGGAGAAAAGGTGGAAGAAGGAAAGCCTGGGTTCGAGGATACTGTGAACCGGTACATGGTAAAGAATGATGAAAGAGTGAATCGCCTTGAGGCAAAGCTTGAGAAAAAGATTGATGATCACCACAGAGATTTGTCCACTCAAGTAAAAGATCTCACATTGTTGATGGGTACAATTGCAGAGAATGTGAACACATTAACTCAAACTGTAGGAAAAGGTAAGTTTCCGTCTCAGAGTATAGAGAATCCAAAGTCGTGTAATGCCATCACACTGAGGTCAGGAACGCAGTACGAGGGATCGATGAGGCCGGAATCGAAGTTAGAATTTTCTAAGCCGCGGTTCGACCAACACGAAGAGTGTTCGACCAACTCTTCAGGTCGAACCCAGGTCGAACCTCATCGGCCAGAGCACTCTGTTTTGACGCAGGAACGGTTCGACCACGATCACGAAGGTTCGACCAACTCTTCAGGTCGAACCCAGGTCGAACCGAAGGATGGAAATTATACAGTGAAGCGGTTCGACCAAAGGGGCAGTGGTTCGACCTCCAATGTTGGTCGAACCCAAGTCGAACCTCTGGAGCAGAATGAGATCAGTCTTCCAGGAGAGAGGTTCGACCAATACAGTCCTGGTTCGACCTTTCAGCCTGGTCGAACCCCAGTCGAACCTCGCCGAGATGTTTTGTTTGATGCACCTGTTGTTCCTTTTGATGTTGATGTGACTCCAGTGGTACGGAATGAGCAAAGTACAGACATATTAGCTGAGAAAAAATGGGAAAGAGCTAAGCGATTAAGAGCCGAAAAGGAGAAAGCGAAAAAGGTTGATCGTGATGAATGGGGGATTCCCAAAACAAAGATACCTCCACCGTTTCCCTACAAGCTAGTAAAGAAGGGGTTGGAAGAGAAGTTCAAGAAGTTTTCAGAGATAATGAACAAGATAAGCTTGAACATCCATTTTTCAGAGGCAATCATGGAGATGCCATATTATGCTCGGTTCCTTAAAGACATATTGATGAAGAAGCGAAGCTTAACCGGAGTTGAAACGGTAAACTTATCTGAGAATTGTAGCTCAATTATTCAAAGGAAGTTGCCACCAAAGATGAAAGATCCGGGGAGCTTTACTATTCTTTGTGAGATCGGAAAGGGGCCAGCACGGCGAGCTTTATGCGATCTTGGGGAAAGCATCAATTTGATGCCGTTGTCCATCTTTCAGAAGCTTGGTTTGGGGGAGATGACCCCGACAACTGTTCTCTCCAATTGGCAGATAGATCAATGACGTTTCCGAAAGGAATAGTTGAAGATGTTCTAGTAAAGGTGGAGAAGTTAGTTTTTCCTGTGGATTTCCTTGCATTAGAAATGGATGATGACAAGGATAATGTTCCTTTAATCTTGGGGAGGCCATTCCTTGCTACAGCTGGAGCTATGATAGATGTTCGGAAAGGAGAACTAAAGTTGAGAATGGGCAAAGAAGAAGTACTTTTCAACTTGGACAAAGCAATAAAAATGCCAATGGAGTCCCAATGTTATAGTATTGACGTGGTGGAGGAGATTGTGAAGGAGGATATGCCTTTGATCTTGTCAAAGGATCCTCTTGAGACATGTTTGATGGAATCTCTTACTTATCCCACTACGGAGCTTGACGGACTTTCTAACGAGGTATGTATTGAATTTCTTGAAAACTTACTTGCTTTGGGTGATGACAGGTTTGCATTAGAGAGAAATAAAGTGGAAGAAGTCAAATGGACCAGGAAGTACTTGCCTTTGGATAATGAAAACACTCCAGTAGAGAAAAGAAAAGAGGAGTTGAAACCATTGTCGGATCACTTGAAGTATGCTTTTCTTGGTGATGATGCACAATATCCGGTAATTGTATCTTCTTCCCTTAATGATGATCAACTTGAGGAGTTATTAGATGTTTTGAGAAAGTACCAGTCTGCAATAGGGTGGTCACTTGATGATTTGAAAGGTATTAGTCCTTCGTATTGTATGCATCGGATTAGGTTGTTGGATGAAGCCAAAGCTAGTGTTCAGCATCAGCGTAGGGTGAATCCCGCAATTCAAGAGGTGATAAGGAAGCAAATTCTTACGTGGTTGGATGCTGGAATTATATATCCTATTAGTGATAGTCCCCATGTGAGTCCATTGCATGTAGTTGCTAAGAAGGGGGGTATGACTGTAGTGAAAGCTGAAGATGGAGAGGCGATAGCTACGAGAATTCCTATGGGATGGCGTA
Source organism: Pogostemon cablin (assembly GCA_023678885.1). Classification (NCBI taxonomy): domain Eukaryota; kingdom Viridiplantae; phylum Streptophyta; class Magnoliopsida; order Lamiales; family Lamiaceae; genus Pogostemon; species Pogostemon cablin. Next base: position 16,268,874 of record CM042995.1, read on the forward strand.
CATGTGTGGATTACAGGAAAGTGAATGAGAACACGTGTAAGAACCACTTACCTCTTCCATTTATGGATCAAATGTTGGATCGTCTTGCAGGGTATGAGTTCTATTGTTTCTTGGATGGATACTCGGGGTATAATCAAATCATGATTGCTCCCGAGGATCAAGAAAAGACCACTTTTACTTGCCCCTACGGACTTTTGCTTTTAGAAAAATGCCGTTTGGATTATGTAATGCGCCTGCTACTTTTCAGAGATGCATGATGGCGATTTTTGATGGTTTGATAGAGAAGATCATGGAAGTATTCATGGACGATTTTTCAGTCTTTGGTTCTTCTTTTGATATGTGTTTGTCTAACCTTGCTGTTGTTTTGAAAAGGTGTCAAGAAACTAATCTTGTCTTGAATTGGGAGAAGTGCCATTTCATGGTGAAGGATGGGATTGTTCTTGGGCATCATGTTTCCGCCAAGGGATTACAGGTAGACCGTGCTAAAGTGGTGGCAATTGAGAAGCTCCCACCACCGACAAATGAAAGAGGATGCCTTCCTTGGACACGCCGGTTTTTACAGGAGATTCATTAAAGACTTCTCAAAATACTCTAAGCCCTTATCTCATTTACTTGAAAAGGATATTCCTTTTGTGTTTAATGATGAGTGTTTAACAGCTTTTCAAGTTTTGAAGGAGGCGCTTATTACTGCCCCTATCTTGATCACACCAGACTGGACGCAACCGTTTGTACTTATGTGTGATGCAAGTGATGTAGCATTGGGTGTGGTGCTTGGGCAGCTCAGGGAGAAGAAGTTCTGCTCCATTTACTACGCGAGTAAGACTTTCGATGCGGCACAAAAGAATTACACGGTAACTGAAAAGGAGTTTTTGGCTGTTGTGTATGCATTCGATAAGTTTCGTCAGTATTTGGTTGGCATGAAGACGATTGTTTATACGGATCACTCAGCGATTCGTTACTTGATGGAGAAGAAGGAGACAAAGCCTAGGATCATTAGATGGATTCTACTACTGCAGGAGTTTGACTTGGAGATTCGGGATAAGAAAGGAACAGAAAATGTGTTGGCCGATCACTTGTCAAGGTTGGAGACTAGGGAGCATTGTGATAATTCTTTCGAGTATATTGAAGAGATGTTCCCTGATTAGAAGATCATGGCTGTGGCTGTTGAAGGGGCCGAGCGAGCATGTGTGGTTGCAGCGCAAGGTATGGATCCATGGTATGCGGATTATGTTAATTACATTGTCATTGGTGAAATTCTAAGGGATCTCAACCGATATCAACTTGCAAAATTTTGTAGGGATGTTGAGACATTTATATGGTATGATCCGTTTGTTTATAAGATTTGTACAGATTCTATTGTCCGAAGATGTGTACCCGAGATGGAAATGGAAAGTGTGCTGGAGTTCTGCCATGCACAACCGAATGGGGGGCATTTCGGAGCGCAAAAGACTGCAGCTAAGGTACTTCAATCCGCTCTTTATTGGCCTACTTTGTTTAGAGATAGTGAGAGCTATGTGGCGTCTTGCGATAGATGCCAGCGCATGGGTAATATAGGAAGGAGAGATGAGATGCCATTGCAGCCTAGCATAGTCGTGGAGATATTTGATGTCTGGGGGATCGATTTTATGGGACCTTTTCCCCCGTCGAATGGGTTTCTCTACATTCTTCTTGCGGTGGATTATGTTTCGAAGTGGGTGGAAGCAATTCCTACTCGTGTTAATGATTCGAAAGTTGTTTTATCTTTCCTAAAGAAACATATTTTTGCCCGTTATGGAGTTCCGAGAGCATTAGTTAGTGATGGAGGTTCCCACTTCGTCAAAAAATTTCTGGAGAAGGTGCTTAAGGATTATGGTGTTAGGCATAGGGTAACTACACCCTATCATCCGCAAGCAAATGGGCAGGCGGAGGTTTCCAACCGTCAAGTAAAGCAGATTCTGGAGAAAGTGGTAGGAACTAATAGAAAATATTGGGCTATGAAGCTTGATGATGTGTTATGGGGGTTCAGGACCGCTTACAAAACGGTATTAGATATGTCACCGTATCAAATTGTTTATGGGAAGCCGTGCCACTTACCCGTAGAAATCCAACACAAAGCGTTTTGGGCTTTGCGTCGCTTGAACTTAACCCTTAGGGATGTAAAGGAGTTGAGGCTAACTCACATGAATCAATTGGATGAGTTTAGGAGTCGTGCTTTCAAGAATTCAGAGATTTATAAGGAAAGAATGAAGAGGTGGCATGATTCTAAAATTAAATACAAGGAGTTCAAGCAAGGAGATGAGGTACTACTTTTTAACTCTCGTTTGAAGCTTTTTGTAGGCAAGTTGAAGTCTAAGTGGACGGGACCGTTCATGATTCATCGAGCCTTAGGAGGGGGGAGTTATGAGCTTATTGACAAAGATGGTGACGTTATCGCGGCGAATGGGCATCGATTGAAGCATTATAGGTCGCCGGATGATGCGTGTGTCATTTTTGATGATACCTTATTCTGATTTGGTGCCGTCGTGACTCTACGACGTTAAACATGAGTGCTTGTTGAGAGCTTACTCTTCCGTTTTATTGCTTTATTTATTTTGTGTGAGTAAGAAATTTTTATATTTAAGATGCTTACTAATCGGCAATTACATCTCTTTTCAAACTTAGTTTCGACTTACGTTTTACTAAGTTTGGGGGGGGTGTGATGTAATTACCTCATTGAAGCATTAAGAGTATAATCTTTTCTTTGTATTGTTTGTTAGGGGAATTGGTTTTTGCGGCCATGTTGAAATTTTAATCGATTTTGATGTGACGATTTTTTACAATTTGCCTTATGTTCAGTGGGTTTTGGTTGTGTTTTCTTATACGGAGATACTCATGAATGATATTATGTGGAACAATTTCTGAAGTTGTGCTCTAGATTGTACTTAATGAGGTTGTGTTGAAGCTTGAAGTATGTAGTGAATGAAGAACACTCAGTTTTGGAAATCAGGAGGTAAGTTCGACCAGAGCCAGAGGTCGAACAAAAGCAGAGGAAGTCGAACCGGCGTTGAAAGTTGTCCAGAGAGGAGGTTCGACCAAAACCATAGTGGTTCGACCTGATCATGAGGTCGAACCTATGGTCAAACCTGTCAGTCGGAAGCACTCTGTTTTCCAGAAGAGGGGTTCGACCAATTCAAGAAAGGTTCGACCTGTTTAGCAAGTCGAACCCCTGGTCGAACCAAGAAGATTGTTTGTCCAGAAGAGAGGTTCGACCTCGCCATCCATGGTTCGACCAATACAGGTGGTCGAACCCGAGGTTGAACCAAGCCAGGTACGCTTTTTAAGTTCGAATTTTCAGAGGGGTTCGATCACTTTTTCGAAACACCAAACCTCGAACCCTCTTCGAACCTCTACACCCTTGCACAAATTCTTCAATTACACTTGATTTCGCACCGATTACACAACATTACACCGTGAATTATCGATTTGGTCGCGGATTTGGGCAGATTTCGTCGCGAGTTAGGGCTGAAATCGCGTTTTTGGGTGTTTTGTGTTTTCGATCGGTTTTTCACCATGGGCAAGTCACAAGGTACGTTTTTTCCAACTCAATTACTCTAGGATTGAAGGTTTAGGTAAGCAATTTGATGTGAAATAGAGAATTGATGTTGGGTATGGTTGAATTTCATGGTGAATGTTGATATTTTGATTGGTTTCATATGAATTCTTATTTCTTGGATTGTGGTTGATTGATTATTGATAGAACTTGGATTTTTATGTGAATTAATCAAGGATATAGAATATACCATAGAATGAGCATGTTGATTTGGTTTGAAATTGATGAAATTGAAGTAGTTCATGGAGGAAAGCATGTTGAATTTTTGATTGAATTGCTTGAATTGCTTAATGCATGTTTGTTGGTTATGTTTTGATGAATAAAGAAGTTATAATTGAAGATGTTTTGAAAATGTTGAATAAGCAAGAGGTGTTGAGATATATGCATTGATGCTTGAAGTCTTGAGTAGAGTATGTGATGTGCTAGTACAATACTTGCTTTCTTGTCTTGTTGGTTGGATTGAAGTATTTGTTTATAGGAAAGGGACAAGTATCAAGCAAAGGAAAAGGAAAAGCAGAGGAGGAGAGATCAAAGAAGAGGCATGACAGGCCTTCAAACTTGGACAAAGTGACAAGAAAACTGAGGCTACAAGACCGTTTACCTGATAACTTCAAGATTAGGATGCAAGGTTGGGATGAGATTAAAGAGAAGTGGGAAGAAGTTTCAGATAAGATAGCTCGCACTCGATACCAAGATGATGAAGCGATGAGGATAATGAGAATAGGGGATGATATATTTTGGATGTTTGATCAAGTAGGGATCCGAAGATTCATGGAGTTGAAGAGGCCGACGTACTTCCATGTTACAGCGGAAGTGGTTTGTTCGTTGAGATGGAGAAGGACCCGCTTGGATACCCCTATCAGTGTACGTTTCAGCTTGGTGGAGTGAGTATGAGATGGACGTCTGAGGATTTCAACGAGCTGTTTGAGACACCTTTGGAGATCCCTCGTTTAGAAAGTGCTGCATTCAGTGTAAAGCGATTTTGGAGGGAGATCACGGGGGAGATTCGTGATTACAAGACTAGACAGGCTCGTGCTTCCGCAATAAAAAACCCTGTCTTGAGGTATATGGACCGCATCCTGAGCAACACGTTGTTCGCCCGCTCGGAGGGCAATGTTGTGTCTAGAGGAGAGTTATATGCCTTGTGGTGTATGTTGCATGGAGTAAAGTTCAACGTTGGAGCCTATTTTATTGCGCAGCTGAATCGATTCAAGACCATTGGTTTTCAAAAGGTGAATATTGGAGGGTTATTGACGATTTTGGCTGAGCATTACAACTTGGACCTCACCGGCGTTACACCAGTAGAAGGAGAACCCTATTTGATTATGAGCACGTGCGCGAAGGGAGGGTTTGCCCATTTTAGAAATGGAGATTGGTTTTTCACGAGAGGTGTCAAGCCTTTCGAATTTATGTTCCCCTTCGACGTGAGCAACTTGACAACTATTCGGGAAGTAAGGAATAGACTAATGAATTCTCTAGGACACACCGCTTTATCCGTGGCAGCGAAGTCGGGTGGTGATTGGAGAGCGGTAGCACAGATGTGTGCTGAGGGAAGGATGGCTGAGTTACAGCAGATTGTTGATCGAGGAGAGTTCCGTCCACCTCAGCCACAACAGTCTGAAGAGGAGGATCAGGTAGAGGAGCAGCCGGAGATGGAGATTCCGGAAGGAGAGCAGCATGATGCGCCTCAGCATGCTCCAGGACCGCAGCAGCGGCGAGCAGTTCCAGGTACTCGGGAGCAGCTTCGCTTGATTCATGAGTAGCTGATCGCGGTGGTAGCTGCACAGCAAGAGACGAACAGGCAACTCGCGCTCGCTAACGCCAACTACGCCACGCTGAACGAAAGGTACTCTGCCTTGGATGAGCGTGTTGGTAGAGTGAGTAGTCGAGTAGATATGATGGACAAACACATTACCAGTCTGTGTCGAGCTGTGGAAAATAGAATGGATGAGGATGACGATGATGATGAGGATGATGATGCTCCTAGGGAGTAGTTTCAGGTTTTCTTTTGGTTTCTCCGATTCATCTTATCTCCCATTTTCCTTTTTATTTTTACAGATTGGGGTGTGATTCATGTGTGAGTGGAATGTACTTGATATAGTTGATCTTGTATCGTTGCTCTGTATATGGGTTATTGATTATGTGCATTCATATGTTTACGTGTTTATTTTCATTTGGAAAGAGCATGAATAATTTGTTAAGTATATGGAATTCATGAGGAATTGATTTTGATTATGTGCTATGAGGAGTATTAGGAATTGATTATCTATATGAGGATTTGAGCCTTTATCATGATTAATCATGATAGTTTATTCTTGAGAGAATCATTCATATGAACGTATTCTAGAACTTGGCTTGGAGTCTTGTGTGAAACTTACAATTGATGAAATATTAGGATATGATCTTAGGCCATTTTTGATTAATTGAGTCACTTAGCCAAATTTCACCTTTCCTAATGATCTTATAAATCTTTGGTAGCCCTGTTTGAGCCTTTTAAAAGCTTTTTCTGTGGCAAGCCAAATATACGAGCTTTAATTACCTTATTTGAGCTTTGAAAATACCCTATCCATTGGTAGAGAGAATAAGGTGAATGAGTGTGGAAGAAACAAAGGGAAGATGGAATGAGGTTCAGTAAAAAGTGCATGGTTAAATCTTGTTAGGGATAGTGCCTGAAATTGGTACCCCGAATTGCTTATACATGGGGCTTGAAGTTTCTAAGGAACAGCCGAACGATGTTCGAGAAGGGTAGTGCCTATAACTGGTACCCGAGCAATTAAAAGAAGAATGATGTTGATGCAATGAAGAGAAGGAAAATTGATAATTGCAAGTGCAAGAGAAGAATTGGAGGAGAATTTGAAGGCGAATGAGGAATCAAGAACCTCCAAGGTAACTCTCTACTAGTGTATTAAGTTACTATGACCAAATTTTCCTACCCTTTCCAAAGAGCCAACATTACAACCTAGAAACAAGTCCTTTGTGATCCTAGTGTTAATCTAATGTAAGTTGATTTCTGAGACCATTGCCAAGCTTATGGTTACGCGTGAATATGAATTGATATGAGTGTTTATACTAGCCTATAGTGCCTCACGCACGAGTGAATGAGAGTAAAGATTTATCTTGTCAGTGAGATTACTTAGTGCTCCGAATGGTGTGTGATTAGATTGATTTTACATGAGTGACATATTTGATGCAAGTAATTCTTGTTTGATTCAATGAAGTGGCATGTGTAATATGTGTTGTACTTGATCTTGTTGAATTATACACGACTCCTGTGGTTTAAATTGGTTGCCTCGGGACGAGCAACATGTAAGTTTGGGGGTTTGATGAGTGTGTAAATTCACAAGTTTGGCGCTATGTTTTGTGCTAGTTTTGGAGAGTTTTGATGTGGAAATAGGTGGAAAACCTATACATATTGTGAAATAGCATGAATCAGGTGTTAGTGGAGCTATTTGAGTGTTTTCTTAGCAAAAACGGAGTGAAAGAGCCAAGAATCGAAGAGACGGAGTCGAAGCCACGCGAACCGCCCAAGAAGTAGGTGGGTTCGACCTGGCTGGAGGAGGGTTCGACCTCTCCAGCAGGTCGAACCAATGTTGCTGGACAATACAGAGATGGGTTCGACCACGACTCAGTTGGTTCGACCTGGCCATCAGGTCGAACCATGGTCGAACCAGTTTGCAAGAAGGAGAATTCGACAACGGCGTTGGGGTTCGACTTGCCCGTTGGTCGAATCGAGAGCAAGAGTTGTCCAGTGCTGAGGTTCGACCTGGGGTTCGACCAAGACCTAAGTGGTTCGACCTGTCCAGAAGGTCGAACCTGTGCAGAATTCTTCCAGTAGCGGGGTTCGACCTGGGGTTCGACCTGTGGCTCGGGGTCCGACCTGCTTGACGTGGTCGAACCTGTGTGCGAGAACTTACCTTATCCGGAGTTTCGAGGCCGAAACGCGTGAGATCACTTAGAAAGCCCATTCCAAGCCCTAGAGACTTGATTACAAGTATAAAAGGAGGCTCATACAGAGAATAGAGAGCTTTTGATCGTCAATCGTAGGAGAGACAAGAGTAGAGGTGGTGATCCATTCGGAGAGCTGTGACAGAGGTTCGCTGAAGGTTCAAGTAAGAATGATTCATCTAACCATGATTGTTCTTAGATCAATCATGGGCTAGAACCACCTTGGTAGTTCTAGGGTTATGAAAGTTTCATGATGTAATTCGTGTTTCGTGTGTAAAACTCCGTACAACACTACCTGTGGTTTGTTTTATATAAGATTGCATATTTAATCCATACTCATAGTCGTTTTGTGCATCAATGATCGTTGTGTAGAGTCTGAATACATGACATGGTTATTGATTGAGTGCGTTCACTACTGAGCAGCGTTTATCGTTATAATTCTAAGCGAAGGGATTTCGAAGTATTATTAGAACTGTCTTATATGAATATTCATGAATTGAATTGAATTCGGGTTGATGAATATGATGAAGAGTATAACTTTATAGTACCTAAAAAGGGAGATCAAATCGGGTTAGATTCTAGACGTAGAAGATAATTGATTATGATAGTACCTAGAAAGGGGGGTGAAGCATATCTCTTGCTCCGATGTTATTCACACGTGTCAAACACATATTTACTTGTGTCTATAGAGTAAACTTGCATGGTCTAGTGATGCGTCCACAAACCACAAGGCAGAGTCGGACACCATCATACGAAAATACGAATTGCTAGTGAAACTGGATGACCCAATGAACTACCTATCATTCTTATTGATCACAACTCACTTCTCTCTACTTTTGCTATTTCTTTTGTTAATTCGATTAGAAGTTACTATCCATTAAACCTTTACAATTACCAACATAGTCTAAAATATACTAGAAGATCACAAAATTGATATTTATCCGTCCCGTGGGTTCGATATTGTAACTTGGTCATCTTCGCGACTACAATTGATATCCTTATACTTGAGGATTAATTTGTGTGTTGAGAAAACCCCTATCAGCTTGGCAGAACTCCAACACACTTTCCATTTCCATCTCGGGTACACATCTCCGGACAATAGAATCTGTACAAATCTTATAAATAAACGGATCATACCATATAAATGTCTCAACATCCCTACGAAATTTCGCAAGTTGATATCGGTTGAGATCTCTTGGAATTTCACCAATGACAATGTAATTAACATAATCCGCGTACCATGGATCCACACCTTGCGTTGCAACCACGCATGCTCGCTCGGCACCTTCAACAGCCACAGCCATGATCTTCTCATCAGGGAACATCTCTTCAATATACTCGAAAGAATTATCACAATGCTCCCTAGTCTCCAACCTTGACAAGTGATCGGCCAACACATTTTCTGTTCCTTTCTTATCCCGAATCTCCAAGTCAAACTCCTGCAGTAGTAGAATCCATCTTATGATCCTAGGCTTCGTCTCCTTCTTCTCCATCAAATAACGAATCGCTGAGTGATCCGTATACACAATCGTCTTCATGCCAATCAAATACTGACGAAACTTATCGAATGCATACACAACAGCCAAAACTCCTTTTCAGTTACCGTGTAATTCTTCTGTGCCACATCGAAAGTCTTACTCGCGTAGTAAATGGCGCAGAACTTCTTCTCCCTTAGCTGCCCAAGCACCACACCCAATGCTACATCACTTGCATCACACATAAGTACAAATGGTTGCATCCAGTCCGGTGTGATCAAGATAGGGGCAGTAATAAGCGCCTCCTTCAAAACTTGAAAAGCTGTTAAACACTCATCATTAAACACAAAAGGAATATCCTTTTCAAGTAAATGAGATAAGGGCTTAGAGTATTTTGAGAAGTCCTTAATGAATCTCCTATAAAAACCGGCGTGTCCAAGGAAGGACCGCACTCCTCTTTCATTGGTCGGTGGTGGAAGCTTCTCAATTGCCACCACTTTAGCACGGTCTACCTGTAATCCCTTGGCGGAAACATGATACCCAAGAACAATCCCATCTTTCACCATGAAATGGCACTTCTCCCAATTCAAGACAAGATTAGTTTCTTGATACCTTTTCAAAACAACAGCAAGGTTAGACAAACACATATCAAAAGAAGAACCAAAGACTGAAAAATCGTCCATGAATACTTCCATGATCTTCTCTATCAAACCATCAAAAATCGCCATCATGCGTCTCTGAAAAGTAGCAGGCGCATTACACAATCCAAATGGCATTTTCCTAAAAGCAAAGGTCCCGTAGGGGCAAGTAAAAGTGGTATTTTCTTGATCCTCGGGAGCAATCATGATTTGATTATACCCCGAGTATCCATCCAAGAAACAATAAAACTCATACCCTGCAAGACGATCCAACATTTGATCCATAAATGGAAGAGGGAAATGGTCCTTACACGTGTTCTCATTCAATTTCCTGTAATCCACACATGTACGCTATCCCGTAGGAATTCTCGTGGCTATAGCTTCTCCATCCTCAGCTTTCACTACAGTCATACCCCCCTTCTTAGCAACTACATGCAATGGACTCACATGGGGACTATCACTAATAGGATATATAATTCCAGCATCCAACCACGTAAGAATTTGCTTCCTTATCACCTCTTGAATTGCGGGATTCACCCTACGCTGATTCTGAACACTAGCTTTGGCTTCATCCAACAACCTAATCCGATGCATACAATACGAAGGACTAATACCTTTCAAATCATCAAGTGACCACCCTATTGCAGACTGGTACTTCCTCAAAACATCTAATAACGCCTCAAGTTGATCATCATTAAGGGAAGAAGATACAATTACCGGATATTGTGCATTATCACCAAGAAAAGCATACTTCAAGTGATCCGACAATGGTTTCAACTCCTCTTTTCTTTTCTCCACTGGAGTGTTTTCATTATCCAAAGGCAAGTACTTCCTGGTCCATTTGACTTCTTCCACTTTATTTCTTTCCAATGCAAACCTATCATCACCCAAAGCAAGTAAGTTTTCAAGAAATTCAATACATACCTCGTTAGAAAGTCCGTCAAGCTCCGTAGTGGGATAAGTAAGAGATTCCATCAAACATGTCTCAAGAGGATCCTTTGACAAGATCAAAGACATATCCTCCTTCACAATCTCCTCCACCACGTCAATACTATAACATTGGGACTCCATTGGCATTTTTATTGCTTTGTCCAAGTTGAAAAGTACTTCTTCTTTATCCATTCTCAACTTCAGTTCTCCTTTCCGAACATCTATCATAGCTCCAGCTGTAGCAAGGAATGGCCTCCCCAAGATTAGAGGAACATTATCCTTGTCATCATCCATTTCTAACACAAGGAAATCCACAGGAAAAACTAGCTTCTCCACCTTTACTAGAACATCTTCAACTATTCCTTTCGGAAACGTCATTGATCTATCTACCAATTGGAGAGCAACAGTTGTCGGGGTCATCTCCCCCAAACCAAGCTTCTGAAAGATGGACAACGGTATCAAATTGATGCTTGCCCCAAGATCGCATAAAGCTCGCCGTGCTGGCCCCTTCCCGATCTCACAAAGAATAGTAAAGCTCCCCGGATCTTTCATCTTTGGTGGCAACTTCTTTTGAATAATTGAGCTACAATTCTCCAATAAGTTTACCGTTTCAACTCCGGTTAAGCTTCGCTTCTTCATCAATATGTCTTTAAGGAATCGAGAATAATATGGCATCTCCATGATTGCCTCTGAAAAATGGATGTTCAAGCTTATCTTGTTCATTATCTCTGAAAACTTCTTGAACTTTTCTTCCAACCCCTTCTTCACTAGCTTGTAGGGAAATGGTGGAGGTATCTTTGTTTTGGGAATCCCCCATTCATCACGATCAACCTTCTCCGCTTTCTCCTTTTCGGCCCTTAATGGCTTAGCTCTTTCCCATTTTTTCTCAGCTATTATGTCTGTACTTTGCTCATTCCGTACCACTGGAGTTGCATCAACATCAAAAGGAACAACATGTGCATCAAACAAAACATCTCGGCGAGGTTCGACTGGGGTTCGACCAGGCTGAGAGGTCGAACCAGGACTGTATTGGTCGAACCTCTTCACTGGAAGACTGATCTCATTCTGCTCCGGAGGTTCGACTTGGGTTCGACCAACATTGGAGGTCGAACCACTGCCCCTTTGGTCGAACCGCTTCACTGTATAATCTCCATCCTTCGGTTCGACATGGGTTCGATCTAAAGAGTTGGTCGAACCCTCGTGATCGTGGTCGAACCGTTCCTGCGTCAAAACAGAGTGCTCTGGCCGATGAGGTTCGACATAGGTTCGACCTGAAAAGTTGGTCGAACCCTCTGCGTGTTGGTCGAACCGAGGCTTAGAAAATTCCAACTTCGATTTCGGCCTCATCGGTCCCTCGTACTGCATTCCTGACCTCAGTGTGATGGCATTACATGACTTCGGATTCTCTATACTCTGATACGGAAACTTACCTTTTCCTACAGTTTGAGTCAATGTGTTCACATTCTCTGCAATTGTACCCATCAACAATGTGAGATCTTTCACTTGAGTGGACAAATCTCTGTGGTGATCATCAATCTTTTTCTCAAGCTTTGCCTCAAGGCAATTCACTCTTTCATCATTCTTTACCATGTACCGGTTCACAGTATCCTCGAACCCAGGCTTTCCTTCTTCCACCTTTTCTCCCGGATCAACACCCATCAGAAGTTGCACTGCATTGTTCGTATTGCTCCATGAAAATTCAGGCCTCCTTGGTTGCTGTTGATAACTACCAGATGGACCACGATTATTAAAGTTCCCTCGATAGTTCCCTTGGTAGTTCCGGTTTCCTTGATTTGGGTACCTCGTTCCTTGGATACTTTGACCCATGGCATAATTTGCTTCCTCCAATTCGTCTTGGATGGTTCCATTATTCATCATCTCTTGCTGCATGATTGGCACTCGTTGGGATATCTCGCTGATCTACTTCTGTTGAGACTCAAGTAGCTTGTTGATATTGGACAAGCTCGAAACAATCTCATCCTCTCTCTTAGTCTTCACCATTGCTTGTTCAACCTGAGCTACCTTTCCAAGAACATACGTACCTCTAACTCTATCAGTGGGCCAATCCCTCGAATTCATTGATATGTCTTCAAACAATCTCTCGGCCTCAACGGATGACTTTGTAAGCAATGCTCCATTAGAAGAAGCATCAAATAGCACTCTTGATTCACAGTCCAATCCGTTATAAAATATACTGATATATTGGGCTTTAGATAACCCATGTTGAGGACACTTCCTGAACATGTCCTTGAATCTATCCCACGCTTCATGAAATTTCTCACCTCCACTGATAGCAAATTGGTTAATATCTTGCTTCATCTTAAACACCTTCGAAGGTGGCATATACCTCTCCAAGAATCTTAACTTCAATTGCTCCCAGGTGGTGCACTCAGCTGCATTAATAGTATCGTACCAATCCCTCGCCTTTTCAGTAAGCGAGAATTTGAACAAAAGGATCTTCCTAGCATCTTCATGTTCTCCTACGTCTTTTTGAGTACTTGCATAGCCCAAGAACTTGTTCAGATGCTGCTGAGGATCCTCGAAAGACCCTCCTGAAAAGGAGTTCCTTTCTATCATGCTAATAAGAGCGGGATGAAGATCGAACGCGGTGTTAGTTCCCCTTGCTCCTAAAAGCTCATAATTTCCAGCCCCATTATTTCTGAAAACCTCACGGATGGCTAGATTATCCGGATTCGCTGCCATGTTGACTGTTACTACTTCCAAATTAACTTCAGTTGTAGCCTCAATCGCTTGCGAAATCTGCTCGTCAACCTCAACTCCAAAATTCAGAGCTTCAGTTGAGTCTATTGCCTTTGCCTTGCTCTTCTTCTTCTTCTTCTTTCTTGATGATGCTCCAATCTCAGGATTATACGGTTCAAGATTACCTTTCTTTGATCTTGTGAGCATACACCTAAAACGAATAAGAAAGAAAACAACAAAATAAGGTAAATAGTCCTAATAAACTAGAAATAATACAAAAAAGATAGTTTACGCCGTCCCCGGCAACGGCGCCAAGAACTTGATAGGGGTTTTCTCAACACACAAATTAATCCTCAAGTATAAGGATATCAATTATAGTCGCAAAGATGACCAAGTTACAATATCGAACCCACGAGACGGATAAATATCAATTTTGTGATCTTCTAGTATATTTTAGACTATGTTGGTAATTGTAAAGGTTTAATGGATAGTAACTTCTAATCGAATTAACAAAAGAAATAGCAAAAGTAGAGAGAAGTGAGTTGTGATCAATAAGAATGATAGGTAGTTCGTTGGGTCATCCAGTTTCACTAGCAATTCGTATTCTCGTGTGATGATGTCTGACTCTGCCCTGTGGTTTGTGGACGCATCACTAGACCATGCAAGTTTACTCTATAGACACAAGTAAATATGCGCTTGACACGTGTGAATAACATCGGAGCAAGAGATATGCTTCACCCCCCTTTCTAGGTACTATCATAATCAATTATCTTCTACGTCTAGAATCTAACCCGATTTGATCTCCCGTTTTAGGTACTATAAAGTTATACTCTTCATCCTATTCATCAACCCGAATTCAATTCAATTCATGAATATTCATATAAGACAGTTCTAATAATACTTCGGAATCCCTTCACTTAGAATTATAACGGTAAACCCTGCTCAGTAGTGAACGCACTCAATCAATAACCATGTCATGTATTCAGACTCTACACAACGATCATTGATGCACAAAACGACTATGAGTATGAATTAAATATGCAATCTTATATAAAACAAACCACAGGTAGTGTTGTACGGAGTTTTACACACGAAACACGAATTACATCATGAAACTTTCATAACCCTAGAACTACCAAGGTGGTTCTAGCCCATGATTGATCTAGGAACAATCATGGTTAGATTAATCATTCTTACTTGAACCTTCAGCGAACCTCTGTCACAGCCTTCCGAATGGATCACCACCTCTACTCTTGTCTCTCCTACGATTGACGATCAAAAGCTCTCTTAATTCTCTGTATGAGCCTCCTTTTATACTTGTAATCACGTCTCTAGGGCTTGGAATGGGCTTCCTAAGTGATCTCACGCGTTTCGGCCTCGAAAATCCGGATAAGGTAAGTTCTCGCACACAGGTTCGACCACGTCAAGCAGGTCGAACCCCGAGCCACAGGTCGAACCCCAGGTCGAACCCCGCTACTGGATGAATTCTGCACAGGTTCGACCTTCTGGACAGGTCGTACCACTTAGGCCTTGGTCGAACCCCAGGTCGAACCTCAGCACTGGACAACTCTTGCTCCCGATTCGACCAATTGGCAAGTCGAACCCCAACGTCGTGGTCGAATCATCCTTCTTGCAAATTGGTTCGACCATGGTTCGACCTGATGGCCAGGTCGAACCAACTGAGTCGTGGTCGAACCCATCTCTGTATGTCCAGCAACGTTGGTTCGACCTGCTGGAGAGGTCGAACCCTCCTCCAGCCAGGTCGAACCCACCTACTTCTTGGGCGGTTCGCGTGGCTTCGACTCCGTCTCTTCGATTCTTGGCTCTTTCACTCCGTTTTTGCTAACAAAACACTCAAATAGCTCCACTAATACCTGATTCATGCTATTTCACAATATATATAGGTTTTCCACCTATTTCCACATCAAAACTCTCCAAAACTAGCACAAAACATAGCGCCAAACTTGTGAATTTACACACTCATCAAACCCCCAAACTTACATGTTGCTCATCCCGAGGCAACCAATTTAAACCACAGGAGTCGTGTATAATTCAACAAGATCAAGTACAACACATATTACACATGCCACTTCATTGAATCAAACAAGAATTACTTGCATCAAATATGTCACTCATGTAAAATCAATCCAATCACACACCATTCGGAGCACTAAGTAATCTCACTGACAAGATAAGTCTTTACTCTCTTTTGCTCATGCGTGAGGCACTATAGGCTAGTATAAACACTCATATCAATTCATATTCACGCGTAACCATAAGCTTGGCAAAGGTCTCAGAAATCAACTTACATTAGATTAACACTAGGATCACAAAGGACTTGTTTCTAGGTTGTAATGTTGGCTCTTTGGAAAGGGTAGGAAAATTTGGTCATAGTAACTTAATACACTAGTAGAGAGTTACCTTGGAGGTTCTTGATTTCTCATTCGCCTTCATATTCTCCTCCAATTCTTCTCTTGCACTTGCAATTATCAATTTTCCTTCTCTTCATTGCATCAACATCATTCTTCTTTTAATTGCTCGGGTACCAGTATAGGCAGTACCCTTCTCGAACATCGTTCGCCTATTTCTTAGAAACTTCAAGCCCCATGTATAAGCAATTCGGGGTACCAATTTCAGGCACTATCCCTAACAAGATTTAACCATGCACTTTTTACCGAACCTCATTCCATCTTCCCTTTGTTTCTTCCACACTTATTCACCTTATTCTCTCTACCAATGGATAGGGTATTTTCAAAGCTCAAATAAGGTAATTAAAGCTCTCATAATTAGCTTGCCAAATAAAAAGCTTTTAAAAGGCTCAAACAGGGCTACCAAAGATTTATAAGATCATTAGGAAAGGTGAAATTTGGCTAAGTGACTCAATTAATCAAAAATGGCCTAAGATCATATCCTAATATTTCATCAATTATAAGTTTCACACAAGACTCCAAGCCAAGTTCTAGAATACGTTCATACGAATGATTCTCTCAAGAATAAACTATCATGATTAATCATGATAAAGACTCAAATCCTCACATAGGTAATCAATTCCTAATACTCCTCATAGCACATAATCAAAATCAATTCCTCATGAATTCCATATACTTAACAAATTATTCATGCTCTTTCCAAATGAAAATAAACACGTAAACATATGAATGCACATAATTAACAACCCATATACAGAGTAACGATACAAGGTCAACTATATCAAGTACATGCCACTCACACATGAATCACACCCCAATCTGTAAAAATAAAAAGAAGAATGGGAGATAAGATGAATCGGAGAAGCCAAAAGAAAACCTGAAAATACTCCCTAGGAGCATCATCATCCTCATCATCATCGTCATCCTCATCCATTCTATTTTCCACAGCTCGGCACAGACTGGTAATGTGTTTGTTCATCATATCCACTCGACTACTCACTCTACCAACACGCTCATCCAAGGCAGAGTACCTTTCGTTCAGCGTGACGTAGTTGGCGTTAGCGAGCGCGAGTTGCCTGTTCGTCTCTTGCTGTGCAGCTACCACCGCGATCAGCTGCTCATGAATCAAGTGAAGCTGCTCCCGAGAACCTGGCACTGCTCACCGCTGCTGCGGTCCTGGAGCATGCTGAGGCGCATCATGCTGCTCTCCTTCCGGAATCTCCCTCTCCGGCTGCTCCTCTACCTGATCCTCCTCTTCAGACTGCTGTGGCTGAGGTGGACGGAACTCTCCTCGATCAACAATCTGCTGTAACTCAGCCATCCTTCCCTCAGCACACATCTGTGCTACCGCTCTCCAATCACCACCCGACTTCGCTGCCACGGATAAAGCGGTGTGTCCTAGAGAATTCATTAGCCTATTCCTTGCTTCCCGAATAGTTGACAAGTTGCTCACATCGAAGGGGAACATAAATTCGAAAGGCTTGACACCTCTCGTGAAAAACCAATCTCCATTTCTAAAATGGGCAAACCCTCCCTTCGCGCACGTGCTCATAATCAAATCGGGTTCTCCTTCTACTGGTGTAATGCCGGTGAGGTCCAAGTTGTAATGCTCAGCCAAAATCGTCAATAACCCTCCAATATTCACCTTTTGAAAACCAATGGTCTTGAATCGATTCAGCTGCGCAATAAAATAAGCTCCAACGTTGAACTTCACTCCATTCAACATACACCACAAGGCATATAACTCTCCTCTAGACACAACACTGCCCTCCGAGCGGGCGAACAACGTGTTGCTCAGGATGCGGTCCATGTACCTCAAGACAGGGTTCTTTATTGCGGAAGCACGAGCCTGTCTAGTCTTGTAATCACGAATCTCCCCCGTGATCTCCCTCCAAAATCGCTTTACACTGAATGCAGCACTTTCTAAATGAGGGATCTCCAAAGGTGTATCAAACAGCTCGTTGAAATCCTCAGACGTCCATCTCCTACTCACTCCACCAAGCTGAAACGTACACCGATAGGGGTATCCAAGTGGGTCCTTCTCCATCTCAAACGAACACACCACTTCCGCTGTAACATGGAAGTACGTCGGCCTCTTCAACTCCATGAATTTTCGGATCCCTACTTGATCAAACATCCAAAATATATCATCCCCTATTCTCATTATCCTCATCGCTTCATCATCTTGGTATCGAGTGCGAGCTATCTTATCTGAAACTTCTTCCCACTTCTCTTTAATCTCATCCCAACCTTGCATCCTAATCTTGAAGTTATCAGGTAAACGGTCTTGTAGCCTCAGTTTTCTTGTCACTTTGTCCAAGTTTGAAGGCCTGTCATGCCTTTTCTTTGATCTCTCCTCCTCTGCTTTTCCTTTTCCTTTACTTGATACTTGTCCCTTTCCTGAAATCAAATACTTCAATCCAACCAACAAGACAAGAAAGCAAGTATTGTACTAGCACATCACATACTCTACTCAAGACTTCAAGCATCAATGCATATTCATACAAACTATCATCTCAACACCACTTGCTTATTCAACATTTTCAAAACATCTTCAATTATACCTTCTTTAATCATCAAAACATAACCAACAAGCATGCATTAAGCAATTCAAACAATTCAATCAAAAATTCAACATGCTTTCCTCCATGAACTACTTCAATTTCATCAATTTCAAATCAAATCAACATGCTCATTCTATGGTATATTCTATATCCTTGATTAATCCACATAAAAACCCAAGTTCTATCAATAATCAATCAACCACAAACCAAGAAACAAGAATTCATATGAAACCAATCAAAATATCAACATTCACCATGAAATTCAACCATACTCAACATCAATTCTCTATTTCACATCAAATTGCTTACCTAAACCTTCAATCCTAGAGTAATTGAGTTGGAAAAAACGTACCTTGTGACTTGCCCATGGTGAAAAACCGATCGAAAACACAAAACACCCAAAAACACGATTTCAGCCCTAACTCGCGACGAAATCCGCCCAAATCCGCGACCAAATCGATAATTCAAGGTGTAATGTTGTGTAATTGGTGTGAAATCAAGTGTAATTGAAGAATTTGTGCAAGGGTGTAGAGGTTCGAAGAGGGCTCGAGGTTTGATATTTCGAAAAAGTGATCGAACCCCTCTGAAAATTCGAACTTAAATCGCGTACCTGGCTTGGTTCGACCTCGGGTTCGACCACCTGGACTGGTCGAACCATGGATGGCGAGGTCGAACCTCTCTTCTGGACAAACGATCTTCTTGGTTCGACCAGGGGTTCGACTTGCTAAACAGGTCGAACCTTTCTTCAATTGGTTGAACCCCTCTTCTGGAAAATAGAGTGCTTCCGACTGACAGGTTCGACCATAGGTTCGACCTCATGATCAGGTCGAACCACTATGGCTTTGGTCGAACCTCCTCTCTGGACAACTTTCAACGTCGGTTCGACTTCCTCTGCCTTTGTTCGACCTCCGGCTCTGGTCGAACCACTCCTAGACTTGGTCGAACCTATCTCCTGATTTCCAAAACTGAGTGTTCTTCATTCACTACATACTTCAAGCTTCAACACAACCTCATTAGGTACAATCTAGAGTACAACTTCAGAAATGATTCATGAGTATCTCCGTAAAAGAAAACACAACCAAAAAAAACACTGAACATTAGGCAAATTGTAAAAAATTATCACATCAAAATCGATTAAAATTACAACATGGCCGCAAAAACCAATTCCCCTAACAAACAATACAAAGAAAAGATTATACTCTTAATGCTTCAATGAGGTAATAACATCACACCCCCCAAACTTAGTAAAAACGTAAGTCGAAACTAAGTTTGAAAAGAGATGTAATTGCCGATTAGTAAGCATCTTAAATATAAAAATTTCTTACTCACACAAATTAATAGGGGTTAACTCCCCCAAACCAAGCCTTTTAAATATGGACAAAGGCTCAAGTTAACGCTTGCCCCCAAATCACACAAGGCTTTATGTGCCGACCCTTTTCCAATGTCACAAAGAATGGTGAAGCTTCCCGGAACCTTTAACTTTGCAGGTAGCTTCCTTTGAAGGATCGAGCTGCAATTCTCTGATAGGTTCACCGTCTCCACTCCGTTCAAACTTCTCTTCTTTGATATAATATTCTTGAGGAATCGGGCATAGTATGGCATCTCCATGATTGCTTCAGAGAAAGGAATGTTCAAGCTTACTTTGCTCATGACATCGTGAAACCTCTTGAACTTTTCTTCAAATCCCTTTTCGGCCAATCTCGAAGGAAACGGAGGAGGTATCTTGGTCTTTGGTCTTCCCCATTCATCACGTTCAACCTCCTTCGCTTTATCCTTCTTGGCTCTCAATCTCTTTGCTTCTTCCCACTTCTTCTCCATTGTAAACTCAGTATTCTGCTCATGTAATGGTACTGGAGTAACATCAACATCATGCGGAGCATTCGGCACAGAAACGGGCAACTTCTGGATGGGTTCGACCAGGGTTCGACCTATGGAACAGGTCGAACCAGGCACGTACTGGTCGAACCTACCTTCTGGACAATGGCTCTTTTTTTGAATTTGAGGTTCGACCTGGGTTCGACCTGTTTGAGAGGTCGAACCAGGTTTGTATTGGTCGAACCTCTCTCCTGGAAGACTGATCTCATTCTGCTCTTGAGGTTCGACTAGGGTTCGACCAACATTGGAGGTCGAACAATTGCCCCCGAGGTCGAACCGCTTCACTGTATAGTTTCTATCCTCCTGTTCGACCTGGGTTCGACCTGCTGGGTTGGTCGAACCATAACGGTCGTGGTCGAACCGTTGCTGCGACAAAATAGAGCACTCCGGATGAAGAGGTTCGACTTGGGTTCGACCTGCAGAATAGGTCGAACCACCCTTGCTTTGGTCGAACCGATGTTCTGGAAAAACAGAGTGCTCCGCATGGTATGGTTCGACCATGGTTCGACCTGAATGCCAGGTCGAACCTTCTGGATGTTGGTCGAACCGAGGATTAGCTATGTCCAAATTTGATTTCGGCCTCGTCGTTCCCTCGCACTGCGTTCCAGATCTTAACACGTTCGTGGTCATCTGCCCCATTATCAAGGTAAGCTCCTTCAACTGCTTAGACAAATCTGCACGATCAACATTCATGGTATCCTCAAGATGATCAATCCTTGCATCATTCTCAGCCCTGTATCGATGGAAGGTATCTTCAACACTCTTCACTTCTTGCTGCTTCATACTAGGCCCCCTTTGTGTCAACTCTGTGATTTGCCTTTGCTGGGACTCTAGTAGCTTGTTGATGTTAGCTAGCCTAGAGACGATCTCATCATCCCTATTCGGCTTCACTTGATATTTAACCTGCGCCACCTTGCCAAGTACATATGATCCTCTATCTCTCTCCGTAGGCCAGTCACGTGAATTCATAGAGATGTCTTCAAATAACTTTTCCGCTTCAAGTGCTGTCTTAGATATCAGCGCTCCTCCTGATGATGCATCAATAAAAACACGCGACTCACAATACAATCCATAGTAGAAGATGTTTATGTATTCAGCCTTAGACATTCCATGCTGTGGACACCTCCTGAGCATGTCTTTAAACCTATCCCATGCCTCATCAAATTTCTCACCCTGATTCATAACAAATCGAGTGATCTCTTGCTTCATTCTTAAGATCCTTGAGGGTGGCATGTATCTCTCCAAGAACTTCTGCTGCAGTTGGTCCCATGTAGTGCATTCTGTGGCATCAAGAGTCTCATACCAAGATTCTGCCTTATCAATCAATGAGAACTTGAATAGGGCGATCTGTCTAGCATTATCATTAGCTCCAGCTCCCTTTTGAGTGTTTGCATAACCAAGAAATCTTCGGAGATGCTGATATGGATCTTCAAAACAATCTCCAGAAAAGGGATTCTTTTCCACCATGTTAATAAGAGCGGGATGTATCTCAAAATCATCATCTTCCCCCCTTGCTCCTATCAACCCCATGTTACCAATTTCATAGTTCGTGAAAATTTCAAGTATGGCAACATTATCCGGATTCTGCCTTGCTCCGGCCATGTTTAGCTCAATGTGTTATTCGTTCCTTTCCTTCCCCTCCTTTTTCAAGCACACAAGTAACTCGGAAAAATTCAAGGTTAGATAGAAATAAATATTCACAAATAAAAGAAAAAAAAATCTTAAACAACTAGAAATAATAAAATTAATAATTACAGCCGTCCCCGGCAACGGCGCCAAGAACTTGATGCGCGTTTTCTTTGCACGCAAAATTAATCCCCAAGTATTAAGGATATCAATTGCAGCTTAAGCAAGCGACCAAGTGAATATCGAACCCAAGGGACGGCGTATTATCAATTTAATTATTATCTAAATTAATTAAGACGATTATGGCAATAACGTTGAGGTTTAGAATTATTAAACTAATAAACAAGTAATTAAAATAACAAATAAAATAAATATCACTTGAAGAATACGAAAGTGGATCAAGTAGGAGAATAGGTAGCTCTAGGATAATCCAGTTTTACTCATTAACTTCCCTTCCATGTGTCGATGTCCGACTCTGCATGTGGAATATGGACGCATCACTAAACCATGCATATCTACTCTATAGACACAAGTAAACATGCGTGTAACACGTGGAATAACCTCGGAGCAAGAGATATAATTTCACCCCCCTTTCTAGGTACTATCAGTATTAATTATTTCCCCCTAGGATTGGTACTCTAACCCGATATGATCTCCCTTTATAGGTACTATGAAGTTATCCTCTTTATCCTACTTAATAATCCTAATTCAATTCAATTAATAAGTATTCATGTATGATAGTTCTAATGAAGCTTCGGAGTCCCCTCACTTAGAATCATAACATGGAATCCTGTTCAGCGGTGAACGCACTCAATCTACAACCAAGATATGTATTCAGACTCTATATACCAATTGAAGATGCACAAAATGACCGTGAATATGGATTAAGAAAGTACAATCATATATAAAATAAACCACAAGTAGTGTTGTACGGAGTGTATACATGGAAGTTCAATTAACTATATAAAACCTTCAAACTCCTAAATCTATCAAAAAGGCTCTAGCCCATGATGTTTCGAAGAACAATCATGGGTGTTGGATAGATCTTACCCGGATGTCCTAAAAATACAAGATAAATTAGAAAACGAATAAACCCTTGATATGGTGTCTTCATGCCCTTCTCCATCTTGAATCCTCCTCTTGGTTCTCCTCTTGATTCCACAAACGAATCTTCAAAGTGATGGATGGATGGAGGAAAGGAAGTGGATGATGGATGGGGGGTGATCCCCCCTTGTGGGGTGTTGTATGGTTGTGGCCTCTCCTCGGTGATTGGTGACGTTTTTCTTGACTGCATGAGCCTCCTTTTATACTTATAATCACGTCTCTAGGGCTTGGAATGGGCTTTTCAAGTGATCCCACGCGTTTTGGCCTCAAAAATACGGATTTGGTAAGTTCCCGAAGTGCAGGTTCGACCTCGTCAAACAGGTCGAACCACTGGCCCCAGGTCGAACCTACAGGTCGAACCCTGCTACTGGATTTGCGCAGTCTCTCCGTTTCGCGTATAACTTTCACATCCGACCTCTGAATTGAGTGATTTTTGTGCTCACGCGATCCTCTCTTCCTTGGCTTTCTATTCATATAAAGAAATCACAAAAACTCCAAGAATTGAATATGTAACAGGCCATGGAAAGTAGCACTGCAATTCTGTTCGGCACAGCTCGCGTGGCGTCACCACTTTGCTCATAACTTCCTCGTTCGGACTCCGAATGGGATGTTCTTTACGCCAAAACGACCCTCTCTTCAGTGGCTTTCCAACATGTATCACACTTCCCATTCAGAGCTCCACATCAATACATAATAATTACACAAGTTCGATGTGCGTTTATCAGCATTCTTGCACAAATTGCACCTTTTCTCAAACTTGGCTCTTTTGATCCTTTTTCCACCTAAAATACAACAAAACACCTCAAGTGCACCTTTTTCTCACATATAATGAATATAAGACCAATGTGCTAATATATGACAAGAATATCAATCAAAAAGGTGTTAAATTGGACACTAAAACACGCTTATTTTTACTCTCATCAATCCCCCAAACTTACCCGTTGCTCGTCCCGAGGCAACAAAATAAAAATAAAGAGAGAGAGAGAGTAAGAAAATTAGCAGGGAAACAAGGACTATGACAAATACCCCTCTTCAAAATACAATTGTCCTCAACTTAGGTCATGCAACTCTTATTACATGTAATAATCAATTCGTAGCATACAAGTTAAGACAATCACCACCACTTCAAATGCTCCATTGACATGTTCTCACGGGAAGTATATATCACTCGCACTCAAGTGTAAAAGATGTACACTTATGGGATAAGGTGTTTACGCTCAGATTCAATTCAAGTGCATGCGTAACCATAAGCTTGCCAAAAGTCTCAAACTCTCCACCACTAAAAGTATGATTCGACAATGGGATCAAAAAGGACTTTTCTTTTGGATGTAATGTTGGCTCTTTGGTTAAGGTAGGAAATATATTGACAATGTGACTCAAATAGTGGAGAACTAAAGCTGATTGATCACTTCAACTTTCATCCTCTCTTCCTTTTCAATGCAGACGATTTTCATTCCTTCTTCACCTTTAAGCACAATTATTTTTCTTTTCTCAAGCTCATCCGTTTTGTCCCTCTCTTTTTCTGCTTTTTCTCTTGAGGTACCAGTTTCGGGCACTACCTCACGCATCCTCCATAGGGTACTAGATTTAAGCACTACCCTAGGGTATTTGATTCAATGGAGTACTAGATTTAAGCACTACTTCATGCTTCTCCTTAGATGCATTATCAAAATCCATCACTAATTCAATACAATTTCATTCCTTCCCAAGCTGTTCGTTATCAAGCTCTATCAACACACTTTGAAAAGCCATTAATTCTCCACTAATAAGACAATCAAGGCTCAAAAAAATTCAAATGCTCAAACTGGTTATTTCACGTAGGCTGCCAAAGAATGAGGTTTTTAGGCTCAACGGGGCTAACTACGGATAAACAATCATATGGTATAGGTAATTATTTGGCTAAGTGGCTTATAAATTCAAAGATGGCCTAAAATCATCTCCCATTATCTATCACACATGTAGTTTCAAGTAAGACAAGAGGCAAGTTCTAGAATACACACACAAGAACGATACTCACCAGAAAGAAATATCATGTGATTATGTACATGATCAACGAGGCTCAAAATCTCACCTGGGTTTTTAACAAGTAACAGAGCACTTTTCATGGTAAGCAATATCCCACAAGTACACATAGAACTTCATATCACAATATAACTCAAGTACACTTCCTTCATCAATTTCAAGAGCATATGAATTCCAAAGACAATTTTAACAATATAAGCTCACATGGATCACCACCATAAACTTAATCCTTCAACTCCATGAATTAAAAGCACATATAAAAATTAGAAAAAAGAAACGAGGGCACCTGATTTCTCTTCAATGTAAGCACGAGCTCCTCAAGTCGAAACCTCAATGTAGAATTCGTCTTGCCACTCTTTTACGTTTTTCTATCATCAAAGCTCAAACAAACTCATCATCACAGGATTCATCAATAATAAAATAGGAGAACTATATGAAAGAATTAATTGACTATGTAATCGACTCCACACACTAGAAACACCACTGAACACTAGGCAAATTGTAAAAAATCGACACATCAAAACTGATTAAAGTTTCAATATACCGCAAAAAATCAACTCACAAAGAAAATATTATATTCTTGGTGCTTCAATGAGGTAAGTACATCACACCCCCCCAAACTTAGTAAAAACGTAAGTCGAAACTAAGTTTGAAAAGAGATGTAATTGCCGATTAGTAAGCACCTTAAATATAAAAATTTCTTACGCACACAAAAAAAATAATAAAGCACTAAAACGGAAGGGCAAGCCCCCAACAGGCGCTCATGTTTAACGTCGGAGAGTCACGACGTTAGAGGACGGTCTTCTCGCATCCTCACCTTCAAGTACTTTCTTTCCCTCTTCTTGTCTACACTCAACACCTCACCTTTCTTGGTCACAAAAATATGATCATTGAAATTTCCTTCCTCCCATGGCTGTCTAGACACCCCCTTGTCAATCTTCCACTTAAATTCAGAATCATCTGCCTTAGAAAAATCAAGATTAAACAAGTTAGAAACCACATCTATGCTTTCGCACGATTGAGTCTCTATGGGCATCTTCATTGCATGATCAAGAGAGAAAATCACATCTTCATTATCCATTCGCAGTCTAAGCTTTCCTTCCTTAACATCTATCATAGCTCCAGCTGTGGCAAGGAACGGTTGTCCCAAAATAAGGGGAATGTCACTCTTATCATCTTCCATGTCAAGTACAAGAAAATCCACGGGAAAAACTAACTTATCCACTCTCACTAAAACATCTTCAATTAAACCCTTCGGACAAGTCATGGATCTATCCGCCAATTGAAGAGCAATATTCGTGGGAGTTAACTCCCCCAAACTAAGCCTTTTAAATATGGACAAAGGCATCAAGTTAACGCTTGCCCCCAAATCACACAAGGCTTTATGTGCCAACCCTTTTCCAATGTCACAAAGAATGGTGAAGCTTCCCGGATCCTTTAACTTTGCAGGTAGCTTCCTTTGAAGGATCGAGCTGCAATTCTCTGATAGGTTCACCGTCTCCACTCCGTTCAAGATTCTCTTCTTTGATATAATATTCTTGAGGAATCGGGCATAGTATGGCATCTCCATGATTGCTTCAGAGAAAGGAATGTTCAAGCTTACTTTGCTCATGACATCGTGAAACCTCTTGAACTTTTCTTCCAATCCCTTCTCGGCCAATCTCGAAGGAAACGGAGGAGGTATCTTGGTCTTTGGTCTTCCCCATTCATCACGTTCAACCTCCTTCGCTTTATCCTTCTCGGCTCTCAATCTCTTTGCTTCTTCCCACTTCTTCTCCATTGTAAGCTCAGTATTCTACTCATGTAATGGTACTGGAGTAGCATCAACATCATGCGGAACATTTGGCGCAGAAACGGGCAACTTCTGGATAGGTTCGACCAGGGTTCGACCTGTAGAACAGGTCGAACCAAGCACGTACTGGTCGAACCTACCTTCTGGACAACGACTCTCTTTTTGAATTTGAGGTTCGACCTGGGTTCGATCTGTTTGAGAGGTCGAACTAGGTATGTAATAGTCGAACCTATCTCCTGGAAGACTACTCTCTTTCTGCTCTTGAGGTTCGACTAGGGTTCGACCAGTGTTAAAGGTCGAACCACTGCCCCCTAGGTCGAACTGCCTCACTGTATTGTTTATATCCTCCGGTTCGACCTGGGTTCGACCTACTGGGTTGGTCGAACCATTACGGTCGTGGTCGAACCGTTGCTGCGACAAAATAGAGCACTCCGGATGAAGAGGTTCGACCATGGTTCGACCTGCAAAACAGGTCGAACCCTCTGGGTTTTGGTCGAACCGGTGTTCTGGAAACACAGAGTGCTCCGTATGGTGAGGTTCGACCATGGTTCGACCTGAATGCCAGGTCGAACCTTCTGGATGTTGGTCGAACCGAGGATTAGCTATGTCCAAATTTGATCTCGGCCTCGTCGTTCCCTCGTACTGCGTTCCAGATCTTAACATGATGGCTATATCTTCCAATTTTTGTGCCAATTGATTCACGTTCGTGGTCATCTGCCCCATCATCAAGGTAAGCTCCTTCAACTGCTTAGACAAATCTGAACGATCAACATTCATGGTATCCTCAAGATGATCAATCCTTGCATCATTCTCAGCCATGTATCGATGGAAGGTATCTTCAACACTCTTCACTTCTTGCTGCTGCCTACTAGGCCCCCTTTGTGTCAACTCTGTGATCCGCCTCTGCTGGAATTCTAGTAGCTTGTTGATGTTAGCTAAACTAGAAATGATCTCATCATCCCTATTCGGCTTCACCACTTGATGTTCAACCTGCGCTACCTTGCCAAGTACATATGATCCTCTATCTCTCTCTATTGGCCAGTCACGTGAATTCATAGAGATGTCTTCAAATAACTTTTCAGCTTCAAGTGCTGTCTTTGATAACAGCGCTCCTCCTGATGATGCATCAATAAAAATACGCGACTCACAATCCAATCCATAATAGAACATACTTATGTAGTCAGCCTTAGACATTCCATGTTGTGGACACCTCCTGAGCATGTCTTTAAATCTGACCCACGCCTCATAAAATTTCTCACCCTGATTCATAACAAATCGAGTGATCTCTTGCTTCATTCTTAAGATCCTTGAGGGTGGTATGTATCTTTCCAAGAACTTCTGCTGCAGTTGGTCCCATGTAGTGCAATCTGTGGCATCAAGAGTCCCATACCAAGCTTCCGCCTTATCAATCAATGAGAACTTGAATAGGGCAATCCGCCTAGCATTATCATTCGCTCCAATGCCCTTTTGAGTGTTTGCATAACCAAGAAATCTTCGGAGATGTTGATATGGATCTTCAAACCAATCTCCAGAAAAGGGATTCTTTTCCACCATGTTAATAAGAGCTGGATGTATCTCAAAATCATCATCTTCCCCCCTTGCTCCTATCAACCCCATGTTACCAATTTCATAGTTCGTGAAAATTTCACGTATGGCAACATTATCCGGATTCTGCCTTGCTCCGGCCATGTTTAGCACAGTGTGTTATTCGTTCCTTTCCTTCCTCTCCTTTTTCAAGCGCACAAGTAACTCGGAAAAATTCAAGGTTAGATAGAAATAAATAATCACAAATAAAAGAAAAAAAAAATCTTAATCAACTAGAAATAATAAAATTAATAATTACAGCTGTCCCCGGCAACGGCGCCAAGAACTTGATGCGCGTTTTCTTTGCACGCAAAATTAATCCCCAAGTATTAAGGATATCAATTGCAGCTTAAGCAAGCGACCAAGTGAATATCGAACCCAAGGGACGGCGTATTATCAATTTAATTATTATCTAAATTAATTATGACGATTATGGCAATAACGTTGAGGTTTAGAATTATTAAACTAATAAACAAGTAATTAAAATAACAAATAAAATAAATATCACTTGAAGAATACGAAAGTGGATCAAGTAGGAGAATAGGTAGCTCTAGGATAATCCAGTTTTACTCATTAACTTCCCTTCCATGTGTCGATGTCCGACTCTGCCTTGTGGAATATGGACGCATCACTAAACCATGCATATCTACTCTATAGACACAAGTAAACATGCGTGTAACACGTGTGAATAACCTCGGAGCAAGAGATATAATTTCACCCCCCTTTCTAGGTACTATCAGTATCAATTATTTCCCCCTATGATTGGTACTCTAACCCGATATGATCTCCCTTTATAGGTACTATGAAGTTATCCTCTTTATCCTACTTAATAATCCGAATTCAATTCAATTAATAAGTATTCATGTATGATAGTTCTAATGAAGCTTCGGAGTCCCCTCACTTAGAATCATAACATGGAATCCTGTTCAGCGGTGAACGCACTCAATCTACAACCAAGATATATATTCAGACTCTATATACCAATTGAAGATGCACAAAACGACCGTGAATATGGATTAAAAAAGTACAATCATATATAAAATAAACCACAAGTAGTGTTGTACGAGTGTATACATGGAAGTTCAATTAACTAGATAAAACCTTCAAACTCCTAAATATATCAAAAAGGCTCTAGCCCATGATGTTTCGAAGAACAATCATGGGTGTTGGATAGATCTTACCCGGATGTCCGGAAAATACAAGATAAATTAGAAAATGAATAAACCCTTGATATGGTGTCTTCATGCCCTTCTCCATCTTGAATCCTCCTCTTGGTTCTCCTCTTGATTCCACAAACGAATCTTCAAAGTGATGGATGGATGGAGGAAAGGAAGTGGATGATGGATGGGGGTGATCCCCCCTTGTGGGGTGTTGTATGGTTGTGGCCTCTCCTCGGTGATTGGTGACGTTTTTCTTGACTGCATGAGCCTCCTTTTATACTTATAATCACGTCTCTAGGGCTTGGAATGGGCTTTTCAAGTGATCCCACGCGTTTTGGCCTCAAAAATACGGATTTGGTAAGTTCACGAAGCGCAGGTTCAACCTCGTCAAACAGGTCGAACCACTGGCCCCAGGTCGAACCTACAAGTCGAACCCTGCTACTGGATTTGCGCAGTCTCTCCGTTTCGCGTATAACTTTCACATCCGACCTCTAAATTGAGTGATTTTTATGCTCACGCGATCCTCTCTTCCTTGGCTTTCTATCCATATAAAGAAATCACAAAAACTCCAAGAATTGAATATGTAACAGGCCATGGAAAGTAGCACTGCAATTCTGTTCGGCACAGCTCGCGTGGCGTCACCACTTTGCTCATAACTTCCTCGTTCGGACTCCGAATGGGATGTTCTTTACGCCAAAACGACCCTCTCTTCAGTGGCTTTCGAGCCATGTATCACACTTCCCGTTCAGAGCTCCACATCAATACAGAATAATTACACAAGTTCGATGTGCGTTTATCAGCATTCTTGCACAAATTGCACCTTTTCTCAAACTTGGCTCTTTTGATCCTTTTTCCACCTAAAACACAACAAAACACCTCAAGTGCACCTTTTTCTCACATATAATGAATATAAGACCACTGTGCTAATATATGACAAGAATATCAATCAAAAAGGTGTTAAATTGGACACTAAAACACGCTTATTTTCACTCTCATCAAGGGTTTACATGATAATTCTTATGAGCTCCTCAAGGGGACATCTGTTGGCAATTGGATCGTGTGGATCAACGTGATCGTTAGGATTTAAGGCAAACAATTAGCAACAGAAGCAATTAAATCGTTTACCGTACTTCTGGGTTGGTGTAGAGGATGAACTGCAGAGAACTACCTCTGATCTTCTACTGTATGTCCCAAGTGTGATCCTGCTGTTGTGTGGGCAACAGTCTGCAGGATCTCTCAATCTGCTTCTTTCACCAAAAGAGGAGCAGGAATTATCTGAGGGTTCCAGGAAGCTGAGTTCACTTATATACTGGGCTACAGCAGGGACTAGGAGGAGAAATTGGGCTGGGCCTCAATTGAATTTAATTAACCAAGCTTAGCCCAAAGCTTTTAATTAAATCCAATAATAATAATATAGTCCACTAAAATATTATTACTGCACTACCCGTCCAATCCCAAAATTATGTTCTGGGCTCCTTCTTATTATAAGCCCGACAGTCTCCCCATGTTTAAGATATACAATGCCCATTAATTAATTAAGTTACTGACAACTCAAATTAATTAATATATCATCCGAGAGTAGTACCACTCAACCTTATTATCATGCCGGAAATTAATCCACTTGCAAGATTTACATGATAAACCTTATGAGCTCCTCAAGGGGACATCATCAACCTATGACGGACATGGATTCCTTCTACAATCAACAGCACACCATAGAGACATCACTACTTCCCAACTCACCGAGTTTGTTGATTTAATACATATAAATCTCACCCATTGATGAATCAAAGAAATGCATACTGCCCTACGTGTCGAGGTTATTGTATAGGGATTAAGAGCACGAACTTCCATAATAACAGAGATCAAGTTCTACTATATAGTCAGTATAAGAAGAACGATCTCAAGCGGTCCTGCTCAATACACACAAGTGCACTAATGTGATTCTATAGCCAAGACAAGCTAATACCAAACCACACTACAACCATACCGATAGAGAGTCCCCGTCTATCTCAGTTGTGAGCATCTATTTATACTTTATAAGGAAACCGATAATATGATCTTCTGCGTGTTGTCGCACAACATATTATCTACATTATAAAGTAAATGGACTATTGCATCATGCATATAAAATAAATTATAAGATGCAATCATTTGATCATATGATTCTCATTTCAAATATTGTTATGACATTGTTCATACAAAAGCTAGACTTTTAGTATACAATCCAACAATCTCCCACTTATACTAAAAGACTATGATGTCATGTCTTCTGCCATACATCTGATTCCTACTCCCACTTACGCGACCATTAAAAGCTCTCGCCTTAAGGTCCTTGTAAATGGTTTACTAGGTCATCATCCGATGCAATCTAGGCGACAACAACCTTCCCCTCATCATACGATTTCTCGTAACAGATGGTACTCGCGCTCCATGTGTTTAATTGCCTTATGGACTTGTGATTTCTTCAAGTTTGCAACTGCACCAATATCAACAATGTAAGTTGTGATTACCTTGGGCAAACTTAGAAATACTTCAAAGTCCATCATGAAGTCTCTAGAGTCATATAGATACTTTGTCTGCCTCATAGGCTCCAATTCATCATCTTTCCATGATGGAGCCCGGAGTCTGAAATACATTTCTATATAACACTCCTCCACATTATGACTCTACTTCCTAAGATTAAACACATAACCTTTGAGGTGAATTTACTACCGTCCAATCTGACTAAAAAAATCCGAATCTACGTAATCCGCAAGAAGCAGTGAATCTGTCCAGTAAGTCCACATATAATTTCCAGTCCTTCTCAGGCACTTTATATATGTCTTACGACAGTTCATCATTCTTGTTCCGGGTTACGTTGATACCCACTGTTCATGCATTCAGCAAAACAGATATCCAACATCGTTCATAGCATTCCTTAGATTAAGCTTCCTTATTCGCCGAAGCATAAGGAACCACTTTCATCTTCTTTATCTACTTTTTGTGTCTTAAGACACAATCACTAAGATAAATTCACATGCTAAACGATTATGGATTGTATCATTTATGAAACTTGAGATAAGCATAACATCCTTTCTTGTGATCCGTATTACCGTGATCAAAAGGATGTATTTTGCCTTTCTTAAGTCCTTCATCACTACCGCTTTATTAACCGTACCCATACGCCCGATAATACTCTTTAATTGTCTCCAATGAGCAAGATACTATCTACGTATAGTACAAGAAACACCACCACGTTTCGTCATTCTTTACAACACACAAGACTCATCCGCTCATTGATTTAAATCCATGCCACTGGATTACCTAATCAAAAAAGATGCTTCACGATCTTAAAGCTTACTTTAGTCCATCGCTGGACAATTTTAAGCTTACTATCAAAATGCTATTAGTACTTTGCAATGAATCACTAGGGTTGCTTCACATAGATGTTTTCTTCAAGACTTCCAATCAGGAAAGTTGTCTTGACATCTATTTGTTGTTCCTCATAATTCAATATGAGCAGCAATGAACAAAAGAATCCGGATCAACTTAAGCATAGCTACCAGCGAACATGTTTCCTCATAATCGAACCATTTCTTTCTGAGTACACTTTTTCGCAACAAGCTTTGCTTCCAAGGTTTTCACCTTTCCGTATGATCCTCTTTTATTTCCTTTGACCACTTGCAATGGCTTTTACACCATTAGTGGTCATACAAGTTCCCAAACTTAATATAGAATCCGTAGATTCTATTTCAACATTCATTGCAACTTACTAAGATTCTGCATTTTCATCTTGTAGTGCTACGTCGTATCCGTGGGATAATACCATGTTCACTAGGGATCAAGTCTCATGACTCTCCCAAAACATATATTTATGGTTGTCATACAACCCTCCCACTACGACAAGGCACTACATGTAATTGTGTATCAGACGTGACACGCGTTGCAGTTTACCTTGTGGTATATCCTCTTGTACACTTGGTACTTATACTTAGTGTTTTCCTCTCACTTCCTTTAGAACAACTTATACATGGGTTTGTGATTTATTACATAGTCCTTTTCCAAAAATCTAGTTATTGAGTTAACAATTATCCTTCGATCTTTTGGACTAAATAAATCACCCTCCATTTTACTAGGATATCCCATATACAGACAAACGTTTCACGAATTACTGTATCTAGGGCATATCCATAAAATGAATTTAATTATTCCAAATAATTCATCATCTATCTAATCATAACCATAAGAGTCTAATACCTTCTACCCACCACACCATTCAGCTGGGGCATACCCGGTGTAGTCAACTTGAGATTTAATCTCAACTTCTGATCAATATCTCCTAACTATCCCAAGAGGTATTGGCCATCATGATTGAATCGTAATGACTTAATATATTTTCCATGACGCTTCACTGTACCAGCCTTACAATTTTTGAATTAATCAAAGAACTTAGACATGCAGTGCATCATATAAATATATTGGTTTCCAGAATAATCTTCGAATATTCATAACCACCTCTCGCCTGAATAATATTAGGTTCGCTTGAATCAGAATTAACTAATTCCAACATATATATCTTTGGTTCTACACCCCACAGCCTTGAAAAGGCAGTTAATCATTTTTACTTCCAAGCAAGACTCGCAAGTCCGATAGTTTCCACTTCAGATAAACCTTACGGTCTATCTGCTATCAACTTTTGAATCCTACTTAAGTAAAATGAATTAGTCATAGACGCCAAATGTATGTTTAGTTCATTTTCGAAGGTTCCTTTCTCTTACTAATATTAGAAGATGCATTATTTAATTACTATTTATTGCATCTGCGGGATGTACATGATTCAAGAGTATACTTTTTATCCACCAACGTACTTTAACGGATTATAGCCTCATTCCTCATTACTATGACCATGTCATTTAAATGAAATGAAGTATCCATCCGTTAATGCATAGAAACCGAAATTAAATTCTTTCTATGAAACGTACGTAAAGACAATTTCTCATAATCAATCGTTTATTCTTATCATGAGATAAATAAACAACTCCCACTGCAATAGCCACTATCTTTGTAGTTTTACCCATGTTATTAACAATCTTATCCTTACTCAGTGATAAACATTTAGTGATTCCAGTATCTACATACTTCGTGTCAGTAGATGCCATCACTAATAATGTTTAAACCATTAGTAAATAAGATATTAAACTTGTTCACATCATGATGAAAAATGGCTTTCTTTTGCCAGATGTTTTGTTAGAAGTTTCCCACCATATACAACCTCTTGTAATTCAGGTGGAACTTACTCAAAACGTCTAGGCAATTATGAAGAATAAAATTGACTTAGGTTTCCCTTTCAATTTCTATTCCAAGCTTTTCCAATTCATTCATCAATTCAACCATGATCTTGCGTCTTTTTAAATTACTCAAGTATCCGAAGAGTTACATGAGACCATCATATTTCTATGAACCTCTCATCTCTTCACTAGAGACTTTAATAGGCATCATGAGACGTCCTTTGTGAGAATACACATGTATTTTTATTTTCTTAAGCAGTAATTTTCAAAACCAAGATTCTTTTCTAATCATCTAATTTGGACGAGTAAATATAATGTCTTTTAGTTAACAATTAGTGAAATAAAACCATTCGAAATTCAGAGAATCACAAATAAATATTCCGATCAAATCTTCGAATTTTATCCTTTTATATTGATTCCCTCAAAATAATATAAAATTAAAATTCACCGACATCTCAAGCACCGTGAGTCTGCAAGCCACGTTAGGGTGGCATTTACAAACCCGAACATTTACAAGAGAAGGTTTTATCCATTAATTTCATTTGTCAACCTAACTTTATGACAAAATAATTAATAGTCGGTTCCTCTTTAGCCATGTAAATAATAGCAGTGACTCCGTTGGGGAGGATACTAATTATTCACATCTAAGTGTACACCATTATTTGATCCCAAGTCCGCTTCCCAAGCTTATGTACCTTACTGTTAGAGAAGTACACACGCGCTCAGATAACTTTCTACAACCATCAATTATATAAGTTTGTACTAGTGAATCGCATATAAGCTCATCCGTTAGGGAGGAAGGCACTATAGCCAACGCGCAAGTACATATGCATCACATTACAAATAATAATTATTTAAAGAAGTTTGTACCAGTGATCCGTGAATAAACTCATCCGTTAGAGAGGAAGGCTCTATTGCCAACGCGCAAGTTTACTCACATCACTTACAAACCAATAATGGAGGCCGCGGGAATTAATTACCAATCCCCTCTCCCACTTAGTTATTTAACACCCAAGTTTTTTAACATGCATATAATATTCCAGAATAAAATATACAACTAAGACATGCTTCTATTAACAGCAATTTAAATAAGTAAATCACATAGAACATGCCTTACATATATAACAATTAATTGTCAAGTTAAAACAATTAAATCAGTTATATATCATAATTAATTGCTTAAACAGTGGATCAATTAATTGGGCCCTAGAGCAACAAATAAGCTCAAAATGAGCAGCAGATTAAATAATTAATCAAGCCCATCATCCATGACCCATATACTCAGCCCAAAATAAATTAAATCCACCAAGCCTACCAGCACAAAATTAGCCCATTATTAAATAACTAATTTATCATGCTTAGCCCATTACTCACAATTAATTAAATTAATAAGTCCAGCAGCCCATTATCATTTAATTAAAATTGGGCCCAATAGCCCAAAACCAAATTAAAAAAATGAGAGCCCTTAAGGTTTCAATTAAAATTGGGCCTTTAAATCCAGCCCGAAACCAAATTGAATTAGTCCAAAGGAGAGCCAAAATCCACAGCCCATCAAGAAAGCCCAAAACCAAGAAATTTGGGCCCTTGAAATGCTGCCCTAAAACTCTCCAGCCATCGCTTCTTGATACCACACGGCAGTCGCTGCTCGGAGGAAAAACTCGGCACCGCTGCTCTCGGCGGTGGTGCCGTCAGCCTGTCGGAGTCGTGCCGTCAGCCCACTACCGTGTACACTCCGCAGCCAAGACCTCCCAGCAGCGTCCGCCGCTGAAGCTCCATCACCCCAGTGCAAAAATGGCGCATCCAGGTGTCGCTGCCGTCGGCGCCGCTGCCCAGAGACCATCGGAACCGCACCGTTAGGGCACTGCGACCGGAACGCCACAAACGTCAGACGCCGTCCAGAACTTTCAGACCCAATGCTCCCGGTAGCCACTGTCGACAGCCAATCGGAGCCGAACCGTCAGCTGTCAGTCGTTCAAGCTCGACAGCCGCTCCCGCCTACCACGCTACCGCCGACCAAGATCCGCGTATGCAGACATCCCGGATCTGTTAAATGTGACACTCCGGCGAGAGGCGATGGAGTTCAACACCGCTGCTCGGCCGAGTGGCCGCGCACAAAGCACATCCGTCACCTCCAGCGCCGCCCAGTCACTGCCGTGTTTCTGCCGTATCCAGCGCCGCCGTGATAGATCTGCCCGCCATGACCAGAACATGGTTGGACTGGTCTTTCTCCTTGGCAGCCAATCACCATCGATTCTGATGCTCGACCACCAGACGCCGCCGCGACCATACGACGATCGACACGCCACCACTGGTGAGATCGACAGCTTTCGACTCACCTTCCCAGAATGCAGTTTCACCGCCACCTCCGCTAACGCCCGAACGCGAGCCGTCGCCTGAGACTCACTCGGATAGCGGCCTGATGCGGTCGGAAATCGCTTCTGTCTCCTTCTACCCTTCCACTAGCCGCCGGCCAGAGCCCCATCGTGTAGGGTGGGTTAGGAGATACAGGGTTTGAGATGGGATGCTAGTGGTGTGATAAGATGGCAGATGGGTCTCAAGCAGAGTGTGTGTTGTGTCCAGCATTATCAATCAACAACAATCACACAAATAACAATATTACAGAACCCATGAGATTATTTCCATATTAATTCACATAATCAAATAATCAAATTGATACATGTTTTCAATAAACCATGAAAAGCAAAAGAAAATAAGCAATTACAACAAGATTATTTCCAATAATCACATAATCACTTAAAACCCAACCTTACGATTCATGTATCACCACGAAACCAACGCTCTGATACCAATTGTTGGCAATTGGATCGTGTGGATCAACGTGATCGTTAGGATTTAAGGCAAATAATTAGCAGCGGAAGCAATTAAATCGTTTACCGTACTTCTGTGTTGGTGTAGAGGATGAACTGCAGAGAACTACCTCTGATCTTCTACTGTATGTCCCAAGTGTGATCCTGCTGTTGTGTGGGCAACAGTCTGCAGGATCTTTCAATTTGCTTCTTTCACGAAAAGAGGCGCAGGAATTATCTGAGGGTTCCAGGAAGCTGAGTTCACTTATATACTGGGCTACAGCAGGGACCAGGAGGAGAAATTGGGCTGGGCCTCAATTGAATTTAATTAACCAAGCTTAGCCCAAAGCTTTTAATTAAATCCAATAATAATAATATAGTCCACTAAAATATTATTACTGCACTACCTGTCCAATCCCAAAATTATGTTCTGGGCTCCTTCTTATTATAAGCCCGACAGTCTCCCCATGTTTAAGATATACAATGCCCATTAATTAATTAAGTTACTGAAAACTCAAATTAATTAATATCTCATCCGAGAGTAGTACCACTCAACCTTATTATCATGCCGGAAATTAATCCACTTGCAAGATTTACATGATAAACCTTATGAGCTCCTCAAGGGGACATCATCAACCTATGACGGACATGGATTCCTTCTACAATCAACAGCACACCATAGATACAGCAGTACTTCCCAACTCACCGAGTTTGTTGATTTAACACATATAAATCTCACCCATTGATGAATCAAAAAAATGCATACTGCCCTACGTGTCGAGGTTATTGTATAGGAATTAAGAGCACGAACTTCCATAATAACAGAGATCAAGTTCTACTATATAGTCAGTATAAGAAGAACGATCTCAGGCGGTCCTGCTCAATACACACAAGTGCACTAATGTGATTCTATAGCCAAGACAAGCTAATACCAAACCACACTACAACCATACCGATAGAGAGTCCCCGTCTATCTCAGTTGTGAGCATCTGTTTATACTTTATAAGGAAACAGATAATATGATCTTCTGCGTGTTGTCGCACAACATATTATCTACATTATAAAGTAAATGGACTATTGCATCATGCATATAAAATAAATTATAAGATGCAATCATTTGATCATATGATTCTCATTTCAAATATTGTTATGACATTGTTCATACTAAAGCTAGACTTTTAGTATACAATCCAACAACATCATCAACCTATGGCGGACACGAATTCCTTCTACAATAAACAGCAGACCATAGAGATAGCACTACTTCCCAACTCACCGAGTTTGTTGATTTAATTACATATAAATCTCACCCATTGATGAATCAAAGAAATACATATTGCCCTATGTGTCGAGGTTATTGTATAGGGATTAAAAGCACGAGCATCCATAATAACAGAGATCAAGTTCTTCTATAAGTTAGTATAAGTCGAACGATCTCAAGCGGTCCTGCTCAATACAAACAAGTACACTAATGTGATTCTATAGACAAGACAAGCCAATACCAAACAACACTACAACCATCCTGATAGAGAGTCTCCGTCTATCTCGGTTGTGAGCATCTATTTATACTTTATAAGAAAACCGATAATATGATCTTCCGCGTGTTATCGCACAACATATTATCTACAGTATAAAGTAAATGGACTATTGCATTGACATATAAATAAATTATAAGACACAATCATTTGATCATATGATTCTCATTTCAAGTTAATTGTTATAATATTGTTCATACTAAAGCTAGACTTTTAGTATACAATCCAACAATGCTCATGTGGATGGCTTTGAGTATCACCAGGGAACTGTCCCCTAGTGTCTTCCTTTCCCTTCAGTTTTCTTCCTAACTGTATCACCATCTCTTCAATTCCGTTCATCCAAGCATCTACGGATTTCTTATCTGCTTCCTGCTTCCTTTCCAACACATCAAGCTTATCCAACTTCTTTGAAATCCCTTCTAAGATTTCAGTCATTTTTACTCCTTGGGGTTCATCGATTACCCCATTAGTGACTGAAAATCCAACGGGAGGCTGCAAGGTATTCCTTTGCTTTCCATAAGACAGATTCTCATGGGTCCTTCAAGATGGATCATAGAACTGATTACCTCTGAAGCTATTATAATTCCTTTCTCTGATGTATGCAGCTTCTTCTAAATCTAGATTCATCACCTTTGGTGAAGAATCAGGTGATGTGGTTAAAAGTTTCATGATAGTGTCCAATTTAGACGTGACACCTGAATCATGCACTTTCTCCACCCTTCTAAG
The DNA here is from genome assembly GCA_023678885.1 of Pogostemon cablin. Classification (NCBI taxonomy): domain Eukaryota; kingdom Viridiplantae; phylum Streptophyta; class Magnoliopsida; order Lamiales; family Lamiaceae; genus Pogostemon; species Pogostemon cablin. The sequence continues at coordinate 16,308,624 of CM042995.1, forward strand.
TACATTTCTCTCACCTGGCCGCTGATAACTGTTTGCAGCCATCTCCTCTATAAAATCAAATGCTGTCTTTGAATCTAAATTTGCTATGCTCCCTCCAGCTGATGCGTCCACCATTGGACGAGTGTTTACATCTAACCCTTGGTAAAAGTACCAAATCTGATCATCAACTGAGAATCCATGCATTAGACATGATTGCATAAGCTCCTTGTATCTATCCCAAGTTTCAAATAATGGCTCATCATTATACTGCTTGAATTGTGAAATTGAGCTTCTCAACCTCATTATCTTACTTGGAGGAAAATACTTCAGTAAGAACTTTTGCTTTGTTTCCTCCCAATTAGCCAATGGAGGATCATGAGACAATAGCCAACTTCTTGCTTTATCCCTTAAAGAGAATGGTAAAAGCTTGCAATAATTTTACTCTTGTGGGACCCTACTGTTGTACATCATGTCACATAATTCCATAAAATGTGACAGTTGTGTGTACGGATTCTCATGTGGAAGTCCCCCAAAAGTATTATTATTCACCATGTTGATCAGTGTTGGATTAATATTATGTTTCTGCACAGCCTGATCAGCATGGTGTTGTGGTGTTATCCCATCATACCTCTGATTCCCATCAGGTATGAAAGCATGTCTAATAAGCCTTGGTAGAACTGGTACACCTTGATTCTAAAGTCGTGGGATGACCTGTTCATTCCTATTATCCACACTATTTCGATCATCCTGTGGTGGATCAGCTGGTGGATCCTGACCATTCATCTTAGTTCTTTTTGTTCTCAATCTGTTTAACCTACTTGCAGTTGCTTCAATTTCTGGATCAAAAATCAATTCTTTTCTTGCTTGTGATCTAGCTATCATAAACTCCTACAACAAAATTTATAAATTTAAGCCCGTTCAAATAAAAATAAATCAAATACTTATTCAATGAACTTATATTAAAATTAATCAAATTTAATTCATTCCACACAAAACGACGCCATAAAATTGATAGCATATATTTTCAACACAAATTTAAACACTCACTAATATGAAAATGACACTATATTCTGCAAGTATACGGGACATATGTAGCAAGCATATAAATAAGGTATCGAATCCACATGGAATGAATAAAAATCTAATTAATTAAATACTTATCCAAGAATAAGGAAAATATCAGGATGTTTGAGAATTAACTAAATAATAAAATAAAATAATAAACATGCAATTACTGGACTCAGCAGATGCAGAATATGAATTGGATGAAAATAAAAATAATAAAAACAATTCTAGGTATTACACTTTCACTTGGTTTGTCTTGCAGTGGATGGAACTTCTTAAATTCGATTCAAGCATAATTTTCTAAAGCAATCTGTAATTTATGTAATTAATTTTTCGAATCTAATCACAAGTAGATCAATCAATGAATATAACAGTAATGTAAATATCACATCAATTAACTCCCAACAAATTTATCGAATTGAATTCTCTCACACCTTTTGTCTCACAGTAACGATACGACTACTAGATGTGTTATATGTGTGAAGTGATCAATATTAACCCTCAACTTTCATTTATTGGTTTAATAAATAGATATGAGTAATTGGTAGTGAATTAATTAATCATGTAAAGAAATCATACATATAAAAGAAATAAAATGCTTGAATTAAATAAATGATTCACACACCAAAACAATCCAAAACCAAACTACTCATGCAACCCTAGAATCTGGAAGCTTAAGCTTCCATAAAGAAAATAAAGAAATAAAATAAAACTGAATTCAACATGAAATTAAATAATCTAATAAAACCCGGATGAAGGAATAAGCGTCGTCTCATCCCTAGACTTTCGTCTTCGTGATACCACGACGTTCTTCGAATGCAGACTGACTTTGTGGATGAATGTGTGAATGACTTGATGAATTAATCGATGATCTCTCTTTTCTGATTTAATTGGGTATTTATAGGAGTAGAGATCCCGTGGAACAGTGGATTAATGGGCCTGGGCTTGGAGAACAAGTTTGGTGAAAAGTGAAATTCCCATATGAAAATAACCCATGATCCGCCCAAATCAAAGGTGATTTGGTCCAATTCGGCTGGATGGTTCGCCCAAGCCATGGATGATTTGGTCTAACGATTGGCATCAATTTCTTGGGAGCTCATGGCCTTTTTTGAGTCGGTCTAACAACATACTGATTCGCCCAAACTGGGCTTCCGTTCGCCCAAAGGAGGCTTCAACTTGGTCTAACATGTGTTGGCCGCTAATCAGCTACCACGTTACTCCTTTATTTCATCTCTTATCTTCTTCAATTAAAGTCCTTCTTTTATTCTTCAATTAACCCTAAAATCTGCAATAACTCCAAAATACCCGTGAAGTTCTAATATTCAACAATTAAACATATAACTTCACAAAATAAATGAAATCATGCAATAATCAACTATGGAATGGCCTATATAAACAAGTAAAATCCATGTTTATCATATATTTATGTACCTGAAAAAGGACTAAAAATTATATTTAGACTTACTGTACATATTCATTGCTTCTTATGAGTTACATAGATTTGGATTTTTGAAATCAGATAGGGTCGGCAGTGAATCCACCTCAAAGGTTATGTGTTTAATTTTAGGAAGTAGAGTCATAAGATGGATGAGTGTTATATAGAAATATATTTCGAACTCCACCATGAAAAGATGATAAATTGGAGCCTCTGAGGCAACCAAAGTATTTAAATGACTCTGGAAACTTCATGATGGACTTCGAAGTGTTTCTAAGTTTGCCCTAGGTTATCACAATTTATTGTGATAATAATGGTGCAGTTGCAAACTTGAAGGAATCATGAGCCCGTAAGGCAATTAAACACATGGAGCGCGAGTACCACTTGTTACGAGAAATCATATGATGAGGGAAAGGTTGTTGTCGCCAAGATTGCATCGGAAGATAGCATAGTAAATCCTTTTACAAGGACCTTAAAGTGAAAGCTTTTAATGTTCGTGTAGTGGGAGTGGGAATCAGATGTATGGCAGTGGACATTGCATCATAGTCTTTTAGTATAAGTGGGAGATTATTGGATTGTATTCTAAAAGTCTAGCTTTTGTAAAGTATAAACAGATACTCACAACCGAGATAGACGTGGACTCTCTATCGCGATGGTTGTAGTGTGATTTGGTATTAGTTTGTCTTGACTATAGAATCACATAGTGCACTTTGTGTGTAATGAGTAGGACCGTTTGAGATCATTCGACTTATACTGACATATAGAGGAACTTGATCTCAGTTATTATGGATGTTCGTACTCTTAATCCATATACAATAACCTCAATACATAGGGAAGTATGTATTTCTTTGATTCATCAATGGGTGAGATTTACATGTAATTAAATCAATAAACTCGGTGAGTTGGGAAATAGTGTTGTCTCTATGGTGTGCTGTTGATTGTAGAAGGAATCCATGTCTGTTATAGGTTGATGATGTTCCCTTGAGGAGCTCATAAGAATTATCATGTAAACCCTGCAGGTGGATTTATTCTGGCATGATAATGAGGTTGAGTGGTACTACTCTCGGATGTGATATTAATTAATGGAGTTGTCAGTAGTTTAATTAATTAATGGGCATTGTATATCATAAACATGGGAAGACTGTTGGGCTCATAATAAGAAAGAACCCATAACGTAATTATGAGATTAGAATGGTAGTGCAGTAATAATATTTTAGTGGTATATATTATTATTATTGGACTTAAGTATAAGCTTTGGGCTAAGTTTAGATACTTAAGCCCAATGGAGGCTCAACTATAATTTCTCCTCCTGGTCCCTGCTGTAGCCTATGTATAAGTCATCTCAACTGTCCGAAAATCCTAATCTAACTAATTAATCATGCCTAACATGTGAGGAGGGTGAGAAAACAACAGATTGAGAAAATCTCGAGGATCGTCGCCCACACGATATCGAGATTGGACTTGGGAGTACAGCAGAAGACTGGAAGGTTGTTTACTGCTGCTGTTTGTCAACTTCCATGATTTTTATAAAATCGTATGGAAGTCAGAATTCGACGTGTGATACACTGATGGAAAGCAACGGAAGATAGGATGGTTTTGGCGTGTATATCACTCAATTTGGAGATTGGATAAGGAAGTTATGGCCAAAACTGTGAGGCTGCCCAGGCTGCCAGTAAGAATCCATCTTCTTCAACATGCTTCTGATGAATTAGAAACGTATGGAATCCTAAAGGTTCACGTTAACCAAATGATCAAACGCTAACAAATCCATCGTCTTCTATTCTATCGGAGAGGGTAGAAGTCCTCGATGTGCCTGCCGTTACCGTTGGTGGTGTCCAGGTCCTTGTTGACAGCAAGTATGTTGCCCTTTTGGATCTGAATCCCTCCGATTATTTGCTGGTTCGCCGGGATATTGTTGACATAGGAGCTGCCCTTCGAGGAATGGCTAAGCGACTCGAATGGGCGCCCCCTCTCGGCTATCTCCTGGGTGTTTGGAATCTGAATGTAACTTTCATTGTCCCTTCTAACGATGTACCTATTTTTGAAGCTCTGCCTGAATGTACTATTTTCTATTATTTCCTCTTCCTCACTTGTCTGCGTCTCCTTGTCCTGCCTGTTGTCGGTTTATTGTTGCAAATGTGGGATATGGCTATTGGTCAATTATTTCCATCTTCTTGTTTGCGTCTGGTGTCCACGATGTCGCTATTCCATGTGTTGGGTCATACCATTCAAGATCCCTTCGAGCTTGAATTTCTTTTTTATTACGCCGCCTCTGGTCGTTCTGGTGGTTTTTGCCATTTGCTCCCTCATGACAATCATCACTTTGTTGGTGCTTTCGATGTCATCGGTAGGAATTGGGAGCAAGCTTGGTTTTAGTTGAGGGGTAACTATCATGTTCGAGTAATGGTGCCCCGGTGACTTTTCCTACCCGGTTCCTTCCGTTGAATAAGTGTATGGTCCCTTCCTCCTTTCGGGCTTTGGATTGCTTCGTGAGATTTCTAACATTCTTTCAATATTTGGTGCAGGTCTGATGAGTGATATTTTGACCTAGATTTTAGTATCTTTTTATGTCTGTTTTCATATCATTTTATCTGTATTTTATACGTAATTTTTTTGTGTTATGTGTTTTCATGGAAATGTGTGTGAATGAGCCTAAATATGTTGAAAACAATTAAAAAATGGAGACGGGAGCTGAAACGAGCAAGAAATGGGTTGCCGGGACCCAACTCGAGTTGCAAGGTGAAACTCGAGTTGCCAACTCGAGTCTAGTTGGGGTCCAGAAATCATCCAGAGACCTTACTCGAGTTGCAAGGTCCAACTCGACTTGCAACTCGAGTCGAGCTAGGAGCAGGGCAGCGACCAAAAATCATACAGTGAGCTAACTCGACTTGCAAGCTGCAACTTGAGTTGCTAGCTCGAGTCAAGCTGCCTTCTAAAGGATTTTTAATTTTAGAGCCTCGCAACACGACCAAACAGGCGGGTGCACAAGTAGCCAACACGAGTCGAGCTACTTTAACTCGAGTTACACACAACGTAACTCGACTCGTATTGCAACTCGAGTTGGGTAAGGCCAACTCGAGTTGCATGTTTTTAGGTCAGAAATCTGAATTTTCACCTGCCAATGGGTGTAAGTGTGTGTAAAAAGCCCAACTAATGTTAAATTCGTGACCCAACTTGGAGAGGGTATAAATAGCATCAAATTCAACATTTGATTGGAGATTCCACACAAGGGTTTTACCCCTACACCTAGATCACACACCATTTCCTCCATTTTACACTTTCATCTCCATCCATTCTTCATCCATACCATCTACCTTCATCCACCATCAAATCCTCCATCCAAGTAGTTAGAGAAGCAAGGAAGAGAGTAGGATTGCAAAGGGAAGAAGAAGATCACCATTGGAGACATCCAAGGGAGTTTTCATCTACACTTTGTATTGAAACCTTATTATTTATCATGTTTTGTAAGGATTTTAATGTCTATGTTGATTTCCTTTTGAATATGGTATGCTAATCTCCCTTGTGAGATTAGCAACTGTGTTGGATAATTTTGGGTATTTGCAATTGAATGATTATGTTGATTGGGTTATTTGATTTTCTATCATTGATGCTTTAGATCTTAATGTGTATGATGATTTGTGTGGTTTGTTGTTTTAAACATGTGATTAGATTGAGAAGTCAATTGTATATTTAGGATAATTAATTGAATCATTTTGTCATACGCATCATGTGCATTATAAATTGTAAAGAGATTGAAAAGTCCTTTATGATTTAGAACCCTTTGATAGGACATCCGAGAGGTTGATTAATCATGTGAAGGGACTCTCATTTCAAGCTTAGTACCTAGTTGGAATTGTTTGAGTGAGAACCAATCCATTGAGCATTATTCTATATCCTATTCATTCCGAGAGGGAGTTTAGGTGAACTTAGTGTTGGCCCTTAGTCTTGTACCCATGACACATATGAATTAGTTGCATGATATCTAGATTTTCCATACTTTAAGTATTGCTAGTCTCATTATCTATCTACTTGGCTCATTCACTCATCTTTTATTCATCTATCCATTTATTTAATTGTCATTTCTTGATTAATCCTCTCTTGATGATCATCTCTATAATACTATGACGAACACGAGATCGCTTAGACCCTAGTGTTTTCTTCCCCGTGGTTAGATAAATTCTTTAATTGGTCATCCCGACTACAAGTTATGACTAATCAAGTTCCTCCCGCCGTTGTCAACTCATATAGCTAAGTGATGGGTTTCGTCGTGTTTACGAGGTCCTTTCCTCAAGTGGTAATTCTTATCGTGCCACTCCTCTGCTTAAAGAACCCATTCTCGTGTCTGCCGGGTTGTCTACCCTCAGTCGTTGCGCCACTGTCGGTATTATTCCTTTTCTTCTCTTGTGATTTCCTTTTGTTTACCAAGGTATTTTATTCTAAATTTCATAGTCATTTCTTATCTTCCTAGAGAGCTTCAAAATGCCCTCTCTCTGGTATGGTCTACCATCTACATGGCTGGCTCGTCTTTAACTCGTCACAAGCATGTGTATTATTTTTCTGATGAAGAAGCCAATTCTGATTATGATTCTTCGTCCTCTTCTTCGGATTGCAATAGTGAGTTGGATTGTGTGTCCCTTGTTTTTGGTGATTTCAAACTTGGTGAAAATTCTCGGGATACTCTGTTTATTCAGGGCAGAGTTCTCCTCCCTTTATCTCCTCCACGGAGGTTGTCCCGTCGCTCTGCTCTAGCTCCTTCCTCTTACTTTACCGGAACTGCCTCGATGTCTTTGCTCGGGAAATGTCGAAGGGGCATTTACGAGCATGTTAAATCTTCTACTCAACCTGGTATTAGTTTCATACCACGCCGAACTCCCTCTATTGGTGAGTTTAATACCCTTGCTCAAGAGATGAGGGCGATTATCTCCTCGGTTAGTGTGTTTCCTTGTTCTCTCTGTGCCCTGTCCATTCTCATCGGTGTTATTCTTGTGCAGATCCCCCCATTGTTGAATCTGGAAATGAGGAGGATCCTTAGGAGGATCCTGAAGCAGTGGAGGGCCTTGAAACGGGAATGGGGGATGATCCAGAACGTGAAGATTATGACATGATGGCTGGTCCTGCCCGAAGAGTTGCTCCCCCTGTACCTTCCACCATTTTCGAAACAAGAATTGACTTTGGTGTTCCTGACTCTGGTCCTCGGGTAACCCCATTCCTCCACTAGTTGTACCTAATGTTTCCTGCACTGCTGAGCCAGTCGAACCGAACCCCACTGATAGAGATGTCGAGAAGGTGGTGGCCGAAAGGGCTCGTGAGTGGCAAGACTATTGCAGATGAGCCTATTTTGGGAGAGTTGGGTAGCCTGGTTTTCGTTCAAGGTGCTTCTCGCCCCTTCAGTCATCATGCTCCCGTACTTATTGACCCAGCTTCCCTTCCTCAGAATTCTTGCGGTTTAGCCACTATGGCCGAAGCTGCTGTTGCTTCCGTTTCTGACTCCATGCACGTCCTTAATCAGTATCGTTTATTTATCAGTCAGGTGGTTGGTAGTTTCGAAGGTTCTTCCATTGGTCTTGAAGAAAGATTTAATATTTTGGAGATTGAAAATACGGAGTTGGCTTCCCTTGTTGGTTATCAGAAAGAACGTCTAGAGACTCTGGATTTTGAAGTAGGGATGGAACATGCCACTCTTGAATCCATGAGGATAAGTTTGACGGAGGCAAAAATCGCCCGAGATGCTGCTAGAGTTGAGGCTGCTGAGGCTCGAGCAAGGCTGACGGAGATGGAGGCTCGTGTCCGTGCATTGGAAGATCGTATTATCCATCCACGCACTGCTGAGGAGAGAGCCATTCGGGTTGAAGTACGACTCAAAGAATGGAGGAAAAAATGGCTGACCTCTTCCAGTCTCTTAGTGGCTGGAAAAAAGATTAACATCCCTTCTCTTGGTTCCCGTATGGGTAAAAACTTTATTTGCGATGGTCATTTTTAATTCGAATTCTGTATTTCTCCCTTCCTCTCTCTTGCTTTTTGCTGATTGTTCTGGATAATTCTCTCTGCCTCTATGACCTGTTGGATATTACTCTAAGGTTTCTTATATATGTTGGATTGTATTTATGAATGGTTACGTACCTTTGTCTTGCTTGCCGATCACGCTCGTGTCTGTGTTTTTTTTCCGAAACCCTATCTCTCCATTTGTATTTCTTTTGTTCTGGCGCTAACTGATCTGAGTTCGGTCGATCTTTTCAGGGCGTATTTAAACTTTATTCAATTCCGCTAAGATTCTGAAGTACCTCCCCCTTATAGATTCTAAAGTACCTCGACTTTCTTTTTCGTTCCCATTCCGATGGGGTTCCCAAAATTCACCCCTCTATTCTGATTCCTATGTTTCGACCTTTATCCGAACTACTTTTTTATTCTCATTCTGATGAGATTCCAAAATTTGCATTTATATTCCGAATGGGATTTCAAAATTCGTCCCCCTATTTCGATTCCAATGTTTCAGCCTTTATCTGAACTACTTTTTTATTCCCATTCCAATGAGATTCTAAAATTTGCCTTTTTATTCCGAATAGGATTCCAAAATTCATCCTCCTATTTCGATTCCGATGTTTCAACCTTTATCCGAACTACTTTTTTATTCCAATTCCGATGAGATTCCAAAATTTGCCTTTTTATTCCGAATGGAATTCCAAAATTCATCCCCCTATTCCGATTCCGATGTTTTAACCTTTATCCGAGCTACTTTTTTATTCCCATTCCGATGAGATTCCAAAATTCATCTCTTTATCCCGATTATCTTCTTCCATTTTTATCTCCGTATTTCCTATATCGCTATTATAACTTTCTACTCCTCCATCAACGTCTATCCCCCATTTTTAGATTTTACCCTTGTATTTTGAGACCATCCATTTATCTATTTTTGATTTTGTTTTAGCCATTGATTTTCCGTAACCCCTTTCGTATTATGCTATGAACTTCCTTCCCTATTGTCCGATATCGAATTTAATGATTCATATTCCATTAAATAAATATCCATAACTACATAATAAGAATTTTCATACAACTCTTCCCTTATTAATATCGTCCCTAAACCCATTGCTCGTTTGGCCTAGTGCCTTGATTCTATTCAAGTATGGCCTAGTGCCTTGATTATAAGCATTAAGAGGTTGCATTACCAACCTCGTTTATCCCCCAGTCTGGCTCACTGATAGTACTTCTTTAGGTGCTGGACATTCCATGGGTATGACACTCTCTTTCCGTCCACTTATTCGAGTTCGTACGCCCTTTTTTCTAATACCCTTTTAATCACATATTGGCCTTCCCAGTTCTGTCCGCTGCCTTGCGCCGCTGGACCTAACACTTTCCGGAGTACCAATTCGCCTCTTTTGAACTACCTCAGTTTCACCCTTAAGTTGTAAAACCGTTCGGCCCTCTGTTTGTATATCGCGTTATGCACTTTGCATTTAGTCTTTTTTCCTCCAGTAGGTCTAGTCTCTCCTGGATCAGTTCATTATTTCCTTCCTCTCTATGGAGTGCAATCCTGGAACTGGGCTCTCCGATTTCTACTGGATCACTGCTTCTGTGCCGAAAGCCATTGAGAAGGGCGTCTCATTAGTGGATGTTCTTATCGTCGTCCTGTACGACCATATGACCCCGGGCAATTCCTCTGGCAAATTTTCATCTAGCTTTTCTAGCCTGGCTTTCAAGGTGTGCTTGATTATCTTGTTGATCGCCTCGACTTGGCAGTTGGACTGAGGGTGGTAAGGTGTCGAGGACCACTTTTTTATGTTGTAGTCCTCACAGAACTTCCTTAGCTTTGCATTATCGAACTGTTTATCGTTGTCCGTAACTATGGCATAGGGTATGCCAAATCGACATACAATATTCTCCCAGATAAACTTCTCTATCCGAGCCTCTGTGATGGTCGCCAAAGCCTCGGCCTCTGCCCACTTTGTGAAATAGTCCACGGCCACCACGAAAATTTTAACTCCTCCTTTGCCAACGGGTAATGGGCCTATCAAGTCAATTCCCTATTTGGCGAATGGCCAAGGGCTGAAGACTGATGTTAATTGCCCCAAGGGCATTTTTGTGATCGGTGCTAATCTTTGGCAAGTAGCGCAAGCTCGAGCGTGCTGAGTAGCATCTTTTTTCAATGTCAGCAAAAAATATTCCTGTTTGATCACTTTGTGGGCTAAAGCAATTCCGCCCGTATGATTTCCGCATATGCCTTCGTATATCTCGATCAGCACGTAACTCGCCTCTTCTGGGTTTAGACATTTCAGGAGTGGGGATGAATATCCCCTCTTGTATAGCTTCCCCTCAATCAACACATATCTCGCCGATCTGAGTCTTATCTAGCGGGCTTCATTCTTATCCAAAGGGGTTAACCCTGCCTCTAAATAGTTCTTGATTGGGGTCATCCATGACTCTTTGGATGGTTGGTCAGTCAGGACCCAAACACTGGTATCCGACGGCTTTTCTTGCTTTATAATGTTGATGTTGTTGAGGTCTTCGGCGTTTGATGCCATGGCCAGCTTAGCTAATGTATCCGCTCCCATGTTCTCCCTCCAATCAATGCACTTTAGAAATACGTGTTTGATTCTTTGTAGCATACCAGTAGCTAATCCTCGATAGTAGCTCATCTGGTCATCTTTATCTTCGTATTCCCCTTGCACCTGATTCACCACCAACTGAGAGTCGATATAGACCAGCAACTCGTCGGCGCCCATTGCCAATGCCATTCTCAACCCGTTCAATAAGGCTTCGTATTTTGCTTCGTTATTGGTAGCTAAGAAATCAAACTTGACAGCTGTCGAGAATGTCTCTCCAAACGGGGTTTGGATGATGACCCCGACTCCTGAAATCGATGCAGTAGCAGACCTGTCTACGTGCATTACCCATAGTTTTTTCTTTCCTCTCTACATAGGGAATGTGAGCTCCACTATGAAATCAGCCATCACTTGTCCTTTGACCACATTTCTCGGTAGGTATGCAATATCGAACTATCCCAATTCGACGGACTATTTTAGCAATCTTCCCGCTGCGTCCGGCCTTTGGAGCACCTGCCTTAAGGGGAATGTCATCAGTACTTCTATGGTATGCTCCATGATATACGGTCTCAGCTTTCTCAAGCTTATAACGAGAGCGTAGGCCATTTTCTCCATCACCGAGTATCTAAGTTCCGCATCTCTCAAAGATTGACTCACGAAGTATACTAGTTTCTGGTTCTTCTCCTCTGTTTAACAAGTGTTGAACTGATCGCCGTTTCAGATACTGCTAGATACAGCTGTAGTGTTTCACCTGGTGATGGTTTAGAGAGAATCCTGGGGTCCGATAGTTTCTTTTTTATCTCGTCGAATGTTTTCCCACACTCCTCTGTCCATTCGAACTTGGCCTTTTTGATGATATCGAAGAAAAGGTTTACACTTATCTGATGCTTTCGACATGAACCTTTCAAGGCGGCCAACCTACCCGTCAGGTTCTGAACCACTTTCATGTGCCTCCGTGGGTCCATCTTCAAGATCCCTTCCACTTTCTCTTGGTTCATTTCAATCCCCCTCGAGCTAACCAATTATCTGAGGAAGCTTCATTTGCTTACTCCGAATGTGCATTTCTTCGGGTTTAACTTCATTCCATTGTGTCGGAAGATCCCAAATACCTTTTTTAGATGATCGAAATGATCCATTCTTTTCAGGCTTTTTACCATGGTATCGTCCACGTATACCTCTACTATCTTCTCGATTTCTTCCTCAAACATCTTGTTCACTAGCCTTTGATAGGTCGCCATTGCGTTCCTCAGACAGAATGGCATGTTGTTCCATTCGTAGACACTGTTTCCACAGAAGAAAGCCGTATTTGCCTTGTCGTTTGGGTGTATCAGAATCTAATGGTACCCCAAGAATGCATCCATGAAGCTCATAACTTCGTGTTCCATCGTGGCATCAACCATCTGATCAATCAATTGGAGGGGTAACTATCTTTGGGGCATGCCTTGTTTAGATCTGTGAAGTCGATGCACAATCTCCACGATCCTTCCTTCTTTTTCACCATCACCGGATTTTGCACCCTTATAGGATATTTGCATTCACTGATCCTTCCGCTTGCCAATAGCTTGTGTACTTCCAACTCCATGGCTGAGTTCTTCTTTGGGCTAAACTTTCTCTTCTTCTGGTGGAAAGGTGGGATACTATGATCGATGTTCAGCCTGTGACAGGCATATTTCAGGTGTACCCCCGGCATTTCATTTGGATTCCAGGCAAATATATCCAAATTTTCCTTCAGTAATTGGGCCAGTTCTACCTTGAATTCGCTTTTGTATTTTGTCCCGATCTTAACTTTGACGTCTGCGTCCTTTGGGTCCAGTTGAACCACCTCTGTCTTTTCTGTTGCCGAAGCTCCATCTCATATTTTCATCCTTGGATTCTCGTTCGGTATTGACGGCTTTCGTCTCGGCTCTTTTGCTGCTTTCTCACTCTTTTCTATTTCCAGGTCTGTTTGGTTTTGCTATACTTCGACTATAAAAAAGGGGTCGGTATTTCCTTGCTCCTCCTCTTCTCTTATTACACCAATTTCCATGATCATATCATGTCCGTTCTCCCCTTGTTCCCTCTCTCGTCGCTCTTCGATTCCCATTGGTATTTTGTTATTCCCTTTTCCTTCCATGATGTCCTTGAAGCTTAACATTTTATAATCCATATCATGATAGCTCAAAACCCTCTACGTTTTCTATGAAAGAACATTCCCTTGCTCTTCTTTGATTTTCTATGAAAGGGTTGATGGGATAGCTCTGAAGGCATGGATCAATGGGCGCCCCAGTATACAGTTTTATGTAGAGGCTTGATCTACAACTTTGAATGTTATTTGTTTCTGCATCCGTGTCTTTCCATCCGAACCTTCCAACTGGATGGGTAAATCAACCTCCGTGGTCGGCCTGGTCAACGAATTGTCAAATCCTTTGATCTCATCACCACAAGGCCTTACCTTGTAGTGACTTTCTCCTCCCAGATTTTTAAATACCTTTTTAAAAATTATATTGACATACGTCCTGGTATCTACCAAACATCTACAGACTTTGATTCCCGACAGCACAGGTAAAATGACTAAAGGATCTGAATGAGGAATACTTACCCCATAGAAGTCCATCTCCGTGAAAATGATGTCAGCTTCCATTATCCCTTTCATCTCCGAAGTCAATGACCATACTTGAGGGACTTGTTGGCTCAAATCTATCAGCTCTGCCTTCCTTCTCATTTTTGATGTTGTAGTAAATGCCTAAGAGGTTCTGACATGAGGAATCTCTACTACAGGTTCCATCATATATATTTTCCTAGGTCTGTCTCCCCTTGGAGCTTGTCCTCCTATCCTATCGAACACTGGCGGTCAGCCTGGAGACGAGGGTGGTAGAGGCATTGCTCCTCCATTCCTCCCTCTATCTAGGGACATCTGTCAACCCAGTGGAGGAGGAAGATTAGCGTCTCTCCGATACACCCTCGGTCTCGGAGCCTGTAGCATTCCTCTCAACTTCCCTTCCTGAATAGCTTCCATAATTTCGTGATTAAGTCTCGACACTGATCGGTGTTGTGTCCATGCGTCAGGTGATACATGCAATACTTCTGAGGATTGGTGAGTTATAATGTTTGCAAGACAGGCCTCGGTGTCTGAAGAATCTACTGATCCTTTAGTAGTAAAAGACCTCGGCCACATTCAGGTTGGTGCCTGAATTTAGCTCTTCATACATTTGTTGCACCTCGGTATCTTCTGTGAAAGGTTTGAACGTAGTAGGTGTTTTGTATTCCTTCGCCCCTCCTGTGCTTACTTTTCTCTTGCTCGGCTCTACCGAAGTGCTTTGATTGCTCGTCTTCTTTGCCATCTTAGAAATGTCATTGGCTTGGATGTACTCGTTTGCCATAACCATGAAGGCGGCATAGGACACGGGCAGTTTTAACTGTACCGCATTCCACAGGCTAGTTTCTGGATGAAGTGCCTCCATCACCGTGATGAGGCACGCTTAGTCCCCCATGACTTCTCCCATTGACCTTTGCTCGTTGACCCTTCTCAGAAAATCTCATAAGCTTTCTGTCGATCCCTGGCGAATGTTGGCAAGTTTATGTTTCGATTCTTTAGGGGCCCCAAGGTATGAATAATGCATCAGAAATGCTTCCATCAGTTCTCTCCAGCCTTTGATAGACACCGCCAGAATCGCTCTAAACCAGGCGTGGCCTTGTTTCCCAGGGTCAGAGGGAACATCCTGCATAGTGTGACCTCATTCGCACCTTGAGCCGTAATCCACATCAGATATTTTTCAATATGAGAATAAGGATCGTAATCACAGTTGAAAATTAAACTTGAGGGGAACTTGACTCCCTGCTACCGAGGGGCATTACTGATTTCTGCCATGAAGAGTGAGAGGGCCACCGCTTGTTGGAGGACTCCTCCCGTTCCGAACATCTTCCTTTCTAGATCTACGAAATGTTTGTTTATTTCCTCGTTTATCAAGGCTTGTAAATTCTTGGCTGGGGCATTTGGAAATGCTTCTCTATTCTCCGATCAAACTTCCGCGTGGGTCTCTCTTCTTCTCACCACTCTTCGTGAGGTGAGTCTCCTGCTCCTTCTGTTCTGTGGTAGGGATACCTCAGTCGTGGGTAGATCTTCCCATGAAGGATCCCGGTTCTCCTGTGAGTATGGTGCCGAAGATGAATAGGATCTTTGATTCCTTATCTTTTACGATGATTACGCGTCCTTTGAGAGACAGATGGCGTTCTTTGTGGGGCTTCGTCTTCTACCGGCACTTCTAGGGTTGCGGGTCGACCACTCCTTTAGTTTTGCGGGTGAGGCTGGTGGGATCCTTCTTCACTTTGTCTTTCCCTCAGCAGGGGGTGCTCTGCTTCTTGATTTCATCCGGACCATGGTTGTCTCCGAGCGTCATCCCCCATGGACACCTCCTGGGGTGGGGGATTTCTCATCCCTTGTTTTCTTCTTGATTGTGGTTTTCTTTGGGCTCCCGTCTCCGGTCAGCGGAGGTATTCGCTGCGTCTTCCCTCCGTAGGAGTTTCGTTCATGCCTTTCCTTTCTTCGGTGTTCCTCTTCCGTATAAAGTTGATAGTTTCTCTTGCATCTCCTCCGCTGTATTCTTTCCTGGTCTCCTTCCTTCTCTCGAGATCTTCCCGCAGATCGCCATGACTTCCCCTATGAGGGCCGTTAAAACTCAACCTCTCTGGTTGAATCGGGAGAGCTTTCGCGGTGTACTCATGGATCACCCTTCTAATTTTTTTGTTCATCTCTTTCATTTTTTGGGGGTCGCCTAAATCTGGGATAGGAATAGACCTTGCCGGAGTAGGCACTTCTATGGCCGGCGCGCTGATTTGGACATTATTTCCACTTCTTGTCACGTTTTGCTGAGCTCTGGAACATTCTCCCCTCTCTTCGTTTCTAGGGATTATAAATCCCTCTCTCTCCATCTCTCAAGAAGACATAGCAAGAATAAAAGGGATTTTCACACTCCAGTGGAACAATTGAAAAGAACAAGAATAGTTAAGTGTAGCGTTTCCCACAGACGGCGCCAACTGTTAACGTGTGTTCTTAGCTAGTTAATTTTAGGATTAAGGATAGAAAACAAGTTGTATAACTAAACTAAAAACGATCACGATCAAATATAACAACATGTAAATATAAGAGAGATGAGGGGACCCTCCCTTAGAACAATACTCATAAACCTTTCTTTCTTACAAGTATCATGTCTAAAGTGAGAATGAATGATCTGCCTCTCTCTTGTGAGAGAGCTATTTGTATTACCAACAAAACCCTAATGATCGTCCAATCTCTTCGTGCCACCTGGATGACGACAAGCAGCCATCAATGGAGGCTGATGGTACGTTGACGACTTTTGGCAGCCGGTGCAGAGAGCCACCAGATGTCTTGTAGAGTGCAGCAGGTCTCTCCCTGTCCTTTGCTTGCTTCCCATTGGTGGATCAAGAAAAAGCATGTCTATTGTGTGTTGTCCTCTAGTGGGGGAGTGCTGCCCAAGACATCCCTTCTTACCGTTATTCTTGTCTTCTTGCCTGTCACCACTAGTTGTTCCTACAGTCGTGTCTGTACTTTCTCCAGCCGCTCTGATGATCCTCTCCGTCTCGGGTGGGTCGATTCCCGAGGCTCTGCTATTCGTCCGAGCTTCTGGATGTCCCCTTTGGCTTCGGAGCCGGGGTGTTCTGCTGAGGGGTCTCGACCCTCTATCCTTTTCGTGGGCTTTCTGCTCTTTGACCCTTTCTTGGTCTCATCTTCCTGGCTTCCCTAGCCCTTGAGGATGGGCTCATCTCCTGGATCTCTTCTTGGTTCTTCTCCAAGGTGTGTCTTTTGGGTCTGGGCCTTCCTGCTTGGGTTGCTGTCAGCCCTTGATTTGACATTCTCCTCCTTCTTGGACCTCTTTGTAGTTGGGCCTCTTCCTCCTAGTACACTAGCTTGTTGGGCTTCCGGTCCATTGGGCATGGGAGTTATAATACCCGTAACAGGTACAAAATTATATTATGCAATTTCAATATTATCCTTTCCTACATTCTAAATTAGGATTTAAAAAAATTACATTATTTTCCGAATTTCTTGCATTTTAAATTTTTCATTAGAAAACATTGGAAAATTATTGATACACAATTGCAAAAATAATGAATCTTCAAAATTAATCAAAACCTCATCTCATCTGGAATTATGAGTAATCAAGTTGCACCCTTCTTCTTTTATAATAATTTATTTATTTAATAAAATATATTTAATTGAAACAATGAATAATCTGTCTCAGGTAATGAAATTTATAAAATCGTCTCATCTAAAACTTTCCTAAATAATTAAAAAGTTTGGAACAATCATTGAATGAACGACACTTATTGAAATTTTTTTACTCCAACTAATATCAAACAACAAAAGCACATCCTAATGTTACTCCTAATATTTGAGCTAAAATGAGTGACAAATATGTTTGGGCTTAATACATTTAGGCCTAACTATTAGGACTTAATGGCCCAAATAAAATATACCAACTTAACTCCTTTTATTCTTTTTGCTCTAAACCCCAAAAACCTTCCCTCCTTCCCAGTGCTCTTGCACTCCACATTCACAATGCTTTCTCGATTCATCCCCAAATCTCCACTAATTCATCGTCTTCTAACCCTAACTCGCTCACCAACTCACCTCCTCAACTCACAACCCATCTCCTCAACCCCCTTATTTTCAAATCCCAACAGTTATTTCTTACGCCAAACTCCTCATTTCTCGTTTTTCTCCACCCAAGGGAGCAATGGGAGCGATGATTCAACTAACTCAACTACTGATTTATGGAATCTTTCCTCAGAAAAGGACGAAGATGTAGACTCTATATTTTCGATGGGAGGTGGAGATCTTCGAGTAAGCAACAACCAAAATGGCGATGGCAAAGTAGGCGATCTGATTGGTGGGAGTCAGTGGAAAGATTCGGATGTTGGTACTAGTGATATTTTTATGGGGATTCAAGGGAGCGGTGTTGGTGTTGGTGATGGCGGCGAGGAGGAGGTGGCAGCTGAAGATTATGAGCCCTGGAATTTCACGGAAGAGGGGAAGGAAGGATCGGAGGGGGACGTGTTTGATGTTGAAGCAGATGGCGCAGAATTGAGTTTAGATGATTTTGGAGGTGGATTGGCAGAGGGCACCGAAAAGAGCGAAGAAGAAATTCAGCTTGAAGCAGAGGAGAAAGCTTTAACTGATGTTCTGAAGGGTGAGTTATTCAATACAGTTTTCATAATTCTCTTAATCACTTTTGTCAATATATTGTTGTGAGTTTTTAATATCGTTTTTTTATATTGGAAATACCAGAAAAATGTGGATGTTATCTTTAGTATCTCTTACAGAATCTTCATATACATTTTGATATGATTGGACATTTCTGTTAATTGAGTTATTCTTGGGTTCAAAGAGGGGTTGTTAAAGAAAAAATAGGGGGTCTTTGGGGATATAAATGGTTAGTTAGTTTTAATGACTTATTTTGCTTCTTATCTGTTACTATTTAGTGATAGCGACTAGAAACTGATTAATTGCACATCTGTGGTTGGGATGATTATTTTCCTCTTGGAGATCTATTAATAGATAGAGTATTTGATTGGAGAGCCATACTGTCCCTTCAAAAGTGTACGGACTTGCTCTGAGGTTATAGTTGTATTTCTAGTTCTATAACATTTTGCTAATGGCTGCTTCATCTTGCTGTTCTGTAACCTATACTAAGAAACTTAAAAAGTTATTGGTATACTGAATTTGTTGGAGTTGTTTTTTATCTCTGCATGCTGCTTTTCGGTGACTTGTCTCTTTTATCTTGTTTATGCTGTTGTTTGGTCAGACTTTTTTATAAGCAAAACAATGATAGTCCTTTTTATATTCCATTAAAACCTACATACGAGGCTACAACTGCCACGGTTACGTTTGGGTCATTATTTATCTGAAGTAGTAACTATGCTCTCATTTTTCAATCTTCTGAATGAAGAATTTAAAAACCAAACTTAACTGAAGTGCTCGTGTTTACAATTTTCTAGTAAAACAATGAAAACAAATTCTGGAAAACCTGTTATGGTAATATGTACAAGTTCCTTATATAACATTTGATTGGGATATTTCCAGTTGAGATCTCATGAGAAATTTGTTGAGTTAGCTCATGGTTTTGTTAATTGTTACTCACTAAAAGTTACCACATCATTAAAGATTGTAATCAGCCCATAATTATATATCTACTGTGATGTTTGTCTCCCTTTTCTGTGATAATATTCATCAGAAAAGATGAATGCATTTGAACTTAAAATATTTTTGTTTAGTATAAGTCAACTTTTTTTTTTTTACCTCAGGTTTATTACTGACCATCACATGTTTTGAAGTCTTTGATAATTTACTGATTTTACAGGTACAGACCGTGCATTTGGCGATCTTATAGCCTCATCTGGAATTACAGATGAGATGCTGGATAGCTTAATTGCATTGAAGGACTTTGAAGGCATTAAAGGTCTCCCTCCTTTATCCGAAATAGAAGAAAAGCGGTATGAGAAGAATTCTAAAAAATCAGGCAGAGGTGAAATAGAGCGCCTGAAACAGGAGGAGGCTTCCAAGGCACGGGTCAGGAAAGTAGATGAGAAGGGAAGGTCTTATGGAACAGGAAGAAGGAAATGCAGCATAGCTCGTGTTTGGCTTCAACCTGGTGCTGGAAAATTTTTGGTGAATGACAAGGAATTTGATGTATATTTCCCAATGCTTGATCACCGTGCTGCTCTTCTTCGACCTTTCTCTGAAACAAAAACATTGGGCATATGGGATGTAAATTGCACTGTTAAAGGAGGCGGCACCTCAGGTGAGCACTGACTTGAAACTAAACACACTAGTGTAATTCATTGCTCTATATTTTAATTTTAAATTATGGAAATGAGATATAATTAATTCGGAGAATTTTTTCTAAGATTACGTTGAATGCAACCTCTAACAAAAGTTAATACTTCATCAAGGATCTGATATATCATGTTGACATATTCTATTGAATGTCATGCATTTGTTACAATATCTGATGACAATTTTCACAATTGATATGAAAACCTCTCAGGCAAGACATCCTGATTAACGAATTTTATTAAATATTCCCAAGCTTCCTGATACAGGCTGATTATGTTCTGCATGTAGTTAGACATGATTCCTTGGTCAAATGAGAACTTTTTAAGGGTTCTCAATGAGTTCATGTAAAGTTTTGTCTAGGAAGTAAAAATTATCAATTATAGAGGCATATCAGATGTCCATGTGAGCAACTTATGACTAAATTTTATTTGCACATATATATTACATTGTTTGATGTAGCCTCTTGGTCAAACATTCCTCCTGCTTTATGAATCAGTTAGTTGGCGTTGAATTTCATTACTGTAACACTACGTATAATTGGTAATGTAAGAAGTAATATTCATGAAAATGTGATTGCTAGTTTATTCTGTACAGTTTTACCAAATGGTTATTCATACAATTTGCTGGTATAGATAATCTGGTATAATTATTTTGAATATTTAGTTTCATTTCTTAATGTGATTTACAGATGTCATTCTCGTTTGTGTGTTGATGTTAATGATTAATGACATATGTTAAGTTGCAAGTCCACTATCAAGGGTTATTAATGAAGGAACATGCAATTTGTGATATTTTGAAGGAATACAAAGAGAAGTGATGTCATAAGAATGTCAAATTATGTTGCTTAATTGTAGATTCATTAATGAATTTTGCAGGTCAGGTTGGAGCAATTCGATTGGGTGTCAGCAGAGCATTACAGAACTGGGAACCAGGATTGCGCCCTCCTCTTAAACAAGGTTCGGCTTTCTGGGGACTAACGAACATTTCTTAACTTTGACAACCATTATCTTGCCACTCAAACATTTCCAATGCAGTCTAATCTGAGATGTATAGATATTGCTTCTAATCATGCATTTGATGCCTTTTCAGCTGGTTTTCTGACAAGAGACCCAAGAGTTGTGGAAAGGAAGAAACCCGGTAAAGCCAAAGCAAGGAAAAGCTTCCAATGGGGTAAACGTTAACGGTTTTGCTATCTTCATCCAGTGCTCTGCTTATACAGCATCATTAGCTCTTTTTCCTTACTTTCTTTTCTTCTTTGCGGAAGCGAAGTTTAGTTAGTTTCTCCTTTTCAGTAATAGATCATGTAGTCCACCTCCTTCCCCCTTCCTCGATTATGTAATGATATATTCTTGAAGGTCCCCACTTCGAACAATTCTTTGTCTATCTTTGTAATATTGGGGCCGGAAGTCACGGAAGTGTCGGCTAATCTGGAATCATTATAGCAGCTGGTATTACATGCTTTTGAGTGAGTGGGGTGATGGAATTGTATTGAGTTGAATGCTAGAAAAGTCGCAAGAAATTCAACCTGAATAAACTTGAATGTTACTACTGCTGGGTTACTTGGACAGCAGCCTTTCATTCATAAGATGATGAATTATGCCACATTGTAACCTTAAGAGCTTCTCTAAGTTTTGTTTTTGTTTATCTCAATAGGATCAATCTATGTTTGTGTAGATGATCGTAGTGTATTTATAAATCTGAAAGCTGATTTAGAGGTCTAACTTAACATCTAGTAAAAGGGAAGGCTTCATGGCAAGTGGCCTACCTAAGATAGTAGCCCAGTTGCAGTTTCAAACATTAGTTTGATATTAGGGTGGTATTTGGCTAACGTTCTAGAACATTCCAAACTCAATTCTAGAATTCAAAGTCGACATACAATTAGGTTTCTTGGCCAAAGTGGAGTTGCACAATTCTCAGATATTTCCCGGTCAAAGTAATCTTGACATCACACCACACGTCACTGGATGAGATCAACCCTTTGGCCATAACTGTAGTAGGATTAGATAATCATTTCAATTAATTTTTCTACGAATAATTTATAGGGTATATAAAAATTAAAAATATAGTAGTATTTAATAAGGAGTGATATGTGATTTAAAAAATATAAAATGCTCACACACAAGATTTGATTTTGAAATCTTGTTCAAATATGTTCTTGAGAGTTCAAATATGTTATTGAGATTAAAACAACGTAAATTATAATAGAATCTGAATATGCTTTGTGAAATCTTATTTTTTTTAAAGTAGTAATTTTTTTTTCTTCGAGGAAACTTTCAATGTAATTATTATAATAGTATTTATTTTGATTTATTTATTATACAAGTTTTGATTATTAAATAACATTTTTATGATTATTTGTTGTTCTCTGAAAAAAAAATTGGATCCTCCATTGACACAAAGAACACAATATCGGGTTTTTATTTGCATTTCAACTGTTCTCGGTTTGTAATGGCTTTAGAAATTTAAGAAAAAGTGTCTTGCGAGATTGTAATTATTTGCATATTGTAATTATGTAAGACGGATCAACTCGTTATGAAAATATGTTTGTTATATAAGTAAGAATGCTAATTTTTTTGTAGTTAAAATAAGCAAATACTTGTATGAGATGGTCCTACACAAAGACCTACCCGTTCAAATATGATTCTTTAAAATAAAATAAATAATGAATAAAAATATATTTTTAAAGTGTTATAGTATAATTTACTATAATCATATTTTAACTATAAATAAATATATTTTTTTATATAATAATTATAATTAAACAATGAAAGTGTGAGCACAGTATGATCATTATTTACAAAATTTCATTAGTTATAATTAATCTTACGTCATTTATTTTATCTTTTTTAGCAATTAACCGACATATACTTGGCATATTCGTAGTTATCGTCAAACAGAGGTGGGTTTTGGTCAATTCCCACTACCTCATTGGGCTTATAAATAAGATGCTCTCCTCTTCTTTATTCCCTGCTTGCTTACACCAAACGCCTTCTTCATATCATCAAATTCTTACAGAAGACCTAATTATTAGCATACGTCACCCAAATTTTGAGAAAATGGCAACTTCCGAAGAGGGACAAGTGATCGGCTGCCACTCCGTTGACGAGTGGAAGTCTCAATTCCAGAAGGGCGTCGACTCTAAGAAGCTGGTAACTGATTTTTATCATGTTTTTGAATTATGAATTGTTCGTCTCTTAAATCTGTTGTTTGCTGCTTTCAATTTATGGCTGTTGATTGAAGAACTTATGGCGTTTGAGCGACATGCGTTTTGAGTTTCATCATTTCGGTGTGATTTAATTTTGAATTGAAAATTTGGGGTTTCAGAAAAGCCCTAGAATGGTGGTCAACAATTTGGAATTAGGATTTTCAATTTTGTATTGACGAATGAAAGAAATTCCTTTAAAGCTGCTTGAGTTGCTTGCTTGGATTTCTTATTGAATGGCTATTGTATTCTTTATGTGCTTGAGTTGCTTGCTTGAATTTCATATTGAATGGCTATTGTATTCTTTATGTTCTTGAGTTGCTTGCTTTCGTATCTAATGGCTATTGTATTCTTTATCTGCTATACTGGCAGAGGGGCTTGAATTTTGATACCCTGTGCTCTTCTTGTTTAGTGAAAGATTTATAAGAATGTTATGATGTTGATTTGAAAAGAAAAGTTGAATCTTTTCACAGGAAGATAGACACTTAAATTTGTGTTAAATGTTATCTCTGTTCACCCATTGGCTGTGAATACTGATGAAGGTGTTGAAATCGATTAACTGCTTAAGATAATCGATCCAACGTTTTCTTTAAAATTCTTCAAGTTCTAAGTTTTGAACCCAAATCCATCCTCTTGATCAGGTAGTGGTAGATTTCACTGCTTCATGGTGCGGACCATGTCGTTTCATCGCTCCAATCTTGGCCGAGATAGCCAAGAAGACAACCCATGTTTTATTCTTGAAAGTTGATGTTGATGAGCTTAAGGTATGCAACATCATACCATTAGCAATTTTCTGTCGACTTTATATACTCTTTGTATTCCGTTAATGTTTGCTAAGTTTTCGTTTTATCGACTGTGTAGACTGTTTCGGAGGAATTCT
This sequence comes from Pogostemon cablin, assembly GCA_023678885.1. NCBI lineage: Eukaryota > Viridiplantae > Streptophyta > Magnoliopsida > Lamiales > Lamiaceae > Pogostemon > Pogostemon cablin. Next base: position 16,332,558 of record CM042995.1, read on the forward strand.
GTGTGGAGGCGATGCCCACATTTTTGTTCCTCAGGGAAGGGAAGGAAGTGCATAGGATTGTGGGTGCTAGGAAGGAAGAGCTTCAAGCCAAAATTACTGAGCTTGGAGCTGCCACCCTCACTGCTTGAGGGTGTTTGATCTATGGTACATGTATGGTTGTATGTTATGCTTGTAATAAATTCGAGGTTTATCACCTTGTATTATGGATTACGTTTACTTTATATGGATGTTGTTCCTTAATGTAATCTAATATCCACTCTCTGAGTATCATTTTCCATTTCAATTTCTATCTTTTAATTTTTTGAGAAATATGAATATGATAGTTTTCAGTTGCGTGAAGCGTCTCTCTCTCTCTCTTTGTTTTTTTGTGTTTTTTTTTTTTTTTTCTTTTTCGGTGAGGAATCAAAATCAATTCTATGCAAAATGTAATTTTTTATAATTATCTCATAACAATATTTTCTGTGTTGGATTTTTCACTAAATGAAACTCTGAATCAGGGGTGACAATGGCTGTACGTAGGCCAAGAGTTGAGTTTTGTATAGTAATAGCTATTGTCTATATAATTGTTTGGCCCAAGCCAAACTTTTTATTTGCAAAAACTTCTTTTATGAGTCCAATATGATCTGTTTAGCAAAATAATTGGGCTTGAGAGACCATTAATGTAATATCCGATATTTTTATATATTCTTAATCATAATAAATATTTTTATTTACAGCCTATTAAATTTTTAATTATTCTAAAATGGTTTTACTTTAAATCTTTTTCATTTACATTATTGAATTTAAAATTGAGCCTAAACCCAAGTCGAATAAGGAGCCCAATTTATTTAATTTACATGTTAAAAATAAAAGAAAGAATTGATTTATTCTTTATTTTAAAATTCACTTCTCCCGTATCAGTTACGGTTTAGAAAGAAATAGCAGAAATAAAGTTTTCTTCATTTTTCCTTCTATGGAAAATGCACACGCACCACACGCAAAGACATTTCAATCATCAATCATCCATGGAAATGAGGTTTTCATATTTCAATCATATGTAACATTCAAGGTAATCTGTTTCTAAAATTTTAAAATTGTATCTATTTATGTTCAATCGCTACGAAATTTTAATATGTTGTTTAATGTTTAGTTTTGAACTCGTATTTAAAGTTTCATGGTTTTTGAAGTTTTATTTTACTTTATACAAATTTTATACTTCTGTTTGCAGAATCTGGAAATTTATAGATACCTGATTAGAAAATTTAAATATATAATTATACTTTTTCAAACGATTTGTATTTTGAATATGTTATAAATCATGAAGTTTTCGATGTTCTGTAAAATTTTCATGCCGAAAGGACGATTATATTATTTTATATTAATATTTAAATATTTCTGATGATGCTGTCAAATATGTTATGTTTTCTGTTTAGAAATTATAAAAGCATATTTAAATGGATCTAAAAATTCTTATTTTTGTATATGTACTCCTTATGGTATTTTTGGTAATCTATAAAAATTTTATGTTATTTGGAGTACTGTATTATTTAATACAACTTTTACAATATTAGTACATTCAGTTTAGATCATGAACTCACTACTGATTTGAAATTACAAATAAAATATTTAAAGATCTTAAAATATTATTAAATTTTTATATGTTTTATATTACAAGTTTTATGATGCATAGTAAAAATATCCCATTGAGTAAATGAGTATATTATTTTAAATTAAATGTATATTGATTCTTGTACATGAACTGTTATGTACTCTGTTTTCAATTTTACTATCTCACAGCCATTTTAAATGACCTCAACTTATATGTCATGATAAAATAATTTTATAGTTATTTAATAGTCAAATCTTCCTAATTATTTATTTCATTTGAGGCGATTCAATTTAATGAGAATCTTTTAATGTATTTACCTATACTTTAAATAAAGTGCTTAATGTTCAATTTCATGATAATTTATTTTTGAAAGAAAGTTCTCATTTTAACTGTGCTATGAAATATGATTCATTTTTAATTATTGTTCTTTTAATTTTAAATTCCGCTGCAAATAATTTTATATTTCCCTAAAATTTGTCAGCCTATTTTAATTAAACCTTATTGGACCTAAAATTTTCTCTTAAAAGGTTATTTAAGTTTTTATGATAATGTGGGTCGTTTCATTTGGTATCAGAGCGGGTTTACGTTTCTGTAGACTCGCTAATTTATGTATCTAAATCGTATTGTTTTATGAATTACTTTATTTATTAATGTCTAATGATATAAAAAAATCACCCATCACCGTCTCGCCGCTCCAACTCCAGAAGGTACATTCATTCAACATTTGATTTACATTCATGACATGATAATCTATGTCTTATTCATAATTATCATTTAGAACATGTCATTTTATATTTTTTTCAATGTCTCCATTTAAAGAATGATACCATGGACATATCATCAAGTGCATCTTAAATTTTATTTCATATTCATCTTTCAAGCATCAAGTATCAAGTATTACAATGACATGATTCAAGTTTATCAAGATATATTTGAAGTATCTCAATGACATGGTTATGAAGTATTGCAATGACATGAATCAAGTATCTCATGAAGGGATTCAAATACTTCAATGACACAGTATTATACTTGTACGATAGTAAATGTCATTCCAAGTCATTTCCCATTTCGTCACACGAAACATGAGACATGATCTTCAAATATACTTTTACATATTAATTTCTTTATTTAGTAAAATCCAAAATATTGTCTTCTAATTAATATCTTGTTGCAATCATTAAAAGTTTGCTCATGAGTTTTGGTCACAAATTTCAAACTAAATTTTAGTATCAAGTTATGTCATTTCATAAAATGATCATTATTTCATCTGCAATTGTTTATCATTTCCACTTTGTTTCAAAATAATGTAAGCAATGAAGTATTATATGTTATAAATTCCTTTATCAATATTTCCATTAATTCTAAATATTCGAATTCTAAATTTTTTTTGAGTTCATTTTTACTTTTCAGTTATCAAGAAAATTATTTTAATGAAAATATTATATATACATTCAAGCATAATTTTGGTAATATTCATGATTCATATTTCGTGTAAGTTCAAAATTATTATATTTTGAACATAAAATTTTTGAATTAAGATTTTCTTGATCATAGTTTTTAATTCGCAAGTTTATAATGTAAAAGAAAGTCCAACATGTAAAATTTTGATTTTTAAACATTTAATTATGAAATTTCATATGTTACTCCAATAAGTTTTCTAATCCTCAATAGATTTTGCGGGACTAATTGTTTCAAATGGTTACCTTAAACATTGACATTTTGCTATAAAAAAAACTCGACTCCCATATAATTATTACAACTTTGATTTCATAAAATTTAAATTCGAATCACTAGTTCTGTATTCATAATTTGAAAACTTTATTTATTTTGAGTCTTTTTTCAAAATTACAAATTTTAATTTCATCTCCAAATCTTCTTAGTAAATATATTAATATTTGGAGTATACTTTAAATGAATGAACTTATATGAATTTATGCTGATTTAAAGCATTTACTAAAAAAAAAGGCGGCTTAGTCTTCCACTACAATGTATTTATTGATATTTCAACATAATTGACTATTTATTTATTTTCTAGAAATCATTTAGACTTAAAATTTCACTTTTCAAGTTACAAATCCTTCATAAATCTCATTCAAAGTTATCATTTTAAACACGACATCATTGATATATAATCAAGTTCATATGTGTCATTCAAGATTTCATATTTATTAATCAAATATTTCAGTGATATGATTCACGTATTTCAATAACATAGTTATACACATATGCAGTTGTGCGTATCATTCAACATCATACATTTACATGAAGCATGATATATGATATATGATTTCTCATATACATTTGCATGTCATAACATTTCTCATATGTCATATGAGTTCCATAGTTTCCTTAATTGGAAGAGATTTTAAAAGTATTAACTATTTTCTTCTAACCGAAGATTTATATTTCATTGAATTATTCATTATTTTTAGGTTTTGGTGAAATTGGATAGCCCTTTATTTTCTAAAATCTTCAGTTCCCAAGGACATCATACCTTATTATTATTTTTGAAGAAGAAAATGAAAGTTTTCATTGTTTTTATGTAAGTTTTAAAAAAAGGAAAAAGGGGATGCATAAATTCTTCACATAATCTCGATCCACTTCTAAAATGATAAATCATTCCATTTTACAGCCGAGCTCAAGTATCTTTTTCCTCAAGATTTTCTACCTCCAATATAAATAAATATTTCATAATGCTTCAAGTATTTTGTACTCATTATATTTCATGCAGAATTTTAAAATTATCAAGTTTGATTACATGCAGAGCAAATTCAAATTAATGAATTTTACTATTTCTTAAAAAGTGTGGATTTTATTATTTCTCCTTGTTAAAACAACTGTTATGTTATTGAAATATTTACACAGGTAAAATATTTATTTATATACAAAGGTGCATAAATTCATTCATACATATATTTTTCACTTATAATTTATAATATTCTGAATTTCGATGATGAAATTATTTTTAAGTTAGGAGAATGTAATATCCCGATATTTTTATATATTCTTAATTATAATAAATATTTTTATTTACTGCCTTTTAAACTTTTAATTATTCTAAAAAGGTTTTACTTTAAATCTTTTTCATTTACATTATTGAATCTAAAATTGAGTCTAAGCCCAAGTCCAAAAAGGAGCCCAATTTATTTAATTTACATGTTAAAAATAAAAGAAAGGATTGATTTATTCTTTATTTTAAAATTCACTTTTCCCGTATCAGTTAGGGTTTAGAAAGAAATAGCAAAAATAAAGCTTTCTTCATTTTTCCTTCTATGGAAAATGCACACGCACCACACGCAAAGACATTTCAATCATCAATCATCCATGGAAATGAGGTTTTCAAGATTTCAACCATATTTACACATTCAAGGTAATCCATTTCTAAAATTTCAAAATTTTATCTATTTATGTTCAATCGCTACGAAATTTTAATATGTTGTTTAATGTTTAGTTTTAAAATCGTATTTAAAGTTTCATGATTTTTGAAGTTTTATTTTATTTTATAAGAATTTTATACTTCTATTTACAGAATTTGGAAATTTATAGATACCTGATTAAAAAATTTAAATATATAATTATACTTTTTCAAACGATCTGTATTTTGGATATATTATAAATCATGAAGTTTTTGATATTCTGTAAAATTTTCATGCCAAAAGGGCAATTATATTATTTTATATTAAGTTTTAAATGTTTCTGATGATTTTGTCAAATATGTTAAAAATTATAAAAGCATATTTAAAGGGATCTAAAAATTCTTATTTATATGTACTCCTTATGGTGTTTTTGGTAATCATAAAAATTTTATGTTATTTAGAGTACTGTATTATTTAACACAAGTTTTACAATATTAGTACATTCAGTTTAGATCATGAACTCACTACTGATTTGAAATTACAAATAAAATATTTAAAGATATTAAAATATTATTAAATTTTTATATGTTTTATTTTACAAGTTTTATGATGCATAGTAAAAATATCCCTTTGAGTAAATGAGTATATTATTTTAAATTAAATGTATACTGATTTTTGTACATGAACTGTTATGTACTCTGTTTTCAATTTTACTATCTCAAAACCATTTTAAATGACCTCAACTTATTGTGATTTTATTATATGTCATATCCTACGTAGTTTGAAGCTCACAATAATATTTATATATATCATAACAATATCTTATTCGTCCCAACTTCTTCTTTCTGATTTGAAATTATGAAATAAATACTTTCACGAATCCAAATATTCTGATTTTCGTATATATCATATATTTCATTATTATAAGTCTACTGTATAATTTTTATGTTTATAGGTATTATATAATATTTATTATAAATATTCTATTACTGTTTAAATTGTTTCGAGGTCCAAGAGAGATCTGCAAGCCATATCACTTTTCATGGTGGTCAAAATGACAGAATGAAAAGAGATCGAGGTAGATAACTTTAAGATGAACCAAGATCTTAGAGAAATATAGAAGACGGTGAAATTCTTTGGAGAATATTGCCAAAACATGTCCAAAACGATAGCTGAGATTAGCTTCCAAATGGATAAGATGGAGACATTGTAAAACAAACAGCTTGATCTCATCAAGAAATTGAGAGATCAGGTAATATCCCTGGAAATCAAGGTGACCGGGAGAAGGCTAGGAGGAAGGTTGCCACCAATCTTTGGAATATAACCCCTTTTACATCAAAAGGGAAAAACGGAAAAGCTCACGAAATCAAAAACCGAGAATGAAAAGATGATCACTATCCTTCGAAAGAGCGAATCTTGAGGATCTACAAGATCTATATGAGTCCTTCCAAGGATTATCAATTGTAGATCTAAAGATGAATGTGAGAGAAACTTCAAACTCCCAATAGCAGTCGCAGGCTCCTGAGATACAATATGATCTGAGCTAAAATGAAGGAACCTCTGGATCAAATGGTATCCATGAAGTGAGTCAAGAAGGAACAATCCCAAACCAAGGAAATTTCAAGATGAAGGCAACGTGATTGTCAACAGGAGGAAGTCAAGTCCGAGGATCTAATCTACACAACACCCCATATGGTCGGTCTCACCTTGAACTGATAAATCCATACGAGTTGATCCTAAATCTCAATACTATGGACTTCAAGAACAGAGAGAGCCATATCAACGATGGACGAATGCAATGAAGATTGCAAGAGGTACACTAGAGTTGGATAAAGAAGGGTTCATATGATTCCTAACTATGAGCCTAGAAGGATCAGTAAAGTGTGCCTAGGAACTACTCTCAGACGAAGAAAATAAGGAGACCTTGGAAAGTGAAGACCTCAGAAATATTGTCGATCACATGGCCAAGATCTTCATTACCAAAATGTATATTAAGGCAATTAATTAGTCGGACACGGCGGACATGCAATATAGGACTCGATTTAATATCCAGACAGGTTTATAAAACTGTATACAGTCGGCAGACATGTAATTATATGTCAACTTCATCGGTAGAAATACTATTTTAAGTTGATTTCGTAGGCGGACATGCAAAAATCATCAAATTAATTGGTGGACAATCATAGCAAGACTTAATTTAACCACTGACATGCAATATCCAAATAATTTTATCGGGAGAATTTTGCACTTTTGGTCCCACAGAACACATAACCTCTTCAAAATAGTCCAAATACTTTCACTTTTAGTCCCAAATGATTATTTTCTTTGCAAATTTGATCACATAAGACTTCAACCTAACATATTTAGTTCCATTCAATTACACTATTGGTCCCAATAAATTAAATTAAATTCATATTTTATTTTATTTTATGTTTATTTATTTATTTAATACTTATTATTATTATTTTAACATGTTAAAAAGTAATAAAAATCTAACATTAAATAAAATAATAAATGAATAAATAAATAAATAAAATAAAATTTAGATCTAAATTCTTATAATCAATAGTGTAACTTTATATCATATTTATCTATTTATTTATTATTATTATTATTTTTAATTTTTTTAACGTGTCATTTTTAGAAACAATAAATATTTTAATACTTATTATTATTATAATAAGTTCTGGACACCACCCAAATCCAAAAATATTGAAAACGATTATTTTGCAATTTTAGTCCAAAAAAATTTTAGACTAATAACTTTATACCAAATTTTTATTTTTTTTAAAAAAAAGACATGTTAGAAAAAATAATTATTAAAAAAATAAAAAATAAAAACAATAACAATAATTATAATGATAATAAATAAATAGATAAATAAAGTTACACTATTGGTTATAAGTTTATTTTATTTATTTATTTACTCATTTATTATTTTACTTAATGTTAGATTTTTATTGTTCAAAATAATAATAATAATTATTATTATTATTATTAAATAAATATAAAATATGAATTTAACTTATTGGGACCAATAGTGTAACTGAATGTGATTAAATATGCTAGGTTGAAATTTTATGGGACCAAGTTTGCAAAGAATAATTGTTTGGGACTAAAAGTGAAAGTATTGAGACTATTTTGAAGAGATTATGTGTCCTGTGGAACCAAAAGTGCAAAATTCTCATTTTATCGGCGAACATGCAATTTTAAAGCTTTTGCATTGGCGGACACGAACAATTAGGCCCAAAACAATGGCGGACATGCAAAAATCATTAATTTGATCGGCGAACACTCTAAATAAGATTTAATTTACCAACTGACATGCAATTTTAAAGCTTTTTCATTGGAGAACACGAACAATTGAGCCCAAAACATCGGCGGACTAGCACAATTAAGCTTTAATACATCGGCAAACAAGTACAATTATGCTAAAAAATTCAGTGGACATGCAAATTCTTAACTACTTAATCAGCAGACATGAACAATTGGGCTAAAAACGACGGCGGACACACAGAATTAGGCTCAAAACAACTTCGGACGTACACTATTATACTCAATTTCACAAACATACATCAACGCCCAATCAATAGCACTAAATCTATAGATCTACACAAATGAATTATTTTATGAACACATTAACATTTTTATAAAAATGGAAAAAGTCACGTTTATGCAAAAAATAAAAAAAAATCAATTATTCTTAATTTACAGACGAAATTTAATTTTACAAACTTAGTTCCGACAAATCCCTAAACTCTAAATCCCCAAATTGAAATACTAACTTACCTCATTAATCATATTCCACTTCTGACGAGGAGATGATGAGGGAAGCATGCAGATTGCCGGATATAGACTTGTGACCGCGAGAGAAATTGGGAGAAAGAAGAACAACATAGAGAGAGAGAAAAAAAGCGCACGAGAGAAATTGGGAGAAAGAAGAACGACATAGGGAGAGAGAAAAAAAGTGTGCACACACACAAAGAGATAGAGAGAGAGAGAGAGAGTAAAACGTATTTCAAATTTTAGAGTTAAAGGGTCAAAGATTCTTCCCACTTTCAAATCCCAATAAATAAGGTAAAAAACAACTGACAGCCTACTTTTCGGATTTAAAAAAAAAAAACAACAGAAAAAGAACTGACATGTGTAATAGAGATAATTTGGGTATATAAATGAAAAAGTGGGCAAATTAGATGGTTTTTAAACATTAGTGCAAACTTTATGTCCCACATTTCAAGGCATTCTGACACTTGACCTAATTTTTATTGATATGGTTATGTCATCCCAACAATATTTATAATTTTGGAAAGTTTATAAGTCTAGATTATACTAAATTTACAATATTTATCATTTAATGCAACATTGCTAACGGTCTATAGGCCTCTACATAGACCTCTAAGAGTAGTTGCAAAATGATAATGAAAAAAACCTTCTCAATAACTATCAATATCAACTTTTACTCCACATGAGTTATTGATGGCGGCTTTTGTATTTTCGTAAATGATAACAGAAAGAACTCAACCCGACCAATCAAACACATGAGATGAATATATCAAAGAAGGAAGAACTCTATATTCAATGGATCAATTCACATACACACTCAACCTCTTATCTCTCTCTTGAAGTGCATAATATGATAGTGGAGAAAAGTGTTGGGCTTGCCCCAAAATAGTAGGCCCAAAATAAATAAATTAAAGAAGTCCAGCATGATTAATTAATGGCCCATGAATTTTGAATGGTTCTAGGTGGCCCACTACATTACCCAGTTTGGGTTAATTAGTTGATTGTCTCCACTGGTGGTCGTGCGCTAGTACAGAAGCAAGAATTGAAACAGAATAGAATAGAGAGAAAACAGGAGGGAGAGAGAGAAGAGGGTTTCAGGAGAAGCTATCCAATTTGGAGGTCTGTCTCTTCACCGTTTCACTTCAAATTTGAAGAGGAAGTTCGTGGTGACATCCTCTACACTTTGATTGGAGTGGATTTCGTAGAAATATCTCTAAGGGGTGCAAACGAGAATCAGGTGATTCGTATTCTCTTTGTACTCCCTTCGTCCCATACTTATCTTCACACTTCCTTTGTAAATTACAAAGAAAGTGTGAAGTTACAAAGGAAGTGTGAAGATAAGTATGGGACAGAGTGAATATTATTTTATTGTCTCTTCTCCCATTGTTGTCTTGTATTCTAAGAGGAATTTTCTTGATGCTTTTTTAGTGATTCTGTGGTGTTCCTCTATTTGTAATAGAGAGATAAATTGTGTACACTTGCTTGATAGTTGATTATTTACTGGATCGGGTCCCGTGGTTTTTACCCTTAACTTGAGGGATTTTCCACGTTAAACATATTGGCGTCGATTTCGTACATTTCTGCATATTTGTTTGGTTTGTGATTTTTACGATATTTGAGTGGAAGAATTTGTGCATTGATATTATTTAGGATTATCGTGTTTCCGCTGTACCGGATATATCATTGCCTATTGTCTGTCCTAGTCGGATAGGATCCCCCTTCCACAACAGTGGTACAAGAGCTTTGGATAGGCAGAAACCATGGAGGGTAGTGGTTCGATGATTAAGCTGAATGCTGAGAATTATTCTATTTGGAAGCTTATGATGGAGGAATTACTTTACTGCAAAGATTTGTATAATCCTATTATTGGGAAAGATAAAGATTGTAAAGATGCTAAGCCGAAGGACATGGATGATAATGCATGGGAGAAGCTTGGTAGGAAAACAATTGGTACAATAAGGCAGTGGGTAGATATCAGTCTATTCCATCATGTGGCTACAGAGAGCAACCCAAAGGAATTATTGACAAAATTGCAGGAATTGTATGAGATAAAGAATGCTTAGAACAAAGCGTTTATTATCAGAAAGTTAGTAAACTTGAAGTATAAAGTGTTGGAATAAACAAATCATCATTCATTCCTAAGAGACAAATAAAGAAGAGCATAAAAAGCACAACACAAGAATTTACGTGGAAAACTCCAAAATCGGAGAAAAACCACGGACCGAGAAAATACCACTATGTGAAAATTTTTTACAATCACATATAATTTCTCTCTCCCGACCCCAATCCCTACACTCTTATAAATCTTTGACTAATTCACACCTTTCTCCCGATTCTCACAACCGAGAATCCAAGAAAAGAATTTAATAGAATCAAACACAAAGATTAAATTGTACTTAATTGGTGCACTTAATATCAAGTTCAAGGGTCTCCTTATATAGCCTAAGAAATCCCTCCCCTTTTACTCTTCATCCGATGTGGGACAAAGAAAATAAAAAAAAATCCCTCCTTTTATTCTTGACAAAATCCAACAATCTCCACCTTGTCAAAATAAAAGAAGACGCATTGTCTTCACCGATAATCATTCTCAATCCAGAGAATCCCTTAGAATCAACCATTCTAGGAATCATTGTCTTCATCGAAAATCCATTCTCAATCCCGAGAATCCTACTCCACCATATGAGTAGACCACTTATAATCAACCATTCTAAGAATTTTTTGTGGCACATATCAAAAATACCTGCTGATATTTATGGTGCTACTTCCAGCTCTTGGCTCCCCTAGAAGTTCATCAGCCATCGATATACATCCACCACACACCCTACATCACCTGCCAAGTCAATGTACGTGTGCAAACCTGTGGACCAGCTAATATTATTACATCCTATCCCATGACAACTGAACATGTTATAAGGATCCCCAATAATATTAACTTAAAATTCAGAATTGTTGTCGCACCAGCTTCTCCTTGACCATAAACGTCACCATTGCTCCACCATAAGCAATTACCATGCCATTGCTCCTCCGCAATTACCGCACCATTGCAACACCTTGAGAGAAAACCGTCATTGTACCTACATGAAGTCGCTGCCTTTTATCGCCAAGCTACACCAGGTTTGTCCAAACCTTTTTCCTACAGAAAATGTTGTCACTTGAAGCCAATTCCAACCCTCCAGAATTCACGATGCTTTTCTCTAATTGTCGATTGAATCCACGCTATTCTTTATCGATCTAGCACCACCCGATACCAAGCCACCACATCGCCTTCTTCCCCATTGAATCTGCACTTTCCCACGCCACCATTTATTACCGGAAAACCCATTTCTTTCAAACCTCCTTGAGCCGACATCCATGGAAAACCCCATGCCTCTGTTAAGCCAACTCCACCACCTGGAGTCCCAGCAATTCACATTGGTGCAGGTCAAAGGACTCTGCCAAAAACTGCTGACCTACAAATCCTACCCCTTGCCACACCACTGTCACACCAGTTCGGCGCATTTTACCGCAAAAAAGGAGATACCACCGCATCTGGCTGATCTTCTGACCCCCTTGTGCCACTAGCTTTACTCACTACTTTCATGCCACCCTTTGCCTAATGAATAACCCCTCTTCCTCTCATAAAATCTTTTCTGATATGGAAGGTCAGACTATACTGCAACCACAGAGCATATTAAGAACTTTATAAGCACTCGAACCGGGCTCTGATACCACTATGTTGGGGTAAGTAGATCCCCATTCATTCCTAAGGGACAAATAAAGAAGAATATAAAAAGCACAACATGAGAATTTACGTGGAAAACTCCAAAATCAGAGAAAAACCACGGACTGAGAAAATACCACTATGTGAAAAATTTTTACAATCACAGAATTTCTCTCTCTCGACCCCAATCCCTACACTCGTAAAAATCTTTGACTAATTCACACCTTTCTTACGATTCTCACAATCGAGAATCCAAGAAAGGAATTTAACTAGAATCAAACATAAAGATAAAAGTGTACTTGATTGGTGCACTTAATATCAAGTCCAAAGGCCTCCTTATATAGCCTAAGAAATCACTCCCCTTTTACTCTTCATCCGATGTGGGACAAAGAAAATAAAAGAAAATTCCTCCTTTTATTCTTGACAAAATCCAACATAAAAATAGGAGTTCTATGGGAGAGCACTTGAATTTATTTCAAGACTTGGTGAATCAGCTTTCTACCATGAAAATTACATTTGATGATGAAGGCTTTATTTTTAATGAGTTTTCTACCTGATAGCTAGGAGACTATGGTGGTGACACTCAGTAATGCAGCTAAGAATGGAAAATTAACATTGAACTATTGATGTTCGATCATTTCGTTAATGTAAACTGTTAGGATTCTATACGATTCTATATCAGCGGAAGCAAGAACATAAAATCATATTACCTTTCACCAGGGTATGTTGAAGAAGAACATGATAATTCTTGTCGGCAACATGCGTAGCCTCACCATTTTGGGCGTAACCCTCTTATTCGATCTTCTAATTGAGTGATCTATGCGCCAAAACGATCCTCTCTTCCGTGGCTTTCCAATGGTGTATCACATGTCCAATTTGGAGTTCCATACGATTTCAGAAAAATCATGGAAATTGACGAACAACAGCAGCAAACAACCTCTTGATCTTCTGCTGTATTCCCAAGTCCAATCTTGACGTCGTATGGGCGACGATCTTCAAGATCCTCTCAATTTGCTGTTCCCTTTCCCTCCTCACAGTGTTAGGCATGAATAATTAGGGTTTAGGACAGCTGAGATGACTTATATATGGGCTACAGCAGAGACCAGAAGGAGAAATTAGAGTCGGGCCTCCATTGGGCTTAAGTATCCAAGTTTAGCCCAAAACTTATACGTAAGTCCAATAATAACAATATATTCCACTAAAATATTATTACTACACTGCCGCTCTAATCCCATAATTACGTTATGGGCTCCTTCTTATTATGAGTCTGTTAGTCTTCCCATGTTTAAGATATACAATGCCCATTAATTAATTAAGTTACTGAAAACTCCATTATTTAATATCTCATCCGAGAGTAGTACCACTCAACCTCATTATCATACTGGAATAAATCCACCTGCAGGGTTTACATGATAATCCTTATGAGCTCCTCAAGGGGACATCATCAGCCTATTTAATAGGATACAAATTTCTTCTACAAACAACAACACACCATAGAGACAACACTATTTTCTAACACCGAGTTCATTGATTTAATATTAAATCTCACTCATTGATGAATCAAAGAAATATATACTTGCTTACGTGTCGAGATTATTGTATAGGAATTAAGAGCACGAACATCCATAATAACTGAGATCAAGTTCTCATATATAGTCAGTATAAGTCGAATGATCTCAAGCGGTCCTGCTCAATACACAAAGTGCACTAATGTAATTTTATAGTCAAGACAAACTAATAGCAAATCACACTACAACCATCTCGATAGAGAGTTCCCATCTATCTCGGTTGTGAGCACCTATTTATACTTTATAAGAAAACCGATAATATATATGATCTTCCGCGTGTTGTCGCACAATATATTATTTATAGTATAAAGTAAGTGGACTATTGCATCGTACATATAAATAAATTATAAGACGCAACCATTTGATCATATGATTCTCATTTCAATTTCATTATTTAAACATTGTTCATACAAAAAACTAGGCTTTTAGTATACAATCCAACATGAACATGGTCAAAGAAAGTATGTTTAATGAAGAGACTAGGGGAAAAGAAGTAAGGGCCAGTTCTTCGCAAGCACTTGTCACTGAAAACAGAGGTAGAAGTAAGAGCAGAGGACATAAGGTTCGTGGTAAATCAAAAGACAAAGACTACAGGTCTAAGTCCAATGAGAAATTCAAGTGTTATCATTGTGGTGGACCCAATCACATAAAAAGAAATTGTAGGCTCTGGAAAGAAAACAAAGAGGGGAATCAGAAGAATTCAGAGGATAAGAATACATCAGCTATTTTCACTCATACCAATGATGATCATACTGTAGTTCGTGTGAGCGATGAGTGTTGTCATGTGGAGGATCCCGATATTGAATGAATTGTTGATTCTGGTGCTTCTCATCATTGTGCTCCGAATAGAGAGTTGTTCACAAGCTATAGAGCTAGAGACTTTAGGAATTTGTTCATGGGAAACAAGAGTGTTGCACCAGTAGTTGGCATTGGTAACATGGTTGTTGAGACTGAATTGGGGTATACATTGACATTGAAGAATATGAGACATATCCCACAGTTGCGCCACAACTCGATTACTGTTAATGTACTTTATAAAGAGGGGTTCGAGCTTAAATTTGCACATGGAAATTGGAGGCTAATCAAGGGTTCTTTGCTTGTTGGTAAAGGGAAGCTTTATTGTATACTCTACATGACAAAGCTTAAGATTGCTCGGGACCAGTTACTAGCAGCTGTTGTTGATTCTTCCCCGAATTTGTAGCACAATAGACTTGGGCACATGAGTGAGAAAGGATTGCACCAAGGAGTCTCTGATCCCCACTACACATGGTAAGTCACTTAATCCATGTGATTTTTATGTATTTTGTAAACAAAATTAGAATTTCTTTTCGTTTAAATTTTAAACAAAAGAATAATATTTTGGAACTAATACATTCTGATGTTTGTGGTCCTCTCGAGGTGGAGTCCCTTGGTGGAAATAAATATTTCCTCACTTTTATTGATGATGCTTCACGTAAAGTTTGGGTGTATTTCTTGAAGAACAAGAGTGAAGTATTTCAGTGTTTTTAGAAATTCCACACCATGGTTGAAAGACAGACAGGAAAGCTGCTAAAATGTCTAAGAACTGAAAATGGTAGAGAGTACACTTCTAGAGAGTTCAGATAATATTGTGTTCGACATGATGTGAGACATGAGAGAACAGAACCCGGTACTCCACATCATAATGGCATAATAAAAAGGACGAAAAGAACCATTATGGACAAAGTTAGGTATATGTTGAGTTTGGCTAAAATACCAAAGACCTTTGGGGTAAAGCCGTGTTGACTACTTACTATTTGATTAACATATCCCTGCCAGTTCCTTTGGAATATGATATTCCAGAGATGGTGTGGAGTGGGAAGAATGTCTCTTATTCCTACTTGAAGGTGTTCAGATGCAAGACATTTATGCATGTACCGAAGGAGCAGAGAAGCAAGATGGATAACAAATCTAAACCTTGTGTATTTGTTGGTTATGGAGATGAGGAGTTTGGATACAGGTTATGGGATCCAGAGAGGATGACATTTGTCAGGAGCAGAGATGTCATCTTCCATGAGAATGAGATGATGAAAGATTTGAAGAAGGGGAAGAGCACTACACAGATGCCTACAAGTGTAGTTGATTTATCACCACATAAGATTCCTACCATTGATGCTAGAGATGGTGGAGAAGAGGGTGAAAATGAAAATGAATACGACGCTAAAGATGGTGAGCAGAAAGCATATAATCCTAATCCAGTTGAGTAAGATACAGGAAACGTGGAACAAGAGATACAGTATGTACCACCAGAAACTTCAGGAGAACAGAGTGGAAGACCTGTGATAAGCCGGAGACCAAATTCATTATATTCGAGTTCAGAATGGGCATTGATCACTGATGATGGAGAGTCGAAGACTTTCTAAGAGGTCCAGTGTATGAAAGACAAGAATCAGTTATTTGAGGCTATGCGTGAAGAGATAAGTTCTTTGCATAAGAATGAAACGTATGATTTGGTCGAGCTTTCGAAAGGCAAGAGAGTTCCGAGGAACAAATGGGTTTTCTAGCTAAAGAAATATGGAGCCAAGATAGTAAGACACAAGGCAAGATTGGTAGTCAAGATATTTACTCAGAAGAAGGGAGTAGACTTTGATGAGATTTTTCATCAGTGGTGAAGATGACTTCCATCCGTATTGTCTTGGGATTGGCAGCCGGCTTGAACCTTGAGATTGAACAACTTGATGTACGAACAGCATTTTTACATGGAGAATTGGATGAGTAGATTTATATGAACTAGCTGGAAGGATTTGAAGTTAAAAGGCAGAACATATTGTTTGCAAGTTGAGAAATAGTTTGTATGGATTGAAGCAAGCTTCAAGACAGTTGTATAAAAGGTTTGATTCTTTTATAGCTCTCTAGAGTTATAAAACAAAGGAGGTAGATCATTGTGTTTATGTCAAACACTTCCCAAATGGTAATATTATTATTTTGCTGCTTTATGTTGATGATATGTTGAATGTGGGAAAGAATATTGTGATGATTAGAAGGTTGAATGAGGAGCTGTCTAAATCCTTTAACATGAAGGATTTAGGCTCAGCAAAGCAGATATTGGGAATAGAGATTTTTTGACAGGATAACAGGGAAATTGTGGTTGTCACAGGAGAAGTATGTTGAGAAGGGGCTTGAGAGGTTTAACACGAAGCATGCTAAACCATGTCTAAGCCAATTGCTAATCACTTCAAATTGAGTAAGAGATCGTGTCCCACAACCAAAGAATAGAAGGATGAGATGAAAACAATACCTTACTCCTCTGCAGTTGGTTCTTTGATGTATGCCTTGGTATGCACGAAGTCAGATATTGCTCAAGCTGTTAGCTAGGTGAGCAGGTTTCTTTCCAATCCAAGAAAAGAACACTGGGAAGCTGTGAAGTGGATTTTCAGATATTCGAGAGGGACTTCAAAATTATGTTTGAGTTTTGGAGGGTTCTAAGTCGAGACTTGATGGGTTCGTAGATGCTGATATGACAGGTGATCTCGATGGGAGAAAATCAACTCCAGGCTACTTATTTACATTTGCAGGGGGAGCTATCTGATGGAAATCAAAGTTGCAGAAATGTGTTACTTTATCTACTACGGGGGAAGACTATATTACAGAAAATGAAGCTGGAAAAGAAATGATGTGGATGAGGAAACTTTTCCAGGATTTGGGATTGAAACAAGAAGAATACATAGTATTATGTGACAGTCAGATTGCTATAGATTTGAGCAAGAATTTCATGTATCATGCTCGGATGAAGCATATTGATGTGAGGTACCATTGGCTCAGAATGGTTCTAAAGAAGCAGCTTATGAAGTTGGAGAAGATTCACATCGGCAGGAATCCTGATGATATGATGAGTAAAGTGGTTACCTGCAAGAAGCATGCATTGTGTGCCGAGATGGCTGGCATGAGCTCGAGATAGGTGTGATGTTGCAGCCAACTATTTAGGGAACGAAAGATTGTTGGGCTTGCCCCAAAATAGTAGGCCCAAACGAAATAAATTAAAGAACCCCAGCATGATTAATTAATGGCCCACATTAATTAAATTGGCCCATGAATTTTGAATGGTTCTAGGTGGCCCACTATATTACCCAATTTGGGTTAATAAGTTGATTGCCTCCACTAGTGGTCGTGCGCTCATACAAAAGAAAGAATTGAAGCAGAACAGAATAGAGAGAAAATAGGGGAGAGAGAGAGAGAAGAGGGTTTCGAGAGAAGCTATCCAATTTGGAGATCCGTCTCTTTACCGTTTCACTTCAAATTTGAAGGGGGGGTTTGTGGCTACATCCTCTACACTTTGATCGGAGTAGAATTCGTAGAAACATCTCCCAGGGATGCAAACGAGAATGGGTGATTCATATTCTCTATGTATTATTTTATTGTCTCTTCTCCCATTGTTGTCCTGTATTCCAAGAGGGATTCTCTTGAGGCTTTTTGGGTGATTCTGTGGTGTTCCTTTATTTGTAATAGAGAGATAAATTGTGTACTCTTGCTTGATAGTGGATAATTTCCTGGACAGCGTCCCGTGGTTTTTACCCTTAAATTGAGGGGTTTTCCACGTTAAAAATATTACTGTCGATTTTGTATATTTCTGCATATTTGTTTGGTTTGTGGTTTCTGCAATATTTGAGTGGAAGAATTTGTGCATTGTATTTCCACTGTGTCGAATATATCATTGCCTATTGTCTGTCCTAGTCGGATAGGATCCCCCTTCCACAACGAAAAGGTCTATAATGTTACTTGGATTACTATTTATACATATCTCTCTTGTCATTTCTTTAGGAGCACACCATCTTTCCTGTGGTAGGGCCTAGAAGATTGGGCCCTTGGAAATAAGACATGGGCCGCCAGCAATTAGGCCCAGAAAAGATACACCCTTGTTGGAAATCATTAAGCCCAATATCGTAAGCTCACAATCTAAAGACAGTCGGGCGTGTTTTCTCCATTCTCTCGGCAGGGACGAGTCGGTTACCTCTCCCACTTGGCCACTTGCTCTTCTTAGCTTGGGGCTATGCAGATATCCCCTATGATTTGGGCATAGGGGATATCCTAAAACGGATCGTAAAAATAGCCGCATGAGGCTATAACATTTAATGCTCACAGTGTATGCATTTATTGTGATGTGACTTGAGGATATATCCAGAGATTTGGAAGATGTTAGGTCACTCGATATATAGGGCATGCCCCAAATGAATAAAACACAATAATATTCACCTCCAAAAGGCACAAGAGAGCTGGGAGGGAACTGATGAGTGCTCTTCCTTTCTCTATTAAATTATTATGTTAGATTAGTAAGGATAATCCCCCCATCATCCTTAAAACAGCCACATTAGTCTATCATTAAAGGTGGATAAAATCCGACTATCTACATTTGGCTCTAAAGGAGGGACTCCCCATTTCGCTCAACTGAACGCTCTCAGTATTGTTATCTCAACTTGATCTAAATGAAGACCGGTTGAGAGAAGACGACCAGCCAACATCATGAGGTACCGAACCCTCCTCGAATAGTCGAAAAGGAGATCCCGCCTCGTGAGGCCAGCTCGGAAGAAGATGACACCGAGACCGACTTTCGCAAAAAATAATTCGACCTCCTCAGACAAGTGAAGGAAAAACGGTCATTTGGACCAAAAAGTGCTAGCCGAAGGCTAAGATTTAACCACGAGGAGAACATGGACGAACGAACAGATGAACACCAACACATCAGGCCCCCCCCCGGAAGTCGGTACATGAACAAATGGGTCTAAAGAGCGCCCACAATGAGCCATGAAAAGCTTAGAAGGTGGTATATGAGGGACGCAAAAGGAGGCAGGCAGCCTCTCGAGCCAACTTAGCGGCCAGTACAGCCTCCGCACACACAATCAGGTGCGTGAGCGTAAAGGACCATTTAGGCCTCAATCCAGTCAAATCCCGTCGAGAACAAGTGGGGAAAAGCATAGAGGAGGACCTCTTAGCCCAGTTCAGATGGCAACACAACTCGAAACTAGAGGCCATGAGAAAGCGCCTCGATGAGATGGAGAGAAAGAACAATGGCGGGCTGCATAACATCCCCGACCCAGAATTCGGAAGAACCCCGTTCAACCATCAAATTATCACAACTGCCACGCTGAAGAAGATCCGAATCCCCCAGATCCCTAAATATGTCGGCGACTTTAATTTAACCATACATCTCAACAAATACGTGGCGTGGATGCTGGCGCAAGGGAGTTCAGAGAAGGATCGAGCAAGATGTTCCCCCTGACACTGGGAGACAAGTGCATTCGTGGTTCGAATCCCTTCTAATCAACTCGGTCGACTCATGGGCGCAACTCGTTACGGCCTTCTCGTCCCACTTCGCATACTTGGGGTAGGGAAAGGAGCCAAAATAGAAGTTGGCTTGCCTACGACAAGGACCGAAGTAGTCTCTCAAAGATTTTATGAAAAAATTCAACGAGCAACGTGCTAACACGGAAGAGGTCTCGGATGAGACATCAACCATCTTGGCAGCAGCAGCTTTGCTCCCGGGATCTCCAATGTGGACTAGCTATCAGCAAAAGCTACCGGCAAGTTACGTGACCTTCATGGCCTCGGTGCAGGCATTCATCCATAGTGAAGAAATCCTCAAGGAATACAAAAAGTTCAAAGGCGACCACAAGGAAAGCGATAAAAAGAAAAGAAAGAAGACAAGGACTATAAAACTTCATCCTCGTTCAAACCATTTCTAGAGGATGATTAAATACGAGAAATAACTGAAGTGCTCGAGCTGACTCTCGAGGAGATATTCAACAAAATACAGGACGCCAATCTGCTAAGCCTCTATCTAAAAATACGAGCAGACCCAACCAAATTAAACAAAAAGAAGTTCTGTAAGTACCACAAATCCATTGGCCATAACACCAATAATTATCGAGATCTGCTAGCCGAGCTAATATAGTTGTTCGAGGATGGAAAACTGAACAGACTGGTGACAGGCTCGAACTAGAGAAGGGAGCTACCCCTAGCACCGAATGAGTGGCTGAAGGGACCTGCTGTTCCCCAAGGACGGGATGACCTGGGCGAGCGTCTACCTTCACCGCCTCGAGAAGTATACATGATTGAGGAAAACTACGTGAGGACGTCTCAGGCCTTGACCACCCAGTCCCACATAAAATGGAAAGCCGAACTCTAAGAGCTCGGCAGGTTCCAGTATGTATTGATGGCAAACCCCTGACTGCCCACTCACGAAGCCGACATATTCTTCACCGAAGAAGACCTCACCAAGGTGCGAATCCCCCATAATGACCCACTCTGGTTATCTTTAAGACAATCTCAGGAATAAAAGTACACTAATGTCTGATTGACCCGGGTGCTTACACGAACATAATATTCAAAAGAGCGTTCGAGGCCAACGGGGGACCAACCCACCACAAAGTCTCATCGTGCGTCGATGAAATACAAGGGTTTGGTAACACCATCACTATCCCCTAATGTAAACTGACTTGTCGATCCAAGTGATGAATGAGAAAAGGGCGGTAAGGGCTCAACACACTCTCGAATTTAAGGTAGTCGACTTTCTGTCTCCTTAAAATCGCATTCTGGGAAGGACATTCATACATCAATTGAGTTCTGTCCCTTCCAAACTCTGTCAATGCTTAAAGTTCGTGACCACCGATAGGAGAGTCATTACCATCCGGGACAGCCAGAGGAAAGCAAGAGAATGATCATTCATCAAAAAGGGAGAAGGGTTCAACTACCACGACCTGCATTTCCAGTTGTTGATGGTGGAGCAAGAACGCGGCGAGGATGCCCCATCTATTGCTGACCCACCACTAGAGGACCTAGAGCCGGAGAACACTCGAAGGTTCTGACCTTTTGGTAATAAGGAAATCAACCTACCCCCAATCACCGATGAGGATCCGAGATATGAAAAAAAGGAAAAGAGGGGAGCCAGTTGAAGAAACCGAGGCCGTAAGAATGGAATCGAGCAATCCAGATCTGAAACTATATGTTGGGTCGCAGCTGAAGGAACCGCATAGGGCGACTTTGATAGAATTCTTGAAAGATAACCTAGATGTATTCGCCTGGGCACCAAAAGGAAAAATTCGATTAGACACCAGTGGCCCAAAAGGCTTTTGACGAATTAAAAGTCATGCTGGCCAATACATAGACTCTCTCGAAACCACAGCTGGGTGAGGCTCTCAGCTTGTACTTAGCCACTTCAGAGTTGGCATTAAATGCGGTCCTGGTCCGCACGGAGGGAAAACAACAAGAACCAGTGTATTACATAAGCCAAATGCTCAGGGACGCAAAACTCAGGTCCCAGCAGTCGAGAAACTCACTTACGCCCTGGTGATGAGAGCGCGAAAACTGAGGCCCTACTTTTTGGGGCACCCAATTGAGGTAGTAACATCTTTCCCACTAAGGTAAGTGCTCTCAAAACCAGACTCGGTGGGAAGACTGATGAAGTGGGCTGTGGAATTAAGCCAATTCGATATCAAATACGTCCCCCGAACAGCCATCAAGTTACAAGCCCTAGCAGAATTCATAGTAGAACTTACCATACCCACCTTGCCAGGAGAGTGCTTACTAAACCTTGGCAAATGTCAGTAGATGGATCATCCACGGCCATGCCGCCAGAGCCGGTGTGGTACTCACATCCCTCACTAGTGAGGTGTTTTGTTCGGCCATCAGGTTCAGATTTCCCGCAACCAACAATGAAGCCGAATACGAGGCCTTACTCTTGGGCATGAGAATGGCATTAATAATTGGGGCCAAAAAGGTGATAATCTTCAGCGATTCTGAGCTTATAGTCAACCAAATAAAGGGAGATTATGAGCCTAAAGACCAACAACTGGTGGGATACTGGAAGTTAGACACAGAGATTATCCTAGAGTTCGATCACATATACATCACACAAGTGCCCAGACAGCGTAACACGTAAGCCAATGCGCTAGCTCGATTAGCGACCTCAGAGAACGCCGAGTAGCTGGGAAGCATTAGTGTGCTGAAGCAAGAACCCCCAAGTGATAAGATGATCCGGAAGATTGACAAAGAGGAAACATGGATGACTCCTATCAAAGTCTTTTTGGAAGAAGAAAAAGAGCCATATGATAAGCTATAAGCTAAATGATGGCGACTACGAGCGGCCAGATATAACTTGTTAAACGGCTTGCTGTACAAAAGGGGATACTCGATGCCGCTGCTAAGATGCATGAACAAAGAGGAAGCCACCAAGGTCCTCTCCGAAATACATGAGGGTGTTTACGGAAATCACTCGGGAGGACAAGCTCTAGCTCAAAAAGTCATCAGGCAAGGGTTTTTTTGGCCCACCCTCAGAAAGGATACAACCGAGTATGCTAGGGCATGCAAAAGTTGCTGAATATATGCCCCCATAATCAGAACCCCTTCCATTGAATTAATCACGATAGCTGCACCATGGCCCTTCACAAAATGGAGAATTGATTTGATTGGCCCATTCCCACCTGGCAGAGGAGGTGTCAAGTGCACAATAGTCGCGGTCGATTACTTCTCTAAGTGGGCGGAGGCAGAGGCGGTGGCAACCATCAATGAAGCCAATATGATAGGGTTCATATGGAAGAATATTGTCTGCTACTTTGGGATACCCAATGCTATAGTGACCGACAACGGAAAGCAATTCGAAGGAGCACAACTCCAAAGATTCTGTGATGGATTAGGAATCAAGAAGCTATTTTTATTACCATATTACCCCCAATCGAACGGACAAGTGGAAGCAGTGAACTCAGTGATAAAACACACTCTCAAAACAAGATTGGAGAGCCTCAAGAAAAGCTAGGCCCCACAGCTATCCGGAGTCCTGTGGTCATACCGCACCACTGCCAGGACATCAACAGGAGAAACTCCGTTTTCCCTAACATATGGTACTGAGGCAGTTATCCTGGCAGAAGTAGCCCACCCAACCTTTCGAGTATCCCATCAAGAAGAAAACCCCAACCAAGAAGCCCTAGAACTCAATCTTGACTTGGTAGAAGAGCTCTGACTTCTAGCAGCGGAGAGACACGCGATCTATAAATCCAGACTGGAA
Source organism: Pogostemon cablin (assembly GCA_023678885.1). NCBI lineage: Eukaryota > Viridiplantae > Streptophyta > Magnoliopsida > Lamiales > Lamiaceae > Pogostemon > Pogostemon cablin. The sequence continues at coordinate 16,356,565 of CM042995.1, forward strand.
GCTCAATACAACAAAAAGGTTCACTTGAGAAATTTTGTGGTAGGAGAGTTGGTAATGAGGAAAATTTGTCAGCAAGGAGGTGGTGTGTTTGGTGGAAACTGGGAAGGCCCATACTTAGTAAAAAGAAATTTGGGTAATGGAGTATATGAGCAAACTTGATGGTGAGGGCATCAAGCACCCATGAAATGCTCAGAACTTAAAGCATTTCTATGCTTGAAACAGGCCTTGGCCAAATCGCAACATGTACATATTGTAGGGAAGGTGGTAAGGCCGCATGAGTGTAATCTCATGCAGAGGCCCATGCTAAATAAAAGTGCAAGGAAAAGTAAAAGCGCACACTGTACCATAACCTATTATTAATAGAACGCAAAACCTCAAAACACGTTCAAAATACGCCTCATGAAGACTACAGAAGTGTCCTATAAGGACATAACAACAGTTAAATTAAAGACATAAAACTAAGAGGGCCTACTAGCTCCCCCACCAGTACCATTTGGACACGCACCATCACTACCACCACCACCAGAAAAGTCACGAAGGCTCCTCATCCAAGCCACCTCTGCTTCAAGCTGAGCCACACGCTCCCTCTCGCGCTCCAGTTCAGGCTCAGCAAGATTACGAGTAGCCTCCAACTGATGGACTTGACTCTCAGCCAACTGAGCCCTCTCTCTATAAGCCGTGGACCAAGCATTTGTGGCAGAGATCAGCTGCTTGGCCACCATAGTCTGCCGAATCTCTGCAATAGCTGGGAAGTCCTCAACGCGAGCAGAGGCCCTAGCACTAAGGCCGACTCTGGGGGGAATGACTTGACCATATTCAGTTAGGAGGATAAAGCAGCATAAGAAGGTTAGAGCATGGCCAACACTCACCAGAGCGGCATTTCCAATCTCCTGGGGCCCAGGGCTCTGAAGGCAATAGGACAACATGGGGTTCCACGAACGGACGGGAATGAAATCGGCCTCCAAAACACTCAGCTCTGTCTCAATGGCTGACCGAGCCTCGCCCATGCTCCTTAGTCACAATAGCTCTTCCAAGGCGACCAAAGGAACTCCACCACCGACACCACTCCCAGCAGCACGCGTACCTTCTTCTACGTGGGAAGTTCGAAGATGAACCCTGCTGCCAATGCTATCCCTTCTAACGCTTGCATAGCCTTCTGTGCGGGGAGGTTGAGGCTAACTTGTACCAGGCTGATCCTAAATTGGGTTAATCCTAACCCCAGAAGCACGATCGGGATGAAAGACAGATTCAAAAGCATCACTATCCCGTGCATCCGCCTCTTCCATTGGCATTTTCCCCTTATCCAATTATCGGGCACGCGCCTCCTCGTCATTTCCGGAAGGACCTATATCTGCAAGTCCTACCCCACCCTGAGCTGCCTCTGGTCCGACTCCCTCAGTTCCATCGACATTGACGGCAACCACACCGCGAAGTCTGGATCCACTTCTGACTGCTACTGAGGTATTCTCAGCCGCTACAGAGCTTGGATCGGCTTTTTGGCATGGCCTCCAAGGCGCAAGGGGATACATGGCCTAATTAGAAAAATACTCATCAAGGGCAGCGTCTCAAGAAGTGAAATTGTCAGTTACACTTTCTACGAAGCTTACCGAGGGAGCTCGAGTGGGGTCTTTAAATAGGTTAGCATCCGAAAGAGGATTATCAATTAGAATTGGAGAAACGTCACGGGGAAGAGCCATTTGGTTAATCATATCAAAAGCTTGACGAAAACCCAATGACATTTCCTCTTCAGCTGGACGAACTGGGGCTGCCAAAAGAAAAGAAATCCAAAATAAAGCTAAGAGTCAAGAGAGACAGGAAAAAATTCAATAGTTCAACAAATCTAAAAGAGAAACACTTACGAGATTCAGGAGTTCGGAAGGCGCAAGGGACAGGAAAATAATTCCCAAGATAATCACGACATTCAAATTTGTAGACCAAGAACCATTGGCGCCTCCAATGTTGGCTGCCGATTGAGTTCTGATTGAAAATGGGACGGACTCCTCGCTGCACTTGCGAGTAGTAATGACCTTGGCAGCCAGGATCACGGACGAAGCGATACATATAATCAATATCCCTGGCGGTGGGAGAAGTTCATCCACTCTCATGAAGAAACACTAAGAGACCAATCAGATTAACCTAGGCCGAAGGAATAACCTGCATATGGGTCATACCCCAATTTATCAACACTCGGCTAATGGTATGGGCTAGCGGAAGTCGTACACCCGCAGCAAACATTCCCATATTGAAAGTGGTATGATCAGGCTTGCCCCCCAAGGCAGCTCACGGTGAGTAGGGGTCACAAAACCTATCCCATGATAGCTATATAAATTAAAAGCACTATCCACATCCTCCTCCCACATGCTGGTAGCGTGGCCCCTCAGTGTGGAGTTGGTCACGTCACGACCACGACCAGATGTACGGCTAAGACTGCCAGGCTCGGCAGAATCCTCCAAATTCATAAACCACGGGGAGGCACAACCTTCCATCTTGGGCACCACCCGGCGGCGTGACGACCCTTCTCCAAGGTGAGTAGATTCACGAGGGGGCTCATGACGAGGCGATGGAGGAATGGAATGGCAGCCACTGCGAGTTATTGGAGGGGCCCTAGCATTGCTAGCCTCCTCATTTTCCTCCTCAGAACTGAGGAACTCCAGGGAAAATCTTGAATCCAAGGCCAAGATTGGAAAGAGAAAGCCACCAAAAACAGTAGAACAAACACATGTGTCTTAAAAGAGAAAACAATAGCCATGGCATAGAATTTTTGCAGAAGCAAGTGAAGAAGAGGAAATTGCAGAAAGAACAAGGAAGTGTGACCTTTGCATTTGCATGGCCAGCCCCCCTTTTATAGAAGGAAAAGAGGAGCAAAGGATAACTATTCCCCCCAGAAGTCAAAGCGGTCACACAAAGTGGGAACAAGGACTGTCGGATCATTACACTTGGCGCAATCAAGCGGGTAAACATAGGGGAATGATAACTAATGTGACAGTTCAAAAAAAAGTAGCGATAGAAATATCGGGAGATCAAATGCATTAAATGTGGAATTAATGTGTATCAGAAACCACTATTTAATGCAATCATTGCCATTGAAGAACAAAAATACAAACTAAGTAAAGAGCTTAAAAGCAAGAAATAGATAGTACAAAGATTTTATTCTAAGAGCTAAGTCCCACAAGAAGGGCCAGTTGGGGCGGGAGCCAGATGAGAGGGAGCAACCGCGGAAGTCGACGCCATAGAAGTCTGGGAGGTGGCCCGACTCGTGAAGCATGATATGGGGAAAAAGTCAGACACATACCCTAGCGGAGCGAGATTCATCTATTTCGATTCCCAATCAATGCCGGTCGGTAACCCCGAGGTGGCTTTTCGAGCGTGCAACATCTGACAAAAATTCTCCAAAAGACCGGTGGCCCCTGGCCTCATTTGCCAAACTCGCAGAATACGCTAGAGCCTTAGCGAATTTGATTATCCCAACCACCTTCCTCTCGGAGTTTATCAAAGCCGAGAAGTCGGCCTGATACTAGTTAGTGAGGGCAGTTATTCAGCCTCCTTCGCCTCTAGCTCCCGCCGACGGTCGACAAGCTGCCCCCTAACTTCATCTAGCTTCTGAGCAAGTCGCTTGCCTCTCTCCTCCGACCCTTTTTGAGCCTCCTCGAAGGCCCTCAACGCCACCTCTCGAGGAATGATAACTCATATTTTAACATGATTATTTGGTTAAAATTCATGTTTATTTGATGGACTTATGTACTAATTAGGTGCTAAAGCTGACTTATCTTGTCTTTTGGAAATTAGTGCTTTAATGTTATAAATTGATGTGGAAACAGGCTGTTTTGTGAAAAAAATTCATTGCTTCCGGATAAGCTAACACTGAACCCTTCAATGTTAGTGGAGTCAAACAAAAATTCAGAACAATTAAGAAAAGAAATCAGCCAACATATCTTCCACATATTTGAAGGACCAGATCTCCTCTAAATCTGTTTGAGTCACAATCAAGGAGGAAAAAACCGGTAAAGTGATCCTGGAGATCAAGGAAAATAAGGAAAGAGATCAAGCAGGATTACTTGGGGGGCAAAGAAGATAAATAAGGAAGGTTGGAGGAGATTATCAGACACGTGATTTTAGGGCTGCTACACATGATCAGAACGTGATTTCGAAGAGAACGAAAAGCAGCGACGTTAATCTTTCCCCAGGCAAAAGTGAAGAAACGAAGAACAATCCGACATCCTGGTTTTTATTATCTTTAATTTGCTTTTCAGTATGAACATGAGGGGCTAATCCCCTTTTCTAGTTTAAAATTTCATGAACCTCCCGTTGAATGTTAGATTAATTATTAAGGGTTTTTCATTGAATCTTTTGTGCAAATTTATTCTATTACATGCTTTGATTTTCTTTATAGAACTTTAATAATTAATTTAACCTCATCAACTAGTTTAATTATTTAACTGCTGAATGCTATTTCATGATCCATGATCCGTAATTGTCGTGAGGATTGAATTTAGTAGCAAATAGAGATAATTCCCTCTAGATGTAATAGATTCAAGGTTGTATGATTCCTAGTCGGTTTTCTTAGCCTAGTAATTCTATGTTTGAAGTTTTAATGCATTTTCGAGTTTGAATCCATAGGGTCACTCGTAAATAATTCAATTTAGTGGTCGTACACTAATTAATGAACTTAAGAACATTCGGGTTGATTGGTCGTACCGTTAATCTGGGGATTTGAGTTTGCACATTAAACAAGGTATTTAATTCCTATAATTAATTGATTCAGTAAACGGGAGGGGATCGTCATCCTAACTAGGTTTGTCTTCTTTGTTTAATTTCTAAATCGTCTTCGTTTTGATTACTTGAGTAATTTGAGTTGATTTATTGTCAATGTTATTTTCAAATTTTCATCAATCCAAAAAACCTCCTTATTTATTTTATTTTTTTTCACACTTTAATTTAATTAAAATTTTATTATACTCTCTTGGGTTCGACCCGTACTCGTTGTATACTCAGTATTGAAGTGAGTAGAAAATAAATTATATTTTGGTAGGCCGGCGACAGCCTATCAAGGAAGCAGCCTTTCCTCGGCCAGCTGCAACTCTCCTTTGATGGCCTCTAAAGCCTCTTCCAAGACTCTGCACTAACGAGCCACCTCCTCCCAAACCAACTCGAGCTCCTCCGAGTGCTTTCATCTCGTCTCCTCCATCTCTTACTTTATCCGAGCTAACTCTACTTCATGCTGGTGACTGAGAGCGGCAGACTAAGCTATCTCTTGACCTTGGCGAGCCAAGACGATAGATGCTTGACTTAAGTAGCTCAGAGCCCGCGACTGATACCCAGTTGCCCCATGGATGAGATCTTCGGAGTTCAGAGATCCAATGATATCACTTTTCTCCTAGGTAAAGCCAACAGGGACCATCTCCATAGCTCTTTGTATATAGGCAGGGAGATCCGACTGACTAAAATTATACAAGTTTGACCCATAAAGGCTACGGAGTACTGACGGAAGAGGGCGGACATCTGGGGAAGAGGAGCCAATTTTAAAACCCAAGTAAGGGGTCTCGGTCGAAGTGACCCCTAGAGCAGCACCACCATTGAAGAGACCAAACTCTCGGCCCCACTGCCAGACAGCGACTAATCATCCAAGATGAGTCCACTAGGACCTCCAGGTTGCCCTACATAGGACGAACGATCTGAGACGAGCAGCTGGAATCGGGAAGAAGGTAGTCCTCCTCCTATTCCCCTTCTAGCTCATCGACCATGTCGCCAAACCCCTTCTGTCTTAGAGGATCCAAAACTTCTTTACCTGTATCCTGCCGAATGGCCTCCTCGACGATCGGAGCACCTGTCTCGAAATCGAGCACGAGAACACCTTTTGGTGGGGCTTGGGGGCTTGGCTCCGTGGGTGAAGCATCGTCTACTTCTATTATTTCTGCCAAAGCACTCAGCTCGATGGCCTCAGAACCAAGTGGGATAGATGGCCCACCTGATGCCATTCTTACCCCAATTGGAATATCTGTAATGACGGTTGAGGCTCCCGGCAACTCGGAACTCATCTCGGCATGGGCAGCCATGGTCACCGCCAATGAAGGAACGGGCGCTTTCGGACCCACCATGAGCCCATGTTTGATCAAGAGCTCTTCAGTAATTATGTCAGTACTCCTCTCATGTGGAATCATCTTGCTGATGACATCCACCAGCTCCATAAACCTCTTGGAAAGAGGGGACCGCGGGCGATTATCCCTATCTACAAGAAAGAACAAAAAATCAGTCAGTAAGCTGCCAAGAGAAGGTAAAGATGGGTAAAAATACATATGTTGGAAAGTCGGACCCCACGAGCATGAAGAAACTGAAAGGCGGAAGGAACCTTAATCTGTGCCCGCTTCCACTGCCCAGCTGCCTAAAAACACCACTCTTTCCAATTCTTGATGGAAGAAGACTTTCCAGAGAGCACTATCCCGCACTTGGGATTGATGCGGTAAAAACCCCTTAGCAGAATTCTCCTCCGAAGGGTGACACAGATACTCGATCTCCTTTGGGGACAGATGGCGCTAGCCTTTTTGGCGAAATAAGATGATGTACTCAATCACCGTCGCCCAGACATTTGGGGACAGTTGAGTCGGAGCTACGTTCTAATGATCAAGCAGACGACCCAAACAGGGGTGAATATGCAAGTAAAACCCTAGCTTCAACATTGAGCCATTCACCGCTACGCGTCCTTCAGTCGGCTTACTCTCTTGGTCATCGGTAGTAGGTCTCACAAACTCTACCCCCGACGCCGCATATTTCGAGGGTAATTCCTCAAATTGGGTGAGAGGGAATGAGCTATCTTGGAAGTGGGCCTTCATCCCGTTATGAGCCCCGTCAGGCGATGTAATTCAGGCACGGATATTCAGTGGATCTGGCACGTCATCCATCATTGCAAACGAAGATTGCAGAGAGCGAGACACGGCAGGGAGGCACTGCAAAGAAGAAAAAACCTCATTCTCCCCGCACAGTTCTTGGTATGCCCTTCTTAGAACTCTGAAACCCCCTCCCCGCCGCTCACCGCTCGCCTCAAACCTGCTCGACGGCCGGAGTGATCGTCTGGCTTCACACAAATACTCGACAACAGAGAGAAAAGGTTACAGAGGATGTGAAATTAGGAATGGGGAAGGCAGAGGAAACGTGAAAATTAGGAGGCAATGATACATCCTGATATATTGATCCACCCCCCAACCGACGCGACTCTGACAGAAGAGCAATAAATGTGGGACGCTTTCTCCAATCGATGCAATGATTAAACGGCACCTTGAAAAATTTGCCCTGATTATGGAACATCACAGCAAAATCTTCTCAAAAGCGTCACGTCGCGTCAGAAAAATTCAAAATTCAAATTTGAAGAATTAGAGCACACACGCCATAGAGGAAGACTCCACCTTCACTCAATCATCGTCCTTGAAGATGGAGACTGGGGGCTAATGTGGTAGGGCCTAGAAGATTGGGCCCTCGAAAATAAGACATGGGCCGCCAGCAATTGGGCCTAGGAAAGATACACCTTTGTTAGACATCATTAAGCCCAATATTGTAAGCTCCCAATCCAAAGACAGTCGGGCGCGTTCTCTCCACTCTCTCGGCAGGGATGAGTAGGTCGACTCCCCCACTTGGCCACTTGCTCTTCTTAACTTGGGGACTATGCAGATATCCCCTAGGATTTGGGCATAGGGGATATCGTAAAATGGATCGTAAAAATAACCGCATGAGACTATAACATTTAATGCCCATAGTGTATGCATTTATTGTGATGTGACTTGACGATATATCTGGAGATTTGGATGATGTCAGGCCACTCGATATATAGGGCATGTCTCAAATGAATAAAACACAATAATATTCACCTCCAAAAGGCACATGATAGCCGGGAGGGAATCGATGAGTGCTCTTCTTTTCTCTATTAAATTATTATTATGTTAGATCAGTACGAATAATCCCCATCATCCTTAAAACAGCCACATTAGTCCGTTATTAAAGGAGGATAAAATCCAGCTATCTACACTTCCATGCTTGATCTAGTCCCCATTTTACCTTTTTAATAGAGGATTGCCAGTGTCTTAAGAAGGAATATTCTGCTAATTAATTTGATGACAATTACTTTCGAGTTTTTTTATTAGTGGAGAGGCATCCAGGAGTGTGGAGCATGTGAATAGTTTGTTAAAAATTGAGAGTACTTCCTGTCCATTATATATTTTCATTCATTGTTATTTGGATTTGTCAGGTGCCTCTTCCATCATGGTTGGGTTCTTCCTGGTTCCGGCACACTGTTTATTCCGATGGCCAGACCTCTTAGGGTCGACCAATGTTTTTAGGGCAAGTCTTGTTCACGGTGAGATCATTTACGCTTTCGTAATTAAATATCAGTTTTGCTATAAAATGTTATCACTTTTTATTTTTATTATAAATTAATCATGAAATAGCATTATCACATTTTATTCATCCCACGTTAGTTCTTACGTGAGACGGTCTCACACAAATTTTTGTCATGTTTTTATGATCTGATTTGAACTTCATGCGGGTCGGGCTTACTTTAGCTGAGCCTTTCTATGGTCGGCCGATTCTTCTCAGGAACAAAGTTGGGCCTTCCCTCTGGTCCTGCTGTCTCATGATCTGGGCTTAATTAGCATTTTGTTGGGCCTTTTATAGGCACAATCTTTCTTTATTTATTAGCTTTTGGGCTGCGGAGTACATGGAATATAATGGCCATAATATTAGCCCTCCCCTTTATAAGGTAATAATTTCTTTATATTGGGATTTTATATTCTACTATTGCTGAGTCCGAATTTTATATTCTATATATATATATATATATATATATATATATATATATATATATATATCCCAAGGGATTAGCTCCTTGTAAGTTAATATTTTTTTTATACGGGGATTCATTACCTAACAATATCCCATTACTTCATTTAAAAGTTGATAAAGTAGTTCAAAGGTAATTTTTTCTTAATACTCCCCATCCCTCGCTAAGAGAGTTTTTTTTGCTTTTTAGTACGTGGATTAAAGAGTATTATTATTTAATGTGTAGTGGGTAGTTGTATTAGTGGGAGTGTGGATCCCATAATTTAATTGTATTAGTGGGTGTGTATGGTCTCATGTGTGTAAAAAATGAAAGGAGGCTCTTTGAATGAGACACACAAAATGGAAAAAATACCCTATTTAAAGGGGATGGAGAGAGTATTCAGTAAAGTTGAGTTATCGAGTATAATTATAAAGTCCACCAAATTAATAGATGAGGTTTTTTACCGTAGAGATGTGGAAATGAATGCAGAAGCGAAATTCATATAATATACTGTAGTTGATCACAACACAAAGTTGGCTTCTTAATTTATTTTCCAAACAAAGAAATGACAAAGACGGAAATTGTGAAACAGAATAGAGAATACAAGACATTACTCCCTCTCCTAACACAGTTTTCACACCTCTTTAGTAAATTACAAAGGAGGTGTGAAGTTGGGACTGAGGGAGTAATTATTAGGCAAGATCAGGTCAGGGGCTGCCGCAATACTTGGGGCCTCGGCCATTCGTTTGCCTGCAAATGAGTTTATCTTCGGGGCAACAGTGGGCAGTGGAGGAGCAGGAATTGCCAAAGCCGGTGCAACATTTCTTTTCGGCTCCGCATCTTGAGAAAGTTGAAACACTCTCCAGGGATAATGCCCCCTCGAGTGTGATAGAATTTTCGCAGCATTGATTATCCGCTGTGCATTGAGTGCCCAACTTGCTACAGCAACGTCCTTGGACAGATGAACCCACCTGGATGTAAGAGGAGGTGACGTCCAGTCCAAAATGTAGAACTGAAGGATCTTGACAAACTGCTCTGCTGCCACAGCACTCGGTGCCCGACTTGCACCCACCTCCAAGTGCAGTGCATTCTTCTACAAATTCCGTCTCCCCACCCCCATCTCAACTGATTTTTACATGAAATAGGGTTCACACACCACAAACTCTCCGTGAATGTGAGATCTTTTTCCGTGAGATGGATAACAAGCTATAATATTTTAATGAATTAGGCTATTATTAAAAATAAAAGAGCACAAAGGGTGGACATGAAAGAAGATGTTTGTTCAATGAACTAAACAATAGCTCAGCCAAACAGGTGGCTTTAAAAGAATCAAACAGGTGGCCCTCAACCAATTTCATTTTGTCTTCTTTTTAACTCCATGGCGGCAATAAGTTGCATTTGATCAATCGGCTCTATCCCACAATTAAGTCTCGCTTGAAGGCATGTATTTGACTTCATGGTCGGTTGATTTTTAAAGGACCTTGTTTAGTTTAATATGTGCTTACACTCGCCATATTACCTTTATAAACTAAACAAGGTCCTTTAAAAATAATAAAACTTAATTAATTTTACATTTATAATTAAAATTTTAATTTTTTTATTTGATTACAACCAAACAAAGCCTTTAAAAAATTTTAGTTGAATTAGTGAATAATCCGTCTCACATGATAGGATTCGTAATATGGTCTCATCTAAGTCTTTGCCACGGAGATAAATATATTTTTTGAGTTGACATCTCATGCTTTAATAATTAATAATTATGGCTAAATCTCACTCCTTACATTTACATATTGTTATTTAACTCATCATTAAAGGCAAACACTTGTGTAAATCGGGTTCACAGTATAAATCTTGTGATCTTCTTCCAATCTTATGATATCCTGTGTTTTGCCAGGGTTTATAAATTAAAAGGAAACCACATGTTTACACTATGAACCAATTCACAAAAGACTAACTCATCATTAAATATATTTGTGTTTTGCTAGGGATTATAAATTAAAAGGAAATCACAGGTTTACACATCGAACCTAGTTCACAAAAGACTAACTCATCATTAAATATATACCCCTGTATATGCGTTTATATTTTTAGATGAATTTATTACGTTTTTCATTTTAGATTGTCCAAGTTAAGATTTATAATTTCTTTTTTTTCAAGTTTGGGCCCATACATAATACTAATACAAGTACTCACTCTACATTAAATATTATTTCTCTCACCTTACTACATATTAAAATATTATATCTCTTAAACGTCAACTTTAACGCAGTACGAATTAAGTAAGTATATATATATATATATATATATATATATATATATATATATATATATATATATATATATATATATATATATATATATATATATATATATATATAGAGAGAGAGAGAGAGAGAGAGAGAGAGGTCTATGCTCTCCACGGGTTATTATCAAAATTGGGTGCGAAGACCTAACATCCACGCATTTGGGTGCACGATTCTCTCTCTCTCTTTTTAATTAATAGAATAAATTTGTTGGTAACATTATATAATTAAATCCATACAAGGCAAGCTAAATTATTAGTTCCCTCAAATTGAAAAATGTTGTCATTTTGGAGAATAGATCATCACAATAATCGTAAATAATTTGATATGAATCTTGAAGATTTAATTGGTTGTTCCGTTCATTGACTAATAATATAAGGTAAAGTCTAATGTACCCAATAGTTAAAGTTCAACCGGATCAAATTTCATCCATGATCCGAAATACTTATACTCAAGCAAGTCCATTCACTTGTTGTCATCTCCTTTCTCCCTCTCTCTTACGCCCTAATTTCATGTTTTCTCACTTCAATTTTCTTTCTCTCTAATTTCATCTGCTCTCTCATACCGCCACACCTTGTCTTCCACCGTGAAAAGCCATCCATCTTCTCCGCCATCGTGCACCCGTCAGATCTGGTCTGCCACGCGTCACAGTCCTCTGCAAGTCTATCTGCTGGAAAAGACAAGCCGCTTTGGATCTAATTTTGTGCCTCCTATTCACCGTCGGCAATCTCTCGTGAAATTTCTCAACAAATTATCTCACTTACTCCTTTCTGAATGAATGACACTCCCTGAAACATTATACATCATAGTTAAATACATTATTGACTATTTTGTGCATTGGATAAAGGTGGGAATAGATCGCCTGCGTCTTTTAGGACTACTCTCTATGGCGAGAAAAGGTGAGAAGCGAACTCCGGAGTCGTGCATATTGGCAGCGAGTAAATTTTCGGGACTCTAATCCTAAACTTGTTTGTGCATCGGTTTCACTTCTCCTTCTGTAAAATTTTGGGATTAAAATAAAGTTCTGAACAGTTGTACATGTATTGTAAAACATCCAAATTTGGGGGTGAACGATTGTCTAAGTGGATAATTTGAATATCGAACACTGCACAGTAGTGTACATTACCTCAAAAAGTAATCAATTGAACATTGTGCATGAGTTGGTTCGTGGGTTATAATTTTTTATTAAAGATAATAATTTGGGTGTTTTAGTTAAAGATTTTGAATCTTAGACAAAAAATATTATTTGGGTATTTTTTAATATCGGTGTACCTTAATTCATAAAGTAATTGTTTGTGCATTCCTGTAGTTGTACTGTTTCATCGGGGTTTGATATGTGGAAATTGATGAACATAGGTTTATTTTGGACAATAGTGTATATTACCTCAAAAAGTAATCAATTGAACATTGGTGTGCATGAATTGGTTAGTGGGTTTTATTTTTTGGTTAAAGATAGTGATTTGGGTGTTTCAGTTAAAGATTTGAATCTTGGTTAAAAATTATGATTTGGGTATTTTTGAACAATGGTGTAATGTAAATCAGAAAGAAATTGTTTCTGCATTCCTGCAGTTTTAATGCTTCGTCGGGGTTCAATCTGTGGAAATTGATGAACATTGTTTTATTTTGAACACATAGAAATTATACACGCAAATATCTCAAATCATCGATTTCAAATCACATCGAAATTCAAAAAAATAAATTAAAATGCAAAGATACCTATAAAATAATTAAGCGGTTTCAAATTACAACATGTAGAAGATAATAGAGAAACATACTCTGGATCTAATAGAGAAATCTTTGTTTACTTGTATGCCAATTTCAGCGTTAAGTACTTTCAAGTTGAAAACATCTGAGATTAATTTTAGCATGAAATTTCTTAGATTTCAATGTGCAAAAACTCTTTCATTCTTTTAATTGCAGAAGTTTTTGTTATTCTGATTCACAGAAGTCTATATTATTCTGATTGAGAAATTTCTGTATTTTAATGAAAAGTCAGTGAGCAATTAAACATGGAAACTATTAAGGTTGTGTGTTGGATTGATTTATTTCAAATCCAATGTATTTGAAAATAAGTGGATTTTTAAATTCCATGAATTTTAAATTAATTCATTTCGAAAATCTGCTCAAACGGCCTCAAACACACCTGATTCGTGACTTTCCACTACATATCTCGATTTATCTCTACATAGGATCAAATCATACATCATTATCACAGAAATTAGAGCTCAAATTATGTGAATTTACACTCTCATCAGACACCACCAACAGAAACTCGTGATGTAGATGCTTATAGTGATGATGAATTAAAATGGGAGTGGGTTGAGATATTTTGACTAAAAAGGTTCGGTTAGAAATGAAAAGATGAAATATGCAATGAGATTAAAAAGTTTGTTGTTCTTTGCGACCTTTGCCACAAGTTAAGCTGATTGATGCATATGAATTTTGATGGATTTGGACTTGCTTGTTTGTTTCATTAACTTATATTTTTTATCCTAGGTTGGAGTTGAACTTATTCCTAAGGACTATGACATGGTGATGAGTGATATTTTCACCTAGATTTTAGTGTCTTTTTATATGTGTTTTCGTATGATTTTATCCGTATTTTATGTGTTATTTGGTTGTGTTTTGTGTTTTTATGTAAATGTGTGTGAATGAGCTTAAACGTATGATTTTTAGGTAAAAATGGATCCTAGACGTGATAAGGAAGATGTAGGAAAAAGCGGATCTCAATTCGGAGTTGAAACGAGGGAGAATGAGTCAAATCAAGCAAAATGCTGAAAAAACGCATGCCCAACTTGTGTAATTTTTCTGTACTCTTGTGGAGCTCAAAACTAGAAGTGTAATACATGGTTGGAAAGCCATAGAAAAGAGGATTATTTTGGTATGAGAAATACTTCAATTGGAGCCGAAACGAGAAAGTTATGATTAAAATGGTGACGTCGCGCAAGCTGTTCCTACTCAGCACGGTTGTGCTATTTTGCATGACCTGTTACACCCTCAAATATTGGAATTTTTGTCAGATCTTTATATGGATAGAAAGCCAAAGAAAAGAGGATCACATGAGCACAAGAATTACTCAAATCAGAGATCGGATGTGGAAGTTATGCGTGAAACGGTGAGACTGCGCAGCCCATGTTACGCAACACGACCCGTGTTACGCAACACGGCCCTGTAAGCCCTGGCCGTTTTCTGACATCAGAAACGCCTACACGGCCACCCTGTGGTCATGTTGCAGCACACGAGTCGTGTTGCTGCAGCATCAGAAACACATCAGAATCCTTCTAGAAGCCTCCCAAGAGGTATAAATACCCAATACTTCAATATGTGAAAAAAAAGATCCGAATTCCAACCCTTCCACATACACCTCACACACCATTTCCTTTGATTTCACACCATATTCTCCATCCCATTCATCCATTTTTGAGATAATTGAATGATTATGTTGATTGAGTTAATTGATTTTCTATCATTGATGCTTTAGATCTTGAGGTTTATGATGATTTGTGTGTTTAATTGTTTTAAGCATGTGATTAGATTGAGAAGTCAATTGCATATTTAGGATAATTAAGTGAATCATTTCATCAAACACTTCATGTGCATTATAGATTGTGAAGAGATTGAGAAGTCCTTCATAGTTTAGAACCCTTTGATAGAACATATCATTTATTAGATTGAGAAGTCAATAGATTATGTGAAGGGACTCTCATTTCTAGCTTAGTACCTAGTTGGAATTGTTTGAGTGAGAACCAATCCAATGAATGTCATTCCATATCCTATTCATTCCGAGAGGGAGTTTAGGTGATCTTAGTGTTGGCCCTTAGCCTTTTTCCCATGACACATATGAATTCATTGCATGATACCTAGATTTTCCATGCTTTGAGTATTGTTAATTTCATCTCTATCTACTTGGCTCATTCATCCATCTCTCATTCATCTATCCATTTATTTTATTGTCATTTATTGATTATCTTCCCTTTATGATCATCTCTATAATACTATGACAAACACGAGATCGCTTTGACCCTAGTACCTTCCTCCCTGTGGTTCGATAATTTTTTTAATTGGTCATGTCCACTATATTATGGCTAATCACATGGATTCTCCCTCACCATTAAAGAAATCTGATATAAGCAACATGGCGCCTATTTATAAAGTATGCAGATAGTGATTATTTTTGAAATCGGAATGTTACTTATTTGTTATTCTGATGTGGAGTACATATGCTTATTTAATAACTCTTTTTATCAAATCTATTGATATAAGTCAGTGCCCCTTGATTACATCCGACGAAATTTGCTTTGTGGCTAGCATATTAAGATTAGTTTTGAGGAAATTATTCTTTGATTGTTGTCATGGGGCAGATGCTTATTCTCATAGTAATGTAAATGTACATTGTAGAATAATTATAATAACGTATTCACACATATACGGGCTGACACCTTACGGAGTAAGGTGCAACTCTCCTAGTATTTAGATTATAAAATTAAGATGGTGTATAATTTTTCGATGGTACAAACTATAAAAAGTACTTCATTTGTTCAGTTTAAAGAGTTTATTTTTTTCATTTTGGTCGTTCAATTGATAGAATCTCATTTTTTACACACATGGGAACTATACACACCCACTGACACAATTAAAATATAGAGCTCACACATCAACTAATACAATTACTCATTACACATTAAATAATAATAATGCTCCCTCCATCCCATCTTTGTTTTTACTTTTACTGTTTGCAAGTAGATTAAAAAAATAATGTATTTTAATGTGTTGTGAGAGAAATAATATTTTAATGTGTAATGTGTAGTTGTATTAGTATAGTGTTGTGGGCCACATGATGATATTTAAATATTTTATGTGAGTCTCATTTACCAAAAAGGAAATGTAACATTACTATGAGGCCCACTTTTTAGTAAATTGTGACAATATTTATGGAACAGATGGAGTACTCCCTTAGCCCTTTGATACGTCCTCCATCCATCTCATTCTAATAGTTACGCTTCCTATATAAATTACAAAGGAAACATAATTATTAGGATGGGACGGAGGGAGTATTTATTTTGACATTTTGGTTCATCTCATTATAAAGTATTTATTTCTTCTTCAGATGGATGTGACCTACAAAAAAAATATTATTTTACACAAACCATTACACATATGCCTCACACTTAATATTAATACAACTCCCCACTAAACATTAAATATTATATTCCTCAATTCACTACATATATTAAATTATTAGATTTCTTAATTCAAGTACAAAAAGAAAATGATTACATTTTAAGGGGACGGATGAAGTATTACATAATTTACACATAAAAGTAAATGACTCTTTAAAACAGACGACAGTGAGTAAGAAAAATACAGATGTGAAATAAATGGCACGGCAAGACGGCACGGAATGTTCTGTGACACATTGGTATGACATCTCCTGTAACACCTGTCTATGGAATGACACGTGTCGGGGTGGATAAATTCAATTCCTTGCACCAAGGATTGACTGGTTGACTTAGGATATAGTTTCCCTTCTCTTTCTTACGTGTCACTCATCCAATGAAGTGTTATAAAAGATATCACACCAAAATGTAACAGAAGATCCAGACTCCGACAAGACACTATTAAGGAGCGGCCACTCACCTATATATTAGAAAAATTTTTTGTTATGAATTAAAAGCAAGAAGCGTAATTTTCTTCCTTTGATTGTACTAATTAACGGGTCAGGGGAAAATGGCACGGCAATACACTGTTAAAGCCACTCACCATTAGAAAATTAATTAAAACCAAGAAGTGTGATTTTCTCCCTTTAATGTACTAGTTAACGGGTCAGGGAAAAATCCGTTTCATAAAATAATATCCGTAAAACCGTTTCATGAATATTTCTCACATGAAATAATTAATGATTAATTAAAATACCCATGTGCGGTTCATTGGCATGTCTGAAATATTAATTATTTTAAGGATTTTATTATCCTAAATGCACAAAAAGTTCGGTGGAATAAAAATGAGTGGAATAGTTTCGACGCTTTTGGCTTTCTTGGGTTTAAAAAATTGTCCCTGTTACAAATCACGCCAAAATAGAACATGAATTCGCCGAAAATTCGGGCAGCAATTAATCATTTAAAAACCACCTGATTACAGTGGTCATCCACATAACCCTATGCACATGGTGAAAATTATATTTGCAGTTAGCGAGATAAGGGAATGTTTTGATTTAAATTTAAATTGAATTAATAAACAGTAAATAATACTCTATTCATCCCACTAAAATGTGGATCTTTAAGGAGTATAATATTTTAATGTAAGTTAAACTAAAAAAAATAATATATTAATGTAACGTGAGGATGTGTATTAGTATGACATGTGAGCATATGAAAAGAGAAATAATTAATATATAGGGAAATACTATTGTGCACCACTTTTTAAAGTGCAATTTGGTCAAAATTTGGTCTCCACCGTACAACGCCGCCCTTCTCTTCTCTCTCACCAACTTCTCTCTCACAGGCTGTCACCGTACAACGCCGCTCTTCTCTCTCATGGTATGCTGCCAGCCGCTCTTCTCTCTCATGGCTTCTGTTGACTTCTCTCTCACAACTTTCTCTCGGTGTTTATTGCTCACTCTCCTTCGTCGTCTCAACTCTATATATTTTTATCGTCTCATGTTAGATTTTCTCAATTTTTAGGTTTTAGGATGCAATGTGATGTTATTTTTTCTAGTGATTGAATTTTTGCGATGTTAGATTTTTCTCAATTTTTAGGTTGTGATGTTATCTTTCTTTAATGATTGAATTTTTGTAATTGAATTTTGTATCATTGAAAGTATGGTGGGGCGAAACTGATAAATGAATGTGATGGTTGAACTTTGTGCTAGGAGTAGGGTGGAGATAGGGCTCTGGAAGCGGTAGAGGTAGTGAGGAGGCGAAGATGTAGAAGCAGTTGAAGAAAATGGACGGTGGAGGGGAATTAAATATTACTGCATTAATTTTTATTCCTTAATTTATAAATTATATTAAATAAATATATTATTTTTTATTTTTAAATGTTTAACCAAATTTGTATATAAAAAATATATTTAATAATTATTTTTATAAATTGTAATTATATAGTGCTATATGTTTTGGCAAAAACTCATGTGCTTCCCGGCGCATGGAACACATTCTGTGACCCTTTAGAATTTTGTGTTAAATTGTATACCCTTTAGTATACAGATGTGTACCCTTTATTTTCTAAAGAAAATTATTGTGTGTATCTGGACACATGAACAACACTCCGTGCGCCTTTAGAATTTTGTGTTAAATTGTATACCTTTAGTATAAAAATGTGCACCCTTTATTTTCTAAAGAAAAAAAAATATTAATGAAAAGTGTATACCCTTTAGAATAAAATGGTGTACCTTTTATTGATTAAAGTATATACCCTTTAGACCAAAGCAATGTACCCTTACTCATAATACTAAATTTCTAAAAGCGCACGAAATGTGTTCCCGTGCACCCGGACGCACGCAAGCCTCACTCATATGTTTTTTCAAGTAAATGTATTAAAATTTTATTTTATGTTTTATGTAGAATTTATCAAGATTAATTTATATTTTATATCAATATTTTTATCAATTTAATAGTAGAGTGTATTAATTAACTCTATTATGTATATGTTTAGTTTAATAAATGTAACACTTTTTTAATAAACTATATTAATTGTAACTTAATAGTCTAATATGTTATTCTGTATTAGTTATAATTCAATATTGTATAAGTTTTACTTAATAAAAGTATTACTTTTTCAATATTTAAAATTTTTATCATTGTTATCTTATACTATGCTTTCATTTATATTTATATACACTTTAGCGTAGAAACTAATACACTTATGCAAAAATATACTACAAATTAAGCTTAATAGCAAATCAAATGAAATATCTTTAATATAAAAATATTAAATATGTATTTATAAAGAAAAAACACACATCAATGAATAAACGTTAATACAATTATTTAAAATATCCGAATATAAAATTATACATTTATAAAAAAAACATATATCAATGAATAAACGTTAATACAATTATTTAAAATATCTAAGTATCAACTTCTGTTCATCCCAAATCCTCTCTCAAACCCACTTAAACCCACAAACTTGTTCCATCTTTAGTATGAAACCTTCAATCCACACTCCAAATCTACAAATTCCACAAAATTATCCCCAACACTCATTCTCAAATTCACTCCTTCAACCAACATCTATAATCAACATGCAGAGAAATGAAGCGCATCAGAAAGATTGTGAGAGAAGAGAGAGAAAATGGGCGAATGAGAGAGGAGACTGCGTGAGTGAATAAAGTGTGAATGACCCATTTGTGATCCATTTGGATATTTTAGGATTATATAGTTGACCCACTTTAAATACGGATCCTATTTTTAGTGTACACTAATTGCACAATAGATCAACTCTTAATATATATGGTTCCTCTTTATCAAAAAAGGAAATTCACACATTGTATTAGGATGGAAAAAAATAGAAAAACGAGTACGCTTCAATGGGTCGGAAGGACTAGTATTATTCCATATTTTAAAAAAAAAATAATTAAATAAATTTAAACTTTATCTCAAATCAAATATTAATTGAGATAAAAGAATATATGAAAAAATAAAAAAAATACCCCACCGTCCAGTATTAAGTTTATATTTGTTTTTTGCACGTAAGTTAAAAAATATAATATTTTAATAGATAGTGAATTAAGAAATAGTACTCCATTCGTCCGCTTCTAAGGTATCAATTTTCCTCTTCAAAGGTATCCATTTTCCCTATTTAGTAAAAAAATATATATTACCCATCACTTTCCTCTAATACAACTACCCGCTTTACATATAGTAATAGTACTTCTTAATTCACGTGAAAGAAGCAAATGAATATCTTAGAAGCGGACGGAGGGAGTACAATATTTAATGGGCTAAAACTTGTGTATTAATTGATATACTTTTAGCATAAGAACTTGTACCATTTATTTTCTAAATAAATAAATAAAATATGTATATCATTTAGAACAAAATGTTGTACCTTTATGAATTAAAGTGTATATATTTAGAACAAAATATTGTATCATTACACACCTTGTGCACATGGGACACAAGAGATGAACTTTATTTAATGTATAATATTTAATGTGTAGGGTGTAACTGCTATTTGTTTTGTGTGTGGACTTGTGAAATAATTAATTGTTTTGTGTGGGGCCCACTTGACAAAAAGAGAAATGTAAATTTTAACTTGGACAAACCAAAATAAAAAATGTAAACGTTAACTCGAGACGGAGGGATTATTAGTTGAGAAAGAATAATACTCCCTCCGTGCAATATCAATGTATCAATTTACATTTTTCACGTGAATTAAGGAGTATTATTATTTTATGTGTAGTGGGTAGTTGTATTAGTAGAGGGTGTGAGTCTCATATTTTATTTGTATTATTGGAGGGTATGAATCCCATATTTTAAAATAGGAAAATGTATAAATTAAGAGTGAACACATAAAAATAGTAAAATTGATTGATTAAGGATGGATGTAGGGAATATATAATAAAAGTAGTTGAGGGTTAACAGGGATTTGAGGCGTATATATGAAAGATTTAATAGAGATTTATTAAATTGGGGATATTAAATTTAAGGGCAAATCTGTCTTGTGTGAGATCCGTCTTCACATTAAGATCATTTTAAGTTTTCATAATTAGTTATCACTTTATATTAGAAATTTTATCTCTTTTACTTTAAAATATTATTACTTTTAATTTATACTAAAATTGTTCCTGAAATAATTAATGGACGTTATTATTTTTCCTCAATTAATTATTATTTTTTTTATTGAATGTTAACATTTTTTTTATTGTTTAACAATTTCATCAATTAAGTATCATTTTTTTTAATTAAAATATAAACACTGTTTTATTGAAATATTGACACTTTTTATCTGTTTCACAATAGACATTATGTGAGACGGTCTCATACAATTCTTTGCCTAAATCAAAATCAAATGTCATAAGAGTTGGGATAGTCTTGGATGAGACAGGAGAGATCATTTTACGCTTTTCTAATTATCAGTTTTATTAGAGATTATCACTTTAAATAATAACTTTTTTTATATTAAAAAGTAATAAATGTAGAGTTAGTATTTTATAAACTAATTTTACATCATAAACTCTTGTAAGGTCCCCTTAATTTAAACTTCCTCCGTCCCGACGTAAGAGGACCTTTTACTTTTTTGCACGTAAATTAATGAATATTATTATTTAATGTGTAGTGAGTAATTGTATTAATGAAGTATGAGCCATATATTTTAATTGTATTAGAGGGAGTGTATGAATCTCATGCGTGTAAAAAAAGAAATGGAGCACTTTGGATGGAACGACCAAAATGAAAAAAATACCTTATTTAAATGGGATGGAGGAAGTATACCCTAACAATACATAGAATATATAGAATTGAAATAGTGGAGCACATGGTTTATATCGTATTAGAAACAATTAACCATGGTCCAAAACAACATAAAATGAATGGACAATCGTTGATATATGCATCTATAACATATACCAAACCAATATGAATGCCCAATAATATTAACCATATAAGTATTATTATATCCTTGTGTACTAATAATACAAAATTTTACCTGTATGCAAATCGCGGAGTGCAACCTCTAATCTAGAGTTGTGTATAATTAATATATGTATGATTAAATAAATTACTATAAGAAAACAAAAAAACCAATAATCCTCCTATATCAATAAATAAACAAACACCTAATTTTTCTTCACTCCCCATTATACCCTCCTTGTTCCCTCACTCTCCTCAGAAATCCTTCCACAGCAACATCAAATGCATCCTTCATTCCATCCAACCCTTTGCTGGAATTTGCATACACAAGCTTTGGTATATATTCAATCACTTTTTCCCTCATTGACCCCACCTTTTCTTTGCTAATCTTATCAAGCTCATCCTTTATTGAGATGGTCCCATTTCTCACTGCATTCCGGTCTATGAAAACCGAGTAACTTTCCGGTTCATCAGGAAGGAACCAGTTGTACTGCAGGTAAGCCGTTCTGTGCCAGAAGAAAACCGGTATTGAACCGGCCACCATGCAGTCAAAGATGGACCGCCGAGTCAAACTATCGCCCCTCGGCTGCAAGCAAAATTTTGAATCCAGAAATGTTTCCAGGATTGCGGAGCTGCCGTTGATGCACTTCGAACCTCCGCAATCGGCGACCCGGCACGAACCCGGTTCGGAGTGGCACTGGTTCAGTAAAACCCCCCGGAAATCGTTCTTTATGAAGCCACGCGTTTCGCCAGCGAAGCAAAAGAGGGTGCGGCGCACGCGCCCCCTTGCAAAGTCCTGCCACGCCCTGACGTCGGCGAAGGATAGAGGGTGGAATCCGGTGGGGTACGGCACAGCGATATCGAAGTAGTCCCATGGGTGCTTCTCGATTAACAGGCGCGTGATGTTACGCGCCCTCGGCATGTAGATGCAGCTTGAACCCCAGCCCTGGTCTTTAGAGCGGCGGAAATCCCACGTTATCCGCCCTAGAGTGATAAAGTGATCCCACCCATTTGATTTCTGAAAATACGGTTGATTGCTCACCCAATCTAGCATCATCTTGCAGTGTAAATCGCGGTCTTCAGCCGTGGATGTTTTGTTGAAAAGGATCTTTTCCATTGCGAGTCCAAGGTAGAAGGGGATGTAGAACGCCGTAGCGGATTCCGGCTCTAGGGTTCTGCAGGGGTAGTTCAGCATCCGATTATGGTAGATAACTTCAAGTGAAAATTGATCGGTCCAAAACCACGCGCCGCTCACATTCTCCGGTATGATTTTCGAAATTCCAGCGGCGGGTTTGCCGAAACCGGAGTTGGAGAGCGCGTCGCAGCGGGAATGCCATGGGTTCAGATTGTGGCAGTTTCTCACCACTTCGCTGTTGAACTTCGGTTCAAGATTGTACACATAAACTTTGCCGTACTTGCAATTTTGGTTGATCGCCGATTTATTCAAAACAATACCGCTTCCGGCAAAACTAGAAACGGTGCCGGCCGGTTTATTCAAAATTATACCATCGTTGGAAGAACCAGAAGCGGTACTGATGGAAAGATAGAACGGGAGAGAGGGAGCGGCAACCAGAAGGAGGAGCTGGAGGAGGAGGACAGAGAGGAAGAACCATGTGCGGCGGTGGTGGAAGGAGAGGTAGGGTTTGAGGGAGCTGAAGTAGGAAGGTTTGCGATCTAAAATATCTGGTGTTTTGGGTTTCGAGTAGGCGGCCGCATCTGAAGCGGAGAGCATTAGATGGGTGATGGCACGGCGGTGGTGGAGAAGAGGTAGCGGCGGTGGTGGAGCGTGTCGGTAAGAAAAGTGGTATGGAGGAGTTTGGAAAAGTGTTACGGTCGTTCGAGGAATTAAAAGAAGTCGTTGATGATCAAATGTTGTGTGGCCGCGTGCGACTTAGGTTTTTATCCCAAACCGACAGCGATTCATGGGTTGGAACTTGGAATTATTAATCTCCACCTTGAATTTTATTTTATAAAACACTGCTTTAAGAAGACAAAGTCTCTTGTAAGACGTTACCTTCATGAGACGGTTTGTGAGACGTGTTAAAGTATGTCGATCATTTAAATAAAGTATGCTAAATGGTTGTTAATATATGTTTTTTAAAGTATGTTGGATTATGTATTAAAGTATGATGTTAGTGTGTTATAATTTGATTTATTATCGACATACTTTAACCACAAATAATCACACTTTAACCACAAATAAGCATACTTTAGTGATGGGCTGACCCGTCTCACATCCGTCTCACCAATAACCCGTCTCACAATAGACCAACTCCTTTAAGAATAGTTTTAATCCATCTATATCCCTATCTACTATTGAGAAAAATAAGAATTTTATATAACTGGGTAGGGGTAACTTTGAATTTAGGAATGCCTCAATATTTTCTTTGTATTTTGCCCTTTAATTGGTTAAAATGACGTTGCTGTCCCTAAATTCTGTTTTTCTAGAAGAAAAACATTTAATTAAACAAGCACCTCATCTTCAGGTTACCCGGTTGCACAGCTCACCCAAATATGTAGCTGTCTAAATTTTGGCGGACTCCATGAATTCAAAATTCATTCTCTAAAGATATTGTTTAGAGAGAGAACACAAGCCCCATTTCTAATCATTTCAAAGTTCGAGAAATTGGAGAAGAAAACTTAACTGGAAATGGAAGAGGAAGCGTTCTCCGGCCCAGTACTCTGCTATCCATGATTTTTTGAAACCCCCTGTTTCAGACTCTCCGCTGCCTAGGGCAGTTTTCAATTCGCCGCCACCGTCCGATTTTCCGCAGAAATCTCCTCTGGTGCGCATCTCAGCAGATTGTGGTTCTCCCAGACGCGCTCTTCGGCCATCGATATCGCTTGTCGCGAATCCTTCCAGCCACGTCTCCCTCCCGGAGTGCGGCTTGTCTTCGTCATCGGAGTCCCCTTATAGGGCTCCGTCTTTCAAATCTTTCCCAGTTTCTGTCACTTCGGCGGTTGCAGGGCTACGGACTTCTTCCTCTCTGTCTAGGACAGATTTCCCTTTGTCGGTGTTACTCCAGAGGCGAATTATTCACTGAATTCAACACCCGTGAGCGCTGGTTGCATCGCCTCTGCTCCCGTCGGGATCTCCACCGTCCTGGACTGCATCACTTTTCATGAAGTTTATTCACATACTCAAACTTCTTTCTGCATCAGTCGATTGATTCTAGATGGAAGGAGTATCCTCACCTCCTCAATTTGTGAAGAATACTATCATAACCAGATTGCTCGCTTCTCGAATGTCAGACAACACAAGCGAGGTCAAAGACTCCTCACCATGACTGATTTGGGTATGCCTCAAAACCTTATGGAACCTGTCTATACTGCCCGATGCCTCATTGCTATATTTGTTGGGGATGTGTTGCGACTTTGTTCTGGACTCCTAGAATCTGGATTGATTGATTTACGCCTTTGGGCTTTGCTGCTGTATGCTTTTTCTTTTTCTTTTTTTTTTTGCAGGGATGAATTAAGTTTTTTGAGGAACAGAAATGCAAGGTTTTTGGAGTAAATGCACATAACAAGGAGAATATCAAGGAGGTACATGTACAATCTTTTGCAAAGCAAGATCTATTACTTGCAATAAATTAGTAAAATTGGTATGCAGTAACATAAATCGGATTGTTAGTCGGCCAATATTAGTTCAGAATAAAGCTTTCATGTCAGCCTTTACTAAAATTCTTGATGGCAAAAAGAATATTTTTGTTAAATTATGAAATAAAACGGTGTGGCTTATTCTTTTAAACACAATGAATTGTTGATATCTGACTTGGTGATCTTGTGAATCTTTTCTGTATGTTTCAGTTTTTGACCTTCCTACAAGCCAGAGTCAGAGACTTGAAGACAAAAGACGATCCTGCTTGTGCAAAAACACTAATGCTGGTTGGTATCCCTAATGTTGGAAAATCTGCATTAGCCAACTCTTCGCATCTGGCTAGAAGGATTGCTGCAGCTGGTGCTTATTTACGTTTTTACTAGCTTCATTTAAAAAAAAAAAAAAAAAAAAATTAATTAAACTCTTTGTTTAGTAATTTTGCTAATTACTAATTATCAACTGTGGCTTTTGTTGATTTACAGAGAAAGGGAAGTTAAAGCATTCTATTGTAACTCCACGTCCAGGGGAGACGAAAACTATAAGCAGCTTAAAGGTGTCATTTTCCCTCATGAATTATTAAGTTGAGGTTGCTGTTTTGTTATTCCTTGATGAATCCAATTGTTCCTACTGTTCATAATCCTTGGTGTGGCTTGTATTGGGTTGTTATTCCTTGGAGGAGCGAATTCTCTAAACACTAAGGACATCTTGGATTACATCTCTGTCTCCTACTGTTCATGCATCATGTTATGGACTGTATTTGTTTTTTTTTTGGATTTTGATTGTTATTGGCCATTCTTATTGGTCTGCTGTTAGATCATTTGCCTAGTCTAGGCTTATTTTCATTCCAGCCAGAAGCTTTTGAGAGAAATATTTGATTAGTTAGGCTGGGTTCTATCATAAGGTTGGGTTGATCTTGAACAATGGGAATTTGCAAATGAACAATGGGAATTTGCAAATGAACAATTATTTAAGAGGTCAGATCCCTGATTATTCATTTCTATATTGCTCATTCTTTTTGGTTGGAGGGGATACAAGGGATTATATAAAACTGTTGCTAATGTTTATTCATATCTATCTTGCTCATTTGTGTTTGGTTGAAGGGAACACAAGGGATTTAGGACTACCAAGCAAAAGTCCTTAGTGAAGGCACATATGGCATCATTTACAAGGCCATTGATACTAAGGTACAACTATTGGGGTTCTTAATGTTGTTCTACAATTCAATATTACCGATTTCGATTATGATATTCTAGGGTTTTGTGGGTACTAATCTTTTCGCTCTCGCTGGGTTTTCCTTCGCCAAGAAGCTCCTTCTCCTTTAGCCACCGCACTTGTAAGGCTAGGGTTTTTCTTCTAAGTTTTACCTCTTATTAATTACGTTGATACGTTGAAAGCTAGAATGATTGTGCCTTCTATGAATTTCTTTTTGTCATTTGTTTTCAACTGAAATTCTAGGTTCAGATGGATTCTGAGAGTTATTAATTTTGTCCATACAAAATCAACCCTAAAGAAGTGTTCTATCGTACTCAATTCTACGCCCTCTTGTTCCCTGTATTCAACTTCGATCCCTATTTCTTTTGCGTTATTGAGTGAATATTTGCAGCGAGTGTCTATACGTGGTTATTCTCTTGTTGACCTTGTGTTTCTACATTTTATGGATCAATCAGGAAACCTAATTATAATTTTTTGATGAAAATTTTAGTTATTCAACTTAATCTTGGTAAGTTGGCGGTGTCATTCAATATTCATCGTATTAACTCTTGTATATGTAGTTTGTGATGTGATATAAAATCAGTAGTTAATTTGAATAGTTTATATTACAGTAATCTAAAAATTCATGTTAGATGCTCTATTGATCATAGCCTCTGTTTGCTTTTTTTTTTTTTTTTTTTCTGCAGGTCATATCCTTTCATCTGTCGGCATTTGATAGCAATGTAGAGCAATTTAAATTCTTTGGTTAGGCATCGAATAAAGTGAGCCATCCTTACCCTTGACCATTCTAGAAAATTTTCTTTTCTTAGAATTTATAAATATTTCTAGACTATACCTTAATTTCAAATAAATTGGTTTCGTTATTTCATAAATTCAATGTCTTCTGTTTGCACTATAAAGATACAAATAGAAGTTATGTGTCTTACTGTTAGATATTCCATCATATAATAATTTCTAGTATTTTTTTCCATTCTCTTATGCCGTCTAATGTCTGTCTTTTTTATCACGATTTTTTTGGTATAATACACGAGATTTGAAAGTGTTGCCAAAATTATTACATGTATCCGTGAAAGTTCGCCACACCTACCGGAAAAATATCCATGAAAGGATTGAAAGTGTTTTAGGTAGGTTGTGATTGCTCTATTTTAAATTTTACCTTTGTTGCGAGAGCATGTTTTTGGATGTATGATTAGTTGGGGAGCTAAGGTTTCAAATTTAATACTCCCTCCGTCCCGGGTATTTTTACCCGTTTGTACGGGCACGGAGATTAAGACGTTTTATTTTTTTAATATATAATGTAAGAGAAAGTAGGGATAAATTAGTAATTTAAAAAGAAAAGGTGAATAAAGTTATTGGGAATGATGAATAAAGTGTAAAAAAGTAATTAAAGTTATTGGGATTGTAAAAAGTAGGTAATAAAATATTATGTATTTTTGCCAAAAATAGAATGGGTAAAAATACGTGGGACACCCCAAAATGGAAAGTGGGTAAAAATACGTGGGACGGAGGGAGTATTGTTTTTTAACAGCTTAAAAAAATACATCATGAATTACTCGTATTTGTACAACTTATATTTGATAGTTGGTACAGAAAGTTTCACTAGTTCTTAGCATAGTTTCCCTTGTCCTGGTGAGAGCATAGGGGCCAACTCCATTAATATGTGAACATACATGCTCTTATATTCATGAGCATCGAATTTGCTTGATATTTAAGCTAGTGGTAGCTGTTAATGATGGTAAATGGTTGCCTCAAAATTAACTTATCCACTCACATGGATTAACTGGAATACCGTTGAACAGGGATTATCATTGTCAGGCATGCTCCTTAGTCCTTCACATTGTTGAATGAAATTTTATTTCAAGTTCTTCTTTATAACTCATTTATTTGATATATTCCAGCAATGATCAGTGCTCTTAAAAAGTTAGAGAACCATCCAAACAACTTGCAAGTTCTCATAAAAGTTTCTGAAAAACTTGGTAAAGTTCTCAATGAGGCAGATATCTGATTGTTAATGGAGAGGATGTTGCTGAAAAACGGTGCAGACTGTATGTATGTTTGGTGTGTTATTTAAGTATGATTATTTTGTGACATTGACGAATCTATATTTTGCTTGTGAAGGGCTGAATAGGAAGCCAAGAAAGAAGAAGAGTTAGTCAAGCAAATGGAGAAAAACAAAAGAGAGATGGAGAAAGCAAAGAAGATTGATAGCCAGATAGGGTTGTTTAATATTCTGTATTGTGGATCATATAGAAAGCATTTAATCCATTTTGTATTTTATTTTCTCGTTTATTAGTTAATTAATAAATTGTGTATTATTTTTGTCAAGGGTAAAATGATAGGTTTATATATATATATATATATATATATATATGAAAAGGATTAGTTAGCCAACCTAAACAATTTTAAAGAGTCTTGTTTGGTTGATGTTGATATCAAATTGAAAATAAAAAAATAATTATGAAAAGAATTAATTAGGCCTTGTATGAATATATAATTTTAGTTTTTTCTTATTTAATAATTTTTTATTATTTAAAAATGTAATAATTTAAAATTTGTTATTCATTTAATATATTTTTTAAGATAGATGTGAGACGGGTCGACTCATTACTAAAGTATGTTTATTGTATAGATAAAGTATCCTTATTTATAGTTAAAAAATTTTAATAATAAATTACTCTCTCCGTCCCATAATACTTTTCACGTTTACGGTTCCATGTTGTTTAAGAAAAGTTACACTTTTTGATCAACTTTATTGATTTTGGAAGGTATTGTAGTATTTTTATGTAATAAAGAAGTATAAACTAATGATATGTGTGTGAAAAAGGAGTAGCAAATTTAAAATTAAAAGTAACTTTTGAGGTTGTTAAATAAAGTAATGTTTTCTTTTTTGGGGTGTGAAAGGTTTTGTGGAACAAACAAATGAGGAAAGTATGAAAAATATTATGGGATGGAGGGAGTATATTATAACACACTAAAATTATAATATAATACATAATTGATGAGCGTTTTCTCAATATACAATATTAATTCCCAAGTGTAAAGGATGCTATTGTAGCTTTGATAAGCGACAAAATGATTATCGAACCCAAAAGACGTATTATTATCAATTTAATTATATTACTCCCTCCGTCCCAAATTGAAGTTCACATTTACTGTAGATACGGAGTTTAAGAAAAGTCACTTTTTGACTTACTTTTGAGGGTAATATAGTATTTTTGGGTAATAAATAAATGATAAAGTATGTTATGTATGTTAAAAAGGTGATGGCAAATTTGAAATTAAAGTATGTTACAGGGATATTAGTTTGTTGCTTTTCCTTTTATGGAAGTGTGAAGTTGAATTTGGGACGGACCAAAACGGAAAGTGTGAAGTTGAAATTGAGACGGAGGGAGTATAACTTATTAAGACTATTATGGCAAAATAGTTGTGTCATTAAGTAATCAATAACTAAATAATTAAAAGAACAATTAAAATAAATAAACAGTAGAGATTGAACGAAAGTGAATAAATGAGAAGATAGGTAGTCATTCGGGCCATCCAGTTTTACTCATTAATTTCCCTTTCATGTATCAATATCAGACTTTGCCTTATGGAGTATGGACGCATCACTAAGCCATACAAATCTACTCTATAGACACAAGTAAATAAGCGTGTGACACTTGTGAATATCCTTGGAGCAAGAGATATAATTCACCCCCCTTTCTAGGTACTATCAGTATCAATTATTTCCCGTGCACTTAATACTCTAACTCGATATGATCTCCCTTTATAGGTACTATAACGTTATACTTTTTGTCCTACTTATTAACCAGAATCATATTCAATTAACAAGTATTTATATAAGATAGTTCTAATGAGACTTCGGAGTCCCTCACTTGGAATCATAACATGGAATCCTGCTCAGCAGTGAACGCACTCAATCAATAACCAAGATATGTATTCAGACTCTACATAACAGTTAATGAAGCACAAAACAACTCTGAGTATATGAATTAAAAACGCATAGTCTTATATAAAATAAACTACAAGTAGTGTTGTACGGAGTATATACACGGAAGTTCAATTAACTCATAAAACCTTCATAAACCTTAGAACTACCGAAGCAGTTCTAGCCCATGATTGATCGAAGAACAATCATGATAGTTGGATAGATCTTACCCATAGTCTTGAAAATTACAAGATAAACTAAGATGCGAAGTAAACCCTAGATGCGGGCGCCGTCGCGTCTCTCTCCGTCTTGAATCTTTACTTGGTTCTCACCTGATTCGACAGACGAATCTCATTCCACAGCTCCGTGGATGGTGATAGAATTTCGGATGTTGTGTAGAATGAAGGTGGTGGTGAACTCAATTTTCCCTTGCGTAGGGTTTCCTTTTATACTTGCGAGCTCTCCTTCTGGACCTAGGATGGGCTTTTGAGCGAAAATACGCACTGAAGGCGTAGAAATAAAGATCCAGACGTGTCCAGCAGATTAGTTCAACCAAGACCCCTGGTCGAACTGATCAAGGCTGGTCGAATCGTAGGTCAAATCGACTTGTACATCACTGGCAGGTAGCCGGTTCGACTCGAATGACAGGTCGAATTGAAAGCATCCTGGTTCGACCACTATGCTTGGTTGAACCACAGTGTCGTGGTCGAACCACACTTCTGTCACCTCTCTTCACCTAGTTCGACCATGGATGCTAGTCGAACCACTTTGTTGCTAGTCGAACCACATCCCTGCTGGTCGAACCGGGTGTCTACAACACCCTTTCTCCAGTTCCGATTACTTCTATCCTATTTTTCTTTGAAAATCCACTCAAACGGACTCAAACATACCTGATTAATAACTTTCCACTATACAACTCGATTTATCTTAACTTAAGATCAAATTATACATCATTATCACACGAATCAAGGCTCAAAATACGTGAATTTAACACTCATCAAATCCCCAAACTTACATGTTGCTCGTCCCAAAGCAACAAAATCAAACCATAGGAGTAAGTGTAAATTTCACAAGTCCATCTAGTCAAATCCAAATCATACCTACACATGCAATTCTATCAACTTAAAACAAGTATCACTCGCATTATATTTTTCATTCACGCAAAACATCACTCAATTATAATACACTTCGTAGTACTAAGTCATCTAGCTCACAGGATAAGTGTTTACTCTCTCTCGCTCTCAAGTGTAAAAGATGTACACTTTAATGGGTAAGTATATATGCTCAATTTCAATTCATATTCCCGCGTAACCATAAGCTTGGCAAGTATTTCAAAAATTAACTTATAATCAATTCATTACTAGAATCACAAAGGACTTGCTTTTGGGTTGTAATGTTGGCTCTTTGGTAAAGGTAGGAAAATATAGATAAAGTGACTAATTTATTAGTAGAGAATTACCTTGGAATTTTTCTTTTCAACAAACAACTTCATCTCTCCTTCTTATTCTCATGATCTTTGCAATTCAACTTTTCCTTCTTCACGTTGGCATCAACATCTTTCTTTCTCCTTTCTTCAAGGTACAAGAGTACCAATTTCGGGCACTACTATTCTAAGCAATTGGGGTACCGGTTTCAGGCACTACCCCTAAACAAAATTTAACTATCCCTTTATTTTCTTCATATCGCTCAACCAATTTTTTCTTCCTTCTTCTAATTCAAGTTAGCATATATTCACCTCAATTCTCAAATAATGAATAGGGTATTCAACACGACCCAAGTAAAGGATAAATAAATGCTTTTTATCAAGGCTTGCCAAAGAAAAAGCTTTTAAAGGCTCAACAGGGTTTCCAATGATTCATTTCAATATATGAAAAGACAAAATTTGGCTAAGTGACTCAAATAAACAATAATGGTCTAAGATCATATCCTAATAACTAATAAATCATAAGTCTCACACAAGACTCCAAGCCAAGTTCTAGAATACGGTCATATGAACGATTCTTACAAGAATAACCTATCATGCATGGATGTAGCATGATTTCATAATGCTCAAATTCTCACATGGGTAATAGACTCCTAAGAACTCCTCAAAGCATATAATCAAGATTAATTCCACAATGAACTCCACATATTTAGCAAGTAATACATGCTTCTCATCAAAAAAATCAACATATGCATAATACGAATGCAACATACTTAGCAAAGAACCCAACATATCAATCCAAATAAAGTATCACCAACCAATCCAACCTCAAGTATCAAGTATTAATATACGTACATGCAACTCACACCACAAATACCCATCCTGTAAAAAGAAAAAGAGAAGGGAGATGAGATGAACCAGACAAAGGAAAAACAATACCTGGCGCAACCTACTCCTCCGGAGCATCATCCTCATCATCACTCATCTCCATGCGCCACTGATCAAAATCTCTGTGGAGATTATTTAGCTTTCTATCTATCTCACGCTCATCGGCTTGCCTCTTTTTCAATCTCCTATCCATCTCCATGTAATTAGCATGCAGCACGTTGTATCTCATATCAAGTGCAGCATAGATAGTGGTAAGTAAGCCCAGCTGGAGGTTCGTCTCTTTTTGCTTGTTGTTCAGGTTGGTAAAATGCTCATTCATTAACCTCCTGAAGTACTCATCAGGACCGCCCCAATACTGCTGCTGTGGCACTATTGGAATTGGTGGTGGTGGCATCTAATGCTGCCGCGGAATATCCATCTCAGGATGGGCCTGCTCCTCTCCATGCTGTTGCTGCTGTGGCTTGAACTGCCCTCGCTGCCTTTCATCGATAATCCTCTGCAGCTCCTGGTGCATCCCGACAGTGTACATTTGAGCCACAGTCCTCCAATCACCTCTCATCATGCACGTGATGGATATAGCCTCATGCGCCAACGTGTTCATCAATATATTACTATCATTCCGGATCATAGTCAGACCTCTCACATCGTATGAAAATTTGAAAGAAAAGGACTTAGATCCCCTCGTGTACAATCAATCTCCATCACGATGATAAGCAAATCTAACTTTTACAAATGCACTCATGACTAGATCTGGATCCTCCAGGATGGGTGTAATGCCAGGAAAATATATGTGGTACGACTCAGCCATATGAGTAAGCAATTCTCCAATATTCACTCTCTGAAACGTGGAACTCCTGAATCTGTAAAGCTGTTGAATCAGATATGACCCCACATTGAACCTTACTTCATTCAACATACACCAGAGAGCATACAACTCCCCGTAGACACGCAGCTTCCCTCAGATTGGGCGAACAATGCATTACCCAAAACTCTATCCATATACCGAATCACAGGGTTCCAAATCAATGAAACTCGAGCATCCTTGGTCTTGAAATCCATATCTTCTCCGAAAATTGCTCTTTAAAAATTATTTGCATTGAAATACCCATTCTAGTTCCTAGAGATCCCCCTCGGAGCTTCAAACAATGCATTGAAATCCTCAACAATCCAAGTTCTCTTCTCGCCTCCCAACTGAAATGAACACTCATACGGAAGGGAACTAGAACCCTTCTTGACAGTGATGGAACACAACACCTCCGCAGTCACATGAAAGTACGTCGGCCTTTTAAGCTCCATGAAATGGCGTATACCCACTTGATCAAACATCCAAATGATATCCTCACGGATATGCGTTGTCAACATAGACCCATCATCTTGGTACCTCGTTCGAGCAATCTTATCAGACATATCGCCCCATCGATCCTTTATCTCTCCCCAATTCTCCATTTGAATTTTAAAATCCCTAGGCAGCCTCTCCTTAAGTCTTAGTTTCTTTGTAACCTTGTCCTCAAAATACAACCTATCCTGTCTCTTCTTAGAACGAACTTCAGCCTTCTTTCCTTTTCCTATAAAACAATATTTCAACACCAAACGGATACAAAGAAAGCAAACTAAACCCAGTTCAAGATTAACTATACATGAAACTCTACTCAAGAATTCATATTTTCATGTATAATCATCTTCAAACAAGCATGCTTCTAACTTCATCATGAATTCAACAATAAAAAAATTCACATGCTAATTCAATTCCACTTCACATTTAACTCTTTAATAGGAACTATCAACAATTTCATCAAACACATCAATTCCTTAAGCATGCATCTATCAAATTCTACAATTCAACTCAAAATTCAACATGCTTCACTTCACTACTCAAATTACTCATCAATTTCATGTAAACATCAAGGTCTAGCAATAAATCAACAATTAAAATTGGACCCATCACTTGTTCATATTAGTTTTCAAACGAAAATTCAATTTACACCATAAATCCCTATAAGAACTAGTTCAATCAACTTACCCACTTATAATCAAGCAATAGAACTTCAACCCTAGGGTAATAGAGTCAAAAGAATATACCTATCGATCCAGCCATGGCTTTTATGAACTAAGTATGAAAAATCCCCAAATTGAATGAAGAACCCTAGTTTCGCAACTAAAACGCTCCAATTTTGTGAGAATTTGAGTATGGGAAGGATGGAAAGTGGTTTAATCAGAGTAGAATCAAGTGAAATTGAATTTTGGAAGAGAGGATTTTTGGTTCGGAGAGGATTCGAGCGAGGGTGGTGTGCAAAGTGATCGAAATAAGGGCAAAAAACAAGTTAAAAAGGCTACGTACCTGCGTGATTCTACCCAAAGTAGGTGGTTGAACCACCTTATCATGGTCGAATCAGGCTTCTGGACAACTTTTCGCATTTGGTTCGACCCGAAGATGGGTAGAACCAGGGTATCACGGTTGAACCGACCTGTTACAAACTTTTAGGTGGCTGGTTCAACCCTTACCCGTAGTCAAATCACACCATGCTTGGTCGAATCGACCTGTACCAATTTCTCTGATTGCTGATTTGACCTCCACCTTTGGTCGAACGTCTGGTCGAACCCCATCATGTTTGGTCGAATCGACTTGTAACGAACTTTCTGATCCATGGTTTGACTTGACTGCTTGGTTTGACCTATCTCCTTGGTCGAATCGAGCCCCTGTTCCTTCGAAATCCACTATTTTTCATCCCCTGCAAACTTCAAGCTCAAAAACAATCATTAGGTACCAAAACAATGCAAAACTAAGCTAGAGAACCACTATTAAGACTCATAAATCCTGTGTATCCACATACGACTCAATAAATAAAACACCACTAAATATTAGGCAAATTGCAAAAAAAAAATCAACACGTCAAAACCGGTTAAAGTTTTAATATGCCGCAAAAAATCAACTCCCCTAACAAATGTTACAAAGAAAAGATTATACTCTCAGTGCTACAATGAGGTAAGTAAATCACACCCCAAACTTATTAGAAACTATAGTCGAAACTAAGTTTTCAAGAAGATGTAATTTCCGATAAGTAAGCACGTCAAATATAAGAATTTCTTACTCACACTTAATGAAATAAAGCAATAAAACAGGAGGAAAAGCCCCCAACAGGCGCTCTTTTTAACGTCGGAGAGTACAACGGTACCATATCAATGCAAGGTATCCTCAAAGACGACGCAAACATCATTCGGCAACTTATAATGCTTAAATCAATTCACATTCGCTGCTATGATATCTCCATCTTTGTCCATGATTTCAAAACTCCCCCTCCACAGGCTCTGTGAATAATGAACGGTCCTGTCCACTTTGATTTTAATTTTCCTGCAAAGAGCTTCAAACGAGAGTTAAGAAGTTATACCTCATCACCTTGTATGAATTCCTTGTAAGTGATCTTCGAATCATGCCATTTCTTCATTCTTTCCTTGTAGATCATCGAATTCTTGTATGCTTAATTTCTGAACTCGTCTAAATGATTGATTTGAGTCAACCTCAACTCCTTTTGATCCCTAAGACACAAGTTCAAACTCTTCAATGCCCAAAAGCTTTATATTGAATTTCTACGGGTAAGTGGCACGGCTTCCCATAGACGATTTGATAAGGGGACATGTCAAGCACAGTCTTATACGCAGTTCGGAACCCCCACAAAACATCATCGAGCTTCATAGCCCAATCCTTCCTATTAGTTCCGACAACTTTCTCCAAAATTTTCTTCACTTGTCGGTTGGAGACCTTGGCTTGCCCATTCGCTTGAGGATGATAGGGTGTAGTGACCCTATGCTTAACACCATAATCCTTGAGCACTCTTTCAAGAAGCTTATTGACGAAGTGAGAACCTCCATCACTTACAAGTGCTCTAGGGACTCCATAGCGGGCAAAGATATATTTCTTCAAGAAAGACAACACAGTCTTTGAATCATTCATGCGGGCAGGAATGTCCTCCACCCACTTAGAAACATAATCCAAAGCAAGAAGGATGTAGAGAAATCCATTAGATAGGGGAAACGGCCCATAAAATCAATCCCCCATACATCGAAGATCTTAACAATAATGCTCGGTTGAAGTGGCATCTCATCTCTTCTACTTATGTTTCCTATCCTTTGACATCTATCGCATATCGCTACATAGGATTCACAGTCTTTAAACAAAGTAGGCCAATAAAGAGCAAATTGAAGTACATTAGTTGCTGTCTTTTGGGCTCCAAAATGCCCCCGTTAGGTTGTGCATGGCAAAATCGAGGACACTCTCCATCTCCATCTCGGGCACACACCTACGGACAATAGAATCTGTACAGATCTTGTAAACGAATGGATTATACCATATGAAAGTCTCAACATCCCTTTTGAACTTTGCAAGTTGGTACCTATTGAGATATCTTGGAATTTCTCCTACGGCAATGTAATTGACATAGTCCGCATACCATGGATCCACTCCTTGAGCAGCAATTACACAAGTTCTTTCCGCTCATTCAGCAAACACCGCCATGATCTTCTCATCAGGGAACATCTCCTCTATGTATTTGAATAAATCATCACAATGCTCCCTTGTCTCCAACCTTGATAGGTGATCCGCCAACACATTCTCTGTACCTTTCTTATCTCGGATCTCCATATCGAATTCCTGCAGAAGAAGGATCCATCTAATGATCCTTGGCTTCACTTCCTTCTTCTCCATCAAGTATCGGATTGCAGAATGATCCGTATACACAATGGTCTTCATGCCAATCAAATACTGTCGAAACTTATTGAATGCATACACAACAGCTAAAACTCATTCTTAGTGAAAACATAGTTCTTTTGTGCCGCATCAAAAGTCTTACTCGCATAGTAAATGGTGCATAATTTCTTCTCATTCATCTGCCCAAGCACCACTCCAAGTGCTTGATCACTTGCATCACACATAAGTACAAACGGTTGAGTCCAATCTGGTATGATCAAGATAGGTGCTGTAATAAGTGTCTACTTCAAAACCTGAAAAGCTGTTAGACATTCATCATCAAACACAAAAGGAACATCCTTTTCAACTAAGTGAGACAACGATTTGGAGTATTTTGAGAAGTCTTTGATAAATCTCCTATAAAATTCTACGTGTCCAAGAAGGACCGCACTCCCTTTTTATTAGTAAGTGGTGGAAGCTTCTCAATCACCACCACCTTTGCTCTATCCACCTACAATCCCTTAGCCGAAATATGATGCCCAAGAACAATCCCATCTCTCACCATGAAGTGGCACTTCTCCCAATTCAAGACAAGATTAGTTTCTTGACATCTCTTCAAAATAGTAGATAGGTTAGATAA
This sequence comes from Pogostemon cablin, assembly GCA_023678885.1. Taxonomy (NCBI): domain Eukaryota; kingdom Viridiplantae; phylum Streptophyta; class Magnoliopsida; order Lamiales; family Lamiaceae; genus Pogostemon; species Pogostemon cablin. Next base: position 16,394,615 of record CM042995.1, read on the forward strand.
ACAAATATCAAAGGAGGAACCAAACACAGAAAAATCATCCATAAACACCTCCATAATCTTTTCTTTCAACCCATCAAATATGGCCATCATGCAGCGCTGAAATGTAGCAGGTGCATTACACAATCCAAAAGGCATCTTTCTAAAGCTAAAAGTTCCATAAGGGCAAGTAAAAGTAGTCTTTTCTTGGTCCTCGGGTGCAATCATGATTTGATTATACCCCGAGTACCCATCCAAAAAATAATAGAACTCATACCCTGCAAGATGATCAAGCATTTGATCCATGAAAGGAAGAAGAAAGTGGTCTTTGCATGTATTTTCATTCAGTTTCTAGTAGTCAGTACACACACACCATCCTGTAGGAATTCTCGTGGCTAGAGTCTCTCCATCATCGGCTTTCACAATAGTCATGCTCCTCTTCTTAGCTACAACATGCAATGGACTCATATGGGGACTATCACTAATTGGATAAATAATTCTTGCATCAGCCATGTTAGGATTTGCTTTTTAATCACTTCTTGAATAGCGGGATTTAACCTCCACTGATTCTGAATGGTACTCTTGGCTTCATCTACCAATCTTATCCTATGAATGCAATATGATGGACTAATACCTTTCAAATCATCAAGAGACCAACCAATTGCAGACTTATACTTCCTAAGCACATCTAATAACTCATCGAGTTGATCATCAGTTAGAGAAGAAGTACCAGATATGTTTCATTGTCACCTAGATAAGCATACTTGTTGAGAGTGGAATTTCACGTATTTTAGGTCTCACATTACACCGTTTTTGATAGAATGTGGCCATGATTTTGTATAGAATGACATGTTTTTCATATCTTGCATAATTAAGATGCTACTAATGTGTTTTGTTGAGTTTTTAAGGGTAAAACATGATCAAAAGTTCAAAGTTGGAATGAGGAGTGAAAGTGAGAAGGAATGCTGAAAAATACAGTCCATGTTGCACAATTTTCTGATTCTTATAGACGTCCAAATTGATCATGTGAAATATTTTTTGAAAGCCACAGAAGATAGGGTCATTTTGGCATAAAGAACACCTCAATTGGATTTGAAACGAGAAAGTTATGATCAAAGTGCTAACATCGTGCACGCTGTACCGAGGAGCCACTTTGTATGACTTTTTACATATACAAATGTTGGAGTTTCTGAGAGTTATTTATATGATAGAAATCCAAGGAAAAGAGGAACGCGTGAGCATAAAAATCATCCAAATTGGAGTCCGTATGAAGAAGTTATGCTCAAAACGGTGAGATCGCGCAGTGCAGTTTCTGCAGCTCGGCGGGTAGCTCGCGGCGAGCGGCCCTTCCACGTGGCCAAAAGCTGCCGAGCTAGGGTCCCTCAGAGCCCACACGACGGCCCCATTCCAACCATATGCTGCTCGGCTGGTTTGGGGGCCGCTCGGCCATGAGCTCGGCTCGAGCAAGGTGCCGAGCGGCCCAAAATCGAGCCCAGTCGGGGCCTGTTCGATGCAGCAGTGTATATATACCCTCAAATCGCGATTTTGAAGCAGTTTCAATCGCGAAAACAGCCCTGCAACAGTCCTAGAAACAATTAGGGAGATCGAGACACAAATTGGAGAGAACCCATCCATAACCCATCATCAATTCACACCTCCTATCACACCCATATCAGATTACAATCTGATTTCATTCTCCATCAATTCCACAAGGGTTTCAAGTGCTAATTGAGGGAAAATCAAGCAATTGAAGAGACGGAGAAGGAACGTGAGATTGCTCCTACACTAGGGTTTCACAATTCCTATCTATTCCTTTCTATTACTTTGATTATTGTTATGAATTGCTTAGCCATGAGGATTGCTTGTAATCTCATGGGCTAATTTTATATACAGTTCTAGGGTTTGATGGATTGATTTAATTGATTTGGGGATTTAGACCAAAGATTGGGATTTTATGCAGTTGAGTTTTTGATTTTACTTATTTTATTAAGACATGCTTTTCTGCTTCGTAACGTCTTCATAATATATTCATGACATCCGCTATAATGCTTGGATTATTGTGTTAGCTTGTGTGCGTTCATGATTGGTATTGTCTATCTGTTAGGGATTAGAGTAGCTCCGCTATAAGCACTTTAATTTCATGAACTGGTATGTCAAATGCTTGATTAGTTTAGTGGAACAATTCAATTAGACAATCAAGTAGGAAGTGAATAGAACCTTGTAGTAATTCCAGAAAATATCTTGTTAGTCGGGCTTACCATCCGGAGGTATTGTTGCTTGCTTTGATTAGTATCTAGGAATAAGGCTTGATAATATTTGCGCACCTTAGGATTTAAACCAGAGTATACTGTTAGCTTAGAATCGAATCATATTCGGTGGGATAACAGGGATATGTGGTGTATTTTCAGTGAAACTGCATGAATGAACAATCGTAAGTTTAATAACCCAAATTAATTGGTCTTTACCTGATACCTTAGAACTGTTCGTCATCTCTTGATTAGAAACTTGCTTTTATTTTATTTTATTGCTTTTAATTATTCTGTAATTTATTATTTAAGTATTTTAGTTAATTCGCAACAAAACATTGAAAATCGGTTACCTTATTCTGATTAAGCTAATATAATTAGAAAATAAATAGTTAGCTGTCCCTTGGGTTCGATAATTTAACTTGGTCACTTACCGCTACAATTGATATCCTTCATACTTGGGGATTAAATTATAGTGCGCAGAAAAAGCCTATCAATACTTCAAGTGCTCCGGTAGTGATTTCAACTCCTCTTTCTTCTCTTCTTGTACTGTGCTCTCTCTATCCAATGGTAAGTAGTACTTCCTAGTCCACTTCATCTCTTCAAACTTGGTCCTTCGTGATTCATACCTGTCATCACCCAAAGCAAGTAGATTTTTAAGAAATTCAATACATACCTCATTAGAGAGCTCATCTAGCTCTATAGTGGGAAAAGTAATAGACTCCACTAAGCATGTCTCCAGTGGATCCTTTGAGAGGATCAAAGACATGTCTTCCTTCATGATCTCCTCCACCACATCAATGCTGTGACACTCCGTCTCCATTGGCATCTTCATTACTTTATCAAGGTTGAAAAGAACCTCTTCTTTATCCATGCGCAGCCTTAGCTCCCCTTTTTGAACATCAATCATAGCTCCAGTTGTGGCAAGGAATGGTCTCCCTTGGATGAGGGGAACATTATCCTTGTCATCCTCCATTTCAAGTACAAGAAAATCCACAGGAAAGACTAATTTCTCCAATTTTATGAGAACATCCTCGATTACTCCCTTTGAAAAAGTCATAAACCTATCCACTAATTATAGAGCAAATGTCGTGGGAGTTAACTCCCCAAACCAAGACTTTGAAATATTGATAATGTCATCAAATTAATGCTTGCCCTAAGATCGCACAAGGCTCGTCGTGCCGGCCCCTTTCCAATCTCACATAAAATAGTGAAGCTTCCTGGATCCTTTAACTTAGCTGGCAGCTTCCTCTGAATGATCGAGCTACAGTTCTCAGACAAATTCACAATTTCAATTCCGTTCAAGCTTCTCTTCTTCAAAAGTATATCTTTTAGAAAGTGGGCGTAGTATGGCATATCCAAGAGTGCTTCAGAGAAAGGAATGCTCAAGCTTATCTTGTTTATGATATCTGAAAACTTCTTGAACTTCTCTTCCAATCCTTACTTTACTAACTTAAAAGGAAACGGAGGAGGTATCTTAGTCTTGGGAATCTCCCATCCATCACGTTCAACCTTCTCCGCTATATCCTTCTCGGCTCTCAATCTCTTTGCTCTTTCCCATTTTTTCTCTTTTTCAAGCTCAATATTATGCTCTTTGGATGGTACTGGAGTAGCATCAACATCAAGTAAAGCATTTGGCACAAAAAATAGAGCCGAATAAGGCGGTTCGACCATGGTTCGACCAGGGGTGCTGGTCGAACCAGGTGTGTAGTTGTCGAACTGTGCTTTAAAAAGTACTCTCTCCCTCGGATAGGCTGGTTCGACCAACCTTGTTGGTCGAACCATGATGGTTGTGGTCGAACCGTGCTTCAGACAAAACAAAGTGCTCTGGACAGGGTGGTTCGACCCTGGTTCGACTAACATGGTTGGTCGAATCATCTCGGTCTTGGTCGATCGCACTTCAAAGAAAATAGGGTGCCGCAGATAGTTTAGTTCTACCACAATTCGACCAACAGGGTTGGTCGAACCAAGCCGATCGTGGTCAAATCAGTTGGTTAGAACTTTTGAAATAATTTCCAGTGTCATCGGTCCTTCATACTGAGTTCCAGACCTCAACGTGATGGCGTTGCACTGCTTCGGGTTTGCTATACTTTGAGATGGGAACTTAACATTCTCAACAGTTTGTGTCAATTGGTTAACATTCCCGGCCATCTGTCCCATCAACAATGTCAAGTCCTTCATCTGCTTAGATATATCCTCATGATTTGCATCAATCTTTGCCTTAAGCTTCGCCTCTAGGTGATCCACTCTTGCATCATTCCTTGCCATGTACCTGTTCACCGTATCCTCAAAACTAAGTTTTCCTTCTTCAACTTTAGCACCCGGATCAACACCAATAGAAGGTTGTACTGCTATATTAGAATTACTCCATGAAAACTCCGGCCTCCTTGGTTGTTGATAATTACCAGGGGGGCCATGATTATTGTAGTTCCCTTGATAATTTTAGTTTTCTAGATTTTGGAACCTCGTTCCTTGAATACTTTGACCCATGGCATAGTTCGCCTCTTCCAAATCCTCTTGGCTAGCTCCTTCATTACAAACATCCTGCTTCATCATTGGTACTCGCTGTGCTATATCAGTGATCTGCTTTTGCTGAGACTAAAGTAACTTTTTGATACTAGCCAAACTAGAGACGATCTCATCTTCTCTACTTGACTTTACCATAGTGTACTCAACCTGCGCTACTTTTCCAAGAACATAAGTGCTTCTCATTTTTATCAGTTGGCCAATCTCTTGAATTCATCGAAATATCCTCAAAGAGCTTTTCAGCTTCTACGAATGACTTTGTAAGCAATGCTCCATTAGAAGAAGCATAAATTTACACTCGAGAATCACAGACTAATACATTGTAGAAAATACTGATGTATTGTGCTTTCGAAGCATGTCCTTGAATCTATCCCAAGCCTCATGAAACTTCTTTCAAATGCTGATGAGGATCTTCAAAGGTTCCCCTAGAGAAGGGACTCCTTTCAATTATGCTGATCAGAGTAGGATGAAGATCAAAATCAGCTCCGGCCCCTCTTGCTCCTAACAGCCCTGCATTGCCTCCTCCATTATTCTTAAAGACTTCACGGATGACAAGATTATCTGCATTCACCGCCATGTTGACAGCTTTTGCTTCCACGTGAACGTCAATTGCAGCTTCAATCATTTGCGAGTTCAGCTCGTCAACTTCAACTCCTAAATTAAGAGCCTCCGTTGGTTCCATGTTCTTATTCTTCTTCTTCTTCTTCCCCTTCCCCTTCTTCTTCCTTGACGATGCTCCGATCTCTGGATTATAAGATTCTAAATCTCCTACCTTCGATCTAGTGAGCATACACCTAAGAAAAATAAGCGTTAGAAAATAAAGTCAAGAATAAAATATCTCAATTAAACCAAAAATATTAAATTAATAATTAATGCCGTCCCCGGCAACGATGCTAAGAACTTGATGAGCATTTTCTCAACACACAATATTAATCCCCAAGTGTAAAGGATGCTATTGTAGCTTTGATAAGCGATCAAGTGATTATCGAACCCAAAGAACGTATTATTATCAATTTAATTATATTCTAACTTATTAAGACTATTATAGCAAAATAGTTGTGTGTTTAAGTAACCAATAACTAAATAATTAAAAGAACAATTAAGATAAATAAACAGTAGAGATTGAACGAAAGTGAGTAAGTGAGAAGATAGGTAGTCCTTCGGGCCATCCAGTTTTACTCATTAATTTCCCTTTTGTGTATCAATATCTGACTCTGCCTTGTGGTGTATAGACGCATCACTAAGCCATGCAAATCTACTCTATAGACAAAGTTAAATAGGCAATATTATAAAATGAATAGAAACGAGTATAATAGAGATGTTGGAAGAAAGGCAAAGCCTTAAAAGAACCAAACAGGTGGTCCAAAGATATAAGGCCGACAGATGGCCATATATAAATAAGAAAATAAAACTAAAAGTTTGCTCTGAATTTAGTCATTTTGCTGTTCTCTTAGTTTCATAATCACTGGAATATTCATGGAATCCAATGGATCCCTTGGGGATCAAGTTTCGCTTGAGAGCAAGTATAAGGCCTTGCTCCAGGCTGGGAAATGTTCTTGTCATGTCTGCCTTTTTTTGGATTGAGCGCACTACTATGAATAGTTGGAAATTCCTCCATAAGATCTGTAAGTGACGTCTTGGGCTCAACAAATTCATAGTCTGCAGGTCCTGTTATAGGAAGTGCCCCACTAGGCTGTATTCCTAAATTAGGATTAGACGAACGAATGACGCGCCAAGCTTCGTCAATAACAGCTGGAGAAACAGCTAGATCAACTAAAGTACTGTCATCCTCAACATCTTGTTCATGGTAATCTTTAGAATTTATAGCTTGGAGAGGTAAAGTTTCGACACCAGAAGAAATATGAGCCAAAGGAACGACACCAATTAATAGCCGTGAATCAGTAACAGATTGCTCAGCCACCGTGAGGTCAACCCGAGGATGGGTAGAGGAAACAGCACCCTTACCTTTGGATTGAGCCGAGGGGGAGGCAAGCTGGGTATCATTTTGGATAGCAAATTCCACATACTCTATAGACAAAGTTAATAAGCGTGTGACACGTGTGAACATCCTTGGATCAAGAGATATAATTCACCCCTCTTTCTAGGTACTATCAGTATCAATTATTTCTCATGCACTTAGTACTCTAACCCTATATGATTTCCCTTTATAGGTACTATGACGTAGACATGCACCCCGGTTCAGAATCGCAGGTTCCTTTCGAAATCGCCAATTTCAGTTCCAAGGTAGGGGGAACCGGAACCGAATCGGGATAGGAAGGTTTTGATTTAGAACCATCGATTCCGATTTTAACTTTTTTATTTTTTTATTTTTTAGCGTAAAAAAGTAAAAAAAATAAAAAAATTAAAAAACCGGCGGTTCAAACTGGAACCACAGGTTTGGAACTGGAACTGCCGGTTTTTCCCAAAGATAAGGAACTGGAACCGAACCTTTCCCTACAGATTTTGGTTCTTTTATTGGCAGTTCCAAAAATGCCAGTTCTGATTTCGATTAAAACCGATGGTTTCCCGATTTAAACCGTCGGTTTTGGTTTTTTGGTGCATGTCTACTATGACGTTATACTCTTTGTCCTACTTATTAACCCTAATCATATTCAATTAACAAGTATTTATATAAGGTAGTTCTAATGAGACTTCAGAGTCTCCTAACTTAGAATCATAACATGGAATCCTGCTCAGCAGTGAACGCACTCAATCAATAACCAAGATATATATTCAGACTCTACATAACAGTTAATGATGCACAAAATAACTCTGAGTATGAACTAAAAATGTATAGTACTATATAAAATAAACCACAAGTAGTGTTGTACATAGTATACACACGGAAGTTCAATTAACTCATTAAACCTTCATAAACCCTAAAACTATCGAAGCGATTCTAGCCCATGATTGATCGAAGAACAATCATGGTAGTTGGATAGATCTTACCCATAGTCTTGAAAATTATAAGATAAATTAAGATGCGAAGTAAACCCTAGATGCGGGTGCCGTCGCGTCTCTCTCCGTCTTGAATCTTCACTTGGTTCTCACCTGATTCGATAGACGAATCTTTTTACACAGCTCCATGGATGGTGATAGGGTTTTAGATGTTGTGTAGAATGAAGATGGTGGTGAACTCACTTTTCCCTTGTGTAGGGTCTTCCTTTTATACTTACGAGCTGTCCTTCTGGACCTAGGATGGTTTTTTTGAGCAAAAACATGTATTGAAGGTGTAAAAATACGGATTCGGATGTGTCCAGCATATCAGTTCAACCAGGACCCCTGGTCGAACTGATCAAGGCTGGTCAAATCGCAGGTCGAATCGACCTTTGCATCACTGGCAGGTAGTCAGATCGACTTGAATGGCTGGTCGAATTAGAAGCATCGTGGTCGAACTGTATCTGCAAAAAATTATGCTTTGGTTCGACCATGGTTCGACCACTATGCTTGGTCGAACCACAGTGTCGTGGTCGAACTACACTTCTATCTCCTCTCTTCACCTAGTTCTACCATGGATGCTGGTCGAACCACTTTGTTGCTGGTCGAACCACGTCCCTGTTGGTCGAACCGGGTGCCTATAACACCCTTTCTCCAGTTCCGATTACTTCTATCTCATTTTCATTCGAAAATCCACTCAAACGGACTCAAACACACCTGATTCATGACTTTCCACTATGCAACTAGATTTATCTTATCTTAAGATAAAACATACATCATTATCACATGAATCAAGACTCAAAACACGTGAATTTACACACTCATCAATAATCCAACATACTTTAGAAAACATACATTAACAACCATTAAACATACTTTATCTACATAATAAGTATACTTTAGTGATGTGTCGACCTGTCTCACAAATAACCCGTCTCGCAAGAGACTTTGACATTATATAATGTGATAATACTTTTAAAAGTAGTAATATTAGTTAATAATCAAACAAAAGCGATTACTTTTCATTTGAGTTATGCCTTGAGTAATTCATAATATCAAAATAATTGCGTATGACTGTCTCACAAAATGATTTCTTTGAGAATGATATTAAGAAGTGATAACCTTTATAAGGAAATATTTTACCTAATTGATGAAAAGTGATAACGGTGTTATAAATTATTTCATGTACAGTTGATTAGTCATTTTGTAATTGGGATGACCAATTAAAATAATTTATCGAACCTCAGGGAGGTAGGTACTAATGCTTAAGCGATATCACGTTTCTTGTAATTTTAAAGAGACGAATTATCAATAGAGTAGTTGTTCAAATAAGTAAATAAAATCAATCAAAGCAAGCAATCAAGCAATGATCAACAAACAAGATAGATAAATAAAGAGTGATTTTCCAAGTTAAATAAAAGTGAGATTAATAACAATCAAGAAGTGGTAATACTAGGATAAATGCATCAAATTCATATGAATCATGGGTATAAGACTAAGGGCCAACACTAAGTTCACCTAAACTCCCTCTCGAGATGGATAAGATATGAATCTCAAATAGCTCAATGGATTGGTTCTCACACAAACAATTCAAACTAGGTACTAAGCTTGAAATGAGAGCCCCTTCACACGATTAATCAACCTCTCGATCTAACCAATCAGAAGTCCTATCAAAGGGTTCTAAATTCCAAAGGATTTCTCAATCTCTTTACAATTTATAATGCACATGATGTGTATGACAAAATGATTCAATTAATTATCCTAAATATGCAATTGACTTCTCAATCTAATCATATCTTTAAAACAACAAACCACACAAATCATCCTAAACATCAAGATCTAAAGCATCAATGATAGAAAATCAATTAACCCAATAAACATATGAATTTAAATATACAAATCCCAAAATTATCTAACTACTATCATGTTGCTAATCTCACAAGGGAGATTAGCCTACCATATTAAAAAAGAAATCAACATAGATATTAAAATCCTTAGACAACATGATAAACAATAAGGTTTCAATACAAAGTGTAGATGAAAACTCCCTTGAATGGCTCCAATGGTGATCTTCTTCTTCCCTTTGCAATTCTCCTCTCTTCCTTGCTTCTTTTCCTCAAATGGATAGTGATTTTGATGGTTGGATGAAGGTAGATGGTATGGATGAAGAATGGATGAAGATGATGGTGTGAAATGGAGGAAATGGTGTATGATGTGTGTGTGCAGCTCTGAATTTCGAATCTAATATGATCAATATGTTGAATGACTTGGTATTTATAACCCTTGGAGACCTTCTAGAAGATTTATGGAATTTATCTGTTCTGGCACATACACGACTCATGTACTACAACACGGCTCGAGTCGTGTCAGTATTTCTTGGTCAACACTAACTTAAAACGGTACACGAGTCGTGTACTGAAACACGGCCAAAGGGTTGCCATGTTAGATGTTCAGATGTTGGCGCACAGCTGTCTCTTACAGGCCCGTGTTTAGTACACGGGCCATGTTCTGTAACACGGCTCGTGTACCCTACACGGCCGGCTGTGTTCATGCTGCCCTGTTTCTTCTTCCTTGTTTCATCTCCCATATCCGTTTTTGCTCAATTTTTACCTGTTTTACATACGATTAAGTTCATTCTCACACATTTCCATAAAAATACAAAACACAACCAAAATACACATAAATACGGATAAAATAATATTAAAATGGATAAAAAAACACTAAAATCTAGGTGAAAATATCACTCATCACACCCCCAAACATAAAGTGTTGTGCGTTCCCGAACAACGAAAATGATAAAACAAGGGGAGAGAGATTTTCATCTAGGAAAAGACTAAACGAACATAAGTAATAACACATCAATAGTAATAAGAACTATAAACTATGCTAAGTCATCCTATAACATTAAACTCATAACATGAAAAATTAACAAGTTCAACTCAAAGAGAATAAAATGTAATATAGTCCATTTTTGGTCCAAGCCTCACGTTAGATATCAATTTCACTCAACACTCTATTAATTGAGGTAAAACAACACTCATTAACCGATTGGCTTGACTCGCAATAAGCTTGCTCGTGGACTACATTCACAAACCACCAAAGTTTTAATCAATGATCAAAAAGGTCTTTCATTAAGGAAGTAATGTTAGGCTCTTTGGTATGGTAGGGAGGATACAGGTAAGAGTGACTATATGAGTGTAAGTAATCGAAGAGGTAGCTACTTTCTTCCATACCTTCACATTCTCTTCTTCCTTTCTTATCATTGTTGATCATAAGCACTAATCATCAACTCTCCTTAGATTTTTGATCTTCTTTTGATTCATGCTTCCATCCTTTGATGTTCATGGTTTTCTTGAGCACATTGTTACTTTGCTCATTCTCTTGTTTTAAGGTTGCATGTCCATTCTTCTTTATGCTCTTTTCATCATTTTTCTTGTTTGTTGACCATTTCTTTCCTTTTTTTGCACAATATCTCTTCTACCCTTTATAGCTACCATCTCCTCAATCACTCACGCAAAAGAATAAATATATAAGGCTCATGTGGGTAATCAAGGCTTGTAATGTGCTTATATCACAAGAAATAGGCTTAAAGGCTTAAAATGGTTGACTAGGGATAGCGTTCAAGGTAGGGACATATATGACAATGACTATAAATAACAAGGATGGCCTAAGATCATCTCACTAATCTCCACTAATCGGGCTCGTTCATATAGTCCTTGAGCAAGTTCTATCAAACACAACCAATCCACTCATGAAAATAATTACTATGTATGCACAGTTGAGGCTCAAATGGTCACAAGCTTATACTCGGACCTTAAAGAACTTATTACAGCACATTCATCTCAAATTGAACAAGTTAAGTAAAACATGTCACAACTTGAAAGTATAGAGATTTTTAATCATAACTTGTCATCACTTATTACAACAATATCATCACTTACATTCAAAAATGATCACGACATCCCAAAACTAACCACCAAACTGACCCTAGACAAAAATAAGAAAACACACAAAACAAAGATACACCAAACAAGAAACAATCAAAAATACATAACAAGCAAAAACAAAAATTCCATCCATCAATAAACAATGAAGCACTCATTCATATCATTCATGATCAATTAGGCTCAAAACATCCCCATCTTGATTGAAAAATAAACCTCCCAAAAACATAACAAATGAAGTAGCATGATAATCCAACACAAATCCAAACCAAACAATTCATGCTAAGAAAATAAAAGTGATGAGATGTAGAGTGAACTCCCTGAAAAAGGCATTTGATAGTGGAAATGGTTGGCACGAGCGTCCGGATTGCATGCACAACAAATCTCAACTTGATCTCCGGGCTCAATTCGTGCTTCCACTACACTTCATCTATGCTCAAAGACTCGTAAAAAACTATTAGCTCAACAATTGCAATATAAATAATTGGACCAAAATCAAACCAAAACTCATGAGAAAATTTTAAAATTGGGTCAATTTTACAAGAATCACACTCAAGTGGTGAGTCACACCACACACTCTTCCCCCAAACTTAAATCAAAACAAGTTGAGAATTAAGTTTGTAAAAAGTGGTAGGACTTACCCTTGTAGTTTCCAATAATGATCTTCTTGTAGAGAATCATACGCATCCAACGAATTGAGTTATGTCTACCACGCATCAGCCCCTCAAATTTAACTCGAGACAAGAGTCGAGAATTAAGTTTACAAAAAGTGGTGCGACATGCATTCTCGAATCCATGAAGCACTTCTCTTTTCTTCAATATGCATTTTTCATGAGTACACTCCACCTACAATACCAAACAACAAAACAAGCATCAAAAGATAAAAAGAGTGGGTTGCCTCCCATTTAGCGCTAAGTTTAATGTCTTCAAGCCGGATGAAATTTCACGATCATTGGACCAAATGTTGGTCCATCACCTTCTCTCCTTGCATTCTCACTTTGAAAATTTGCTTAACCCTCTTCTTGTCTACAAGCTCAACTTCACCATTCTTACTCACGAGCATCAAATCATCATCAAGAAGAGCTTCTAGTGGACTTTCTCTTTTTCCTTTGTCTATTTTCAAATAAAGGTCCGGAGCTTTCTTCCTATCAACATCAAAATAATATAAGTTAGAATTCGACATTTTCATATAATTATGAAGAAATGAATTTAAGTTGTCAAAGAGAATGGAATCATGATCCATGAACTCATCCGAAGGCTCATTCGGAGGCTTCAAGTGAGATTTGGTTCCTTTTTCCTTGTTACATAAGAATGTGACACTATTTTCTTTTGAGCTCAAGGATAACTCTTCTCTACCAACATTAATTTTTACTCTCCCGTCGCTAGAATAGGCCTTCCTAAAATGAGTGGAATTTTAGATCCGCCTTCACTTCCAACACCTTGAAGTTGACCGGGAAAGCTAGCCCTTTCACTTTTATCTCCACGTCTTCAACAATCCGTAATGGTTTCATAACCTCTCCATTCACTACTTCAAGATGGATAGTAGTAGACTTGAGCTTTCCAATTTCAAGGTCTTTGAAAGTGGCATGAGACATCATATTGACGCTTACCCCCAAATCACACAATGCATCAAGAGTGCTTTTTCCTTCAAAATCACAAGGAATTATGAACTTTCCCGGATCACCAACTTTTGTAGGCCCCCCTTTTTGCATCGACTCACTTGTTTCGGATAGCTCTTCTTTTCTTTTCTCCTCATACTTTTCTTAAGATTCTTCACATGCTCCTCAAACTCCTTTTTCTTCTCCTCCTTTACAAACATTTGTGGATAGTGAATAGGGAATGGAGTGATCGGAATACCCCAGTAATCATGTTTGTACTCTTATTCTTTGACCTTCTCCTCCATTTTCTTTTCCTCTTGCACCCTTTTCCACTTAAGTATCCATTTAGGCCCCTTTTCTTCTTTCTTACTTATCTCTTCACTTTCTTCACCAACCTTACATTCCACCAACCCTTCTTCATCCTTTCTTTCCTCTTTCATTTCAACCAACAAACATTGAGCTTTCGGATTAACCTCGGGTGTGGCCAGAAACTTTCCTTTCTGTTGAGCACTTAAAGAACTTGCAATTTGTCCAACATTGTACTCCAAAGCTTTAAACCTCTTTTCATTTGCTTCTTCTGCTTTTTTCAATGCTTCATCTCAAGCCTTGCTAGATTCCTCTTGAGCTTTATTTGATTTGATCAATTGTTCAAGTAGCTAATCAATCGTTGCTCTTCCCTCATTGTTCGGTGCCTTAGCCCCCAAATGATATCCCGGAGGATAAGAAACCGAATTTTTCGAGTTGGAGTAGAAAAAATTATCTTGCCTTTGTTGTTGTGGATAAGAACTTCCACCACTTTGATTATTGAAGCCTCCTTGCCTTTGTGGGAAATTACCTTGGAAATTATTTTGGTAATTCCCTTGGTAACCCCTTTCTTGCATGTAGAGCACATCTTCTATCCTTGGCTTCGACATAGCTCATTGTTCCTCACTCACAACATTCGGAGGAAGCACACCTTGCTCAACTAGTCGCCCTTCACCCATATTTGCACCTTGACTATTCATCCCTTGATTCAAGCTCATTTGCCTCAACACTTCCGACGCTATCATTTCAACACTTGGCATTTGTGGCACACTTGGCTCAACATTCAAGCTCTTCACACTAAATTGTTGCCCTTTGTCCATATGATCAAACCCATAGCATCCAATAACTCTCTCCAATGGCTATTGATATACATTTATAGAAATTTTTTCAAATATCCTTATCGCTCTTTCCGGAGTTACACCAAGTACGGATCCACCCGCCGAAGCATCAACAAGTATCCTTTGGCCATTCACTAGTCCTTGATAGAAAAATCCAACTTGTTGATTCTATGGGAATCCATGTTGTGGACACTTTCGAAGCATATCCTTAAACATTTCCCACGCTTCATAAAAGCTCTCTTGAGGCATTTGCTTGAATTGAGTAATCAAGCTCTTCATTTGAATTATATTTGAAGGCTGAAAGTATTTGTTCAAGAACATTTATGCAAGCTCATCCCATGTGTTTCATGTACCGGGAGTAATGGTAGATAGTCATGTTCTAGCACGATCCCTCAACGAAAACGGAAATAACCTCATCCTTATACAATCCTCACTCACCCTATTCATCTTTACGGTGTTTGTAATCTTAATGAATTGAGCTAGATGAGCATTAAAATCTTCATTCGAGGTTCCACTAAATTGTTGGTCTCTCACAATAGAAATCAAGCCCACTTTAATTTCAAAGTTGTTGGCATTGATTGATGGGCCCATCATCTGTGGCTTAGCTCTCGGCATAAAAAAGTCTTGGATTACCCTCGGATCCACACCTCGGTGCACCGGAGGTGGTGGCAGTGGCGTATAAGGTTGTTGAAAACCTTGATGACGAAGAGCTTATTGTATCATTTGTTGGAGAAGAACGTGGTTATTATGAATTCCGAAATTCGGGTAGCCTTGTTGTTGATTAGTATTGAATGGAGGTGCTTGTGTGTTGTCTTGCACACCTTCCCCATTATACTCAACCTCAACACGTTCATCATCTTGATTGTTCTCCATTGGATTACTCTTTTTGGATTTGCTCTCTTTTCTCCTTCTTCGAAATATATGTTCACCTTCAAAAATAAGAGAAGTTAAAATAAAATTTTCAAAATCAAATAAGATAATCAACAAAAATTAAAAATGTCTCTATTAAGATCACTCAAAACGATCCTTCTTCAAGTTATTAGCAATCGTTGCCTCTCCAGCAACGGCGCCATTTGATTAGCCATTTTGTAGTAGAGATGAACAATTAAAATAATTTATCGAACCTCAGGGAGGTAGGTACTAGTGCTTAAGCAATCTCACATTTCTTGTAATTTTATAGAGACGAATCATCAATAGAGTAGTTGTTCAAATAAGTAAATAAAATCAATCAAAGAAAGCAAGCAAGCAATGATCAAAAAACAAGATAAATAAATAAAGAGTAGTTTTCCAAGTTAAGTAAAAGTGAGATTAACAACAATCAAGAAGTGCTAATCCTAGGATAAATGCATTAAATTCATATGAATCATGGATATAAGAATAAGGGTCAACACTAAGTTCACCTAAACTCCCTCTCGAGATGGATATGATATGAATCTCAAATAGCTCAATGGATTGGTTCTCACACAAACAATTCCAACTAGGTACTAAGCTTGAAATGAGAGCCCCTTCACATGATTAATCAACCTCTAGATCTAACCAATCAGATGTCCTATCAAAGGGTTCCAAATTCCAAAGGATTTCTCAATCTCTTTACAATTTATAATGCACATGATGTGTATGACAAAATGATTCAATTAATTATCCTAAATATGCAATTGACTTCTCAATCTAATTACATGTTTAAAACAACAAACCACACAAATCATCATAAACATCAAGATCTAAAGCATCAATGATAGAAAATCAATTAATCCAATCAACATATGAATTTAAATACACAAATACCAAAATTATCCAACAACTATCATGTTGCTAATCTCACAAGGGAGATTAGCCTACCATATTAAAAAGGAAATCAACATAGACAATAAAATCCTTATAAAACATGATAAACAATAAAGTTTCAATACAAAGTATAGATGAAAACTCCCTTGGATGGCTCCAATGGTGATCTTCTTCTTCCCCTTGCAATTCTCATCTCTTCCTTGCTTCTTTTCCTCAAATAGATGGTGATTTTGATGGTTGGATGAAGGTAGATGGTATGGATAAAGAATGGATGAAGATGATGATGTGAAATTGAGGAAATGGAGTGTGATGTGTGTGTACAGCTCTGAAGTTTGGATCCAATATGATCAAAATGTTGAATGAATTGGTATTTATACCCCTTGGAGACTTTCTAGAAGATTTATGGAATTTTTCTGTTCTAGCACAGACATGACTCGTGTGCTGCAACACGGCTCGAGTCGTGTCAGGGTTTCTCGGTCAACACTAACTTAAAACGACACACGATTTGTTGGAGTATGGAGCCTAAATTCTTTAGGCCCGTATTTTTTTTGGCCCAGTTGATCCTAATGGGCATAGGATTAGGGCAAGTTATCTTGATCAAAAAGTTATCCATTGTGTTATCTTGATCAAGAAGTTATCCATTGTGTTATCTAGATCAAGATATTTTCTCATTGTAGTTGACTTGTCCAGCAAGTTAAGAAAAATCCTGGCTTGGCATCGCCCCCAGATGTAGTCGAAAGACGAACTGGGTAAACAAATATCGTATTATTCGTGTCATTGTGTGCATGTGTGTGTCTAAATTCCTAACAACTGGTATCAAGAGTCTCGGGTTTGAAGTGAGCAGTCACGATGAGCGACGAGAAGATTTCAATCAAACAGTTTGACGAATCAAATTTCGGGTTCTGGAAGATGCAGATTGAGGATTATCTCTAAGGCAAAGATCTGTATGTGCCCTTAGAAGAGAAGGTGAAACCCGAAAAGATGGATTTGAAGGAGTGGAATCTGTTGAACAGAAAGGCGATGAGTGCGATACGTTTATCGTTGTCCATGAACGTAGCCTACCACACAACTAAAGCCAAGTCCGTAAGGGAGATGCTGCAAATCCTGGAGGAGATGTACCAAAAGCCCACAATTGCGAACAAGGTTCATTTGATCAGAGGATTGTTCAACCTCAGAATGTCGGATAGCACACTTGTGCAGCAACATCTGAACGAGTTCAACATGATCATTGGGCAGTTGTGTTTAGTCAAAATCAAATTCACTGACGAGGTACTTGCTTTAGTTTTGTTATCTTCTTTGCCAGATAGTTGGGCTGCCACAGTAACTGCAGTTAGTGCTTCATCCGCGAAAGATAAATTGAAGCTTGACGAAGTGAGAGATTTGATGATTAGCGAGGAGGTTCACAGAAAAGAGTCTGGATCTACTTCAGGGTCAGTGTTGAACACGGAGGATAGGGGCAGATCAAAGGGTAGGCAGAATCGTGGCAGATCAAAGTCCAGAGGAAAGAGTTAATCCAAGAAAGACAAAGACTCAATCCAGTGCTGGAATTGTGATGAGTTTGGTCACTACAGGAATCAGTGTACAGCGCCCAAGAAAAACAAGAAGGGACAGAATGAGAAGAAGACAGCAAATGCAATCATAGATGAAATTGGAGATGTGTTGGTCTTGAGTGTCAGTAGTCCGCTGGAATCATGGGTGTTGGATTCTGGAGCATCATTTCACTCATGCAGTGATGCTGAAATAATGGAGAACTATGTGTCTGGTGAATTCAGACAAGTCTACCTTGCTGATGATGAGCCCTTGAAGATCGTGGGGAAAGGAGATGTTCGGATATCCACACCAAACGGATCGACATTAAAGCTGAATGGTGTTAGGCACATTCCAGGATTGAAAAGAGATTTGCTTTCAATTGGACAGCTTGATGTAGAAGGATACTCAGTGACTTTTGGTAGCAACAGTTGGAAGATCAGTAAAGGAGTAATAATAGTAGCGCGAGGGAAGAAGGAGGGGACATTATATACTACAACTAACTCCAAGGACTGCATTGATCTTGCAGGAGCTACGACCAATGTTGATTTATGGCACTGTCGGCTGGGTCACACGAGCGAGAAAGGGATGAAGGTAATGTGTTCGAAAGGGAGACTTCCAGGGCAGAAATCTGTTGAAGTTGGCCTATGCGAGGACTGTGTTTTCGGGAAACAGAGAAGAGTAAGTTTCTCCGGAGGTGGCAGAACCTTGAAGGTAGAAAAGTTAGAGTTGGTGCATAGCTATCTATGGGGACCAGTGCCCACGAAGTCCCTTGGTAGTTTGGAGTACTACATGACCTTCATTGATGACTCCACTCGAAAGGTATGGGTTTATTTTCTGAAAAATAAAATTGATACATTTGATACTTTCAGGAAGTGAAAAGCCCTTGTAGAGAATGAAACGGGGCTGAAAGTAAAGTGTCTTCGTTCTGACAATGGAGGTGAATATGAACTCCATGAGTTCAAGAAATATTATGCTGAGAATGGGAATCGCATGGAGAAGTCCATGAGAGGAACTCCCCAGCAGAATAGAGTGGCAGAACGAATGAACAGAACTTTGAATGAGCGAGCTAGATGCATGAGATTGAAGAGTGGACTGCCTAAGATGTTTTGGTCAGATTCAGTAAACACAACAGCATACCTAATTAACAGAGGTCCATCAGTTCCGTTGGAAAACAGAATACCAGAGGAAGAATGGACAGGAAAAGAGGTAAATCTGTCTTACTTGCGTGTCTTTGGTTGTGTTGCATATGCTCATATTAGTTCTAATGATAGAAGAAAGTTAGATGCTAAATCTATTAAGTGTACATTCATTGGTTATGGTGGTGATGAGTTCGGTTATAGACTCTGGGATGAGAACAATCGAAATATTATTCACAGTAGAGATGTGGTTTTCAATGAACAGATTATGTACAAGAACAGATTGGAGGCATCAAATTCTGACAAGACTAATACCCAAGAAGTCGAGTTTGACATCTCAAACTCGAGTGGGAGCAAGGAGAGTTAGAATGAGGAAGAGGTTCTCATTGGAGAACCAAGGACACCACCACCACCATTGGAGGATCTGTTGCAGAGACCAGCTAGAGAGCGACGTGCACCTGATAGGCATTCGCCCTCTAACTACTACTTGTTACTTACTGATGGTGGTGAGCCTGAGTGTTATGCAGAGGCTGAGCAGAGTGAAGATAGATGAAAATGGAGAGGTGCTATGGATGATGAGTTATCATCTCTTCTGTTGAATGGCACTTGGGAACTTGTTGAGCTCCCAAAGGGTAAAAAGGCTTTGCACTACAAGTGGGTCTACCGAACCAAGAATGAAGCTGACGGTAGCAGATGCTACAAAGCTCGGTTGGTTGTCAAGGGGTTTGAGCAGCGACATGGTATTGACTATACTGATGTCTTTACTCCAGTTGCGAAACTGACCACTATTCGAATGGCGTTGAGTATGGTAGCTGCAGAAAACTTGATATTGCATCAGATGGATGTGAAGATGGCATTTCTCCATGGTGAATTAGTGGAAGAGTTGTACATGACACAGCCTGAGGGTTTCGTAGAGAAGGGAAATGAGCCACTTGTATGCAAATTAAAGAAAAGTTTGTATGGCCTAAAACAAGCCCTAAAGCAGTGGTATAAGAAGTTTGACAGCTTCATGATGGAGATTGATTACCATAGATGTCACGCTGATCATTGTTGCTACTACAAGAGGTTTGACAAAAGCTTCCTTATTCTCTTACTATATGTTGATGATATGTTGATCATAGGAGTCGATGCAAGAGAGGTATATAAGTTGAAGAAACAGTTGTCAGAACGGTTCTCCATGAAGGATCTTGGAGAGGCAAAACAGATTTTGGGCATGAGGATTGAACGTGATAAAGTGACAGGATATGTATATCTTTTGCAGGCGAGTTACATTCAGAAGGTCCTGGAAAGATTCAACATGTCAGAGTCGAAGCCTGTGAGTGTTCCACTGGGAAGTCAATTCAAACTTTTAAAGAAAGAATCACCAAAGAACAAGGAGGAACGTGCACAAATGATGAGTATTCCATATGCTTCAGCAATTGGTAGCATCATGTATGCCATGGTGTGTACAAGGCCAGATATTACTCATGCAGTGGGAGTAGTAAGCCGGTTCATGAGTGATCCGGGCAAGCAACATTGGGAAGTAGTGAAGTGGGTCCTGCGATACTTGAGAGGTACCACATACAATGCTTTGTGTTTCAAAGGTAAGAGTGTGGCCCTGGTGGGTTATGTGGATGCAGACTTGGCATCTAATGACCTTGATGGGAGAAGAAGTACAACCGGGTATATCTTTACTTATGGTGGTACTGCTATATCTTGGACTTCTAAGTTGCAGAAGGTTGTTGCATTGTCCACCACGGAGGCAGAGTATATAGCTGTGACAGAGGCAAGTAAGGAGATGGTGTGGTTGCAGAATTTCTTTGGGAAACTTGGGAAGGAGCATGAAAATAGTATTCTTTTCAGTGATAGTCAAAGTGCTATATTTCTTGCAAAGAATCCGGCATTTCACTCAGGAACAAAGCATGTTGAATTAAAGTATCACTACATCCGTCACCTTTTGGAGAAGAAGGTCTTACAGCTTATGAAGATCCTTGGAAATGAGAATCCAGCGGACATGTTTACTAAGGTGGTGACCTTAGAGAAATTGAAGCTATGCATAGCTTCAATTGGCCTTGGAACTTGAAGAAAAGGCTAGGCGATGCCAGGTGGATACGGGAGGAGAACTAGAAGATATGCTACATGGAGGATTTAGTCTCCAAGTGGGAGATTGTTGGAGTATGGAGCCTAAATTCTTTGGGCCCGTATTTCTTTTGACCCAATTGATCCTAATGGGCTTAGGATTAAGACAAGTTATCTTGATCAAGAAGTTATCCATTATGTTATCTTGATCAAGAAGTTATCCATTGTGTTATCTGGATCAAGATGTTTTCTCATTGTAGTTGACTTGTCCAACAAGGTAAGAAAAATCCTGGCTTGGCATCGCCCCCAGATGTAGTTGAAAGACAAACTGGGTAAACAAATCTCGTGTTATTCGTGCCATCGTGTGCGTGTGCGTGTCTAAATTCTTAACACGATTCGTGTGCTGAAACACGGCCAAAGGGTAGCCATGTTGGATGTTCAGATGTTGGCGCATGGCTATCTCTTACAGGCCCGTGTTCAGTACACGGGCTGTGTGTTGTAACACGGCTCGTGTACCTACATGGCAGGCCATGTTTATGCTGCCCTATTTCTTCTTTCTTGTTTCATCTCCCGTCTCCATTTTTGCTCCATTTTCACCTGTTTTACATATGATTAAATTCATTCTCACACATTTCCATAAAAACACAAAACAAAACCAAAATACACATAAATACGGATAAAATAATATGAAAATAGATATAAAAAGACATTAAAATTTAGGTGAAAATATCACTAACCAACATTTTCTAGTGATAATATATATTTTTTAAAAAAGTAATAACATATTTAATAAAAAGTGATATGTAATTACAAAATTCACTTTAACAGTACTCTGATACCATGTTAAATGAAGATCTCATTAAAAATTTTTTCCTAGTAGTGAGGAATATAAATTAATGCTTAACCAGTTCACTCTAACAGTGAATTTTATGGATTAGTTGATCGTCGCGAAATTCACCTTATTTTTACATTTGTTTTGAGTTGTGTTTTTATTATTTTGTGGTGGAAAATGATGGAGATTACTAATTTGAGCTTTCAATTTAAATGTAGTCCTAAATTTAATATATGTATACCACTCATGAGAGTGATAATTAACTTATTTTAAGTTATGATTTGTATGGAAGTTGAGTACGATTTGAGCTATTATCAAGGTAAATCGGTATGTTTATGGGAAATTCATGAATTAAATGCTACTGAGGCTATTTGAGCATATTTATACAGAAAAAAGGTCAGAAGTGCTCAAAATCAGAAAACACGAGTTTCGAGATGCCGCTCGACCTCGGGAGGAGCCGCTCGACCAACACCACTTAGTTGAGCGAGGTTGAAGTTGGTTAAGCGAGTGTCTGTACAGAGTTTCAGAGAACAGGAAGGCCGCTCGACCGCCGCTCGACCTGACCGAAGTCCGCTCGACCTCGCCAGTTTTGGTCGAGCGGGGACACACGATGCTATTTTTGGTACTCCCTCCATCCCGTCCAAATGTCACCAGTTGGTTTTTTACGTAGATTAAGGAGTATTATTATTTTATGTGTAGTGGGTAGTTGTATTAGTAGTGAGCGGTGGGCCACATGTGGTACCTTTTTACTAAAAGTGGGAAATGGGGACATTTGGATAGGATGCTCAATATAGTAAAATGGTGACCTTTCGGTGGGACAGAGGGAGTAATTCAAACCCTCCTATGTGTGAATTGACTTATTTTCAAGAAAAGCCAGTAAAGGTCCGTAAGGAGAGTTTTACAAGTATAAAAAGGGATGTCGATCACATCGAAAAGAGAGTTAGATTCCACATCCATCCTACATCACAACCAAACCCTAACTCCATCCGCAGGAGCTATAGAGCGAGATTCGTGCAGTGAATTAAGTGAGAACCAAGTGAAGATTCAAGACGGAGCGAGAATCAACGGCGTCCATATCTAGGGTTTACTTCGCAACTTAATATTTCTTGTAATTTTCAAGACTATGGATAAGATCTATGTAAACACTATGAACATTCTTCGAAGCGTCATGGGCTAGAACCGCTTTGGTAGTTCTAGAGTTATGAAGGTTTTTATCTAGTTAATTGAACTTCCGTATGTATACTTCGTACAACACTAGTGAATTTATTTTATATAAGACAATGCTTTATTAATTCATACTCAGAGTTATTTTGTGCATCTTTAACTATTTTGAAGAGTCTGAATACATATCTTGGTTATTAATTGAGTGCGTTCACTACTGAGTAGGATTTTATGTTATGATTCTAAGTGAGGGAACTCCGAATCTTCATTAGAACTATTTTATGTAGATACTGATTAATTGAATTGAATTCGGGTTAGTAAGTAGGATAAAGAGGATAATTATATGGTACCTATAAACAGAGATCATATCGGGTTAGAGTACTTAGTGTAGGAAAATAATTGATACTGATAGTACCTAGAGAGGGGGTATAATTATGTTCTTACTCCAAGGTGATTCACATGTGCTATACGCATATTTACTTGTGTCTATAGAGTAGATTTGCATGGCTTAGTGATGCGTCCATAGTCCATAAGGCAGAGTCGGATATTGACATACGAAAGAGAGATTAATTAGTGAAACTGGATGGTCCGAAGAGCTACCTAACTTCTCACTTATCAACTCTCATTTATTCTCTACAGTCTTTATTTTATTTGTTATTTAGTTATTTGTCTATTAGATTAAACATATTTTCCACTTAAATTGCCAAATAATAGTTTCTCTTAACTTAAATAATAATAAATTGATAATCAATCGTCCTTTGAGTTTGATATATAACATTGGTTGCTTATCTAAGCTACAATTACATTCTTCATACTTGGGGATTAATTGTGTATTGGGAAAATGCCCATCAACCACCCCATCTAAAAAAAGTCTAATCCTTAACATTGCATCTCTATCCCTGCCTCGTAAGGAGTTTATGTAGCCTAATTAGGGTCTCAGGGGTTGGATTTAAAATGTCCTTAATATCAAGTTGATATAGTAGGTGTCCTGGTATGTAACATAATAGGCAACATCAATGGCAACGCTAGGGGCAACGTTGACCTGCTTCAGCGTTTTTAACCAAGCATCTATACCCCCAAACCCGTAAGTAGGATGCCTAATTATGGTCCTAAGGCTTAATTAATTTAGAATATATGTTATTAATATCCATTTGCGATACCTGGTGTCATAGTATAGTAGAAATAATATCCATGGTATATCTAGTTGCATGAGTAGGTGTCCTAGTATGGTTAACATAAGAAGCAACATTAATGACAACACCAGGGGCAACATTGATCTTCTTGAGCGTGTTTAACCAAGCATCCGTAGCCTTAAAGAATTTGAAATTTAAGTAGGGTGTCTTAGGGGTTGGATTTAGAATGCCATTCATATCCAATTGCGAGAGTAGGTATCCTGGTATGGTAAATATAAGAGGCAACATTAATGGCAACATCATGGGCAACATTGACCTGTTTGAGCAGTTTTAACCAAGCATCTATAGCCCTAAAAAGTAAGGGGTTTAAGTAGGGTTTTACGGGTTGGGTTTAGAATGTTATTAATATCCAGTTGATAGAGTAGGTGTCATTGTATGGTTGACGAGAGTGGAAATTCATGTACTTTTGGGTCCGATTTGATACCTCTTTGAGTGTTTAACTGATATTATTTGCACAATTATTTATAATTTTAATTATTATCGACTATAAGGTGCTTGAGAGGTATTTTGTTGTGTTTTGATAGAAAAAGGATCAAGTACGCAAAGTTAGAATGAAGGATGAATTCGTGCTACTTGCAATCAAACAGAAGTCCACTTTTCATAATTTTTCTGTATCTGTGTGGAGGTTCAAATTGGTCATGTGTTATATGGTTGAAAAGATACGGAAGAGAAGATCATTTTGACTCAAGAAATACTTAAATTGGATTTCAAACGAGAAAGTTATGATCAAAACGGTGACGTCACGCAAGCCGTTCCTTCTCAGCACGGTTGTGTCAGTTTTCATGACTTGTTACACCTTTAAATATTGTAGTTTCTATAATTTCTTTATATGAACAGAAAGCCAAGGAAGAGAGGATCACGTGAGCGTAAGAATTACTCAAATTGAAATCTGGATGAAGAAGTTATGCTCAGAACCGTGGAGTCACGCAGCTGCTGAGCTCCAAACCGGGCTCAAAATCGGCCATCCTTATTCTTAAACGGGCATGAAGCCATGCACATCACCGGGCGAAGCTTCCATCAGCCGGGCACCTGGATTTCATCACCGTGCATCATGCTGAGCATCCTTGCATGTTACCTGGCGAAGAAGTTCTCAAACCGTGCACGTAGATTCCCAAACCGGGTGACCAACCGTGCGCCTACTAATCCAAACCGGGCACATGGATCTTCATATCGGGCACCCTACCATGTGATGCACCCATTCTTCAACTTGTTACCGAGCAGCCCATATCCAATACCGTGTGTGTTAAGTTGGCCCAGTTCGTGAGTATAAAAGTGTCTGAAACAAAAACATACAGAGACACCCCATTATCACCGCACAGTGCCCTAATTCCTCCATTACTCGCCACCTTCCATCCAACTGTAACAACAAATATTGTATTTATAAAATAATAAATACAAAAGATATTACAATGATAATCCGAGATGGATTGAGCTTGAGAATTTGAGCGAACAGTCTCTAGCTACCCTCTGATTCCTCTCTTGAGTTGACTTTCTTGACTTCCTCAACTTTCGGAGCTGGATCTTCAGATGAAGCTTGTCCGAGCTCGTGGTTGACTTGAAGCTTTAAAACGTTTATCCGGAGGTGTCGATCCTTTGTTCGGATCAAACGTTGACTTGAAGATTTATCGTGAAGAATGCCGTTCAATTTGGTAGAACACCGTCGACTTCATGAATATTACTGGATAAACTTGATGAACTTGACTTGAAGAAACGTTGAATTTGAGGGGCTTAGCACCTTGATCCCAGATTGAATGGCGTTTCTAGATTGATCCTTCAAGAATAACTCGATCTTCTCAAAGATTCCAAGTTTTCTTCAGAGCTCTCCGGGTTTTTCAGGAGTTTCAGAATGACTGGAATGAGGACTGAAGGTCCTTATTTATAGGTAGAGAAAATAACCACTTGAGAGATATTTTCTCCTTCAAAAGATATGTTGGGCTTTTCTCCTTTAATTAAGTCTGCTGGGCTGGATACGAGCTTATTTAATTTAATTAAACCCGTAGAATTTAACCTGGGCCTAATTAATTCAATTAGGCCTGCTAGACTTGATTTGTTGGGCTTGTTGATTTGAATCAGACCCACTTGACCCGAATTGAGCCCATATGCTTGGATTAAGCCCATTTAACTTGAATTAAACCCATTAGACTTGGATTTGGGCTCAAATAATTATATCAATTATTTATTTATTTTAGGAATTAATTTATTTAAATTCCTTAATAAATAAATATTTAATCAATATTTAATATATTTTTCTTTGTATTTTTATTTATTTAGGCAATAAAATTTAATTACCCACAAATGCCCCCTTGCATTTTGTTCACTAAAATTTGCTATTTAAGTGGACAACATGCAACATTTTTATTATTTGTGAAGTATCATTTTCTTGACCTATCCATCATCAATATTTGCTTGGTCCATTAACACTTGGTACCCATGATAAGAATAACATGATTGGGCTCGCAAGAAATTGTTGAGGCCCAATACCCAAATTTTATTCACAATTTCCACCCCTTACTTTAAAAGTACCAGAACATGATTTGGAACAAATCTGGGGGAAGATTCAAACATATCTTACATATATTAAGCTTGCACATCTTTCGTAAAACCACCCTGAAATATCTTAATGAGAGATATTTTACTCCATGCTTCAGCTCATAAATCCAAAGGAGATAATATCAAATATTCCTGAAGATAAACTCAAATATTCATCTACCCTTCACAAGCAATATCCACATGAAATTGTAGCATGGCAAAAACTCATATTTTAATTTTACTTTAAAGATGAGCTCAAATCTTGGAAAATATATTCAAAATCATAGATATCCTATCACAAAGAGAAATCCATATTCACAAAGGACTTATTCGTATGAAACTTCACCACTATATAAGATGAGCTCAAGCCCTCCAATTCTCACATCACAGCCAACTAAATCATAGCTTATTAAAGCAATTTTCATCACCTGATTTGCTTTCCCTTTTTGTTGCAGATTCTTCTCCGTTGGACGCTACTAACTCGACAAAAGGTTGTGGTATTGTATCCTCCTTCTTCCTAATTTTCTTCTTGCATATATGTGTTTATTTTCTTATTTCTTTATCTCTGCATATACATGTTTCTTTTCTTTCGACCATGAACTTAGTAATCAGTTCAACCGTGACCTTCTTCTCGACCTCCTCGCCATTCTTTCTTCTTCAAAGGAATCGATGGTGAGCCTCGTCCTCGCCCTTCTTCCTCTTCCGAGAGATCGTCGATTTGAGAGTGCTTTATCACTGCTTTATCAATATGCTTGTTCGTTCGGCGCAATCCTCGACGAGGGATTGCGGCGGCTCTTCCAAAGGCGGCTACACGCCATCCCCGACGAGGGATCGGCGGCAGCTGTTCGCTGCAAGCTTGACCACCATGCTATTTGTTCGACGCAATCCTCGATGAGGGATCGCGGCGGCGCTTCCAACGGTGGCAGCACGCCATCCTCGATGAGGGATCGGCGCGACTGTTCGCTGTGTGCTGTGCATGGTTGAAGATGGAAGGGGGTGCAAGATCTCCGGCGGTGAAGACGCGTTCGAGTGGCGCGGCTGAGCGGCGAGTCTGCGGCTGACCTCGGCGGACAATGGCCTCACGTGGTGATTTGCAGCGGTGGCAAGAGGTTGACAGCTGCAGCTGCTTTGACGGCAACTACTGACGGCGGTGGCACCAACGGGCGATCAAGGCGGCGATAGCTCTCCTCTTCGAAATTGAACCTGCCTCAAACACGGAACAACGAATGAGTGTCGCTGGTTAATGGGTTCGCCTTTCGCGAAGGTTATCAGCAACCAACTCCCTTTTTTGGTGATGGACAAGCACTTCTCGGTATTAGAATTCGGCGGTGCAACTCTCGACTCTGTAGATCGGACCGGTCGGACGAGGGTCTCATCGTTCCGGGCCACCGATGGTAGTCGAATGGGTGTTTTCCAAAGGGAGAGAAAATTGTCGAGCATCCTTTCCGCTGGAGAAAGCATCTCACGCAATTTTCACAGAGGAGGAGGAAGAATATTTTTCAATTTTGACTCCACAAAGCTAATTTTGACTTAAAAAATCCAGTTTCTCTAAATTGGGCTCTAACCAAACCCTACAGCTTCTATTTCACACTTGGGCCTTGATCAATTCTCCCTTATTTGTTCTAGGCCCATTGTAGTGAGACTATTTCTACCTT
Source organism: Pogostemon cablin (assembly GCA_023678885.1). NCBI lineage: Eukaryota > Viridiplantae > Streptophyta > Magnoliopsida > Lamiales > Lamiaceae > Pogostemon > Pogostemon cablin. Next base: position 16,422,863 of record CM042995.1, read on the forward strand.
GGGCTTCAACCAAATTGGGTTAATTGTTATAGCTCAACTTAAATCCAAACTCCTTGGGCCTTATAAATGCCAATCCATAATTTGGGCCTCTATGCAAATTGGGCTCACATCAAATCCAAATTTCATGCTCTTGGACTTTCCAAGCCTAATCAACTATAATTGATGCCTTTAAATCTAACTTAATTAAACCCAAGCATGAATTGACTTATCTGCTCACTCTTAATAATTTGAACTTTTACTTCATCATGGCTTATAATTTTGAATTTAATAATTAATTGATCCCATGAATTTATTTCAAGTTCTTTTAATTATTAAAATCCATAAATTTAAATTATTTCCAAGCCATACTCTTATTCCCTAACACTCCCTTTACTTCTTTTTCCTGCAGCCAATCTCAACTTCAAAATAGTTAAGTTTAAGAGTCATACAACAGATTTCAAGGAGCGCCAATTACTGATCCTTGATACCCAGCGTCCACTATCAGACATAGTAACTCGCCTTCCCATTGAAAGACCTCTCATGGGTCAACCTATAGAGAAACTAACTCAAGAGGATAACGTCTTCAACTTAACGACGTGGACCCGAGACATGGAGTTGGATGAAACTGGAGTCGTAGTTTTGAGATCGGCTAATCACACCAAGGAGAAGCTAAAAACTGACCTTTTGCCCATACTAGGACGTCAAATAATTGAAGGTAATGCGGCGTGGGGCGACTCAGTGAATTTTCTCGGGGAATTTCATTACATCCCAGGGTATTGGGAGTGGACCGAGGCTATCTTAAGCAGATATCGCTCTATTCTTGAGAAAACAATGCTTTATGACCCTATCTTTGCATCTCTATTCACATATGACTGCAATCATAAGATCATCAAAGCTTTCTGCGAGGCGTGGTGTCCTACCACTAACACCTTACTTACTTCCTTTGGAGAAATATCGATTTCTCTATGGGATTTGTATAACTGGGTGAGATTGCCGCTAGCTGGTCACTTATACGAAGAAGTTGTGCCTGACCAGCCAGAACTTTTGAATGAGCGTGACGCCACAGGATTACGCATCCCACCTAGTTGTCAACACTTATTTCATGCTTATCATAGACACCGTAGTCGTGATGGTACTGACTCTATTTCACTTTCTCAATGGGTGAGCTTTTGGTCTCGTAGAACTACAAAGCATAAGCAACCCCCTCCACGTGCAGAAAGTAAGAGGAAAACACGCCTTAAGAGTACGCATAACCCCAAGGGCATTATTGACGACTGCAAGAAATGGACTTCCATAGAGATGGCCCCTTTTAAAATGCTTCATGTTGATGCCAAGGAACAAGAGGAAACATACCTAGCTGTCCATTTAGCTTGCTGGCTTTGCTCCTTTGTAATTCCTAACGACGAAGTAAACATGATACGTCCTGGTACCTTCAAGGTAGCAAGCTTGATGGCTGCGGGAAAATCAGTTTGCCTTGCTGTCCCAGTTCTGACAAGCATCTACCGAGGTTTGAATGGAATCTCTAATGAACTCAGACCCTCTGAAGTAAAGTCAACATTCCCTGTACACTTCATTAACACTTGGCTGGCTCATTACTTCCAAACTCATCACCCGAGCCCCCACGGATTAAAAGTACCTTCAATGGTAACCTATTCAGGTGAGAATAGAGCAAAATTCTTTGGTTCGATTGGTGCTCGCAAGAAGATTCAAAACGGAAACAAAACCTCATTGTCCTGCAACATCCTCCCAACAACAGACCCCATGTGGTATACTGACCATGACAAGGCACCTTGGCGTAATTGGGCCTACTTCATTGCTATTCGTACCAATTATCTCACTTTGCGACAGAATGGAAGCTTTCTTATTGAACCCTACAGCCCACATCGGTTTAGCCGTCAATTTGGCTTTTATCAAGATACTCTGGGGAGAATGAAAACAGACACTTGAGAAACCACCTTGGAGCGAGGGCTTCAGTATTGGAGGCAATGCACATTGCGCAATTCTCAATCTACAGCAACTTTTCCATGTGCCCCTTCGAAATTTAAAAACTTCTGCTCATCGGAATACGAACAGTGGCTATCTCAGATTCATGGCACTCACTTCTTGGATAACATGTTGAACCTAGTTGAGACTGCTTCAAACCAGAATATGAAAGAAGGAGTCGACATCATCAATAATTCAAACAACGCCAAGGCTGAGGAAGCCATACCGCTAGAGGCCCCACCCCTTCGAAAGGTAATTGTAGGGAGATCTAATGGAGTAGGAAAAAGAAAGATCGATCTCTCTCATTCAAATGAAAGTACAACAGACCATAATCCTAAACGGATTCGGAAATCCAAATCTCCGGTGCTTATCCCGACAACTAAAGCTGAGGTTTTAATCCCCTCTGATCATAATTTATATACATCCACATCTATACCTATTTTCTTACCATCTTTTTCTTTTTTTTTGTAGTACATGCGTTCTGTTGCGGCCCCTGAAGACTTAATTGATGATAGCCTCTTGGATCACACTTCTCCTATCATAACTGAATCTTCCCTGCCTATTGCTGTGGTCCAAGCTCCGGACACTACAGAATTTATCTTTGATAAGGAGATTGCGGATGCTAGGAAATTAGTTAATTTGGCAGTGTGGAAATGCTTTCAAGAGAAGCTAAAAAGAACTCCTGTCAACTCACTATCTGCTATGAGGAATGAGGGTCTTAAGATGGTGGATAACTTCAAAGGTGCTCAAGGGATTGATGGATCTGCTCTCGAACAATCATTCACTTTCTTACTTTCTAAGGCCGATGCATATGACGCCGTGAAGATAAAACTTGCTGATGGGATGACCAAGAAAGACGTTGAAAAGCATCTAACCGACGCAAGGAAGCATGCTTATGAATATAAAGACCAAGAGGCTACCGAGGCCAAGCAACTGCAAGAATCCGAAATGAGGTTGAAGCAAGTTGAAACAGAGATCGAAATTTTGTTGAAGGAGAAGAAGACCGTGTCACAAACAATTGAACGTCTTCGCCAATCCGTTCAAAGTGCAAAGCTTGGAGCTCAAACTGCTGCAAGGAACATTAGTGTACTGAAGAAAACACCCATCTTAGAAGACTCCATTGCTGACGAATTGAAGAGCGTTACACAAGTTTTGACAGCCGCTCGAGAGGAGCTATCTACTATGGACATTTTCCACTAGCTTCATTTGGAATATCTCATTTCAATGCCCCCATTTTGTTTTGATTGCTTAATGACATCATCAATAAAGTTCATTTCTTTCCCTACTTCTTCTCATTTATCATTACATTGCATCTTTACTCTACTTTTTCTTCATGCTTACTTACACTGCTTTCATATCTCAATTTATTGCTTGCCTCACAAACTTGATAGACCAAAGACATGACTGAACTTAGTAAAGTACTAAGCTGCCTACGTACCTCTTCGCAGAGGATCAAGTCATTACGTAGTTCAAAGGAACATGATTGATTTGGATGGGGGGGTGCCATGCACATTTTATACTCATGCGGGCCAGGAGTGACTATTCTTTAACCACTTTAGACAAAGTAGGATATTTAATGCTTTAACCACTTAAAATATCTGAGTGGGGTGAATTAATAGTTTAACCACATATAATTACCTTTGGTGGGTGTCGTGCACAGTTTATACTTATGTGGACCAGGAGTTCGTCATACACAGTTTATACTCATGTGGACCAGGAGTTCATCGTACACAGTTTATACTCATGCAGACCAGGAGTAATATGCAGTTTAGGCTCGTGCGTCACGGAGCGTTTCTTGGATTTGATTACACATAGTAGTGTTTCAGGAATTTGCCATTTATGGGGCCGATTCCTACACCATCTTCAGATATCAACTTGTATGCACCATTTGTATACACTTCTTTCACAACATGTGGGCCATCCCACTTGGGCAAGAATTTATTTCCAACTCGGTGAGTGATGAAAATAGGCCTTCTTACAGCAAGGACTAAGTCTCCGACTTGAAAAGAACGTATCTTTACTTTCTTGTTAAACGTTCTGGAGAGGCGAGCTTGATAGCACTCAAGTCTTTGTTGTGCTTCTAACCTCTTCTCATCAAGTGCCTCTAATTCTTCGAGATGCAGTCGTGCGTTCTCTTCTTCAGTTAAACCTTCTTGTATGGCTATTCTCAAAGATGGTATTTGCTTTTCAAGGGGCACCACAACTTCAACCCCATATACAAGAGAGTACGGAGTAGCTTGAGTAGGCGTTCTATAAGTAGTTCGATACGCCCATAAAGCTTCATGAATCCTTTCATGCCAGTCTTGCTTTGACTTGGAGACCACATTCTTCAACAGATTACACAGTGTTTTGTTGAAGGCTTCGGCAAGCCCATTAGCTGCTGCATTATACATAGAAGATTTTCTTTGCTTGAAGTCAAACTTCTCACAAAGCTTATCAATCAAAGAGTTACTGAATGGCCTCCCATTGTCTGTGATAATGTATCAAGGCACTCCATATCTATATATGATGTTAATGCGGATGAAATCAGCCACATTTTCTTTCTTCACTTCTCTCAAGGGTACAACTTCCGCCCACTTGGAAAAGTAATCAGTGGTAGCCAGAATATAAAGATGGCCTCCGAAAGACTTCGTTAATGGTCCCACCACATCTAAGCCCCATGCATCAAATGGCCACGAAGAAACTATTGGATGTAATGGTTCGGGAGGCTGATGAATGAGATTTGCATGAAATTGGCATGGCTGACATCTTTGTGCATAATCTATGCAATCCTTCACCATAGAAGGCCAGTAATATCCCATCCTCTTGATTTTGAAATGTAACCTGGGTCCAGACTGATGGGCGCCACATAATCCAGAATGAGCTTCCTCCATAGCTTGAAGAGCTTCTTCATCACTTAAACATCTTAAGAGAATACTATCAAACGATCTTCTATAGAGTGTATCTTTGTAATAGAAGAATCGTGGTGCTCTACGTCGGACATCAACCTTTAGGTGTGGATCATTAGTAAGCTTATCATTCTTCAAGTAATCCACGAACGGTTGACGCCAATCTTCTTTCTCAATATCAAAGACCTCTATGGTGCAATACTCAACTTCTTCACCATCTTCATCTTCGAAGAAGGGAGGTACCACCCAACTCTTGCAGATCGGTACTTGAACAAATGCTTCGGGCATTGCTATGGTTGATGCTAGCTTTGCCAAAGCATCGGCTTGCTTGTTCTTGCTCCTTGGTAAATGTTCAATCTCTACGTCTCCAAGCCAATTCATAAGCCTCTGAGCATAGTTATAATACGGAAGTAGTTCAGCTTTCTTAACCTCATATAAGCCAAGCAGCTGGTTGATTATCAACAACGAATCTCCATATACCCTAAGGTGTCGCTGCTTTACATCCACTGCCATCTCCAAACCAAGTATAAGAGCTTGATATTCAGCTACATTGTTAGAGCAATTTTCAGTTAGACTGAATGAATATGGCAAAACTCCTCAATCTGAGGTTACAAATACTACTCCTGCGCCGGCTCATTCTCTGTGAGCAGCCCCATCAAAATACATATTCCAATGAGGAGTGATTTCAATAGCCAATATATCTTCATCGGGAAAATCATCAGACAATTCCCATTCGGCAGGCATGGGATGATCAGCCAAGAAATCTGCCAGCACTTGCCCTTTCACCGCTTTTTGAGGGACGTAGATAATTTCAAATTACTGCAATTGGAGATACCACCTTGAGAGCCTATCAGAGAGCACTGGCTTTGACATTACGAACTTTAGTGGGTTGGCCTTCGAGACCAAGTAAACAGTATGAGCTTGAAAGTAATGCCTTAACTTCTGAATCGCAAATATGAGAGCAAGACAGAGCTTCTCAATCGGTGAGTACTTTAACTCATTTGGAGTCATTGTTCTACTCAAATAGTACAACGCACACTCCTTTCCTTCATCATTATTTTGTGCAAGCAAGGCTCCAACTGATTTTTCTTGAGCAGATATGTAGAGAATTAATGGACGTCCGGCTATTGGAGCAACCAACACTGGCGGCTTCATCAAATATGCTTTAATGCTGTTAAATGCATTAGTGCAAGCTTCATCCCATTCAAATGGGCTGTCTTTTTTCATAAGATGGCTAAATGGTTGGCATCGGCCAGCCAAATTTGCTATGAATCTTCTTAAGTACGCCAGCTTACCTTGCAAACTCTTGAGCTCATGTATGTTTCGGGGCACCTGCATCTTCATTATCGCATCAATCTTTGCTTTATCAATCTCAATGCCACGATGTCGGACAATGAATCCAAGGAACTTACCAGAAGAGACTCCGAATGCGCACTTAAGCGGGTTCATCTTGAGTTGGAATTTTCTGAGACGCTCAAATATTTGCCTTAGATCCTTAAGATGATCCTTTTTCTTCTTTGATTTCACTACAATGTCATCCACATAACATTCGACATTCTTATGAAGCATGTCGTCGAATATCTTTTGCATAGCTCGTTGATACGTAGCGCCAGCATTCCTCAAGCCAAACGGCATAACATTATAGCAGTATATTCCTTTAGGAGTGCGGAAGGCTGTTTTCTCCTGATCTTCCGGAGCTAGGCTAATTGATTGTAACCAGATGATCCATCCATAAATGAAAGCACTTCATGCCCGGTCGTTGCATCAATCATAAGTTCTGTGATTGGTAGTGGAAAATCATCTTTTGGGCATGCCAAGTTCAAATCACGGAAGTCAACACACACTCTAAGCTGCCCATTTGTCTTCCTTACTGGCACAATGTTAGAGAGCCAAGTGGGATACTTGACTTCTCGTATCTTTCCCGTTTCAAGGAGCTTATTAACCTCAGCTTCAATCAATGGAACCAGCTCTGGTCGAAATCGACACTGCATCTGCTTAACTGGCTTGACTCCTTTCTTTACTGCTAGATGATGAACTGCCACTTTTGGATATAATCCGGGCATCTCCTTGAATGACCATGCAAACACGTCTCTAAACTCTTGAAGAAGCTCAATGTAAGCTTTTTCTTCCTCAGATGTCAACAAAGCACTTATATAGGTTGGACGTGGATCATTAGCATCACCTAAATTAATCTCCTTCAATTGATCAACAATAGATTTAATACCCTCCTCAAATTCTGGGGGAGCATCATCGGCATCTTCCTCTTCAGTTGAGGTTTCTTCTTGTATAGTGACATGATTCACTGCAGCAACGTCCTCCAGAAATTCTTGCCTTTGAGAATGTGGATTAGACCTAACTTGTTCATTTTCTCCCACTTTAACAATGCTCTCCACTACATAACCATCTCTCCTCATTTCGACAATCTTACCTCGTAGATCTCTTTCTGCATTGTGTAGATTTGTTTGCAGTATAACGGAATGAACAATATCTGATGAGCCTACACTTTCCCGATCATCTTCTTCACTTTGGGTGAAGATTATTGTTCGCTTCTTAGCTTTCAACACTGTGTCACATGATACAGTCAGGAAATGTTGTCTTTTCATGCGAGATGGGATCCGACTACGTATCCTTGGGAACCTTGGGAACTTGGAAGTCCCTTTAGCTCCAACTGGTTTGAGTCTTTTGAATACTAAGATTCTTTCTGCCTTTCTATCCTCTTCATGAGACTCTTCTTCTTCAGAAAGAATTTCATCTTCAGTGATGTAGTTCGTGTTTGCCCTTTGATCGCAATGCGAACAGTTTCTGTGGAACATATCCCAACCCTGTCCTAGTGTACTTGGGAGTGCGACTATCACTCTTCAATGTCTCTTGAGTGGTATTAAATTCACTAGGAGTCTTATGAGACTGTTCATTTATCATAGCTTTTTCTTGAGGGTTATAACCAGCTTTCACAAGAAGTTTGTAAGCTTGTGGGCTATATGATTTGGAAACTGCCGCCTCGAATACATCTCCATGCTCAGTTTTAGCTCCTTGAATTGCGCGAGTGAACCCTTTGAGTGGAGGAGGCAAGGGCTTCTTGGTGTCAACCTTAGTTAGAGGTAGTGTCAATCCTTCTACAGTCTTGATCAACTGTTTACTTTCAATAGACTTTGTGGATGAAACATCATCCGCATTCTCTCTTTCTTGTTTATCATCATCTTTCTCTTGCGATGAACTTCCTTCTAGCTTGACAGCCTTGCTACTCTTCAGAAAATATCTAGCATCTGCAAAATATGACTCAGCTTCTGTGAATGGCCTTTCATCGCCAAGCACCTTTTTTATGTTGCCTCCATCGCAGTATTTGAAGCATTGATGTAGCGTAGAAGGAATCACTCCATTTTCATGCAACCATGGGCATCCCAAGAGCATGTTATATGATCTTTTAGCATCAATGACATGAAACAGAACTGTTGAGAACATCTCATCTATCATTAAGTCCAAGACCGTTGTACTAAGTGTTCTCTGGCCTTCTTGATTGAACCTATGAATTGTCAATCGAACACTGCCGAGCTCGTTGGTGGGAATTCCTAACTTCTTAAGCGTGGATAAGGGCAAGATATTGACAGATGAACCTCCATCAATCAATATTTGATTAACCCTTTGCTCTTGAGTATAACCAGTTACGAATAAAGGTCGGTTATGAGATTGTGAACCGAGCAGTAAGTCTTCATCAGTGAAGGTTATTTTTATAACATGGGTCTCACTTTCATTCCCAGATTCACCCTTAAATAGCTGAGCTTCGCTTGCCATATGACATGAAGAATCACCGCCTGCAGAAATAGAGTTTGCAATTGCATCTTCATCTAGAAAGATCTTCCCTTGCTCAACCAATCGCATAACTTTGTCTTTAAAGACAAAGCAATCTTTAATAGAATGACCCACCAGTCTATGATACTTGCAATATTTCGGATTGTCAATTTGTCCCGCCTCTTTTGGTCGCTTCATTTCAGGAAGCTCGATAAGTTTATCTTTGAACATATCATCAAATATGCCTGGGACATCTGAATCAAGGAATGGGTACTTCCTTTCTTGCATCTCTTTCAAGGTCAATCTTCTTTGCCCCCTTTCTTGGGGATCATTCCTCACTTTATCATCCTTTTCGTTCTCATTCCTTCAAAATTTGACAGCTGGTGCATTTGTCGCCATGGACTCCTTTTCAGAAGATTTGTTGTAGGGTTTGCCCCCTTTTCTGGCCTCTTGCTTTTCTTTATACTTGTAGGAGCCGGGAATCGGTGGTTCAACCACTCCACTTATCCCCATGCTTAACTCCATGTCATGAGCTCTTGTCGCTAAATCTTCAAAGGTTTTAGGCTTAATCCCTTGAAGTATGTAACGAAGGCTCCATTGCATTCCTGCTATGCACATCTCAATGCCAGAAACTTCAGACAATCGATCTTTACAATTTAGGCTCAAATTTCTCCATCGATTAATGTACTCAATTACTGGCTCTTCTTTTAACTGACAAGTGTTAGTCAACTCTATCATGCTAACCGTTCTCCTAGTGCTATAGAAGCGATTAAGGAATTGATATTCCATCTGATCCCAACTGTCTATAGAATCAGCCTCCAGGTCGGTGTACCATTCAAAAGCATTTCCCTTTAGAGAACGAACAAATTGTCTCACCATATGATCTCCGTCAGTTCCAGCATCATTGCATGTTTCAATGAAATGTGCTATATGTTGCCTTGGATTACCTTTTCCATCAAACTGTTGGAACTTAGGGGATTGATAGTTCGGTGGCATCTTCAAGTTGTCAATCCTTCTAGTAAAAGGCTTAGCATACATGAATGAAGGTTTGGAGCTCTCTTTAAATTGGTCCTTCATTGTCCCGAGTATAATACTTTTTAGTTGGCTGATAGGAACCATTCCATCATGGGAAATGTTCAATTCTTCTTCTATCACCCTCTTCCCCGTCGACTGGCATTTCGCGGAGTTATTTACTTCATTTTCAGCATCTTCATCTTGCTTTTCACTTGCATGGCTAGTTTCAGCACCAGCCATTCTCTCCATCAGTTTGAAAATCAAAGTACTTTGTTCTTGGTTCTGTTTGGCAAGTGCAGCAACGGATTCAGTTAAGCTTGCCAACTGTTATTCGACAGACGAAGTGTTTATTGCCATCGTCGAGGCTATGGATGAATCTGATGATGGACTTTCTTCAGATAGATGAGTTGAGCCAACAAGGTTGTCCTCCTCGTCTTTAGCATCATAAGGTATTCCTTTGGGGATAACTCCCACTAAAGAATTTGTCTCCGAAGGGGCTTCAGACCGCGCTTTCCTTGACATACTTCTAGTTGTCACATTAACGTCTTCAATTTGTAATTCTGAAGACTTGAAGACAGAAGCTGATCTGTTGACTTTGACTCTTAGCGGAACCATCTTACTTTGCTCGAAGAGGAGATGAGAGGTAGAAACTGTCCCATTGGGCGTGCCAAAATTTATAACAACAAATATTGTATTTATAAAATAATAAACACAAAAGATATTACAATGATAATCCGAGATGGATTGAGCTTGAGAATTTGAGCGAACAGTCTCTAGCTACCCTCTGATTCCTCTCTTGAGTTGACTTTCTTGACTTCCTCAACTTTCGGAGCCTGATCTTCAGATGAAGCTTGTCCGAGCTCGGGGTTGACTTGAAGCTTTAAAATATTTATCCGGAGGCGTCGAGCCTTTGTTCGGATCAAACGTTGACTTGAAGATTTATCGTGAAGAACGCCGTTCAATTTAGTAGAACACCGTCGACTTCACGAATATTACTAGATAAACTTGATGAACTTGACTTGAAGAAACGTTGAATCTGAGGGGCTTAGCACCTTGATCCCAGATTGAATGGCGTTTCTAGATTGATCCTTCAAGAATAACTCGATCTTCTCAAAGATTTCAAGTTTTCTTCAGAGCTCTCCGGGTTTTTCAGGAGTTTCAGAATGACTGGAATGAGGACTGAAGGTCCTTATTTATAGGTAGAGAAAATAACCACTTGAGAGATATTTTCTCTTTCAAAAGATATGTTGGGCTTTTCTCCTTTAATTAAGCCTGCTGGGCTGGATACGGGCTTATTTAATTTAATTAAACCCGTAGAATTTAACCTGGGCCTAATTAATTCAATTAGGCCTGCTAGACTTGATTTGTTGGGCTTGTTGATTTGAATCAGGCCCACTTGACCCGAATTGAGCCCATATGCTTGGATTAAGCCCATTTAACTTGAATTAAACCCATTTGACTTGGATTTGGGCTCAAATAATTATATCAATTATTTATTTATTTTAGGAATTAATTTATTTAAATTCCTTAATAAATAAATATTTAATCAATATTTAATATATTTTTCTTTGCATTTTTATTTATTTAGGCAATAAAATTTAATTACCCACACCAACCACTGGAGAAACGATCGGAGTTGCTACTTGGATTGGAGACGAAGATTCCGACGGAGATCGTGATTGACGAATTGGAGTCCTCAAAAAGGGTTCTTTATTTTTTAATTATTTATTTATGTTATTTTAGCACAATGGTTAGGGTTTATTACATCTTTGTGATTTGCCCTCGTAAATCCATGGGCTAAGTTCTTCGTTCGTAATGTTAGGGTGCTAAGACAGATTTGACTATGTGATTTGATTGCCCTAAACTTGAGGTAATTTGTAAGGAGGCAAAAGGGGTTAATAATTGCGTACCTAGAAAGGGAAGTCTAGTGCTCTAACCTTTAATGGAATTTAGCATGAAGTAACTATAGAGGGACAGAGAGTTAATTCCTTATCGATCCTAGGATTCTCAGTTCATTATAAGTGTTAGATTCTACCTGATCAAGGAGGTTTAACTAGGTTTAGTGATCCTCTTATAAAAATCAACAGGTAATTAATTCGGGTCTAAATAGATTAGTCACACAGTTAAGCTGCTTGCCCGAGCATTACCAATTCTCCATCTTGGAATTCTTAAAACGTTTCTCTTGCGTAATTTATTTTATTACATAATCAGTTTAATTATTTAATTTTACTTTCTATTAGTTTAATTAATCATCCTTTCAAAAACCCCCAAATTTGTCTTGCAATCGAATCTTCATTAATAGAGTTATTTATTAAATTTATAACTATCTCGTGGGAACGATATTCACTTGGTCACATCCACTACAATTGATCCCTTACATTTAAGTGAGAAAAAATAGCGATCAATGGTTAACATAACAGGCAACATTAATGGTAACCCAACAGGCAACATTGACATGCTTTAGCATTTTTACGCCCATCTCTTTCCCTGCCCCATTAGGAGTACATGTATATCACCTAATTAGGGTTTTAGAGATTGGTTTTAGAATGTTATTATTATCCAATTGCGAGTGTTGGCGTTCTTAAATGGTAAAAATGACACTAAAATTATTTATTTATTTATGTTATTCATTTAAAGTTGTTAAGTATAAATCAAATAATTTTATAACACGTAAAGGGAATAAGAAGGATTCCTAATTAGGGTCCTATGTGTTAGATATAGAATGTTATTAATATTTATTTGCGAGACTGTATCTTAGTATGTCGAATAATACAAACAACATTAATGGCAACTCCATAAGCAACATTAACCTTCTTCCGCTTTTTTAACCAAGCATCTGTAGCCCTAAAGAATAGAGATTTAATTAGGGTGCCTTAGTAGGGTTCTAAGGTTTTGGTTTAGAATGTTATTAATATCCTGTTGCGAGAGTAGGTGTCATGGTATGGTAAACATATAAGGCAACATTAATGGCAACTCCAAGGGTAACTTGACCTACTTTAATCTTTTTAACCAAACATGTAGTCCTAAAGAATAAGGGGTTTAAGTAGGGTATTAGGGGTTGGGCTTGGAAAGTTATTAATATCCAATTGATATAGTATCTAACCTGGTATGGTAAACTACTAGGCAACATTAAAGGTAACCCATTGGGCAACATTGACCTGCTATAGCATTTTTAAATGAATACCTACATCCAACTTCTACAAAACAAAAATAAAAAATTATAATAATAAAAATTGAAACTTGTTGGACAGCTAAATAATGCGTGTCCGGCTGTTAAATAATTTAAACTACCAACTATATGCCCAATTACTAAAATATTTCAACAAACAATTAAACAAAGCATTCTATAATTAAATGTCTTATTGTTATTGGCTTAAAGTATGGCATTGAGTGAATATAAAACTCATAATCCAACCACGCAATCTTTGATTAATTTTATAACACTTAATTTTTTCCATTTACTTAATTTTTTCCATTTATCTTCACAAAATTAATCATCCTTAGCTCAAACAAAATTGAAAAGTCATATCTTTGCAAGGCTGCTAAAATTTTAAAAGTCCATGTGTTAGCGATATGGATGTTCATATAGAATCAATGGTTGCCATAGAGTTGCCATTAATGTTGCATGTAATGTTTACCAATACCGAGTAACCTACTTTATCAACCGGATATTAATAAAATTTTAAATCCAACCCCTAAGAGCCCTATTTAAACACCCTACTTAAACTCCTTATTCTTTAGGGCTACAAATGTTTTATTAAAAACACTTAAGCTAGTCAATGTTGCCTCTAGAGTTGTCATTAATGTGCCTATTATGTTTATCACACTGAGTAACCTACCCTATCAACTGGATATTAATAATATTCTAAACCCAACCAAATTATTTTTTAGGGCAACATATTCTTGGTTAAAATGCTCAAGCAGGTCAATATTTTCCTCGGAGTTGCTATTAATGTTGCATGTATGCTTTAAATGAATTTATAAGAATTTACATGTCCTATAAGTTTTAAAAAATTGCAAAATGATAAAATTTTAATTTTTTTATGGAACTGAAATATTAAAATTAAATTTGTTGTTATTGTTATATATGTTGTCATCAGTTTTAATTGATCTAGTGATAGTTAATTTTGTGAAGATCTATACAACAAAAAATTAGGAGTTACAAAAATATTTAATTTATATTTAATTAATGTCTACTTTAAATGAATAAATTAATTTTATCAATTAAATTTTGTAATGAATTTTTTTCATAGTTGAGCATGTAGTTGGTAAGGTTTTTATTTTTAGACATAACTTTGAATTTTGTATTCTTTTGGTTTAGGTCATTATGCAAAAACTATTTTCAAATTTATAGAACTCGCAAAGTCTTGTAAGTCTTTGCAAGGCTTCTAAATTTTGAAAAAGACTTTACAAAAGAATTGAAGATTTTACAAAATTTTGAACCACATCATGAAACATTAAAACAAAATATTAATGAATAAGTTTTTTAATTATCATCAGTGACAACAATAATAGCAATACTAGGGGCAACATTGACCTGCTTGAGCATGTTTAACCAAGCATTTATAGCTCTAAATAATTCGAGGTTTAAGTAGGGTCTTAGTGGTTGGGTTTAGGGTTCCACTGATATCCAATTGTAAGAGTATGTTTTCTGGTATGTTAACATAAGAGACAACATTAATGGAAACACCACACCATGGGCTGTTGGCGTTTGGATCTTTTAGTTAACCTGAACCGTTAGGGTTCCATACAATTCTACAGCAGTGGAAGCATAAGTGTAGAATCAAATTATCTCTCACCAGGGTTGATATAGAGGTTGAATTCTCGCCGATAGTCTGCACAGCCTCACAGTTTTGGGCATAACTCTCTCATCCGATATCGAAATCGAGTGATCTACGACCAAAATGATCCTCTCTTCAGTGGCTTTCCAATGGTGTATCACACATATAGTTTCAATTTCCATAAGATTTTAGAAAAATCAGTGAAGTTGATGAACAGAAATAGCAAACGACCTTCTGGTCTGTTGTATTCCTAAGCCACGTCTTAACGTTGGTGTGGGCAACGATCTACAAGACGAACTCAGTCTACAATCCTAATCTGTCTTCCACATGTATTATGCGTGTGATTTTGATTTTGGATTGATTAAATTGGCTATTATATAGGCTACAACAGGGACCAGGAGAAGAAATTAGGGTTTGGGCCTCCTATTGGGCTTAAGCATCAAAGTTTAGCCCAAAACTTATACTTAAGTCCAATAATAATAAATCATTCCACTAAAGAAATATTATTGCACTGCCACCCTAATCCCAAATTACGTTTATAGGCTCCTTCTTATTATGAGCCCGTTAGTCTCCCCGTGTTTAAGATTCAATGCCCATTAATTAATTATGTTACTGCCAACTCTATTAATTAATATATTTACCAAGAGTAATACCACTCAACCTTATTATCATGCCGGAATAAATCCACATGCAATGGTTTACATGATAAACATTATGAGCTCCTCAAGGGGACATCATCAATCAATTCCGTTAGGACACGGATTCCTTCTACAATCAACAACACGCTATAGAGACAGCACCATCTCCCAACTCACCGAGCATATTGATTTAACTATTAAATCTCACCCATTGATGAATTAAAAAAATAAATACTGGCTTACGTGTCGAGGTTATTGTATAGGGATTAAGAGTACGAACTTCCATAACAACAGAGATCAAGTTTTATTATATAGTCAGTATAAACCTAACGATCTCAACGGCGGTCCTATTCAATACACACAAAGCGCACTAGTGCAATTTTATAGTCAAGACAGACTAATGCCAAATCACACTACAACCATACTGATAGATAGTCCCCGTCTATCTCGGTTGTGAATATCTGTTTGTACTTTATAAGGAGCCGATAATATGATCTTCCGTGTGACGCCGCACACCACATTATCTACAGTATAAAGTAAATAGACTTTTGCAATAACATTATTGCAAACGTTTGATCACATGATTCTCATTTCAAATATTATCAAAGAATTATTCATACAAAAAGCTAGACTTTAGTATACAATCCAACAATCTCCCACTTATACTAAAAGACTATGTTGCCATACCTGCAGCCATACATTTGATTATCACTCCCACTACTTGACCATTAAAAGCTTTCGCATTAAGGTCCTTGTAAAAGGATTACACGATTATCATCCGAAAAGGATTTATGTTTTGGGAGAGTCGTGAGACTTGGTCCCTAGTATATATAAAATTATCCCATGGAATTATGACAAAGCACTACAAGATCGAAATGCAAAATTTTAGTAAGTTGCAAAGAATTTTGGTTTTGTGGTATAGCAAATAGATGTCAAGACGGCATTCCTGATTGGAAGTCTAGAGGAAAACATCTATGAGAAGCAACCCGAGTGATTCATTGCAAAGGGCTAAGAACATTTTGAGTGTAAGCTTAAAAGTGTCCATCAATGGACTAAAGCAAGCTTTAAGATCATGAAACATCTATTTTGATAAGAAAATCCAGTCGTATGGATTTAATCAATGCTCAGATCGTTCTTGTGTATGGAAAAGAGTAACGAAAATGTGGTGATATTTCTTGTATGTACGTAGATAGTATCTTGCTCATTGGAGACAATAAAAGAGTATTGTTGGGCGTATGGGTATGGTCAATAAAGCAGTATGAAATGAAGGACTTAATAGAAGCAAAATATATCCTTGCGATCATAGTAATAAAGATCACAAGATAGGATGTTGTGCTTATCTTAAGCTTTATATAAATGATATAATCCTTACTCGTTTGAGCATGTGACTTTATCTAAGGACTTGTGTCTTAAGACACAAAAGAAGATAAAATAGATAAGGGCCTTAATGCGAAAGCTTTTAATGGTCAAGTAGTGGGAGTGGTAATCAAATGTTAGATTCTACCTGATCAAGGAGGTTTAACTAGGTTTAGTGATCCTCTTATAAAAATCTGCAGGTAATTAATTCAGGTCTAAATAGATTAGTCACACAGTTAAGCTGCTTGCCCGAGCATTACCAATTCTCCATCTTGGAATTCTTAAAACGTTTCTCTTGCGTAATTTATTTTATTGCATAATCAGTTTAATTATTTAATTTTACTTTCTATTAGTTTAATTAATCATCCTTTCAAAAACCCCCCAAATTTGTCTTGCAATCGAATCTTCATTAATAGAGTTATTTATTAAATTTATAACTATCTCGTGGGAACGATATTCACTTGGTCACATCCACTACAATTGATCCCTTACATTTAAGTGAGAAAAAATAGCGATCAATGGTTAACATAACAGGCAACATTAATGGTAACCCAACAGGCAACATTGACCTGCTTTAGCGTTTTTACGCCCATCTCTTTCCCTGCCCCATTAGGAGTACATGTATATCACCTAATTAGGGTTTTAGAGATTGGTTTAGAATGTTATTATTATCCAATTGCAAGTGTTGGCGTTCTTAAATGGTAAAAATGACACTAAAATTATTTATTTATTTATTTATTTATTTATTTATTTATTTATTTATTTATTTATTTATGTTATTCATTTAAAGTAGACATTGTTAAGTATAAATCAAATAATTTTATAACACGTAAAGGGAATTAGAAGGCTTCCTAATTAGGGTCCTATGTGTTAGATATAGATTGTTATTAATATTTATTTGTGAGACTTTGTATCTTAGTATGTCGAATAATACAAACAACATTAATGGCAACTCCATAAGCAACATTAACCTTCTTCCGCTTTTTTAACCAAGCATCTGTAGCCTAAAGAATAGGGATTTAATTAGGGTGCCTTAGTAGGGTTCTATGGTTTTGGTTTAGAATGTTATTAATATCCTGTTGCGAGAGTAGGTGTCATGGTATGGTAAACATATAAGGCAAAATTAATGGCAACTCCAAAGGTAACTTGACCTACATTAGTGTTTTTAACCAAACATGTAGTCCTAAAGAATAAGGGGTTTAAGTAGGGTATTAGGGGTTGGGCTTGGAAAGTTATTAATATCCAATTGATATAGTATCTAACCTGGTATGGTAAACTACTAGGCAACATTAACGGCAACCCATTGGGCAACATTGACCTGCTATAGCATTTTTAAATGAATACCTACATCCAACTTTTGCAAAACAAAAATAAAAAATTATAATAATAAAAATTAAAACTTGTTGGACAGCTAAATAATGCGTGTCCGGCTGTTAAATAATTTAAACTACCAACTATATGCCCAATTACTAAAATATTTCAACAAACAATTAAACAAAGCATTCTATAATTAAATGTCTTATTGTTATTGGCTTAAAGTATGGCATTGAGTGAATATAAAACTCATAATCCAACCACGCAATCTTTGATTAATTTTATAACACTTAATTTTTTCCATTTACTTAATTTTTTCCATTTATCTTCACAAAATTAATCATCCTTAGCTCAAACAAAATTGAAAAGTCATATCTTTGCAAGGCTGCTAAAATTTTAAAAGTCCATGTGTTAGCGATATGGATGTTCATATAGAATCAATGTTTGCCATAGAGTTGCCATTAATGTTGCATGTAATGTTTACCAATACCGAGTAACCTACTTTATCAACCGGATATTAATAAAATTTTAAATCCAACCCCTAAGAGCCCTATTTAAACACCCTACTTAAACTCCTTATTCTTTAGGGCTACAAATGTTTTATTAAAAACACTTAAGCTAGTCAATGTTGCCTCTAGAGTTGTCATTAATGTTGCATATTATGTTTATCACACTGAGTAACCTACCCTATCAACTGGATATTAATAATATTCTAAACCCAACCCAATTATTTTTTAGGGCAACATATTCTTGGTTAAAATGCTCAAGCAGGTCAATATTTTCCTCGGAGTTGCTATTAATGTTGCATGTATGCTTTAAATGAATTTATAAGAATTTACATGTCCTATAAGTTTTAAAAAATTGCAAAATGATAAAATTTTAATTTTTTTATGGAACTGAAATATTAAAATTAAATTTGTTGTTATTGTTATATATGTTGTCATCAGTTTTAATTGATCTAGTGATAGTTAATTTTGTGAAGATCTATACAACAAAAAATTAGGAGTTACAAAAAAATTTGATTTATATTTAATTAATGTCTACTTTAAATGAATAAATTAATTTTATCAATTTAATTTTGTAATGAATTTTTTTCATAGTTGAGCATGTAGTTGGTAAGGTTTTTATTTTTAGACATAACTTTGAATTTTGTATTCTTTTGGTTTAGGTCATTATGCAAAAACTATTTTCAAATTTATAGAACTCGCAAAGTCTTGTAAGTCTTTGCAAGGCTTCTAAATTTTGAAAAAGACTTTACAAAAGAATTGAAGATTTTAAAAAATTTTGAACCACATCATGAAACATTAAAACAAAATATTAATGAATAAGTTTTTTAATTATCATCAGGGACAACAATAATAGCAATACTAGGGGCAACATTGACCTGCTTGAGCATGTTTAACCAAGCATCTGTAGCTCTAAATAATTCGAGGTTTAAGTAGGGTGACTAAGTAGGGTCTTAGTGGTTGGGTTTAGGGTTCCACTGATATCCAATTGTAAGAGTATGTTTTCGGGTATGTTAACATAAGAGACAACATTAATGGCAACACCACACCATGGGCTGTTGGCGTTTGGATCTTTTAGTTAACGTGAACCGTTAGGGTTCCATACAATTCTACAGCAGTGGAAGCATAAGTGTAGAATCAAATTACCTCTCACCAGGGTTGATATAGAGGTTGAATTCTCGCCGATAGTCTGCGCAGCCTCACAGTTTTGGGCATAACTCTCTCATCCGATATCGAAATCGAGTGATCTACGACCAAAATGATCCTCTCTTCAGTGGCTTTCCAATGGTGTATCACACATATAGTTTCAATTTCCACAAGATTTTAGAAAAATCAATGAAGTTGATGAACAGAAATAGCAAATGACCTTCTGGTCTTCTGTTGTATTCTTAAGCCACGTCTTAACGTTGGTGTGGGCAACGATCTACAAGACGAACTCAGTCTACAATCCTAATCTGTCTTCCACATGTATTATGCGTGTGATTTTGATTTTGGATTGATTAAATTGGCTATTATATAGGCTACAACAGGGATCAGAAGAAGAAATTAGGGTTTGGGCCACCTATTGGGCTTAAGCATCAAAGTTTAGCCCAAAACTTATACTTAAGTCCAATAATAATAAATCATTCCACTAAAAAAATATTATTGCACTGCCACCTAATCCCAAATTACGTTTATAGGCTCCTTCTTATTATGAGCCCGTTAGTCTCACCGTGTTTAAGATTCAATGCCCATTAATTAATTATGTTACTGACAACTCTATTAATTAATATATTTACCAAGAGTAGTACCACTCAACCTTATTATCATGCCGGAATAAATTCACATACAATGGTTTACATGATAAACATTATGAGCTCCTCAAGGGGACATCATCAATCAATTCCGTTAGGACACGGATTCCTTCTACAATCAACAGCACGCCATAGAGACAGCACCATCTCCCAACTCACCGAGCATATTGATTTAACTATTAAATCTCACCCATTGATGAATTAGAAAAATAAATACTGGCTTACGTGTCGAGGTTATTGTATAGGGATTAAGAGTACGAACTTCCATAATAACAGAGATCAAGTTCTATTATATAGTCAGTATAAACCTAACGATCTCAACGGCGGTCCCATTCAATACACACAAAGCGCACTAGTGCAATTTTATAGTCAAGACAGACTAATGCCAAATCACACTACAACCATACCGATAGATAGTCCCCGTCTATCTCGGTTGTGAATATCTGTTTATACTTTATAAGGAGCCGATAATATGATCTTCCGTGTGACGCCGCACACCACATTATCTACAGTATAAAGTAAATAGACTTTTGCAATAACATTATTGCAAACGTTTGATCACATGATTCTCACTTCAAATATTATCAAAGAATTGTTCATACAAAAAGTTAGACTTTAGTATACAATCCAACAATCTCCCACTTATACTAAAAGACTATGTTGCCATACCTGCAGCCATACATTTGATTACCACTCCCACTACTTGACCATTAAAATCTTTCGCATTAAGGCCCTTATCTATTTTATCTTCTTTTGTGTCTTAAGACACAAGTCCTTAGATAAAGTCACATGCTCAAACGAGTAAGGATTATATCATTTATATAAAGCTTAAGATAAGCACAACATCATATCTTGTGATCTTTATTACTATGATCGCAAGGATATATTTTGCTTCTCTTAAGTCCTTCATTTCATATTGCTTTATTGACCATACCCATACGCCCAACAATACTCTTTTATTGTCTCCAATGAGCAAGATACTATCTACGTACATACATGAAATATCACCACATTTTCGTTACTCTTTTCCATACATAAGAACGATCTGAGCATTGATTAAATCCATACGACTGGATTTCCTTATCAAAATAGATGTTTCATGATCTTAAAGTTTGCTTTAGTCCATTGATGGACACTTTTAAGCTTACACTCAAAATGTTCTTAGCCCTTTGTAATGAATCACTCGGGTTGCTTCTCATAGATGTTTTCCTCTAGACTTCCAATCAGGAATACCGTCTTGACATCTTTCCAAGAACATAAGTGCCTCTCACTCTATCAGTTGGTCAATCTCTTGAATTCATCGAAATATCCTCAAAGAGCTTTTTGGCCTCAACGGATGAGAGTTTGTAAGCAATGCTCCATTAGAAGAAGCATCTAGAACACTCGAGAATCACAGTCCAATTCATTTTAGAAAATACTGATGTATTGAGCTTTAGAAAGCCCATGCTGTGGACACTTTCGAAGCATGTCCTTGAATCTGTCCCAAGCCTCATAAAACTTCTCATTACCATGGATAGCAAATTGATTGATTTCTTGTTTCATCTTAAACACCTTTGAAGGTGGCATGTAACGCTCTAAGAATTTGAATTTTAATTTCTCCCAGGTATCGCATTCAGCAGCATTGAGATTATCGTACCAATCTCTCGCCTTTTCATTTAGTGAGAACTTAAACAAGATGATCCTCCTCGCATCTTCATGAGCTCCTGCATCTTTTTGTGTACTAGCACATCCAAGGAACTTATTCAGATGTTGTTGAGGATCTTCAAAGGTTCCCCAGAGAAGGGACTCCTTTCAATCATGCTGATAAGAGCAGGGTGTAGATCAAAATCAGCTCTGGCCCCTCTTGCTTCTAACAGCCCCACATTGCCTCCTCCGTTTTTTCTTAAAGACTTCACGGATGGAAAGATTATCCGGATTCGCCGCCATGTTGACTGCTTCTGCTTCCTGGTTAAATTCTGTTGCAGCTTCAGTTGCTTGCGGATTCGGATTCAGCCTCCATTGGTTCTACGTTCTTCTTTTTCTTCTTCTTCCTCGACAATGCTCCAATCTCCGGATCGTAAGGTTGTAAATCTCCTACCTTTGATCTAGTAAGAATACTCCTAAGAAAAACAAGCGTTAGAAAATAAAGATAAGAATAATATAGTCTTAATTAACTAGAAATAATAAATTAACAATTAATTCCGTCCCCGGCAATGGTGCCTAGAACTTGATGAGCATTTTCTCAACACACAGTATTAATCCCCAAGTATGAAGGATGCTATTGTAGCTTTGATAAGCGACCAAGTGATTATCGAACCTAAAGGACATATTATTATTAATTTAATTATATTCTAACTTATTAAGACTATTATGGCAAAATAGTTGTATGATTAAGTAACTAATTACTAAATAATTAAAAAAAACAATTAAAATAAATAGCAGTAGAGATCGAACAAAAGTGAATAAGTGAGATGATAGGTAGTCCTTCGGGCCATCCAGTTTTACTCATTAATTTTCCTTCTGTGTATCAATGTCTGACTCTGTACTGTGGAGTATGGACGCATCACTAAGCCATACAAATCTACTCTATAGACATAAGTAAATAAGTGTATGACACGTGTGAATATCTTTGGAGCAAGAGATATAATTTACCCCCCTTTCTAGGTACTATCAGTATCAATTATTTTCCGTGCACTAAGTACTCTAACCCGATATGATCTCCCTTTATAGGTACTATGAAGTTATACTCTTTATCCTACTTATTAACCCGAATAAGATTCAATTAACAAGTATTCATATAAGATAATTCTAATGAGACTTCGGAATCCCTTCACTTAGAATCATAACATAGAATCCTACTCAGAAGTGAACGCACTCAATCAATAATCAAGATATGTATTCAGACTCTACTTAATAATTAATGATGCACAAAACAACTCTGAGTATGAATTTAAAATGCATAATCTTATATAAAATAAACCGCAAGTAGTGTTGTACGGAGTATACACACGGAAGTTCAATTAACTTATAAAACCTTCATAAACCCTAGAACTACTAAAGCAGTTCTAGCCCATGATTGATCAAAGAACAATCATGGTGGTTGGATAGATCTTACCCATAGTCTTGAAAATTACAAGATAAATTAAGATGCGAAGTAAGATGCGGGCGCCGTCGCGTCTCTCTCCATCTTGAATCTTCACTTGGTTCTCACTTGATTCGGCAGACGAATCTCTCCCCACAGCTCCACGGATGGTGGAAGGGTTTCGGATGTTGTGTAGAATGAAGGTGATGAATGGCTCTCTTTCCCCTTGCGTAGGGTTTTCTTTTATACTTGTGAGCTCTCCTTACGGACCTAGGATAGGCTTTTTGAGTGAAAACACACACTGCAGATGTAAAAATACAAATCCGTACATATCCAGCGCGTCAGTTCGACCAAAAGCCTTGGTCGAACCAAACACAACTGGTCGAACCACAGGTCGAATCAGCCTATAACACACTGGCAGGTCTGGAGTTCGACCCAAACAGTACCTCAAATCAGAAGCTTCCCGATCGAACTGCAACTACGAAAACTTATGCTTCTGGTTCGACCAAATGGCTTGGTCGAACCACACTTTTGTGGTCGAACCATACTTCTGCCAATCTTCCGATGCCTGGTTCGACCAGGGATGCTGGTCGAACCCTCTCTGCTTAGTCGAACCACATCCCTGCTTGGTCGAGCTGGTGTCTTTGATACCCTTTCTCCAGTTCCAATCACTTCTATCCCGTTTTCCTTCAAAAATCCATTCAAACACACTCAAACGCACCTGATTCATGACTTTCTACAACATAACTCGATTTATCTTGACTCAATATCAAATCATATATCATTATCCCATGAATCAAGGCTCAAAACACATGAATTTATACACTCATCACCTATACCCCATCAAATCGATGTTGAAGTGCTCCATTATCGGAGAAATCCCTCTGATGTTGACCTTCTGAAAAGAGTGTGTAGAGAACCTATACAACTGCTGCAAAAGATAAGCTCCAACATTGAATTGAACTCTGTTCATCATACACCATAGCACGTACAACTCCCCTATCAGAATACGCCCACCCTCAGCTCTGGCAAACAATATATTTTTGAGTATCCAGTCCATGTACGTGATCACCTGGTTGCAAATAAATGCAGCCTCGAAGAGTTGGAATTGTAATCTCCTTGCTACTCGGGATCGCCCTCTAGAAGACATTAGGGTTGAAATTCTCGTGCTATTCTCTTCCTATCCTTTCTAGACATCCAAAAGCCTCATTAAACTCGCTAGTATACATCAACCTTTGCTCTCCTCCAATCTGGAACCAAATCCCAGACGGAAGGAAACTATCTCCACGTTAAACCCTTAACATGCATAAGACCTCTGCAGTGATGTAGAAATAGGTCTCCCTTTTCAAATCCATAATTGACTAATCCCCACCTGGTTGAACATCCATCTTATACCGTTTATGATATTCATCTCCACCATAGCATTATCATCCTGGTATCGAGTCCTACCCATCCTATCATAGATAGCGTCCCACAACTCCTTTTCTTCCCAATCCTCTTTCCGTATGTTGAAGTCCAATGGTCTCCTCTTATCCTTTTTTATTTCTTTGAAGTTTCACCCTGATGGTGATCGGATCTTATGGTCTACATTATCCGTTCGAATTCCATGCACATCTAACGCAGCAGAATAACAGAGTGTTTTACCTTTCACAGAAGACAGACAGAGAAGTCTGAACAGCTGGAGAAATGATCTCTTGATCTTCTGTTGTATTCCTATGCCTCGTTTAGACGTTGTGTGGACGATGATCCTCTAGGAGATCCCAATCCATAATTTTCCTCATATATCTCACGTTCTCTCTTATCCGATGAGAAATCTGATTTCTCATCAAAAGAATGATTTAGGCGTGAATAATGATGACTATGACTACTGGGATGACTTATTTATAGGCTACAGTAGGGACCAGGAGGAGAAATTAGGGTTGGGCCTCCCATTGGGCTTAAGCATCCAAGTTTAGCCCAAAACTTATACTTAAGCCCAATAATAATAAATCAGTTCACTAAAGAATTATTATTGCACTGCCACCCTAATCCAAAATTACGGTATGGGCTCATTCTTATTATGAGCCCGTTTAACTCCTCGTGTTTAACATATACAATGCCCATTAATTAAATGAGTTACTGATAACTCAATTAATTAATCTATTATCCAAGAGTAGTACCACTCAACCTTATTATCATGCCAGAATAAATCCACTTGCAGGGTTTACATGATAATCCTTATGAGCTCCTCAGGGGGACATCATCAACCTAATTCATTAGGACATGGATTTCTTTTACAATCAACAACACACCATAGAGACAGTACCATCTCCCAACTCACCTAGCATATTGATTTACAATAAAAATTCACCTCTTGATGAATTAAAGAAATAAATACTGAATTACGTGTTGAAGTTATTGTATAGGGATTAAGAGCACGAACTTCCATAATAACAGAGGTCTTGCTCTTTTATATAGTCAGTATAAATCGAACAACCTCGAGCGGTCCTGCTCAATACACACAAGGTGCACTAGTGTAATTTTATAGTCAAGATATACTAATACCAAATCATACTACAACCATAATTGTGAGCAACTGTTTATACTTTATAAGGAGCCGATAATATAATTTCCATGCGATGTCGCATACCATATTATCTACAGTATAAAGTAAACGGACTATTGCATCGACATGCAATCATTTGATCAATGATTCTCACTTCAAATATTGTTATAATATTGTTCATACTAATGCTAGGCTTTTAGTATACAATCCAACACTTCCTTCATGGGTGCCTTCGAATCCTTCCTCTTCGAAGAGGTAGCAATTTCTTTTCCTACAAAGATTATATTTCAATATGAAATAAAGAAAATAAAGCAAGTATACCCAACCTAGGACTAGTTATCACATAGATACTACTCAAGACTTCAAATTCATATGCCACAACCAATTCATGAATCAACTTCTCCATAACTACCCATGTTTAAAAATAATATAAATTGAATCCACAAACATCATCCATCATAGAGAAACTAAAATAAAAAACACTAGGTCACAACTTTACGACTTAACATACTTCAACAACATTCCAACATGCTTCATAATGAATAAAAATTCAAACAATTAAGCATAATTCATAGCATGCCGCAATTCCACAATTTCAATTACTCATAATCATCATACCAAATCAACGAGCCCATTCAAAAATTCAACAACTAAACTCAAGCCCGTAATATATGCATCATCAATTTCACAAAAATCCATTAATCCAATGTACAATTGAACACATGCAAATTCATATGAAATTTCCACAACACCCAATTTCAACATCCAATCCTAACTAAAAACATGTTTAATCAACTTACCCATCAATAACAAAGCATAGAATCATCAAAACCAAGGGTAAAGAGTCAATAAAACATACCTTTGTCTCCTGCCACGAGTATGTGCGAACGAAGCAATGAAATTCCTAAATTTGAGTAGAAAAAGTCCTAATTTAGACTTGAGTTCTCCAAAAATTGGTGTGGAATGTGTGGAATTGGGGAAAGAAAGAGTGTACTAGGGGTTTGAAGTGAAATTCTTACAGTTCGGGATGAGTGCTCGAAGAAGGGTAGTGAAGAATGGTCGAGCAACGCAGAAAACTACCTTATATCATGACTTTTTAATCCTTGCTCGACTCGAGCAACATGGTCAAGCAAGACCAGGCGTGGTCGAGCAAGGTGCCTGTAAACTGAACCCATTCTCTCCTTGTTGCTTGACCTCATGCTCGACTTAGACATCTTGGTCGAGTAAAGTGATTTTAGTTGAGCAACCACCTTGTAAACTGAAAAACTCACCGTATCTTGCTCGACCATTGCTCGACCGAAATGGTCTGATCGAGCAAGCTGTCTGTAAACAGAATTGGCCTCCCGAAGTTTTGCTCGAGCACTGCTCGACAAACACGATTTGGTCGAGCAACTTAGGATTTGGTCGAGCAACTCCCTGAACTTCCGAATTTTGTGATCTTCTTCATCCCCTACAAAACTCAGACTCCAATACGATATTAAGTATAATATCAAACCAAAACAATAGCTAGAGACCCAAATTTCATACTCAATTAATCAAGTATATATCTCCGCATACTACGCGATAAATAAAACACCATTGAACATTAGTCAAATTGCACAAAATAGACATACCAAAACCGATTAAAGTTTTAATATGCCACAAAAAATTAACTCACCTAACAAACATTACAAAGAAAAAATATACTCTTGGTGCTAAGATGAGGTAAGTACATCACACCCCACCCCCAAACTTTGTAAAAATATAAGTTGAAACTAAGTTTGTAAAGAGATATAATTGCCGATATAAAAGCACCTTAAATATAAAAATTTCTTACTCACACGAAATAAATAAAGCAATAAAACAGGAGGGAAAAGACCCCAACAGGTGCTCATGTTTAACGTCGGAGAGTCACGACGGTACCAACTCAATGTAAGGTGTCAACAAAGACAACACAAGCTTCATCCTGGGACTTAAAGTGCTTCAAACTATGCCCATTTGCCACAATGATGTCTCCATCTTTGTCTATGATCTCAAAACTCCCTCTTCCGCAGTCGCTATGGATAAGAAACAGTCTCGTCCACTTCGATTTCAATTTTTCTACAAAAAACTTTAAACGAGAGTTAAAGAGTAACACCTCATCTCCTTGCTTGAACTCCTTGAAAGTGATCTTCGAGTCATGCCACTTCTTTATCCTTTCCTTGTAGATCATTGAGTTCTTGTAGGCTCAATTTCTGAACTCATTGATTGATATAAGTGATCCTCAACTTCTTTTGCTCTTCAACAGATAAGTTCAAACTTCTTACTGCCCAAAAAGACTTATGCTAAATCTCTACAGGTAAGTGGCACGGCTTCCCATAAACAATTTGATAAGGTGACATGTCTAGCATAGTCTTGTACGCAGTCCGGAACCCCCATAAAGCATCATCGAGCTTCATAGTCCAATCTCTTCTATTTGTTCCAACTACTTTCGCCAAAATTTACTTCACTTGGAGGTTGGAGACTTCGACTTGCCCATTCTAAATTTTATTTTTAAATTAAGATTACATTAATAATAAAGTAAAATAAAATAAAACTCAAGTGGTTGTGCCTAATTTTGTTTCAACTCAACGATATTTTTGTTTCAGGTAACACTATGGTTGCGGACGATTAATAATATGATTTTTTGGGCCTTCATCTCCTAGTTCATGTGGTTCATAGTGGTGTGTCTATTCTAAAATAAGGCTTCCTGGGCCATTCCTATATATCTCAATTAAATTTTGGGCTTGTATAAGGACCACTGGACTGTTCCTTTCCTGATATGTTCATTAGAGTTTGAATGGACAGACAATTGAAAAAATGTATTGATCTTTTATGTGTATTTAATGACGAATTCAGAAACCCAAAATAACATTATAGAATATTCCTCCATTCCGCAGAATCATTTACATTATTTTAAAAAAAAAATTACTTCTTTACCCACTTTATTGATTTTTAGATACTCTCTTGATGAGTTTTTTTTAGACGGGCTGTGAGATGGATTGACTCATCACTAAAGTATGCTTATTATATAGATAAAGTATGCTTATTTGTAATTAAAGTATATCAATAATGAATCATATAAGAACACACTAAAATCATACTTTAATGCATAATCCATCATACTATAGAAAACATACTTTAACAATTATTAAACATAATTTATTTTTATAATAGGCATACTTTGCATGTCTTACATACCGTCTCACGTTAGTAATATCTCACAAGAGACTTTGTCTTGATTTTTTTAGTAAATTGATTTTTTAAAACTATTAAATAAATTATAAAGTATATTATGTCCATAGAAAATGTGTACTTCTAACCTAAAGTTTTTGGGTATATATTTATATTGTTAAAAATAAAATTACGCGTTCCACTTCTTAAAAAAAATAGCACATAGTTCTTAAAGTCATATATATTTTTAAAAATAGATAAATTCTAAAAAAATAAAATTATGTATTCACTTTTTTAAAAAATACTACATAGTTCATAAAGGGAGAGTTAAGTAAATTATATATTTTTTAAAGTTAGAGTTGAATAAATTAATAAAAAAAAAGTAAAAGAATAAATATATATATATACTACATAATTTTTAAAAAGATAGTTAAGTAAATTACATATTTTTAAGAGAGGGTTGAATAAATTAATAAAAAAGCAAAAGAATAAAATATTAAAAAAAATCTGTTATGCCATGGAATCCACCGAATGACCTCCTCGTGGAGAGTTGAGGACCTTTCAATTGCACTACCTATGTATAATTATTTCTTAATTAATAGACACTTACTAATATTTTTACTTTCAAGTGTGGCCATCACATTTGCATCTCATGTAGTATTTGATCTGAATCTTCACACACGGGAATCGATAATCTGTTTTTTAAACATGTCACCATAGTTAGTTTTGCATTAGATTGTATGAATAAAATGTGTTTCATCTTCCGTTTCTTGGCTGATGTTGTGAGTATATTGTTCCAATTAAACATTCGACATATCAAAAGTAAGTGTTGTTACTTCCAGAGGAGTGTGAGCTAAAATTGATAAATTAGAAAGACTATTTCTGAACAATGGTGTTGAATAAGAGACTTTTAGTCAAAGTTGATGCTTTTAAATCCCACTCTCTCCAAACACACCGGTATATATACACGTACGTGTGTGTATATATATGATTGAATTCAAGAAATTAGAACAAATTCAAGAATCTGATTGACAAATTACTGCAGTGCTGGAGCTGGTGGAGGAAGATTCATCGAGGAAGATAATAGAAATCATTTGCATATCGAGCTGGACAAAGCCACACCAAAGACAGTGTAAGAATTGAGCGAGTCATCATCGAAACAAATAATTGCAATATTTTGTTAAAAATTTTTTATAATAATATAAATTATATTTTTTAATCTAATAACCTACAAAAAATCGATTACAACTTATTAAATTTATTTTATTTTATTTTTAAAATAAAAGGGATAATCTTCTCAATCAAACTATTTTATAAATAATCAGTAGGATTTGTTAGAATTAAGGGTTAATTGCGCCAAAAGTCCTGACCTTTTCGCGAATTTCAAATTAGCCCAAAATTTTCAATATTTACAAGTAAGTTCTCGACCTTTAATCCTTTTTTCAAATCAATCCATCGGGCAGCGGGAGGCCTGCCCGATCGCTGACCTATTCAATTTTTATCCACATAAGTAGCCAGCTGTATTAAAAAAACAAAAAAAATAAAAATGACATCGTTTAATAGCGCTTCTGAAAATCATCGCCATTAAAGCTTATACATTAATTAATCCACATATTAGATCATGTTTATTAATTTGGTAACTAAAAATTTTGAAGTTAATGATCTTTCCTAATCCGGTTTTCTTTCCATCTTTCCTTTCTTCAAATCTCGCCTAAAATTGATCATCTCATCAACATCACCAATTCGCGAATCTGACCAAACCTTTCTACATTTTAATGGTGGCCCAGTTTTCAATGACATACAGAGCAACGAAGATGATTTGAAATCCAAAGCA
This sequence comes from Pogostemon cablin, assembly GCA_023678885.1. Taxonomy (NCBI): domain Eukaryota; kingdom Viridiplantae; phylum Streptophyta; class Magnoliopsida; order Lamiales; family Lamiaceae; genus Pogostemon; species Pogostemon cablin. The sequence continues at coordinate 16,453,512 of CM042995.1, forward strand.
ATTCGGGTCAATTTCTTCGCGGCGGAGGACTGAATCAGGTGGCTAGATTCACGGCAGCCGCGTACAGTGTTGTACATCTCGTTCGGCAGCATCGTGCACCTGTGGCAGGAACAGGTCGACGACATAGCGTATGGCCTCACCAAGTCGGAGATTTCATTTCTGTAGGTTGTGCTGCCGCCGCCGAAGCAGAAGAAGTGGGACCAACATGTTCAGCTGAGGGTGGATGAGCTGGGAAGATAGTGCAGTAGAGCCCACAAGAGGAGGTGTTGGCCCATCCCTCCACCGCCTGCTTCGTGATTCACTGCGACTGGAACTCGATGATGGAGGCGCTGACCAGTGGTGTTCCAGTGGTGGCGTTCCTTGTTGATGTTTAGGGATGAGGTTGTGCAGGGGAGAAGCTGACGGAAGGGTTGTGCCTAGAGATGAGGTGGCAATTTTTTTGACGGAGGCGACGTCTAGAAAACAGGCGAAGGAGGTGAGGGAGAACGCTCTGAGGTGGAAGAAGGCGGCGGCGAGATTTTATGACAGAGCTTGAACATGACAGAGCCCAAATTTTTTTTTTAATACAGCTGGATGCTTACGTGGATAAAAATTGAACATGTTAGCGACCGGGCAGGCCTTCCGCTGCCAGGTGGCTTGATTTGAAAAAATGGTTAAAGATAGAAAACTTATTTGTAAATATTGAAAAGTTTGGACTAATTTGAAATTCGCGAAAAGGTCAGGACTTTTGGCGCAATTAACCCTAGAATTAATAACATTTTAATTAAAAGTGATCTAATAACATTAATAATTTAATTTTAATGATTATTATTATTTATTTATTTAATTACCTATAAAAAATTATTAAAACTTATTTAATTCACAATGCAGATAAAAAGAGATAATACATTTAATAAAAAATAATACTCCCTCCGCCCTTCCAAAAGGTCCCCATTTTACTATATTGGACGTCTCATTCAAAGGTTCTCATTTTCACCTTTTAGTAAAAAGGTTCACCACTGATGAGAGTGAAAATAAACGTGTTTTAGTGTCTAATCTAACATCTTTTTTATGGGAATTATTGTCATATATTAGCACAACTATCTTATATTCAATATATGTGAGAAAAATATCATTTGAGGTGTTTTATTGTGTTTTCGGTGGAAAAATGATCAAAAGTGCAAAGTAGGAGAAAAGGTGCAACTTGTGCAAGAATGCTGAAAAATGGACGTCCAACTTTTGTAATTTTTCTGTATTCCTGTGGAGCTTTGAATGGGAATTGTGATACATGATTGGAAAACCGCAGAAGAGAGGATCGTTTTAGTATAAAGAACACCTCAATCGGAGACCAGACGAGAAAGTTATGATCAAAGTGGTAACATCGCGCAAGCTGTGCCGAACAGAATGGCTATGTCACTTTCCATGGTAGGTTACACCTTCAAATCTTAAATTTTTATGAGTTCTTTATATAGATAGAAATCCAAGGAAGAGAGGATCACGTGAGCGTGAAAATCACTTAAATCGGACCTCGTATGTGGAAGTTATGCGCGAAACGGTGAGACTACGCAAGCTAATTAGGCACGATGATGTGGTTCGACTACCCATGAGGTCGAACAATGGTCGAACCACATGCCTGGAGTGCGAAAATTGCCGATTTCGATTCGACCATGGTTCGACCAAGCCCATAGGTCGAACCAAAGGCCTGGGACAGATCCAAATCCAATTTTTAGACCCCTAGTGCATGTTTCTGCATGTTTCCATTGTAAAAGGCTCATCCAAGGTCCATAAGGAGAGCTTACAAGTATAAAAGGGGATATAGATCACATCATAATTCATTGGATTAGAGAGAAAAACAACACAATCCTCCTACACCCCACAAGGGGGATCACCCCCTAACCATCATCCACATCCTTTCGTCCATCCATCCATCACTTTGAAGGTTCGTCTGTGGAATCAAGAGGAGAACAAATAGAAGGATTCAAGACAGAGAAGGACGGAACGACGCTCACATCTAGAGTTTCCTTTGATTCCTAATTTATCTTGTATATTCTGGATATATGAGTAAGATCTATCCAACCCCCATGATTGTTCTTCGTAACATCATGGGGTATAACCATATTGGTAGTCTAGGGTTTTGAAGATTTTTATGAATTAATTGAACTTTCGTGTGTATACTCCGTACAACACTACTTGTGGAATTATTTTATATATGACTATGCATTTTTAATACATATTTAGAGTCATTTCGTGCATCTTCAACTGTTATATAGAGTCAGAATATATATCTTGATTGTTGATTGAGCGCGTTCACTGCTAAACAGGATTCCATGTTATGATTCTAAGTGAGGGGACTCCGAAGTTTCATTAGAACTATCATATATGAATACTTCTTAATTGAATTAAATTCAGGTTAGTAAGTAGGATAAAGATGTTAATTTTATAGTACCTATAAAGGAAGATCATATCAGGTTAGAGTACCAATCCTAGGGGGAAATAATTGATATTGATAGTACCTAGAAAGGGGGTGAATTATGCCTCTTGCTCCGAGGGTTTTCACACGTGTTATACGCTTATTTACTTGTGTCTATAGAGTGGGTTTGCATGGCTTAGTGATGCGTCCATATTCCATAAGTCAGAGTCGGACATTGAACACACGAAAGGGAGATTAATGAGTGAAACTTGATTATCCTAGAGCTACCTATTCTCCTACTTGATCCACTTTCGTATTCTTCTAAAGTGCTTATATTTTAATTGTTATTTAATTTTCCGCATATTAGTTATTAGATCAATAATCTCAAAATCTTATTGTCTTGTCTTAATTAATTTAGTAAATAATTAAATTGATAATACGTCGTCCTTTGGGTTTGATATTTTACTTGGTCGCTTGCTTAAGCTGCAACTGATATCCTTAATACTTGGGGATTAATTTTGCGTGCAAAGAAAACGCGCATCAATACCCATCACATCACTTTAGTACTCCTAGTTTATATTATTCGCAATTGGTTTAAAAAAATAATTTTATATTTATTGTATTTTTTTACCCATATTAATGAAGTACATAAATTAAATAATTACCACATTTTTATTTATCATGTATTTTCTTTTATTAAAATATTATTATTTTATATTTGTTATATGAATTATTTATAAAATAATTTAATTGTACGGCTATCACTTTTTTTAATCAAATATCACTTTTTATAAAAAAATAATATCATTGTCTTAAGAATCGTTAAAAAATTAGTTTAACTGAAAATTGAGTGTAACTCTAGTAGGACCGGCTCTACTAAATAACTGGTGGAATCGGATTCTAATGTTGGGCATGATCGATTAATATTTCTTTTGACCAACGAGAGAACAATGTATCCTACTCTTCCACTCTTTCCTTCCCCAATCTCATCTCATTCTCGATTTGACTCTCTCAATCTGTCAAAACCCTCCACTATACAATTATTACTCACATCGATGAGGAGCTCGTGCTATACTATCTGAAGAGGAAGATCTACTCTCAGCGCCATCTACTTGACATCATCGCTGATATCGATGTTATGAGTGGGATTTCGAGGAATTATGATCATTGCTATTTTCACCTAGATTTTAGTGTTTATTTGTGAGTTTTCATATTATTGTACCTGTATTTGTGTAACTTTTGGTGGAGTTTTATGTTAATTAGGAGAAGTGTGATATGAATGGATATAACTGTGGAATTGAGCTCAAATGTGTATAAAACATATCAAAAATGGAGCAAAATGGAGTCGAGAGCCAAGATGAAGAAGAGGGACAGGACTCGACCACACTCAAGTCGAGCCCTGAGCTCGACAGCACCTGAAACACCTACTCTCCCATGTCGTGATAGTGTGATAAACTCATGTCGAGCTTCGTCAACACACAGAACATGCCGAGAAATGTGAGCCGGCTCGAGTCGAGCTCTGTAGCTCGAATCGAGTCCGTGCAAAATCCATAATAAGTTGTGCACGTGTTCTAGAAGGTTCAAAGGGGTATAAATGACTAATATAAGCGTGAATTACGGGAGAGAGATTATTTGCAGCAAGTACAAGATCAAAACACACAATTCCACACCACATTTACACACAATCTCTCCAACATCCATAATCCATCCAATTCACTTCATCTCACCATTTCAATCCATAATTCACTCCATAAATCTTTGACCCACACCATCCTTGGAAGAAATTGAGGCATTGGAGAATTGAAAGCACATGAAGGAAGTAGATCTACCTTATTAAAAAAGGGAAGAAATTCATCTTTTCATTTGAATTCATTTGATTTGGAGTTAGCAATGGATTCATGTAAGCTTTGTAAGGTTTGTGTGATGACAATTGTTGGCTAGTCCTCTTGTGAGGCTAGACACATGATTGGTTAATGGGATGCGTAGGATTTTTAATGTTGAATTGAGTTGATTTTGGACTTTCTTCTTATAATGAGTTATTCATGATTCATGTTCTTAATTGTGTAGTTAAATCTTCTATCTATTATGTTAGGATAGCCATTCTAATGTGATTTGTAGAGTAATTGAATCAATTGAGTGCTTGATCATGTATGTTAGTGATAGGAGAGGTAAGTCATACCCTTATAATGCTTAGAACACTTATAAGAGGACACTTGAGTGATTGAGTGAGAAGAACCAACCTTAGAATCATAGTACCTTCATGGGAATTGAGATTAAGGCACAATCTTAGGGGATTTAAGCTTTTAAAAGAGTTGAGAACCTTGTTACCTTGGCCATAGGGATTAGGGGTACAATCGAGATTACTTTTAGTCCATAATCAATGAAGTTTGATGTTATAATCTTGCATATCTAGTTAGTACCTTAATTATAAGTGTGGTTAGCCTTGCTTTTCTAAGATCTATTTCATCCATTCTATTTCATCTTGTTATGTGATTGGTAATTGATAATCTAGTTGTTAGTTGATTTTGCTAGTTAATTGTTAGCTTACTTGTTAGTATAAAACCAAACTATGATTCGATCACTTTTACAAAGTATGATCAAAAATAAATTCGGATACGATCTTGATTTTTCTTCTCCATGGGATTGATAATTGCACTTGGTCACCTTCGTACTACAAACGATAGAGTACACTTACTCTAAATCAATTTACACCTAAATTGAGGCTAAGTTCAAATTACCTAGTTTTTTATTTCAGTCTTTTTACCTGTGTTTGATCATTGACTTGTTAATTTAGTTTTGTTTATTTTTCCTTTCTTGAGTTTTACCTTATTATTCCTATTTATCTTTCTAGATTTCATGGCGAATCCTGTTGGATTACTGTTACTTAGAGCAAGAATTTGATGGTTAGGGTTTTAGCATTGGGATTGATAATGATACGAATCAGTGCCTCTATAAAATGGATATTAAACAGTGGTTGTTTTGCAAGAAGAAAAGGTTAAAGAGTTTAGACACATATTTGTATAGATTTGACATATTTTAGGACATTTCTTTAGCTAAATTTGGATCTAGGCCTGAGCCATTGGGGGTTTCTATGTGGAGGTTTTGTTTCACGAGAAGCACATAGTTCTATTTCTTGGGGACATGATGTAAGAAGGCTTGAAGCAACAGAGTCAATCCCAACTCCATCATGTGTTGTTTTCATGTTAAAAAGAGAGGACATCTCTGGGAAGAAGGCGTTCTCCACTAAGTTCCAATTTTGTGATGTTAGCAAGCCAATTATGCAAGTGAAGAGGCTTCGATGGAAACTCAGAGGAAATCACACAGTGTTAGTGGTTGAGCTTCCAATTGAAGTATTCTATGATGTGCATAACAAGTCTCACTTTTATAAATTCAATACCCAAATAAATTAAAGCAATTTTTTTTTATTAAAGTAGTAACAGTGTTGAATCTAGTACCAACTTGATGCCTAAATTTAAGCCAAACTTACACATGGCTGCCAAATCATTTAATTTAATTTTAAAGTAATTATATTTCAGTACTGCTTTCTTGCTTGCTTTCTTTTCTTGTTTGGTATTGCAGCATCTGGATTAGTTGAACGTCTCTGTTTTCAGTTTGAATGTTCTTATCTTGATTGATTCATGTGTTGGTGAACTATTGCTGTTTTAATTCCACAAATTTTGTACTCTTAAATGCATGAACCAACATGCCTTCCCTCTCTCTTATATTACATCACATCTGACTTAGATCATTACTCGTTCCATTATAACATCTCCCTTTAATAAAATCATTCCTACATCTTTGGAATGGTAAATTACTTTATTAATCTCTCAAGTATATAATGCAACCAATGGATTGAATAATGATACTCATTTTACTAATTAAAAAAATGTGAATTTTAATCACAAGAAATTATTTTAACAGAAGAAGTAAGCGTATCTTTATAGATGAGATCATCAGACAACACAACATGTAGAATGTTTTGTAAATCTTGTTGTTCCATTCATTTGATTTTATTGGGGTATATTCTTGTTTATACTATTCAAAATTTTAAATCAAATAGTGATCCAATTAATTTTAAAGAGTGATCATATTAATTCAAAAATAATCTAATTATTTTTATAGAATAATTTATCAACTTATAGATTTCATACAATTTTATTTGAGTTAAAATCAATTTTCGTCCCATAACAATATGAAATTTTTGATTCTGTCCCAAAAAAGATATCATTTTCAATTTAGTCCCATAACTTTCTATATTGGCCAATTTTGGTCCCAAAATCATCGGAATTCAGCACGTGTGCCTCACGTGACCCCTCAATTTGGGGCTTTCCGGCGATTTGGGACCAAAATCGGCCAATATTGAGAGTTACGGGACTAAATTGAAAATGATATCTTTTTTGGGACAGAATCAAAAATTTCATATTGTTATAGGACGAAAAATGATTTTAATTTAATAGTTGAACCCTAAAAATATACTACCTTCGATTTTTTTTATAAAATATTAGTAACTTCTATTTATTCCATTACCTTTGATGTTTTATCATTTTTTTAATATATAAAATTAAATTATATAGGATATATACCCTATGAGACCATGTCAAGATTTGAAATTGGAGATTAAAACTTAAATTAATATGAGAGATGAATTTTGTACTATGAGAACATAATTTTTGTATTATATTATTATTTAGATTATATTATATGAGATGAATATTATATATATATATATATATATATATATATATATATATATATATATATATATATATATATATATATATATATATATATATATATATGAAAATTTTCATGTAAGGATCCAATTTTTAAGTTAGGTCTCAATTTTAGTTTTCATTTAAGAAATGTCTCATTTCAAGGCTCAATTTTACTTTTTTTTCTCAAATTAAGGTCTGTTGTAATTTTATTTTTTTCAGAATTGAATATATTTTATAAATTAATATAAGATATTAATAAAAATAACATATTTAATTTTATGATTTGATTTGAAGGTGTATAATAATATTTTTAAATTATTTTGTATGACTTGAAATAAAAATATAAATTTCATGGTAAGTCTTAAAATGATAAAAAAAATAACAAATATATAGCAATGAACCTATTTGAAGTGGCTCATTTCGTAAAAAATTAGGCCTTAATTTGAGAAAAGAAACTAAATTTATATCTTAATTTGAAACATTTATAAAATTGGGTCTTATTTTAAGACCTAAACTAAAATCAAGTCGTCATAATATATATATATATATATATATATATATATATATATATATATATATATATATATATATATATATATATATATATTGTGCTAAGAATTTAAATAAAAAATTAATAGGAGTTAAAATCACTTTTGGTCCCATAACAATATATATTTTTGATTTTGTCCCAAAAAAGATATCATTTTCAATTTAGTCCCGTAACTCTCAATATTGGCCGATTTTGGTCCCAAATCGTCGGAAAGCCCCAAATTGAGGGGTCACGTGAGGCACACGTGCTGAATTCCGATGATTTTGGGACCAAAATTGGCCAATATAGAAAGTTATGGGACTAAATTGAAAATGATATCTTTTTTGGGACAGAATCAAAATTTTCATATTGTTATGGGACGAAAATTGATTTTAACTCATTTTATTTATTCACAAATCATGACCTCATTTTTAGTAATCAGAATCAAATCAAAGAGTGATCCAATTAAATTTGAAGAGTGATCCTATTAATTACAAAGATTAATCTAATTATTTCTATAGAGTGATTTATTAACTTACAAGTTTCATACAATTTTAATTATTCTCAACTTATAGCTTCATTTTTAAAATCATAGCTCAAATCAAAGAGTGATCCAGTTATTTTCAAAGTGTGATCCAATTATTTCCAAAGAGTAATATTATTATTTCTACATAATGATTCATCAACTTACAAATTACATAAAATTTTATTTTACACAATGCATGACTTCATTTTTAAAAAATTAGATTAATCAAATCAAAGAGTAATCTAATTATTCATTAAGAGTAGCCTAATTATTTATAAAGAATAATCTCATTAATATGAAAGCATACAATTTAATTCTTCAGAATACATTACTTCATTTTTAAAAAATTAGAGTATCAAATCAAAGAGTAATCAAATTTTTTTATAAAGGGTAATCTAATTATTTATAGAGTAATCTAATTAATATGAAAGCACACAATTTAATTCTTTACAATACATTACTTCACTTTAAAAAAATCAGAGTATCAAATCAAAAAGTAACTTAATTCTTTATAAAGAGTAACCTAAATTTTTATAAAGAATAATTCAATTAATATGAAAACATACAATTTCTTTCTTCATAATACATGACTTCCAGCTCGGATTATCTGTGTCAATTCGGTACATCATCTCCTGTGCCACTCCATTGTATGGATGACATGTAGGAGAGAGAGGAAAACTATACCATTAAAAAGGAAAGCTTAAACTCTAGGGGAAATGGTTGGATTTCTTTCCCCTCTTATGTGTCAATCAAATGACGTGTGAAAAAGAAGATGATTTACGAAAGTAAAAAATCCGGTGTGCATGACTTCATTTTTAAAAACGGAGAGAGAAGATGTCTAGAGAGAGATAGTTTAGGGAGAGAATGAACGGGCGGAGAATGCCTCCGGGCCTCCCATCATCTCTTTCCCAACCCCAATTTCATCCCAACCCCTCCGTACTCCAAACCCCATCGTCACTACCATGTTAATCGTTCCTTCACCACCATTGACCCTCTCAAACCTCACCCAGCTAGCTCCACCTCAAACAGCCACCCCGATTCCTATCAAACCCTTACACGGCTAAACTTGTAACATCATCACCTGGCTACAAGCCAGAGGCGGATGCAGTATAGGTACATGGGGTGCAGCTGTACCCCCAAATTAAAAACTAATAGTTATATATATAGTATATATCTAACTTTATTCTCCAGTAGCTTGGTGGTTTGGGCTCTCATATTTGACCCCTTGTTAAGGGTTCGATTCCTGCAAGTCTCATTCCTCTTTTTTCTTTCTTTATTTATATTTATATATTATTTCTATAATTTATTTTATATTTTTCATTTTCAAATGCCCACTCTTGCATTTCTATTTATATTTATATATTATTTCTTTGAATTTTTTATGTTACTATTCAAACATGTTTCTTTTAATGTTATACTACACCTTGGCTTCTTTCTTTTTTTTTTAATAAACTTTGGTGTTTCTTTTGATCTTTTTACTTAAATTATTAATTGCAATATAAATTAATATTCAATTCATTATTATTTTTTTAAAATACTTAGTGTTATAAATTCATGATAATAATATCTTAAATTATTTTTTAAAAATGAAAATTAGATGATGTCAATAGTAATCATAATTTCTCCGTTTTGATTTATTTATTGTATGATTTTAAATATGAAATAAATAATATTTTAATAATTAAATGTAGTCCAACTGCTGTGTACCTGGTCGATTTTTATCGTTAGATTATATTTTAGTTTGATCTCCACCAAAAAATAAAATAAAATAATTATTTCTTAAAAAACATAACTAGCCACTAACCCCATTTTTAACCCATTAAGTCTTGGTGCACCGATACACTAGGTGCACAACAGAATCACCCAATTATATGTCGTACCCTCAAATCTTTTTTCCTGGATCCGCCCCTGCTACAAGCATACTAGTGTGGGAAGATTTGATGATTGGTCAAGTGTTGTGAGGAAGGGTCCGGCCCTTTATAGAGACAGGTTGTAGAGAGACTTCAAAAAGAACACCTCAAAAATTTTCTTCACCAGTTTTCTGGACAACCACAGTTATAAAGAGCTGTGAATGATTTTTAGAGAATACAGAAGTATCAGAGATGTTTTCATCCCTAAAAGAGGAGTAAGAATAGAAGAAGATTTGGGATTGCCATATTTGCGAACGTGGTCAACAACGATATGCTTGAGAGGAGGTTAGATTCTATTTGGATTGTATCCTACAAACTAAGGGTGAACTGACCATGTTTCTCTCTTTAAACCCTGACGAGGCCAACTTCGATGATGCAAGAATGTAAGTCTGACTGCCTGGTGAAGCATGTATTTTCTTTGGTTCATCTAGTTGTGAGTCACTCTACTTTTTTGGGCCATGCAGCGAGGGAGAGTTCTATCACATCGATTGAGGTGGTAGAATCAGACATCAAATGGGCGGAGAGCTGCTATGTGGGAACTTTAGCCAATGGTATACGTATTGAGGAGGTCAAGAAGAATTATTCATAGGTGGGTATTTGTCACGCCCCAATTTTCATAAATAAAGAAATTCACTTTATATTTCGTAAATAGAGCATTAGATAGGGCATGATAAAAATACTATAATTTTTTATTAACTAAATAAATAAGTATCCAAAGACAAGGATTTATAATAGGGGACAAGTCCTACAAGTTTAGCAAAATAATGTGTATATAACTCAAAGGAATTAAAAGGGGCTTAGGTCCCATAAGTTTTCAACACCTTGGTCAAATATTGCAAAGTTAAAGGAAGTCATTTAAGTAGTAAGTCCTTTAAGTTTCTGCAAGTTTAATTAAGATTTAGTACTTACAGAATTTATGCAGGACTTTTAAAGAAGGACAATAAGTTTGACTATTTCAAAATCATGCCATACAAAACATACAGGACCTGTTTAGACAAAACCAATTTTTGTTTTCAGAACCCGTTACACACTTACTAAATAAGGCCACACATGTTGTAAACGTCTACGACCCTTTCTAAAAAAAAAAGAAATAACAAGCGGCGCAGGGAGACAAATAAGAGACTGTCCTGCAAGTTTTATCAAGTAAGTTTCGAAGAAGGGTGTTTACTACAGGGACTTATCATTCATTTGTAGGGTCCAACCACAATTGAATATGCCATACAGATGTAATTAATTAAAGAAGGGACAGTCAAATAAACCTTTGCAAATAAACCAGTAGACCACTAATCCAAGTTTTTACTTACACTGCCTAGCCATTCTATCTTGCACTATCATCCCCACTAACTACATGATTACATCACACATAAATATAGAAGGTTTACACTACTTTTCTTGCATGCCGAAGACCCAAAATAAGACCATTTACGCCAATGTAACAACCCATACAATATTATTTATGAATCAGATAGTGGCCCAACTCTTGAAGGCCCGATAAGAGCATAAAATCGTTGTCCAGCCCACTTATTCAACTACAACCGCATGAAGGAGAGATCATCAATATGATATGCACCTTCCATATATGTGAGATTTCTTTCTACCCAAGAAAATACAATCATATCTCATCTATTATCAATTTCCCTGCAATCAAATCCTAAATTGTTCACCTTGCTTAGGAAAGTTGACCTCTCCCACGCGTTAATTTTCTTGAGTTTTGGCCAACCATCCAAACATAAAAACCGATCAACCTTTTCATTCTTTTTTTCATCGCTTATAGTTCCTATCACGCGGCTGCACTCATACGAAGAGAGAAGGGTAACAGTGCCTTCATCTCTTTTCTTTATCCTTCAACTTCTATTGATCCTATTCCTCTTATTATTTCTTTGAGTTTCATTGTCGTATTATGTAGTAGCAAAGTATATGATTGTAGGTTTTGGAGGATCTTATTCTACACGAATCTAAGACTCTTACTTGGTTGAAAGGTGGGGATTTCTTCATTCTTATATGTGTTTAGATGATTTCGTATGTGGTAATTGAAATAAACTTGAAATTGTTGTCACCCTATGAGTCGGTGATCATACTTGAATGTTATGGGAACATATATTACATGGGTATGGGCTATAATGGCGCCATACTATAGCATGGGTAAGGGCCGTGAAGGGGTGCCTTACCAACGAATCGATATCGTATTTCATGAATAATGGGTCGAAAGGTGCCTTATTGACACGACAGGATTGTATTGTAAGTGGAAATTTAATTCTCATACATGAATTATTTGATGCGTGTAAGTATGATTTAAACCTCACTGAGCTTGTGGTTGCTCACCCCGATAAATTATTTTATCTCAGGTTAAGCGTGGCGTAAGCGTACGAGCGGGGGCGCGTAGGCGGGGAGACTAAATAAAACTTTTGATAATTTCAGCACATACGCTGCGTCTTTTCATGTTTTAAATCGAGAATTTTGTTGATACAACTGTTTGGTGATCATGTGTTGTGTTCCTATTTGGACAGGATACTCTGAGAACTATTTCACTGATATTGTTTGGAATAATATTAATATTTGGTATTTAGTATTAGTAGGTTAATCGTATTAGATTTATTATTGTTGGGAAAAGTAAAATTTTGGATGCGAGACGTGTTGGGTAGGCTATTCCGTCTTGGAAGCAGTCGCACTTGGAATCCGAGAATGTTGCTGTACAGGTAAATGGTCTTATTTTGGGTCTTCGGCATGCAAGAAAAGTAGTGTAAACCTTCTATATTTATGTGTGATGTAATCATGTAGTTAGTGGGGATGATAGTGCTAGATAGAATGGCTAGGCAGTGTAAGTAAAAACTTGGATTAGTGGTCTACTGGTTTATTTGCAAAGGTTTATTTGACTGTCCCTTCTTTAATTAATTACATCTGTATGGCATATTCAATTGTGGGTGGACCCTACAAATGAATGATAAGTCCCTGTAGTAAACACCCTTCTTCGAAACTTACTTGATAAAACTTGCAGGACAGTCTCTTATTTGTCTCCCTGCGCCGCTTGTTATTTCTTTTTTTTTAGAAAGGGTCGTAGATGTTTACAACATGTGTGGCCTAATTTAGTAAGTGTGTAACGGGTTCTGAAAACAAAAATTGGTTTTGTCTAAACAGGTCCTGTATGTTTTGTATGGCATGATTTTGAAATAGTCAAACTTATTGTCCTTCTTTAAAAGTCCTGCATAAATTCTGTAAGTACTAAATCTTAATTAAACTTGCAGAAACTTAAAGGACTTACTACTTAAATGACTTCCTTTAACTTTGCAATATTTGACCAAGGTGTTGAAAACTTATGGGACCTAAGCCCCTTTTAATTCCTTTGAGTTATATACACATTATTTTGCTAAACTTGTAGGACTTGTCCCCTATTATAAATCCTTGTCTTTGGATACTTATTTATTTAGTTAATAAAAAATTATAGTATTTTTATCATGCCCTATCTAATGCTCTATTTACGAAATATAAAGTGAATTTCTTTATTTATGAAAATTGGGGCGTGACAGATTGGTATCAGAGCAGGTATGCGATTCTGCATACTTGTTCAAAATTTTTATTAAATTCCGCATAAGCATGATATAAATGTTTTACATGGTATTGATTGAAAAAAAAATTTAAAAGAAAGAAAAGTCTCTTGCCACGCATCCACCGAGTACGACGCCCGCTTCAATCAAGGTACAAAGTATTAAATTGCAAATTTGATTACATGTGAAGTTTAAATACAAGTCATGATATATGCGAGGTATATGAATAGTTATGGAATTAGAAATTTTTATGCGAAATAACATGATAAGTAGAAGCATTTTTTTTTACGTTAGATGAACGGCCTATAACTACAACAAGCCTATCTGAACTATCAGCGAAATGCCCAACACGACCTATCTACCCACATTGCTCACATGTTGCAATTGTGGAGGCAAGTCAAGGACGTTGGCGAAGGGATTACTGATTACTGGGCTTGTTTAAAGCTGATAGACACACTGCCATGGGTTTGGAAGGACATAGCCAACCCAATCTTTTTGGATGGCTTACGATACACCATCAATTCGCCTGTTCCACAAACCAGTTATACTCGTTTCACTCTACGATTGTTTGATAGAGTAGTTCGTTTAGTGCCACCCGAAGGACCTTTGACGCAATGGGGAGAGTTAATGCGTGAGCAGTACTACGCGATGCCCGAACCCACACCCAACGATGGAGATTCCGAAGAAGAAGAAGACCCTGAAGAGGATATGGGAGAAGATGATGAATAAGTGATTCATGCGAATAATAGTTTCAATTTTCCATTTTTAAAAAAATAAATAAATAAATAAATATCCCGTATGTTAGGGACGAAATTTTTAATTTTCAAGTAATTGATTTTTTATGTTTCGTTGATTTGAAAATAATTATTCACTTAATACTGAATATAAAGTTTATTATTTTAAATTATGTGCCTCCATCATGTAATTGTTGCCCTAACAATGTGATGACATGCAATATTATTCTATTAAAATTATTTACATTGAAATTTGAAGGATGCCTCCCCGAAGAGACGCACAAAATGCTCGAAATGCTCCAAATGCTGATCAAGATGCTCATACAAAGATAGTGCAGGAGTTTCGTGCAAACCACCCACTTTTTTTCAAAGGTAATGAGGGACCCGAGTACGTGGAGGAATGGCTTCGATCGCTTGAGAGGACTTTTCGCCTCTTAAAATGCAATGATGAACAGCGGGTGCTCTGCGCATCCAACCAACTGGCTGAGGATGCGGACCATTGGTGGGACGCATACTGGGCTATGAGGCCAAATGAGAACCGGGAAGCCATCACCTGGAATGAGTTTAAAGACATAATTCTGGCAAATTATTACCCACAAGTTCATCGAGAAAGGATGGAGCATGAATTTTACAATCTTAGACAAGGGAACATGACGGTGATCGAGTATGAGTGAAAATTTAATCAACTACGCCGATCGACACCGCAGCTGGTCGACACGGAAGAAAAATGAGCAAAGAAGTTCCTGGATGGACTGCACCAGGATATACAAGAGAAGATGTCGGCATTACCTGACATGAACTATGCTGATACGTTTATGAGAGCACAGAAGGTAGAGGCTTGCATGCTGAAAGGGCAAGCCAATAACAAGCAGATGGAGAACCCCAATAAGAGGAAATGGGAGAACTCTGGCCAAGGGAGGAACAACAACAATAACAGGCAGACAAGGCCAAATAACAATCCAGCTGCAACTACACCAAAGCCAAAGCCTCTCTGTGCACAGTGCGGGAGGAATCATCACGGAGAATGTCTCATGGGACAAAACAAATGCTATAGGTGTCATGGAGTTGGACATAGAGCACAAGACTGCCCAAAGCCATCCAATTATAGGCCTAATAGAAGGGGACCGCCAGCGGGGGGAAGTGCGAGGCAACCCACTGGAGGACAAGGAAGAGTTTTCGCCATGGATCAAGCTGGGGGGAGCAAGAGCCCTGATGTTATGACAGGTACTTTATCAGTGGGTAAATCCCGAACCTTCACTTTATTTGACACGGGTGCGTCACATTCTTTTATTTCCGCAAAGTATTGCCAAAAGATTCATTGTAAACAAGTTAAGAGCAATGAACCTCTTGAGATTAGTTTACCCTCGGGAGAGAGAATCATTGCACATTCTTTGGTAGAAGGAGTAGATATAAGTATTGAAGGAGTAGATTTTAGTGTTAAGCCATACGTTTTGAATATGCACGGATTCGATATGATATTGGAAATGGATTGGCTTACTTATCATCAAGCCAACATCAGATGCAAGGAACGAGAAGTAGTTCTAAGGGAACCAAGATCCGCAAGAGAAGTTGTCCACAAGATCAAGAGTGGTGTCATGCCAAGAGTTTTGTCTGCTGCGAAAGCAGCGAAGATGTTAAAGAAGAAGTCTTGTCAAAGATTCTTAGTCAACATTATAGACACCAAGACTATGGAGCTGTCACCCAACGACATACCTATTGTACGTGACTATCTCGATGTTTTTCCTGAAGATTTACCAGGAATACCTCCAAACCGTCAAGTGGAGTTTTCAATAGATTTGCTGCCAGGATCGGCACCGGTATCCAAAGCTCCATATCGAATGGCGCCCATGGAACTACAAGAATTGAAGGTTCAGCTACAAGAGCTCTTACACTTGGGACTCATCCGCCCAAGCGTATCACCATGGGGAGTGCCGGTCCTGTTCGTCAAGAAGAAAGATGGATCGATGAGGATGTGCATTGATTATCGAGAGCTTAATCGCTTGACAGTGAAGAACAAGTATCCTTTGCCCCGAATTGAGGACTTGTTTGATCAACTAGAAGGAGCAAGTACATTCTCCAAGATTGACTTGAGGTCCGGATATCATCAATTGAGAGTAAAGGAGTCAGATATCTTCAAGACTGCCTTTAGAACTCGCTATGGGCACTACGAGTTCGTCGTTATGCCTTTTGGATTGAGTAATGCCCCTGCTGTGTTTATGGATTTAATGAACCGAGTTTTCCATCCATATCTTGATCAATTTGTCATAGTATTTATTGATGACATTTTGGTATACTCCAAGGACGAAACACAGCATGAGGAGCACTTGAGAATAGTGTTCGAGACACTTCGGAAGGAGAAGCTCTACGCGAAGTTCAAGAAATGCGAGTTTTGGTTGAATCAAGTCACATTCCTTGGACATGTGGTGACATCACAAGGAATTGAAGTGGATCCATCCAAGGTAGAAGCGGTGAATCAATGGAAGACGCCTTCAAATGTTCAAGAAGTTCGAAGTTTCTTGGGGTTAGCAGGCTATTACCGAAGATTCATTGAAGGATTCTCGAAGATAGCCGGTCCGATGACACGTTTGACTCGCAAGGGAGAAAAGTTTGTTTGGTCCGAGAAATGTGATGAGAGTTTCCAAAGGTTGAAACATCACCTGACTACAGTACCGGTCTTGACGATACCCAATCCAAATAAAGAATTCACAGTCTACAGTGATGCATCGAAACAAGGACTCGGATGTGTATTGATGCAACATGGGAAGATTATCGCTTATGCTTCAAGACAACTAAGACCACATGAGGTGAACTATCCTACTCATGACTTGGAACTAGCGGCCGTGGTCCATGCTTTGAGAATTTGGCGACACTACCTTTATGGGGGAAAATGTACAATCTTCACGGACTATAAAAGCTTGAAGTATCTCTTCACGCAGAAGGAGCTCAACATGAGACAAAGGAGATGGCTAGAATTGATAAAGGATTATGACTGTACGATTGAGTACCATCCAGGCAAGGCTAACGTGGTAGCCGACGCTTTAAGCCGAAAGGCTAAAATGGAGCTTAATGGTTTGCATACCAATCAAGAAGAGTTGATCAATGAATTCGCCAAGATACAAATTGAGTTGGTGACATCACCTTCCAACACAAAAGCAATTGTTGCATCATTAGAGGTCCAACCGACTCTGAAGATGGAAATAAAAGAAGCCCAAGGGCAAGATCACTTTTTGCAAGGAATGAAGAAGAGGGCACAAGGAGGCGAATACAATGGTTTCAAGGTGGATGATGAGGAAGTGTTGACACTCAATGGAAGAATATGTGTTCCGATGGTGGAAGAATTAAGAGAGAAGATTTTAGGCGAAGCGCATGGAGCACCATACACCCCTCATCCTGGAGGAACAAAGATGTATCAAGACTTGAAAGAAAGATTTTGGTGGAGAAGCATGAAGCGAGACATCGGATACTTTGTTGAAAGATGTTTAACTTGCCAACAAGTTAAGATTGAACACCAGCGGCCAGTCGGAAAGCTTAAACCACTTGAGATTCCCGAGTGGAAATGGGAGCAAATTGCCATGGATTTCGTGGTGGGTTTGCCAAGGTCTTCAAAGGGAAATCATGCCATATGGTTCATTGTTGATCGATTGACTAAGTCGGCTCACTTCTTACCTGTGAAGATGACATTCAAGATGGAACAGTTTGCTCAATTGTACATTCAAGAGATAGTGAAGCTTCACGGCGTACCAATTTCTATAGTGTCTGATAGAGATACACGTTTCACTTCAAGATTTTGGGAAAGTCTGCACAAGGCCATGGGAACAAGATTAAATTTCAGCACCGCCTATCACCCGCAAACCGATGGGCAATCCGAAAGGACAATCCAAATTTTGGAAGATATGTTAAGAGCGTGCACACTCGACTTGGATGAGGCATGGGAAAAATTTCTACCTCTAGTCGAGTTTGCCTACAACAATAGTTATCAAGCGACCATCAAGATGGCCCCTTATGAAGCGCTCTATAGAAGGAAGTGTAGATCACCATTATATTGGGATGATGTTGGTAAGAGGGCTGTCCTAGGCCCCAAAATGATAGAAGAAGCGGTTGACAAGATTAGACTCATTCGAGATAGAATCAAGTCTGCCCAAGATAGACAAAAGTCTTATGCTGATCAAAGAAGAAGAGACTTGCATTTTGAAGTCGGAGACCATGTGTTTCTAAAAGTGGCACCCACAAAGGGCGTCATACGATTTGGACGAAGAGAGAAGCTAAGGCCCCGTTACGTCGGACCTTTTGAAATTCTTGAACGAATTGGGGATCTCGCCTACCGTTTGGCCTTACCACCGAAATTATCCTCAGTTCACAATGTTTTTCATGTCTCAATGTTGAGAAAATACGTACATGATCCTAATCATGTGGTGAACTTCTCGACATTAGAAATTGGCAGAGACCTATCATACGAAGAAGAACCTGTGTCGGTTTTGGAGCGAAATGTCCAAAGAATTCGGAATCATGATGTGACACTCGTCAAAGTCCAATGGGGTCAACACACGGAAGATGAAGTTACATGGGAAAGAGAAGATGAAATGCAAGCAAGATACCCCTCTTTCATGTCGGGTAAGACATTTATATTATGATAGAATTTCGAGGACGAAATTTTTATTAGAAGGGCAGAATGTAACAACCCATACAATATTATTTATGAATCAGATAGTGGCCCAACTCTTGAAGGCCCGATAAGAGCATAAAATCGTTGTCCAGCCCACTTATTCAACTACAACCGCATGAAGGAGAGATCATCAATATGATATGCACATTCCATATATGTGAGATTTCTTTCTACCCAAGAAAATACAATCATATCTCATCTATTATCAATTTCCCTGCAATCAAATCCTAAATTGTTCACCTTGCTTAGGAAAGTTGACCTCTCCCACGCGTTAATTTTCTTGAGTTTTGGCCAACCATCCAAACATAAAAACCGATCAACCTTTTCATTCTTTTTTTTCATCGCTTATAGTTCCTATCACGCGGCTGCACTCATACAAAGAGAGAAGGGTAACAGTGCCTTCATCTTTTTTCTTTATCCTTCAACTTCTATCGATCCTATTCCTCTTATTATCTCTTTGAGTTTCATTGTCGTATTATGTAGTAACAAAGTATATGATTGTAGGTTTTGGAGGATCTTATTCTACACGAATCTAAGACTCTTACTTGGTTGAAAGGTGGGGATTTCTTCATTCTTATATGTGTTTAGATGATTTCGTATGTGGTAATTGAAATAAACTTGAAATTGTTGTCACCCTATGAGTCGGTGATCATACTTGAATGTTATGGGAACATATATTACATGGGTATGGGCTATAATGGCGCCATACTATAGCATGGGTAAGGGCCGTGAAGGGGTGCCTTACCAACGAATCGATATCGTATTTCATGAATAATGGGTCGAAAGGTGCCTTATTGACACGACAGGATTGTATTGTAAGTGGAAATTTAATTCTCATACATGAATTATTTGATGCGTGTAAGTATGATTTAAACCTCACTGAGCTTGTGGTTGCTCACCCCGATAAATTATTTTATCTCAGGTTAAGCGTGGCGTAAGCGTACGAGCGGGGGCGCGTAGGCGGGGAGACTAAATAAAACTTTTGATAATTTCAGCACATACGCTGCGTCTTTTCATGTTTTAAATCGAGAATTTTGTTGATACAACTGTTTGGTGATCATGTGTTGTGTTCCTATTTGGACAGGATACTCTGAGAACTATTTCACTGATATTGTTTCGAATAATATTAATATTTGGTATTTAGTATTAGTAGGTTAATCGTATTAGATTTATTATTGTTGGGAAAAGTAAAATTTTGGATGCGAGACGTGTTGGGTAGGCTATTTCGTCTTGGAAGCAGTCGCACTTGGAATCCGAGAATGTTGCTGTACAGGTAAATGGTCTTATTTTGGGTCTTCGGCATGCAAGAAAAGTAGTGTAAACCTTCTATATTTATGTGTGATGTAATCATGTAGTTAGTGGGGATGATAGTGCTAGATAGAATGGCTAGGCAGTGTAAGTAAAAACTTGGATTAGTGGTCTACTGGTTTATTTGCAAAGGTTTATTTGACTGTCCCTTCTTTAATTAATTACATCTGTATAGCATATTCAATTGTGGTTGGACCCTACAAATGAATGATAAGTCCCTGTAGTAAACACCCTTCTTCGAAACTTACTTGATAAAACTTGCAGGACAGTCTCTTATTTGTCTCCCTGCGCCGCTTGTTATTTCTTTTTTTTTTAGAAAGGGTCGTAGACGTTTACAACATGTGTGGCCTAATTTAGTAAGTGTGTAACGGGTTCTGAAAACAAAAATTGGTTTTGTCTAAACAGGTCCTGTATGTTTTGTATGGCATGATTTTGAAATAGTCAAACTTATTGTCCTTCTTTAAAAGTCCTGCATAAATTCTGTAAGTACTAAATCTTAATTAAACTTGCAGAAACTTAAAGGACTTACTACTGAAATGACTTCCTTTAACTTTGCAATATTTGACCAAGGTGTTGAAAACTTATGGGACCTAAGCCCCTTTTAATTCCTTTGAGTTATATACACATTATTTTGCTAAACTTGTAGGACTTGTCCCCTATTATAAATCCTTGTCTTTGGATACTTATTTATTTAGTTAATAAAAAATTATAGTATTTTTATCATGCCCTATCTAATGCTCTATTTACGAAATATAAAGTGAATTTCTTTATTTATGAAAATTGGGGCGTGACAGTATTACAATATTAAGGTGATGGCAATTGATGGGAGAAGGGTCTTGCTACAAGATCTTCTTACAAATAGTCTTCAAAGCCTACTTAATGAAGAGAAAAATTGGTCTGGGAAACTTTTTGCTGCAATCAAACCGTGGCATGCATTCTCGAGTTCTCGGTCAATAGAGAGCTACTTAGCCTGAAATAGGAGGAGTTCCACTGCATGCTTGGAGAGATGAGGTATTTTTTAAGATTGTCAATGTTATGGGAGAGGCAATAATGGTCGATCAAAATACAACTGATAAGATTCGAGTCCATGTCAAATTTGTTTTGGTGAAGACGGAGATTTCGAATTGGATTCTTTCTTCTAAGGATATTAAAATTTCTAATACTTCGTTTTCTATCAGAATTAGAGAAGTAGGGGTTCATCTTCCTTCTAACTCCATGACTAATTTTGTGTTTGAATCGAAGGACTCCAGCAATACAAAATCGTCCAAAGATTCAAATGAAGCTGAAGAATTATTCCAAGAATATTTTCAAAACTTGGTGGTGATTAGCAAGGACAATAAAGGTGACATGGTTTGCGGCACTCCCAATGATATAATTAAAGAAGTCGAGGACATTCTAAAGGAGTATCAACAGCAAAATCTCTTGATGGGAACATCAAAAGTTTTTGACAATCTCGAAGTTGGAGTTCTGAGAGAAGCATATGTAAGAATCTCTATGGCTAAGTCACCTTCTATTTGTGAAGGTTCCTAGGGCGTTCATATCGAGGAGGTAAAAGTTAATGGCTCGGGACATGAACTTATGGACCCTGTGAGTGGGCCACACATTGACTTGTTGGGCCACAAACTCACAAGGCATTATATTTTGAATAAAGAGCCTAATACTGAAGTCACTTGTCCTAACTTTGAAAAGAGGGATATTGGCGATATTAAATTGGAAAAGGGGCCCAAAACAGAGGAGAATAAGTCTACTTCTGAAAATATCAATTCCTTTGATGAGAAAGATCTCTATCAAATATTGCCAAAAAATATAGATCGAAAAATCCTTTGATCATGTTGCATGTAGAAAACACTTCGATTAAAATTCGAGCTAAAAGAGCTAGTAGAAAGCAAAAGAAATACAAAATTTTGAAAGAGATCCTTAGAAGGAATAGTAACTTTGAGGTCGTGGAGGAAGAAGTGAATTCCGCAAAATCTAAGTTAAAGAAAAACACAAGATTGTCTATGTGTCTTTCAGAAGAGAAAACCTTGAGCCAAAATCAATAATTTTCTTTTGAATCTGCTCCTGGAGATTTAGGTATTACAAACTGCAATAGATTATTTTGGTCCAAAAAATCCAGAAAAAAGGCTGAGAAAGTTCTAGAAATCAGAGAACTCCCGGGACTCGGAATTCATGGTGACAGGGAAGAGGTTACTGAGAAACTTTTAAACATGGATTTAAGAGAAAGAAGTGTCTATGCAGATAATGCAGGTCAAGATCGTAAAGGGGTGATTAATGAAAAGCTGCTATGAATCTTTTGTTTATTAATGCTAGAGGTCTTGGAACGGTTCAGAAAGTTAGAGATATTAGAGATATCATGAGTAGAGAAGCAATTGATTTTGTGTGTATTCAGGAAACCAAAATAGTTTTTTATTTAGAGAGGAGAAAGTTGCAACGCTATGGAATGGAGTAGAGTTTGATTGGGCTTTTATAGGATCAGAGGGGAAGGCTGGAGGCTTATTATGTACTTGGAAAAACGAAAAATTCAGCATGTATTGTTGCTTGGATACTCTACAAATTAAGGGAAGTGGTTAGAAGGCAACATGGAATGTTCTATCATCAACGTTTATTCACCTTATTCTAGACAGTTGAGGGCATAGATTTTTGCTGAATGGATGGGTTCGTTTTGTGATCAAGAAGACCAAATTATTGGTTTCATAGGTGATTTCAACACTATCAGAAAGCCATCTAAAAGGAGAGGACTAGGACAGACTACTGCTACATCATAGTGTAATATGTTTGAATAATTCGTGGCAGCCTGTGGGCTTAAAGAACTCAAGCTTACCAGCCGAAAATTCACTTGGTATAGGGACAATGGTTCAGCTACCTCAAGATTGGGTAGAGTGTTTTTTAACCACAAAGGAATGGCAAACTAGTTGGGTTCCTCATTATGAGCACTTCAAATGACTTTTCAGACCATTGCCCATTAATTATTAGAAGCCAGAGGACTGATTAGGGTCCGAAACCATTCCGAATTAAAAATAGTTGGCTTATGCATAAGGATTTTGACAAGTTTTTCACGGACAAGTGGTCATGGTATAAAATATATGGTTTTTCTTGATCAGTACTTTCCTTATGAAGAGCAAGTCTACTCTATCGTTGTGTAGTGCTGGTGACTACGTAATAAAATATCGAATCCCTAGAAAGAAGGTTGTGTATCTGTATTTGTAAAATACTCACTCTAGAAGGACTAATCAAATGATAAGATAAGAGTTATGACTACAATTACCAACTAATAAAAGCAAATAAAGAGCAATTAATAAAATACACAAGTAACGAATGAGATGATAGATAAGTAAAGGTAGAACAATCTAAAAAGGTAGTAAGGCTATCTACACTATGGAGAGGTTTTCTAGGCTCATACACGTGATGATAAATGTTATAGATTGGATACTATAGGCTCTCACTATTCCCACTATAAGGTCCTTTACAAGACACATATAGATGTAGATCACTTATCACATAAGCAATCTCAAAATGGCACCTATGAGATTTTCACTATGCTTCTCATTCCCTAATGAGGTACTAAAGTCCTATAGAGAAGTCCTATCACAAGGTCTAGGTTTCGGTTTAAAGCAACTCTCTCTCATTTCCTATTGTGAGATTCTAAGCATGCATTGGACTTTTCAATCTCAAGTCACACTTATAATAGAGTCACTTCATGCCATAAAATAATTCAATTAATCAACTATAACATATAATCAAATTTACACTCCAATTAACATGCTATAATCAATTAATCACACAAGTCATAACATGAAATGATAATGTGCATTCATATTAAAAAGTAAATCAATCCAATCAATTCATCAAATACCTTGCGTAAAATAACTAAAATTCCAAACCAATCATGTTTTCTAGCCTCACTAGATGCCTAGCCTAGTACAATCATAGTAAATTCATTACAATCCAAAGCATGCTCTAATTGAGCCATAAAAAGAGAAAAATAAAAAAATAGAAGGTGACAAGCTTCCCTTGCAAAGTTATATTTCTCATCTTCTATCATGTCAATTCCTCCACCAATTGAGTGCTCCTTCTTAGATTTGTGGTAGATGGAATGATTATGGATGGAAGTGTGGAAATTCAATGAAAATTGATGATAGAATTTATGAAAATGGTGTAGAATGGAATGGAGAGAAATTGTTTGTGATTTTAGGTGAAAACTAAGTGTAACTGCTCTAGAAATGATTCCTCACGTAAAAATGATGCAAATGATGATTTATAAGCCTGGAATCTTCTAGAATCGGTTTTAATTATATTTGAAAATTCAGAGCAAACTCGACTCGAGCTCTGCAGCTCAATATGAGTTCCAGCGCATTTTTTAGTAGTTTCTTCGGGCATGATTGAGCTCAACGAACAGGGGACGTCGACTTCATGTTGCAGGTGCTTACAGTCGACATTCGATAGTTGACTGTCAGGACTCGGCACTGTTTTGCTCCATGTTTACCTGTTTAATATACATTTAAGCTCATTTTCACAAATTTACATGTCATCATACAAAATCTACAAACAAATAATAAAAACCACCAAAAACTACAACAAACAGACAAATAATACGAAACATATAAAAATACACTAAAATTCAGATAAAAATAACGACGATCAATGCTGGATTTAAAGTAGAAAAGAAACTGAAGATGCTTAAAAGGGATCTGAAATGTTGTGGAAAATGTATTGATAGAAAGGTGCAAAATGTAGCGGGAAGGGCCAAGACACGTATCGAAGAAATTGATAATATCAATGAATTTTCTTTACTCTCACCTCAGTTAAAAATGGAAAGAAGGGGTTGCATGGATGACATTAAGCAGGCTAAAATTGCTTAAGCAACCCTGGCTTTCAAAAAGGCTAGATATAGATGGATAAAAGAAGGACAAGAGAATTCTAAATTTTTCCATGCTATGGTTAATTCACACATGAATAAAGGAGAAATCAACGGGATATTTATCGAAGTCAAATGGATTGAAAGGGTAGATGAAGAAAGTCATCCATGATTATTTTTCCAATATGTTTTCAAGAGAGGCCAGATTCTTTAACATCACAGCAAGAGACATAGGGGTTAAGAAATTGAAACAAGAGGATAGAGAGTGGTTAGATAGCAATATCACATAAGTGGAAATCCGTAAAAAAGTTTGGCAGTGCGGTGTGATAAAAACCTGGGGCCTGAAGGAATAAGTTTCAAGCTCATTAAACGGGAGTGGGACACGCTATCAAGGAGGATATCTTTGAATTTGTGTTTGATTTTGAGTAGGGTGAAGAATTCTAAAGGAGTTAATGCCTCTTTTGTCACCTTGATACCTAAGAAAAAGAATCCCGCGAAATTTAATAATTGTCGCCCAATTTCATTAATCGGATGTCTCCAAGATCATTGCCAAGATACTAGCTAACCATATTAGTACGGTTATCAAAGACGTCATCTCTCATGAAAAATCTGCCTTTATTAGTGGCAGATAGTTGGTGGACAGTGTGCTTGTTCTTAATGAAGCTCTCGATAAGATTAAAAGTCGCAAGAAAGAGGCAATCATTTTCAAAGTTAGATTTTCCTAAGGCATATTGCACAGTTGATTGGAGCTTCATTGACTTGGTGTTGGAGAAGATGAATTTTAGTAGTAAATGGAGGAGGTGGATTCAAGAGTGTCTGAGTTCTGCTTCAGTTTCAATTTTGGTCAACGGAAGCCCAACTAAAGAATTTTTTCAATGCAAAGGGTTGAGACAAGGAGACCCCTTGTCCCCATTTCTATTTTTGGTAGCGGCTGAAGGAATTAAAAGCTTTGTTGGAAGAGCAAGAGAGAACCATCTTTACACTCCTCTGAAAATTGGGAAAGACATGATCGATTTGGAAATTGTACAATATGCCAATGACATGGATTTATTTAATAATGGTAGTAAGGGAAGTCTCATTACCTTGAAAGCGATCCTGAGATGGGTGGAGTTAGCAGCGGGGTTGAAGATTAATTTCTTTAAGGGCAAGGTGTTTGTGTTCAACAAAGATGATAATGATTCCATTAATGCAACAATGCTCCCCAATTACAAAATGGGTTAGCTGCCATTTAAATACCTTGGAGTTCTTGTGGGTGCAAGTACAAAAGATAGGAGGATTTGGAAACCAGTGGCTGAAAAACTGCAAAACAAGTTAAGTAGATTGAAATCAAAGCGTTTTTCAATCATGGGCCAGGTAACTCTTATCAATGTTGTCCTTAATGACACTCCTACCTTTCTATTATCTTTTTATCGTGCCCCTACACACATAAGAAAATCCTTAACTAATATCCAAAGAAGATTCCTATGGGGAGTTGGTGTCGAGAGAAATAAAATCAATTTGGTTAGTTGGAAGATTGTGTGCAATACCAAAGAGAATGGAAGGTTGGAAATAAAAGATATTGCGTGTTTTAACTTATCACTCCTTGGTAAATGGGTTTGGAAATTTCATACTTCTTCTAACCACCTCTTATATAAAATTCTCACCTCTTAGTATTGGAATTTGACTAGGATATAGGACATGGAGTATAATGGCAGCATACAGAAAAGAGGTAGGGCACACTGGTCGAGGTAGTTTTGGATCTTTTTAAAATTGCTAAAGGTAATAGAGGTGATTGGGTGATGGAGAACTTGGCAAGAAGATTAGGAAATTGAGGGGATATAAATTTCTGGAGTGATATGTGGTGTGGAGAAGCAGCTTTAATGGAGAGGTTCCCTCGCCTATTCATGTTGTCAAAAGAAAAAAGAAAAATAGTAAGGGAGATGGGGAAATGGGATGATGTTGGGCTTTGGCATTAGAATCTCTCTTGAAGGCAAAACTTATATGACTAGGAACTCAACTCATACTCTGATCTTCTAAATATTTTGAGCAGATATAAGCCGGACGTTAATATGAAGGATCAGTGGGTTTGGACTCTTGAGAGAAATTGGTTTATAATCAGTTAAATCAGCGTATATGACATCGTGTGACAAATCTCAATAAAATCCTTTAGCAAGAGGTGATGCTGTCTGGAGTAGATTGTGGAGATGTAATATCCTTGAAAAGGTTAAATTACTCGCATGGAGAATTTTTAAAGGAAGGGTATCTACAAAAGTTAATCTTATGAGATGAGGAGTATATGTTGGAAATAACAGATGCCCGTTGTGTAACAATGTCGATGAAACTGAGGAACATCTCTTCTTTGGATGCACTTTGACTTATTCGCTATGGTCATGGTTTTGGAATTGGCTTGCGTTTTATTCTGCAAGTACTATCGCCCCCATTATTAACTTTGAAATGCACATTGGATCTAAGATGAGGGGCATCTAAGTTGATAATTGGAATTCCTTGTGGCTAAGAGTGATTTAGAGAATATAGGAGTGGCGAAATGGAGTTGTATTTAGAGGTGACAAAAAGCACTTGGTGGAAGTTTTCGAGTTGTTTAAAATTAGAACATGAAATTGGATTAGAATTAAGGGCATGTTGAGGACACATTATTATATTAAAGATGGGACTGTCAATCCAACTATTTGTCTTATGACAAGATGGTAGTCTAGTGTAGGAGATGTATCTCTTTATTTTTATATTTTGTTCTTGTAAGGGATGAGTACCCCTTGTATTCAATTTGACTGTTTTAAAAAAAAGAGTACATGACTTCATTTTTAAAAAAATTAGAATATCAAATCAAAGAGTAATCTAATTCTTTATAAAGAGTAGCCCAATTAATAGAAACAAGTAACCTTGTTAATCAAAGAGAAAAAAATATAAACAAAACAACATAAAAGGTAATCCAAAATCTTGTTCATAGTAATTCAATTCATTACAAAAAAATAACTTAAATTAAAAAAAAAAGTAATATAAAGAATAATGACCAAACAGAACAATATATAATTCACACAGAAAAAAAAAATCCACCTCGGCCCACAATTTCTCAAAATCCACCATCTTCCTCTATAAATTCCAATTTAATTCTGTGTTTTTCTCCCACCTCTCTCTCTCTCTCTACTAGTGTTGAGAAGAAAAGTTTTGAAAATGGAATGTAATTTCCTATGTACATAAGAAAATATTTCATTTTCTTAATCTTATATAAAAATTTATCGAAAACTTTAATTGTATTTGAAACGGTTTTATATAAAAACTATATCAAATTAATCGTCTTCTCATGATCTTCAATTTGACATCCATATTGCCAATATGATATAACTGGAGTAATAAGTTTTCAAACTTAATAGCAATTTTTTTATTTTAAATGATTTTGTTAAAATTATTATTAAATAAAATATCTATAGAAGTGTAAGAAACTATTAATTCTATTTAATATATTCATTATTAGAATTTTCAAGATTAATAAATTTAGTATATTATAAATTCATAGATAAAAAATTTATTGAAAATTAATTCTTAATTTAATATTAATTAATTTATATAAATTTTTATAGTTAAATATTTATATAATTTATTTTATTTAACCCTTGAATTTTACTATATTTTAAATTTTTTTTTAATTATACGATAATTTATAATTATTATATACATACATCTATTTTGTGATGTTGATAATTGTTTAGTTATAATTGTAAATAAGGTGTCAATTTAATGTAATCTCATAATTATGATGAATGGATAAGATTCAATAATGTGATGAATGGATGAGATTAAAAATTGATTAGTAATCAAAATCAAAGGTGTAAATTAAAAATTGGTTCACTAAACCTTAAACCCTTAAACCCTAAAACCCTAAACCCTTAAACCCTAAACCCATAAACCCTAAACCCTTAAACCCTAAAACCCTAAACCCATAAACCCTAAACCCTTAAACCCTAAAACCCTAAACCCTAAACCCTAAACCCTAAAACTTTAAACCCTAAAACTCTAAACTCATAAACCCTATGTATAATCTATAATATAAAAAAACATTATATTAAAAAGATTATATACTTAATTATTTTAATAACTTAAATTATATCATAAATAAAAAAAATTACTAAATTTTGATTTAAAATTAGTTTATGCATATGGATTATATTAAGTAGTGACGTTGATAATTGTGATGTTGATAATTGTTTAATTATAATTGTATATAAGGTGTCAAATTAATCTAATATCATAATTGTGATGAATTGATAAGATTCAATAATGTGATGAATGGATGAGATTAAAAATGGATTAGTAATCAAAATCAAAGGTGTAAATTAAAAATTGGTTCACTAAACCCTAAACCCTAAAACCCTAAAACCCTAAACCCTAAAACCCTAAACCCTAAACCCATAAACCCTAAACCCTTAAACCCTAAACCCTAAGCCCTAAAACCCTAAACTCATAAACCCTATGTATAATCTATAATATAAAAAAACATTATATTAAAAAGATTATATACTTAATTATTTTAATAACTTAAATTATATATCATATTTTATTAAAAAGATTATATACTTAATTATTTTAATAACTTAACTTATATATCATAAATAAAAAAACTACTAAATTTTTATTTAAAATTAATTTATGCATATGGATTATATTAAGTAGTGATATTGATAATTGTGATGTTGATAATTGTTTAATTATAATTGTAAATAAGATGTCAAATTAATCTAATCTCATAACCTTAAATCCTAAAACCCTAAACCCTAAAACCTTAAAACCCTAAACCCTAAAACCCTAAACACTAAACCCTTAAACCCTAAAACCCTAAACCCTAAACCCTAAAATCCTAAACTCATAAATCCTATGTATAACTACCCGTACTCGTTCTTTTTAAGGTTTTGGTAAATCAGATATTCGAAAATATCTGTCATGTGATCACCCTAATGTTTATTTAGTCAAATTCGTACCCACTTTGTTAAAAAAATTATGATACTCATACTCATACAAAACTCGTTTATCATTACCCGTTGATTATACATAATAATTTAAAATTATTAAGATGCTATGACGAATAATATTAATTCAAAATTATTATTAATGAAGAAAATAATTTAATAATGAATTAATTGTTACGTACTCGTATCCATTTAAATATAAACTACACATTTAAGTACCCGTTTCATTAAAAATATATATTATGATTCTCCCTGTCTCTAATCTGTTTATCATTACCCGTTGATTACACATACTCATTTAAAATTATTAAGATGTTAGGATCAATAATATTAATTCAAAATTATTAATAATGAAGAAAATCTAATCTCATAATTGTGATGAATTGATAAGATTCAATAATGTGATAAATGGATGAGATTAAAAATGGATTAGTAATCAAAATCAAAGGTGTAAATTAAAAAATTGGTTCACTAAACCCTAAAACCCTAAACCCTAAACCCATAAACCCTAAACCCTTAAACCCTAAAACCCTAAACCCTAAACCCTAAAACCCTAAACTCATAAACCCTATGTATAATCTATAATATAAAAAAACATTATATTAAAAAGATTATATACTTAATTATTTTAATAACTTAAATTATATATCATATTATATTAAAAAGATTATATACTTAATTATTTTAATAACCTAAATTATATATCATAAATAAAAAAACTACTAAATTTTTATTTAAAATTAGTTTATGCATATGGATTATATTAAGTAGTGACGTTGATAATTGTGATGTTGATAATTGTTTAATTATAATTGTAAATAAGGTGTCAAATTAATCTAATCTCATAACCTTAAATCCTAAAACCCTAAAACCTTAAAACCCTAAACCCTAAAACCCTAAACCCTAAACCCTTAAACCCTAAAACCCTAAACCCTAAACCCTATAACCCTAAACTCATAAATCCTATGTATAACTACCCGTACTCGTTTTTTTTAAGGTTTTGGTAAATCAGATATTTGAAAATATCTGTCATGTGATCACCCTAATGTTTATTTAGTCATATTCGTACCCACTTTGTTAAAAAAAATTATGATACTCATACTCATACAAAACTCGTTTATCATTACCCGTTGATTATACATACCAATTTAAAATTATTAAGATGTTAGGACGAATAATATTAATTCAAAATTATTATTAATGAAGAAAATAATTTAATAATGAATTAATTGTTACGTACTCGTATCCATTTAAATATAAACTACACATTTAAGTACTCGTTTCATTAAAAATATATATTATGATTCTCCCTGTCTCTAATCCGTTTATCATTACCCGTTGATTACACATACCCATTTAAAATTATTAAGATGTTAGGATCAATAATATTAATTCAAAATTATTAATAATGAAGAAAATAATTTAATCATGAATCCATTTAAATATAAATTACTCCATTTAAAATTATTAAGATGTTAGGACCAATAATATTAATTTAAAATTATTAATAATGAATAAAATAATTTAATAATAAATTAATTGTTAAAACTACATTATAAGTTATAATTATTAATTAATTAATTATATAACATAACATATTTGAAATACCTGTAGTCGTAATTATTAAATAATTTAATAATGAATTAATTGTTAAAACTATATTATGGATTTTGTTAAAATATAAAAATTAGTGAAATATGATATTATTATTTCAAAAATTAAATAAGGATTTTAAATAAGGTATCATTATTAATGTATCATTTTAAATAAGGTATCATTATTATGACAAAAAAATGAATGTTCAAGATCTAATCTTATAAGTGTGATGAATGGATGAGATTCAGTAATGTGATGAACGGATGATATTAATTCAAAATTATTATTAATGAAGAAAATAATTTAATAATGAATTAATTGTTACGTACTCGTATCCATTTAAATATAAACTACACATTTAAGTACCCGTTTCATTAAAAATATATATTATGATTCTCCCTGTCTCTAATCTGTTTATCATTACCCGTTGATTACACATACTCATTTAAAATTATTAAGATGTTAGGATCAATAATATTAATTCAAAATTATTAATAATGAAGAAAATCTAATCTCATAATTGTGATGAATTGATAAGATTCAATAATGTGATAAATGGATGAGATTAAAAATGGATTAGTAATCAAAATCAAAGGTGTAAATTAAAAAATTGGTTCACTAAACCCTAAAACCCTAAACCCTAAACCCATAAACCCTAAACCCTTAAACCCTAAAACCCTAAACCCTAAACCCTAAAACCCTAAACTCATAAACCCTATGTATAATCTATAATATAAAAAAACATTATATTAAAAAGATTATATACTTAATTATTTTAATAACTTAAATTATATATCATATTATATTAAAAAGATTATATACTTAATTATTTTAATAACCTAAATTATATATCATAAATAAAAAAACTACTAAATTTTTATTTAAAATTAGTTTATGCATATGGATTATATTAAGTAGTGACGTTGATAATTGTGATGTTGATAATTGTTTAATTATAATTGTAAATAAGGTGTCAAATTAATCTAATCTCATAACCTTAAATCCTAAAACCCTAAAACCTTAAAACCCTAAACCCTAAAACCCTAAACCCTTAAACCCTAAAACCCTAAACCCTAAACCCTATAACCCTAAACTCATAAATCCTATGTATAACTACCCGTACTCGTTTTTTTTTAAGGTTTTGGTAAATCAGATATTTGAAAATATCTGTCATGTGATCACCCAAATGTTTATTTAGTCATATTCGTACCCACTTTGTTAAAAAAAATTATGATACTCATACTCATACAAAACTCGTTTATCATTACCCGTTGATTATACATACCAATTTAAAATTATTAAGATGTTAGGACGAATAATATTAATTCAAAATTATTATTAATGAAGAAAATAATTTAATAATGAATTAATTGTTACGTACTCGTATCCATTTAAATATAAACTACACATTTAAGTACTCGTTTCATTAAAAATATATATTATGATTCTCCCTGTCTCTAATCCGTTTATCATTACCCGTTGATTACACATACCCATTTAAAATTATTAAGATGTTAGGATCAATAATATTAATTCAAAATTATTAATAATGAAGAAAATAATTTAATCATGAATCCATTTAAATATAAATTACTCTATTTAAAATTATTAAGATGTTAGGACCAATAATATTAATTTAAAATTATTAATAATGAATAAAATAATTTAATAATAAATTAATTGTTAAAACTACATTATAAGTTATAATTATTAATTAATTAATTATATAACATAACATATTTGAAATACCTGTAGTCGTAATTATTAAATAATTTAATAATGAATTAATTGTTAAAACTATATTATGGATTTTGTTAAAATATAAAAATTAGTGAAATATGATATTATTATTTCAAAAATTAAATAAGGATTTTAAATAAGGTATCATTATTAATGTATCATTTTAAATAAGGTATCATTATTATGACAAAAAAATGAATGTTCAAGATCTAATCTTATAAGTGTGATGAATGGATGAGATTCAGTAATGTGATGAACGGATGAGATTAAAAAAGAATTAGTAATTAAAATCAAAGGTGTAAATTAAGAATTGGTTCAATTTTGACTTTTTCACTTTGCTATTATATTAATAGAGATTTTTATTTTTAGATTATACTTTTAATGTAACATTCTAAA
This sequence comes from Pogostemon cablin, assembly GCA_023678885.1. Lineage (NCBI taxonomy): Eukaryota > Viridiplantae > Streptophyta > Magnoliopsida > Lamiales > Lamiaceae > Pogostemon > Pogostemon cablin. The sequence goes on from CM042995.1 coordinate 16,487,373, forward strand.
TATGATAATATAAGAAATTAGAATATATATGATTGAATTGGCAATATAATATTTGAAAATTACGTATAAATTTATATATTTCTATGAATAATTTAATAAACATGAAAAAACTTAATGTTTGGTATAATTTTTTTTTCGTTTAAAATTTTTAACTTTAAAAAGATTATAATTTTTAGAAACAAAATTATTTTTATAAATTGATATAGTTCTTAGCATTATTTATTAATTTAACGAGAAAACAACTCATAAAAATATACTCCTCCGTCACGAAAAAAAATTCACAGTTACGGTAGATTCAGAGTTCTAGAAAAATAAGTTTTTTTATTTTTTCAACCTAAAAAGTAGGGATATTTTAGGAAAAAAACTGTAGCATAATAATCATAAATAGAAATTGCCAAATATAATTCAATCTGCCCGAATTAAAAATTGTATAAATTCAACCTGTCAAATTATATCTCACACTGCTTTAATTAAAAATAAATAAAATAATAGTTGATCTACTTTACAATTGGTGTACACTAAAAATAGAATCTATATTTATAGTGAATAAAATATATAATCCTAAATTGCCAAAATGGATCATTCACGCTGGTCATTCACACTGGTCTCCTCTCTCTCTCTCTCCTCTCACAATCATTCACGCTGGTCTCCTCTCTTAATCTGTCTGCGAGCCGCTTTCTTCCAGATCTCCGCTCCCTTGCAAGCAATCTCATCCCTCACTCTGCTGCCTCGCTCCATCAACCGTCTTCTCTCCCAATCTACTGATCCGCCTACTCTATCTACGCACCGCCTCCATCCGCTGTCTCCTTCCTAATTCTGCTGCCTCGTTTCGCCCATTTTGTCTCTCTTCTCTCGTTATATGCCACTCCGCCTCCTTTCTCTGTGTGATTCCTTTTGTTGTCCCTTTTTCGATTGTAGATGTAGTTCGTGTAAAATTATTGTATTAGAATTAGGGCCAGAACAGAATTAGGGATTAGGTTTTGACGTAGATTTGATTCAAGTATGGCTAACTAAATTAAATTTTGACGTTAATTGGGTTGGTGGAGGATTCAAGCGTTGCTACTGTTTGGGTGGAGGAAGCAGATGTTTGGGTGGAGGATCTAGTAGAGGAATTAAACGTGATTCATATTTGGGTGTGGAATACAATAATGTATACTATATAATTTTTAATGAACTAATGTATATCTTTATTTTCATAAATGCAATATATATATATATATATATATATATATATATATATGCATTTATGAAAGTATTCTCTATATATTAATGAGTTAAAACTTATACGTTAGTGAGTTACAACTTATACATTTAAATATTAAAATATATACATATGAATGTATTACATTTTTTACTAAAATATATAATATATTATAATAACATGTATAGCAAAAATTAATAAATATATTGATGAAAATATTGATAAAAATAATATCAATATTGATTTTTTTATAAAAAATAATAATACATTTATTGAGAAAATCAATATACACTATTAAATTACAACTAATACATTTGATTATGAAATTACATTCAATTAAATTTAGTACTAATTTTTCTGTATAAATTTAAGGGTTAATTATGTAAAAAATGCAAACATTTACTTTAGTTGCAATTTAGTCCCAACATTAGGGATTTGGAAAAAAAATCATCACCTTTTAGATGTTTTGCAAATCCCACCTCATAGAAAAAAATGTTACCCGATTGATGATATTTCCACGTCATCTGTTTTGTCACTCAAAATGACTGTGTATAACAATATCTTGGCAAAGTTCATCTTCTACACACCAAACCACACCTCAATTTCATCTCCCCAATTTTCTCAGATCCCAATGGATCTCAATTTTTTAGGGGATCTCACTTTTTTTCACACGATAACAGTATTGACAAGCACATGAAACATAGAAAACAATGAATGAAATAACATCCCTTAGATGTATTGGGCCAAAAGAACCGCATTGCAAAGATCAGTTGATGGAAGAATCATCGTTAACGGCGGCGAAGGCGAAATCATTGTCTTCATGGTCGGAGCTTTTGTAATTATTGTCGTTGACGAGCAGATGTTGGGGTTGATTGAAGATAGCAGCGGCGGAGATGGTGGTGGCGTGATCCAACCTGCTTTTCTTCATTTCTCCAACTGTGTTGCTGCCACATCCTCTGACAAATTTTACATCACACACGTGGTGGCAATCGTTCTCACGAAGATCTTCCAGGGATCTGTGTCGGTATTGATCTTCACATGGCCGCTAAACTTCCTGGGCCACCTGAAATCATATGTGAGGGAAGAGGATGGCGTGATGATTGAAACTAGGAGGAGGGTGTAGGGCATGAGATGTAATTAATGGGAGGTAGGTAGGTGACAAGGCAGTAATTGACATAATAAAATTGCAAAGTCGTCTATCGGGCAGCATCTTGTTGCCTGTGGGTTTAATTTTCAAAGCATCTAAAAGGTGATGGTTTTTTTGTCAAATTCTTAAAGTTGGGACTAAATTGCAACTAGAGTAAAGGTGGGTATTTTACGCGATTAACCCTAAATTTAATGATGATACATTTGAGAGTAAAATGTAATACATTTATAGATAAAATGTATACACTATCAAATTAAAATAGTATTTTTAGAAATTCATATTCAGCCGCATACGCAAATACATCTTCCACCACTAGTCTTTCCTATTTGACCGCCACCAATCATCTTCCGCCACCAGTCTTTCCTATCTGAGCATCACAATCCCATTGCCCAAACAGTTTCCGAAGTAGTTCATCAGCAATGATCTATAGTCGCGTTTAACCTCCTCTCATATCCACCGGAATAGAAGAAAAGATGGCTCTTACTTTGTTCTTGGAATCAAGAAAGGTGATGATTGTTTAAGAGGAAGGAATTTTTCTCATACGATACCTTTAATCACAGATCATCACAGATTTGTCTGATGAAAAAATTTCATCTCCATCGAATATACAATTGAAGCCTGACTTGAATTTGTAGAAGAGAGGGAGGTGAATCAGATGTAAGTGGTTCCATAACATGTAGAAGAAGGTGAGAGATGACGTCGGCAGTGGAGAGAGAAGACCGAGATTCGACGTCGAGCGGTGGAGAGAGAAGACCAAAATTCGGAGATAGAGGAAGAATGATATTGAGAGACCAAGATTGGGAGTGACCCTAAAGAATAGGGAGAGAACAATTGAATGACCTATCAGGCTTATTTGGGGTATAAATATCCAGGTCATGGGTTAATTTTGACCAATTTGCACATTAAAAACTATTGCACAATAGTATTTGTCATAAAATAAAGTCAACTAATACATAAACTAAAAGTTACTCCCTCCATCCAATTAAACTTGTAATATTTTTTTTGGGCACGGAGATTAAGGAGTATAATATTTTAATGTAAAGTGAAGTGAGAGAAATAATATTTAATGTGTAGTGGGTAGGTATATTAGTAGTGTGTGTGGAGTGTGTGTGTGGGCCAATGTGAATATGTTAATATTTTTTGTGTGGGTCTCATATGCTTTAAAAGGAATGTAGCAACTTCTATGGGACAACCCAAAAAGGAAAATGTCACAACTTCTATGGGACGGAGGGAGTATTACAGAACTTTAAAGTCATAAATTTAACACAAAATACAACACCCTTAATTGAATTTTGAAATATTAGCTCCAAAAGTAATTAAACTTCCCACCAAAACAAATCAAGTCCAATCAAAGCAATAGTAACGGATTTGCAATTTCCCTACAATTAATTTTGTTTCCCTCTTTGATTTTCCATCTGTTATAAATACACAACAAGGTTAATAAATGCATCATTTACTCACCAACACAATACCACACATTAATGTCAAACACAAAAAATCTCACAGTTTATGGGAGAAATATAATAACACAATATTTACTTTGCAAAAGTACTAAGGTTACTCACTATGGAAAAATTAGAGAGGTTGCTAAATTATTTGGATTGTCAAGGAGGACCGTCAATGTTCTTTGGAGCTCTACAAAAAAAAGTTAAAGGAAGGTTCTACAATATAGTTTCAATCTAATATAAAGGGTGTTCCAAAGGCAAAAAGGGTCAATATTGACACCAAATTAATGAGAAGCATACCCTTCAATAAACATTCAACAATCAGAGACTTAGTAATGGAGCTAAAGGTTAGTAAGAATAGTATAGGAAGACTTGTGAAAAAGGGGCAGATTAAGGCGAACACCAATGCAATTAAGCCTGCGCTTTCAGATGAGCACAAACTACAAAGGATAAACTTTTGTTTGAGTACATTTTATTTGATGAAAATGCCAACAAGATACACTTTTCAGGTATGCATAATAGTTTTCACATTGATGAGAAATATTTTACATGAGTAGAATCACTGAGAGATATTACATTTTAGAAAGAGAAACAGAGCCACATAGATCATGTGAAAGAAAAAATTTCATCCCTAAGGTCATTTTTATGTGTGGAGTATCAAGGACTCAATATACAAATGATGGTAAACTTATATTTGATGGAAAAACTGACATATTTCCTTTCATATATCAAGCTCCAGCGCTAAGGAACTCAAAATATAGAATAAGAGGTACAATGGTAACCAAACCAATAGATTTAGTTACATATGAAGTCATTAAAGACTGGATGATCAATAAGGTAGCAATTTTTTTATATTCAAGTAATTAAGTAAACTGACAGATTTTACTTCAACATTCAGTTTTGAAACTCATTAAGGCTCTATATCATTATTATGCTAATTTTTTGATGAGCTTAATGTAGTTTAATTTTTTGGAAATGTCAGATCATTCCAGTTATAAAGCAAAAATAGCCACCAAATGCATGTACGGACATTATCATCCATCAAGATAATGCTAAGATATACATTGACATCAATGATCTAGAGTTTTGGGCAAATGCAAACTCGGATAGGTTTAATATCACAATTGTTTGTCAACCACCTAAAAGTCCTGACACTAATGTAAATGATTTGGGTTGATTTAAGGCAATTCAATCCCTTCAAGTATACATAAGGTCCTACGCTGTTGATGATTTGATAAAAAATGTGTAAATTTCATTTGATGCCTTAACAGCGAAGACTCTTAACAATTTATTTATGAGCCTACAGTCTTGCTTAGTGGAAATTCTAAATGTTTTAGGCAATAACAACTACAAAATTCCATATTTGGGAAAAGAAAGGATGTCTAGACAGAATATGCTTCCAACAAACTAGGAAGTTGATATGAACTTGTAAGGACATCTTTCCAACATTTGATGGAATTTGGAGACGTTGAAACTCAAGTATGACATAGGACCTCTAATATCATATTTAAGTCACCAATTAAGACTATGGACTTGTATTTTGTTGGCTTTGCAGCCTGATTACATATTAAACATAGGATTAGATCATGAAGTTCTTTTTGTTGCTGATTATATGTTTAAGTTGTAATCAAATTAAATTAATCAGCAAGCTCAATTTAGTTTTTGTTGTTATCTTGTTTGTTCTTTTTCTTATCTAAACCCTAAAAAAATCATCATTGAGCAATACCATCAGAGAAGTTTTCATCATATGGCAAATGTCTCCTAACTATGATGCATTAAAGTGGTGACATTCAATCCACATGGAAATTATGTGGTACTTAACCTCACATAAGAATCTAACAAGGCAACATCCTAAACCATCACAAGAACCATTGAAATGAATGTCTCCTAAACAATAATGATTCAAGTGGTGACATTTAAGTAGCAACTAACAGATTACCCACACATGCACCATGATTATTGGATATTATCACAAAAACCAACACAAGTACTAGCATTATAAACTGATCATAAGAATCATACACATAAAGGGAAAGAAGTACTCCCAATAATAAACCTCTGTAGAAAACTCTTTGCAGATGGGAACTATGCAAATAGGTGTCAACATAATATCTCCAGACTTCAGTCGATTTATATTTGTGTGCATCGCATGTACCAAATAACAAGGCGTAATCATCATCTGTTGGCAACGAATCAGTACCATCGACCATCGTGGGTAAGTTTTCTCCCTGAGCCACCGTTGGTGAGGATTCCAATGTTGATCATCATCGCCGAGGCAGCATCTCCATCGGATGTCATCGATAATAAAACTCTTTAGATCTATAGGTACAAGTCGATTCGGTCACCATCACCGTGGTAAAATCAAGGAATACAATCGGTGAGGCGACACCATCTTGAATCGTGTCTGATTCAAGAAGATTTATGGACTCCGTGCTTGGAAAATATAAATTTTTGATGGAATCCATACTCACAATTGTCGAATCAAGAATTTCCATCGGTGAGGCGACGCTATCTTGAATGGTGTCTGAATCTAGAAGACCCATGGATCTGTGCTTGGAAAACAAAAGCTTGAGTTGGAATCCATACTCAAACAATCAAGAGAAAGTAATAACACGTATAATATTCTAGATCTCACATATGATGGAGAGATCATGTTAGATTTGTTCTAAGATTTAGAACAATTGAAAGGTGAGATCTGTTTTTGATTGTGCAGCTGGGTTTGAGATTTATTTTTTAAAACAATTATTGACAATGTTTGATCCACATTCACGGGTGGGTGGCTTTGGTATATGGGAAAGGTGAATCAATATTTAATTCAGGATAATAATTGTAGTTGGGTTTGAAATTTGAATTAATTATGGAGTCCAATTAGGGTGCACCGGGTATACCGGTGCACCTGGATAATTATAGTCGTTAGATTAGTTTATCATTCAATCTCCACTATTATTTAAACTAAAATAATTAATTTTATTTAAAAAAAAAAAACTACCCACTCCCCATTTTTACCTATAAATTTGGGGGTGCACCTCAGAATAACCCTTAATCATGGGTTACAGTTTAAAAAATTAAGTTTAAGGAGTTAATTTAATAGTGTTGGGTGACTTAATTATAATGACATTCTTGTAATTAAAGGAAATTTATCAGGTTGTTATTGTGATATTTATTTCCTTATTTGGGGTGTGAACTTGTTTATGGGATGGACAAAAATAATAAGTGTGAAGGAGGGAGTATATTTTTATAATTTTTATTATTAACTAAAAAGTTTTTTTCCATGGAAACTCAGTAATTCGTTATTCATAATCAGTAAACAAAAATATTAAAAAAATACTCAAATTATTATTAAATTTAGATTTATTTAAATAAAGATATATTTTATTGAGAAAAATAAAGAAATTACGAGAAGAGAAAATATTTGAAGAGTTAAAATTTAAAAAAAAAAATTATTTCTCTAATTTTTATGTATTTTCAGTAAACCATTAAATTTGTATTAATAAAAAAAATTGTATTACATTTAACTCCTTTAATTACTAAAAAGAAATATCATGAAATTTAAATTTCAAGAAATTTAATATAGGGCAATTCTTAGGTGACTTGTGATCACCGATGACCCCTTCACATGGGGTGTGCACACCAAAATATGTGCACACCTCCATGTGAGGGGGTCATCGGTGACCACGAGTCACTTAAGTAAGCCCCTTTAATATAATAAAATGGGAGACTTATTTTTAGGTGCAATAGATATCCTATTATTACTACTATATACGTGGACTTAAAATTAATACTAACAGATACAAAATTATATTGCACAAACCCAATTTTACCCTTTCTAATTATTCTCTACAATTCTACCATGAAAGTTGCAACAGTTTGTATCATCATTCTGCATTACAACCATTGTGATTAAAATTATACTCCCTCCGTCCCATAACAGCTTTCACACTTTCCTCATTTGTTTGTCCCAAATAACTTTCACACCCTAAAAAAGAAAATATCATTTTATCCAACAACCTCAAAAGTTACTTTATTTCAAATTTGTCACTCCTTTTTCACACACATAACATTACTTTACATTTTATTTATTACCTAAAAATACTACAATATTCTTAAAGTCAATAAAATTGGTCAAAAAAGTAATTTTTCTTAAACAATGTGGAACAATAAGTGTGAAAGCTGAAATGGGACGGAGGGTATTTAATTTTTCATAATCAGTCATAATTAGTTATACATAATTTCGGATGGATATTTTTAATAAGGCTTCATGTCTTCATAATTAGTGTTAAAGGTTGCACAACTGACTTTATTTTTGCACAATTTGTATATAAGGCTGCACAACATTACTGTTATTAAAAGTGTATTTATGTGCTGAAAATAAATTATACTTAGATTTTTATTTGATAAAAAATTATTTTCTATTTTTGTGCGTAGATTGGTTTGTCATACAACAAATTAAATTGTTGTACAATCTATTATATTATTGCACAATATATTAAAAATTATGCACAATCTATTATGTTACTACAAAATCTATTATTTCAAATACGAGAAATTAATTTTACGCATTGTATTTTTATAAAATAAAGTTACATGTCGTTGGAATATTTAATTTACAATCTATCTTCAATTTCAAGATTGGAGCTTTAAATACATGGAATTTTCAGCAACTCATTTACTTAAAAAAAATTCAAAGAGGGTGTGTCTTTCAAATCCCAAAATCCCCAAAATTCTTGACACAACTTACCGGTCGGCTAGCTACTGTAAAAAAAATGATGATGATATGGTGAGTGCGCAACAACGCTGCCAAAGATTAAGAAAACAGAAATGGTGAGTTTATTCGTGATCTGCAATAATACCGTGATAAATTAAGAAAACAAGAAAAATTCATTCAGAGAATAATGCGTACAATTTGACCTAAAAATAAGAAAATTAGTTGGGAGGTGATATAATAGATAATTAGATAATATATTTATTTTCCATTTCGTTTATCTTCAATTCCCTTCTTTTTCTCTCTACTTTTTCTCTCCTCCTTCTCTCTAAAAACTTTAGCCCTTTGTTAGTTTTTCTAGCGAGGGGCATGTGCCCGGCATTGCCGACCTGCCCCCCTCGCCTTTCAATCTTCTTTGCTAGTATCTTCAACAGCGTTTTGCTTTATTCTCTTGAAGGTTGAACAAGGTGTCCATGGGGTTGTTCCCACGACCCCCTCTCAGTTTCAGCCTTACGGATCTGTTTTCAATGAAAGTTGTAGCCTCCCGTTACAGCCTCCCTTTCTATTATATGCTATCTTTTGTAGTGAACAAGCTTCTGATAGCTTGCTAGCTCTTACCGATGTTGGAAACTTTGAAGCAAGTGACAGCAGATCCAACCGAGTTGTTGGAGTACGTAGTGCTCCATATCCAATTCCTCCTCGATTCCCCCAGCGACTACAAATTTGCCGGCAGTCCCCATGTCAACATATCTCCAGCAATGGAAGGGATCTATAGAAGCTCAACGACATTCAGTCATTTTCCATAAAAAGGTTGCTGCCACTGTTTCGATTTATCAGGTAGAACTATCCTTTTCTCACGGCCTTCCAGTTTCGTCGGCCATTTCTTCGCTCCCGCGGCTAGCTCCACAGCCTTGGCTTGTCGTCGATGGTGCTGATGAGCTCCAATTCCGGCCAAGAATCTGTTATGGACCTTTGTGTCCTATGTTGTTCACGTTGTTCTTCTTGGTCTCTTTCTTCCTCACCGGAATCTTCCCGGAGTTCGCATCCATGTTTCTCCATTTGGGTCTGCTCATGTTTTCAGGCCGGCTGGACAGAAGCTTTGGTTGTTCGTTTTGACTGCACTTCCGCTCTCTGATTGCATCCTCTCAGCAGGTGGCAACTGCCAATACATTTTCGGCGCTGATTTGGTCTCCGTTGCTTCAAGCAGGCCGACTGCCATGTAGCTGCAATGAGAGCAGGTTTTGCAGACTTGATCCAGGTCCTTACCGTCCGTGCTTCGTCGGCTCGCCGAAAGTTGCTGTCCCGTCTCGTCTGCATTTTTCAAGTTCAGATTTTTGGATGCTTGCATTAATGGCCGTGGGTCCACCTTGTGTATGTAGCAGGTCTTCTTGCTGATATTTGCCCACCTTTTGCCATCTCTTTCCAAGGTGGAAGCAAGTCACCTGATTTGTGTGCCAACAGATGGCCCCCACTCTCAACCTACCTCCTTTCCTTTTTCATTTCCAATCCCTTTCTTTTGGGATTTTGTCTTCCCTCTATTTTTCCTGTTTGTAGCCTGCTTTGCATTTCCTAATCCTACGGCTACCCGAATTGAGTTGGCTCGGCTGGGCCCCACCTTTGAACCGCTCTTGAAGTCGCTGCCTCTCCTCCTCTCTTGGCACAGATTTTTCGCCCCTAGCGGGCTTTTGATTAGTGATGGAGATTTCCTTTACAGCATCTTCTGCCATCGTGTCCATGTCTATTTTGTGGGCATATTTTCCATACTATATGAATGCATTTGAGACCTATCGTATCATCCTATCTACATGCATCTTCAACGGAGACAAAAGTGTATTGCTAGCTTATTATCATCCTCTTGTCTCCCTTGGGCAGCTCCTCTAAGCTGTTCGTTTTCACTCCTTGCCATCTTTTGGCTATCCTGACTCATTGTCGAGCTTTTCCTTATTTTGGCTGAGCCCTACTTTGAGTTTTGAAATCTTGGATTCTTGCGCATGTAGCTCTTTCGGGGGAGAAGGGTTTTTTACTCCGGCGTGGCATCCCTCTTTCAATGGCTTCCATGTCAATCTGCGTCCGTTTGCTGATCGAAGCCTTAGCCCGACTATGGCAAGGACCTTCTAACCATAGATCAGCCCCGATTTAATTACTACACATACCGGTCCTCTTTCCTCTTTCTCTTGCATGGTGGTCACTCAGCTCATAGAATTCTCGGCGCCTCTAGTTTCAATCAGCCCATTTTTCATTGTTAGATGAGTGCATCATACAACCTATGTGGTGTACAAATCTTGTTACTTTCGTTTAATTTTTTTTGTCATTGATCCCCCATTTGGATCTTTTTTTAAGCCACCTGGCTCTTTCTTCTCTAATTTAAACAAAGTTCCCCCTTCCTCTTTTCTATGTCCCCCTTCTTATTTCCTTTACCTTTTTTTTTATAAATTTGCCTAGTTTGATAATATATCTATTTTCCAAATATATAAATATTTAATTAAAGTTAGGGTTAAATTAGGTATATTATTTTAAATTTTTTGTATCTAACAGTAAAATATTTGGATAAATGTATTTTAGAGTAATAATCATATATAATATGTATCTTAAAGTAATTATTCCTGTAATAAAATACTCTCTCCGTCCCGGAGAAGTTGATATATTTTTTTTTGGCACGAAGATTAAGGAGTATAATAATTTAATGTAAAGTGAAGTGAGAGAAATAATATTTAATGTATAGTGGGTAGTTGTACTAGAGGTGATATGTTGGGCTATGAGAATAGATTAATTGTTTTTGTGTGGGTCTCATGCATTAAAAAGGAAATGTGTCAACTTTAGTGGAACAAACAAAAAAGAAAAGTGTGTCAACTTCTATGGGACGAAGGAAGTAATATATATTTGGATATGCATGGATGAATAATCTATATAATTCATAAAGGTTGGAAATTTTCAATTTGATTCCACATGAAAACGAGAAAAGGGAGAAATTTTTTCATATTTTTTTTATAAAGAGGATGATACCTTTTTTCTGTCCCTCGCATGAAAATGTAATACTTATTTAATTATTATACTTTATCAATTTAATTGTTAATTATAATATTTTAATATTTAATAAAAAATACATTAGTTAAAGTATAATTAAAGTACATTAATTTTAATAAATAATAAAAATATATTACTATTCCACAATGGTATTTTACTTCATTTTTCATAATATATTTTATTAATTAAAATATTGCACCCTATCAAATATTTTATTGTGCGTGTTAAACCTTTGCCCACTTAGCGGGTAATTTAGGGAATAATTGTGAAATTACATAAATTTAAGATATATTAAATAATAAGTGGACTTAAGATATGAAATACTATAAAAAGTGTAATATGTGATCTTATTTGAAACTGTGGGACAGATAAGAAGTTGTTAGATTTTAATATAAAGTGAAAAGTATTAATTAATTGAATTATTGATGAACAATTTGTAAGTTAAATTAAAGGTGATAACATCTTTAATAAAAGGTGATAACTATTCAAGGAAAATGTGAAAAAGGTCTCACTGTGAGTCTGTAAGACAGTCTCATTGTGACTTGATTTTAGTTATAATACTCATTCTGTCCCACTGAAAGGTCCTCATTTTACTATATTGGGTGTCTCATTCAAATGTCCTCATTTTCTCCTTTTGGTAAAAGGGTCCCACATATCGTCCATCACTCACTATTTATACAACTACCCACTACACATAAAATAATAATAATTCTTAATCTACGTAAAAAAAGTAATTGGGGATCTTTGTCCGAGACTGAGGGAGTATAATTAACATGTACAATAAAATATGAGAAGATGTACAATAAAATATGAGAATGATGAATGTGACATGTCATAAAAATAAAATTTAACAAATTAAGTAATTATCATACATTGAAAAAAAAAGTTATTATTATCAAATGAAATTAATTTGATATGCTAAAACTAATCTTTACTAATGTTAAAGAATTTGAGTTATGAATCTTATTTATGTGTATTAATTTTCTTATTTGATATTCCATATTAATTATTTTCCTCCTTTATTTACTTTTATTTCTTTAAACTATAATTTTATTTTATCATTTTCGCACTCCAACTTTTTTACTTAATTTATTCTTCAGACTAGTATTTCAAATTTTGCACCCAAACTTTTTTTTTTTTGGCACATATAAGAACACATAATTTGTAATGTCCGGTAGGGTAAAAATAAAAAGAATAGCGTAGTGTTTCAAGCCCATAATTGGAGATGCACAAAAAAATTTGTAACTGGTCGGTAAAACTGGGAAATCGTAAAAAAGAAAAAAAAAAGGATAAAACTCGGGTTCGGTTACGGTTCACATAATGGAAGAATTGAAACCGGTGACTCGAACCGCCTATTCCGCTTTATTTTAAAAAAGTTTTAGTCTCATAGTTCAGATAATGTGATCATTGAAAATCAATATTTGGATGACATACATAAGAACCGGCTATTCTTTGATTTTTTAATCTTTAAAAACCTAAGAAAAAAAATTGGAACAGATGATTCCAAAACTAAACAAAATACGTATGATTACCATTTTTATTCCAATTTCTCATTGAATTGGAATATGCAGTTCCGAACTAGGTTACATGTCTAATTGGGTTGACTGGTGAGTAATTGGTACCCACCTCCAATCATTCTACTAATTATTTAGGGGATGTTTGTTTGATGGGTTTTGAGATAAAGAAATGAGTACGAAAGATTTAGTGAATGTTTGATATAATACTTCAATGGGAATCATTCCCTAAGTTTATAGGAATCTATCATTCCTCCCAAAAATGGGAGGAATGAAACTATACCCATAGTATTCAAATTCTCATTCCTATTGATTTTGCCAAACACCCCTTAGAGTATATGTTCGCCCAACAATTTGGGCATATACCATCCCAAAGGTTGGATTTTAGTTTCAAATTAAAAAAGTAGAAAAACTCTCTTGTGAGACGTATTTTTTGTGAGACGGTTGTAAGACGGATTGATCCATTACTAAAATATGCTTATTATATAGGTATGTTTATTTATAGTTAAAGTATGTCAATAATGAATCATATTATAACATTCTAAAATCATACTTTAATTCATCATTTATCATATTTTAAAAAACATACTTTAACAATCTTTAAGCATCCTTTATCTATATAATAGGCATACTTTAACACGTCTCACATATATAATGTCTCACAAGAGAATTTGTCATAAAAGCAATATGGTTTAGGTTCAACTTATATGAGCATGAATTGTATGTAATTAGGGGAACAAATATCTTTTGTGCTCTTATTTCGAAAATTGTTATTGTGTAAAATGAGATACTCTATCTGTCCCGCTCAAACGTCATCAGTTGCTTTTGGTGCGTAGATTAAGGAATTTTATTATTTTATGTGTAGTGAGTAATTGTATTATTAGTAAATGATGTGCCATATGTGGGGCTTTTTTACTAAAAGTGAAAAATAAAGAATTTTAATGGAACGCCCAATATAATAAAATAAAGACCTTTCGGTGGAACGAAGGGAGTACAAAAAATGTGATTTATATCGAGGTTTTTAATAATATTATATAATTATAACACATGAAAAAAATATAATTATTTTGATTTTCTCCTGTTATTTATATTACTATATTATTGAAGTCTCATAGTACATGCATAGTACATGCTCCGGCGATTTTTAATAATGATTTGTTTATTGAATTAATAATTTAAAATATTTGAATGATTGTATTCAAACAAAAATTTAATTATATAAAAAAATCAATAATCCGATATGGGCTTCGTACTAAAATAAAATAGAAAATGTATCTTGCTTTTTGTGGAACCACTCCGCCCAAACTATTATCTTGTATAATAAGTGGAGAGAAAAAAAAGTTAGTTCGGTGACTTCGGTTCTGTCTAGGACTTGGTCGATTTTTTTTAATATTGGATTGGGAACGCCAAATTCCCATATAAGGTCATCTTCAGCAGCACTTTAAAATGGGGTGGAATGCCTTTTTGCTGTGAATTTCTCACTCCAGCAGCGCGGTAAAAGTGACGGCATTTTTGTGTGATTGGTTCATTCCACACTAATTTGGTGTGACTTTGCCGTGGGAACTTTCTTTTTTTTATTATTATGTTTTCCCTTTTTGTTTATTTTATTAAAAGTAATAGTGTTATGTAATTTTTTATTTTTCTTTTGCAAACTTTAAAAATAATATTTTCTTTTTAAAAGAAAAAATAAATTTAAAATAAATATGAGATTTGAACTTAAACAATTAATATTACATTACACAATAGTACATAGTTAAAATTACACTACACAGGTAACATAAAAATTTCAAGTGTTTAATTATTTAATAAAAAATTCTAAATATTTTAGCTATATTAATTTTTTGTCTTAAATTAGAGATAAATATTAAAATTAAAAAATATATAGAAATAATTAAATAAAAATTAAATGAACTTTTTATTTTATAATTGAAAAAGTAGTGCAAACTGCTGGAAATAAATTAATGTTTTTACACTATTTTTGTACTGAATGTGCTGTAAAATAGTGTAAACTGCTGGAGATATCCTAACTTTCTTTATTTAGCACTTGGACCAACCAAGAATGTGTACATGAATATATGTAAATAAAGATTAAATGAATATTTTATTATTTAGTGAAAAAATAGTGCAAACTGCTGAAGATGAATTACTGTTTTCACACTATTTTGTGCTGAATGTGCTGCAAAATGGTGCAAACTGCTGGAGATGGCCAAAGAAGCAACTTTAAGGATTTAAATTTATAAACAATCTTAAGAGTGGAAAGTTGCCAATACGGAAAGCACTATCAAGACTCAATTGGCATTGACCAAACAACATTTAAAAAAGAAGTCAAAACCATTATTCAAATCAGAAATTAGGTGAGCCTAATTCTCAAACAAAATGGTTCTGTTGGCAGCATCCAGATGAATTAGTTGAGAAGGTATTACTCCCCACTCATTCTAAGAGACCTACGTATGCTATATAAACATTAATGCAGTTCCATTCCTAATATACTCTACCAATCTGTTAACATAAGAAAGAAAATGGCAGAAACAATACCTTGTAAGAGTGAGAGGAAGAGAGAGAGACAACCCATTTCTGTACCATTCATATGGGAAGAAAAGCCTGGGACGCCCAAGAAAGACTGGAAACCTACTGCACAACCAACTAAGCCGGTGTTGCCGCCGGTAAAATTGGTTGTGTCGGTCCCATTTGGATGGGAAGAGAAGCCCGGGACACCACTCGCCCTCTTTGTACAACCTCCAGCAGAGTCCAAGTTCGTTGCTTCACAGGAAAACAGTAGTATCGTATACTCATCACCTCCAAAATACTCGGATCGTGGTTATGGAAACGACAATGATCAAGGTGGCAATGATGGGGATGATGGATCATCATATTCAGAGCTTGATTCGTATAGTGTCGAAACAGATGATACATTCACCTCAGCCAAGTCACTCCTAGCCAATGGTCTAATATCAACCTCAACAGTTTCGAATGCTGTTCCGTGTCTTGCATTGACAGTCACTGACGGTGACCAAGTGCAGAGTCCTGGTTCACCAGCTTCTGAAACAGAGAGCACTAGCAGCTATGCAACAGGTACTACAAGCTTGGTTGGAGCTTCTTTCTTGGAGTGGCTCTTCCCTCTGCTAGTGCCAAATTCAGGTGTCCATAACAGGGTAGGGTACTTGGAAAAGGATCCTTCTCAGAAAGCCGATACACGAAATCAAGAATTCCTGCATGAAACCAATTCTAGTCAGGCAAGAAGACCACTGCTCACACTTGAAGAGCTAATATTGATGAGCCGAAGAAGAAGTTGCCAAAGGAGAGTAATGAAAATGCAAAAGCAGCAGTCAATGGTAAATACATGCAACCAACTTTTTCTCTTCAACAGATTTAACTATGTCAAATCAAATGTCATAATGAATTGACTATTCCTTTCAGCAGAAATTATTTGCATCAACTAAAATTCAATTACCTGATTATGACTTTGGTTTTCGACTCCATTCATGCCAGGACTTCATGAGGAGGATCGCCTTTGGTTGCTGTATTTCAGGAATCGGCAGTAGCATCAATGGATTGCATATGAAGTGGAAGAGACAACTGCAGCTGAAACTAATGTAAACAAATTGCATTCCAGCCAATTGTTACATTAAAGAAGAATCTCACTCAGTTTTATGATTACAGTGTTTTATGTAATACTATTATCAAATTCGGATGAAAGAACGTCTCAATTTTCAATTATAATGAGATGGAAAGTGGAAACTCCATGCAGAACACTGATATACCAACTTAAACTCTCAAAAAAGACCACTTCAATTATAAACTATGACTAAAATCTGGTCAACGGGACCAATACCATGAATTTTAGAAAGTTCTATACATAAGTTTTACAACCATCAACAACTTTACGTATCCGTTCCATGACCATAGGGATCTCATTTTCATTTAAAGTTGTGAAACAGAATCTAAACCATCCTGGCTCAATACAGTGACAAGCTGATCCAGTAGTTACATTGATCTTGGCTGCATTCAAAAGCTTGTCCCATAAATCAAGCTCCCCCTTTTCATTATAAGGACTAATTAATTTGCTCATATCAACCCAGCAATATAAGCCCCCACTGCTTTTTGCACACTCCAAACCCAGCTCCCTCAAACCTGCAATAAACAAACCATACAACACGCGTAATCTATGTCTATTTGTCTCGATGTATTTCTGCGTGAACCTTTTATCTGAAAGCATTGATACTAGAATCCGCTGAGTCGGAGTTGAAACTGAAGAAAATCGAGTTAATTTCCGGGACGCAGCCAAAACATTCTCATTGAAGGAATATATAACCCCAACTCTAAACCCTGGGATGGAGAAATCCTTAGATAATCCATATATGATGTGAACCCTATCCTTTTCAACATCTTCAGTTTCAACTATTTCCGCCATGCTTACAAACTCTTCATTCCCATATGTCGAACCAGCAAAGATTTCATCTGATATGATGTGTATGTTCCTCTCTCTGGCAAAATCTAGGATATCATAGAGTATGTCCCTATTCAGCATGTTTCCAACAGGGTTTGATGGATTTGAAATAAGAATTCCACGGACTTTTTGACCTCGCTTCCTTGCCTGGTTAAATGCCTGCTCAAGAGCTGTGATGCTTAAGGTGAAATTATCACAGCTACGACAGTGAACAGGGATTAGCTCAACTCCTGCTCGCCATCTAATGTCCCTGTCAAATCTGCAGTTAAGGTAACACGGTTAGGTCATATACACTTAATAGATTTTATTTTATGAGGAGATAAATGAAGTAGAATAATAGGTATTAAAATGAACAAAAATCGGAGACAATTTTGTAACTAAAGAAAGAGAGAATGGTATCCTCTGATCGGATATTAATTTAAAAGATTTACATAGTACCCAGGATAGTAGGGCGCAGGGACAAGTAAAGCATTTCCTTGGTCAGCCAGACAAAAACTAAGTATCTCAAGGGCTGGTGTCGCACCACAAGTTATTAATATTCGGGAATGGTCAAAAGAAACAGTTTTTCCCATTACTTCAGTCATGAAATCAGCCATTGCCTGCAAAAATTGGTAGGAGTTTCTTCAGATAAATGCAAAAATAACAAAATTAGAAGGAAAAAAGACCAATCGTGAATTAAAATTTTTCAGTAAGGAATGAACTAGTAAAAGAAAATTAAGAATTGATTGCTGGAATAACACACATCTGTTTCCGAGAGTAAAATGTATATATGAAGTCCCAATGATTGAGAACGCAAATTAGCTTTCACAATATTAAGAAGGCTTGTAGAAGAAATTAGTAATAGATAGGTGGATGGGTAGCTCAAGCACGAGTTTTTTGCCACATCAATTAATCATGAATTTATGCAGTTGGCTTACTTTCTACATTTTCATAATGGGTGAAAGCAGAGCATTTGTCTTGAAACACTAGTGCAGAATAGCTAAAATAATAAATCACATGTTTGCAAAATATTATTTTGGTAGATATAGACAATCTTTCAAGAAATCACAGGCTAACATATTCTCTCGACAGATACATTCTCTCAAGAGCAAAATTTGTATCAAAACACAAACTTATCTTTGAATTATGCATGTCAGGCAAATCATATATTGCTAAGAATTTATTTTGGTAGATATAGACAATCTTTCAAGAAATCACAGGCTAACATATTCTCTCGACAGATACATTCTCTCAAGAGCAGAATTTGTATCAAAACACAAACTTATCTTTGAATTATGAATGTCAGGCAAATCATAAGTTGCTAAGAATTTGACTCACCATCGGATCAAAAAAAAATTTTGACTCACCAATAGACAAGTCAGACAAGAAAGCCTAAACAAAGCTAGAATGAAGGTGCAGGTTCAAATTTATAAAATGAGAATTACAACAAGATACTCCCTCTGTCCCATTACACATTCCACATTTTTTCCATTTGTTTGTCCCATAATCCCATTACATTTTTCACACCAAAAAATAATAAAAGCACTCAACACAAATAGCTTCTCAATACACTTTTTTTTTTAAATGCCACCTTTAGGCTTTACCTGACACACATAACTTACTTTTTCTTTATTTATCACCCATAAAGACTGCATTACTCACATAAAGTCTTTAAAGTTGGTCAAAAAAGTTAATTTTCTTAAATAGCGTGGAAAAGTAAATGTGAACACCCAAATGGGATGGAGGGGGCGCGATTGATAAACAAAAGTTATATATTACAAAGTTAATAAGGATAATGACTTGAATATATGTGAAATCATTTCAGTTTGTATATCTTGGATGAATGCATGAATGATTTTTCAAACATAAATTTAATAACAAATTTCGTAAACATGCAAACAGAGCTTAAAGGAAACAAGTTCTAGAGACAAAACCCTAAACACATATGCTTCTTTGTCTCATTCTCCCTACACTTATTAGATTACACTTTTATGATCACAATATGGAACAAACTTCTATTTTTTATTATTTTTTTAAGAAAATATGAGAACTACATTTTATGAGGATAGAATATTCCCTTTTTAGCTAATCATTGGACATTAGTTGCCCTAATTGTGTAGCATATATAACTAACGAAAGTAACATGATTTATAATAGACATGCATATTTTAACCGGAACTGCCGGTTCGGAACGGGAAACCGGCGGTTCCAACCGGAACCGGAACCGGTGAAAACCGAACCGAAACCGGATATATATCGGTTCGGTTCCGGTTCTTCATTTCGTGAAACCGGAACGCCGGTTCCGGTTGGAACCGGCGGTTTTTCAATTTTTTTATTTTTTTTACGTTTTTAGATTGAAAAACAAAAAAAACAAAAAAAAAACCGGAACCGAAACCGTCCTACCCTCGGTTCGGTTCCGGTTCCACATTTTTCGGAACCGGAACCGCCGGTTTGGAACCGCCATGCATGTCTAATTTATAAGCAATTATCACTAGTTTTTATCAATATAGCAATCAACATAAACTTCTGCAGATAGATCTTCATTATTCATTTCGCCAGCTATTTTCCAATCTACTTCCTTAGCTCACTATGTTTGCATTACCTTTCTTTCAATTATTAAGCTCACGATAGTCATGTCACAGTTATTTTAACAAATTTCTCAATTTCATGTTCAGATGTTTGCCTCTCTCTCTTAATACACACCCCCACCCTATAAATGTATAAGCTCTTTGTCTTTTGTGCATATTAAGCCAAAAAGCTAATATCAAGCCCTGATATAAATATAGCTCAGTAATGACTTTTTTGCACCTTGTGCCTCCCCTAAGTGGACGTTTTATTCTAGTAATTGGAAACTTTAGTACAAACCTTATTATACATGTTGTAGAAACATTTCAGGACAACTTTTTCACAACTTCATATTGCAAAGATTTTCTTTACAAGTTCTTTTTAATCTAATGTTTTAAGACCTTAAGGGGTGGTAGGACAGGTATCCATATACTCCAAGAAAACATATCCATCTATAAACATCAGAAATATCATACATTACACAGTTACACTCTAGCAGTCTTCACCTAATGTCGATCTCTAGCAACTCTGATAGGAATATTCTGCAACGTTAGGCACTCTATTTTCAAGCCTACTAAAATAATAATCTATTAAAAGCTTAAGAATTCACTGCACTTTCTCTTTCATTTGGGGTTTTTAGATTGAATTTTCTAATCCTGCGCATAGAAGAGTTCCATCTTTAAGATAGAAAAGAACTTGGAGGATCATATATGACATTGAAATGTCAACGTATCAAAAATCACTGAGTCAAATAGCAACCTAGCAATAGTATGGCTTACACAGAAGTCAAAATGGCAAGAGAACTGATAAATTACTTGAAGCAAAAAAATCAACAAAATAACATGTAGCCAACCATGTACATAATAACCGCTTTCATTGTTAACAACTACCTATACTTAATTTCTATCATCCCTGAATACCCTTTTCCTATAAAACTGAATCAGACTAAAGAACATGTGATTAAGATTAATAGAATATTTTTAATAAGAATCTCAGCTATTGCTCACCTTTAACAATGTAGAGTAAAAACTAAAAGTCAGTATAGTTCTAGAATAACATTACTACTGCTTTTTTTAAGTTAATATCGCAGATACTTATCTTGATATGCTTCTGGCATGCACATGAGGATTTAATGGAGCATGGGTAACTAAAACATTAGAGGAACTTCAGTTAATAAAAGAAAATTACGTAGGATAGTTGAATCATCCGTGTACATAACAGATACAGTATCTGAACAACAAAAATATTAATGTCAAGCTCAACGTTGGCAAAATTCAACATCACTCAACGTATTATTAGTGATGTTCAGTGTTCCTCATACTGACACAGTGACACTCAAGTCCAGCAACAACGCTATACTGCAAGTAAAATTTGATTTCTCAGTTTTCCTTTGAAATATATACTTCATATTGTTAAAGTTCTCAGCTATACAAATGACATGCCAATCATTTCCTTAACCTGTCTTTCACAGGATACGATAAAATGAAAAAACAAACATATTCCATATTTTCGTTTACAAAAACTATGGATGAAATAATTTGTTTCATTACCACTTTGAACTGCATTAACCCATCCATTGGCTGGTACGTGGCGATTCCGCTAAGCCCCTGAGCACCACCCCCTCCGGCTATCAAATCACTTACGTTTTTCGAAAGCCACTCTTCGATTAAATCCAACGACAACTTCAAACCAGAATAAACAATAATGAGACAAAGAGTTTGATCATAATGCAGCACACACTCTCAAATCCATACACGAATGTAATGTAAATAATTAATGATTACCCTATTTTCCGCTAATCCAAGCTGAATAATACCATCTGGATTGCTAACTTTATCGTAAGGATCCTCCCGTAGCCGATCCCAACCAATGTAGTAAGGAGAATCATTTGGCTTCGCGATGGAATTCGCCCGCGAAGACAGGTGGGCACGTCCGCTAGAGCCACGTGTCAGCAAATTGGCGGGGGAGGATGAGCGCGGGAGCTCGGGGAGATTCGCCGGAGGAGGGTTTGTAGGGGGGGAACGGTGCCGTTTGAGGTAAAATTGAAGGAAATAGAATAGGGCACAGGGGATTAGGGAACCGAGGAGTAAACCGCCCCGGCCTTGAACAATTCCTTGCAAGGGTACAATGAGTCTCATGCCGGTTCGGGTCGGGCTTCGGAGTGATTCCTTTGATTCCGGGCTCGGGGTTTGGGTCATGTGAGTCGGAGAAAGCGGCGCGGTGGAGGAGATAATGGAATCCGCCGTGACACAGGAGGAGTGCGTGTGCTGTGTGTGTTTTCGTGAAGTTTGAGGTGGTGGGTGATTTGCTTGGCTGGTGAGGCAGGCAAAGATGGGATTCTCTTTTGGAATCTTTTGCCCTGTTTGTGAGATGCCCGAAACGCCCTTCCCCATCATTTTGTCTCATTCTACAGATTTTTTTGGGCCCAAAATTAGAGGTACATCATTTTTATAATTCCAACTCTAGGGCAATGTTGTCATTGTATTGCCGGAGAGAGCGACCTAAAGAATTTGTTTATTTCGGGTTTAAAAGAAAGGTTTTCAAAATCTAAATTTGAATTTTGAGGCTTACTTTACTAACTCATGATCACTTATGATTCTAGTTAAATCTAATCGTTGGATGAATTTACTTTGATTAAGATCGTTCGATCAAAGAGTCTTACTTTACTAACTCACGATCAGTGATGATTCTATTTAAATCTAACCGCTGGATCAATTTACTTTTGATTAAAATCATTCGATAAAAAAAAATTAATTTGTACATTTGAATTTTGAGGCTTACTTTTGATAAGCAGGCTACCCAATAAGAAGGGCAGAGGATGTTATAAGTTCAGAGAAAGTGTGTTCACCGTCACATGTTGACAGAAGGGCGCGTTCTTCCATAAAGCTTGGAGTTTTATCAATAGCAACTTATATCCTCCAAGCTCACACCAATGTCAGATGCAGCTATGTACCACTATGCAGTCATTCAACTTATGGTCTACAAAGTGCCACCGAAGAGCTAGTCAACTCTGCATTGGAAACAACATATGCACTGCACAACAAGTCTTTTATGCCACCAACTCTACAGTGTCGAACAAGTCATGAAGCATGCATCCTAGTACGCAATACACAAACATTATTGTTCGTAATCCAGACAGTTCTCTACACAGTACATCCATTGCTACCAAGAATGCTGCAGCACCCAACATGAGTATATCAACGCACTGAATTAATGGAGCGTGATAATAACACCTATACTCATCAACTTAAATTAACTCACTTGCCTTAAAGTCAAAGTTCTCTCCCTTGAGGTACCCACACTCCCGACCACCCCTGTCACTATGTACACTACGTGACCAACCTCATGTCCCTCTAACTCCTAAGATTCTACCGTTGATAATAAAACATAGAGTGCAGTTTACGGTATATATCGTGCCTTCATCAACACCACAATTTAATCTTGACCACGAATGATCTTTTGGTGATGGGGTACAACACCAACGAATGAGTGCCTATGGTGATAATATAATTTCTAAATGAGAATGGCCATGCGAAAGTGTCAATTGAGTCCTTTAGGGAAGTTACAAGTAAGATGCATTAGTCTAAAGTCAATCCAGCATTAAATTAATTCTCGTTTAAACAGGTAGGCCCCTTTTTCCTGGGATTGGTGGCATATTTACGATATCCCCAAACGTTTTTATTTTTTTTAGTGTTATATCTAAATTTTCTTATGGACATATGCACCACTATTGTGATTCATTATAGCCAAATAAATGTATCTCACAAACACACAATTTATTACAATTCCAATTTTTTTGTACAATGCTGCTTGACAAGTGTAACAACAAAACATGTATTTATTAAATAAACGTAAGAGAAATACAATGATAATTCAGATGGATCAAACTGAAGAAATATAGAAACACCCCTATCTATCCTCTTATTTCTCTCTTGAGTTGACTTCTTGACTTTCTTCAACTTTCAGAGTCGAATCTTCGAATGAAGCTTGTACATGCTTGGACTTGAAGCTTTAAAATATTTATCTGGAGGCGACGAGCCTTTATTCGGATCAAACGTGGACTTGAGGATTTTCCTTGAAGAACGTTATTTAATTTGGTATAACACTATTGACTTCACAAAGAATGATGGATGAACTCGACTTGAAGAAACATTGGATCTAAGAGGTTTATAGCACCTCACTTGACCCCCGATCAGAGAGGTTTAGTACCTCGATCTCTAAACGGTAGGGGTGAAAATCAAACCAAACTACTCGGTACTTGGCATGAGATCGTTCGTTAAAAGCTTGTTTGAGCTCGGTTTGATAGATATCAAACAAGTTTGAACAAACTTTTTAATAACAAAAAAACCTTTTTACCCTATTAAATTTTGAAATTTAGATATTATTATCTCTTATCCCTTAATTCTCTCAATGTTAATCAATCTAAATCTCATCATATAAATACTACCACGACATATCATATTATTTCTTAAAATCATTCTTGCGTTCCTTCTGGAACTTCTGAGACTTGACGTTTGCCCCTTCGCCATCGAGATTTATCACATAAGAACTTACCTTTAGTTTCTTTCTTTTTTCACACCCTTTTTCACGCCTACATATTTTTTTAAACAAAAAATATATATATTCATCGGTTTATTGAATTGGTTTGAGAACTATTATTATTTTTCTATATTACAAACATTTAATTAGAATTATATTTAATCATGATTTCGATAGGTGACATTATTACTAAGGATTAGGACTTTGGGTCTGCACTTCATCAGTTCAAACTTAACTGCATAAGAAGTGGAGAATTCTTATCTTGATTTATCAATTATAAATGTCGTGTATTTATTGATGAGTCATTGTATAGTACCAAGGTTGTTTGTACTTTGTCGAGTATTGTCACTTATGTCATTTTTTAGTCAGGGTACTTTCAGGTATCGGGATTGTAAAAGGTCCTAGGGGTCTGCCCGTCGTACTTGAATCACTTATCTCATGGCAATAATTAATATAAATGTTTTGATTTAATGATGTTGATGCATGATATTTGTTTTAGGAAGATTTAGATTTGTTCCCCACTGAGCTTGTGGTTTTTCTCATCCTATACATTTCAATTTACTTTTCAGGTGCTGATGGGAGTGACTAGTGGATTCAAGTGCTCGCTTCATAATAATTTTCAGATTTTTTCTAAGTCGTATTTTATTTTTAGAACATTTTGCGTATATTCGTTCAAGGATGTTTTGCCTATTTTGCTATTCAGATTGTTGGGTACGTTATATAATAGTAACTTTTAAAAAGTAATATGTTTGTGCTATATTGTTAAAATTATTATTTTTCTTATTCCTTTTATACTATTATTTATTATTATTATTTATACGTATAAAATTATTAATATCATTAGTAATATTATATTATAATAATATTGCTACTTACTTTCATAAAATTTTATGGATATTAACTATTTTAGGATTTTAATATATTAACAAATGACTTATTATTATTTAAATTTTAAATATTTTTTTTATTTATAAATATTAAAATGTTTAGGTTAATACAGTTTATACTTATAAAGATTTACCTCAAATAAATTGATATATTAGTTATGAGAAAGTTGGGTCGTTACAAATGGTATCAGAGCCTGGTTGGTTCTGTAGACTTTTTATTTTTAAAATAAATATTTTTATTCTCCAAACTTATATGTGAATTTGTTAAGGTTATTAAGCATTCACTCCATTCCAGTGATACCATATTAGCTATAAGAGGTAAAATTTTATTTATTAATTCATATTTACACTTTCAAGGAAAGTACCCATTGCATATTTATATTTCTATTGTCAAGACATGTATCATTTATTGACATGTATTCATTGAAAGATTTTCACATATTTATCATTTATAAAATTATGATACGTGCATATCCATATTTCTATCGTCAAGACGTATATTCACTTAAACATTTATTGAC
Organism: Pogostemon cablin; assembly: GCA_023678885.1. NCBI lineage: Eukaryota > Viridiplantae > Streptophyta > Magnoliopsida > Lamiales > Lamiaceae > Pogostemon > Pogostemon cablin. The sequence continues at coordinate 16,513,344 of CM042995.1, forward strand.
AAATTTTCATTTGGTTTTCACAAATTTATTATTTATAAAGTCATTATACGTGCAAGCCCATAGTCCTAAGATTATGAAATTTTTCTAGATATAGTCTACTTATGAATACGCTAAATATATTATATATATAAATATATATACAAGAATAATTTTCGTTTTATTTATTTCTTCTATGATATAAAATCTAAGAGCCTGGATACATTAATATTCAGTAACATGGTGTTGGCGTTCGATCGTTTAGTTAACGTAACATGTTAGGATTCCATATATTTCTAACAAGCAGCAGAAGCAAGTAAACAAGAAACGTATTACCTTTCACCAGAGTATGTTGGAGAAGACGAATTCTCGCTACCAGCCTGTACGGCCTCACCGTTTTGGACATAACTCTCTCATTCGATGTCGGATTTGAGTGATCTACGCGCCAAAATGATCCTCTCTTCCGTGGCTTTCCATTAGTATATAACACATCTAATTCTGAAGTCTGTATGATTTTATAAAAATCGTAGAATGTGACATATAGCAGCAGCAAACGACCTTCTGGTCTTCTGATGTATTCCCAAGTCCAATCTCGATGTCGTGTAGGCGACGATCCTCGAGATCTTCTCAATTTGCTGTTCACTCTCTATCTCACGTATGTTAGGCATAGAGAATTGATCTCTTGATTAGGGTTTCCAGACAGTTGAGATGACTTATATATGGGCTACAGCAGGGACCAGGAAGAGAAATTAGAGTTGGGCCTCCATTGGGCTTAAGTATCCAAGCTTAGCCCAAAGCTTATACTTAAGTCCAATAATAATAATATATTCCACTAAAATATTATTACTGCACTACCGTTCTAATCCCATAATTACGTTATGGGCTCCTTCTTATTATGAGCCCGTTAGTCTCCCCGTGTTTAAGATATTCAATGTCCATTAATTAATTAAGTTACTGACAACTCTATTAATTAATATCTCATCCGAGAGTAGTACCACTCAACCTCATTATCATGCTGGAATAAATCAACCTGCAGGGTTTTCATGATAATCCTTATGAGCTCCTCAAGGGGACATCATCAACCTATGACGGAAACGCATTCCTTCTACAATCAACAGCACACCATATAGACATCACTACTTCCCAACTCACCGAGTTTGTTGATTTAATTACATGTAAATCTCACCCATTGATGAATCAAATAAATACATACTGCCTACGTGTCGAGGTTATTGCATAGGGATTAAGAGCACGAACTTCCATAATAACTGAGATCAAGTTCTCCTATAAGTCAGTATGTCGAATGATCTCAAGTGGTCCTGCTCAATACAGATAACATGCACTAGTGTGATTCTATAGCCAAGACAAGCTAATACCAAACTACACTACAACCATCCCGATAGAGAGTTCCCGTCTATCTCGGTTGTGAGCCTCTGTTTATACTTCATAAGGAAACCGATAATATGATCTTCCGTGTGTTGTCGCACAACATATTATCTATAATATAAAGTAAGTGGACTATTGCATCTACATATAAATAAATTATAAGACGCAATCATTTGATCATATGATTCTCATTTCAAATAAATTGTTATAACATTGTTCAACTAAAGCTAGACTTTTAGTATACAATCCAACAATCTCCCACTTATACTAAAAGACTATGTTGTCATGTCTTCTGCCATACATTAGATTATCACTCCCACTACATGACCATCAAAAGCTCTCGCCTTATGGTCCTTGTAAATGGATTTACTAGATTATCATTCAATGCAATCTAGGCGACAACAACCTTCCCCTCATCATATGATTTCTCATAACAGGTGGTACTCTCGCTCCATGTGTTTAATTGCCTTATGGACTCATGATTCCTTCAAGTTTGAAAATGCACCTTTATCATCAAAATAAATTATGATAACCTTGGGCAAATTTAGAAACACTTTAAAGTTCATCATGAAGTTTCTAGAGTCATATAGATACTTTGGTTGCCTCATAGGCTCCAATTTATCATATTTCCATGATGGAGTCCGGAGTCTGAAATATATTTCTATATAACAATCTTCCATATTATGACTCAACTTCCTAAAATTAAATACATAACCTTTGAGGTGGATTTACTGCCGTCCCTATCTGATTTAAAAAATTTAAATCTATGTAACCCATAAGAAGCAGTGAATCTGTTCGGTAAGCTCACATATAGTTTCTAGTCCTTTTTAGGTACTTCAAAATTATGTGTTACCACAGTTCAATATTCTTATTTTGGGTTACCTTGATACCCACTGTTCATGTCTTTGGCAAAATAAATATCCATTCTCGTGCATAGCATTCCTTAGATTAAGCTTCCTTATTCGCCAAAGTATAAGGAACCGCTTCCATCACCTTTATCTTCTTTTTGTGTCTCAAGACACATTTCCTTAGATAAAGTCACATACTAAAACAAATAAGGATCGTATCATTTCATGAAGCTTGAGACAAGCATAACATCCTTTCTTGTGATCCGTATTACCGTGATCAAAAGGATATATTTTTCTTTTCTTAAGTCCTTCATTTTATACTGCTTTATCAACCATACCTATACGCCCGACAATACTATTTCATTATCTCCAATGAGCAATATATCATCTACGCAAAGTACAAGAAATACTACCACATTTCCATCACTCTTTTCAATACACAAGACACATCCGCGCATTGAATAAATTCATATGACTGGATTTCCTCATCAAAATGGATGTTTCATGATCTTAAAGCTTGTTTTAGTCCATCGATGGATACTTTTAAGCTTACTATCAAAATGCTCTTAGCCCTTTGCAATGAATCACTCTGGTTGCTTCACATAGATGTTTTCCTCAAGATTTCCAATCAGGAAAGTTGTCTTGACATCTATTTGCTATGCCTCATATTTAATATGAACAGCAATAGATAAAAGATTCCGGATCAACTTAGGCATAGCTACCGATGAACAGATTTTCTCATAATCGAATCCTTTCTTTCTGAGTATACCTTTTCGCAATAAGCTTTGCTTTTAAGGTTTTCACCTTATCCTATGATCCTCTTTTATTTTATAGAGCCACTTACAATGGCTTTCACACCATCCGATGTTCTACAAGCAGCCAGATCTAATTTAGAATTCATCGATTCTATTTCAACATCATTGCACTTACTAAAATATCGCATTTTGATCTTGTAGTGCTTCATCGTATCCGTGGGTTAACTTCATGTTTACTAGGCACCAAGTCTCACGACTCTCCCAAAATATATATCTTACGGGTTGTCGAACAACCCTTCCACTACGACAAGGCACTACACACAATTTTGTATCAGACGTGACACGCGTTGCAGTTTACCTTGTGGTATTTTCTCTTGTACAATTGGTACTAAAACTTTGTGTTTTCCCTCTCATTTCATTTAGAACAATTTATACATGGATTTATGATTTAATACATAGCCCTTTTTCCAAAAATCTAGTGTTTGTGTTAACAATCACCCTTCGATCTTTTGGACTAAATAAATCATCACTATTCATTTTTCTAGAATATCCCACACACAGACAAACATTCATATGAATTACTGTTTCTAGGGCATATCCATAAAATGAATTTAATAATTCTAAATAACTCATCATCTATCTAATCATTTCCAAAAGAGTCTTTCTCTTATTAAGATTAGAAGACGCGTTATTAATTACTATTTGTTGCACCCATAGGATAAATATGATTTAAGAGTTTACAAATTGTCACTGACGTACCACAACAGATTATAACTCCATCCCTCATCATATGACCATGTCATTTAAATGAAATGGAGTATCCATCCATAAATGCATAGAAACTGAAATGAAATTCTTTCTATAAAAAAGTATGTAAAGACAATTTCTCATAACCAAATGTTTATTCCTATCGTAAGATAAATAAACAACTCCCACTGCAACAGCCACTACTCTCGTAGTATTATCCATGTCCATAATAATCTCATCATCACTAAGTTACATGCTTTTAGTGATTCCGGTATCTACAGACAACGTGTCAGTAGATGCCATCAGTATTCATGCTTCAACAACTAGTGAATGAGATACTAACTTTGTTCACTTCTTGATGAAATTGGATTTTCTTTGCCACATGTTTTGTCAGAAATTCCCCACCATATACAACCTCTTTGTAATTCAGGTGAAACTTGCTCAAAACATCTAGGCAAACAATGAAGAATAAATTGACCTAGGTTTGCCCTTCAATTTCTATTCCAAGCATTTCCAATTGATTCATCAAGTTAACCATGACCTCTTGCCTTTTAACGTCACTCAAGTATCCGAAAAGTCGCATGAGACCATTATATTTCTATGAACCTCTCACCTTTCCACTAGATACTTTAATAGGCATCATGTGGCATCCTTAGTGAGAACACATATTTATATTTTCATAAGCAGTAAAATTCAAAACCAAGATTCTTTTCTGATCATCTAATTTTGGACAAGTGAATATATTTCTTTTAGTAAACAATAAGCGAGATAAAATCATTTGAAATTATAGAGAATCATAAATAAATATACCGATCGAATCTTTGAATTTTATCCATTTATATTGATTCCCTCAAAACAATATAAAAAAATTTACAAACCCGAACATTTACAAGAGAATGTATTACCCATTAATTTTATTTATCAATCTAACCTCATGACAAAATAATTAATAGTCGGTTTCTCTTTATAAAAGCAGTGACTCCGATGGGGAGGATACTTTTTATTTACATCTAAGTGTACACCATTATTTGACCCCAAGTCCATTGCGCAAGCTTATGTGCCTTACAGATGGAGAAGTACACACGTGCTTTGATAACTTCCTACAGTCATCAATTATAAGTTTGTACAGTGATCCGCAAATAAACTCATCCGATGGGGAGAAAGGCACTATAGCCAACGCGTAAGTTCATGTGCATCACATTACAAATAATAATTTAAAGAAGTCTGTTCCAGCAATCCATGAATAAACTCATCCGATGGGGAGGAATGCTCTAATGCCGACGCGCAAGTTTATTCACATCGCTAACAAACTAATAATGGAGGCCATGAGAATTAATTACCATTCCCCTCTCCCACTTAGTAATTTAACACCGAGGGTTTTTACATGCATATAATATTCAAAATAAAATACGCAACCTAGCATGCTCCTATTACAGCACATAAGGCAGTAAATCACAGAGAATCATGCATAATATATATAACAATAATCAGATAATTAAATTAAATTATTAACAGCTATATATATCAGCGAATTCGACTGTTCGCCACCAAGCACGAAATATAGCAGCTGTGACTATACAGGGTTCGACCTCCCCGGTCAGGTCGCGGGGTTCGGGGCAGCGTCCCGAAACCTAATCTGAAAATTAGAAGCCAGTCTTCACAAATTTTCCTCCAGATTTATCGCCCAGTAACTTGATCCACCATCCTGGCACACTAATTATCAATGCTTGACATCCCCTTGCCAAGCTGCCCATCTACCGAGTTCCTCAGAAAACAAGCTCGACTCAAGCAACTCACCAAGCCAAAACTCGACATGAGCTTGCCACCGAGCTCATCTTCATGCTCTCATCCATGCCCCAAACGACACCTCCGTGCAAGCAGCACACACACATGGCAGAGCAGCCATCACACATACATGCCTTGGCCTACCAACACACTTTTTGAGAAGCCTTGTGCAGCAGTCTCTCGCCATTGCCCAGCAGCTAGCTTTGACCTCTTCCCGACGCACGCTATGCCGCCATTGGACTGTCATGGCACCATTGCTTTGAAGCCACTAATCAGCAGCATCATCCAGCTTCATCGTGCCTTGATAAGGCACCTTTCATGCCGGGAAAACCATGGCTGCCGCTGCAGGTTGCTTCCAGTCGCTACCCGACAGCTCCGCTTGCCATGTACTCGTCCAGCAGCAGCCAAGCAGCACACTCTGATGTAGGCTGGCACGTGAACATCCTGCCGTGTCAAACACCGACTGCAGACTCGATCCTTCCGTCAACTTGACTGGCCGGGATCAGACCCGTATGTAACCCTGTCAAATTCGGTAGGAAGTCCATGGGTCCTGCTTTGAAACGCCACTGGAAACGTGTTGCTAATCTCCAGGATTGCATGTCTGCCTCCATCGATGTCTGTCTCTATTTATGCCGCCACCGGGTTTCTCCCGTTTATGCCATCGTCTTCATCAAGCCTGCCAGAATCTCTTGAGCACCGACCACCAATGGTGTCGTTGTTTTCACTACCCATGCTACCAGTTTGAAGCCCGGCAGCGTGCGCCAGTAGCAACGCACACACATGGTAACCTACCCAGTGACTCTCTCCGATAGCTAATTATCCAGCAACCGTTAGCGTGCAGCGCCGTCACATGGCTCCACTCAGCTTTTTGAAGACCCACTCGGAAAAAGTTAATGACTTGATCGGGAACAGGGGAGACTCGCCCGGACCACTCAATGACTCCATCAGGATCATTGCAGACCTGCTCAGAAAGTTATTGGATTCGCTTGGAAAAATGACGAGACCCGCTTGAAACTAACATCAGACCCAGTCGAAAATGCCTCTAGTCGACAATTTTATTTATCCCTCATGTCAGTCTAACTCACGCCGTATGCCGAACAGCCTCGCCCTGCCGGACAACCTTACTCATGCCATCACCTTGTGCTGCCAGTACTAAAATCTTAATTCCTCAGCACCGGCAAAGTTGACTCCAGAGACACGCGATAGCTCCGTCCGACTTCACGACGCCGGTCACACGCAATACCGAGATCGTACCACATCGTGTTGCTCTGCTTGCTCCCATGCGCACGCATCCGCTTGCTCACAACTTTCATCATCACCCCACCGAGCCATCATTCCCATCATTATCCCGTCATGTGGTGCTAGTGTGCCACCGTGTACAATTAGAGTATTTAATAAGAAACTTAATTCTAAACCCTAATTCAGGTACACACAATAACCCTAGCCCAACGTTTCACACTTCACCACGAAATTGAAGCTCTGATACTAATTGTTGGCATTTGATCATTTGGTTAACGAGACCTGTTAGGGTTCCATACGTTTCTAACAAGCAGCGGAAGCAAGTAAACAAGAAATGTATTACCTTTCACCAGGGTATGTTGGAGAAGACGAATTCTCGCTACCAGCCTGCACAGTCTCACCATTTTAGGTATAACTCTCTCATCCGATGTCAAATTTGAGTAATCTATGCGCCAAAACGATCTTCTCTTCCATGGCTTTCTGTTAATATATCACACGTCCAATTCTGAAGTATATACTATTTTATAAAAATCATAGAAGGTGGCAGACAGCAGCAGCAAATGACCTTCCGGTCTTTTGCTGTATTCCCAAGTCCAATCTCGACGTCGTGTGGGCGACGATCCTCGAGATCTTCTCAATCTACTATTCACTCTCTATCTCACGTATGTTAGGCGTAGAGAATTAATCTCTTGATTAAAGTTTCCAGACAGCTGAGATGACTTATATATGGGCTACATCAGGGACCAGGAAGAGAAATTAGAGTTGGGCCTCCATTGGGCTTAAGTATCCAAGCTTAGCCTAAAGCTTATACTTAAGTCTAATAATAATAATATATTCCACTAAAATATTATTACTGCACTACCGTTCTAATCCCATAATTACGTTATGGGCTCCTTCTTATTATGAGCCCGTTAGTCTCCCCATGTTTAAGATATTCAATGTCCATTAATTAATTAAGTTACTGATAACTCCATTAATTAATATCTCATCCGAGAGTAGTACCACTCAACCTCATTATCATGCCGGAATAAATCCACCTGCAGGGTTTACATGATAATCCTTATGAGCTCCTCAAGGGGACATCATCAATCTATGACGGACATGCATTCCTTCTACAATCAACAGCACACCATATAGAGAGCACTACTTCCCAACTCACTGAGTTTGTTGATTTAATTACATGTAAATCTTACACATTGATGAATCAAAGAAATACATACTGCCCTACGTGTCGAGGTTATTGTATAGGGATTAAGAGCACGAATATCCATAATAACTGAGATCAAGTTCTCCTATAAGTCAGTATAAGTCGAACGATCTCAAGTGGTCCTGCTCAATACAGATAAAGTGCACTAGTGTGATTCTATAGCCAAGACAAGCTAATACCAAACCACACTACAACCATCCCGATAGAGAGTCACCGTCTATCTCGATTGTGAGCCTCTGTTTATACTTCATAAGGAAACTAATAATATGATCTTTCGCGTGTTGTCGTACAACATATTATCTACAGTATAAAGTAAGTGGACTATTGCATCTACATATAAATAAATTATAAGACACAATCATTTTATCATATGATTCTCATTTCAAATAAATTGTTATAACATTGTTCATACTAAAGCTAGACTTTTAGTATACAATCCAACACTTGGAACACCCTAGACACGTACGTAATGCACGACGAGCGCAAGTTCCTCCTGCTGATCTTGAAGTTCAAGCACCCCCTCCTGCTATTGCTCATGCTGATAGTGGGCAAGGTCCTTTTATGGAGTTCATGAATGCTTTTATGGCACAACAACCAGACAACAACCAAGCTCGGATTGTGGAGCAATTCCACAGGTATAGTCCTTCAATTTTCAATGGACGAGAGAGCCCTGCAGTAGTTGAAGAATGGATCAAAAGCATCGAGCTAATTCTGGAGTTGATAAATTGTCCCAATGCCGAGCGTGTAACTTGTACCACCTTTCAATTGAAGGAAGATGCATATTATTGGTGGGTTCATGATGCGCGTTTTCTTTGCACACAAAATTAATCCCCAAGTATGAAGGATATCAATTGCAGCTTAAGCAAGCGATCAAGTGAATTATCGAACCCAAAGGATGGCATATTATTAATTTAATTATTAACTAAATTAATTAAGACAAAGGCAATAAAGTTTTAGGATTTAATTATTAAACTAATAAACAATTAATTAAAATAACAAATAAAATAAAATATCACTCGAAGAATACGAAAGTGGATCAAGTAGGAGAATAGGTAGCTCTAGGATAATCCAGTTTCACGCATTAATTTTCCTTCCGTGTGTTGATGTCCGACTCTGCCTTATGGAATATAGACGCATCACATAACCATGCATATCTAATCTATAGACACAAGTAGACATGCGTGTAACATGTATGATAATCTCGAAGCAAGAGATATAATTCCATCTCTCCTTTCTAAGTACTATCAGTATCAATTATTTCCCTGGCCAATTGGTACTCTAACCCGATATGATCTCCCTTTATAGGTACTATAAAATTATCCTCTTTATCCTACTTAATAATCCGAATTCAATTCAATTAATAAGTACCGAGAGTATAATCTTTTCTTTGTAACGTTTGTTAGGGGAGTTGATTTTTTGTGCCATATTAAAACTTTAACCGGTTTTGGTGTGTTGATTTTTTGCAATTTGCCTAATGTTTAGTGGTGTTTTGTGTTGTTTTTTAGTATCGTATGTGGAGTTACACATAAATATTGAGTTTAAGATTCATTCTCGAGCTAAGTTTTGCTCTGTTTTGGTACTTAATGTTTGTTTTTGAGCTTGAAGTGTGTAGGGAATGAAGAAAATTCAACTTTAGAGTATCAGGTGTTCGATTCGACCAAAGGTGCAGGTTGAATCAAGGAGCTCAGGTCAAACTGGTGATCAGAGACTTCGTTATAGGTCGATTCGACCACACAGGGGGTGGTTCGACCAAAGCTTCGACCAAGATGAAGGTCGAATTGGAGATCAGAGAATTTTGTACAGGCCGATTCGACGAAGATTGGTTTGGTTTGACCAAATAGTAAGTCAAACCAAGGTCGAATTGCGGACCTGAAAGTTTGAATAGAGGAGTTCTACCATGATCATGTGGTTCGACCAAGGCATTTGGTCGAACTGTGGTCGAACTGAGATGCTAAAAGCCTCCAGAAACGTGGTTCAACCATGTTAATTCCGTTCGACCACTCCAGTAGGTCGAATCGTACCAGGTAAGTCAATTTTTAAACATGTTTTTCATCCCCGTTCGATCACTTTGCACACCACCTTCACTCGAATTCATCCCGGATTGGAAACCCTTCCTTCTAATCTTCGATTCCACTCAATTTTACTCTGATTAAACCACATTCCACACTCTTTTCACTCAATTTGTCGCTATTTTGGAACGATCTAGTTGCAAAACTAGGGTTTTGAAGCGAATTTGAGAATTTGTCACACTTGTTCATCTTAAGCCATGGCATGTTCAAAAGGTATATTTTCTCGACTCTATTACCCTAGGATTAAAGTTTTAATTGTTGATTATAAGTGGGTAAGTTGATTGAACTAGTTTATATAGGAATTCATGGTGTAATTTGAATTTTTGTGTATAATTTCATATGAACAATTGATGGGTTCGATTTTGAGTGATAAATTGTCGTCAAACCTTGATTTTTACATGAAGTTAGGAGTAATTTGAGTAGTGTGGGATGAAGCATGTTGGATTTTGAGTGAATTGTTTGAATTGTTAAGCATGCTAGTGGTTGATAGCATCGTTGGTTGTTGGAATGGAATTGAGTAAGGGTGAGACTTGAATTATTGAATCATGAGGATGGAATATACTTGTTGGAGTGACTATGCATAGAGAAACTTGAAGTCTTGAATAGAGTTGAATGCTAGTTGATTATGAATTAGTTGGTTTGCTTTTCTTGTTGTTAATATTGAAGTATTGTTTTCAGGAAAAGGAAAGGAAGCCGAGGTTCGTTCCAAAAAGAGGCAAGATAGACCATCTCATGAAGATGCAGTGACAAAGAAGCTAAGACTTCAGGAGAGGTTGCCTATGAATTTTAAGATTTGGATGAATGATTGGGAAGAGATAAAGGACAAATGGGGTGACACGTGGGATAAGATTGCTAGAACGAGGTATCAAGATGTGAGGCGATGGTTACAATGCGCATTCGAGATGATATTCTGTGGATGTTTGATCAAGTGGGGATTCATCGCTTCATGGAATTGAAGAATGATTAGAGCTATTTTCACCTAGATTTTAGTGTCTTTTTATATGTGTTTTCGTATTATTTTATCCGTATTTTATATGTTATTTGGTTGTGTTTTGTATTTTTATTGAAATGTGTGTGAATGAGCTTAAACTTAAGATTTTCACTTTTTATTGGATGCTAAACATGATAAGGAAGATGTAGGAAAAAGCGGATCTCAATTCGGAGTTGAAACGAGGGAGAACGAGCCAAAACAGTGAAGAAATGCAGGAGCCAGCACACGAGCCGTGTAGCCAACACGGCCCTGTAAGAGTTGGCCGTGTGGCGACATCTAGTCATTCAACACGGGCAACTTCAGGTCGTGTCCAGTTGCACGAGTCGAGTCGGGAGCATGAGCCGTGTCGCCAACACGGCCCTGTAAGAAGTGGCCGTGTGCCGACATCAGAAGAGCCAACACGACCACACCTGTGCCCGTGTTACAACACACGACTCGTGTTGGCAGCACGAGCCGTGTCATCAACACGGCCCTGTAAGGCGAGGCCGTGCGGCAGCATCAGAAGACACAACACGGCTACCTCGTGGCCGTGTTGCGTAACACGACTCATGTTGTGTATTTTCCTGCAGAAATTTCTAGATCCTTCTAGAAGCCTCCAAAGGGGTATAAATACCCCTTTATTCAACAATTGGCAGGGATCCGAAATTCCCATCATCTACACACACATCACACACCATTTCTTCCATTTTCCACCATCATCTTCATCCACCTTCATCCATTTTGATCCATCTTCATCATCTCCATTAATTCTCCATCAAAACTTCATCCCTTCCATTGGGTGTGAGAGATCTCAAGGAATCAAGAGCTAGAGGTGGAGATCAAGAAGAATAGAAGATTCTCTTCAAGAAATTGATAGGGAAGAATCCATTCATTTTGTATTTCTTTAGATCTAAGACTATGGGTATTTGTAATGAATCATTTATTTGTTTTATTACTTTTATCATGTTAGGCTAATCCCTCTAGTGGGATTAGGAATATGAAGAGCATATTAGATTTATATTATCATGTGGATTAAATTGGTTTTTGATTTAATTGATGTTGATTTCTATTCATGGAGTTTAATTATCTTGATGTTGTGATGGCATGGTTTGTTATTCATGAATGTTTATTGGTTTAATGGATTGTTGATCAATGGATTATTTGTGGTAATTAAATGCTATCATGATGTTCATGTATGTATTGCTTGGAGTGAGACGGAAACGACCCTCTATAGTATTAGGAAGGCATGAATAGACATTGAGTTTGGGTTTGACCGAAAGGATATTTGAATTCAATGAGGGGAACCAATCCATTCGTTGGCCTTAGTACACAAAAAGGGAGAGTTTAATCTAACTAGTACCTAGATGGAAGGGGTTAATGTTGGGCTTTGATCTTAAGTGCTTTTGGGAGTCTAAAATGGATCAACAACCTTTGTAACCCGAAAGGGAGCTTAGGATACAATCGTGATCACCCTTAGTCTACATCAATTGAGTTGAATTCCGTTTGCATGATAATATGAATCGAGTGTGCTTGGATGTTTCTAATCCCATGTTTTTCCATACTTGAACTTTAGCACCCATTTTCTTTACTTGTCATTTATCTTATTTGCTATCTTATTTACTTGCTACTTGTTTTAGTTGTTAATCAATCTCAAAACCCCCGATCATCTTTACAAAAACAACATGAACATGATCTCACGTACATTGCTAGTCCGAACATAACTCCTTATTGGATTGATAATTTTTCTTGGGATATACTACTACAACGATCGAGTATTCTTGCTCGTGAGTGCTACAAAAATAGGCAAACAAGAAAATGGCGCCGTTGCCAAAGGGGAGTTTGACGAACTAGTCGAGTACTGTGTTATTGTTTTAGTTGTTCTTGATAAGGATTTATTTTATTTTATTTTATTTACTATTGTTGTTTGTGGTCTCACTCTTGGCCTTTTCGTAGGTGTTTTATGATCACAAGATCAAAGGGAAATCAATCGATCATTCCTTTGAATTTGTAGATTGAAAGGACCGCACGACAAAGGAAGCGAGAGAGGCTTAAAGCTAGAAAAGAAAAAAATATGGAGAATCAACGGGGAGACAATGTTAATTATGACCCACCCCAAGATCCTTTACAAGATCAAAGGGGGGTACAAGAAGGAGTGCAAGAGAATCAAGCGGAGATAATGAGGAATTTCTTTGCTCAAAATCAAGAGTATATGCAATTGCTTGCAAATCAAGAAGCTCAAAGGATATTTCAACAACAAGAGTTGCCAAGGCCTTGAGCAATTCGGGATTACTTCTAACCGAGAGCCGTGCACAATATGGTTCATCCGGTTCAAGCCAATGATTATGAAATCAAGACCGGATTGATCAACATGGTTAAAGAAAATCAGTTTGGGGGAGGTCCTCTTGAAGACCCGAACACTCATCTATCTACTTTCTTGGAGGTTGCAAATACCGTAAAGATGAAGGGAGTGTCGGAGGATGCTATTCGAATGAGGTTGTTTTCTTTTTCTTTAAGAGACAAGGCTAAAGCATGGTACAATACAATTCCTTTGGGAAGTTGTAATACATGGGAAGATCTTGAGCAAAGGTTCCTAAACAAGTATTTTCCTCCTTCAAAGACGCTCCAATTGAAAAGCCTTATCACTCAATTTAGGCAACTTCCGGATGAAAATTTTTATGAAGCATGGGAACGCTACAAAGAGATGCTCCGAAAGTGTCCTCAACACGATTTTCACGAGAATCAACAAGTGGCCTTCTTTTACCAAGGGTTGAATCAACAAAATCGGATGCATGTAGATGCCTCATCCGGAGGGTCTATATTTGGAGTGGATGTTATGAAAGCCATGGATATTTTTGAAGACATTGCGATGAATGCCTATCAATGGCCTTCCGAGCGAGTAATGGGAGGTTATGCCTTTGGAAAAGTAGCTCAAGTGGAGAGTGTGAACAAAGTGAAGAGTGATGTGTTTCAAAATGAAGGAATGAAAGAATTCAATGAGAGCATTCAAGCTTTAACAAAGCAATTGAATTTGATCACTCAAGGGGTAAGCCAAGGGGGAAGCACAAGTTCTATGGTGAATGATGAGAGCAAGGTTATGCAAAGTGTAGAAGATGTTGCCTATTTAGATAGGAGAAATTACCAAGGGAATTTCCATCATCAAGGGAATTTCCAAGGTAATTATCCTTCTAATCAAGGTAATTACCAAGGAGGATATCAAGGACAAGCTCGGGGAAGCAATTTCAATCAATCAAGTGGAAATTATCAAGCTCCGAGAAAGCATGAGAATCTTTCTTACTCTAATCCTCAAGCCGCCATGTCATATCCTCCGGGATTCGATCCGAGTGCTAAGCCGCCAAATGGAGAAGGGAAAGCATCATTGGAAGAGACATTGATGGCATTCATGAAAGATACAAGGGCTTACATGGAAAAAAGAGATGCAAAGATGAAGGCTAGAATGGAGGAAAATGAGAAGAAATCCGACAATAGGATGAGAGCTTTTGAGTATCAAATGGGTCAAATTGCTTCTTCCGTGGGATCTCAACACCAACAAGGAAAGTTTCCATCTACCACGGTAACTAATCCTAAAGAAGATTGCAAAACTATCACTCTTAGAAGTGGAAAAGAGTATGAGGAACCTCCTATGCCTAAAGAAGATAGTATTGTCATTGAAAGGGAAGTGGAAAGCAAGGTGGAAGAAGGGTTGGTGCAAGAAGAGATTGAAATGGAGGAAGTAAGCAAGAAAAAAGAAATTGTTGAGCAAAAGAAAGATGAAGAGAAGATAGAGAGAATTCCAAAGTGGAAGAAGGCAAAGGAGTTAAGGGAAAAGGAAGTTGAAGTTGAAAGAGATAGTTGGGGAATACCCAAGACTCAAGTACCGGTTCCTTTTCCTCAAAGGTTCTTGAAGAAGGGTTTGGATGAGAGGTTCAAAAAGTTTCTTGAAATCTTCAAGAAGATTCAAATCAATATCCCTTTCGCCGATGCTTTGGATCAAATGCCTCATTATGCTCGTTTCTTGAAGGGCATCATGGGAAAGAAAAGAAGTCTTGTGGACAATGAAACGGTTAATCTAACCGAAGAGTGTAGTGCCATTCTACAACGGAAACTTCCACAAAAATTGAAGGATCCGGGTAGTTTCATTATACCATGTGAAATTGGAAAGAACAAGAAGAACAAGGCTCTTTGTGACCTTGGTGCAAGCATTAATCTAATGCCTCTCTCCATATTCAAGAAGCTTGGATTAGGTGAAGTAAAACCAACTTCCATCACACTTCAATTGGCGGATCGATCTATGACACATCCAAAAGGAGTAGTTGAAGATGTGTTGGTAAAAGTTGATAAGTTCGTCTTTCCGGTGGATTTTGTTATTCTAGATATGGAGGAGGATGAAAATGTACCATTGATTTTTGGGAGACCGTTTCTTGCTACCAGGAGAGCTCTTATTGATGTCTACAAAGGAGAATTGAAGTTGAGGGTTAATGATGAGGAAGTGGTATTCTCTCTACACAAGGCCATGCAATATCCAATGAATGATGAAGAATGTAAAAGTGTGGATGTTGTGAAGGGAAGTGTCGAGGAGAGTTGGCCTTCCATTGTAACCAAGGATCCACTTGAACTTTGCTTGAGCAATTCTTTATCTCTTTCTAATATTTCTACTACTTCTCTTGATTTAAATGAAGAATTGATTAATTGTTTGCTTGATCTAGGTGATTGTAGTGAAGCTCAAGAGGTTGCAGCCGCCATCTCAAGGGGAAATGAAAAGTTTTTACCACTTAGAGATCCACTCGAGCAAGAAGAGAAAAAGGAAAAGAAGGTGGAGTTGAAGCCTCTACCCGATCATCTTACTTATGCATACCTTGGTGAAAGTGAGACATATCCGGTAATTGTATCATCATCTCTAACTTCTAGTCAACTTGATAAATTGCTTAATGTCCTTAAAGAGCATAAGTCGGCTATTGGTTGGTGTATTGATGATTTGAAGGGAATTAGTCCAACAATTTGCATGCATAAGATAAGACTTGAGGATGAAGGGAAAGCTTGTGTTCAAAACCAAAGAAGACTTAATCCTATCATGCAAGAAGTTGTAAAAAAGAGGTTCTTAAGTGGTTAGATTCGGATATGATTTTTCCTATTAGTGATAGCCCTTATGTGAGCCCGTTGCATGTAGTATCTAAAAAAGGGGGTATGACTATAGTGAAGACCGAGAAAGATGAGACCATAGCCACTAGGACGGTGACGGGGTGGCGTGTGTGTGTTGATTATAGGAAGCTTAATGAAAACACACGTAAAGATCACTTTCCCTTACCTTTCTTAGATCAAATGTTGGATAGGTTGGCCGGGTATGAGTTTTATTGCTTTCTTGATGGGTATTCCGGGTATAACCAAATTCTCATAGCACCCGAAGACCAAGAAAAGACCGCTTTCACTTGTCCTTATGGAATATTTACTTTTTGAAGATTGCCATTCGGACTTTGCAATGCACCGGCCACCTTTCAAAGGTGTATGATGGCAATCTTTGAATGATTAATTGAGAATATAATGGAAGTTTTCATGGATGACTTTTCGGTGTTTGGTTCTTCTTTTGATAATTGTTTGTCTAACCTTGCTATTGTTTTGAAGCGATGTCAAGACGCTAATTTAGTGTTGAATTGGGAGAAGTGCCATTTCATGGTAAATGATGGCATTGTACTTGGACATCACATCTCTTCAAAGGGATTGCAAGTTGACCGAGCCAAAGTTGTTGCTATAGAGAAGCTTCCACCGCCAACAAATGAGAAGGGAGTACGATCGTTCCTTGGTCATGCCGGGTTCTATCGTAGATTCATCAAGGATTTTTCTTCATTTTCTAAACCTCTATCTCATCTCCTTGAAAAAGATGTGCCATTTAAGTTTGATGATAATTGTTTAAATGCTTTTCAGGTGCTAAAGGAAGCTTTGATTTCATCACCCATCTTGATCACCCCCGATTGGAAGGAGCCATTTATATTGATGTGTGATGCAAGTGACGTAGCTCTTGGAGTGGTTTTGGGGCAACTAAGAGAGAAAAAATTCCGAGCTATTTACTATGCAAGCAAGACATTTGATGCGGCTCAAAGGAACTACACTACTACCGAAAAAGAGTTCTTGGCGGTAGTATACGCATTTGATAAGTTTCGTCCTTATTTGGTAGGAACGAAAACTATTGTATACACCGACCATGCCGCTATCAAGTATCTCATGGCAAAGAAGGATGCAAAGCCAAGGGTGATAAGATGGGTACTACTTCTTCAAGAATTTGATATTGAAGTGAGAGATAAGAAGGGCACGGAGAATGTGATAGCCGACCATCTTTCAAGGTTAGAGTCGAGGGAGCATTGTGAAAGTACTTATGAGTTAATCAAGGAGGTTTTTCCCGATGAAGAAATCTTGGAGTGTGATTGCTATCAAATTGAGGCTTTAGTGGAGCAAGAAGAAAGCCCGTGGTATGCGGACTATGTGAATTACTTGGATAGTGGAAAGAGGCCTTATGAGCTTAATAAGTATCAATCCAAGAAGTTCTTTCATGATGTTAAAAGTTACTTGTGGGGTGATCCATTCTTATACAAGATGTGTAATGATTCTCTTGTGCGAAGATGTGTGCCCGAGGAAGAATGGAATAGTGTGTTGGAGTTTTGCCACTCTTCACCTAGTGGAGGCCATTTTGGAGCTCAAAAGACCGCTGCAAAAGTCTTACAATCGGGGTTGTATTGGCCATTTTTGTTCAAGAGTTGTAAGAAATTTGTAGAGGGTTGTGATCGATGTCAAAGGATGGGAGGAATCTCCAAGTGGGATGAGATGCCCCTTAAGAGCTTTCAAGAAGTGGAGATATTTGATGTGTGGGGCATCGATTTCATGGGACCATTTCCTCAATCTAATGGATTCCTATACATCCTATTGGCGGTTGACTATGTATCGAAATGGGTTGAGGCCATACCTTCAAGAACAAGTGATGCTAGAGTGGTCATGGGGTTTCTAAAGAAGCATATCTTCACAAGATTTGGAGTACCTAGAATGTTGGTAAGTGATGGGGGTAGTCACTTCATAAATAAGCTCATGGAGAACATTCTCAAGACTTATGGAGTGAAACATCGAGTGTCTACTCCGTATCACCCTCAAACGAATGGTCAAGCTGAAATTTCTAATCGACAAATCAAACAAGTCTTGGAGAAAACAGTGAGTGTGAGTAGAAAGGATTGGTCAAATAAACTTGATGATGCATTGTGGGCCTTTCGAACCGCATTCAAGACCACTCTTGGTATGTCTCCTTTTCAAATTGTCTATGGTAAGTCTTGCCATCTTCCCGTGGAGTTAGAGCATAAAGCTTATTGGGCCATTAAGAAGTTGAATTTTGACATGAAAGCTTCGAAGAAGGTAAGATTCTTACAATTGAATGAGCTTGAGGAATTTAGAGAAAATGCTTATGAAAACTCAAGGATTTTTAAGGAGAAAACCAAGAGGTGGCATGATGCTCGTTTGAGGAAGAAGAGCTTTGAAAAGGGTGAGAAGGTGTTGATATTCAATTCTCGACTAAGACTTTTCCCGGGCAAGTTGAAGTCCAAATGGAGAGGACCTTATGTGGTAAAGGAAGTACTTGATGGGGGAGCTCTAAAGGTTATGGATGAGAACGGGGGAGAGTTCTTGGTCAATGGTCATCGTGTGAAGCACTATGTGGATCCATCACAAAGGGAGACCCTCTTTGTGGATACTCTATTTGAAAGATGATCTCAAAATTCGTCTAGCTTGAAGACGTTAAACTTAGCGCTTGATGGGAGGCACCCCATCACTATCTTTATTGCTTTGTTTTTGTTGTTTGTTTGTTTTGGCCTTGTAGGTTGATTGTGCTCATGGAGAAAAATGCACATTGAAGAAAAAGAGAAATGCTTCATGGATTCAAGTTGACATGTTCCACCATTTGTTGCAAACTTAATTCGTGACTCTTGTCTCGAGTTAAGTTTGGGGGGTGCTAGTGCGTGGTGGACATAGCTTGAGTCGTATGGATGCGGTTACTTCTCAACAAGAAGATCATCAATGGAAACTACAAGGGTAAGTCTCACCACTTTTTGCAAACTTAAGTCTCAACTCTTGTTTCGATTTAAGTTTGGGGGAGATTGTGTGGTGTGACTCACCACTTGAGTATGATTCTTGTAAAATTGGACAAATTTTAAAATTTTTCTCATGAGTTTGGGTTGATTTTGGCATGATTGGTGGTGTTGAAGTGCATGATAGTCCATATTTATAATGAAATTGTTGAAATAATGGTGTTTATTGAGTGTTTGAGCATGAATGAGAGGTATTGGAAGCATGATGGAGCTTGGAGCTAACGCTTTCCTTACCAAATGCATATCGAGGGAGTACTCTACACCTTATCATTGTATTACTTGAAATGAATTGATTTTGATTTGGATTGTTGTGACTAGCATGCTACTTCATGTGTTATGTTTGTGGGAGGTTTACTTTCGTAATTTAGGATTTCCTTTTCAATAAAGGTTGGGATGAATGTGTGCTTAATTTTCTTATGGATGATGGTATTTTGTGTTTTTGCATGTTTTGTGTTTTTGTTGTGTCTTGTTTGTTGAGTCCTTATTTTTATGTTTTGTGTATTTTCATTTTTGTCTTGGGTTGTTTGGTGGTTTGTTTAGGGATGTCGTGAGTCATTTTTGAATGTGAGTGATGATAGGTTGTGGTGATAAGTGATGACAAATTATGATTAAGAATCTCTACACTTTCAAATTGTGACATGTTTTACTTAACTTGTTCAATTTTGAGATGAATGTGGTGTAATAAGTTCCTTAAGGTCCGAGCACAAGCTTGTGAACATTTGAGCCTCAACCATGCACACATGGTATTTCTTCATGAGTGGATCGGTTGTGTTTGATAAGTTAGAACTTGCTCAAGGACTATAGGAACGAGCCCGATTAGTGGAGATTAGTGAAATGATCTAAGGCCATCCTTGTTATTATAGTCATTGCCATATATGTTCCCTACCATGAACATCATCCTTAGTTAACCACTTTGAGCCTATAAGCCTATTTCTTGTGAATTTAGCACATTACAAGCCTTAATTACCTATTCAAAGCTAATATATACCTTTGGAGTGACTATGCATAGAGAAACTTGAAGTCTTGAGTAGAGTTGAATGCTAGTTGATTATGAATTAGTTGGTTTGCTTTTCTTGTTGTTAATATTGAAGTATTGTTTTCAGGAAAAGGAAAGGAAGCCGAGGTTCGTTCCAAAAAGAGGCAAGATAGACCGTCTCATGAAGATGCAGTGACAAAGAAGCTAAGACTTCAGGAGAGGTTGCCTATGAATTTTAAGATTTGGATGAATGATTGGGAAGAGATAAAGGACAAATGGGGTGACACGTGGGATAAGATTGCTAGAACGAGGTATCAAGATGTGAGGCGATGGTTACAATGTGCATTCGAGATGATATTCTGTGGATGTTTGATCAAGTGGGGATTCATCGCTTCATGGAATTGAAGAATGATTAGAGCTATTTTCACCTAGATTTTAGTGTCTTTTTATATGTGTTTTCGTATTATTTTATCCGTATTTTATATGTTATTTGGTTGTGTTTTGTATTTTTATTGAAATGTGTGTGAATGAGCTTAAACTTAAGATTTTCACTTTTTATTGGATGCTAAACATGATAAGGAAGATGTAGGAAAAAGCGGATCTCAATTCGGAGTTGAAACGAGGGAGAACGAGCCAAAACAGTGAAGAAATGCAGGAGCCAGCACACGAGCCGTGTAGCCAACACGGCCCTGTAAGAGTTGGCCGTGTGGCGACATCTAGTCATTCAACACGGGCAACTTCAGGTCGTGTACAGTTGCACGAGTCGAGTCGGGAGCACGAGCCGTGTCGCCAACACGGCCCTGTAAGAAGTGGCCGTGTGCCGACATCAGAAGAGCCAACACGACCACACCTGTGCCCGTGTTACAACACACGACTCGTGTTGGCAGCACGAGCCGTGTCATCAACACGGCCCTGTAAGGCGAGGCCGTGCGGCAGCATCAGAAGACACAACACGGCCACCTCGTGGCCGTGTTGCGTAACACGACTCATGTTGTGTATTTTCCTGCAGAAATTTCTAGATCCTTCTAGAAGCCTCCAAAGGGGTATAAATACTCCTTTATTCAACAATTGGCAGGGATCCGAAATTCCCATCATCTACACACACATCACACACCATTTCTTCCATTTTCCACCATCATCTTCATCCACCTTCATCCATTTTGATCCATCTTCATCATCTCCATTAATTCTCCATCAAAACTTCATCCCTTCCATTGGGTGTGAGAGATCTCAAGGAATCAAGAGCTAGAGGTGGAGATCAAGAAGAATAGAAGATTCTCTTCAAGAAATTGATAGGGAAGAATCCATTCATTTTGTATTTCTTTAGATCTAAGACTATGGGTATTTGTAATGAATCATTTATTTGTTTTATTACTTTTATCATGTTAGGCTAATCCCTCTAGTGGGATTAGGAATATGAAGAGCATATTAGATTTATATTATCATGTGGATTAAATTGGTTTTTGATTTAATTGATGTTGATTTCTATTCATGGAGTTTAATTATCTTGATGTTGTGATGGCATGGTTTGTTATTCATGAATGTTTATTGGTTTAATGGATTGTTGATCAATGGATTATTTGTGGTAATTAAATGCTATCATGATGTTCATGTATGTATTGCTTGGAGTGAGATGGAAACGACCCTCTATAGTATTAGGAAGGCATGAATAGACATTGAGTTTGGGTTTGACCGAAAGGATATTTGAATTCAATGAGGGGAACCAATCCATTCGTTGGCCTTAGTACACAAAAAGGGAGAGTTTAATCTAACTAGTACCTAGATGGAAGGGGTTAATGTTGGGCTTTGATCTTAAGTGCTTTTGGGAGTCTAAAATGGATCAACAACCTTTGTAACCCGAAAGGGAGCTTAGGATACAATCGTGATCACCCTTAGTCTACATCAATTGAGTTGAATTCCGTTTGCATGATAATATGAATCGAGTGTGCTTGGATGTTTCTAATCCCATGTTTTTCCATACTTGAACTTTAGCACCCATTTTCTTTACTTGTCATTTATCTTATTTGCTATCTTATTTACTTGCTACTTGTTTTAGTTGTTAATCAATCTCAAAACCCCCGATCATCTTTACAAAAACAACATGAACATGATCTCACGTACATTGCTAGTCCGAACATAACTCCTTATTGGATTGATAATTTTTCTTGGGATATACTACTACAACGATCGAGTATTCTTGCTCGTGAGTGCTGCAAAAATAGGCAAACAAAGAAGCCGACATACTTCCATGTGACTACTGAGGTGCTATGTTCTATGACTGTTAAGAAAGGTTCAAGCCATCTCTCGTATGAGTATACGTTCTAGCTTGGAGGTGAGATGAGGACGTGGTCGGCTGAGGAGTTTAACACCCTGTTTCAGACTCCAAGAGGGATCTAGAGGAATGAGAATGGATTTTTCAATACAAATAACTTCTGGAGAGAGATTTCTGGAGAGGATGTGGATTTTAAGACCAGTAGTGCTCGTGCTTCATTGATTCGGAATCCCGTACTCGGATATATGGATAGAGTCCTGAGCAATACACAGTTTGCCTATTCTTAGAGGAGCTGTGAGTCGAGGGATGAGTTATATGCTCTCTGGTGCATGCTCAATGGAGTGAGGTTCAATGTGGGATCATACCTTATTCATCAGCTATACATGTTCAGAAGTTCTCTGTTTCAGAGAGTTAATATAGGAGGTTTGCTTACTACTATGGTTGAGTATTATCACATAGATTTCGCCGGTATTACACCCATCCTTGAGGATCCAGACTTGGTTATGAGTATATGTATGAGGGGTGGATTTGCTCATCTTCGCGATGGAGATTGGTTCTACATGAGGGGATCTAAGCCCTTTACTTTCATGTTTTCGTTTGATGTGAGTGAGCTGACTACTATCCAAACTGAGAGTAACAAGTTGATGAACACATTGGCACATGATGCTCTTTCCATCACTTGCTTGATGAAAGGTGATTGGAGGACTGTAGCTCAGATGTACGCTGAGGGGATGAATGAGAAGCTTCAGAGGATTATAGATGAGAAGCGGTTTCAGCCACAGCCTCGGCCACAGCTACAGCAGCAGCAGGAGCATGGAGCAGATCAGGTGGATCCAGAGATGGAAGTTCCACAGCCACACGAGATGCCACCACGACCCATTCCAGCAGTGCCACAACAGTAGTGGGCTGGTCCTGATGCTTATTATCAGGAGCAGTTTCGCTTGATTTATGAGCATTTCGCCATACTGAATGCGAACCAACAGGAGATGAATAGGCAACTGGCATTGGCGAACACAAACTATGCAGCACTGGATACGAGGTACAACACACTACAGAATAATTATGTGGAGATGGATAGGAGATTAGGAAAAATGCATGCCGATGAGCGCGAGTTGGATAGGAAGCTTAATAGTCTTCATAGAGATTTGGATCGATTGCGCTCGGAGATGAGTGATGGTAATGACGAATATGATGCGAGCGATGATGATGCTCCGGGAGGAGTAGGTTGCATCAGGTTTTTATTCTTTGTCTATTTCATCGCATCTCCCTTCTCTTTTTCTCTTTACAGGATGGGTATTTGTGGTGTGAGTGGCATGTACGTATATTGGAAGTATGATTTGATGTTAGATTGAGATGTGAGGATTGATACTTGAGGGTGGATTGGTTGGAGATACTTGTATGGATTGTCATGATATGTGGGCTATTTGCATTAGTATGTTGCATTCGTATTTTACATGTGTTAATCTTTATTGATGAGAAGCATGTACAACTTGATAAGTATGTGGAGTTCATTGTGAAGTTGATCTTGATTATATGCTATGAGGAGTGCTTATGATTCTATTTACCCATGTGAGAATTTGAGCCATTTGAATCATGCTAGTTCATGATAGTTTATTCTTGTGAGAATCATTCATATGACCGTATTCTAGAACTTGACTTGGAGTCTTGTGTGAAACTTATGATTGATGAATTGCTAGGACATGATCTTAGGCCGTTATTGTTTAATTGAGTCACTTAGCTAAAATTTTACCTTACCTTATAATATATGTATCATTGGAAGCCCTTTTGACCCTTAAAAAGCTTTTTCTTTGGCAAGCCTTGATAGAAAAGCTTTATTTAACCTTTGGTTGAGCCTTGTTGAATACCCTATTCATTAGTAGAGAGTTGAGGTGAATAAGTACTAGCAAGAATGAAGAGGATAGAAGATTTATTGAGAAGCATGAAAAGGGAAAAGTAGAATGGTTAAATCTTGTTTAGGGGTAGTGCCTGAAACTGGTACCCCGACTGCTTAGAAGGGTAGTGCCCGAAATTGGTACCCTTGATCAATAAAGAAAGATGATGTTGATGCTAAGGAAAAGAAGGAGAATTTAAACCGCAAAGATCATGAGAAGAAGATGGAGGCAAAGATGAAGCTGTATGACGAAAAGCAAAACTCCAAGGTAACTCTCTACTAGTGAATTAGTCACTTTACCTAAATTTTCCTACCTTTACCAAAGAGCCAACATTACAACCCAAAAGCAAGTCCTTTGTGATTCTAGTAATGAGTTAATTGTAAGTTGATTTTTGAGACCCTTGTCAAGCTTATGGTTATACAGAAGTATGAATTGAATATGAGCGTATATTAACCTATTAAAGTATACATCCTTTACACTAGTAAGTGAGAGAAAATACTTATCCTGAGAGCTAGATGACTTTGTACTCCGAAGTGTATTATAATTGAGTGATGTTTTGCATGAATGATATATATGATGCTAGTGATACTTGTTTTTGATTGATGAAATTGCATGTGTGAATATGAATTGTATTGAATGTGGTAGCTGAGTGAATTTTACACTACTCTATGGTTTTTGATTGCGTTGCCTCGGGACAAGCAACATGTAAGTTTTGGGGTTTGATGAGTGTGTAAATTCACGTGTTTCGAGCCTGGATTCATGTAATAATGGAGTGTTAGATGGTTGTAGTTCGATATGAATCGATATATATTGTGGAAAGTCACGAATCAGGTGTCTTCAAGGCTAGTTGAGTTGATTTTCTAAGGAAAACGAGTTAGAAGTGATCGGATCTAGAAAAAGGAGGTTCTGAGGCTCGATTTGACCAAGCAGGTGCTTGGTTTGACCAAGAAGGAGATGGTTCGACTAGCATCTATGGTCGAACTAATTGAGAAGAAGCGCCAGGAGTGCCGTTTGACCATGACATTTTCATTTGACCAAGCGGTTTTGTCAAATCGTGGTCGAACCAGAAGCCTGAAGAGAAGCAGCTGCTGTACGACCAGAGAGTATGTAGTTCGACCAGGATTCTGGTCGAATTAGGGAACCGTAACCAATTTACAGGTCAATTCGACCTGGAGTTCGACCAGTGGAGAGTGATTCGACCTGGCCAGTTGGTCGAACTGAAGCGCGAAAACTTACCATATTTATATTTTTACACCTTTAATGCGTGTGTTCGCTCAAGAAGCCCAGCCAAGGCCCGTAAGGAGAGTTTACAAGTATAAAAGAAGAGCTTTCACATGAGACACGACATCACTCATCATCCATCCACCACCGAAACCCTACCATCATCTCAAGGAGTCGTGAAGAGATGTTCGTCTGGCGAGTCAAGTAAGATCATACCAAGTAACCATGATTGTTCCTAGATCAATCATGGGCTAGAACCGCTCCAGTAGTTCTAGGGTTATGAAAGTTTTATGAGTTAATTGAATTTCCATGTGAAAACTCCGTACAACACTACTTGTGGTTTATTTTATATAAGATTGTGCTTTTTAAATTCTTACTCATAGTCATTTTGTGCATCATTAACTGTTATGTAGAGCCTGAATACATATCTTGGTTATTGATTGAGTACGTTCACTGCTGAGCAGAATTACATGTTATAATTCTAAGTGAAGGGATTCTGAAGTCTTATTAGAACTATCTTATATAAATACTTGTTAATT
The DNA here is from genome assembly GCA_023678885.1 of Pogostemon cablin. Classification (NCBI taxonomy): domain Eukaryota; kingdom Viridiplantae; phylum Streptophyta; class Magnoliopsida; order Lamiales; family Lamiaceae; genus Pogostemon; species Pogostemon cablin. Next base: position 16,539,340 of record CM042995.1, read on the forward strand.
GAATATTATTCGGGTTAATAAGTAGGATAAAGAGTATAACTTCATAGTACATAAAAAGAGAGATCATATCGGGTTAGAGTACTAAGTGCACGCGAAATAATTGATACTGACAGTACCTAGAAAAGGGGTAAATTATATCTCTTGCTCTGAGGATATTCACACGTGTCATACGCATGTTTACTTGTGTCTATAGAGTGAACTTGCATGATTTAGTGATGCGTCCATAGACCACAAGGTAGAGTCGGACAACAACACATGGAAAGGAAATTAATAAGTAAAACTGGATGACCCGAAGAACTACCTAATTTCTCACTTGATCACAGTCTTATTTTCTCTGTTGCCTGTCTATTTAATTTGCTATTGAAGTTATTTGTTATTTAGTTTCGTCACTATTCCAAACCAATTTGCCAACATAGTCTTAGTTAATTAGAATATAATTAAATTGATAATAATCTGTCAACTTGTGCACTTTTGATCATTTTTCCACCTAAAACACAATAAAACACCTCAAGTGCACTTTTTTCTCAAATATATTGAATATAAGACCCTTGTGCTAATATATGACAACAATATCAATCAAAAAGGTGTTCAATTTGACACTAAAATACTCTAATTTCCACTCTCATCAGTTGGTTATTGGTGAGCTAGGCCAGTAGAAGAAAGGAATGCTTTGACTTGGGACGGGTTCAAGGCTATGGTGATAAAAAAAGTTTATCCCGCCATCATATCGTACACGTATGGCTTTTGAGTTTCTTAATCTGAAACAGGGAAGTATGTCTGTGATTGAATATGGGAGAAAGTTCAATCAGATGAGTCGATTTGCAACTCAGTTGGTTGATACTAATCAGAAGAGAGCTCAGTTGTTCAGGTGGGGGCAGCGTGAGGATATACGTATACATCTTGCAAGTAATGGAGAGATGGCTTATGATGAGACCCTCTGGCGTGCTAATGATGTAATGACTAGCAAAGAATTTGGTGAACCGAACCAGAACTCAATTGAAAATAATGTTGGGAAAAGAAAATGGCACAATACATTTGATTCTAGTCAAGAAAATCAGAATCAAGGAAATAATCAGAATAAACATGTGAGAGTTGAACAAAGTGATAAGCCATTTTTGTAAGCGTAAAATTAACGTTAGCAATTAATTCATTAATTGTGAGCTTCTCACTACTCATGTGCCAAAATAATTTAATTTATGTTACGTGCATTTTTATAATTATGTGACAATTATGTGGTAATTGCCTTTACATTTTATTTATCCTTGTATTTTTATTTGACACATTCATGATATAAATGGTGATATTATGTGAATAAGTATGTGCATAAATATTTACGTTCATTAATTTGAATATATAATTAAATTGTCTCATGTGTATAAAGATATTATTTCTTAATTATTAAGTATTACACGTGTTCTCGTAATAATAGTAGTAGTAAAAAATATACACATACATCATATCTTAGTTATTAAATATTGCACGTATATTCATAATGAAAATAATAATAATAATAATAATTCTATTTATTATTAATAGAAACTTACTATAAAAAATAAGTTACTATTAATAGAAATAAAGTTGGGGGCGGTGGTCATTGATTTCACCATTTCACACACACACACACATATATATATATAGGGAAAATAGATTTTTTCGTCCGTTAACTTTGTCCAATTTTGAATTTAGTCCATAAGTTTTTCACTTTTTGAAAATCGTCCATTATATTTGCAAAATTTTAAAAATCGTCCATTATATTTGAAAATTTTGAAAATGGTTCATCATGTTTACCAAGTTCAACAAAATCGTCCATTTCAACAGGTCATTAACAGGTTATTCTAAAAGATAAAAATAAAAAATATGTAATATATATATATATATATATATATATATATATATACTATTTTACAAAAAAATAGCCCCCACTAAGAATTTATATTATACTCCCTCCGTCCATCCGAAAGAGGGCATTTTGCTTTTGTGCACGTTGATTAAGAAGTATTATTATTTAATATGTAGTGGGTAGTTGTATTAGTGGGAGTGTGGACCCCATATTTTAATTGTATTAGTGGGTGTGTGTGGATCCCATCTGTGTAAAAAATGAAGTGACCCTTTTTGAAACGGACGACTAAAATAGAAAAAAGACCCTCTTTCGAGCGGATGGAGGAAGTATCAATATTTAGTTAAATTTGCTCCACTTTAGTATTGAGATTAATATTATTTGTTTGGTATACGGAAGTGAAAAATGAAAAGTGAGATAAAATTGGTTAAATAAAAATATGATATAAATTAATTGGAGTGAAAATATTCAAATGACCTGCCATAGCAGGTCAAAGGACCAAAATGTTGAATTTTATGAAGTTAATGGACTAATTTCAAAATTGTTAAAAAACTAACGGACTAATTTCAAAATTGAAAAAATTAATGGACTAATTTCAAAATGAGTGAAAGTTAACGGACAAAAAAATCTATTTTCCCTATATATATATATATATATATATATATATATATATATATATATATATATATATATATATATATATATATATATATATATATATATATATATATATATATATATATATATATATATGGGGTGAATTGCGTACAAAATTTTTCGAGAAATAAAAAAGAAAAGAAAAAGAGAGAGAGAGAGAGAGAGAGAGAGAGAGAGAGAGAGAAGAAGAAGAAGAAGAAGAAGAAGAAGAGAAGGGCATATTGGAATGGGAAGGAAGGAATTAATTATAGTTCTTTACGAGATTTATGTTACTGTCGGAGTCCAGGTAAGTAGAAGTCAATCTACAATGCATAAACATGTTGTGTGTTAATTATTTGTGATTAATATTGATAGTTATGTTATGAATTATTTGTGATTAGTTTAATTACATTATGAATTATTTGGGATTAATTTATGATACAATATGTGGATTTGTGTGATTTTAGGTAAGTATGTATTCATATGCAACTAAATATTATTTTGTAAATTATTTGTGATAAATTTGTGATACAAGTTGCGGATTTATGTGATTTGAGATAATATCATTGTCCTATATAAATCTATGTGATAAAAAATTATTGAATATAGATATGTGTGATCTGAGAAGATATTATTTATAGGATCTGTGTGATACGAGGTGAAGTTATTATTCGAAAAATGGATATGTGTGATTCGAAGTGAAGTTGTTGTTCTAGAAGTGGATTTGTGTGATTTAAAATTCATTTGTTGTTTTATTTTGATTAAATGTTTATATTGATATCATAAATGGTTTATGATGCATATTTAATTACCCTGGTTGCATAACATGCATAATCATGAAAAGTATTTTCCCAAAATTAATAAGATAGTAATGGTGTGTGCGACCACTATATATGCACTCTTTCAGGGATCGGAAAAATCGATTCGCAACTTTATTCAAGGATCAAAAAAATTAACCCGACACTTTATTCGAGGATCGAAAAAATTGACCTGACACTTTATTCAGGAATTGAAAAATCAATCCGACACTTTGTGTGTCCATTGAGCTCATTTGGGGTGCATATCATAAGTGTATCGTGGGGATCCCATAACGCGAATAGTTTTCAAAATAAAAGAGACCAACTAAAAAGATTAGGAAATAAGCTATAGAAAACTAAATGCATTTTCATCAAATGTCATGCATGATTTCCTACTTACTGAGATTTTGTCTCACTAATTTATGCATTGTTGGTGAGCTTGTTGATGATTAAGTTTTTTGATGTGACTATACAAGCTGTGGATCTCCTATAGGATTTTGAGCGGATGTACATAGATGACGACCTGTTGGGCTAGGTTGTGGGTTTAGATTGTTTCCGTTGATGTTTTTTTATGTAATATAATAAGTATTGTCACAAGTTTTTGTGGATTGATGTTGTGTCAGAAACTGATGACATATGATATAGACTATGGTTTTGGTGATAAATATATTATGTGAAAAAAATATATCTATGCAGGTTTTTATAATGATGATGTTTATGATAATTAGTCGTGACAAAGTGGTATCAGAGCACGGTTTGGTTCCTGCAGGCTGTCTATGTACATTAGCTCATTTCTTGGGAGCCCAGCCTTGCATGTAAGTGTTAATTTTTATTATGTTGTGTTATGTGTTTCATAAATTGTATTGGCCATTTGGTGGAGGACTCGTAGATAGATAGTACAATAATGGTAAGGGCAACAGGTGAGAGTAATGAAGAAGGTAGAACTACTTGTTGATTTGATTGTAAGTATGAATGATGATTATCATATCATATTGGGAATGGATTAGTTGTCAAAGTATGGTGCTACAATGGATTGTCGAAAGAAGAGTGTTACTTTTCAGCCATTGGGGGAAGAATCGTTCACTTTTGTTAAAATTAAGAAGAACTTCAGATTTCCTGTAATATCAGCAGCAAAAGTACAACAGTTGTTGGAAAGTGGTTGTGAGGGTTATTTGGTGAGCGTGATGAATGTTGAAGGATAATAGTGTCCAGTACTCACTAATGTACCAGTAGTTCGAGAATACCCGGAGGTGTTTTCAGATGATCTTCCAGGTTTGCTACCAGATCGGAAAATAGAGTCTGTTATTGAGATGCAACTAGGAACTGCTCCATACAGGATGGCACCAGCTGAACTCAAAGAATTGAAGATACAGTTGCAAGAATTGCTAGACAAAGGATTCATTCGACCTAGTTTCTCACCTTGGGGAGAACCAATTCTTTTCGTTCGTAACAAGAATTGCACATTGAGGATGTGCATCGATTACCAGGAGCTCAACAAAGTTACAGTCAACTATAGGGAATAGCTATCTTTTTGAAAATTGATTTGCAATCGGGGTATCATCAGTTAAAGATTAAAGAAGAAGATATTTCAAAGACTGCATGCATTCAGTACAAGGTATTGTTATTATGAGTTTTTGGTAATGCCGTTGGATTTGACAAATGCTCCGGCAGCATATATGAATTTGATGAATAGAGTATTTTAGGATTTCCTTGGTAAGCTCGTGATTGTATTTATCGATGACATTTTAATTTACTCTAACGAAAGTGATAACTAATTTAAAAAGTGTAAAATGTATCATGTGAGATGGTTTCTTATTGGCAAGTGCATTGCATACACTAATTAGACATGTGATTTTTTAAGGTTAAAATATGCGTGTCTTTGGGACACCATGCCCTTAAATCCCATTTTTTTTAAGTTGTACTCTTTAGTATTAAATGTTATACTTTTTAGTATAAGAACTTATGCCTTTTTATTTTCTGAGAAAAAAACTTAATTATATAATCAAACATTTATATTATTTATATTGCAGTTGACATTTTCAGTAAAAAAATTATACTTTCTCTGTCCCGCGTATTTTTACCCGCTTTTTATTTTGAGCCATCCCATAAATGGTAAAAATACACCCTACATCTTACCTACTTTTTACATTATATTTATAAATTCTACATTCCCAATAACTTTATTTAATTTTCTCTCAAAATTACCAATTTATCCTTATATTTTCTTACATTATATATTAAAAAAATAACACTTCTTAATTTTCATACCCATACAAATGGTAAAATACTAGAAACGAAGTGAGTATCATTATTAATAAAGGGTGAGTCTTGTGCGAGATCGTCTCACGGATCTCATCCCGTGAAACGTGTTATTCATTAAGCAATTAATATAATATAAAAATTAAAAATAAAGGAAAGTTCAACCATCGCTGATCACCCGTAAACTTCTCTCTGCCAAGGCATAATCATGATATGAACGTTTATGTAATTAATTAAATTATTACTGATATTTTTTTCCTTCACTATCTTAATCATCATAATATATTAAAAGTGGCTTAGCAAGTGTTAACATTTTTTCCCACTTTATCCTCACCTATTTTTTTATTGTATTTTTATCCTTTATTTATCATATTATAATTCATACTATATTAAAAAATTAAGGTGATGTCTTTTCATTTTTCTTATCATTTATTTCAATAATTAATCTTCATGAAATCATAAATTTTATTTTTACCTCTTATAATAATAATAATAATAACAATAATAATAATAATAATAATTTATTTATTTATTTCAATTATTAGTAAGTTAAAGAGTATATTTATGTTTATAATTATTTCATTACAATTTTAAAATTATTATAATCCTAATCTTAATAATATATTAAAAGTACAAAGGGGTTGGAAAACATTTTTTCCCATTTTATTCCTTCTCTATTTTAATAATTATACTTATAACTTTATTAATTATATTAATAAATTTATTAATTTAATTTTTACTAATAATTCAAGATTCATTCATGAATAGCAACTAATGAGAGAGAAAATAAACGTATTTTAATGTCCAATTTAACACCTTTTATATGGAAATTATTGTTATATATAACACAAGTGTCTTATATTTGATATATTTGAGAAAAAGGTGCATTTGAGGTGTTTTATTGTGTTTTAGGTGGAAAAAAGATCAAAAGTGCAAAGTTGGAGAAAATGTGCAACTTGTGCAAGAATGCTGAAAAATGCACGTCCAACTTGTATAATTTTTTTGTATTTATGTGGAGCTCAAAAATAGAATTATTATATATGGTTGGAAAGTCACAGAAGAGTGGATCGTTTTGGCATAAGAAACACCTCAATTGGAGTCCAAACCAGAAAGTTATGATCGAAATGGTAACCTCGCGCAAGCTGTTTCTACTCAGCACGACTGTTCCATTTTACATGACTTGTTACATCTTCAAATGTTGGACTTTTGGTGAGATCTTTAGATGGATAGAAATTCAAGGAAGAGAGGATCACGTAAGTATAAGAATCATTAGAATTAAAGTTTGAACGAGGAAGTTATGCTCAAAATCGTGAAGTCGCGCAGCTGCCAGCGAGAATTTTTGAGAATTTCCGAAAATTTCCAAAAATTACCTATTTCTTGGAGCACAATTAATCTCCTTATCACATAATCTTTCATGATTCACCCATATCTTTTATTTCCTTATTTAATTACCTTCTCATACCTGTATATATTTTATATAATTATTCATGTGAAGGAACTGCAACACAATCATCCTACACCCCACAAGGGGATCACCCCCCAACCATCATACACATCCTTTCATCCATCCATCACTTTGAAGATTCGTCTACTATATCAAGAGGATAACCAAGAGGAGGATTCAAGATGGAGAAGGACGCGACGACTCCCGCATCTAGAGTTTTATTCGTTTCCTAATTTATCTTGTATTTTCCAGATATATGGGTAAGATCTATCCAACCCCATGATTATTCTTTGAAACATCATTGGCTAGAACCGTTTTGATAGATCTAGAGTTTTGAAAGTTTTATGAATTAATTAAACTCTCTTGTGTGTCATCCATACAACACTACTTGTGGAATTATTTTATATATGATTATGCATTTTTTTAATCCATATTCAGAGTACGTTGTTTTGTGCATCATTAACTGTTATATAGAGTCTGAATATATATTTTGGTTATTAATTGAGCGCGTTCACTGCTAAATAGGGTTTTATATTATGATTCTAAGTGAGGGGACTTCGAAGCTTCATTAGAACTATCATATATGAATGTTTATTAATTGAATTGAATTCGAGTTAGTAAGCAGGATAAAGAGGGTAATTTTATAGTACATATAAAGGAAGATCATATCGGGTTAGATTCCAGACGTGAGAAATAATTGATACTGATAGTACCTAGAAAGGGGAGGGGGTGAAATTATGTCTCTTGCTCCGAGGTTGTTCACACGTGTAGCACGCATATTTACTTGTGTCTATAGAGTAGATTTGCATAGTTTAGTGATGTGTCCATAGTCCACAAGGCAGAGTCGGCCTGCACTTGAGAGGGAAGTTAAGTAGTAAAACTAGATTACCCTAGAGCAACCTATTCTCTATTCTTGAGTCACATTCGTATTCTTCTAGTGTTATTTATTTTATTTATTATTTTAATTAATTGTTTAGTAGTTGACAATCAAACCTCAAACTTAATTGTCTTTCGTCTTAATTAATTTAGTTAATAATTAAATTAATAATACGTCGTCCTTTAGGTTCGATATTTAACTTGGTCGCTTGTTTAAATTGCAAATGATATCCTTAATACTTGGGGATTAATTTTGCGTGTAAAGAAAACGCTCATCAGCAACTCTTGAATTTCTATTTAAAATAATTAATTTTCAAATTAATGCAACTCTTGCATTTCTATTTTTTTTGTGACTTTTGGTTGAATTCTTATTACCTATATATAATAGCTAACATCTTACAACAAGAGAATTTGATTTCTCTTTTTGTTCTCATATTTACATTACCTTCTTTAATTTTAATTCTTTATATTTGAGGTCATATAAGTAATTTTGATATCATGTCCTTCCAATATTTGTTTGTTTCATACTACAATATATCTGTTGTTTATTTATTTTTGGCTATTTAATTGTCGGTGTTTCTAAACTAATGCAGGTTTATGATGTCACTTTCGTCTCTGTATTACCTCTATGTTGTTTCTCAGTTGAGAGGGGTATCGTCGAGTATGAGGGTTATAGTGGTGGTGGTTGATCCTAAGGTTATAATCTGTGATCTAAACATGTAAGTTTATTTATTTGGATGATGTGCAAACAATATTTTTTCAGAATGGATCGAAGATGCATGGGGTAGTGCATGTTTATGCTAATGAAGGGGATAAGATTTCAAGAATGTTAATCTAGACAAAATGTTATATTCACACGGACGTACAACACGTTTCTTATGATGTCAAATATTTTTTAATTTTTTTTTGTTTTCTTCGATGTTTAGATATTGAAGAGTTATTTACGGTTGCAAATCAATAGTAACATCATATTATTGTATGTAATAATAATAAAAAATGTTATGACATTATTAAGTTAAACATACATTATGTATTATGTTCGAGAGTTTTTACACTTTATTAATACAAAATTTTGATTTCTATTCTATTTTATTAATTTGATTTTGGTGATGTACTCTTTTGTGGTTATAAATAAATATTCAATAAACTAATATAAAGTTAAGGGTATTTTTAAAAGTAAATGAGAGTATTTAGTTTTTTTTTATGCAAAAATGTAGTGAATAATTAGTAGTAAAGGTTCCAAATAATCATTAGATTATTACGATTGACTCTAATAATAAAACATTTAAATATTAAATTTAATTAAATAATATGAATAGACATAATTTAATGAAAATTAATTATTATACAAAATTAAATTATAATAAGTGAGTTTAAAATTTAACATAAGAAGTAATTTTAAAATATAATGAGAATTTAAAGAGTTAAGACTATTTCTTATGATATTAATTAAAGTAGAAATATCATTATTATTTTATTGTTACCATTTTTTTAATTTTTCATTTTTATTATAATGTTATGATATTTTATAGATTATATTTTATTAAATTAAAGTGCGATAAATGTAAGAAATCATTTTAAGTATAACAATATTTTTATAAGAAATTCTTTATATTAAAGATCAAAAGAATATATAATTTAAAAAAAGTTTCTTGTGAGACGGAATATATAATTTTCACTACTAATATCATTCAAAGCAAAACTTTTGTAAGTCGAAGGATCATTAACTATTAATATCATTCAAAGCAAAAACTTTTGTAAGTCGAAGGGTCATTATTTAATAATCGAAGTACTTCATATAATCTATAAGCAAATAAAACTAAGAACTACCCTAAACTTTCATTTGAAAATTTCGTTGCTATTAATATATAATTGTATCATATAATGTCTCTTAAGATATATTTTATTCAAACAAATTAGGCAATTTATTTATATAAAATTTTTTAATTGAGCATGGCATAAAAGTTGTGTAAAACTAATGTAGTCATGATGTGAAGGATTTTTAATAAAGGGTTAATTGCAAAAAAAAATCACAACTTTACTCTTATTGCAAATTAATTCTTATTTTTGAAAAATTACAAAAAAAAATTACAATATTTAAGTATTGTTGCAAAACACACAAAAAAACTTCTACTTTTAATCCCAAATTGGGTGTGTTTTGCAACAATATTTAAATGTGGTGGTTTTTTTTTGCAATTTCTCAAAAGTGGGGATTATTTTGCAATAGGAGTAAAGTTAGTGATTTTTTTTGCAATTAACCCTTTAATAAAATTATTTTATTCATATAATAGAGAAATATATATGAATTATCAAAACAAAAATTCAAGATTCTTAATGTTATTATTGAAAGAGTGAAGATGTAAGTTTTAAAGTAATATAAAATCAAGAAACAAGACAAAAAAAAAGATACATACAACAATTTACTTATTTAATAATTTAAAAATTGACTATTGATAAATTAAATGAACATTGTAGACAAAAAATATTGTATATAAAGAAGTTTTGATACAATTAATAAATAGATGATATACTTAAATTATTCATTACTATATTGAAAAAAATAACTTTTTAGAATAAAAACAAGTATAAAAAGATTAAAAAAAAAACAAAAACAAAAACATTACAAAAATATGGCATGCATGTGACTTGCATTGCACGTTTAAAAAAAACTAGTATATTAAAAGTGTGAAGGAGTTGAGAAACTTTTTTTTATCAATTATGTCCTTACTTATTTTTTTAAATTAAACATCTTTACCCTTTCATATATTAATGAATATATAATATTTAATAACTTAATTTATATTTATACTATTAAATAAATAATGACTCTTCATATTCATCATAATTGTTTTAAAATATATTTTTATATTTAATCTATTTTTTTTATGAAAATAAAAGCTTATAATGTAAGAAATGTCAAATATTTAATCTTTAAAATTTATTTTTAATATATTAAAAATAGAATCCTTAATCCTAATAATAATAATATATTAAAGTATAAAAGAATTAAAACAATATTTTTTTCCTATTTTATTTCTACTAATTATCATTAATTACATCCTCCACCTTACTTATTATTCATTAATCAGATTAAATAGGACTCATTTATTACTATGTCCTGACGTTTTAATTCAATTCATCAAATGTTGAGAAGAATGGAATCAACAGACTGTCTTTTGGGCTTTAATTCAATTCAATTAATTTATTTTCTCTTCATTGGATTTAGAGAAATGGCTTCATCCATCTTTAATAGTTTAATTCCACTTCCAGAAGAAGCATAAGCCCACCTGCACGGCGGCACTCCAACAACGTCACTGCTGTATCTCGAAAATCCCATCGCCTCTATTTCCACCTGATTTTTGAACATCAGAGATTACCGGTCTGTATCTATTGCCCATTACAATGGAGTTCATGAGGTTGTGCTTTACAATGGTTTTTTTTAATCCATGGTAACTAATATTAGGAACTTTGAAGTGTTTAAATATAAAGGTTATAGAATTTATGGTTTTCTCTTTTATCATGTATCCAGGATGTAATGGAGAATGTATTAGCACCTATACGTCTCTCTCAAGTAGTGTTCTTCTTTGCATTGATGGAATGTGAAGTGTTTACAATATAAAGGTTATCGAACTTATGATTTCTCTTATATCATTTATCCGGGCTGTAAGGGAGAATGTATAAGCATCATTCTCAAGTATTTTTTTTCTTTGCATTGATAGAGCAGTCTGCGTGCTTGACATTCCTGTAAGACTTCTTACTTATAGGAGAATAATATGTGTGGAGATAATTCAGTTGTAGGGCAGTCGATTCAAAGCTGGAGAAATGATTAGGAAACCAAATTTCTGAATGCGAGTAATATTTTGGATTCAAGAACACAGAACAACACTTGATATTGTAACAACATGCTCCAGATTTTTACTTTTTAAAATTCATTTGATTCTAAGAGGTGCGTTAGATAATTTTCTTGATTTCAAGAGTTTATTGCACCTTATGGGATAAGTGTGTGGCTTAATGTATTGATTCAAAATGAAAATGAAGAAGTTGATTATTATTGGTTGAGGGTATACTGATTAGAAGTCATGTTGCATATTCATTTTTGTTCTCTCAATTAAGATTTTACATGATTATGCAGTTCTCATGGGGTTCTCTCTTGAGAGATGTCTCTAGGCTGGATAATAATGGCATGAAAAAGTTCAATAGGTCAACATCCACTGCTGAATGCTTTTTTCTTTTTTAGAATTTATTCCTCATACCCCCTTATTTTGTTGCCTAACAGTTTAGCTATGCAAATAAAGCAAGAACTTGAAACAAGCAAGTTTGTGGAGGCTACTGAATCATGGAGTAATCTTGAACATGTCATCAATTCTAGCAGCAATTCTGCAGTAATTTTTCAGCCTCATTATATTGAACTTATTGGTTTCGAAACAAAAAAATAAAAAAATAAAAAATTGATCAAGAATACAAATTTGAGAAAATTGCAGGATTTCTACAACTTCATGTTGGATTCAGGGATGGACCCTATATCCGTGATAGATTTGGAGCTGTCACAAAAGATTTCGACAAAACGATACTAGAGTTAATTAAATTCTTTGAGAAGGTCTACCCCTGAATGAGCTGGTGACTTAGATAGTCCAATGAATGCTGTGATAAAGAAGAAGCTCAAGATTATACCAGGCAATTTTAGGTGAGTGGTTAGTGAAGAAATAAAAAAATATTTCATGAATAAATTTGGGCTTGAATTTTGTGATGTTTTTTCAGTTGACGTGAGTACTCTAATTCTATTTTTGATATAATGGAAGGAGATATCATGATACCTCAGATCAACAAGGTAAAGAAATATAGCATGTTGCTAAAGAACACTGTATTTAATTTGTTCTTGTAATAAACAAGATTGAACTATAATTAAGGTTATGATTATCTGTAATAGAGGAACCTCACTATTATGTTATTAAGTGAAGAGATGTAAATGTTGCTTTTTTTTTCTCATAGGTTGATGTATTACTAGCAAAAGGAGTTAATGTGACTATATACAGTAGTCAAGTGAGAGAGCGTTTTGCTGGATTAAACAGGTTGAGGTAATATTTTCTCTAATAAAACAATTTCAGGCTTTGTTTAATGACATGACACTTGTAGAATTATATGAGGAGCACAAATATATACTTATTTATGAGAAAATGAAAAATAAAAAGAGTTGATACATTACACATGTATTGATAACATAATTAACTGGTTTATCAACTTTAAAACATGTTATTTTTTCATTTTAACATGTAGATCCTGGAAGGGGATTTTACAAGAACTCATATATGCTCTCATATGTCCTAGCTCTCTGTTTTCCTTCTACTACAAAGGATATGACTTCCTATCAACATAGTTCTTTGCATACTTTTTTTTGTCATGTATCCTTTATTTACAAAAACAATGAGAATATTTGACAATTGTGGACAAGTTTAGTTGGAGCACCAATCTTTTTTCGTCAATTTCGAAAGACACATTCTTTCAGGTTTAGGTTTTGCACCTTATACATTAACAAGCATTATGTTTTGAAGTGAGATTTTAGGAGAATTCCCCACTTATATTTTGGAAGTTGGGAGATTATATCACTTATGAATATAGTGATTATCATTCTTTATTGCAGTTAAATTTTCATTTTTCAGTTCAAGTAATTTTCTATTGAAGTATACTTTGTGAAGTAAGATGTTATGTTGTAAAAGAGAAAATTCTGTATTAGGTACACTTGATGGAATTATTAGTTCTCTATTGAAGAAAATAATTCTGTTACATATTAGACCTGCAAAGTCTTTGAAACCTATTTGATTTTGAGCTCAAAATTTTATTTTCTTATATACCAAACAGGGCTCAAATTTGTTTAGCCCATTAAAAGGATTCGTAGAATTTGCCTCTCCCACTATTCTCTGTTGGATTAGGGCGACTCATTCTTTTAATCTTTTTAGGGATAATTTCAAAAATGGTCCTCAAGGAATGGAGAAATCCATTTTTAGTCCTCCAGGAATGAAAATTCTTAAAATTGGTCCTTATTGCTATTGTCAAACCTAATTTCCACGATGCTATTTACGAAAATGCCACTAGGTTAATAAATATAACTATACTCGATTCTAAAGGCTGATTTTCATCCGGTTTCAACAAAATGGTATCAAAGCCCTAGGTTTCTTTATTTATGAATGGAAAAATTACTATATACTTATAACACTTAACGAGAGAAGAGTTTCAAGATATATGGATCCGAACGAAAGTTCGACATCCGAGAGTAACAGGACCATAGGCCCTGTTCAAAACTGAAGCAACTATGACTTTTGGCCTATTGGATATGACGAGGCAAGTAGCTCTATACAACAATATTATAATATGTTGTATAGACAATATGCTGAAAAGGAATACGAGGACGCCGATCGATTTTGGGATAAGCTCGATCGAATGTGAAAACTGGCTGATGCCCGTGCTAACCACACCAAGGAGGAATATCTGGACAAAGGTCGCCAGATGCAAATAAGATAATCAAAAAGAAGTATCAAGAAACATAGTGGAACTCTGAAGTTTCACCGAGATCCATAGAAGTTTCCCAAACATGAACAATGGAGGAGACGACCAAACCAGGGTCTAAGAGAGATCTGCAAGCCTTATCACTTTTTACATTGGATAAAATGACAGTGTGGAAGGAGATCGAGGCAGATAACTCTAAGATAAACCAAGATCTTAGAGAATTACAGAATACGGTGAAATTCTTTGGAGAATATTGCCAAAATATGTCCAAGACAATATTTGAAATCAGCCTCAAGATGGAAAAGGTGGAGACACTGTAGAGTAAACAACTCAACCTTATCAAGGAGCTGATAAAACAAGTAGAGTCCCTGGAAACCAAGGTAACAGGAAGAAAGCCAAGCGGAAGGTTGCCAGCAACCTTCGGAATAGAAACCCTTTTATACCAAAAGGGGAAGACGACAGAGGTTACAAGGCCAAAGTCCGAAAGCGAGAAGATGATTGCTATCCTTCGAGGAGAATCCACATTCCCGGGTGGAAAGAGCAAATCTTGAAGATCTATGAGATCTATATGAGTCCTTTCAAGGACTATCAATTGTAGACCTAAAGATGAATGTGGGAGAAACTTCAAGCTCACAACAACAGTCGCAGGCTCTGCAGATACAATGTGATTCGAGCCAAAATAAAGGAACTTCAGGATTACATGGAATCTCAGAAGTAACGCAGGAAGAGATAACCCAACAACAAGGAAACTTTAAGATGAAGGCAATGGGATTGTCAACGAGAGCAAGCCGAGTTCGAGGATCTAGTCTACACAACACCCCAAATGGTCGGTCTCACCTTGAACAAATAAATCCATACGGGTTGATCCTCAATCTCGACACTCTAGACTTCAAGAACAGAAAGACCTTGATTGACGAGTGGAAAAATGCAATGAAGATTGCAGGAGGTGCATTAGAGTTGGATAAAGAAGGGTTCATAAGATTCTTAATTATGAGCCTAGAAGGATCAGTGAAGTGCGCCTAGGAGGAGCTCTCAGAAGAAGACAAGAAGGAGGCCATGAAAGGCGAATATCTCGGCAATATTGTTGTTTGCATGGCTAAGATATTCAAGATCCATTTCATTGGAGTAGGTTACTCCAAAGGAATGGAAGAAGAAAAGAAGAAGACGTATAAGAATGCCCTATACAATTTGGAGTTACTTGACATCTGTCATGTAGACGAGTACATCAAACTCTTCACAGAGTATAGATGGAAATCAAAGATCAAGGAGGAGGAAATATTCCACCTGTTTTTTGCCAATATTCCAAGCCCATGGAGAGAAATGCTGATCAAAGAATATGAACCATGTGAGCTGGATTCAATAGAAAGGAGGATGTCCTTCCTCAAAGCTAAGATTGTGGAGTAGTGTCATCAAGCATCACTACACAAGAACTATAAAAGATTAAGGGGAACTAACAAGACGGTACCTTTATGCTGCGAGAGTAATGATCTTCCAACCATAATTGGAAGAAGTCCAAGGAAGCAGAAAAGGATAAAGAAACATTATCCTTACACTCAAAGAAGCGGGGGATGGAGGTCCAAAAGACCAAGATCCTTTTGGTCTAAATAGAAGGCTCGAAGCTATAAATCAGGACAAAGATCTGGACCATCAAGATGGAGTTAAAAAAGTCAAGCCTCATCCTCGGGGTCAGACGAAAGGAGTACAGGAAGAACTCCCACAAGAAAGACATTCTGAAGAGCAACCACACGGGTCAATGAAAGATTCAAGGATTGTAACTGCTACACGTGTGGAGCAAGAGGGCATATCTCACCAGATTGCCCAGAAAACAAAAAACAGGGAGTACGGCAGTTCGAAACAACTCCAGAAATGGAGGAAGTTATTTACTTCCAAGACCTGGTATATCTATATTAGTTTGAAGATATACCTTCAGACGAGAGCATCTACAAAGAAGAATACCTCAGTCTAGACAAATCTTTTGAAAATGAGTAGGAGTGAAGAAGAAAACTTCAGACAGGAGATGCAAGAGGACATGTCGGGATTCTTTTCCCAGACATCTATTTCTCATAGGACCCTTATGAGAATCATGAAGGAGGATCCAAGACTCAATCTATACAATGGATTTACAGTGGCACGACTAGAGTGGTTTCTCAGCTTCAAGAAGAGAAAGCATAACATCATATATAAGGTGAGCGAAGGGGAAATTGCAATCCCAATGGAGCTCACGAGTAATGTGATGAAAATGCAACTAGTCCCTGTTAATGAAATCAAGAGGGAGCTCAGTAAACTCAAGGAAGAAATGACTAAGACTATGTCTTGGATCCACATCGGAGCAATTTGGATCCTCATCAAAGTAACTTTCAAAGAAGGTAGCGATACACCAATCGATGTTGCAATCTTTGATAAGAAGATCAAGAATACGAGAGAAGCATGCCTGGGAGGAATCTCAGGGAACCTATACATAGGCAAGGTGGCATCCTACATATACCCAAGGATTGCCTACAATCTGGCAGATAAAGACTTCAGTAGGGCACTCACCCTTCATCAAGATTTCAAAAACAAAGACTTGATGAAAGAAGGAAATATGCCTTACTCGATCACATACAGTATCTCGTATGCTCTATCCAACATCCATCATTCAAATCTATTCCAAATGAAGGAGTATATTGAGATACCAGAAGTATTCGAGAGGGCTGCATATGCAACTAGGTCAGAAATAATGGAGTTACTGCCAATCCACGATATGGATTTATGAATTAGAGATAAGCCGGTCTGGAGCAGGTAAGATAGCCTCAGATTCGACCAGAGGAGGATTTCTTTCCAAGAAGATAGAATGATTAGTGAAAAATAGAGAAGAAGCCGATCGTGGAGGTAATCCAGGAGCCGGAAAAGTTTACAACTGAAGGTGAACTAAAATGCCAGAATGATGGAGAGGAGTCGAAGTAATATTCGACATTACTAAAAAGAAAAACTCTATTCCTTAGGATGTCTTATATTATCTCCAACAGTCAACAATTGGGAGATATCAAGGATAGCTCAAACTCAGAGAACTTGAGCTGGTAATAGAAGGGATAGCAGGAAGATTCCCAGAACAACTAGTGCTGGGATTGGAGTTTCTCGAGGATCACAAACCTTGGGAACGATTACAAGATGGAATGGAATTCACGGTCAAAGGAAAAAAATACAAGGTTTACTAGTAAAGGCTCGGGCTTATGAGCTTTGATCTACCCATGACCACAAGTCCATTCTCAATATATATCACCGTAGGGATGATATATAAGGAGCATCATGCAGAGTATTTTGCAGCATACATCGATTCAGGAGCCGACATTTGCACAGGAAAAGAAGGAGTCTTTCCTAAAGGCTCAGACAAAGAATTGCCAACAATACTAGAAAAAAATTTCTCTCAGAGGGTGCTAATCCTTAACAGAGGAATCAAGCAAGCGGAAATCATGATCGGAGGAGTGGATCCTACCCCATGGTACAAGGTGAAAACTCCATCGATATATTTTCACGACACCGGAGTGGATATTCTTTTAGGAAACAATTTCCTACAGACATTCAAGCGTTTTACCCAAGAAAACACTACAATAAGGCTTATTTTCACAACCCTTAGTGAACATAAGATCATCGCACCAAGACTACATAATGCATTTCAAAGAAAAATGCCAATCAGATTTCGTAGCAATGTTTGCCTATTTTTATGGCACTCACGAGCAAGAATACTCGATCGTTGTAGTAGTATATTCCAAGAAAAATTATCAATCCAATAAGGAGTTATATTCGTACTAGCAAAATACGTGAGCTCATGTTCATCGTTGTTGTTGTAAAGATGATCGGGGTTTTTGAGATTGATTAACAACTAAAACAAGTAACAAGTAAATAAGGATAGCAAATAAGAACAATGACAAGTAAAGAAAATGGGTGCTAAAGTTCAAGTATGGAAAAACATGGGATTAGAAACATCCAAGCACACTCGATTCATATTATCATGCAAACGGAATTCAACTCAATTGATGTAGACTAAGGGTGATCACGATTGTATCCTAAGCTCCCTTTCGGGTTACAAAGGTTGTTGATCCATTTTAGACTCCAAAAAGCACTTAAGATCAAAGCCCAACATTAACCCCTTCCATCTAGGTACTAGTTAGATTAAACTCTCCCTTTTTGTGTACTAAGGCCAACGAATGGATTGGTTTCCCTCATTGAATTCAAATATCCTTTCGGTCAAACCCAAACTCAATGTCTATCCATGTCTTCCTAATACTATAGAGGGTCGTTTCCGTCTCACTCCAAGCAATACACACATGAACATCATAATAGCACTTAATTACCACAAATAATCCATTGATCAACAATCCATTAAACCAATAAACATTCATGAATAACAAACCATGCTATCACAATATCAAAGCAATTAAATCCCATGAATAGAAATCAACATCAATTAAATGAAAAACTAATTTAATCCACATGATAACATAAATCTAATATGCTCTTCATATTCCTAATCCCACTAGAGGGATTAGTCTAACATGATTAGGGTAACAAAATAATTAAATGATCTATTACACAAATCCATAGTTCTAAATCCAAAAGAGATTCAAAAGAGATGTAAATCTTCCCCAACAATTTCTTGTAGGAAATCTTCAACACTCATGGATCTCCCACTCTAGCTCTTGAAATCTTGAGATCTCTCACACCCAATGGAAGAGATGAAGATTTGGTGGAGAATTGATGGAATGGATGAAGATGGATCAAAGTGGATGAAGGTGGATCTAGATAGTGGTGGAAAATGGGAGGAAAGGTGTGTGATGTGTGTGTAGATGATAGGATTTCGGATCTGCTGAAAAATGTTGAAATGGGGTCTATTTATACCCCATGTGGGCCTTCTAGAAGATTCTGATTTTTTAGCAGGAATTACACCTACACGGCTCGAGCTCTGCACACGGCCACATGGGTGGCCGTGTTGTGTAATCTGGTGTCCGCACACGGCTTCTAGGACAGGGCCGTGCGCGGTACACGGCCCGTGTTCTGCGCTCGACCCGTGCTCTGCGCTCGGCCACAGGGGTGGCCGAGTTGGTGTTTCTGGCGACATCACACGGCCTCATGCACAGGCCCGTGTGCGGAACTCGAGGCGTGTTCAAGACACGACCCGTGTTCCTGCACAAGGCCGGCCGTGTTGTGCGGCTTCTTCTCCTCCTTCACTATTTCGGCTCGTTCTTCCTCGTTTCAACTTCGAATTGAGATCCGCTTTTTCCTACATCTTCCTTATCATGTTTAGCATCAAATAAAAAAGTGAAAATCTTAAGTTTAAGCTCATTCACACACATTTCAATAAAAACACAAAATACAACCAAATAACACATAAAATACGGATAAAATAATACGAGAACACATAAAAAGACACTAAAATATAGGTGAAAATAGCTCTAATCAACCCCCCAAACTTAAGGTGTTGCTCGTCCCCGAGCAACGAAAATGACAAACCAAAAGGATAAATTTTCACCTAGAAAAAGACTAAACGAACATAAGCAATAACACATCGTTAGCAATAATAACTACAAACTATGCTAAGTCATCCTACAACATTAAAATCATGACATGGGAAATTAACAAATTCAATCAAAAGAGAATAAAATGTAATATAGTCCCCTTTTAAGTCCAAGCCTCACAATGGATATTGATGTCTCTCAACACTCTTTTGAAATAGGGTAGATCACACTCATTAATCGATTGGCTCGAATCACTATAAGCTTGCTCGCGGACTATATTCACAAACCACCAAAGTTTCAATCAATGATCAAAAAGGTCTTTAATTAGGATGTAATGATATGCTCTTTGGTAGGGTAGGAAGTATATGGATAAGAGTGACTAATCATGTGTAAGTAATCAAAGAGATGGCCAATTTCCTCAACTTCTTCACTTTCTTTTCTTCCTTGCTTATCTTTACAATCTCAAGCACTATTCATTAACTTTCCTTGGATCGAGCTTCTTTTGATGCATGCTTCATATCTTTGAATTTTGTTTACTTGAGCATTTTGATGTTGTTTTACTCTTTCTCTTGCTTTGAAGTTGCATGTCCATTTCTTACTTTTGCTCTTTTCATCCTTTTTCTTGCTTGTTTACCATTCCTTTTTCTTCTTTTGCTAATCAATCAATCCTTTCTAGCTACCATCTCCTCAATCACCCACACAAAGGTATATATAAGCTTGAATGGGTAATTAAGGCTTTTAATGTGCTAAATTCACAAGGAATAGGCTTATAGGCTCAAAATGGTTAACTAAGGATGATGTTCATGGTAGGGAACATATATGGCAATGACTATAATAACAAGGATGACCTTAGATCATTTCACCAATCTCCACTAATCGGGCTCGTTCCTATAGTCCTTGAGCAAGTTCTAACTTATCAAACACAACCGATCCACTCATGAAGAAATACCATGTATGCATGGTTGAGGCTCAAATGCTCACAAGCTTGTGCTCGGACCTTAAGGAACTTATTACACCACATTCATCTCACAATTGAACAAGTTAAGTAAAACATGTCACAATTTGAAAGTGTAGAGATTCTTAATCATAATTTGTCATCACTTATCACCACAACATATCATCACTCACGTTCAAAAATGACTCACGACATCCCTAAACAAACCACCAAACAACCCAAGACAAAAATGAAAATACACACCAAACATAAAAATAAGGACTCAACAAACAAGACACAACAAAAATACAAAACATGCAAAAACATAAAATACCATCATCCATAAGAAAATTAAGCACACATTCATCCCAACCTTTATTGAAAAGGAAATCCTAAGTTACGAAAGTAAACCTCCCACAAACATAACACATGAAGTAGCATGCTAGTCACAACAATCCAAATCAAACTCAATTCATTTCAAGTAGTAAAATGATAAGGTATAGAGTACTCCCTCAATAGACATTTGGTAAGGAAAGCGTTAGCTTCAAGCTCCATCATGCTTCCAATACCTCTCATTCATGCTCAAACACTCAACAAACACCATTATTTCAACAATTTCATTATAAATATGGTCTATCATGCACTTCAACACCACCAATCATGCCAAAATCAACCCAAACTCATGAGAAAATTTTTAAAATTGACCTAATTTTTACAAGAATCATACTCAAGTGGTGAGTCACACCACACACTCTCCCCCCAAACTTAAATCGAAACAAGAGTTGAGACTTAAGTTTGCAAAAAGTGGTGAGACTTACCCTTGTAGTTTCCATTGATGATCTTCTTGTTGAGAAGTAACCGCATCCATACGACTCAAGCTATGCCCACCACGCACTATCACCTCCCAAACTTAACTCGAGACAAGAGTCACGAATTAAGTTTGCAACAAATGGTGGAACATGTTGGCTTGAATCCATGAAGCATTTCTCTTTTCTTCAATATGCATTTTTTTTCTCCATGAGCACAATCAACCTACCAGGACAAAACAAACAAACAACAAAAACAAAGCAGTAAAGATAGTGATGGGGTGCCTCCCATCGAGCACTAAGTTTAACGTCTTCAAGCTAGACGAATGTGTAGCTCATCTTTCACATAAAGTATCCACAAAGAGGATCTCCCTTTGTGATGGATCCACATAGTGCTTTACATGATGACCATTGACCAAGAACTCTCCCCCGTTCTCATCTATAACCTTTAGAGCTCCCCCATCAAGTACTTCCTTTACCACATAAGGTCCTCTCCATTTGGATTTCAACTTGCCCGGGAAAAGTCTTAGTCGAGAATTGAATACCAACACCTTCTCACCCTTTTCAAAGCTCTTCTTCCTCAAACGAGCATCATGCCACCTCTTGGTTTTCTCCTTAAAAATCCTTGAGTTTTCATAAGCATTTTCTCTAAATTCCTCAAGCTCATTCAATTGTAAGAATCTTACCTTCTTCGAAGCTTTCATGTCAAAATTCAACTTCTTAATGGCCCAATAAGCTTTATGCTCTAACTCCACCGGAAAATGGCAAGACTTGCCATAGACAATTTGAAAAGGAGACATACCAAGAGTGGTCTTGAATGCGGTTCGAAAGGCCCACAATGCATCATCAAGTTTATTTGACCAATCCTTTCTACTCACACTCACCGTTTTCTCCAAGACTTGTTTGATTTGTCAATTAGAAATTTCAGCTTGACCATTCGTTTGAGGGTGATACGGAGTAGACACTCGATGCTTCACTCCATAAGTCTTGAGAATGTTCTCCATGAGCTTATTTATGAAGTGACTACCCCCATCACTTACCAACACTCTAGGTACTCCAAATCTTGTGAAGATATGCTTCTTTAGAAACCCCATTACTACTCTAGCATCACTTGTTCTTGAAGGTATGGCCTCAACCCATTTCGATACATAGTCAACCGCCAATAGGATGTATAGGAATCCATTGGATTGAGGAAATGGTCCCATGAAATCGATGGCCCACACATCAAATATCTCCACTTCTTGAAAGCTCTTAAGGGGCATTTCATCCCACTTGGAGATTCCTCCCATCCTTTGACAACGATCACAACCCTCTACAAATTTCTTACAACTCTTGAACAAAAATGGCCAATACAACCCCGATTGTAAGACTTTTGCAGCGGTCTTTTGAGCTCCAAAATGGCCTCCACTAGGTGAAGAGTGGCAAAACTCCAACACACTATTCCATTCTTCCTCGGGCACACATCTTCGCACAAGAGAATCATTGCACATCTTGTACAAGAATGGATCATCCCACAAGTAACTTCTAACATCATGAAAGAACTTCTTGGATTGATACTTATTAAGCTCATAAGGCCTCCTTCCACTAGCCAAGTAATTCACATAGTCCGCATACCACGGGCTTCCTTCTTGCTCACTAAAGCCTCAATTTGATAGCAATCACACTCCAAGATTTCTTCATCGGGAAAAACCTCCTTGATTAACTCATAAGTACTTTCACAATGCTCCCTCGACTCTAACCTTGAAAGATGGTCGGCTATCACATTCTCCGTGCCCTTCTTATCTCTCACTTCAATATCAAATTCTTGAAGAAGTAGTACACATCTTATCACCCTTGGCTTTGCATCCTTCTTTGCCATGAGATACTTGATAGCGGCATGGTCGGTGTATACAATAGTTTTCGTTCCTACCAAATAAGGACGAAACTTATCAAATGCGTATACTACCGCCAAGAACTCTTTTTCGGTAGTAGTGTAGTTCCTTTGAGCCGCATCAAATGTCTTGCTTGCATAGTAAATAGGTCGGAATTTTTTCTCTCTTAATTGCCCCAAAACCACTCCAAAAGCTACGTCACTTGCATCACACATCAATATAAATGGCTCCTTCCAATCGGGGGTGATCAAGATGGGTGATGAAATCAAAGCTTCCTTTAGCACCTGAAAAGCATTTAAACAATTATCATCAAACTTAAATGGCACATCTTTTTCAAGGAGATGAGATAGAGGTTTAGAAAATGAAGAAAAATTCTTGATGAATCTACGATAGAACCCGGCATGACCAAGGAACGATCGTACTCCCTTCTCATTTGTTGGCGGTGGAAGCTTCTCTATAGCAACAACTTTGGCTCGGTCAAATTGCAATCCCTTTGAAGAGATGTGATGTCCAAGTACAATGCCATCATTTACCATGAAATGGCACTTCTCCCAATTCAACACTAAATTAGTGTCTTGACATCGCTTCAAAACAATAGCAAGGTTAGACAAACAATTATCAAAAGAAGAACCAAACACCGAAAAGTCATCCATGAAAACTTCCATTATATTCTCAATTAATCCTTCAAAGATTGCCATCATACACCTTTGAAAGGTGGCCGGTGCATTGCAAAGTCCGAATGGCAATCTTCGAAAAGCAAATATTCCATAAGGACAAGTGAAAACGGTCTTTTCTTGGTCTTCGGGTGCTATGAGAATTTGGTTATACCCGGAATACCCATCAAGAAAGCAATAAAACTCATATCCGGCCAACCTATCCAACATTTGATCCAAGAAAGGTAAGGGAAAGTGATCTTTACGTGTGTTTTCATTAAGCTTCCTATAATCAACACACACACGCCACCCCGTCACCGTCCTAATGGCTATGGTCTCATCTTTCTCGGTCTTCACTATAGTCATACCCCCTTTTTTAGATACTACATGCAACGGGCTCACATAAGGCTATCACTAATAGGAAAGATCATATCCGAATCTAACCACTTAAGAACCTCTTTTTTTACCACTTCTTGCATGATAGGATTAAGTCTTCTTTGGTTTTGAACACAAGCTTTCCCTTCATCCTCAAGTCTTATCTTATGCATGCAAATTGTTGGACTAATTCCCTTCAAATCATCAATACACCAACCAATAGCCGACTTATGCTCTTTAAGGACATTAAGCAATTTATCAAGTTGACTAGAAGTTAGAGATGATGATACAATTACCGGATATGTTTCACTTTTACCAAGGTAAGCATAAGCAAGATGATCGGGTAGAGGCTTCAACTCCACCTTCTTTTCCTTCTTCTCTTCTTGCTCGAGTGGATCTCTAAGTGGTAAGAACTTTTCATTTCCCCTTGATATGGTGGCTGCAACCTCTTGAGCTTCACTACAATCACCTAGATCAAGCAAACAATTAATCAATTCTTCATTCAAATCAAGAGAAGTAGTAGAAATATTAGAAAGAGATAGAGAATTGCTCAAGCAAAGTTCAAGTGGATCCTTGGTTACAATGGAAGGCCAACTCTCCTCGACACTTCCCTTTACAACATCCACACTTTTACATTCTTCATCATTCATTGGATATTGCATAGCCTTGTGTAGAGAGAATACCACTTCCTCATCATTAACCCTCAACTTCAATTCTCCTTTGTAGACATCAATAAGAGCTCTCCCGGTAGCAAGAAACGGTCTCCCAAAAATCAATGGCACATTTTCATCCTCCTCCATATCTAGAACAACAAAATCCACCGGAAAGACGAACTTATCAACTTTCACCAACACATCTTCAACTACTCCTTTTGGATGTGTCATAGATCGATCCGCCAATTGAAGCGTGATGGAAGTTGGCTTTACTTCACCTAATCCAAGCTTCTTGAATATGGAGAGAGGCATTAGATTAATGCTTGCACCGAGGTCACAAAGAGCCTTGTTCTTCTTGTTCTTTCCAATTTCACATGGTATAATGAAACTACCCGGATCCTTCAATTTTTGTGGAAGTTTCCGTTGTAGAATGGCACTACACTCTTCGGTTAGATTAACCGTTTCATTGTCCACAAGACTTCTTTTCTTTCCCATGATGTCCTTCAAGAAACGAGCATAATGAGGCATTTGATCCAAAGCATCGGCGAAAGGGATATTGATTTGAATCTTCTTGAAGATTTCAAGAAACTTTTTGAACCTCTCATCCAAACCCTTCTTCAAGAACCTTTGAGGAAAAGGAACCGGTACTTGAGTCTTGGGTATTCCCCAACTATCTCTTTCAACTTCAACTTCCTTTTCCCTTAACTTCTTTGCCTTTTTCCACTTTGGAATTCTCTCTATCTTCTCTTCATCTTTCTTTTGCTCAACAATTTCTTTTTTCTTGCTTACTTCCTCCATTTCAATTTCTTCTTGCACCAACCCTTCTTCCACCTTGCTTTCCACTTCCCTTTCAATGACAATACTATCTTCTTTAGGCATAGGAGGTTCCTCATACTCTTTTCCACTTCTAAGAGTGATAGCTTTGCAATATTCTTTAGGATTAGTTACCGTGGTAGATGGAAACTTTCCTTGTTGGTGTTGAGATCCCACGGAAGAAGCAATTTGACCCATTTGATACTCAAAAGCTCTCATCCTATTGTCGGATTTCTTCTCATTTTCCTCCATTCTAGCCTCCATCTTTTTCATGAATGTTAGCAATGTCTCTTCCACCGATGCTTTCCCCTCTCCATTTGGTGGTTTAGCACTCGGATCGAATCCCGGAGGATATGACACGGCGGCTTGAGGATTAGAGTAAGAAAGATTTTCATGCTTCCTCGGAGCTTGATAATTTCCACTTGATTGATTGAAATTGCTTCCCCGAGCTTGTCCTTGATATCCTCCTTGAAAATTACCTTGATTAGAAGGATAATTACCTTGGAAATTCCCTTGACGTTGAAAATTTCCTTGGTAATTTCTCCTATCTAAGTAGGCAACATCCTCTATACTTTGTATAAAATGGCTCTCATCATTTACAATAGCACTTGTGCTTCCCTCTTGAGTTACTCCTTGAGTGATCAAATTCAATTGTTTTGTTAAAGCTTGAATGCTCTCATTGAATTCTTTCATTCCCTCACTTTGGAACATATCACTCTTCACTTTGTTCACACTCTCCACTTGAGCTACTTTTCCAAAGGCATAACCTCCCATTACTCACTCGGAAGGCCATTGATAAGCATTCATCGCAATGTCTTCAAAAATATCCATGGCTTTCATAGCATCCACTCCAAATATAGACCCTCCGGATGAGGCATCTACATGCATCCGATTTTGTTGATTCAACCCTTGATAAAAGAAAGCCACTTGTTGATTCTCATGAAAATCGTGTTGAGGACACTTTCGGAGCATCTCTTTGTAGCGTTCCCATGCTTCATAAAAATTTTCATCCGGAAGTTGCCTAAATTGAGTGATAAGGCTTTTCAATTGGAGCGTCTTTGAAGGAGGAAAATACTTGTTTAGGAACCTTTGCTCAAGATCTTCCCATGTATTACAACTTCCCAAAGGAATTGTATTGTACCATGCTTTAGCCTTGTCTCTTAAAGAAAAAGAGAACAACCTCATTCGAATAGCATCCTCCGACACTCCCTTCATCTTGACGGTATTTGCAACCTCCAAGAAGGTAGATAGATGAGTGTTCGGGTCTTCAAGAGGACCTCCCCCAAACTGATTTGCTTTAACCATATTGATCAATCCGGTCTTGATTTCATAATCATTGGCTTGAACCGGAGGAACCATATTGTGCACGGCTCTCGGTTGGAAGAAATCCCGAATTGCTCTAGGCCTTGGCAACTCTTGTTGTTGAAATATCCTTTGAGCTTCTTGATTTGCAAGCAATTGCATATACTCTTGATTTTGAGCAAAGAAATTCCTCATTATCTCCGCTTGATTCTCTTGCACTCCTTCTTGTACCCCCCTTTGATCTTGTAAATGATCTTGGGGTGGGTCATAATTTACATTATCTCCCCGTTGATTCTCCATATTTTTTTCTTTTCTAGCTTTACGCCTCTCTCGTTTCCTTTGTCGTGCGGTCCTTTCAATCTCCAAATTCAAAGGAATGATCGATTGATTTCCCTTTGATCTTGTGATCATAAAACACCTACGAAAAGTCAAAGAATGAGACCACAAACACAAATAATAAATAAAAGAAAATAAAAAGAATCCTTATCAAGAACAACTAAAACAATAACACAGTACTCGACTAGTCCGTCAAACTCCCCTTTGGCAACGACGCCATTTTCTTGTTTGCCTATTTTTATAGCACTCACGAGCAAGAATACTCGATCGTTGTAGTAGTATATTCCAAGAAAAATTATCAATCCAATAAGGAGTTATATTCGTACTAGCAAAATACGTGAGCTCATGTTCATCGTTGTTGTTGTAAAGATGATCGGGGGTTTTGAGATTGATTAACAACTAAAACAAGTAACAAGTAAATAAGGATAGCAAATAAGAACAATGACAAGTAAAGAAAATGGGTGCTAAAGTTCAAGTATGGAAAAACATGGGATTAGAAATATCCAAGCACACTCGATTCATATTATCATGCAAACGGAATTCAACTCAATTGATGTAGACTAAGGGTGATCACGATTGTATCCTAAGCTCCCTTTCGGGTTACAAAGGTTGTTGATCCATTTTAGACTCCAAAAAGCACTTAAGATCAAAGCCCAACATTAACCCCTTCCATCTAGGTACTAGTTAGATTAAACTCTCCCTTTTTGTGTACTAAGGCCAACGAATGGATTGGTTCCCCTCATTGAATTCAAATATCCTTTCGGTCAAACCCAAACTCAATGTCTATCCATGCCTTCCTAATACTATAGAGGGTCGTTTCCGTCTCACTCCAAGCAATACACACATGAACATCATAATAGCACTTAATTACCACAAATAATCCATTGATCAACAATCCATTAAACCAATAAACATTCATGAATAACAAACCATGCTATCACAATATCAAAGCAATTAAATCCCATGAATAGAAATCAACATCAATTAAATGAAAAACCAATTTAATCCATATGATAACATAAATCTAATATGCTCTTCATATTCCTAATCCCACTAGAGGGATTAGCCTAACATGATTAGGGTAACAAAACAATTAAATGATCTATTACACAAATCCATAGTTCTAAATCCAAAAGAGATTCAAAAGAGATGTAAATCTTCCCCAACAATTTCTTGTAGGAAATCTTCAACACTCATGGATCTCCCACTCTAGCTCTTGAAATCTTGAGATCTCTCACACCCAATGGAAGAGATGAAGATTTGGTGGAGAATTGATGGAATGGATGAAGATGGATCAAAGTGGATGAAGGTGGATCTAGATGGTGGTGGAAAATGGGAGGAAAGGTGTGTGATGTGTGTGTAGATGATAGGATTTCGGATCTGCTGAAAAATGTTGAAATGGGGTCTATTTATACCCCATGTGGGCCTTCTAGAAGATTTTGATTTTTTAGCAGGAATTACACCTACACGGCTCGAGCTCTGCACACGGCCACAGGGGTGGCCGTGTTGTGTAATCTGGTGTCCGCACACGGCTTCTAGGACAGGGCCGTGCGCGGTACACGGCCCGTGTTCTGCGCTCGACCCGTGCTCTGCGCTCGGCCACAGGGACGGCAGAGTTGGTGTTTCTGGCGACATCACACGGCCTCATGCACAGGCCCGTGTGCGGAACTCGAGGCGTGTTCAAGACACGACCCGTGTTCCTGCACATGGCCGGCCGTGTTGTGCAGCTTCTTCTCCTCCTTCACTATTTTGGCTCGTTCTTCCTCGTTTCAACTCCGAATTGAGATCCGCTTTTTCCTACATCTTTCTTATCATGTTTAGCATCAAATAAAAAAGTGAAAATCTTAAGTTTAAGCTCATTCACACACATTTCAATAAAAACACAAAATACAACCAAATAACACATAAAATACGGATAAAATAATACGAGAACACATATAAAAAGACACTAACATATAGGTGAAAATAGCTCTAATCAAGCAAGCATGGTGATGAAGGAAAACTTAGCCATCCAAAGATGAATGATCAAAGGAGATATGGTGAAGCAGCCCTTCAAATGAGAACCGAGACTAGAGGAGGATGGAAAATGGAGAACCTAAAGGAAGATGCGATCCACATTCTCAAAGCAAGCTTAGGTGAAAGTATACAGAGAGACGTCACAATTGAAGAACAAACATCTTTAGAGGATGTCAAAAGGAAGATACAGAGGAACTTCAATGAGGATCCTCTAGCCTGGTGGAATAAAAACGAGCTCAAAGCCTCGCTCAAAGTGAAAGAAGGAAAGGAGCATTAGTTCGTAAGATACAAGCCTATCCTAATGAACCAAGAGGATCGGAAGGATATGCAGCAAATACTTAAGGAACATCTGGACCTTAAGCTGATAGCACTAGGAGTGTCTCCATACAGCCGTCCAGGATTTCTAGTCAGAAATCATGGGGAAGTCAAGCGTGGGAAGTCGAAACTTGTAATCAATTACAAAGGAATCAACAATATTTCGGAGTTCGATGGATACTACATACCAAGTAGGGAGCACTTGGTCAATTGTATCAAGAATGCTAAGGTATTCTCGAAGTTTGATTGCAAATCAGGATTCTACCAGATTATAATGGAAGAAGGTAGCAAGAAGTTCACAACCTTCTCTACACCACAGGGACACTATATCTGGAATGTCATGCCTATGGGTTTAGCAAATGCACCCCAGATATACCAGAGAAAGATGGATAATCTTTTCAAAGATTATTTCTCATTCATGTTTGTCTATGTGGATGATGTCCTCATAGCCTCAAAAAACATGAAGGAAAATTTAGAGCATCTGAAAATCTTTTCAGAGGTATGTCACAAGAAATGATTGGTGCTTTCTGAAAAGAAGGCAGTAACTGCAATAAAACAGATCGAATTTCTTGGAGTCAAGATCAATGAGTCTGGAGTTATTCTACAACCACACATTGTAGAAAAAGTTCAAGGATTTCCTAATGATTTCAAGGATAAAAAGCAACTCCAGAGCTTTTTAGGAGTTGTTAATTTTGTTGGAATGTTCATCAACAATCTAGCACAACACAGAAAGGTGTTCAGTCCTCTATTAAAGAAAGATGCTGAGTTCAAATGGGAGGAAACACACCGAAAAATGGCTAAACAACTAAAGGAGGTTTGCAAGAAGCTTCCAAAGCTAGCTATACCAAATGTTGAGGATGAACTGGTACTTTACACAGATGCCAGTGACCACTGGTGGGTAGCAGTACTAACTAAGTCCACACCGGAAAGGGAAGTGCCATGCAGATACTGTAGTGGACTCTTTGCAGAAAATGAAGCAAATAGGTGGCATATCAATGAAAAGGAGTTCTTTGCGGTGCGAAAGGCGTTAAAAAAATGGCCGCTATTTCTTCTCGCGAAGAAATTTACCCTTAAAATTGATAACACGAGCGTCAAAGCCTTTTTGAAAAATAAAATTAAATCTAAACCAGAAAAGGCTAGACTTTTAAGATGGCAAGCAAAATGTCAATATTATGATTTTAATATTGTCATTATTAAATTTGTTGATAATGTTTTGGCAGATTTCCTAACGAGAGATGTAGGGAGCTGAAATAGACTCTATCCTGACTATTTCAAGGCACCTAATGGACAACCTGGAGTTGCTCCAAAGGGAATTCGAGAATCTAGCACTCAATGTAACGCGTGGTGGAAGAATACAAGAAAGTGATCAGACCAAAGTGTCTAATCACATACGAGATTGTATTCGCAATAATACGAGTCTATTCGAGTCATTACGAGAGCCACTTCCCCGGGCTGTTGATAGCAATAGCAATCGATAAAAGGAGAGTAATCAAGAACGGGGTTCTAAACCCGGAGCAAAATATTCAATTACCCTTAGTACGAGTACTAGATTGGAACTTCCAAAGGAAAAACCAGTCCAAGGAAAAATTGAGGCTCTGGAGTCACATATAGAGTTGACGAGTTAACCCAGCACCTCTAGGGTCAAAGAGGGAGAGATCAACCTTAGGCCTATGACAGGCACTGCTAAAGTTGGTATTAACTTAGTTGATTTCTCTTATTGGCAGGAGTATCAGGTCAGCTGGGAGAAATTAAACACCAGATAAAGAATCCGACTAGAAAAATGCCGGTGGATATATCTGGGGAATATCTCCGAATTTGGATGCGAGAAGGTTTAAATCCAAATGATGTGAAGCAATGGTATGATTTTGGGGCGCTAGCTTCAATATATACTATTGCACTAAGCTTCCCAGAGCTTTCAAAATTGTAAGAATGGCTAGGAAAAACAGTTTTTAAGGTATGGAAAAACAACACCACTCTATCCATAGGAGATGTATTGAAGCTTTACTTCACTAATACAGCTCCAGAACTAGTCAGGAAAGGCAACCACGAGGCCTTTCATTTCATCAAACTAAGAAGATATAATATTTCAGCATCAAACAAAGTCAAGAAGTCTTCGAGAAAGGAACTAGTCTTGGTTTCTACATTTTTTGAAGAACAAATCTCTACACGAAGAGCGAGTGGTTTGTATGCTTGCATTCAGGCAATGGTTCAGGTGAAGTTCCCCTTCAAGATCGAACACAAGTCTATAAATGGGTCTATTGTGTTAAACACATTAACAGGAAAGAAGATAGGATTTGTTGAAAGAGGATTCAAAGACAAACGAGAGCTTCTTTGGAAAAACAAGAGACCGGTGAGTAAACATACCCAGCAAACATACTGTAACATAGCCTACTTTGGGCAATGGACAAACAAGATATGCTCGAGCTGCTCCTCCCAAATGGAACCAGAATTTGGAAAAGGAATAAGACTGGGCATAGGAGGGATCAGAATTGCTGAACACCCTCCAGCAAAGGAGACACGTGGAAAGAAGAGGGTAAAATCTCTTCAGAACACCTAAGAGCCAGGAGAATCTTCAGGCACTAAGGAAGACAAATGACTCTTCAAAAAAGCAAGAGCCAGATGACTTTTCGGAAAAGGTAAGGTGCATGTGACCAACAAGAAAGAGGGCCCACAAGAAGGCATTCGAGGCAGAAAAGGAATCAGCCAGCTGCTAAAGTTGGTATCCAATATAGGTGACGTAAGTGCTGATGCAAGTATGGCAACGTAAGCAGTGACGTCACAAAGAATTAAGAGGCTTTGAAATCCATATTTCAAGTCCGAAAACCTCTATAAATAAGAGTTTTGAGGAAGCAGAAGGCATCGACCATTCCCCTCTATTTTTTCTCAAAATAAACATTGTACTAGTTTTCTTTTTTTCTTGTATGAGTGTTTCTATTTCAGCTACCATAGGTAGCTAGAGGAGTCTTCTCCTCTTGTTCAAGTAGTATGAGTGTGTAATAATATTTCCATTCAATAAATAAATAATCTTGGACTATGATGCGCGTTTTCTTTGCACGCAAAATTAATCCCCAAATATTAAGGATATCAGTTGCAGCTTAAGTAAGTGACCAAGTGAATATCGAACCCAAGGGACGACGTATTATCAATTTAATTATTATGTAAATTAATTAAGATGAAAAGCAATAAAGGTTGGGATTTTAATGATTAACTAATAAACAATGAAATAAAATAATAAATAAAATAAAATATCACTCGAAGAGTACGAAAGTGGATCAAATAGGAGAATATGTAGCCCTAGGATAATCCAGTTTCACTAATTAATTTTCCTTCCATGTGTCGATGTCCGACTCTGCCTTGTGGAATATGGACGCATCACTAAGCCATGCATATCTATTCTATAGATACAAGTAAACATGCGTGTAACACGTGTGAGTAACCTCGGAGCAGGAGATATAATTTCACCCCCCTTTCTAGGTACTATCAGTATCAATTATTTCCCCCTAGGATTGGTACTCTAACCCGATATGATCTCCCTTTATAGGTACTATAAAATTATCCTCTTTATCCTACTTATTAACCCGAATTCAATTCAATTAACAAGTATTCATATAAGATAGTTCTAATAAGTCTTCGGAATCCCTTCACTTAGAATTATAACATCAAACCCTGCTCAACAGTGAACGCACTCAACCAAATAACCATGTTATGTATTCAGACTCTACACAATGATTATTGATGTACAAAATGACTATGAGTATGGATTAAAAAAGCACAATCTTATATAAAATAAATCCACAAGTAGTGTTGTACGGAGTGTACACATGGAAGTTCAATTAACTAGATAAAACCTTCACAAACCTAGATCTACCAAAAAGGCTCTAACCCATGGTGTTGTAGGAAACACACATGGGGATTGGATAGATCTTACCCGGATGTGCGAAAAATACAAGATAAATTAGGAAACGAATAAACCCTTGATATGGCGTCTTCATGTCCTTCTCCGTCTTGAATCCTCCTCTTGGTTCTCTTCTTGATTCCACAAACGAATCTTCAAAGTGATGGATGGATGGAGGAAAGGAAGTGGATGATGGATTGGGGGTGATCCCCCCTTGTGGGGTGTTGCTTGTGTGGCCTCTCCTCTATCCAATTGTATTGTGTTCTTCCTCTCTTGTATCTCTATGATTTTTTTCTTTTTTTATGATGTGATCTACACCCCTTTTTATACTTGTGAGCTCTCCTTGTAGGTCTTGGAAAGGACCCAAATTTAGGCATATATCAAATTTGGTAAGAGACATGCGTTAAATTTGGTAAAAGAGATCCGGATAAATAAGGAAGTTTTCGGAAATTCTCAGAAATTCTCGCTAACAGCTGCGCGACTTCACGATTCTGAGCATAACTTCCTCGTCCGACCTCCAATTTGAGTGATTTTTGCGCTCACATGATACTCTTTTCCTTGGCTTTCTCTAAATATAAAGATATCACCAAAACTCTAAGAATTGAATCTGTAACAAGCCATGGAAAGTAGCACCTCAGTTCTGTTCGGCATAGCTCGCGCGACGTCAACTCTTTGCTCATAACTTTCTCGTTCGGAATCTGATTGGGATGTTCTTTACACCAAAACGACCCTCTCTTCTGTAGCTTTCCAACTATATATCAAAAATCCAATTCAGAGCTCCACATCAATACAAAATAATTACATAAGTTGGACGTGCGTTTATCAACATTCTTGCACAAATTGCACCTTTTCTCAAACTTGGCTCTTTTGATCCTTTTTCTACCTAAAACACAATAAAACACCTCAAGTGCACCTTATTCTCATATATAATGAATATAAGACCATTGTGCTAATATATGACAATAATACTCATAAAAAAGGTGTTCAATTGGACACTAAAACACGCTTATTTTTACTCTCAACAAACCCCCAAACTTGCCCGTTGTTCGTCCCGAGGCAACAAAATAAAAATAAAGTGTGAGAGAGAGTAAGAAAATTAGCGGGGAAACAAGGACTATGATCAATACCCCATTCAAAATACAATTGTCCTCAACTTAGGTCATGTAATTCTCATTACATGTAATAATCAATTCATAGAATACAAGTTAAGACAATCACCACCAATTCAAATGCTCCATTGACATGTTCTCATGGGAAGTATATATCACTCACACTCAAGTGTAAAAGATGTACACTTATGGGTTAAGGTGTATACGCTCAGATTTTTATTCAAGTGCATGCGTAACCATAAGCTTGCCAAACGTCTCAAGCTTTTCACCACTAAAAGTATGATTCGACAATGGGATCAAAAAGGACTTCTTTTGGATGTAATATTGGCTCTTTGGTAAGGGTAGGAACATATGGATAAAGTGACTCAATTAGTAGAGAATTAAAATCGGAGATCTTTTGTACTGAATATTTTTACACTTCAAGGCTGTCCACCTTCATGCTCTTCTAATTTTCTTTTCTCTCATTTTCTTCAAGCTCAACATACTTTTTCTTTTCTTCAAGCACATCCTTTTTTTCCCGAGGTACCAGTTTCGGGCACTACCTCACGCATCCTCCATAGGGTGCTAGATTTAAGCACTACCTTAGGGTTTTTGATTCCATGGAGTACTAGATTTAAGCACTACTCCATGCTTCTCCTTAGATGCATTATCATAATCCATCACTATTAATTTCAACACCAATTTCATTCCTTCCCAAATTGTTATCAAGCACCATTAACACACTTTGACAGCATTTAATTCTCCACTAAATATAGGAATTTAAGGCTCAAATAGGATATCAAAGTGGCTATCTTCGTAGGTTGCCAAAGAAATAAGGCTTTTAGGCTCAACGGGTCTAACTACGGATATATAATTATTTGGTAGGGAATTATTTGGCTAAGTGACTCATAAATTCAAGGATGGCCTAAAATCATCTCCCATCATCTAACACACATGTAGTTTCAAGTAAGACAAGAGGCAAGTTCTAGAATACACACACAAGAACGATACTCACCAGAAAAGAAAATATCATGTGATTATGTATCATGATCAACGAGGCTCAAAATCTCACATGGGTTTTTAACAAGTAACAGAACACTTTTCATGGTAAGCAATATCCCACAAGTACACATAGAACTTCATACCACAATATAACTCAAGTACACTTCCTTCATCAATTTCAAGAGCTTATGAATTTCAAGATAATTTTAACAATATAAGCTCACATGGATCACCACCATAAACTCAATCCTTCCACTCCTATGAATTAAAAGCACATATAAAAATTAGAAAAAGGAAACGAGGGCACCTGATTTCTCCTCAATGAATGCACGAGCTCCTCGAGTCGAAACCTCAATGTAGAACTCGTCTTGCCACCTAATTACCCTTTTCTATCATCAAAGCTCAAGCATACTCATCATCACATAATTCATCAATAATAAAATAGGAGAACTATAAGAAAGAATTAATTGACTATGTAATTGACTCCACACACTATAAACACCACTAAACACTAGGCAAATTGCAAAAAATCGACACATTAAAACCGATTAAAGTTTCAATATACCACAAAAAATCAACTCCCCTAGCAAACATTACAAAGAAAAGATTATACTCCTGGTGCTTCAATGAGGTAATAACATCACACCCCCCAAACTTAGTAAAAACGTAAGTCGAAACTAAGTTTGAAAAGAGATGTAATTGCCGATTAGTAAGCACCTTAAATATAAAAATTTCTTACTCACACGAAAGAAATAAAGCAATAAAACAGAAAGGCAAGCCCCAAACAGACGCTCATGTTTAACGTCGGATAGTCGCGACGGATTATCGCTTTGTAGACTACTTGATCGGAGGACCGTCTTGTCGCATCCTCACCTTCAAATACTTTCTTTTCCTCTTCTTGTCTACACTCAACATCTCACCTTTCTTGGTCACAAGTATATGATCATTGAAATTTCCTTCCTCCCATAGCTGTCTAGACACCCCTTGTCAATCTTCCACTTAAATTCAGAATCACCTGTCTTAGAAAAATCAAGATTAAACAAGTTAGAAATCATATCAATGCTGCATGATTGAGTCTCCATGGGCATCTTCATTGCATGATCAAGAGAGAAAACCACATCTTCATTATCCATCTGCAGTCTAAGCTTCTCCGCTCTCAACTTCTTTGCTCTTTCCCACTTCTTCTCTATTTTAAGCTCAGTATTCCGTCCTTGGGATGGTAAGGGAGTAGCATTAACATCATGTAAAGCATTCGGCGAGGAAAATGGTACAATTTGGCAGGGTTCGACCTTGGTTCGACGAGGGGTACTGGTCGAACCAGGTACATCATGGTCGAATCTAGCACCTGGAAGTCCATTCTCACCTTGCATGTTGGGTTCGACCTGGGTTCGACTAGGGCTACTGGTCGAACCAACTCCCCTCAGGTCGAATCGGCTCTCTGGAAGATTTTTGTCCTCCGGTTCGACCAGGGGTACTGGTCGAATCGATTATGTCGTGGTCGAATCGAGTCCGCGATGAAACAGGGTGCTTTGCAGAGTACGGTTCGACCTCGGTTCGACCTGTTGTGCTGGTCGAACCGGAATGCCCCAGGTCGAACTGACCTTCTGTAAGATTTATGGTCGTCGGTTCGACCTGGGTTCGACCTGATGGACTGGTTGAACCGGTAGCATCGTGGTCGAATCGAGAATTTGTGAAAACAGAATGCTCCAGATGGGGTGATTCGACCTGGATTCGACCTGAGGGCCATGTCGAATCGACTGGCTGTTGGTCAAATCAAGACGAAGCTTTTGCCGGATGTCTTCCCGTAGCTAGATTCGACCTCCCCTGCACACTTCAACCTGTGGGACAGGTTGAATCATAGTGTTTTTGGTCGAATCCGCTTCCTTTCGCCTCAAACTTCGACTCCGGCTTCATTAGTCCCTCGTACTGCGTTCCAAACCTTAATGTGATGGCTTTATTCTCTAATTTTTGTGTTAATTGATTCACGTTCGTGGTCATTTGCCCCATAATCAAAGTAAGCTCCTTCATCTGCTTAGATAAATCTACATGATCAACATTCATTCTAGCTTCGATATGGTCAATCCTTGCATCGTTCTCAGTCATGTATCGATTGAAGGTATCTTCATCACTCTTTACTTCTTGCTGCTTCATATTAGGACCCCTTTGTGTCAACTCTGTGATCTGCCTCTGCTGGAACTCTAGTAGCTTGCTGATGTTAGCTAGACTAGAGACGATCTCATCATCCCTATTCGGCTTCACCACTTGATGTTCAACCTGCGCTACCTCGCCAAGTACATTTGATCCTCTATCTCTCTCTATTGGCCAATCACGTGAATTCATAGAGATGTCTTCAAATAACTTTTCTGCTTCAAGTGCTGTCTTTGATAACAGCGCTCCTCCTGATGATGCATTAATAAAAATACGCGACTCACAATTCAATCCATAGTAGAAGATGCTTATGTATTCAGCCTTCGGCATTCCATGCTGTGGACACCTCCTGAGCATGTCTTTAAACCTGTCCCATGCCTCATAAAATTTCTCACCCTGATTCATAATAAATCGAGTGATATCTTACTTCATTCTTAAGATCCTTGAGGGTGGCATGTATCTCTCCAAGAACTTCTGCTGCAGTTGGTCCCATGTATTGCAATCGGCTGGATCAAGGGTCTCATACCAAGCTTCCGCCTTATTAATTAAAGAGAACTTGAATAAGGCGATCCGCCTAGCATTATCATTCACTCCACTGCCCTTTTGAGTGTTTGCATAACCAAGAAATCTTCGGAGATGATGATATGGATCTTCAAAACAACCTCCAGAAAAGGGATTCTTCTCTACCATGTTAATAAGAGCGGGATGTATCTCAAAATCATCATCTTCCCCCCTTGCTCCTATCAACCCCATGTTGACATTCCCAAAGTTCATGAAAATTTTACGAATGGAATATTATCCGGATTCTGCCTTGCTCCGGCCATGTTTAGATCAATGTGTTATTTGCTCCTTTCCTTCCTCTCATTTTTTCAAGCGCACAAGTAACTCGGAAAAATTCAAGGTTAGATAGAAATAAATAATCACAAATAAAAGAAAAAGAAAAAAAAAATCTTAATCAACTAGAAATAATAAAATCAATAATAACAGCCGTCCCCGGCAACGGCGCCAAGAACTTGATGCGCGTTTTCTTTGCACGCAAAATTAATCCCCAAGTATTAAGGATATCAGTTGCAGCTTAAGTAAGCGACCAAGTGAATATCGAACCCAAGGGACGGCGTATTATCAATTTAATTATTATGTAAATTAATTAAGATGAAAAGCAATAAAGGTTGGGATTTTAATGATTAACTAATAAACAATTAAATAAAATAATAAATAAAATAAAATATCACTCGAAGAGTACGAAAGTGGATCAAGTAGGAGAATAGGTAGCCCCAGGATAATCCAGTTTCACTAATTAATTTTCCTTCCATGTGTCGATGTCCGACTCTGCCTTGTGGAATATGGACGCATCACTAAGCCATGCATATCTATTCTATAGACACAAGTAAACATGCGTGTAACACGTGTGAGTAACCTCGGAGCAGGAGATATAATTTCACCCCCCTTTCTAGGTACTATCAGTATCAATTATTTTCCCCTAGGATTGGTACTCTAACCCGATATGATCTTCCTTTATAGGTACTATTAAATTATCCTCTATCCTACTTATTAACCCGAATTCAATTCAATTAACAAGTATTCATATAAGATAGTTCTAATAAGTCTTCGGAATCCCTTCACTTAGAATTATAACATCAAACCCTGCTCAACAGTGAACGCACTCAACCAAATAACCATATTATGTATTCAGACTCTACACAACGATTATTGATGTACAAAATGACTATGAGTATGGATTAAAAAAGCACAATCTTATATAAAATAAATCCACAAGTAGTGTTGTACGGAGTGTACACATGGAAGTTCAATTAACTAGATAAAACCTTCACAACCCTAGATCTACCAAAAAGGCTCTAACCCATGGTGTTGTAGGAAACACACATGGGGGTTGGATAGATCTTACCCGGATGTGCGAAAAATACAAGATAAATTAGGAAACGAATAAACCCTTGATATGGTGTCTTCATGTCCTTCTCCGTCTTGAATCCTCCTCTTGGTTCTCCTCTTGATTCCACAAACGAATCTTCAAAGTGATGGATGGATGGAGGAAAGGAAGTGGATGATGGATGGGGGGTGATCCCCCCTTGTGGGGTGTTGCTTGTGTGGCCTCTCCTCTATCCAATTGTATTGTGTTCTTCCTCTCTTGTATCTCTATGATTTTTTTCTTTTTTTATGATGTGATCTACACCCCTTTTTATACATGTGAGCTCTCCTTGTAGGTCTTGAAAAGGACCCAAATTTAGGCATATGTCAAATTTGGTAAGAGACATGAGTTAAATTTGGTAAAAGAGATCCGGATAAATAAGGTAGTTTTCGGAAATTCTCAGAAATTCTCGCCAACAGCTGCGCGACTTCACGATTCTGAGCATAACTTCCTCGTCCGATCTCTAATTTGAGTGATTTTTATGCTCACATGATCCTCTTTTCCTTGGCTTTCTCTGAATATAAAGACATCACCAAAAATCCAAGAATTGAATCTGTAACAATCCATGGAAAGTAGCACATCAGTTTTGTTCGGCACAGCTCGCGCGACGTCACCACTTTGCTCATAACTTTCTCGTTCGGAATCTGATTGGGATGTTCTTTACACCAAAACGACCCTCTCTTCTGTAGCTTTCCAACCATATATCACAAATCAAAGCTCCACATCAATAGAGAATAATTACACAAGTTGGACGTGCATTTATCAGCATTCTTGCACAAATTGCACCTTTTCTCAAACTTGGCTCTTTTGATCATTTTTCTACCTAAAACACAATAAAACACCTCAAGTGCACCTTATTCTCATATATAATGAATATAAGACCATTTTGCTTATATATGACAATAATACTCATAAAAAAGGTGTTCAATTGGACACTAAAACACGCTTATTTTTACTCTCAACAGACTACTGCCCGAAGCAAGTAACCTTCCATTTTCTACAACCATATCCAACCAAAAATAGTAGCAGTACCTTGTACATCCGGTGTAGGAAATGATCAGGATTATGCTAAAGTCCTTTGAAGGAACGGAGTTGAACTATCACACTGCGGGGCGTGTGGTTAGCTGTGAGGAGTTGCTGTAAAATCCTCCAGATACCCAAAGGATTTGCAGTCAAAGAAAGGTACTGTTATGGTTTTGGTTGGTTAATATTGAGTTAATGTTACTAAATTAATGTATGGAAGCATACTGGGCCTGATATGGTCGTAATGGACTATGTCTATTTTGAAAAAATAGATGAAAATCAGATTTAAAATGAAGTATTGCATAAAATAGGGCATATAATGAAAAATTTTGGCAATAGTAGAAATTGGATTGGTAATAGCAAGATAAGGACCAAAATCGGACTTTTTAAAATCCTAAAGGACTAAAATTGGACTTTTTAAAATCTTATAGGACTTTTTAATGCGATAGCGAAAAGATCTTTGAAAGGTACACGTAAATAGTGGATCGGAAGTCCATCCACCGGCCAACTCATTCCACACACGCCTGTCAGGAATTGTGAAACAATATCCAAATCGGGCTTATACCCGTTATCTCCCTCGAACGAAGGTAAACCAAGAGCAACATTAATGTTGTTAGAAGTGAAACGAATGATTTCAATTTTGAAAAATATTTTTTCATATGACTTGATTCTGGGTTAGTAATTGCATTTGACAGATTTGCATAGAACTCAAGCACAAGTTCTCTGTTATAAGTACCAACATCAATTAGGGTTTTCTTCAAGCCAGAACGCTTGATGATGTTGGACAAGTTGAACTCTTCAATTCGTTCCTCAGCAATAATGTGTTCTGAAAAAATGTCATAATCCTCAGAGTATTATACCGATGCCTCGCTTGCCTATTATAGAAACGTGCGGACAATGCCTGATTGACAGAAATAGCTTCGTAATCCTCATCTAGAGATGGTGACCTCGATCGCTTCAAGCTAACCTGCATTCTTTCTTGAAGCGATTGGTAGGTAGCGTGTGCAGATCTGATTGATCCCTCCCAGTTTTAACTGAGGTAGAGGAATCCCTTGGCCTCAGTCATCACTCCCGAGATAATTTCGTTGGGTAGCAATTAACGATTATAAACCTAGAACCTTATTGGGCCGTCTAAAATAATTTGGCATTATTTAAAATTGAGGCATGCATCTGCATCCAAGTGGCCACCAAGACAATGTTGGATTGTATACTAAAAGTCTAACTTTTTGTATGAACAATGTTTTAATAATTAATTTGAAATGAGAATCATATGATCAAATATTTTGCATATTATAATTTATTTATATGTCATTGCAAATGTCCTCTTACCTTATAGTATAGATAATATGGTGTGCGGCGTCGCGCAGAAGATCATATTGTCAGCTCCTTATAAAGTATAAACAGATGCTCACAACCGAGATAGATGGGGACAATCTATCGGGATGGTTGTAGTGTGATTTGGTATTAGTTTGTCTTAACTATAAAATCACATTAGTGCGCTTTGTGTGTATTGACCAGGACCGCTTGAGATCGTTCAATTTATACTGACTATATAGGATAACTTGATCTCAGTTATTATAGATGTTCGTG
This sequence comes from Pogostemon cablin, assembly GCA_023678885.1. Lineage (NCBI taxonomy): Eukaryota > Viridiplantae > Streptophyta > Magnoliopsida > Lamiales > Lamiaceae > Pogostemon > Pogostemon cablin. The sequence goes on from CM042995.1 coordinate 16,581,929, forward strand.
ATCTTAATCCCTATACAATAACCTTGACACGTAAGTCAGTATGCGTCTCTTTAATTCATCAATGGGTGAGATTTAATTATTAAATCAACGAACTCAGTGAGTTGAGAAATAGTGTTATCTCTATGGTGTGTTGTTGATTGTAAAAGAATCCATGTCCTATTAAATAGGCTGATTATGTCCCCTTGAGGTGCTCATAAGGATTATCATATAAACCCTGCAGGTGGATTTATTCCGGCATGAAAACAAGGTTGAGTGGTACTACTCTCGGATGAGATACTAATGGAGTTGTAAGTAATTTAAATTAATTAATGGACATTGTATATCTTAAACACAGGGAAACTAACGGGCTTATAATAAGAAGGAGCCCATAACGTAATATGGGATTAAAGTGGTACTGCAGTAATAATACTTTAGTGGATATATTATTATTACTGGACTTAAGTATAAGTTTTGGGCTAAACTTGGTTACTTAAGCCCAATGGAGGACCAACTCTAATTTTTCCTCCTGGTCCATATTGTAGCCCATATATAAGTCATCTTAGCTATCCGAAAACCCTAATCATGTGCCTAATACACGTGAGAAAGAGGGAGAGGAAGTAGATTGAGAGTGTCTTGAAGATCGTCTCTCATACAACGTCAAGACTTGGCTTAGGAATACAACAGAAGATCGGAAGGTTGTTTCTTGTTACTGCTCTTCTTCAACATACCTTGGTGAAAGGTAATACGAATTTATATTCTTACTTCCGCTGATATAGAATTGCATGGAACCCTAACAGTTCACGTTAGCAAAATGATCGAACGCCAACAGACAAAACCTTGTATAATTCAGACCCAAACCCAGTATTAGAGATTACATTTAAATTTCATTATTAGAGGTTACAATGTACTACTGATTACTGGTCAGGAAAGACGTACACAATAAATTAATGAAAGTTATTATTACTCCTCTTCATCCCGTTTGTATCTATACACTTCAATTTTTTTTTAAAAGACCAATATGAAAGTTATTATTACTCCTATTATAATTATTTTGTTAACTTTTCTAGATCAGTGATATTATGATATAATAAATAAATAAATAAATAAAAAATAACATCTTTTGGGAGATTTACTTCAGCGTTTTTGAGAGTCTTTTCATGTGCTTTATTAATTGTTTTCTAAACAAAGTCGGACTGAAAAATACTTATTATTACTTTCCCTTATCATCGACACATTATCTTATATTTATTGATACATCATTAAAAGAGAATCATATAAAAAGATTGGGATATTATCATTTTTAGTCCTCTAGGAAAAGCATAATCCAATTTGGTCCTTTAGGAAATGATTTTCGCAATAATTGGGTACCTTTGGATAGAACATGCCTACTAGTACCTCTTCAGGGTAGAGTCATCCCCGCTGTTGCTATAGGTAGGCGACTAGACTTTGGATTGATGGTATATGAACATGTAATGCAATTCGCGGGGACCATTGAAGTCCAACGAAGAATGCCCTTTGCTACTATAATTTGGAAATTATTAGTTTGTCAAATATTATCCCCAATTGGTGAAACAGAGTCATTGGAGCCCTCCTTTCCACCGCTGGATTTGAATGTTGCAATTTCTCTACCACATACAAACTGCAGTACTAGTGTGTCTGATATACACAATCGACTAAGCAACTTGGTCAGCACATTCTCCAATCAATTAGAAGCTATGGCCGCGGTCGAGGAAGAAAATAAGACTACACTCTCATCGTTTGCGTATTTCTTAAAACTACTTAGATATTATGGGCAAACCAATTGTGAGGAGTAGTTGTTTTATAACGTTTATGATATGGTCATCAGTATTATAATTGTATGAATTTTATTTTTCTAATGAGATAATTAACTACTGTATTATGATTGGGCCTTTCTTGATTATAAATTTGGGACAATCCTGAGAGGAGAGTGTTGAGATAAATATGGCCCAAATCTCTAACTTGCAAAATAAGCCTAGATTATTTCAATTTTTTCAAAATCGTGTGGATAGATCCAACCGTGTGCCAAAGATCTCTAGATATCATATCAGGGCTACTCCGCAAGATAGGGGAAAAATAAGATGAATTGAATGATCACCTACATGATCACCAGTATGGTCACCTGCATAGTCGTCTGCATGGTCACCTACATGATCACCTGTACGGTCAACGAATATGCTTCAAATCCATCAAGTCTATTAGTTTCTTTATATATGAGGGCTACAAGCTAGATAAAAGTTGTCTAAATTAATAAATTTTAAATGTTTTTGTTGGACAATCTATAGCAAATACTATATTTGTTTCAGAAAATGCATGTGCCCATAACTTAATGCTCTAATAGATATCCTCTAAATTACCCTTAAACTGGGAAAATCAAATAGCGTTTCATATAAAATACTTAATTATGATTGGGCCTTTCTTGATTATAAATTTGGGACATTCTTGAGAGGAGAGTGTTGAGATAAATATAGCCTAAATCTCCAACTTGCAAAATAAGCCCAGATTATTTCAATTTTTTTGAAATTGTATGGATAGATCCAACCATGTGCCAAAGATCTCTAGATATCATACCAGGGCAACTCCGCAAGATCAGGGCAAAATAAGATGAATTGAATGGTCACTTGCATGATCACCTACATGGTCACCTGCTAGTCACTTGCACGGTCACCTACATTATCACCTTCATGGTCACCTACATGATTACCCAGATGGTCAATGAACATGCTTCAAATCCATCAATTCTGTTAGTTTCTTTATATATGAGGGCTACAAACTAGGTAAAAGTCGTCTATTTTTTATTGGACAATCTATAGCAAATACTATATTTTTTCAGAAAATGCATGTGCCCATGACTTAATGCTCTAATAGATATCCTCCAAATTACCCTTAAATTGGGAAAATCAAATATCGTTTCATATAAAATACTTAAAACTTGAAAATTGCAAGTTTTCCTCAATCCTGAAAGTCAAAGAAAATAAAATCTACAAAAAACAATTGTTTTTACCAAACAGGAAATATGCAACTCAAAATTTTCAAATTAGATGTTTATAGAACTCTATAGTCTTCTGTAATATTTCAAACCTTGAAATGTATAATTTTTTATTGCATTACTTAGAGATTAAAAGTACTGACAAACACTTCTGCTAGTTCTCTTTTTGTAGTCTCATGAATGGATTTCTTATTCAGAATTATAATGCAGACTGTACTACTTTAAAAATGATTGAATGTATAATTTCTTACTCATGAATATCTTAAATTTTAATTGTTGTGATGACTCTATCAATGATATCTCAATGTGGATATTTTCAGTAGGCTTGCGAAGTTTATCGAGAATCTGGAATAGCTGGGTTTTGGAAAGGCATCATTCCAACATTTATAATGACAATTTTTTTCTTGTATAATCTATTCATTTATATAAAAAAAACTTTTAAGGCCATGTGAGTTTCTGCTAATATTATTCGGTTGTGGCTAGCCAGGAGAATTAATGACTTTGATTTCCTTCTTTTATAATTAGACTAGCATGTAACCCGCATACTACGCGGTATCATTAAATATTTATATAACAAAAAATAAATTAAATAGAAAAAATAAATTTTGTTATTAAATTTTTATTGTATAATTTTATGTCATTAAATATTTATATAACAAAAAATAAATTAAATAGAAAAAATACATTTTGTTATTAAATTATTATTGTATAATTTTATGTGAAGTATTAAAAAAGAAAACATTTTATCATATAATGTATATCATCAGATAGAATTATATCTTATAAATTAAACTAAGCAAAATATTACTCTTTGTTTTGAGACAATTATTCCACTAAAGAGATTAATAGAATTTGATGGTGTTGCTGTTTGTTTTTTTTTGTAGCACTCACGAGCAAGAATACTCGATTGTTGTAGTAGTATATCCCAAGAAAAATTATCAATTCACAAAGGAGTTATGTTCGGACTAGCAAAATACGTGAGCTCATGTTCATGTTGTTTTTGTAAAGATGATAGGGGGTTTTGAGATGATTAACAACTAAAACAAGTAGCAAGTAAATAAGAGAGCGAATAGGAGAAATGACAAGTAAAGATGAATAACAAGTAAAGAAAATGGGTGCTAAAGTTCAAGTATGGAAAAACATGGGATTAGAAACATCCAAGCACACTCGATTCATATTATCATGCAAAAAAAATTCAACTCAATTGATGTAGACTATGGGTGATCACGATTGTATCCTAAGCTCCCTTTCGGGTTACAAAGGTTGTTGATCCATTTTAGACTCCCAAAAGCACTTAAGATCAAAGCCCAACATTAACCCCTTCCATCTAGGTACTAGTTAGATTAAACTCTCCCTTTTTGTGTACTAAGGCCAACGAATGGATTGGTTCCCCTCATTGAATTCAAATATCCTTTCGGTCAAACCCAAACTCAATGTCTATTCATGCCTTCCAAATACTATAGAGGGTCGTTTCCGTCTCACTCCAAGCAATACATACATGAGCATCATGATACCATTTAATTACCATAAATCAATTCATTGATCAACAATCCATTAAACCAATAATCAATTATGAATAACAAACCATGCCATCACAACATCAAGACAATTAAACTCCATGAATAGAAATCAACATCAATTAAATAAAAAACCAATTTAATCCACATGATAATATAAATCTCATATGCTCTTCATGTCCCCAATCCCACTAGAGGGATTAGCCTAACATGATAAAAGTAACAAAACACATAAATGATTCATTACAAATACCCATAGTCTTAGATCCAAAAGAAAATCAAAAGAGATGTGAATCTTCCCTAGCAATTTCTTATAGAGAATCTTCAATACTCATGGATCTCCAACTCTAGCTATTGATTTCTTGAGATCTCTCATACCCAATGGAAGGGATGAAGTTTTGATGGAGAATTAATGGAGATGATGAAGATGGATCAAGATGGATGAAGATGGATGGAGATTATGGTGTGAAATTGAAGGAAAGGTGTGTGATGTGTGTGTAGAGGATGGGAAATCCGATCTTATCCATCAAAATGTTGAAATGGGGTCTATTTATACCCCATGTGGGCCTTCTAGAAGATTTCAGCAATTTTCTGCGTTTTTGCATCAACACGGCTCGAGCTCCGCCGCACGCCCCGTGTTCTAACACAGTGCATGAGTCGTGTTCCGCACTCGGCCACAGGGGTGGCCGCGTTGTGTAATCTGACGTCCTAACACAGCTTTTTGGACAGGCCCGTGCGCGGTGCATGGGCCGTGTGTCTGTACTGGGCATGGGTCGTGTTCTGCACTCGCCACAGGCGTGGCCGAGTTGGTGTTTTGGGTGTCAGCGCATGGCCATTCTGACAGGGTCGTGCGCTGCACACGGCCCGTGTTGTGCAGCTTCTTCTCATCTCTCACTGTTTCGGCTCGATCTTCCTCGTTTCAACTCCAAATTTAGATCTGCTTTTTCCTATGCATTCCTCCATATCTAGCATCCAATAAAAATTGAAAATATTAAGTTTAAGCTCATTCACACATATTTCTATAAAAACACAAAACACAACCAAATAACACATAAAATACGGATAAAATCATACGTAAAGACATACCAAAAGACACTAAAATCTAGGTGAAAATAGCGCCAATCAGTTGCATCTTTGTTTAAATTCAGAGGAGTTAGAGAATACACACAAACTAAATTCAGTATTCTAATATCTTAATTTAATGATTAGCTTATTCATATGTATCTAAGATTCTATCCAAGTGAAGCCAGTTATGCATACATATTAATTTAATGTTTTTATTCACATGTATCTAAGATTCTATCCAAGTAAAGGCAGTTATCCATATATTTATGTTCAATTTGCAATTAATAATAATTCCATTAGAAACATTATAGTAAAAGTAAATCAAGAAAAAAAAATTGACCCACCATAAATATTGCATTACAGTAGGATAAAAAAATCTCTAAAAAAACCCAGAACAAAACCCAATACTCTTCATAATAGCTTGTCCATGTTACTCTAATCAAATTTTGGCTTCATCAAAGTTATTCCCAATTGTCCATGTTTCTGTCATCCCAAAAACATTACACAAATAAAGAAAAATCTCATCAAAGTTATGACTTCATCAAAGTTATTCCAACTTGTCCATGTATTATTTTATATGTTCATGTTGATTTCTTTGTCAGAGTTTTTAATACAACAAAGTTGTGAAGATAATGCTCATTGTTATCTCCATTACTAAAGTGAGAGTTTAAAACCCTTCTTGATTATCAAGAATGTCAGAATTTAGTTCAAGGAGTAGAATCACACATCAATGCAGAAATTAGAGGTTTTCATTTTTGAAATTAACAGAAGATCAAAATGGAATCTGTAACAATAAAAATGAAATGGTAATCCACCCCCCTAAAGTTCAATCACAGAAAATGCAATCACGAGAAATTCGAATAAATTGGAGAATGATTTACCCGAAAGTAAGGCATGTAATCAGAAAAGTTTTCATTCCCATTTGCCAGTTAGAGTGATGGTCATCTGCAAATATGGTGAGACTAACGAAACAACATCGTCTCTGCTTCCAATTCAAATTGGCATTCACCGCACATTGCAATTCAACAAATAATACCAACACTATAATTTAATTTTTTTAATATCCTTCATAAATTTTTTACTCTTTTTACAACTACACTGCCAATTGCATACTACATGTAATCAGAAAAGAACAAACATTATCAATTGATAAAATAGACAAAATTGTTCCAAGAAAATAAATTATGACAAATTTTCACTTATACGGGTTTAAAGAATGATTAATTTAATGTCTTTAGTCAGAAGAAAAGAGTGGAGGATCCAAATTGACAAATGACATTAGAAAGAATAGAGAACTAATTTTCTATTTAAGTAATAGGGTAGTGGGAAATCAATTCATAGCGACAACTTTAACAGACTTTTTGTTACCTTATGCTTATGATATTACTCTTCCATGCCCCTATTGTTCACATACTACAATTTTTTGGGCTTTAATTTTTATGTTTTAACTTTAATCAGATTGCATTCATTTGCTTTTTTTAATTATCTGAATTTCAGGAGATTACTTCAAATATACGTTATCCTAGTCTTATTTATCAGAAATTGGCAAACTGAAAACTCGTTATAATCACAGTAATCCAGAATGAACATTGACATGATAGTGAGTTAGAGATTAATTCATGAGCCTAAATGAATGCTCTGTACCTAATTTATTAATATCAATTAATATTAAAACCTCTACCAAGATAAATATGCAAATGCAAATATCTTTAACTGGTAATGGCATAAAATTTTTCTTTTTATGAATTAGCAATAACAGATAATAAAGAATTTCAAATGGAAGCATGTTTACATTTCAAGAAACTAAATATATGTCAAATATACTTGAAAGAAAAATAGTTCATCAAGTTGATAATGAGATACTTGTGCATATATTTATATATTTGGGTATTGAAAAATAATTATACCTTACCAAAGCAGAAAACATAAACCAAAGGCTTGCCCCACTCAATTGAAATACGTACAAATCTTTTATATTTTGTAGATAAGCAATATGTTTGGAAAGGAGAAAAAAATTAAGGCACCAGCAGGTAGATCATCAAAGTTAGGAATGAAATAAATAATTTAATTAAGTTTCTCAGTTATTGATAAATAATCTTATGTCACTCATCAACTTTTCAATCTGATCAAAAAGAGTAAGGCTAGCAGATTATTCTTTTAAGGCTGGAAAATGATGATTCTAAGTGTCAAACCAATCATTTCTTAATTCCTTTCTCAATTTCAGTGGCATTCATTTAAAAGGTGGTTTCATTACTCTTACAAAACCATAATATACAATATCACTCAGAAAAATTAAAGGTTTAGGAGCCCATGAAGAAACTTTAATAACCATGTGGGTCTCGATTAATTTTAAAGTTGATTTTTTCCCTATCTTAATGCCACATATAATGACCTAAGATTATCTCATATCTCCAAATTGTGAAACATAGACCTTTAATGACCAATCGTGGCCCAAAAGTAAGTCATTTAATATGCTTTGCTTGCAATCAGGCAAAATTGTCTTAGCAAACACCATCTAATGCCACAACTAAGAGTGTTTGTTGCTCTTTTCTCTATTTTGTGGAGAAATTTTACTTCATAGTTAACTCATTTAATATCATTTGGATCAATGTCGTGAGAGATTTCACCGAGCATTAATTATCATTAATTTCTAAATCCAATATATGGCTACTTAAAATTGAAAAAAATGTGCACGAAAGCAATAAATGCAATAAATTGTAGTAAATCAAAATGATTGCTACCAGCTTTATATATAAATAACTATTACACACCCAGAATTATATACACTCTGACTCCGAGTACATCAATATACGTACAACTAATGTATGTGTGTGTGGTACCTTGCGGAGAGTATCTTCGGCAGTGAGATGAGAGTGACGACTGATAAAGAGAGTGCACTAAGGGTCTCCTAAGGGATCATCTGGAAAATTGCAAAGCAAGTTTACATTTCAAAGTAAAACCATAATTAAAATCTAAAAGAGTGAAATAGAAAATACGTACAGAGGGCGGTGTTGGAGCAAAGAAGAGCTCTATGGATGTCGCGATCATGTTGTAAAATGTCATTTTCGCCTACATAAATTAAGATAGTGAATTACGGCATAGAATAAATTCAAATTGAAATAACTATTGGCAAATGAAGGAAGAGATGACCATATACCCAAATTTTAACCGAAAGAGTCGAGAGGAGATGACAAAACTGATTGTCTACAGCGGCAGGGAGAAAGATGAATAAGAAGCATATTCATTGAGAGTCGAGGACGTTGACAAACCTGATTATCTATGGCGGCAGACGGAGAGATGAATAACTTCATCGTTGATAGATAGGGAGGTGTGGGTGTGGCTATGTGATAACTCCACTAATAAATTTTCTTAATTTTCATAACACAAAATGTTACACATAGAGGGAGAGAGGGTGTGGGATAACTCCATTAATAAATTTTCTTAGTTTGCATAACGCAAAAACGTAAGGTGAACTTTGAATAAAAATAAAACTAAAAATTCTAAAATTTGTAAAAATGAAAAATCACCATGAATTCATATGGAGAGGACACCTCACATGACAAATCAACATGAATTCATGTGGAGAAGACATCTGATAAAAGGAAAACTCTTGTTTAGTAAGTTAAACATTCATGTATGATTTCTTCAAATTTTAATTCTCTCTTTATAAATTGATCATATTGTGTTTATCAATATCATAACTCGTAATTCTAAGTCTAATGTGCTAATGACATCCTTCTCAGAAGTAATCTAACTCTTCACCACCATGTGTTTGTCGGTGATTTGATTTCCCCAGTTGCCAACAAATGGTTAGTACACGTTTGGTGTAGAAAAAGCATACCTTAATCAATTAATTGATTGAATAAGCTAATTATGACTATAGTATATCATTATGTAATATAACATGATTCTTTCCTCAACTTGCAAAACACTCAACTCAATTCCTTCACTCGTGCATTGTGAATACTAATATACTACACCACACTTACGTTAAAGTGTTGTTGTACCCAAACTTAAATGTCCATGTTAGACACACGCAAAATGTCTTATCCAACATCCACAAACAAGGTACTGTACAATGTAGAGGGACATGGTTACGTAGATAAGATTGTCTGGTCTACAAGTTTTCCAAGAGTACATTTTCACCTACATGGTTACCTATGTTAAGACCACTAGATTCACCAACACGGTCACCATTATGTGAACATACATCAGAGAACAATCTCATAATCTAAGCAGTAACAACCAGAAAAGAAAGGGCTCATCAACAGTAAGCTTCTAGGTATTGTAGCACAACGACGTGAATGAAAGGTCTTTAGATAATTAAGTTTCACAGTTATTGGCATTCGATCATTTGGTTAAGGTGAACCGTTAGGGTTCCATGCGTTTCTAAATTAGCGGAAGCAATAATAAAGAAACGTAGTACCTTTCATCAGGGTATGTTGAAGAAAAACAGCTGCAAAAAACAACCTCTTGATCTTCTACTGTATTCTTAAGTCCAATCTTGACATCGTGTGGGCGACGATCTTCAAGATCTTCTCAATTTGCTTCTTCTCCTACTTCTAACGTGTTTTAGGCGTCTAAGTTAGGGTTCCAGGAAGCTGAGATGACTTATTTATGGGCTACAGCAGGGACCAGAAGGAGAAATTAGAGTCGGGCCTCTATTGGGTTTAAATATCCAAGTTTAGCCCAAAACTTATTCTTAAGTCCAATAATAATAATATAGTCCACTGAAATATTATTATTGCACTGTCGCTCTAATCCCATAATTATATTATGAGCTCCTTCTTATTATGAGCCCGTTAGTCTCCTCATGTTTAAGATATACATCGCCCATTAATTAATTAAGTTACTGACAACTCCATTAATTAATATCTCATCCGAGAGTAGTACCACTCAACCTTGTTATCATGTTGGAATAAATCCACCTACAGGGTTTACATGATAATCCTTATGAGCTCCTCAAGGGACATCATCAACCTATTTAATAGGACACAGATTCCTTCTACAATCAACATCACACCATAGAAACAACACTATTTCCCAATTCACTGAGTTTGTTGATTTAATATTTAAATACCATACATTGATGAATCAAAGAGATACATACTGGCTTACGTGTCGAGGTTATTGTATAGGGATTAAGAGCACGAACATCCATAATAATTGAGATCAAGTTCTCTTATATAGTCAGTATAAGTCGAACGAATCTCAAGCGGTCCTGCTTAATACACACAAAGTGCACTAATGTGATTTTATAGTCAAAACAAACTAATATCAAATCATACTACACCATCCCGATAAATTGTCCCCTTCTATCTCGATTGTGAGCATCTGTTTATACTTTATAAGAAAACCGATAATATGATTTTCCACGTGTTGTCGCACAATATGTTATCTACAGTATAAAGTAAGTGGACTTTTGCAATAATCATATAAATAAATTATAATATGCAAAATATTTGATCATATGATTCTCATTTCAAATTCATTGTTAAACATTGTTCATACAAAAAGCTAGACTTTTAGTATACAATCCAACAATCTCCCACTTATACTAAAAGACTATACTGCCATGTCCACTATCATACATCTAATTCCCACTCCCACTACATGACCATCAAAAGCTTTCGCCTTAATCTCCTTGTAAAAGGATTTAATAGGTAATCATCCGATGCAATCTTGGCGACAACATCCTTCCCCTCATTATACGATTTCTTGCATAAGGTGGTACTTGCTCTTAATGTATTTAATTGCCTTATGGGCTCGTGATTCCTTCTAGTTTGCAACTGCACCATTATTATCACAATAAATTGTGACAAACTTGGGCAAACTCAGAATCACATCTAAGTCCATTACGAAGTTTCTAGAGCCACACAGATATTTTGGCTGTTACAAGGCTCCAATATTATCATCTTTCCGTGGTGGAGTCCGAAATATATTTCTATATGACACTCCTCCATATTATGACTCTACTTTCTAAAATTAAGCACGTAACCTTGAGGTGGATTTACTGCCGTCCCTATCTGATTAGAGAATCTGAATCTATGTAACCCACAAGAAATAATGAATCTGTCCAATAAGCTCACATATAATTTCTAGTCCTTTTCAGGTACATAAATATATGTCTTACCACAATTCAACATTCTTGTTTTGGGTTACATTGATACCCATTGCCCATGCCATCCGCAAAACAGATATCCATTCTCGCGTATAACATTCCTTAGATTAAGCTTCCTTATTCGCTGTAGCATAAGAAACTGTCTTCATCAACTTTATCTTCTTTTGTGCCAAAAGACACATTTCTTTATATAAAGTCACAAGCTAAAGCAATTTAGGATTGTATCAATTCAAGAAGCTTGAGATAAGCACAACATCCTATCTTGTGATCTTTATTACCATGATTGCAAGGGTATATCATTTTTCTCTTAAGTCCTTCATTTCAAACCATTTTATCAACCATACACATACGCCCGATAATACTCTTTCATTGTCTCCAATGAGCAAGATACTATCTATGTATAGTACAGAAATACCACCACATTTCCATCACTCTTTTCAATACACAAGACACATCCGCGCATTAAATAAATCCATATAATTGGATTACCTTATCAAAACAGATGTTTCATGATCTTGAAGCTTGCTTTAGTCCATTGATGGACAATCTTAAGCTTACACTCAAAATGCTCTTATCCCTTTGCAATGAATCATTTGTTGACGTTTGGATCTTTTGGTTAACGTGAACTATTAGGGTTCCATATGTTTCTGACAAGCAGCGGAAGCAAGTAAACAAGAAATGTACTACCTTTCACTAGGGTATGTTGAAGACGATGAATTCTCGCCACCAGCCTGCACAGCCTCACCGTTTTGGTCATAACTCTCTCATCCGATGTCAGATTTGAGTGATCTACACGTCAAAATGATCCTCTCTTTCGTGGATTTTCATCAGTATATCACACGTCCTGTTCTAATATCTATACAATTTTATAAAAATCATAGAATATGGTAGACAGCAGCAGCAAACAACCTTTCAGTCTTCTGCTGTATTCCCAAGTCCAATCTCGACGTCGTGTGGGCGACGATCCTCGAGATCTTCTCAATCTACTGTTCCCTCACCCTCCTCACAGTGTTAGGTGTGATTAATTTCATAGATTAGGATTTTCAGACAACTGAGATGACTTATATATGGGCTACAGCAGGGACTAGGAGGAGAAATTAGAGTTGGACCTCCATTGGGCTTAAGTATCCAAGCTTAGCCCAAAGCTTATACTTAAGTCTAATAATAATAATATATACCACTAAAATATTATTACTGCACTACCGTTCTAATCCCATAATTACGTTATGGACTCCTTATCATGAGCCCATTCGTCTCTCCATGTTTAAGATATACAATGTCCATTAATTAATTAAGTTACTAACAACTCCATTAATTAATATCTCATCAAAGAGTAGTACCACTCAACCTCATTATCATGCCGGAATAAATCCACCAGCAGGGTTTACATGATAATCCATATGAGTTCCTCAAGGGACATCATCAACCTATGACAGACACGGATTCCTTCTACAATCAACAGCACACCATAAAGATAACACTACTTCCCAACTCACCGAGTTTGTTGATTTAATACATGTAAATCTCACCCATTGATGAATTAAAGAAATACATACTGCCCTACGTGTCGAGGTTATTGTATAGGGATTAAGAGCACGAACTTTCATAATAACAGAGATCAAGTTCTTCTATAAGTCAGTATAAGTCGAACGATCTCAAGCGGTCCTATTCAATACACTCAAAGTGCACTAATGTGATACTATAGCCAAGACAAGCTAATACCAAACCACATTACAACCATCCCGATAGAGAGTCCCCGTCTATCTTGGTTGTGAGCATCTGTTTATACTTTATAAGGAAACCGATAATATGATCTTTCGCGTGTTGTCGCACAACATATTATCTACAGTATAAAGTAAGTGGACTATTGCATCGTGCATATAAATAAGTTATAAGACGCAATCATTTGATCATATGATTCTCATTTCAAATTAATTGTTATAACATTGTTCATACAAAAAGCTAGACTTTTAGTATACAATCCAACATCATTCTGGTTACTTCACATAGGTGTTTTCCTCAAGACTTCCATTTAGGAAAGCTGTCTTGACATCTATTTGCTATACCTCATAATTCATATAAGTAGCAACAAACAAAAGAATCCAGATCGAGATAAGCATAGCTACAGGCAAAAAAGGTTTCCTCATAATCGAACCCTTTTTTCTGAGTGTACCTTTTCGCAACAAGCTTTGCTTCCAAGGTTTTCACCTTACCGTATGATCCTCTTTTATTTTGTATGACCACTTTCAATGGCTTTTACACTATTTAGTGGTCCTACAAGCTCCCAGATTTTATTTAGAATCCATTGATTTTATTTCAAAATTCATTGTGACTTACTAAGATTTTGCATTTCGATCTTATAGTGCTTCGTTGTATCAATGGGCCGATTTTATGTTTACTAGGGATCAAGTCTCACGACTTTCCTAAAATATAAATCTATCGGGTTGTAGAACAACCTTCCCACTACGACAAAGTGTTACACACAATTGTGTATCAGACGTGTCACGCGATGCACTTTACTTGTGGTATTTCATCTTGTACAATTGGTACTATATTTTATGTTTTCCTCTCACATCCTTTAAAAAAATTTATACATGGATTTATGATTTATTACATAGTCCTTTTGCAAAAATCTAGTGTTTTTGTTAAAAATTACCCTTTGATCTTTTGGACTAAATAAACTACCCTTCATTTTTCTAGGATATCCCACAAACATCAATACTACATGTTGTTTCTAGGGCTTACCCATAAAATGAATTTAGTAATTTCAAATAACTAATCATCTGTCTAACCATTACTATAAGAGTCTTATTCCTTCTTTCCGCTACACCATTCAGTTGGTGTATGCCTGGTGTAGACAACTTGAGATTTAATCTCATTCTCTGATAAATAGCTCCTAAACTATCCTAAGAGGTACTCGCCACCATGATTAAATCGTAATGAGTTGATATATTTTCCATAATGCTTCACCACATCAGCCATGTACTCCTTGAATTAATCAAAGTACCTAGACATGTGGTGCATCAAATAAATATATTTGTATCTAGAATAATTATCAATTAAATTGACGAATATTCATAACCACCTCTCGTCGGAATAGTCTTAGGATCGCATAAATCAGAATGAACTACTTCCAACACATCTCTGGCTCTACACCCCTTTAACTAAAAATGCATTTAATCATTTTTACTTCCAAGTAAGACTCACAAGTCAAATAGTTTCTACTTCCAATAAACCCATCAGTTCATTGACTATCAACCTTTGAATCCTACTCAAGTAAAATGACCTAGTCTCAGATGCCAAAAATATGTTTGGTTCATTCCCAAAGGTTCCTTTCTCTTATTAGGATTCGAAGATGCGTTATTAATTATTATTTGTTGTATCCATGGGATAAACATGATTTAAGAGTGTACAAATTGTCACCAACGTACAATAACAGATTATAGCTCCATCCTTCATTATAATGACAATGTCATTTAAATGAAATGGAGTATCCTTCTGTAAGTGCATAGAAATTGAAATCAAATTCTTTCTATGAAACGTACGTAAAGATAATTTCACAAAATCAAACGTTATTCACATCGTAAGATAAATAAACAACTTCCACTGCAACAACCTCTACTTTCATAGCTAACCCATGTACTCAATAATCTCATCATCACTTAGTTGCAGATATTTAGTGATTCCGGTATCTACACACAACATGTCAGTAAACGCCATCACTAATCACGCTTCAACAACTAGTGAATAAGTTACTAACCTTGTTCACGCCTTGATAAAAATTGTTTTCCTTCACCACATGTTTTGTCAGAAGTTCCTCACCATAAACAACCTCTTGTATTTCAGGTAGAACTTGCTCAAAACATCTAGGCAAAACTATGGAAAATAAAATTGACTTAGGTTTCCTCTTCAATTTCTACTCCAAGTATTTCCAATTCATTCATCAATTCAACCATGACCTCCCACCTTTTAAGCTCACTCATGTATCCGAAGAATCGCATGAGACCATCATATTTCTATGAACCTCTCATCTCTTCACTAGAGACTTAAATAGACACTAGGGAACATCCTTAGTGAGAACATATATGTTTTCCTAAGCAGTAAGAATCTAAAACTAAGATTCTTTTATAATCATCTAATTTTAGACCATTAAATATAATTTCTTTTAGTAAATAATAAGTGAAATAAAACCATTTGAAAATACAGAGAATCACGTAAATAAATACACTGATCAAATCTTTGAATTTATCTATTTATATTGATTCCCTCAAAATAATATAAAATAAAATTCACCGACATCTCAAGCACCGTGAGTTTCCATGCCATGATAGTGTGGATGTATATAAACCCGAACACTTACAAGAGAAGGTTTTACCCATTAATTTCATTCGTCAACCTAACTTTATGACAAAATAATCAATAGTCGGTTCCTCTTTAGTCATGCAAATAACAGCAGTGACTCCGATGGGGAGAATACTTATTATTTGCACCTAAGTGTTCACCATTATTTGATCCCAAGTCTATTGCCCAAGCTTATGTCCCTTCAGATGGAGAAGATCACATGCGCTCGAATAACTTTCTACAATCATCAATTATAAGTTTGTACCAATGAACTGCATATAAACTCATCTGATGGGGAGGAAGGCACTATAGCCAAGAAGCAAGTTCATGTGCATCACATTACAAACAATAATTATTTATTGAAGTCTGTACCAGTGATCCACAAATATACTCATCCGATGGGGAGGAAGGCACTATAGCCAACACGCAAGTATACTTGCATCACATTACAAACCAATAATGGAGGCCGCGGAAATTTTAACCAATCCCCTCTCCCACTTAGTTATTTAACATGAGGGTTTTTACATGTATATAATATTCAAAATAAAATACACATCTTAGAATGCTCCTATTACAGCATATAAGGTAGTAAATCACAGAGAATCATGCATATATATATAACAATAATCAAATATTCCATTAATTATAAATAGTTATATATCAGTGAATTCGATTGTTCACCACCAAGCACGAATATGGGCAACGCAGATGGAGATCGACCTCCCCATTGAGGTCGTAGGGATCAACCTGACTGGTCAGGTCGCGGGGCTCGGGGCAGTGCCCCAAAATCAAAACTGAAATCTTGAAGCTAGTCTCCACGAGTTTTCTTTCAGATTTATCACTACGCAGCCCCACGAGCTCTTGACATCCGCAACCGTGTGTTGCGCTCGCTCATCGACATGAAACCATGCGCCCATGTTTACCAGACTTGCACACCAATGAGCTCACAACACGGCTACATGCCCGTCAGGCTGCCCATTTTTTGCTCTAGTACGCCTCGCCACACTTGTAACCGTGCAGCTACAGCATGCCATCGGGCTTCCAAACGCGTGCCACACCCGACACAAAGCCCGGTCAACCCTCATTCCTGCTCACCCATGTGCCCATTGCCCGGCAACGAGCACACCTGTTCTCCTCCGTATGGCCAGCCAAATATCCGTGCGCGCCAACATGCGAGGCGCTTGGCAGTCTGCTTGCCGCACTGCCCAACAACCTGCACGTGCGCGCGCCTCTCACCTGGCAACATGCACGGTTTCGCAAGCCCATGCCAGCAAGTTACTCAGAACGTGAGCCCAGCCGTGCCCTACGCATGCCAGTTTGCTCGCCGATGGTTTTTACCACTCGATGATCTATCCAGTTTTATCCACAATCATGCACCTGCCCGCCTGTTTGTCCAGTCGATTGCTCACGAGTCTGCTCCGTGCCGCCCATCTCAAAAATGCGCATCCTACTGAGCATTTTTCATCCGCAAATGTGCGAAATTGCATAGTAGTCAACCCGCCTCCAAGCTTGCAAATGGGCACACCACACGGTGGTCCGCTCGACGGTACGTGCCAAGTCATCTTTATTTCTTCCAGCGTCGTCGTGTAGTATCAAAACTAATAGACGAACAGATATATGATTTTCATGGATAAAGCAATTATACCAAACCCTAATTCTCATGTGATTCTAATTCATAATTAAATCATAAAAACACATAAATCCTACCCTAACGTGTCACGTTTAGCCACAAAACTAAAGCTCTGATACCAATTGTTGGCTTTCGATCATTTGGTTAACGTGAACCGTTAGGGTTCCATGCGTTTCTAATTCAGCGGAAGAAAGAATAAAGAAATGTATTACTTTTCACTAGGGTATGTTGAAGAAGAACAGTTATAAAAAACAACCTCTTGATCTTCTACTGTATTTCCAAGTCCAATCTTGATGTCGTGTGGGCGACGATCTTCAAGATCTTCTCAATCTGCTTCCTCTCCTACTTCTAACGAGTTTTAGGCGTCTAAGTTAGGGTTCCAGGAAGCTGAGATGACTTATTTATGGGCTATAACATGGACCAGAAGGAGAAATTAGAGTCGGGCCACCATTGGGCTTAAGTATCCAAGTTTAGCCCAAAACTTATACTTAAGTACAATAATAATAATATAGTCCACTAAAATATTATTACTACACTGCCGCTCTAATCCCTTAATTACGTTATGGGCTCCTTCTTATTATGAGCCCGTTAGTCTCCCCATGTTTAAGATATACAACTCCCATTAATTAATTAAGTTACCGATAACTCCATTAATTAATATCTCATCCGAGAGTAGTACCACTCAATCTTGTTATCATGCCTGAATAAATCCAACTGCATGATTTACATGATAATCCTTATGAGTTCCTCAAGGGGACATCATCAACCTATTTAATAGGATACGGATTCCTTCTACAATCAACAGCACACCATAGAAACAACACTATTTCTCAATTCACCGAGTTTGTTGATTTAATTTTAAATCTCACCTATTGATGAATCAAAGAGATACATACTGGCTTACATGTCGAGGTTATTGTATAGGGATTAAGAGCACGAACATTCATAATAACTGAGATCAAGTTCTCCTATATAGTTAGTATAAGTCGAACGATCTCAAGCGGTCCTGCTCAATACACACAAAGTGCACTAATGTGATTTTATAGTTAAGACAAACTAATACCAAATTACAATACAACCATCCCGATAGATTGTCCCCATCTATCTAGATTGTAAGAATCTGTTTATACTTTATAAGGAAACAGATAATATGATCTTTCACGTGTTGTCGCACAACATATTATCTACAGTATAAAGTGGACTTCTGCTATAATCATATAAATAAATTATACTATGCAAAATATTTGATCATATGATTCTCATTTCAAATTCATTGTTAAACATTGTTCATACAAAAAGCTAAACTTTTAGTATACAATCCAGCAACAGTATCTACCAAAAATAATACAATAAGTTTCACATAAAGAAGTAGTTCATCACCACACACAGAATGCATCTATATTTAATCATCAATAAGATCTCGAGATCCATGATCAGGATTAGGTCAAGCCTTCTTTGTGTGGCCTGGGAGGCAACAAAATGAGCATTTCTGTTTTACACGGTGCATTGCTGGCCCATCAACAGATGGTGACGAAATTCCAAATCCACCCACATCATCGTGCTGGGGTACAACCCGATTAAAGGTACAAGTTTTCCTTTTGTGGTTAAGGCCACAGCAATTCGAACACTTGTTGCCTCTCCTCACACTCCGACTAAGTTCTAACACACTCTTAATGCGACTGTGTTTCGGCCTCCCAGACTGCTTGGGGGAATTTGGAGGTGTACAGACTATGTCTCGTACTAATGGAGGAACATCCTAGTCCTTCGAATGCGACAATGGGTAGATAGAACCACCCCACATTGATAAAATCATCTCATTCTTGAAACAATCCCCAACATAAGAGTTCATATCAAGGCTCTTTTTCCTACAACATATTATAAAATAAATAAGTTGAACATGATAGTAGATTATATCGAATAGGTGTGAGATAATCTATCAAATATATAGTATTGTACCTGATTGCTGCAAGTGCTTGTACACATGGAATCAGCTCATTTTGAAAATAACCACAGTCACATTCAAGCTTTTCCGAATCCGCAGAAAAGATATCGTGCCAACCACAACCTTGAAGCGTTGGCCTATGGAATTTCAACATCGAGATGGTCCGACCTATGGACCATTTCAAAAAGGTCATGGGTCACTCTCGCGCACATGACACCAATATGCTTTTCCACCTCGTGCCTTCTCGTACCATGCAATTCTTGGGTCAGTTGACGAAACTTTTTCAAGAGATATATGACTGGAAAGCGATGGTCCCACTTAAGACAGTTGTTCCAAGATTCTACAGCGTTGGATGTCATAAACTCATAGTGACGTATGACACAATGCACTCTACTCTAGCATTCTTTTCTAGCCTTATTGAGAATTATCTCAATGCGATCACAACTACCACATCTGTGCGGCGCATCAAACAACCTGTTTACAAAAAATATAAAAATAATTATTAGTTTGAGTGTGAGAAACACGTCTGCATATATTTCAAAAATTTGTAACGAACAAAATAGGGACCTTCGTACGTATGCATCTCACTGCCCTAATTACAACATTACCCAAGTATGAAAACATTAAATACAATAAATTTTACATATGAAATCGATGCCTTGAAGATAGAGAATATTTAACCTATCAAATTCTACCTCTCGGTGCATATTGGCTGCCATTTTGAATATGTTGACAATACATTGCCCAAATGGCACAAGCTTCTTCCTCAAATGATGCTGTCATAGACCATGCGCAACACCTGAGAACACATGCTCCACAGCTTTGATAATTGCTATATGATGATCCGATACAATCAACAGATGTGGTGGGCACTCTATTGCACTCTGAACGTTGGACAGAAATAGAGACCACAGGTCCGTGTTCTCCTGATCGCCAACCCCAGTAGCTAGTGGATAAATTTTCTTGTTAGGATCTTGAGTGACCACCACAAATACCACTCCCTTATACTCTCTCATTAAGTGAGCGGCGTCGATGACTATAACTGGTCGAGTAATGTGCTTGAAACTATTCACACAAGAGACTAAAGCAAAGAAGACAAATTTAAATTTACCATCATCATGCGTCTTTAGGTGTGTCTTTGTGCTTGGATTGCAGTTCTCCAACATGTAAAGATAAGAATGGAGTGATCTAAAACAGTCGGTTGGAGTGCCATAAATATACGTGTTAGCCAATTTATAGGCCCTAATAGCATGACCATACTTTATCAAAACTCCATAATGCTTCTTCATGTTGTCAATAATACTTTTGGGTGAGAGGGAAGTCTTTGGATGCCTTTGCTTGTCATAGTACAGTTTCGCTATCACTTTCAAATAACAGGATCGTGGCGTCCGACGGTTGTCATTACTTAAGCACGAGTGCAGACATATGTGCGTGCAACTCCACACCCCATGATGACCCTGGGTAGCAAGCAAGAATGAGCACACGATTGTATCTTTGCAAACCACCTCTCCCACCTACTCGGCTCAGAATGCTTCACTTGGAAATCTACCCCCTTAATGAGGTGATAAATAGAGACATCATCTACAAGCTCATCCTTGCTTGGGTAAATCTTCTTAACAGAAATATTAGTAACTACTTCATGCTCAGCATCTGAAATAGGTGCATTTGGAGGGAAAATGGGGGCATTACTAAGTATGCTGAAAAAGGGAACATTAGATGCAGAGTCAGGATTGTTTCTTCTAAAAATGGGGGGATCATTGGGCAAGGTTGAAGAGAAATTCAATCCCTCGCCGAGAAGATGATCATATTCAGAATTCCCTTCACCCTCGCTCACTTTAGTATCAATATCTTCCTCGAAGAATGAATTTCCTTCAACATCGTCCTCTACTGAGTCGTCCGTATAGTCCAAAGGATTGTCCATACTCACATCGTTAGCCCTACAGTCAGTCGGGAATTAACAATCCATGTCATTAAAAATATCTAACATTTACATAGCACTGCTCCTAACAACATTGCACCCGGATGCTTGTCCACCAATCGTGATATTTCCACTTCTGATTCGATCCACATAAACCTCCGGGGTACCATTGGTTCCAAGTAGACAACTTACATCGAGATCGTTGATGATTGGAAGATGGACATTCATCTCATTAACCTTCTGTACTTGGTATATTTCGTAGTACGCAGTTCTAGGATCTGTATTCAAGAGACCATTCACCAATTTTCTAAATGTGACCACTGTATGGTCGCCCATAGGCATCCGCAAACCCCACATGGCGCCTCCAACATACTCAACCCCATTCCACTTCGTGTTAGCATGTATAAAGATAATCTGAACCGATGGCATAACACTGCACACAAACACAAACAATAATTAAGAGTTCAGCTAGAAATTGAATTTGTTATAGCCATACTTTGCGTACTTCCATTTTAAATGATGATTAGATTGAAGAAGTAAATAAAAATAATAAATTCAATTCATATGAATTAAACTAATAAAAAAAATTTCTATTGTGATTTTGCGATATATAGATAATCTTAAGGCCGAGCTCGTGATAAATATTTTCTATTAGCTTTCCCAATATTTTGTGATATACATCTCCGGGAAGATGTCCTAATTCTAGTGTTTTAGTAGTGCGATAAATAATAAGTTTCACAAAAAAATCACTGTATGTTATCATAAAAAACTAAAAATCAACAAACATACGTTTATCATAAAAAAAATTCTTTCGTATAGCTCAATAATATCACTGTATATTATGAAAGTTCATGACTTGTAGCAAAATTCAAAATTATAAATTTTGCTTAAAGCAATACTCCTCACCTACAACATCATACATTGCCAACTATGAAAAAAATTCAGATAGAAACAAAATTAAAAGTTACCACTTTCTGGGATGCACGTATTAAATGTATATTTCTCCGACAACTTATGTTGTGGCCTGGCACACGACGACCTAGTTCTGCATTTGCCGCAACTAATGAGATTTTTCAAATTTTCATCTCCATGACCCCTATACACCAATCAACCTAGGGTAAATGAGGATTTTCCCCATAAGTAACGTAAATGCGTGTGTGGGTTCAATATTTGTATCACACAATAATTACCTCTTGGGTTTCGCCAAACATCTACATATCCGTCGTGTGACCTAGCTAGATATATTGACCCAGTCTCTTCAATTTTTTTTCCAATCTTGGATTTTGCTATTACAAAACACTAATATTAGGTGGTTCACCGGTATCATGGGGCACCGACAGGTGGTTTGCTGGATGAAAATTTAGCTGGGTTTGTTGATGGATTCAGAGTGAGAGTGATTTAAAAACATATGGGTTTTGGGTGTGGGGTGTGGGGGGACTAAAATTTGCAGATATGAAATTGCTAAAATTATCGAGCTGAAGGAGATGACATTGGAAAGATAATGGGTAGGGTGGATTCTTGAATTTCAGCAACTTGGAGGTTTGGAAGGAGTAAAATCGTGGAGCTGAAGGAGACGATATTAGAGAGAGAATGTGTCGTAGGTTGAATTCTTTATTTATTTCAGTAAAGTGGTGGGTAGGGTAGCAAAGTGGTGGGTAGGGTGGGTAGAGGGTACCACCCAGGTGGTAATTTTGATAAAATGAAATGAGGGTTAGTATTGTAAAAAAAAGGTCTAATGGTTATTATTAATAATTAAGTTAGATGATTGTCGGTATTAATTTTTTTCTCCTCATTTTGGGTATTTTTGTATATTGCACTTTAGGAAATTGCTATGGATATATCAGTTAAATCTGTCGATAATTAAAATATGAAATTAAAATTTTTTAAATAAAATTTTATATATTTACCTACGGATTAATGCAGTTCCATTACGTAGTGATGTGATTTGAGATTGGCAGTTGTGGCAGCATTAATCGTCCTTATGGCCGTATTTCAAATGTTGCACTGAAAATGTGATAATTTGTCCAATTAAATTATTTAATTAATAATTTTTAAATGATTTAACTATTTCAAAAAGGTGATATTTGATTGAAGTAATAATTAGTATTTTAATAAAAGATAATACATGATGAAATTAAGAAAAATGATAACCACCTAAATTAAACTATAAATAATAGGATTAACGAAAAGGGATAATATTTATAATTAAAAGTGGTATGTAGTCAATAAAAAATGATATTTCTCTAGATGAAGAATTTTATGGTCAGATCATGATATGTATAAAAAATAATAATAACACTTTTTAAGTGATAATACTTTTAATAAAAAAGTGATACCAGATCAAGGAAATGTGATGGAGTATCTGTCGAAATGATTTTTTTTAATAATTAATAAAACGAATAAAAATTAATAATATTTTTTTAATAAAAAGTTACACATGATCAATAAAAAGTGATAAATATCCAATTAAATTATTTAATTAATAATTCATATGATGAATAAAAAGTTATAATATTCTTTATAAAAAGTGATGCCCGATGAAGTTAAAAGTAAAAATAATATTCATTCTATTGAATTATTTAATGAACAGGAAAGAAAGAAAAAGATAATATTTTTATTAAAAGAAAATATATAATTAATTAAAAGCAAAATTATTTAATTTAATTTTATTATGATCAATTATAAGACAAATAAAAAATTATGGCATTTTATTAAAAAGTTTAATGGTAAATAATGAAATATTAAAAATCATTTAATAAAATAATAAATATTAAAATTTTATTTAAAAAAATTATTAACATAATTAATTAACAGCATACAGCGTATCACTTCTTCACGCAAATGAATTAGGCAGCTGCCTTAAATAAAATAATTGGGCCCGTGATATCCGTGAGATGGTATCACACAGTTACCCTATATAACCTATATATTTAAACTCACCTCCCATTTATATTTTAATATATATAATTGAGAAGTAATTGCCTAAAATAACTTTTTGCAAAAATATATGTGGCAACATTAGGTGTATTCTTCAAAAAAAATTTATATGTGTTGCTTTTTGATTGGTTAGTCTTTATTTAATTCTTTTTATTTATTTATTTTTTAATTTAATGATTAATATTTATCAACATTTAATTACATTTAATTATGGCAAATTTCTAAGTGTGAAGCATTAATAATTAAATATATTAATATCTTTATTCTACATTATAAAATAAATATTAAATTAAGCAATTTAAAACATATACTAATAGATAAATGGGTTATTAGTTTTATTAAATCCGAAATAAAAGGAAATAATCTATATTTTATCAAAATAAAGTGTGCAAATTACTATTTAATTGATTTATATTTTATTTAAAGTCAAAATAAAATTTAAAAAAATATTAGTTAAAACAATTAAATTAAGTATACAATATATTTCATAATAAATTAAGAAATAATGTAATAATATTAATTACTCTTTAAAAAAATATTCCATAATATTAATTTTAATTTTATATAATTCATTTAATATAATATGAATAATGAACGGGCGTAAATAATCAAAATATATAATTTATTTTATATTTATTAAATAACATATTATTTTGAAAAAAATATTATATACCGCGTAACACGCGGGTTATATACTAGTATATACTCCCTCCGTCCCAGAAAAGATTGCACACTTTTAATTTTTATTTGTCCCACAAAAGTTTGCACATTTCTTAAAAAGCAAAAAGTCAAATACAATCACCCTTCCTCATACACTTTATTACAAAAAACAACATCTACCTAACATACCTAACATACTTTATTATTTATTTATTACCAAAAAATACCATAATATCCCTAAAAATTCTCACTTTCTTAAACTCCGTGCCGAAAAGAGGTGTATAATCTTTTCTAGGATGGAGGGAGTATATATTTGTCTATCTTATTGCCGCCATCATCATTGAATCTAGTGAATTCACTGATACCACATAGGCATTCTTCTAATCTAGGTATCTTACTATTGAAAGCTATATTAGTTTGTAAATTTTCGAACACATGGGGCATAAAAGTAATTTGATATTAAATAATTAAAATTTATACTCCCGCAAAATAAATAAATTAAAATATTCTCAATTTTAATACATTCTATTCTATCAAACAATATCACTCATTCATATTACTTACTTATCTCAATATACATATTACTTAAATAATATTCTCTTATCTTATTTTGCCTATCAAACGAATCCTAAATATAGAATGAAGTTAGGGTGCACTTGGGGGTACTGGTGCACTTAGTTAGTAAGAATCGTTAAATAAAAAAACTGATCAACAACCACCCTTAAATTAAATGAAATAATTAAAATATACCCTAAACACTAACATATCAACCTATGCACTTAGTTAGTAATATCCGATAAAAAATTGATCAACAATCACCCTTAGATAAAATAAAAAAATTAAAGGGGATGCCTATTCGTACCCCCGAAATCGCTTGATGTACACCATTTACTAACTATACACAAATATTTTATTTATTTGTATATTAACATTACTAAACACACCCCAATCAAGACCATTATACCCTCTTCTCTTTAACCTTTATTTTTTTAATAAACATGAAAAGAACAAATGGTATCATGCCAATATGGCTATCATCAGAGAGACATGGAAATGGCGTAGAGATTTGAATTCGATTCCGCAGTCCATGTTCTTGTCACCAGTATAACTAAATTTGTCCATCAAGAAACTAACAGCGAAATTGGAGCAATGTCTGGCCGGAATTCGAAGAGAAATCAATTGTGAGGGAGAGTATGAAATCAACTCAACAAAAAGGGAAAAAAGGGCCAGAATTCTAAGCGGTGATACAAGAAGACGTGAAATGGGTTGCCGAAATGGGCCGCGTTCGCACGAAGATGGTGAAGAAGTCCTCCTGCCAAGTGACAGTGGATTTGTTGGAATCCCTTGAAATGAAGGACTTGCCGGCGTTGTTCTCAGAGAAGACAAAGGTCCAATTGCTGCTGCGCCGCCGGCTAGCTTTCGCCCCAGGCAATATTAGGTTATGTTTTCAATCAATTTTGTTCTTACTCCTTATTTTATGCTTTTGGATAATTGGTTATGTTGAATTTTTTGAGACGTTCATTCACTCCTCTCCTATGGTGAACAATGAAATTTTTGAAGATTTTAATTAATTTCATGCTGCTTTTACTTTTTTGTATTGATTATGTTTCACTAATGCATATTGTTTGAGAATTAATATCTTGATTTATGTTTTTTTTAGAAAATTGCTGATAGCTTTAAAACTAGATAATTAGAATTTTAGTGTGAAGTGGTGAATGAAAGTAAAGGCGTAAAGCATGGGACTTTGAGGAGCAAACAATTCTTTATTTTTAATTAATTTTAATTATATTAATAAGGATATTTATGTCTTATGATTTGAGGATATTTTAGTCTTTAATATAAATGAGGTAAGTTAAGTAGTTTAATTATTGTTGATGAGTGTTTTTGGCTCGTTGATTTACATTTAATAAAAATAGATTATTGCATAACGAAACCAAAAACGATCACAATCAAACATGAAACAACCATAATCAAGAGATCACAAATGAAAGAGAATCGAATTTCCACCAAAGAACTATATCCAATTTTATTACTCTCCCTTAGAACACCACTCATAAAATTCCCCTTTCTTACAAGTGTAATGTCTAAAGTGAGTATCAGTCACCTCCGTCTCTCATGTGAGAGAGGCTATTTATAATATCTACAAACCCTAACCCGGAGTCAATCGCTTTGCTCCACTTGGATGAAGACAAGCCGTCTTTAATGAAGTTGTCTGGTATGCCGACCAGCCTGGTGAGGAGTCTGAATGTTGCGGGTTGCTTTTGCAGGGTTTTACTGGTCACCCCCGTCCTTTGCTGGTTTTCCATTGGTAGTTAGGGGAGGATGCACCAGTTGCTTGATGTCCTCTAGTTAGGATTGCTGTCCGAGGCATCCTATCTTCTAGTTAGCCTTGTCTTCTAGCCTGCTGCACTTGTCAGTCTCTATAATGATGTTAATTCATTAATGTACCACTTCTGTTATCCATCTGGTCCTCGGACAGGTTGACTTCCAATGTTGTGATGCTCATTCGAGCCCTCGGGCAAGGGGGACGCAACCGAGGTACCCTACCGAGGGTGCTTCAGGCATCCGTCCCTTTGATGGGTCCCTTCTTTGCCCTTTTCTTAATTGAGCCTTTGGGCCGGTAATAATTTCTTTGGGCTGCCTTAGCTGTTCATTCGCCACTTCTTTTCGAATTGGGATCCAAGAAAGCTAGGCCTCCTTCTTCAAATATTTAAAGGTTATTGGGCTTTGGGCCTACTACGTATGGGGATATAATATCCATAATATTAGCCCCTCGAGCCTGAATAATATCATGATTTGAGATTGTTCAGGGTCGAATCATACTTAGCAGGTTATATCCTTCATGCTTCGGTACTTGCGATGCCAGGATTCTTCCATCTTGGTTCCTTACTATTTTCACTCGCTATCTTTGTTCCTAGATTATCAGGGTTTTTGAGAAATTTTCGCTAGGGTGGGAGGGTATTTTCGGCATTTGGATGTAACTGTCGATTCAAAATTTGAAATTTAAACATTTTATCAGTTTTTCTTTCCTCTCTCCCTCTTTATCTCCTTTTGATTCTGTAGGCGGTTGGCATTCCTCTTATACGATGTGCTCATTCTCTTCCTCCAGGTACCACTCTTCTTCTCTCTTTTCCTTTCTTTTGCTGGTTCCCTTGGTCTGTGTCTCTGAATTTTTCGCTGTCATCACCTAGGGTTTCCTTCCCTCTTTCTCTCAGTACCCTATCCTCTTCCCATTTCAATTTCGCAAGGTATGGCTTGCAAGGGTTCCGTTTCATCTCCTAGATCTCCCTCTCGCTCAACTTTTTCTTCGCTTGGGAGTTTGGGGTCCTCTTCTCCACTTTCAGAAGAGGGTTCGAGTTCCTACTCTCCTTCCCGACTCGCTTTTGATCAGAGGGTTGCCGATTTCATTTCTAATTTCATGTTGGAGTGTAATCCTCAAATTGCTGACCCTGGTCCCTGGTTATTGGCTAATCTTGGGGAACTTCTGCGATGGGATAAGGATGTCTCCTTTTTCGCCGCCGAGGTCTCTTCTACTATTGATGATTCTTGGTTAAAAAATAGTACTGTCATTGCTCTCAGCAAATTCCAGTGTGGGACAGGCATCGATTTCTTCCTTCCTTCTTCCGATGGCCATATGTGTTATGCTCCGCCAAACGCTGTTGCAGCCTATGAATTCAAACTTGAGCTTGGCCTTCGGTTTTCTCTTCATTCTTATATCTGGGATATCATTGAGTTTTGGAGTATAGCCCCTGCTCAGTTGGCCCCCAACGGGTGGGCGGCTTTGATGGGGATTTTGGTTCTTTTCCGTAAGAAAAAGTACTCCTTCTTGACTACCTCTGAAATTAACTTCCTGTACCGGCTCACCCCAAATAATAGGACGAAGGAATATTATTATTTGGTACCTCATCATGTCAATCTTGTTGCTTCCCTGCCCAGTTCGGTTAAAGGATGGGGTTCGCGGGCCGTGGAGGGGAACTTCTGTCTATGACCTCGGGGACCCTCGAAATCCCACAGTGCTCCCTAGAAGCTCCTTCTTCAAGCCTGTTCTCAGTGCGTTTATGTCACTTTCGGCTCCCTTCTTTGTCATTTGGGGTATTCTAATATTTCTTTCTTTTGCTTTATGCAGTAGGCGAATCGTGTGCTTTTGAGATGCTACCGATAGGGTTCCAGGACGCATTCTGTAATATTCGCAAACTCTCCAAAAAATGCCACTACATGCGTGTTCTTACTGGGAAGAATCTTTTTTGAGCTGGCTTTACTCCTCAGCTATAGCTATGCCAGGTGATTTTTTGTCGTTGCTTTCTCTTTTGCGGCGTTCGTAGTGTGTTTCTTCTTTCTATATATCTATCCCTTTCATATTACCCTTCTTCATTTATGTTATGCCTAGGGGAAGAGAAGCCTCTCATGCCCGATATCACCCGTATTTCTACTCTTCCCTCTGCCCGTCAGCAGACTGTGCTCAACAAGAGAAAAAAGAAGATTTCTAAGACTTCTCCCCAGAAGTTCTCTAGAGACCCTCTTGCCGTTCAGACCCTTACATCTGTCAGGATTGAAGAGACTTTGGATCCTGTTTCCTTGAGATTGGATGCCAATATCATTCGGGGGTCGGCTATGGGTCCTGGAGAGAAAGTTTCTAAAAAGGCCCTCGAGCCTCGAAGTCTAAAAAAGGTGGGTCTGAGGCCGTTGCTACTAAATCTGTTGCCCCTAAATGGAAGTGTAGGTTGTTGGATGAAAGTTCCGAGAAAGGTACCTATGATAGTACCATTCTCATCGTACATTCCTCGAAGAAGGTTAGGGATGATGATGATAGTGCTGCTGCTGGCGGTTCCTCCACTGCGCCTGGCACCGTCCCTCGGGAGACCGTAGAAGTTTGTGACATCAGCTCTTCTCCCATTCCTGGAGCCTTTGCTCGGTCTTCTTTTGTCATTCTCGATCAACCGGGTGACTCTTTCCCATCCACCCTTTAGCAGACTCCGGGTGGTACTTCCAGTGAGTCGGCCTCTCATTGGTCCCCTTCCGAGATATGGCGATACTATCAGGGAAGACCTCCTTTCGTTTTTTGGAACACAGTGGATCTTCTGCTGAGGGTGTCTCTTCTGCTTTGCCCTTGTCGGATAATGCTACTCCATTTCTTCTAATAGATCCAATAGCCGATCGGGAACTCCTATAGAAGTATGGACATTTGGATGAGGCTGGGAAAACCTTCCTCCGTACTCAAGAGCTTTTGTTTGATTTTGATGCTCCGACGTGTTTGGCTCGTGCTGCCACTTTTCCTTTCAAGGGCTGCACCCGAGAGCTCCTTGGTCTTATGGAGAATATGTCTGCCGAGAAGTCTCTCCATAGTATCTCCAGTTATCTCGATCGACAGTGCTTCACGCCGCTAATGCTCTGCACTGTATTTTTTAGTTAGAACGACGTGATTCCTATTTACAAAATGAGGTTACTTCGCTTTCAAAAGGTGAAGGATCAGGAGAAGAAAACATTTAAGACGAGCACTGCCGAGGCTCTAATTAGAGGTAAGTTGAGAATCGAGCAGGACAAGAAAGCTGAGCTTCTGGAGTATTTTGAGACCCTTCATTTTCGGTATGACAGTCTGTTGGCTAACTCTGAAAAAGAGAAGAGTACTTTGGAGATTCAAAATAAGGTATTTCGGATAAGGTTGCGGCTTTGGAGGTAAAGCATCAGGAAGAGATCGAGGCAAAGGAAAACCAATTCAGAGCCAATTTGTCCCGAGTCCAGAGTTGTCTTCATGCCCTCCAGGTATTTTCCACACAAGAGCTTGAGAGAGTACGACAGGAAAAGGAAGCGTCGAAAGTTTCATATGCTCAGAAGATTAGGGCCGCTGAGGATGTTGTCGCCGAGGTCCTAAGGGAATGTTATGAGGCCATGGTCAAATTAAATCGTGTGAAGGATGTGTTTATCTTATCAGAGGCTGACAATCTCTGCTATAGAGAAGTCATCATTCCGAAAACCAAGATTCACTGCTTCTGTTCTTGTGCTGCTGCACTGACCCAGGCTTCTTCCAAGAAACCCTATTCTGGTTGTATCGATGACATGCATGATATTCTCCGCCGATCTCTTTTGAAGAGAATATGCCTCTTAGGGAGACTTTAAAGGAGGATCTTGATTTTGGGGTGCTTGGCGAGTATTCCGACTTTATCACTGATATCCCTAAGGAATCTTCCGAAGAGTCCAAGGAGCATGGATCTGACGAAGAATTTGCCGATGGTGTCTTGGATCTTGCTGCAGTTGATTCTAGGGCTGAAAACCCTCTTGTCGAACTTTCCACCGAATCTATAGGGGTACCTGTCCGAGAGGCATCCACTGAGGCTGAACTTTTCCGAATCCAGTGATGCATGCACTTCCAGTCAAGTTGTTATTGTAGAGGCCTCCGAATCTCTGCCTTCCAAAACTGCTATGGTTCCCCCAATTCTTTCGATCCCAGAGGCCGCTCTCCCTTCGGGTAGTACTGGGGAAGTTGATATTTTATTAGGGTCGGCGACCTCCAAGGTCCCTTTAGGTATCTCCAAAGACATGCCGCTTAGAGATGGGGACCCGAAGTCTACAGATGTTGTTGATTCCAAAACCCTCATGGCTGATTGATGAAGTATTACTGAGTCCCTAGTGTTAAATCGGATGTATTTTTCTCGTTGGGGTTTATTCTGAACATTATTTGTATTTCTTCTCTTTTATCGATTAGTAAGACTTTCGGTGATTCCCACCTCATTTGTAATCCACCTCTTATGAATGGAATATTTTTCTTTATTATTAGTAAGTCTCACAAGGGTACTCTGGTAATTTACCTTTATTTTAGAGCATAACTGCCGTTTTCTATCGTGGGTTGTCACGTCTTCAGTCAAGCGCTACGTGGATTGATCTGGATCTTCCATTCTCCTTGGAAGTTGTAAAGTCCCTGTGTCCCAGCCATTGGATCTTAGCCGTTTTGGTCCATTATTTCTAGTAATAATGTGTGCCGCCCTCCAGTTTTGTCAGACAACTTTCATTTTGGTTTTTTAAAATTCAAATCTTTTGTATTCAAATCGTCTTCGCAGGATGCCACGTCCCAATTTGAGGGACTTGTCTACTTTATCCTCCTCAGGTGGTAACCACGCTTCCGTTCCCTCTCCTGATCAGCAGTCGGTCCCCGTTGTGCCGGCTGCGGGTGCTGGCAGTGCATTGATACTTATCAATGCAGAGTTAGGTGCCATTTTGCCTTTAAATATGGGAGATTATCTTCCAGTCCGCCGAGATATCGGCAATTTGGGGCAGCTATTCGAGGGATGGCTAAGCGGCTAGACTGGGTACCACCCTCTAGATTGTCCCCGAGGCATTTGGAAGAGCACCACCAGTTGTATGGTACTCCCAATGTTACCTTCGAGCTTCTCTTAAATGGTGTTCCCATTTCTGATCCCGTTCCAGGTTGTACTACTTTTTACTATTCTCTCTTTCTTGTCGGTCTGCGTCTCCTTATCCCCCTTGTTATTGGTTTGCTATTGCAGAGGTGGGATATGGCCATAGCTCAGTTGTTGCCCTCCTCCTGGTTACGTTTGATATCCACCATGTCGTTGTTCCATATGCTGGGTCATACCATTCGAGACCCTTTCGAGCTTGAATTCATTTTCTTTTATGCTCTGTCTGGTTGTTCCAGGGGCTTCTACCATTTGCTTCCTCGTAATAACCATCATTTCGTAGGGGCTTCTGACGTCATCAGTAGGAGTTGGTAACAGGCCTGGTTCTGGCTGGGTGGTGATTATCGTGTTTGTGTGAATGGTGTTACCGTGAATTTTCCTAATCGATTTCTTCCACTGAATAAATGTATGGTTCTATCCCGTCCTCTGAGCTTAAGACTGTTTCCTGTGATTCCTAATATTCTTTTTTAAAATATATCATGTAGGTCCCCCTCGTCGTCCCTTTACACGGTTGAGTGATGGGATTCATCGCGTTTATGAGGTTTTATCTCGTGGAGAGAATTCTTACCGTGTATCTCCGTTGCTTCGAGAGCCCGTTCTGGTTTCAGCTGGGTTGTCCACCCTCGGCCGCTGCGTAATAGCTGGTATTCCTTTCTTTGACCCTTTGATTGTTTCCTTTGCTCGTTCCAGTTCCTTTTATTCTATGCTTGACCTTCCCTTTATTTTCCTCCAGGTGAGCCCCAAGGTGCCCTGTAACCTGTAGGGCCTACTACCTCTGTGGCCGGTTTATCGCTAACTCCACACAAACATGTATACCAGTTTTCTGAGGAGGAAGCTGACTCTGACTATTTTGCTCATTTTTCTTCTCGTGATAAAGACGAAGAAATAGATGACTTGTCTGTTGGGTCTGAGGACTTCAAACTCGAGGAGGACCTTTGGTTGAGCAGTTTACTGAGAGCATGGTCTTGCCCCCTTTGTCTCCTTCCCATGATCGATTGTGGCATTCCATTATTGCCCCTCCTAGTTTCTCTCCTACCGCTGGTTCGGGATCTATCTCTGCCTCATTACTCGGAAAGCGGGGAAGAGGTGTTTATAAACATGGTGGGCATTCTCGGCCAACTGGAATTAGCTTTGTACCTCGCCATTCCCTATCCACTGGTGAGTTTGACCTTCTCGCTAACAGGTTGAGGGGGATAATTGCCTCAGCTCGTACCTCTTTACCCTTTCTGTGTCCATTACTTTCTCACCAGTGGTATCCTTCTGCAGATCCTCCAGTTGATGAGTCCGAAAAGGAAGAAGATCTAGAAGAGGATTCAGAATAGGATCCAGAGGAGGAAATCGAAGAGGATCCAGAAGAGAATCCAGAACTGATGGAAGCTCCTGACCTTGAGGTGGGTAGTAGTTCCGAGGCTGAGGATTATGATATGATGGTTGGGCCTAGGGTGAGGTCTGCTCCTGTGGCTGTCTCCGAGAAAGTGGTTGATGCTAGTTCTGCTCCTTCCGGTCCTCAGGTTGTCCCGACTGTTCCCCTTATTAATCTGACTCTCGAAGGTGTTGCCGCAACTACTGGTCCTACCGACGTCGATTTCAAAGCTGAGAGGTTGACCGCTGAGAGGCCCAAGCTCGCGAAAAGAATGTGGTTGAGGAAGATGACGAACCTGATTTGTCTGAGTTGTAGGAGTGGGGGATCCAGGGCTTCATCCAGGGTGTTTCTTGTCATATGGATCATCATGTTCCTCCTATCGTTGTTCCCAGTTCTCTTTCCCAGAACTCTTCTGGCATGGCTGTGATGGTCGGGGCTACTGTTGCTTCCCTTTCCTCCTTTCTGTAAATTATGGATCAGTATCGTTTGTTTGCCAGTCGGCTTGCTAACCGTTCCGAGGGGTCCTCCGCTAGTTTTGAGGAAAGATTGAATGCCTTGGAAATCGAGAATGCCAAGCTAACTTCTCTTGTTGCATATCAGAAAGAACAATTAGAGGTTTCAGATTTCGAGGTTGGGGTAGGGCGGGCCACTCTTGCGTCCGTGGAGGTGAGTTTGACTGAAGCAAAAATCGTTAAAGGTGCCGCTAGAATTGAAAATGCCAAAGCCCAGGATAGGTTGGCCGAAGCTGAGGCCTGTATTCGAGCCCTAGTGCAATGCATTCCATACCCTGGTTCAGCAGAGGAGAGGGCTATCCGTGCCGAGGCTCAGTTAAAGGAAATAGAGGATAAGATGGCGAGCATTTTCCAATCTCTTAGCAGCCGAAAGAAAGACTGATGTCCTTCGCATCCTCCTTTTGCTGGTTGACTTTTATTTTACCTTAATTCTGGTGTTGTTTGGAAGTTTACTTACTATGATAGTTTGTAGACTTTAACTACTGATCGCCTCTCTTTTATGTTTTGTCCTTGTTGGATAGTTGTGTCCGACGATGTCTTTTGGTTTTACTATTTATGAACCGCCGATTTACCCTTCGTTAATTTACAATTGTTGGTGTGTCTCGGCCTGCATTAATCACATGTTATGTATCTTTGCTTTGTTCACCTTTGGTGCGATTGTTTGTGTTTTGTCTGAGCTCTCTATTTCTATTTGAACGTCTGCAGTTCTGAGGTTCTGCCCGATCTCAAGACTCCGATCCTTCATCTGGATTGTCTTTTGGCTTCGGTATCTCCGGCTTTACTTAGATTCTGAAGTCTAGCCCCTTGCTTATAATTCGATATCTCGGCTTTTTATTCTGTATTAAGTTTTCATTCTATTTCATGTGCTATTCCGAAGCTCATTTCCTTTGTTCCAACCCTGCTATTTCGACCTTCCTATACGTCCGCTATGTATACATATTGGTGTACATTTCCAATGGTATCCCGAAGTCTATTTTATTTATTCCGAACCTGATATTCCGACCATTATATATATCCGCTATATATATATATGTTGGAGTCCCTTTCCGATGCCATTCTGAAGTCTGTTGCTGCCTTTTCATTCTGGTTCTATTATTTCAATCTTTATCCAAAATGATCTATTCCAATTCCACCGAGGCTTCCCTAATTAGCCTTTTAACTCTGATTTGATACCTTGACTTTTTTCGACCTCTCTTTCCGATGTTTCGAGCTTTATTCCGATCCCAAAAGGGGATCCAAGATTTTTTTATACCTAAAGCAGTGGTATTCCAAAAAAAGTGAATACCCTTAACCATTTGTCTTTCCGAACATAATAACATTCTTAACCATATATCATCAAAAAGATTTTCATAAAATTTCCATTTTTTCCGTAAGCCATTGAATTCATGTCTGCTTTGGTCTAGAGCCTTGATTTCTATAGAGCATGGCCTAATGCTTTGATTAAAAGCTATAACAAAAGCTGTATCACCAACCTCATTCATCATGCTTTCCACTTCATTGGTAGTATTTTTTCAAGTGTTGTGCGTTCCAGGGGTATGGTATGTTCTTGCCATCTACCTCCTCTAATTCGTAAGCTCTTCCTTCCAGCACTTTTTGATTACGTAGGAGCCTTCCCAGTTTTGACCGCTGCCCTGTGTTGCTGGGCCCAGTACCTTCCGAAGCACTAGTTCTCCTCCTTTGAACCTTCTCAGCTTTATCTTGGAGTTGTAGAACCTCTCCGCTCTCTGCTTGTAGATCGCGTTATGTATTTCTGCGTTCAATCTCTTCTCTTCCAATAGGTCTAGATTCTCCTGGATTAATTTATCATTTGCCTCTACCCTGTGGAGAGCGATCCTAGGACTAGCCTCTCCTATCTCCACTGGGATCACCGCCTCGGCACTGAAGGCCATCGAGAATGGGGTCACATTGGTGGAGGTACTTTATGTTGTCCTGTATGACCACAGGACTCCCGGTAACTCCTCAGACCATTTCCCATTTAGCTTTTCCAACCTGGCTTTCAATATGTGTTTGATTATCTTATTCATCGCTTCGACCTGCCCGTTAGATTGTGGGTGGTATAATGTGGAGGACCAATTCTTAATGTTGTAGTCCTCACAAAACTTTCTCAGTTTGGCGCTGTCAAATTGCTTGCCGTTGTCGGTCACTATGGCAAACAGTATCCCGAATTGGCATATGATATTTTTCCAAATGAATTTTTCTACTCGAGCCTTGGTGATTGTCAAGAGGGGTTCTGCATCGGCCCATTTCGTGAAATAATCTACCGCCACGATAGCGAATTTATTTTCCCCTTTTCTAGTAGGCAACAGTCCGATTAAATCAAACCCTCATTTCGCGAAGGGCCATGGGCTAAACACCAAAGTCAGCTGTTCCGAAGGTGCTCTAACTATCGGAGCCAGTCTTTGACAAGTTGTACATGCTCTCGCTTATTGGGTGGCATCCTTTTTTAGTGTTGGCCAGAAGTAACCTTGCCTGACTACTTTGTGTGCTAAAGCGACCCCACCTGTATGATTCCTGCATATGCCTTCGTGTATCTCTGCTAGTACATAGCTCGCTTATTCAGGAGTTAGGCATTTTAAGAGTGGTGATGATTATCCTCTCTTGTACAATATTTCCTCAATTAAGACGTACCTTGCCTATTAAAGCCTAATTTGTCGAGCCTTGTCCTTATTCGAGGGTACTCTTACTTCTTCCAGATATGCCCTAATTGGGGTCATCCATGACTCTTCCTTCGGCTGATCATTCAGAACCTATACGGTGGTGTCTGATGGGTTCTTTTGCCTCACGATATTGATGTTATTTAGCTCCTCAGAGTTCGATGTTGTGGCTAGCTTAGCCAATGCGTCGGCTATCATGTTATCTTTTCTGTCGATGCACTCTAAAAACACCTGTTTGAATTTCTGCAGTATGACCGCTGCCAAACCTCTATAATGACTCATATGTACATCCTTGGCCTCGTATTCTCCTTTCATCTGGTTCACCACCAATTGAGAGTCGCTATATATCATCAACTCATCCGCTCCCATGGCCAGCACCATTCTCAAATCATTCAGTAGGGCCTCATATTCTGCGTCGTTGTTAGTGGCCAAGAAGTCAAACCTGATCGCGGTTGAGAACGTTTCTCCTGATGGGGCTTGTATGATGATTCCGGCTCTCGATGCTACTGCCGTTGCGGAACCATCCACGTGCATGACCCAAGGTTTTCTTTTTTCCTCATCGGTTGGTATAGAGAAAGTCAGTTCCACTTTGAAGTCCGCCATGACTTGCCCCTTGACCGTATTCCTCGGTAGATACGCTATATCGAACTGCCCCAATTCGATGGACTATTTAAGCAATCTTCCCGCCGTGTCTGGCCTTTGGAGTACTTGCCTCAAAGGAAATATTGTCATTACCTTAATGGTATGCTCCATGAAGTATGGTCTCAGCTTCCTTAAGCTTATAACGAGAGCATATGCCATTTTCTCCATTACCAGGTATTTAAGCTCTGCGTCTCTCAAGGATTGACTTATAAAGTACACTGGCTTTTGGTTCTTCTCCTCCGTTTTGACCAATACTGAACTGATTGATGTTCCCGATACAGCTAGGTATAGCTGCAGTGTCTCGCCTGGTGAAGGTTTGGAGAGAATCTTAAGATCTGACAGTTCCCTTTTGATCTCGTCAAAAGCTTTCCAGCTTTTTTCCGTCCATTCGAACTTGGCCTTTTTGATGACGTTGAAGAAGGACTTACATTTATCTAGATGCTTTTGACATGAACCTATTTAAGGCGGCCAACCTACCCGTCAGATTCTGAACCTCTTTCATGTGCCTCGGTGGGTCCATCCTTAGGATCGCTTCTACCTTTTCCGATTTCATCTCAATCCCCCTTGAGCTGACCAAGTATCCGAGAAAACTTTCCTTGCTTTCTCCGAACGTACATTTCTTTAGGTTTAGCTTCATTCCATAGTGTTGGAAGATTCAGAATACCTTTTTTAGATGGCCAAAATGATCCATCCTTTTCAGGCTCTACACCACAGTATCGTCCACGTAGACCTCAACTATTCTCCTGATCTGTCCTTCTAACATCTTGTTAACCAATCTTTGATAAGTGGCCCCTGCATTTCTTAGACCAAACGGCATGTTCCATTCATAAACTCTATTTCTGCAGAAAAAAATCGTATTTGCCTTATCATCCGGGTGCATTGGGATCTAATGGTACTCCGAAAACGTGTCCATGAAGCTTATGCGTTCATGTTCTGCCGTAGCATCAACCATCTGGTCGATTGACGGGAGGGGATAACTATCTTTCGGGCACGCCTTATTTAGATCTGTGAAATTAATGCACAGTCTCCACGATCCCTCTTTCTTTTTTACCATAACTAGATTTTGTACCCTTATCGGGTATTTGCATTCGCTAATTCTTCCGCTTGCCAAAAGCTTATGCACTTCCAATTCCATAGCCGCATTCTTCTTTGGGCTAAATTTTCTCTTTTTCTGGTGGAATGGTGGGATACTGGGGTCGATGTTCAATCTGTGACAGGCATATTTTAGGTGCACTCTAGGTGTTTCATTTGGGTTCCAGGCGAACACATCCAGATTCTCTTTTAGTAATTGGGTTAGTTCTTCCTTGAATTCGCTTTCCCATTCTGTCCCAATCTTAACTTTGATACCAGCGTTCTTCGGGTCCAGCTGTACTACCTCTGTTTTTCCTTCCGCCGAGGCTCCTTCCCTTAGTTTCATCCTCATATCCTCATCTGGTGTCATTGGCTTCCGTCTCGACTCCCTTGCCACTGTCTCCTTCTTTTCATTTCCTAAACAATCGGATCTGGACGTACTTCGGTTATTGCAAGGAGCATGTTATTCCCTTGTTCCTCTGCTTCTTTTCCTCCGCCGATTACCACGATCATGTCAGCTTCATTCTCCTTTTGTTCCCTCTCCAGCGGATTTTCGGTTCCCGTCTGCACTTCATGGCTCTCCCATTCTTCCATGATATCTTCGAAGCTTAACATCTCGTAATCCATGTCGTGATAACTCAGACCTTCTATCTTTTCTACAAATGAACACTCTCTCGCACTCCTTTGATTTCCTATCATCGTCACTACCATGCCGTCTGCTGTGACCAACTTGAGACATTGATGAAAGGTGGACGGGATAGCTCTGAAGGCATGGATCAGCGGGCGCCCCAGTATACAATTATAAGTAGAGGCTTGGTCTACAACTTTGAATGTTAGCTATTTTTGCATCCGGGGTTTCCCATCTAAGCCTTCTAACTGAACTGATAAATCAACCTCCATGGTTGGCCTAGTCAACGCGTTACCAAACACTTTGATCTCGTCACTACAAGGTCTCACCTTGTGATGACCCTCTCTTCCCAGATTTTTCAAATACTTCCTTAAAGATTATATTGGCGTACGTCCCGGTATCCCGTAGAAGTCCGCTTTCGTGAAGACGATGTCGGCTTCCATTACCCCCCGCGTCGGCGAGGCTAGCGACCATACTTGAGGGATTTGTTGGTCTATGTCCCTTAGTTCCGCCTTCCTCTTCCTTTTTGATGTAGTGGTCAGTGCTTGAGAGGTTCCAATATAAGGAATTTTCTTTACTAGCTCCATCATGTATATTTCTCCGGGTTTGTCTCCCCTCGGGACTTGCCCTCCAATCCTGTTGAACACTGGAGGTCGTTCTGGAGGCGGAGGGGGCAGAGACATCGCTTCTCCATTACGTCTTCTGTCCGGGGACCTCTGTCAAACCAGAAGAGGAGGAAGATTGGCGTCTCTCCTATACACCATCGGCCTCAGAGCCTACATCATTCCTCTTAACTTTCCCTCCTTAAACAACTTCCATAATTCCGTGATTAAATCTCAGTATTGATCGGTGTTATGCCCATGCATCAGATGGTACATGCAGTATTTCCGAAGGTTGGTGAGCTCCGAGGTTCATAGGACTGGCCTCGGCATCCGAAGAACTTGTTGATCCTTAACATGTAGAAGACCTCGGTAATATTCAGGTTGGTTATCGACTTTAGTTCTTTGTACATCTGTTGTACCTTGGTATCCTCCGTGAAAGGTTTTAAAGTGGCGGGTGTTTTGTATTCCTTTGCCCCTCCTGCGCTGACCTTCTTCTTGCTCGGTTCTACCGAGGTGCTTTGGTTGTTCGCTTTCTTTGCCATCTTGGAAATATCTTCCGCTTGGATGTACTCATTCCCATGACCATGAAGGCTGCGTAGGACGTTGATGAGTGATATTTTCACCTAGATTTTAGTGTTTTTTTATATCTATTTTTGTAGTATTTTATCCGTATTTTTTATATTATTTGGTTGTGTTATGTGTTCTCATGGAAATATGTGTGAATGAGCTTAAAAGTATGAAAAACAGGTAAAAATAGAGCAAAAACAGAACGAGAGCTGAAACGAGCAAGAAACGGGCTCACGGGACCCAACTTGAGTTGCAAGGTGCAACTCGAGTTGCCAAATCGAGTGAGAGAATGCCGAGTTAAGGTCCAGAAATCGTCTAGAGAGCTTACTCGAGTTGCAAGGTCCAACTCAACTTGCAACTCGAGTTGAGAGAAGGTCGAGTTGGGGTCCAAAATGTGTCCAGTGAGCCAACTCGAGTTGCAAGGTCCAACTCAACTTGCAACTCGAGTCGAGTAAGGAGTAGGGCAACGACCAAAAATTGTACAGTGAGCCAGCTCGACTTCCAAGCTGCAACTCCAATTGCTAGCTCGAGTCGAGCTGCCTTCCGTAGCCAATCCAGTTTTAGAGCCTCACAACATGACCGAACAGGCGGATGCATGAGTTGTCAACACGAGTCGAGCCAAGTCAACTCAAGTTACACACAACGTAGCTCGACTCGAGTTGCAACTCGAGTTGGTTAAGGCCAACTTGAGTTGCATGTTTCTGGGCCAAAAATCTAGATTTTCACCTGCCAATGTATGTAAGTGTGTGTAAAAAGCCCAACTAATGTTAAATTCGTAGCCCAACTTGGAGAATGTATAAATAGCCTCAAGTTCAACATTTGAAGGGAGATTGGATATTCCACACAAAGGGTTTCACCCCTACACCTAGATCACACACCATTTCCTCCATTTTACACCTTCATCTTCATCAATTCTTCATCCATACCATCTACCTTCATCCCACCATCAAATCCTCCATCCAAGTAGTTAGAGAAGTAAGGAAGAGAGGAGGATTGCAAAGGGAAGAAGAAGATCACCAACGGAGACATCCAAGGGAGTTTTCATCTACACTTTGTATTGAAACCTTATTGTTTATCATGTTTTGTAAGGATTTTAATGTCTATGTTGATTTCCTTTTGAATATGGTAGGCTAATCTCCCTTGTGAGATTAGCATATGAATTGTGTTGGATAATTTTGGGTATTTGCAATTGAATGATTATGTTGATTGGGTTATTTGATTTACTATCATTGATGCTTTAGATCTTGATGTTTATGATGATGTATGTGGTTTGTTGTTTTAAAAATGTGATTAGATTGAGAAGTCAATTGCATATTTAGGATAATTAATTGAATCATGTTGTCATACGCATCATGTGCATTAAATTGTAAAGAGATTGAGAAGTCCTTTATGATTTAGAACCCTTTGATAGGACATCCGATTGGTTTGATCGAGAGGTTGATTAATCGTGTGAAGGGACTTTTATTTCAAGCTTAGTACCTAGTTGGAATTGTTTGAGTGAGAACCAATCCATTGAGCATTATTCCATATCCTATTCATTCCGAGAGGGAGTTTAGGTGAACTTAGTGTTGGCCCTTAGTCTTGTACCCATGACACATATGAATTCGTTGCATGATATCTAGATTTTCCATACTTTAAGTATTGCTAGTCTCATTCTCTATCTATTTGGCTCATTCATCCATTGATTCATTCATCTATCCATTTACTTTATTGTCATTTCTTGATTATATCACCTTTATGATCATTTCTATAATACTATGATGAACACGAGATCGCTTGGGTCCTAGTACCTTCCTCCCTGTGGTTCGATAAATTTTTTA
Organism: Pogostemon cablin; assembly: GCA_023678885.1. Classification (NCBI taxonomy): domain Eukaryota; kingdom Viridiplantae; phylum Streptophyta; class Magnoliopsida; order Lamiales; family Lamiaceae; genus Pogostemon; species Pogostemon cablin. The sequence continues at coordinate 16,624,314 of CM042995.1, forward strand.
ATTAGTCATCTCGACTACAATGGCTAATCAAATGGCGCCATTGCCGGGGAGGCAACGGTTGCTAGTAGCTTGAAGAATGAACGTTTTGAGTAATCTTAATAGAGACATTTTTTTATTTTATTTATTTGTATTTGCTTTTGAAAATCTTGTTCTAACTTCTCTTATTTTGAAGGTGTATGCAAACAAGGTCAAAAGGGAAACAAGTAGACCTATTGATTTGGAAATTGAGCATACTTGTCGAAGAAGAAGAAAGGAGAAAAAAACTAAAAAGAGTGATCTAATGGAGAATTTTCAAGGAGATAATCATGTGAAGATAGAGCATGATGGGGATGGAGGACAACATGTGAACGTGCAAGACAACACACCTCAAGTCAATGTTAATCCTCCTCAATAAACTCATCAAAATCGTGGAGCTTTCAACAACCAAGCATTACTTCAACAAATGGTATGACAAGCTTTAATGCAATAAGAATTTCAGCTTATGTCCATCCTCAACAAGCGTATGTGCCACCACCACCTCTGATGCAACATGGAGTACATAATAATCAAAGGGTGATCCAGGATTTATTTATGCCAAGGGCAATGCCACATATGATGGGTCCACCAATCAATGCACCAACTTTGAAATTAAGGCGGGCTTGATTTCTACGGTGAGAGACCAACAGTATATTGGAACCCCGAATGAAGATCCTAATGCTCATCTAGCTCAATTCATTGAGATTGCAAATACCGTGAAGATGAATGGGGTGAGTGAGGATTGTATAAGGATGAGGTTGTTTTCGTTTTCTTTGATAGATGAGCTCGAACATGGCTATCTACTATTACTCCCAGTACGTGCAATACATGGGATGAACTGGCACAAATGTTCTTGAACAAGTACTTTCTGCCTTCTAAGACTCTTCAAATGAAGAGATTGATTACTCAATTCAAGCAAATGCCTCAAGAGAGTTTTTATGAAACGTGGGAAAGGTTTAAGGATATGCTTCGCAAGTGTCCACAACATGGTTTCTCGGAGAATCAACAAGTTAGATTCTTCTATCAAGGATTAGTGAATGATCAAAGAGTGCTTATTGATACTTCGGCAGGGGGATCCATACTTGGAGTGACTCCGGAAAAGGCCATAGGATTATTTGATGAGATAGTTACAAATGTGTACCAATGGCCATCGGAGCGAGTAAGTGGATGCTATGGTTTTGAGAATATTGATCAAGGGCAACAATTTAATATCAAAAGTGTGAATGTTGAGCCACAAATCCAAGTGTTGAGGTGATAGCGGCGGAAGTGTTGAGGCAAATGACTTTAAATCAAAGTGTGAGCCAAGGAGTCAATATGGTTGAAGGGCAAGTAGATCAAGGGGTGCGACCTCCGAATGTTGTGAGTGGGGAATAATGGGCTATGTCAATGCCACCAGTGGAAGATGTGCAATACATGCAAGGAAGAAATTACCAAGGAAATTATCAAAACAATTACCAAGGTAATTTCAACCACAACCAAGGAAACTATCTACCAAGGCAAAGGGGCTTTAATGGTCAAGCTAGTGGAAGCTCTTACCCACAACAACAAAGGCAAGGTAACTTCTCCTACTTTAATCCGAGCAATGCGGTTGCTTATCCTCCGGGGTATCAACCGGGGGCTAAGGCACCAAACAACGAGGGACGAGCATCGATTGATGAGCTACTTGAATAATTGATAGCATCAAACAAAGCTCGAGATGAAGCTTTGAAAAAAGTGGAAGAAGCAAATGAAAAGAGGATCAAAGCTTTGGAGTATAATGTAGGACAAATTGCAAGTACTTTGAGTGCTCAACAAAAAGAAAAGTTTCCGGCCACACCCGAGGTTAATCCTAAAGCTCAATATTTGTTGGTTGATATGAAAGAGGAACGAAAGGTTGAAGAAGGGTTGGTGGAAAGCAAGGTTGTTGGAGGAATGAAAGAAGAGCAAAAGCCTAAATGGATACCTAAGTGGGAAAGGGTGCAAGAGGAAAAGAAAGTGGAGGAGAAGGCCAAAGAAGAGGAGTACAAACGTGATTATTGGGGTGTTCCGATCACTCCATTCCCTATTCCCTATCCACAAATGTTTGTAAAGGGGGAGAAGGAAAAGGAGTTTGCGGAACATGTGAAGAATCTCAAGAAAAAGTATGAGGAGAAAAAGAAAGAAGAGGTACCCGAAGCAAGTGAATCAATGCAAAAAGGGGGACCTACAAAAGTTGGTGATCCGGAGAAGTTCATAATCCCTTGTGATTTTGAAGGGAAAGGTACTCTTGATGCATTGTGCGATTTGGGGGCAAGTGTCAATGTGATGCCGCATGCTACTTACGAAGATCTTGAAATTAGAGAGCTAAAGCCTACGACTATCCGTCTTGAAGTGGTAAATGGTGAAGTTGTGAAACCACTAGGAGTTGTTGAAGACATGGAGGTGAAAGTAAAGGGGCAAGCTTTTCTGATTGATTTCATGGTATTGGAAGTAAAGGCAAATTCTCGAGTTTCACTCATTTTGGGAAGGCCATTTCTAGCTACGGGAAGAGCTAAAATTGATGTTGGAAGAGAAGAGTTATCCTTAAGCTCAAAAGGAAAGAGTGTCACAATCTTGTGTAACAAGGAAAAAGGAATCAAATCGCACTTGAAGTCTCTGAATGTGCCTCCGGATGATTTCATGGATCATTACTCTATTCTCTTTGACAATTTAAATTCATTTCTCCATGATTATATGAAAATGTCAAGTTCTAACTTATCTTCTTGTGATGTTGATAGGAGGAAAGCTCCGGAGCTTGATTGGAAAATTAACAAAGGAGAAAGAGGGAATCCACTTGAAGCTCTTCTCGATGATGATTTGATGCTTGCAAGCAAGAATGGTGAAGTTGAGCTAGTAGACAAAAAGAAGGCAAATCAAATTTTCAAAGTGAGGATGCGAGGAGAAAGTGTGGTGGACCAACATTTGGTCCAATGATCGTAAAATTTCATCCGGCTTGAAGACTTTATACTTAGCGCTAAATGGGAGGCAACCTATTCTTTTTATCTTTTGATGCTTGTTTTGTTGTTTGGTATTGTAGGTGGATTGTTCTTGTGAGGAAACACACATTGAAGAAAAGAGAAGTGCTTCATGGATTCGAGTATACATGTCGTGCCACTTGTTGCAAACTTAATTCTCGACTCTTGTCGCGAGTTAAGTTTGGGGGGCTAGTGCGTGGTGGACATGGCTCGACTCATTGGATGTGTTTGCTTCTCCATAAGATGATCATCAATGGAAACTACAAGGGTAAGTCCCACCACTTTTTATAAACTTAAGTCTCAACTTGTTTCGATTTAAGTTTAGGGGAGAGTGTGTGGTGTGACTCACCACTTGAGTGTAATTCTTGTAAAATTGACCCAATTTTAAAATTTTTCTTATGAGTTTTGGCATGTTTTTGTCCGTTTGGTGGTGTTGAAGTGCATGATGATTTATATTTTTAATGCAATTGTTGAGCTAATGGTGTTTCATGAGTCTTTGAGCATGAATGAAAGGTATTGGGAGCACAAATGGAGCTGGGAGCTAACAACTTCCACGGCCAAATACCTATTGAGGGAGTTGATTCAACACCCTATCACTTCTAATTGATTTTGATGTGGATTGATGTGATTAGCATGCTACTTCATTTGATATGTTTGTGGGAGGTTTACTTTCGTAATTTAGGATTTCCTTTCAATCAAGGATGGGCATGTTGTGAGCTTACTTTAATATGGATGTTATGAATGTGTGCTTCATTGCTATGATGGATGGTTTTGTTATTTTTGTATGTTATGTATTTTTGTCTTGTTTTTCGTTTGTTGTGTCTTTATTTTATATTTTATGTGTATTTTTATTCTTGTTTAGGGATGTTTGGCAATTTGTTTTTGGGATGTTCTGAGTCATTTTTGAATGTGAGTGATGATGTGTTGTGGTAGTAAGTGATGATAAGTTATGGTTAAGAATCTCTACACTTTTGAATTGTGACATGTTTTACTTAACTTGTTCAATTTTGAGATGAATGTGGTGTAATAAGTTCCTTAAGGTCCAACGCATAAGCTTGTGAGCATTTGAGCCTCAACCGTGCACACATGGTATTTCTTTTCATGAGTGGATCGATTGTGTTTGATAAGCTAGAACTTGCTCAAGGACTATAGGAACGAGCCCGATTAGTGGAGGTTAGTGATATGATCTAAGGTCATCCTTGTTATTTATAGTCATTGCCATATATTTCCATACCATGAACATCATCCCTAGTCAACCACTTTGAGCCTTTAAGCTTATTTCTTGTGAATTTAGCACATTACAAGCCTTAATTACCCATTTAAAGCCTTATATATACACTTTGTTTGGGTGATTGAGGAGATAGTAGCTAGAAAGGTTTGATGAGAAAGCAAAATGAAGAAATGAAATGGTAAACAAGTAAGAAAAAGGATGAAAAGAGTAAAAACAAGAATGAACATGCAACCACAAAACAAGAAAATGGGCAAAGCAATAATAATATGATCAAGTACTTAAAAGTTCAAAGAAGGAAGCATGCATTAAAAGTAGTTCAATCCAAGGAAAGTTAATGATTAGTGCTTGTGAACACTAAAGACAAGAAAGGAAGAAAGAAAAGTGGAGAAGTTGAAGAAATTGGCTATCTCTTCGATTACTTATACTTGTTTAGTCACTATTACCATATTTTTCCTACCCTACTGATGAGAGTGGAAATTAGCGTGTTTGAGTGTCCAATTTAACATCTTTTGATGGAAATTCTTGTTATATATTAGCACAAGTGTCTTAAATTCAATATATGTGAGAAAAAGGTGCACTTGAGGTGTTTTATTGTGTTTTAGGTGGAAAAATAATCAAAAGTGCAAAGTTGGAGAAAAGGTGCAACTTGTGCATGAATGCTAAAAAATGCACGTCCAACTTGTGTAATTTTTATGTATTTGTATGGAGATCTGAATTAGAAGTGTGATACATGGTTGAAAAGCCACAGAAGAGAGGGTCGTTTTGGAGTAAAGAACACCCCAATCGGATCCCAAAGGAGAAAGTTATGATCGAAATGGTGACATCGTGCAAGCTGTTTCTACTCAGCACGACTGTTCCACTTTCTATGACTTGTTTTATCTTCAAATGTTGTACTTTTGGTGAGATCTTTATATTCAAAGAAAGCCAAGAAAAAGAAAATCGCGTGAGCACAAGAATCACTAAAATCGGAGATGGGATAAGGAAGTTATGCTTAAAATCGTGAAGTCGCGCAGCTGCCAGCGAGAATTTCCGAAAATTTCCGAAAATTTCCAAAAATTACCTAATTTATCTCCTTATCACATAATTCTCCATGATTCACCCATATATATTTCTTTCCTTATTTAATTTCCTTCTCACACCTATATTTATTTCACATCATTATTCATAAATTGGGGGAGATTAGAAGAGATTGAATTGGAGTGAGGCCACAACAATACTACACCCCACAAGGGGGGATCACCCCCCAACCATCATCCACATCATTTCCTCCATCCATCCATCACTTTGAAGATTCGTTCGTGGAATCAAGAGGAGAACCAAGAGGAGAATTCAAGATGGAGAAGGACGCGACGATGCTCACATCTAAGGTTTTATTCGTTTTCTAATTTATCTTGTATTTTCCGAACATCCGGATAAGATCTATCCAACACCCATGACTGTTCTTCGTAACATCATGGGCTAGAGCCTTTTTGGTAGAACTAGGGTTGTGAAGATTTTTATGAATTAATTGAACTTTCGTGTATAAACTCCGTACAACACTACTTGTGGATTTATTTTATACTCCCTCTGTCCCGCGTTAAGGTTTACGTTTTCCATTTTGGGTTGTCCCAAGTTAAGATTTATATTTCCTTTTTTGTCATATTGGGCCCTTATAAAATAATTAATTATCTCATGTAGGGTCCACATACAACACTAATACAACTACCCACTTTACATTAATTATTATTTCTCTCACCTCACTACACATTAAAATATTATATCTCTTAATCTTCGTGCAAAAAGCAAACGTCAACGTTAATGTGGAATGAAGAGAGTATATGATTGTGCTTTCTTAATCCATATTCACGGTCGTTTTGTGCATCTTCAATTGGTATATAGAATCTGAATATATATCTTGGTTGTAGATTGAGTGTGTTCACCGCTGAACAGGATTTCATGTTATGATTCTAAGTGAGGGGACTCCGAAGCTTCATTAGAACTATCATATATGAATACTTATTAATTGAACTGAATTCGGGTTATTAAGTAGAATAAAGAGAATAATTTTATAGTACCTATAAAGAGAGATCATACCGGGTTAGAGTACCAATTGGCCAGGAAAAAAATTGATACTGATAGTACCTAGAAAGGATGGTGGAATTATATCTCTTGCTCCGAGGTTATTCACACGTGTTACACACATGTTTACTTGTGTCTATAGAGTAGATATGCATGGTTTAATGATGCATCCATATTCCACAAGGTAGAGTCGGACATCAACACACGAAAGGGAGATTAATGTGTGAAACTGGATTATACTAGAGCTACCTATTCTCCTACTTGATCCACTTTCGTATTCTTCGAGTGATACTTTATTTTATTTCTTATTTTAATTCATTGTTTAGTAGTTAACAATAAATTCACAACTTTATTGCCTTACGTCTTAATTAACTTAGTAAATAATTAAATTGATAATACGCCGTCCTTTGGGTTCGATAATCACTTGGTCGCTTGCTTATGCTGCAATTGATATCCTTAATACTTGGGAATTAATTTTGCGTGCAAAAAAAACGCACATCAAGTTCTTGGCACCATTGCCGGGGACGGCTATTATTATTAGTTATTATTTCTAGTAGATTAAGACTTTTATTTGTGATTATTTATTTCTATCTAACCTTAATTTTTTCTGAGGTACTTGTGCACTAGGAAAAGGAGAGGAAGGAAAGGAAGAAGTAACACACAGAGCTAAACATGACCGGAGCAAGGCAGAATCCGGATAATATTGTCATACGTGAAATTTTCACAAACTATGGGATTGGCAACATGGGGTTGATAGGAGCAAGGGGGGAAGATGATGATTTTGATATACATCCCGCTCTTATTAACATGGTAGAGAAGAATCATTTTTATGGTGGTTACTTTGAAGATCCATATCAGCATCTCCGAAGATTTCTTGGTTATGCAGATACTCAAAAGGGTGCTAGAGCTAATGATAATGCTAGGCGGATCGCCCTATTCAAATTTTCTTTGATTGATCAGGCAGAAGCTTGGTATGAGACTCTTGATGCCACATATTGCACTACATGGGACCAACTGCAGCAGAAGTTCTTAGAGAGATACATGCCACTCTCAAGGATCTTAAGGATGACGCAAGAGATCACCCAATTTGTTATAAATCAGGGTGAAAAATTTTATGAGGCGTGGGACAGGTTCAAAGACATGCTCAGGAGGTGCCCACAGCATGGAATGTATAAGGCTGAGTACATAAGCATCTTCTATTATGGATTGGATTGTGAGTCGCATATTTTTATTGATGCATCATCAGGAGGAGCGCTGTTATCTAAGACAGCACTTGAAGCAGAAAAGTTATTCGAAGACATCTCTATGAATTTACGTGACTGGCCTACGGAAAGAGATAGAGAAACATATGTACTTGGCAAGATGGTATAGGTTGAATATCAAGTGGTGAAGTCGAATAGGGATGATGAGATCGTCTCTAGTCTAGCTAACATCAACAAGCTACTAGAGTCCCAGCAGAAGCAGATTACAGAGTTGACACTAAGGGGCCTAGTATGAAGCAGCATGAAGTGAGGAGTATTGAAGATACCTTCAATCGATACATGGCTGAGAATGATGCAAGAGTAGATCGTCTAAAGGCCAAGCTAGAGGCGAAAATTGATACTAATCATGCGGATTTATCTAAGAAGTTGAAGGACCTTACCTTTATCATGGGGCAGATGACTGCGAACGTGAATCACTTGACACAAAAATCAGAGAATAAAGCCATCACGTTAAGGTTTAGAACGCAGTATAAGGGACCGATGAAGACGAAAATGAATTTTGAAGCTCCAAGAGCACGATTTGACCTTGATTCGACCAAGCCAACAGGTCGAATCTCATCATGGAGGTCGAACCAAGCACCTAGGCAACCTCCGGAGCTTCTAGCTGACCAGTTCGACCTCGACCATTACGGTTCGACCAACCCTATTGGTCGAACCGAGGTCGAATCAACCTATCCTCGAGACTCTAATGTCGGGTTCAACGAATCTAGCCATGGTTCGACCAACCCAGTTGGTCGAACTAAGGTCGAATCAGCCTGTATGCATTGCTCTATTTTGTCTGAAGCTCAATTCGACCACGATCACTCTAGTTCGACCAATCCTACTGGTCGAACACAGGTCGAACAGCACCATCCCGCACACTCTATTTTGTCTAATGCTCGATTCGACCATGATCACTACCGTTCGACCAAACTAGTTGGTCAAACCGTGGTCGAAATGGCCTGTAAGGGAGAGAATGCACGTTCAGGTGTGCAGTTCGACCACTATTCAACCAATTCGACCAGCAACCCTAGTCGAACTCAGGTTAAACCCTACTGTCCTGTACCGTTTTCCACGCTGAATGCTTTATTTGATGTTGATGCTACTCCAGTACCATCCCAAGGACAGAATACTGAGCTTATAGTTGAGAAGAAGTGGGAAAGAACAAAGACATTGAGAGCCGAGAAGCTTAGACTGCAGATGGATAATGAAGATGTGATTTTCTCTCTTGATCAAGCAATGAAGATGCCCATGGAGACTCAATCGTGCAAGAGTATAGATGTGGTTTCTAACTTGTTTAATCTTGATTTTTCTAAGACAGATGATTCTGAATTTAAGCGAAAGACTGACAAGGAGGTGTCTACACAGCCATGGGAGGAAAAAAATTCTGAGGTTCATATACTTGTTACTAAGAAATGTGAGGTGTTGAGTGTAGACAAAAAAAGTGAAAGAAAATTTCTGAAGGTGAGGATGCGAGAAGACCGTCCTCTGATCCAGTAGTTTAAAAGGTTATATCCGTCGTGACTCTCCGACGTTAAACATGAGCGCCTGTTGGGGGCTTGCCCTTTCGTGTTAATGATATATTTATTTTGTGTGAGTAAGAAATTTTTATATTTAAAGTGCTTACTAATCGGCAATTACATCTCTTTTCAAACTTAGTTTTGACTTACATTTTTACTAAGTTTGGGGGGTGTGATGTTCTTACCTTATTGAAGCACCAAGAGTATAATCTTTTCTTTGTAATGTTTGCTAGATGAGTTGATTTTTTGCGGTATGTTGAAACTTTAATCAGTTTTGATGTGTCAATTTTTTGTAATTTTCCTAGTGTTCTGTGGTGTTTCTAGTGTGTGGAGTTGATTAGATAGTCAATTGATTCTTTCTTATAGTTCTCCTATTTTATTATTGATGAATCTTGTGATGATGAGTGTTGAGCTTTGATGATAGAAAAAGGTAGAAGAGTGGCAAGACGAGTTCTACACTAAGGCTTGACCTGATCAAGTTGAACAACTCAAGGAGCTCGTGATCGTTTTGAAGGAGAAAAAAGAAAATTAGGTGCACTCGTTTCCTTTTTCTAAATTTTTTGTGTGATTATAATTCATGAGAGAGGAAGGATTGCATTTATATTTTTGGTGATCCATGTGAGCTTATATTTTTTTAAATTGTGCTTGAAATTCATATGCTCTTGAAATTGATGGAGGAATTGTACTTGAATTATATTGTGATATGAAGTTCTATGTGTACTTGTGGGATATTGCTTACCATGAAAGGTGCTCTGTTACTTGTTAAAAAACCCATGTGAGATTTTGAGCCTCATTGATCATGTTACATAATCACATGATATTTCTTTCTGGTGAGTATCATTCTTGTGCGTGTATTCTAGAACTTGCCTCTTGTCTTACTTGAAACTACATGTGTGTTAGATGATGGGAGATGATCTTAGGTCATCCTTGAATTTATGAGTCACTTAGCCAAATAATTCCCTATCGAATGATGTTTATCCGTAGTTAGCCCCGTTGAGCCTAAAAGCCTTATTTCTTTCTTTGGCAACCTACAAAGATAACCACTTTGAGCATCTGAATTTTTTTTAGTCTTGATTGCCCTTTATAGTGGAGAATTAATGGCTTTTCAAGATCTTGATAATGCATCTAAGGAAAATCATGGAGTAGTGCTTAAATCTAGTACTTCATTGAAACAAACACCCTAGGGTAGTGCTTAAATCTAGCACCCTATGGAGGATACGCGAGGTAGTGCCCAAAACTGGTACCTCGAGAAAAAAGAAAGAAAGGAAAGAAAAAGTATGTTGAGCTTGAAGGAAAGGAGAGAAAAAAAATTAGAAGAACATGAAGCCGGATAGCCTTGAAGTGTAAAAATCTACAGTACAAAAGATCTCCAGTTTTAATTCTCTATTAATTAAGTCACTTATTCATATGTTTCCTACCCTTACCAAAGAGCCAACATTACATCCAAAAGAAAAGTTCTTTTTAATTCCATTGTCGAATCATAATAATAGTGGTGGAGAGTTTGAGATTTTTGGGAAGCTTATGGTTACGCATGCACTTGAATTGAATTTGAGCGTAAACACCATAACCTATAAGTGTACATTTTTTATACTTGAGTGCGAGTGATATATACTTCACGTGAGGACATGTAAATGGAGCATTTGAATAGGTGGTGATTGTCTTATCTTGTATGCTATGAACTGATTATTACATGTACTGAGAGTTGCATGACCTAAGTTGAGGACAATTGTATTTTGAATGGGGTATTGACCATAGTCCTTGTTTCCCTGCTAATTTTCACTCTCTCTCGCTTTATTTTTATTTTGTTGCCTCAGAACGAGCAACGGGTAAGTTTGGGGATTAATGAGAGTGGAAATTAGCGTGTTTGAGTGTCCAATTTAACACCTTTTGATAGAAATTCTTATTATATATTAGCACAAGTGTCTTAAATTCAATATATGTGAGAAAAAGGTGCACTTGAGGTGTTTTATTGTGTTTTAGGTAGAAAAAGGATCAAAAGTGCAAAGTTGGAGAAAAGGTGCAACTTGTGCATGAATGCTGAAAAACGCACGTCCAATTTGTGTAATTTTTCTGTATTTGTATGGAGATCTGAATTGGATGTTTGATATATGATTGGAAATCCAAAGAAGATAGAGTCATTTTGGCATAAAGAACACCCCAATCGGATTCCAAAGGAGAAAGTTATTATCGAAATGGTGACGTCGCGCAAGCTGTTTCTACTCAGCACGACTGTTCCAATTTCCATGACTTGTTATATCTTCAAATGTTATACTTTTGGTGAGATCTTTATATTTAGAAAAAGCCCAGAAAAAGAGGATCGCGTGAGCATAAGAATCACTAAAATCGGAGATGGGACAAGGAAGTTATGCTTAAAATCGTGAAGTCGCGCAGCTGCCAGCGAAAACTTCCAAAAATTTCCGAAAATTACCTAATTTATCTCCTTATCACGTAATCCTCCATGATTCACCCATATATATTTCTTTCCTTATTTAATTATCTTCTCACACCTATATATATTTCACATCATTATTCATAAATTGGGGGAGATTAGAAGAGATTGAATTGGAGAGAGGCTACAACAATACTTCACCCCACAAAGGGGGGATCACCCCCCAACCATCATCCACATCCTTTCCTCCATCCATCCATCACTTTGAAGATTCGTTCGTGGAATCAAGAGGAGAACCAAGAGGAGAATTCAAGACGGAGAAGGACGCGATGATACCCACATCTAGGGTTTTATTCATTTTCTAATTTATCTTGTATTTTCCGGACATCCGGGTAAGATCTATCCAACACCCATGATTGTTCTTCGTAACATCATGGGCTAGAGTCTTTTGGTAGGACTAGGGTTGTGAAGATTTTTACGAATTAATTAAACTTTCGTGTGTAAACTCCATACAACACTACTTGTGAATTTATTTTATATATGATTTTGCTTTCTTAATCCATATTCATGGTCATTTTGTGCATCTTCAATTGGTATATAGAGTCTGAATATATATCTTGGTTGTAGATTTAGTGCATTCACCGCTGAACAGGATTCCATGTTATGATTCTAAGTGAGGGGACTCCGAAGCTTCATTAGAACTATCATATATGAATACTTATTAATTGAATTAAATTCGGGTTATTAAGTAGGATAAAGAGGATAATTTTATAGTACATATAAAGGGAGATCATATCGGGTTAGAGTACCAATTGGCCAGGAAAAAAATTAATACTGATAGTACCAAGAAAGGAGGGTGGAATTATATCTTTTGCTCCGAGGTTATTTACACGTATTACACGCATGTTTACTTGTGTCTATAGAGTAGATATGTATGGTTTAGTGATGCATCTATATTCCACAAGGCAGAGTCGGACATCAACACACGAAAGGGAGATTAATGCGTGAAACTGGATTATCCTAGAGCTACCTATTCTCCTACTTGATCCACTTTCGTATTCTTCGAGTGATACATTATTTTATTTGTTATTTTAATTCATTGTTTAGTAGTTAACAATAAATTCACAACTTTATTACCTTACGTCTTAATTAATTTAGTAAATAATTAAATTGATAATACGCCGTCCTTTGGGTTCGATAATCACTTGGTCGCTTGCTTAAGCTGCAATTGATATCCTTAATACTTGGGGATTAATTTTGCGTGCAAAGATAACGCACATCACCTACCAAAGAGCCTATCATTACATCCTTAATGAAAGACCTTTTTTATCATTGATTGAAACTTTGGCGATTTGTGAATATAGTCTACGAGCAAGCTTACAGCGAGTCGAGCCAACCGGTTAATGAGTGTTGATTTACCCTACTATAAAGAGTGTTGAGTGAAATTGATATCGTATTGTGAGGCTTGGACAAAGAAGGACTATATTACACTTTATTTTCTTTTGATTGAACTTGTTAATTTCTCATGTTATGAGTTTAATGTTGTAGGATGACTTAGCATACATTGTGGTTCTTATTGCTATTGATGTGTTATTACTTGTGTTCATTTAATTTTTCTTTCCTAGGTGAAAATCTCAACCCTTGATTTATCATTTTCGTTGTGCGAGGACGCACATCACTTTAAGTTTGGGGGTGTGATGAGTGATATTTTCACCTAGATTTTAGTGTCTTTTTATGTCTATTTTCGTAGTATTTTATTCGTATTTTTATATTATTTGGTTGTGTTATGTGTTCTCGTAGAAATGTGTGTGAATGAGCTTAAACGTATGAAAAATAGGTAAAAATAGAGCAAAAACAGAATGGGAGCTGAAACGAGCAAGAAACGGGCTCACGGGACCCAACTCGAGTTGCAAGGTGCAACTCGAGTTGCCAACTCGAGTTGAGTGAAGGTCGAGTTAAGGTCCAAAAATCATCCAGAGAGCTTACTCGAGTTGCAAGGTCTAACTCGATTTGCAACTCGAGTCGAGTAAGGAGTAGGGCAGCGACCAAAAATTGTACAGTAAGCCACCTCGACTTGCAAGCTGCAACTCAAGTTGCTAGCTCGAGTCGAGCTGTCTTCTATAGCCAATCCAGTTTCAGAGCCTCGCAACACGACTGAACAGGTGGATGCACGAGTTGTCAACACGAGTCGAGCCAAGTCAACTCGAGTTACACACAACGTAGCTCGACTCGAGTTGGGTAAGGCCAACTCGAGTTGCATGTTTCTGGGCCAAAAATTTAGATTTTCACCTGCCAATATATGTAAGTGTGTGTAAAAAGCCCAACTAATGTTAAATTCGTGGCCCAACTTGGAGAAGGTATAAATAGCCTCAAGTTCAACATTTGAAGGGAGATTGGATATTCCACACAAGGGTTTCACCCCTACACCTAGATCACACACCATTTCCTTCATTTTATACCTTCATCTTCATCAATTCTTCATCCATACCATCTACCTTCATCCCACCATCAAATCCTCCATCCAAGTAGTTAGAGAAGCAAGGAAGAGAGGAGGATTGCAAAAGGAAGAAGAAGATCACCATTGGAGACATCCAAGGGAGTTTTCATCTACACTTTGTATTGAAACCTTATTGTTTATCATGTTTTATAAGGATTTTAATGTCTATGTTGATTTCCTTTTGAATATGGTAGGCTAATCTCCCTTGTGAGATTAGCAATATGAATTGTGTTGGATAATTTTGGGTATTTGCAATTGAATGATTATGTTGATTGGGTTATTTGATTTACCATCATTGATGCTTTAGATCTTAATGTTTATAATGATGTGTGTGATTTGTTATTTTAAACATGTGATTAGATTGAGAAGTCAATTGCATATTTAGGATAATTAATTGAATCATGTTGTCATACGCATCATGTGCATTATAAATTGTAAAGAGATTGAGAAGTCCTTTATGATTTAGAACCCTTTGATAGGACATCCGATTGGTTTGATCGAGAGATTGATTAATCGTGTGAAGGGACTCTCATTTTAAGCTTAGTACCTAGTTGGAATTATTTCAGTGAGAACCAATCCATTGAGCATTATTCTATATCATATTCATTCTGAGAGGGAGTTTAGGTGAACTTAGTGTTGGCCCTTAGTCTTGTACCCATGACACATATGAATTCGTTGTATGATATCTAGATTTTCCATACTTTAAGTATTGCTAGTCTCATTCTCTATCTACTTGGCTCATTCATCCATTGATTCATTCATCTATCATTTTATTTTATTGTCATTTCTTGATTATCTCACCTTTATGATCATTTCTATAATACTATGGTGAAGTGCTCCCATCACCGGGATAAGGCAAGCTTCGTCCCCCATAACTTCTCCCATTGATCTCTACTCGTTGAACCTTTTCAGAAAATCTCACAAGCTTTCTGTCGACCCCTAGCGAATGTTAGTCATCTTGTGTTTTGGTTCCTTCGGTGCCCCAAGGTATGAGTACTGCATCAGGAAAACCTCCATCAGTTCTCCCAGCTTCCGATGGATGCTGTTGGGACCGCTCTAAACCAGGCATGGGCCTTGTTTCCTAGGGTCAGCGGGAACATCCTACATAATGTTATCTCATTTGCTCCTTGCGCCCTCATCCACATCAGATATTTTTCAATGTGAGAATAAGGATCATAGTCACAATCGAAAATCAAGCTGGAGGGAAACTTGATCCCTTGCTGCTGAGGGGCATTGCTGATTTTTGTCGTGAATGGTGAGGGAGCCACCAAGGATTGAAGGATCCCTCCTGTTCCAGACATATTCTTTTCCAGATCCGTGAAGAGCTTGTTCACTTCCTCGTTTATCAAGGCCTGTAGATCTCTGGTTGGGGCATTCGGAAATGCCTCCCTATTCTCCGACCACACCTCTGCCTGGGTCTCCCTTCGTCTCATCCCTCTACGTGAGGCGGGTCTCCCGTTCCTCCTATTCTGTGGTAAGGATAACTCGGTCGTGGGTAGATCTTCCCACGAGGGATCTTGGCTCTCATGTGAGTATGGTGCCGAAGATGAGTGGGATCTCTGATTCCTTGGTCTTCTGCATCTGTTATGCCTCCTTTGAGAGACAGATAGGGTTCTTCGTGGGGCTTCGTCCTCCGCTGATATTTCCCAGGTTGCGGGTCGGCCACTCATCTGGTTTTATGAGTGAGGTTGGTGAGATCCCTCTCCTCCCGACCTTTCCCTCGGTGGAGGGTTCCCAGTCTTTTGATTCTGTCTAGGCCGTGGTTGTCTTCGAGTGCATCCCCCATGGATACCTCTGGGGGTGAGGGATTCCTACTCCCTTGATTCCCTCCAGGTTGTGGTTGCCTTTGAGTTCCCATTTTCGGTCAGCGGTGGTATACACTGCGCCTTTCTTCGCCGGAGTTTCGTTCACGCTTTTCCTTTCTCCGTATGAAGTTGATAGTTTCTCTGGCATCACCTCCGCTGTGCTCTTTCCTGGCGTCCTTCCTCCTCTCGAGATCCTCTCATAGATCGCCGTGGCTTCCCCTGTGAGGGCCGCTAAAGCTCAACCTCGCCGATTGAACCGGGAGAGCTTCCGCGGCGTACTCGTCAATTACCCTTCGAATCTTTTCATTCATTTCTTTCAATTTCTGAGGGTCTCCCAGATTTGGGACAGGAATAGAACTCACGCGGAGTGTGCACCTCCAGGACCAGCGTGCTGATCTGGATATTATTTCCACTTCTCGTCACGTTTTGCTGGGCTCTGGAACACTCTCCCCTCTCTTCATTCCCACGGGTCATAAATCCTTCACCTCCCATCTCAAAATTAAGAAATAGAACAAGAACCCAAGGATTTTTCTCACAGGACAGGGATGGCTAATCGTAGCGTTCCCACAGACGGCGCCAGATGTTGATGCATGTTCTTGGCTCGTTAATTTACGTTTAATAAAAATGAATTATTGCATAACGAAACCAAGAACGATCACAATAAAACATGAAATAACAATAAGCAAGAGATCACAAATGAAAGAGAACCGAATTTCCACCAAAGAACTATATCCAATTTTATTACTCTCCCTTAGAACAACACTCATAAAATTCTCCTTTCTTACAAGTGTAATGTCTAAAGTGAGTATCAGTCACCTACATCTCTCATCTGAGAGAGGCTATTTATACTATCTACAAACTCTAACCCGGAGCCAATCGCCTTGCGCCACTTGGATGAAGACAAGCCGTCTTTAATGAAGTTGTCTGGTACGCCGACCAGCCTGGGGAGGAGTCTGAGTGTTGCGAGTTGCTTTTGCAGGGTTTCACAGGTCGCCCCCATCCTTTGCTGGCTTTCCTTTGGTAGTTAGGGGAGGATGCGCCAGTTACTTGTTGTCCTCTAGTTAGGATTGCTGTCCAAGACATCCCATCTTCCCGTTAGCCTTGTCTTCTATCATGCTGCACTTGTCAGTCTCCATAATGATGTTTGTTCTTTATTGAACCGCTTCTGTTATCCATCTGGTCCTCGGACAGGTTGACTTCCAATGTTGTGATACTGGTCCGAGCCCTCGGGCAGGGGGGATGCCGCCGAGGTTCCCTGCCGAGGATGCTTCGGGCTTCCGTCTCTTTGGTAGGTCCCTTCTTTACCCTTTCCTTAATTGGGCCTTTGGGCCGGTAGTGATTTCTTTGGGCTGCCTTAGCTGTCCATTCAACACTTCTCTTCGAATTGGGCTCCAAGAAGGCTGGGCCTCCTTCTTCAAGTATTTAAAGGTTATTGGGCTTTAGACCTACTACGCATGGGGGATATCAGTGGCGGACGCAGGATTTCCGTCGAGGGGGGCCCAATTTTTCTCATAAAATAGTTCGTGTTTTTTGTTCTATAAATTTTAAGAAGAATTATTTTATTTACCAACTTTTATTAACATTTTTCTAAAGATGTTTTAGTATTTTTAATTGTATTATATAAGAGTAACAATTTTGAAACTAAAGTCATTAAAATTATTAAATAAATATGTTATATAGAGGGAAGAATTATTTTATTTACCAACTTTTATTAACATTTTTTTGAAGATGTTTTAGTATTTTTAATTGTATTATATAAGAGTAACAATTTTGAAACTAAAGTCATTAAAATTATTAAATAAATATGTTATTTAGAGGGAAAAAACATAACGGTGCTGCATGAATCGAACACGGGACCTTTAAAATTAAAACATCCTCACTTCACCACTTGGACAGAAAAGTATTTCAAGAAAATTTCTATATCTATACTAGTAATTTTTAGAAGTTCAGGGGCCCAGTGTCCCCCCTACCCCCTTCGTACGTCCGCCTCTGAGGGATATAATACCCATAACAATTATTATATCTTAAAAAAGTAAGAGTGAGTCTCTTGTGTACCCGAACACACGAATTTAGATCCATAGGTTTAAAGGTTTAAATAATAGAATAGGGAGGGTAATAGTTATTTTCACATGGGGATACATACCATATTCCCGAAGACGTATGAGCTTTTGCCAAAAACTAATCTATCAACACACGGGGTACGAAATAACCAGGGGTATAATATTCCGATGAGTCGACTGCTTAGGCCAATGACTTTGCAATGGTATATTTGAGGATTTTAACTCAATATTTAATTTTTAAGTGAGCATTTATTACCCACTAAGCAGTCAGGAGGCTCGAATATAATGTATAATAACAAAGAAAAACTGCAATTTATTCGCGCCATCGATCAGAAACTCCAACAAACCATTAAAGGGTATATTTCCTTTCTCTTTACGATTCAATACCCAACCCGCCTCCTCGTATCCAACAAAACGAAGATCTGTATAAACTTCAATATTTTGCTGAAACATCAGTTGGGCCATGGGAACGATGAAAGAATATTGTATACTTTTTATTCCAATAATTGCTATTTTTTGCGCCGAGGTTTCTTATGCGGCAAGATCGAAGGACGAAACCAGAGAACAGTTTTATGGGAATCTAATTAATTCAACGGGCTCAGAAAATGGTGAAGGGAGTATAGCAAAGATGTTTGATCGTGTGTTAGAGAAAGAGTTCTCTGAAACTGATCAACCTGAAGGTTAGTTAATTTATCTGGCCTTTTTCTATTTTAATTTTTCATAAACAGGACAACTTTTGTTATGGAACTTGATATGTTTGATTTTTCGTTGTGATTGACCTACTTGAAGTTTTTCTTGCTATATTTATTTGGGAATAGGGTTAGGATTCTGCTATTGTTGCAATATATGTGCAATAAAGCAATGAAGTCTATGAATTTAGAGCTAAAAGGGGGAAATGGAAGAAGGAAATTCATTTTTAAGTAGTTATTCTCCATTATAAATGATTGATTTACACCTGGGGTTCTAAAGCTTGTTTAAATCGATGCTAATTACTGGATGTCCATTTTGAGTGACATACCCTAGACTTGGAGCATCTCCTAAAGGCTCTTGAAATTTTCACTAAATATATTTATTACCTCACAAGTCAGATCTATAATTAAATAAATTTGGAGTGAAAGACATAAAATAGAGGGAAAAACAATGTAATAACTAAACATTGGGAAAATAATAAATTAATTTAATGAAATATAAAGAGCGTGCTGAAAGAAATGAAAAATATGGCTTTCTAAAATTTTAAATACTCTTTATTTTACATAAAATGCTCTCCACATTATAAATAGACTCTTGGGGATGCTCTTGGAACTCATTTAATGTGAACTCTTTAAATCCTTTCCTCAATTAAAACTATCCAAATCGCGGCATTAGTGAAAATGAGAGAAATGCTTTGAGGACTGTGTGGCTTGCATATTTATGTTAAAATGTTAAATTTGAGTTGTCGCACGTCTTCATATTTGAGGAAGAATAACTAGCTGATTAACCTAGTTAGCTACTCCTCATTCACCTATTGATTTTAAATAGGAGGGTCACTTGGTTGACTTGTAATCTTCATCTAATAATGATTATATTTCAGTGTCAGCTTGCAGCCTATTAAAGCAAGAATGAACAATTTCTTTGTGTGTATTTGCATATTTTCCTCTATTTAAGAATTTATTCCATCTGTTATCATGGCTCCTTTAAATTCTTCTCATATTTCCAAAGGTTCTGGAGAAAGCAGCTTCAATAGCAGCGTGGCAGACCGACAGGTAGATTTACCTTTTTCATAATCATTAGTTGAATCTAGTTACTCTGTGGATTCTTTTGTATCATGCTAGTTGTAATCTAACTTCACTGATAATAAACATTTTGTGCCATTAAACTAAATCAATCATAGTAGTTGAACATTTATCATTGCTATGTCTGAAGATATGTAATATTGCGTAGCTTTGTATCAAGAATTCATTTCTCTACAATATGCTCTTGGGATTTAATATCTTATGTTCATGTATTTGACTTACTCATAGTATTCCAAACATAATCCCATCACAGTCATATGCCTGAGGAGGGGGTTGACTACCTGTCCTATGTAACTTAAAAAATATTGGCTTTGTATTCTAGATTTACGTTCTATAATTAGATTCTACATATTATAACAGGCTGAGTTGGAGACCGTTGCTAAAATCACCCATGAGAAGAAGAATGACACTAATGAGGCTAAGTAAGGGAATGATAATGAGTTGCACGCAAAATTAATTACAATATTATGTTTTTCATATAAAGAAAACGACTTTACTATTGCTACTTTTTTTTCTTCACTATTTTAATAGTGGTACCAAACCTTTCCAATTCCAAGATGTTTTCTCTCTAGAAAATGAAGATTCTGATGACATGGCGACCCTCATAGACAGAAAGGTGAGACCTATATATATATATATATATTCAAAATGAGTCATGCAACAAAGAAGATTTCTTTTATATAAGAAGTCATTCCTAACATTACATTTTATGTGTAGGATAACGTGTTTGTGATGTCGAACAGGAAAACAAAATATCCAGTGCTTCAAGTAGATTTCAGGTAACCCATTATATTTTTGCGATTATGATAGCTGATTTAATTTCTCTATTCCTGCAATTTTGGACTATATATATAACTTATTACACTTTTGAGTCCCTTTTTTTGCCCCCCCCCCCTGTATTACGTTTGAGGAATGATGATGAGACAGTATCTTGAATGTTGCTTTGTAGGCTGATTTCAGATTTGGTGGTTGTGATAGTCTCTGCTGCCAGTGGTGGAATAATCTTTTCCTGTTTAGGTCAACCGGTCTGTACTCGCTAACTTTGTCCTCTTGGCATATTTTATGCTCGCATTTTTTAATACTTTTGACCCGCTTACTTTAGAGAGTATGCCTTTAGAAGATGATAAGAGTCTTACCAATTCACTACTTATTTTAGGTCATTGTTGGCTACCTTCTTGCTGGATCAATTATTGGACCTGGTGGTTTGAAATTTATCAGTGAGATGGTGCAGGTACGTTTCCTCTAATGTCCAAGATTTTCTTTAGTGCTGATGCATCTATTTGTTTTGCAAAGGAAGAATCATGTTAGTTTGTTGAATGCTATTCATTTCTTGTTGAGAACTTTGATCTCAAGTTTCTGAGTTTCTGTATTTACTTTTCTGATGAGTTTAAGTTTTGTTTGGACTGTTTTTGTGATTTACTGAGTTTTCTTTAGACTTTGTCAGGTAAAAATATCTTGAAACAAGAAACCAAGAAAATACTTTAGGGGCTGTAAATCTTTTACTTCGAATTCATTCTCTAATTGATCTTTAAGCATACAAATTTCAGCACTATCATCATCTGTCAATATGATGTCCTCAACATATATTATGAGAATGACCTTCTTACCAGTTTCTCCAATCTTCACAAATAATGATGGTTGGCCTTTCCTTGTACTCAAGCTGATTGAGAGTTAAGTTGAACCTGTTGAATCACACACGTGGAGACTGCTCCAAACTGTACAAGGATTTTCATTCTGTTCACTTTAACATGTTCTCCTTCATACTCAAATCCAGGAGGAACCTTTATATGCACCTCTTCATCCGGATTGCCATTTAGGAAGGCATTCTTTATTTTGAACTGAAGTAATTCCAAATCTTGATTCTTTGCAAGACACAAGATCACTCATATAGAATTCAACTTTGCCATAGGAGCAAACTTTTCTTCATAATCAATCCAATAAGTTTGTGTAAAGCCTTGTATCAATTGAGCTTTATACCTCTCTACTGTGCCATCTACCTTGTACGTTACTGTGAAGACCCACTTGCTACCAATCACCTTTGTATCTTGGGGGCCTGGGGCAAATCAACTATCAAAGCTCTCATTTCCTCTTGCACTGCATTCTCCCATCCTGGATTCTTTAGTGACCTGTGGATAGTTTTTGGAATTTCCAAGATGTCAATCTTTGTTGAGAAGGCTCTAAATCCAGGACCAGGAGACATTTATGCAGGTTAAGAAATTATATATTTGATGTTTAGTGCATTTCCTTACCTTTTTCTGCAATGCAATTGGCCGATCCAGATCACTAGGTTCAACAAATTTCGATTTTTGGGTCAACAATTTGTTTTGCTGAGGTGCCTTTTGCATGCGAGAGTAAGTCTTAAATGGCTTCTCAGGAGGACTAGATGACTCGGATTAGGAGTGGGGAGTTCTCTTGTCAATTCCTAAAGCTCTAGGAAGTTTAGGTATCTTTCTTCTCAGTCCTAAAGCTCTAGGAAGTATAGGTATCTTTCTTCTCAGCAGTTCCAATCATCTTCCCTGAAGAGGGATCCTGAAATTCGCAATGAGTTGGAAGAAAGGTTACAACACAATCCATATCTCTAGTAACTTGCTAACTGACAGGGAGAATAGGAGATTGTAAGTTAAGTTGGACACATGTAAATTGATCACAGGAACTCTGTGATCTTCCATAAGTCTAACGTGACTCCGGAAGAACTACTTGAAGAGATCAAAGGACACCTTTGGAGCTGGTTTGAGAGGAGAAACTTGGTGAAAAAACATTTCTCCTTTCATGATTAGATAATAAATCCTATAATAGCCCTTTAATGATAGGTGTATTTCTCTTGTACAATCCGTTATAAGGCATGTCTGGGTGTTGTTTATACCTAGAATACCTGATTATTAATAAAATCAATTTATTCCTGATAAAAAAAAATAAAAATAAAGATTTCAATATGACATTTGCAAACCGTTAATACTTCTAATTGCAGGTGACCTTTTTCCATCAGCAACCCATACACTAATCTCACCATTACATTTGTCATAACTTTCATATTCTTCCATTGATCCCGTCATGTGATCTGATGCCCAAGTCCAACAATTTGTTTTCTGTGACATTGATATGAAAGTTTGACATATATTACCTGCGTGTGCAATAGTAGCAGCGGTATTCTTTGAATTTTGACTCTCGGTACCTTTGGAAACTGTTGTTTGATTAAGGATTTGCATTCAATCTGCTTTTGCTACAGCAATTCCACCTTCTCTGTTGGAATGTTCATACTAGCAGCTTTTCCAAAGTCTGCCTCCACCAAATTTGCCAATTTTTAGGCCCTACACTGTTTCTTTTGTTTCCGCCCATCTGGTTTCCTTGCAGATCCCGACATCTCTCTCGGGTATGATAAGATTTATCACAATATTTTAACCAAACCTTATCTTTGGTCTGAGACAAACGATCACCACCTTTCCTCTTTATGACAAGAAAAAAATTATTATTATATTCCATATTGGTTGCACATTAATTTGTGGAAGGGCATATAAAATGGGGTCAACCCTCTAGCTTTTCACCATGACTTTGGTTAGTTAGGGTCCCCTAGCTTATATGCATAACAATTTGGTCAGATCCATCAGATTCGGGCAGGTTGCTTAAAGGGTGTACCTGGTGGTGTGCCCAGGGGTTGCCAACCCAGATGTGGCCCAAAGGAACTTGTGACTGTTAGAGGCAAGGGAATAGCACACGAAAAACACAAGAAAACCCAACGAAATAATTCGTCCGACGCCAAATCACGGCAGTCAGTAACAATTCTTCTTCCTACCAACCCTAATTATTGTCACCCAATATTTATAGGACTGCATCTAAAAAAGAAGCCCAATAACACAGCCCATTGGACTTAATAAAAACATAATAAGAAATAAATCATAAAATAAGGAAAAAGAAAATTAAATTAAATTAATGGTCCCCTGAAGCCTTCCAGCGGCATCTTAATGATCCCCTGAAGCCTTCCAGCAGCATCATTGTCTCTGCTCAACTTACGTTTCTACGGTGATATCCTCAAAAGATGCCTTGTCCTCAAGGCGAAATTCTGGAAACTGGGAATGAAAATAAACCTCATCCACCCAAGTAGCTTCATCATCTAACAAACCCGACCATGCAACCAACAACTGGTTCACTCGCTCATCTCCATGCCACACTTGACGGCGACGCCGAATACGAGATGGAACAACCTATGGAGTATCATCACATATTTCAGGAGGAAGGGACGTAGCAACCTGCTGATTTCCCACCACCGATTTCAACTGAGAGACATGAAAAACCGGATGCAACCGAGATCCCTCCGGGAGAACCAAACGATAGGCAGCCGCACCTATACGCTCTGAGACTTCAAATGGACCAAAAAAACGAGGAGCTAGCTTTATGTTCAACGTTTTAAACAAGGATGCTTGTCTATACGGACGAAATTTAAGAAACACCCTGTTCCCCACCTCAAAATGAACATCTCTCCGATGTTTATTCGCAGCTCGCGACATACGTTGTTGGGCCCTCTCAAGATGGAAACAAAGATTTTTTAGAATAGAATCTCTCTCTTGAAGAACATCCGCAACAGCCTTCACTCTAATTTCCGCCTGTAAAAACTGTACTATGGTGGGAGGAGGACGACCATAAACAGCTTCAAAAGGAGTACAACCCAATGAAGAATGGAAACTTGTATTGGAACAATATTCAGCCCATGAAAGCCATTGTGCCCATTTCTTAGGATGCTCAAAAGTGAAACAACGCAAATAAGTTTCAAGGCAGCGATTCATTACCTTTGTTTGGCCATCCGTTTCCAGGTGGTACGACGAACTCATGCGCAGTTGAGTTCCCGTGCCTTAAATAGCTCCTTCCAAAAAGAGCTAAGAAAAATGAGATCCCGATCCGACACAATAGTGCGTGGAATACCGTGAAGTCGTACAATCTCTCGAGCTACAGCAGAAGCAACATCACGCGCTGTAAATGGATGAGATAGTGTGATTTAGGAAGACCAGAGATAAAATCCATGCTTACATCCTCCCATATGCGCTCCGGAATGGGCAGAGGTTGTAATAAACCCGCCGGAGAGCGAGTATCAGATTTGTTGCGTTGACAAATTAGACAATTAGCAACAAAATCAGTCACCGAACGCATCATTCCCGGCCAATAAAAATTTGCTGCTAACCGCCTATATGTACGATAGGCTCCCGCGTGTCCCCCCATAGGCGTGGCATGAAAGACGGGAAAGAGAATCTGCTGCCGCATTTGTCTTCCCTGATTTGTATTCAATTTGAAAATCAAATCCCATGAGCTTGGCTGCCCAATATTGTTGGGCTGGTGACGAAAACGACTGCTGCAGAAGATGTCTCAGACTTCTATGATCAGTACGAACTATAAATTTTCGACCCAACAAATATTGCCTCCAATGTGTTACTGCCAAAGCCAAAGCCATCAGCTCTTTTTCATACGTGGACTTAGCTGAATTCTTAACTGATAGCCATTTGCTGAAAAAGGCAATTGGTCTCCCCCTTTGCATCAACACCGCCCCAACGCCTCTACCAGAGGCGTCACATTCCACAACAAATCCATCATTAAAATCAGGCATGGGTAATACCGTCGCTGAGGTAATTGCCTCTTGCAGTGAACTGAATGACTTTTGAGCTTCTGTACCCCAATTGAATTTTGGTCCGGCATCTTTACGAAGAAGTTCTGTAAGTGGCTGAGCAATTTTACCGTATCCTTTAATAAATCGCCTATAGTAACCTGTTAGGCCAAGAAAAACACGAACCCCTTTGACTGTTTTTGGCACCGGCCACTGGAGAATAGCTAATATCTTTGTAGGATCCATCTTAACTCCATCCACTGATACGACATGGCCAAGATAATCTATGGATGATTTTGCCCAAGCACACTTCTTAGAGTTAACCACAAATGAAGCAGATGCCAAAATAGATAATGCTAGCCTCAGATGGTTTAGATGAGATGACCAATCTGGACTATATATTAAAATATCATTAAAAAAAACCAATATGAACTTTCTCAAATATGGACGAAAAAGATCATTCATAATCGCTTGGAAGGTGGATGGAGCATTTTTCAACCCAAATGGCATAACTAACCACTCATAATGACCAGAATGGGCGCGGAATCCCTTTTTGGATATATCTTCAGGTGCCACTCTAATCTGATGGTATCCCGAGCGGAGGTCTAACCTCGAAAACCACTTAGCTCCATGTAATTCGTCAAGCAATTCTTGAATTACGGGAATGGGATACTTATCAGGCACTGTGAGTTTGTTCAGCTCTCGGTAGTCAACACAAAAATGCCAGCTCCCATCTTTTTTATGAACCAGTAAAGCAGGACTGGAGTATGGTCCCGAATTAGGCTGAATCAGTCCAGCAGTAAGCATCTTTTCTACCAAACGTTCAATTTCTGTTTTCTGCGGTGCGCTATAGTGGTAGGGACGAATGGAAACAAGGGTTGCATCTGGAAAAAGGGAAATGCGGTGATCACGTTCACGCCTAGGTGGTAGCCCAGGGAGCGGTTCAAATACTTGAGCAAATTCGTGAAGTAGTGCTAGAACATCTGATGGAAGAGTGTCAGAAAAAGACAACTCAAGGCGAGTCAACTCTAAAGGCCATATGATCCAACACTGATCAATATCCTCAAGTTTAAGAGAAGAAGCGGAAGATACCTGCTTTCTGCTAAGACCAGGAAGACCTCTGAGAGTTATTGGAGTTTCTTTGTGGTTGAAAGACATGGACAAGTTAGACCAATTTGCACGAATATCTCCTAAGGTCTTCAACCAAGATACCCCCAATATAATATCAAGACCTGCTACTGGAAACACATAGGCTAGAATCTCAAATTCAACGGAGGCTAATGTAAGGCACAAACCCTTACAGATCCCTGCAGTAAAAGCTTGATTTCCATCTCCCAAACTTACGGGAAAAAACAGCGGAGCTATCAACTTGGAGACCAAGACGCCTTACTAAGTGTGGCGAGATAAAAGAATGGGTAGCCCCACTATCAATCATGACAATAACCTGCTCACTTCCCTATGAACCCAATACTTTCATTGTTTGAGGTCCTTCAAACCCACATGTGGCTGCTGCAGATAACTCCAAATCAGGGGTAGATTCCACGATCTGTTCTTGTTCCTTCTGATCAGCACCCAATTCGTTTAATTCCCCTTCATTGTCATCATCCATCATGAGGATTACTCGTAAAGAACGCTGTGAGCATACATGAGTTGGGGAATATGGTTCCCGACATTTATAGCATAAGCCACGGGCACATAGATCTAAGTAATCCGAGTGGTTCATCTGTCGGATTGGGCGATTTCGAGAGAAAGATGTAGAGTCTTGGGAGCGTGGGATATCAGATCGTGCCGGTTTAAAGTTGGCGCTAGTGGAGTCGCGCCCAGAATTATGTGAAGTATTATGTGAAGTAGTCTGTGTAGAAGGACCTCCTCCTTGGCGAATATTCGGGGTTGATGGAATTGATCGCGAACCCCCCAAGTATGGTGGTGGAGTGCGATTCACTTGAAGAGGTTGAATCGCGTCAATCTCACGTTCAATTTCTCTTGCTAGATGCATCGTAGAACTTATTTCTTCTGCATCCTTTGAATGGATGCGCAATCGGATGTCATCACGAAGACCACTCAGAAAAAGCCCAAGAGCAAGTGAATCTGGAATATCAATTACAGCCGAGAGACGTGCAATAAAGATGTCCACATACTCATCAACTGATGTGGTTTGACGGGTAGCGGCCAGTGCTTCATAGGGATTCGTACGTGGATCATCCCCATAGCGCTTCAAAAGCTCGATTGTTAGTTTTCCCCAATTGAGATCAGGAAAACGACTCTTAGTCCATTGCGGCCAATAAAGAGCGTTGCCTTCCATTGCAATGAGGGCCATTTCAACTCTCATGTCATCAGGGGTGTTATGAACTGAAAAATATTGTTCTGCTCTAGATATCCAAGCAGAAGGATTTTCGCCCACAAACGTGGGCAGTTCAAGTTTGTGGTGTTGTTGTGTCAAAGCTGATGACGGATGTTGAAAAGGAGTTTCCGCGGGAGGAGTTTGCGGGGCTGATGACTCAGCAGTTGCAACCCCCTTGTCTTTTGTCAACATGAAAAGTGTGGTCTGAATTTTTGTCGAAATTGTTTGAATAGATTGCATATCAGTCTGCAAACCTTCTACATGATGAACTAGGGCATCATGTCTGGTGGTAGAAAGTTTCTGGCCTTCTTTCAATTCTGCTACCCCCTTCTCCAACGTACTCACAACAGTTTCCAAGGTATCCATGCGCGCCTCGCTCCGCGTCGTCATGATCCGGCAGGTCGGACCAAATTGTTAGAGGCAAGGGAATGGCACACGAAAAACACAAGAAAACCCAACGAAATAATTCGTCCGACGCCAAATCACGGCAGTCAATAACAATTCTTCTTCCTACCAACCCTAATTATTGTCACCCAATATTTATAGGACTACATCTAAAAAAGAAGCCCAATAACACAGCCCTTTGGACTTAATAAAAACATAGTAAGAAATAAATCATAAAATAAGGAAAAAGAAAATTAAATTAAATTAATGGTCCCCTGAAGCCTTCCAGCAGCATCTTAATGATCCCCTGAAGCCTTCCAACAACATCATTATCTCTGCTTAACTTCTGTTTCTACGGTGATATGTAACAGTGACACTTGGAGTTGGGGGCTTGGCGTGTAGGTTGCCACCCGGAGTGTGCGGTCTCAGGTCTGTGGACATTTGGTTTGAAGTAGGATGGATTGTTATGATACCCCACATCGGTTCCTCACGAAAGAGTGGAAGGGCATACAAGTAGGGGATTACCATTTACCTTTTACCATGGTTTTGAGTTAAGTTAGGTCCCTCTAGCTTATATGCCTAAGAAAACTCTGCATATCCAAGGAGATGAATCTTGGCTTGGAGGATTCTTCATCAACTGCTTCCTGCTTTCCGCTCTTCTAACTTCTGCAAATGACTCTCAGAGACTAGGAGAAGACTTCATTCCTAGCAGCGTATCATGAACCTCATATATTTCTGGATTTAGCCCCTGTATACATTCAAAAGTATGTACATTTTGTAGCATCTTCTTGAACTTTTCTCTATCAGTGGAACACTCCCAGCCTATGATAAAGGAAAAACTGACAATTGCCCCTAATTTTACTCTTGCAAGTTAATTCACAAATTCACAATATAGCTATTATTTATAGCTAGTTTCCTCCAATATGTCCTTTGGTGCCTTTTCTTGATGGGTCTACGTTAAAAGATTGAACCAAGTTACAGCACTATATTCCTTTTTCTCTTCTAATTCCTTTTTCTTATATTTCAAAATTTGACATAGTACACAGAAAGTATTGGTTATGCTTCCCATAGTTGTTAAAGTCAGGAGGCGCACAAAGGCTAAGGGGCCTTCTAGCACCCAAGCCATGCCTCTTGATGGGGTGTGGTTCTCTTTTGAAAATTATGTATATAAACACTGCCCTAACCCTATTCTTCAAGGAATATGTCTCCAAGTGATGACCAAGGGATAGGACTAGCATGTTAGAAAGAATGAAAAGTACTGTGTGATACGCGGTGGTTGCATCTTCTGCTATCTGGCTCTATTATCCTTCCTTGTGTACAACCGACTCCATTCTGTGCCCTTGTGTGCATCCGGCTCATTCTGCATCCTTGTGTGGACCTGGCTCTATTCTGTGTGTTTGTGCCCAATCAGCTTTACTTAGCGTCTTTGTGAGCTTTCCATCATATCACTGATTTTCATTCTCTCTTCTACTATTGTTGCATGCTAGCTCCACTTCTCTCCCATTGCTGCATGCTTGTGCGATTAACTCTACTAGCTTTGCACTCATTGCTTCTTCCTTGTGCTCATTGCACTATTATTGTTGTCTCGTGAAGCTTAAAAATTCCAAAACTCTATGGCAAGCTACACAAATCTGTGATATACTCCAGCTTGAGGGGGATAATTGAAGGTTATGAATGTGGATGGTTATGAAAAATAATTTTATTTTCCATTTTCTATTAAAAAAAATAGATATCTGATCCCTCCCATTTCCACAGATATGTCATATAATTACACTTTTTCCCAAATTTATATTCTCATTTTTCTCTACTTTTCATCTTACAAAATTCTCATAATTATTCATCTTGTAAACAATTTCATCAATTTGCTTATGTGAAAAATGATAATGGACATTAATAATGAAAATTTTAACCTATCCCACCATATGCTTCCATCTTTAAATTATGTATTCTATGTTTAGTAGATAGATCTTTACTTTTTTGTAATAATTGGTCTTTACTTCATACCTTATATTGGTTGTAACCCTAACTCTTTTCTCCTACTGTAACAGGATTATTCTACTTCAATAAAATGTACAATACATAGAACCTCTACCCTTTTTTACTTTACAATATATTTATTAGTTCATGGAAAGTTTGTGCTTTGTGTTATTCATACTTACTTAAGTTGGACAAAAAGCAAAGCACTATTCAAGCAATTGGAATTTCCTATCCATAGATGTAGGTAACAGGTTTTGTGAGTCAGATTAGTTTAGAAGTATTAAGATTCTATGGCCATCACTTAATGCCGAAAGCTTCCTCCATGACTACCTAGTACTTGCTTTCCATTGGAAAGGATAGTTAATTAAGTATTTTATTAAGCATCTGGCTTATCATAATCATTGTAATTACCTGGAGAGAAAAAAAAAATCAGATTATTCATTAAAATTTCCTTAATAGGGGGCTGATATCTTTTTCCTTCTTTGTGTAATCTATGTAGCATTAATATAAAATCTTGTATATCTGAAGTAAGAAATGGTTTTGACCATAAGTTGCCATTATATAAAATCTTGTATATCTGAAGTAAGAAACAATTTCTGCTTCCTTTATTGTTTAATTATATAAAATCTTGTATATCTGAAGTAAGAAATGTTTTGACCATAAGTTGCCCATTATATGTTTCTGCACTTCAACTGTACATCATTACTTGCTTATTGGTCCTTGTGTTACACCACTCACTTCAATATATAGTTTAAAAATGCACTGAGCTATTACTTTTCCTATATTTGATGATCTTATATATTTTGATACTTCTCAATTGCTTCATATTTTTTTCTTTGTTTCAATCTTCCTTCAATCCATATTTCAGGTTGAGACTGTTGCACAGTTTGGTGTTGTCTTTCTTCTATTTGCTCTGGGACTGGAGTTCTCTTTGTCAAAGGTATAGTTTTTGTTTAAATCATTACATATAGCTGCATATTTTTTTCTAGCCTTTTTCTCTAGAGTGCCTGATGTGTATGTTGATGCAGCTAAAAGTTGTGGGTCCCGTTGCTGTGTTAGGTGGACTGCTTCAGATAGTTTTTCTTATCTTCTTGTGTAGCACAACAGCATTGGTAGACTTCTGATATTATGTTATGTCCTTTGAGTCTATATGCTTGTAATTATCAATTGACTTTCATTACATATTGTATTTGCTGTAGTTCTGTGGAGCAAAGTTGTCAGAAGGGGTCTTTGTTGGTTGTTTCCTCTCAATGTCATCAACTGCTGTGGTAACTAACTTTTTTTTTTTTTGTAGCACAGATTTTATCTTTAATTATTTAAATTGTGAAGTAAAGAATGTAATGAATCCAAAATGATTTGCATATTCTTTATAGGTAGTGAAATTCCTGGTTGAGCAGAATAGTAACAATGTTCTTCATGGTCAAGTGACAAATGGAACTCTTATCTTTCAGGTTGTCTTTTAACCTCCTCTTTTAGGTGTCTATTTATTTAATTTATTATTACCTTTTTCAATTGATTTCTTTCCGACTTAATGATCATCTAGGATTGTGCTGTTGGGTTGTTATTTGCTTTACTACCTGTGCTAGGTGGTAATAGTGGCATTTTGCGAGGAATGATCTCTATGGGAAGAGTGTAAGCCCAGTAAATATGTCAATTCTCTCCTGTGGTTAATATTTATATTTTTTAATTTTCATATTTATATTTTAGGTTGCTCACTCTATCCATATATCTCACTGTGGCTTCTGTATTGGCTTGGTCGTTTGTTCCCTGGTTTTTGAAGTTGATGATGCAATTATCATCCCAAGTTAGTCAATTCTCGAAATCTTGAGTTTTATTTTTATGAGAATCATATTTATGTTTTCTGAAGTAGAGTCACATTACAATAATCTTATTAGAATTCAGTTTTTATTCAGTTTATGTATAAGTGATTCTTAAAATGTGCCACATACATCCAAACTGATGAAATCTGGTCCTAACGTGCTACCTGTAAACAGTTAAGATTTTAGTTACTAAAGGCGCCTTGGCTGAGGGTATAACCTTTGTGCCTCAGTATCATTGCATCAAGGCACTAATCTAAAGGCAAGTTTAGACCGAATGGAGGCATCCTCTCTATGAGCATGATGTTTTTTGCTTGGTTTCTAGTTTTAGATTCTGTGAATGGTGGCATCTTCTCTTTATTATTCATTCTTTATGTGCTTTCTGTACAAGAGATACTAAATGGAGAAAATAATTAATTGGTTCCAACTTGTTGATTGCTTTTTTTTAATTTGTCCGGTAATTTCGTGAAAAAAATGAAATATAAATAAATATATGTACCAATGCTTTTCCTTTTGTATGTCATTTTCTTAAACTTTGGGGCTCTTTTACCTTTGGGTTGTATTATTATTATTGTTTTTTATTTTTAAAATTTTAAGAAAGGTATTATTTACTGATGGAACCTTTTTTTTACTGATACATTTAGACAAATGAGCTCTATCAGCTGGCTGCTGTGGCATTCTGCTTGATATCTGCTTGGGTAAGGAACACTGCACCTCTTTTGTTTAAGTGTTATCCCTGATCATGTTTTATTTGTTTTTAATATGGTAAAAGTAGTTCGTCTAATTCATAGACCAATTAAGTGAAATTCAAGATGGAAAACTTAAGTCGAAACAAGTTATACGGTGAAGATACAAGGTAGAAATAATGAGTTGGTGAATTAAGTTTTGACAGAATTTCTACATCATTCAAGTAATGATTGCTTGATTTCTGGATTTAGATGTATGTGCATAGCGGAAATGTGATTGTTCTAGATAATATAAATGTGCATCTGTAAATCTGAATTGTTCTAGATCATATGATGCTGTCCCAAAGTTATCGCAACTTTAGAATTTTAGTAGACAAATTCTTTTGTAAAAAGAGCGTATTCCCCCCTTCAATCTTTAGGATTGGTTGTTTTCCCCCATTTACTTTGTTCTAGTATATTGCTCCATGCATCTTGGGAAAACATTACTTTTTAATCTCAGTACCTCACTTACTTTTACTATGTCGTCCCCCTGTACTTGGGAAAAAATGCATTTCAAGTTCCATATTCTCTTAGTTTATTCACTTTATATTCCTTGAGAAAATTATTAAGTAAAGATATGAGTAAAGTATAAGAAAAAATTTCAAGGGCCAAACAGTTTGAAAAGAGAGAGCAATGTGCCAAAATACAAAGTAAAAGGTATTTGCTAGGGGCAAAAGAAAAAACAAATAAAGAATATACATGTATATGTATATACATATATATGTATATACATATATATGTATATACATATATATGTGTATATTTAGTTGGCGGATGAGGTCAATGGAGTATTTATTTTCCGGTCCATAAGACATTTGTGAGCAAAGTGATAATCAAATTTAATATGCTTGGTTCTTTCATGGAAACCAGATTGCTAGCAATATGAATATCTGCTTGGTTATCCCAATATGTAGGCATGGTTAATTCCATAAGTAAATTTTTTTAGTATCTTTGTCACTCTGTGGGTCATGACTGTGTAATCAGCCTCAGCAGTTGACCTGACTACAGTGATTTGCTTTTTCCTCCTCCATGTCACAAGATTTCCTCCTACATATGAGCAGTAACCAGAAGTGGATTGTCTATTTGTGTTAGAACCAGTATAGTCAGCATCAGAGTACGTTTCAATCTTCAGATGCCCATGTTTTAATAAACACTTTTCCTGGAGATTTTTTGATATATTTGAGAATGCTGAGTGAAGCATCCAGATGAACTTGCTTAGGCGTATCCGTAAAACAACTAAACAATCTAACAACAAACGTAATGTCAGGTTGTGTAATTGTTGAATAGATAAGATTGCCCACAATTCGCTGATAATTTGTCTTATCTTCTGGGGATCACAATTATCGTCCTAAGCATTAAGACTAAGATCAACCTGCATTGCCCAACTCCCAGTAGAACCTGTTTCCTCGAGTCAAATCCATAGGATACTATTATGGGCTTAATTTAACTTCAGATTTGTTATGTGCAATTCCAGTTCCTAAAGAGCACTGGGATATCCCATACACTCAGCGATAACATGTTGCTTCAAGTAACTTAGTTCAGTCAGTCCCTTCAATATCACTACAAGATATTACGATGATATTAACATTAACAATCAAGATAACGGCTCTGTTTGTGCTGTCTTACAGAAACAGAGTTGTCTGAACTGCGCAGTTCGCCCAAGGACTTTGCTAAAGATCATAAATGGCCTTCTTTACTTGCAGACCATAATATTGCTCTCCCCTTGAGCAACAAACCCTGGAGGTAGCTCATTATAGATAGCTTCTTTGTAAACCCCTAAAAGAAAAGCAATTTTTACATCAAGCTGGAACATTGGCCAACATTGATTTATAACCAAAGAGAATAGGACTCGGAATCTCGAATTGAATTCAAATGGAATGCAGGACAGAATATCTCTAAGTAGTCAAACAATTAACCACTAGATGAGGCTTGCATGATCAATGGTACCATCAGCTCGACACTTTAAAGTAAAAACCCATTTACATGCTACAATTTTATATGGAGGAGCCGGCACAATATCCCAAATGCCAAGACTAGGAAGGGCAGATATCTTACCATTGCAATCCTCCTAGCAGAATATATTTACATGCCTCAGGTCTGCGGCTGTGCTGACTGAGGTGCTACCGGTGTAACCTAATGAGGCGGCATAAGAGAGAGCAGAAATACAGAGCAGTAGTAGGTTATACGCAGAGAAGAGATAGCGCGATGGCAGCACTGAGCCTAGTGGTAAAGCAGAGTTGGCGGCTGTTGGGGCTGCATGTAGTTATGGGTTAGGGTAAAGTGTGGCATGACACGATTGTAGACAGCTGCTTCTTGCGCATTCTGACTTCAATAGAATTAGGGCTGTGGTTGCTGTTTCTCTAACTTAAAAAAAAAATAAAAAATTATTGCATTAAGAAAAATCAAGGATGAGTCTCTCTTCACCGAAATGTTGGTTTTCTTGATTGCTGTGCATGAATAGTGTATGAAATCTATAAATATTTTTATAATAGAAATAAGTTCACACCTAGAATATATTAAGAGCATTAAAAACATGTGAAGCACATGATATGTTGGCATTGGATATGTTTCCCTTTATTTGAACCATAGTTGTTAAAGGCGCGCCTTAGGCGAGGCGAAGCCTTGAGCCCCTGGGATTCTTGGTTTTTTAGGGTTTCGGTTGATGTTCAAAAAAACCCTCGCCTTTGTGCGCCTTTTTGGATGAAAAAGGCGCGCCTCGGGTACATTTCCAAATTTTAGATTTTTTTTTTTCATGAAGAGTAAGAATATAATGATCAATTTTATGGTGAAGAAGAGAATGAAGATTATGAGGAGGACCATAGACCATGATAATTATGATTTTTATCTCATTGGTAATCATTTGAGTCTTTGACATTTGATATTTTCTTAAACTTGAAGGATTTTACTTATTTTCTTCTTGTGATTATGTTATATATGAGTTATTATATATTATTTGATATTTTTTTTATTTTTACCTTTATTTAGTTGGACAATTATGTGTTTAGTTGGATATATTAATGTATATATGTTCTAAAGAGGCTTGTACCTCGGGCGCGCCTTGCGCCTAAGGCTCCAACAAGGCCTTTGCGCCTTTTTGCGCCTATCGCCTTTAACAACTATGATTTGAACTCTAACATGTATACTTAGCATTTTTTTCTTAATAGTTTCGGCTGTTTCCTGGTAGTCTTATGTGGTTTCATGTTTCAGTGCAGTGATAAACTTGGACTCAGCCTTGAATTGGGCTCATTTGTGGCTGGGGTCATGATATCAACCACAGAATTTACACAACACACCTTGAATCAGGTATCTTATGCCTGCGGGTTCCCCACCCCAATTTTTATCTTTTTTCGTTTGCTTTCCTAAACAATAACTAGGAACTTGATGTTTTCTATTTTGTTTGTAAGTAATCGATGTTGAGTTCTTCATTGGCCATCCAATCTTTTGTTCAACATGACCAATTTTTGGATATATATATATATATATATATATATATATATATATATATATATATATATATATATATATATATATATATATATATAAGAATCCAGCATGTCGCACAAGAAATTCATTGAATGAATAATTGTGCTTTTTTTTTTACTGGTGACGAATGATTGGGTGATTGAGTTTGTAAGTTAAAGATGGATATCTTACTGATGGAGAGGCTTCTCATTTTATTACATTCAGTAACTAAATAAAATGGCATTGTTCCTACCATTTCTATGGTGGAAAATATACCAAAACCATTCTTAAAACTCTAACCACCCATACAATTTTGAGAACATGTTAATATAACTAGTGTAATTATTCTTGTATTTCTAGTCTTGATACAAATTACTGGAATTTTACATCATAGATCAGACACTTTAAGGTTAACTTTTTTATAAGGTGTTGGTTCCAATGAGTTTATGGAAGAAAGTCTTGGGGGGGGGGGGGGGGGGGGGGGATAGATCTTCTCCAGCTCAATAAGTCTTAACTGATAGTCAATTGAGAAAATTATAAACAATTGATCTAGGGCAGATAGAAGAAGTTTGCTGAGCCATGGAAGTGTAACACAAAGCTTAGCTGATATCAACTTCTCACTATTAACTCTATTTCTGATGTAGGAGTGTATAACTCTTATTTCATTAAAAAATGCTTTGCTCTTGAAATACATAAAAGCTTTGTGTACTAATAAAGCTTAATTTAGGTTTACAAAGATAACTTATGAGTAAACTCAGTCATAGTTGTTAAAGGCGCGCCCAAGGCGCTCAGGCTCATGGGTCTGCGCCTAGATTGTCGATTTTTTGCTATTCCAGGCTCATGTATCAAAGGCGCGCGCCTAGGTGCGCCTTAGACGCGCCTCTTCAACATCTTGTTTTTTTCTTCTTCTTTTTTTAAAGTTTTTTGAAGTTGCTACTCAATTATTAAAGGGTTTACACGTTTTTAAGATAAAAATGGACAGCCCACTTATAAAATGAAATAAATAGAGAATTAGGGTTAGGGTTTTAATACTTGAACTTTCAAAACGAAGACAAAAAGGTGGGCTTCCTTCACCTCCACCGCCTACCTCCACCATCTGTCGCCTACTTGAACTTTATTTGTGTGTATGTGTTTTGTGTTATAATACTATTATGAGTTATTATGTATCATTATGTGATGTTATGTGATTTTTACCTTTGTTTAGTTAGGTAAAATGATTATAAGTAGGATATATTTGTGTATATATATTGTAAATTCATATTTTGGCATAATGTAACTCAGGCGCGCGCCTCGGGCGCGCCTAGTGGTCCGTGCGCCTTAGTGCGCCTCTCGCCTTTAACAACTATGACTCAGTACAATATGCTATAAGAGTTGTTGGTATACTAGTCAATAAGCAATATAATCACTGAAATCAATTAATACAGTGTGTTTATAAAGGTTTGAAAGTAGAAGGAATAGTAATCATTCTATGTCATCTTTTCCCTTCCACTTAATGAGATCTCCATTATTATGAAAGTGCTAGTTACACTTGAATTTTTCTTTTCCAGAAAGTTACTACATCTATTTTACCTTTCCTGATTTAAAGTAAGTTCTCACTAATTACAAACCACTTCTTATAAACTCTTCAATCCTTCAAAACTTCCTAACTTCTTGCTATCTTTTTATTACAGTTTAAAATATGTCTCTATCCAATTGACAAAATCCTCCAAGAATAAAATTTGATTACAAATATGAGATGAATTGGGAGGATATGTAGACAATTTCAGTTTAACCTCAGATGCATATTTCTCAAAAGCTTTGAAGGCTTGAGTGCTTGTGAAGGTGTGTTTGTTCGTATAGTAAATGCAACCTTCTCTGAAATGCAGAAAATCACTGAAAAGTATGCTTTGCTCTTAGGTGAAAGTTTCCTTAAATTCCATGGAAAATGTGTCTTGATGCTCAGTTGTTTTCCTGAGTTTGTCAACAGTCAGAAATTGTACATCTGGCTGCTTCTAATTGGTGATTGGTCCACGTCATTTGAGTAGTTTAGATTACAATAGATCTTTTGTCCAACTATCCGTTTCAGTGGACGTGATAGCTAGGAGTCTAGGACTAGGGGTGGCAATTTGTGCTATAGGGTTGTGTTTCATGTCGACACGATAGTGACACGACAAGATACGGGTAAATCCGAAATGACATGATGAGGATTCCTTTTGACACACACACGAAAAAGACACAACACGATAACAACACGGTAAGAAAATAAAGAAATAAAAAATTTTTGGAAATATATTTTAAAAATATTAAAGAGTATTTAATTACCAATTTTATGAAATATGTATTCATATCAAGTTGTTAACAGATTAACGGGTTATTAATAGGTTAATGGGTCATATGTTAGTATTAATCGTGTTTAACAGGTTGACACGAACACGACACGACTGATAGCACGATACGAAATTTCTGTGTCCTTATCGGGTTGACATGATAATGACACAAAAGAAAATGAAATAACATGATTGTCTTTTTACTTCCAATATAGGAACATCAAGAAAATGGACTCTGGCATCAATCTGGTAATAAAATATTCGAATATTATAATCTTCCTGCTGTCCTCAAAATACTAAGAGACAGAATGTTATTAATTGAGGTAATAATATATAAATTGTCGGTGGGTTGATATTAATATGGTTGATAGGCATGTAGACGTGGTTTCTTAAAACCAGATTTCAAAATCTCAAAATAGATCTCTATTAGGATTTCAAAATCCTAGCTGGGTGTAAAATCCAAAAAGAACATCACCTAAGTATTTATAGGCTGCAAAAGATATGTGGTTTCAATGGATATAGAGAACTAAAGAAAAAGAAAATTTCCCTTGTGATGCTTGACCATCATTTTGGAGGGCCATCTCTTTGAATATTTCGTATATACAGATGAATAATACGTTGTTGGAAAAGTAACTGAGTTGGGTTTCCAATGCCATAAACATGCTTGAAATGGTAAGTTATGACTCAAGCACAACCTGTACTATGCCAATGTTGATCTATTAGTTCTCTGCTGTTATGTTCAGCTTCGTGTTTGGGGGCAGCCGAAACTAAGAAATCTGTCTTCAAAAGACAGCAACTATGTCAGTCAGCTGCTGAAGGTTCAGCTTGACTGACCAACACATAGTGTGTTTGTTTTAAGCTTGACTTGGCTTAAAATTAGTTCGTAAGATGTGAATAGTATAAAGGTGATTTGACTTCAGAAATAAATTAGATTTTTAGAGTTGTAGGGTAGGACCGAGAAAATAAATGTGAATAAGCATATTATTATAATATTGAAAGAAATTTGACAATGATTGGATGATTGAGAAGTATGAGAGATAAGAATAAATGTATGAAGAAGAGTGTGTTTGAATAAAAAAAATAGATGAGATATAATAGGTTTATAGAATATGATTTTATAGATTTGGAAGTCAGGTTTAAAGGCGGGTTCAAACAGATAGGATTTTTACTTGCCAAAAAAATCTGGTTTTATAAAATGAATAAATACAAGCTTAGTAAAAACTAAGGTTTCCTATTCTTCAGTAGTTTGTCAACTGCTTTATGCAAGTTGACAAGCCAATACTCAGAACCTTTTCTGTGTTCCCTACTGGCTTGGCAGCTATTAGCTTTCTTCAGTTGAGATTTCACTCAATTGTACCTGTAAATTCAAGATAGACTCGGAGAACTAACCTAATAAATTCTTGACATGTAACCAATACTAAACAGATCATTCACTGTGATTTGAAGTTAGTCATTGGGTAATCTGTTATGTGCATTATATTTTGTAGGTGGAGTCTATTCGTAACTTCTTTGCTGCTCTCTTCCTTTCTAGCATTGGCATGCTCATAAATGTACAGTTCCTCTGGGCACATGTGGATATATTGCTCGCCTCGGTTATTCTAGTTATTGTGGTGAAGACAACAGTCTCTGCTGTTATTACAAAGGCCTTCGGCTATAGTCTTAAGACGTCACTTATTGTAAGTTTGGCTTTCTCAGTTTCATAGTTAACTTTAAAAGTTATGATTTTATGGTGTTTAAGGATTCATGTGCTCTCAGGTTGGAGTCTTGCTGGCACAGATAGGAGAATTTGCATTTGTTCTCTTAGGCCGTGCTTCAAATCTGCATCTTGTCGAGGTCACTTCTATTTATATTTTGAATTTCTCTGTGTATATATGGCATACACTGTCTCTATTTTGAATTCTTCACACAATCAACGTATCAACATAGCATGACCGTTGTTAACTTATTATGAACATTTGAATATTTGAGTCTACTGATTGCATTAGAGTTTCGACTCTATAATGCTTGAAATATCTGGAGTTTGAAATGCTCAACGAATCTCTTTTTTTATTTCTTTTTTAAATCACTGAGTGTATCTTAGATTCTCTAAATATAACCTCCCATGTTGCATTCTTTCCTTTTAATAATCTATTATCCTCAGTTCATGCATACTGTAGTGTGATTACAACCTTGATACCTTTCTTAGTATTATGTGCTGATTTAGCTTCATTGCATAATCTTCATTAAATATGGTAGTCTAAGTATGTATAAGATAGGATGATGTGATTATTAAGGTGAGGGTGACGAAATTTTGAATCTAATTTTATTATTAGGAATGATATATTTACATATCCTAATATAGGAAAATGTGTCTGGCATTCCTGATTACTACAAAAGGAAACCAGATTCCTATAAATAAGGAATCACAAAAAATTAGGAAAATAAAAATAATCCTAATACATAAACAAATAGATAACACAATCTACATTCTCCCTCAAGCCATTTGATGTTGATGTCATCACACAATTGCTGAATGTATCTCTTTTAGTTAAGGATCTTGATTTGCAGTTTGTTTAATGGAGTCGTAATCCACCCAATATAGTACTATCCTCACCTTGTCGGGATAAGGCATTTACCCACAATTTCCAGGCCCTTTATTGTAAGCCACCTCAAAATCATAGATGATAAGCTTCGCAACCCAATTTTGTTTTGCTGCTCTGATGATTCTTTGCTGCAAAAGGTAGAATAAGTTAATTTTCATCAAATTAAATTAGGCCTCCAATGTTGGATTGCAAGACTAGGGCAATCAATTTCCAGTCATAAGCTGATTTAGACTGCCCTTTTTCAGAGATGGCTTTGTTAAAATTTGCAACTGGACAGGTGATTGCATCAACACTGCCTGCACACCGCTACCTGAGGCATCGCATGCTACAATGGAAGGTTGAGAAAAGTTTGGCATGGCTAAGACTGAAGTAGATGTTATGGCTTGCTGTAATTTTCGAAAAGCAGTCTTGGCTTTGCTTTGCCCCTGAAACTTTCTTGGGCAATCTTTTTAATATACTGCCGTCAAAGGCTGAGCTGTCTTCCATTAATTCTTTAGGAATCTTCTGTAGTAACCTGTCAGGTCTAGAAATCTCTGAACTCCGTTGACAATTTTGGGTGTTGTCTGTTGAAGTAAAACACTAAGGGTGTGATTGGTATGATTAAATGTGATTATGATGGAATGCGAAGAACTCATGAATGGAATAGAGATGAGAAAGGAATGATTAAGGAGCCGCCTGGTTCAAATGAATTAAATTCCGAAATGGGAATGATAATGGGAATCATTAATAAGGGTAATGGTGATGGGAGTGAAGTTGATTGAAGGGCGTGGAGTGGTCATTGATTCAATGGGAATGATTGAGAAATTTGTATTCCCATTACCACATGGCAAGTATGAGGAATGGGAATCAATACCTTTTCATTCTCATCACCCTTCTCCAGTACTCCTTACCAAACACCCCTATTTTATTTGGGTCCATTTGAACACCATGCTGAGATACAATGACTCCCAATTATTCAACTGATCATCGCCCAGAAGAACATCTCTTTTGGTTCATCACAAATGAATTATAAAAGGAAGAACAACTTATGTAAGAAAATGAAAGATTTTATTTATAAGAGTGAT
The DNA here is from genome assembly GCA_023678885.1 of Pogostemon cablin. Taxonomy (NCBI): domain Eukaryota; kingdom Viridiplantae; phylum Streptophyta; class Magnoliopsida; order Lamiales; family Lamiaceae; genus Pogostemon; species Pogostemon cablin. Next base: position 16,666,119 of record CM042995.1, read on the forward strand.
GATAACAACGGGAATAATCCCATCAGCCAAAGCCCTCAAATAAAGAGATTACCCAACTAATGATAATCGTAATACTCATCATCTTATTAATAATAATTTATTCCTATTTTCTTGCCCAAGACATATCCCATTATCTTTTAATTGTAGTGTTGATTGCCTGATTTTTTTATTCTTTTTCCTTCTTATTCTGGTGATAATAAACTTCATAAGGAAAATAAGCTTGATTGACTCTATTGCACACCCCCATATATATCAAGACTATTTGAGTTATTTGTTAGTTGTGACTTGTGCTAACTCATCTAGTTTGCAATTACTTGAAGGAAGTTTATTTAATTACCAATGCAAGAATGGAACTCAGGTAATTAAGTTTACATCAATGCTATTATTGTGTCTTGTCTCCTGTTAAGTGACTTCTTTCTGAAGTTTAAGTTCTTTTTTTCTTTTTCTTTTCTGAATAGCTGTGTTACAACTATTAGTTAGGTTGTTTAGCTGATGGCTGATATATTTTGGAAATATGCAGGGGAAGATGTATCTACTTCTTCTTGGCACAACAGCACTCAGTCTTGTTAGTCTTGATCGATGTTTTCATTACCCTAACACCGAATTTCTTTTCTCTGAAATTAATAAATTGTTAAATATATCTATATATAAATAAATATATATGGTGCAGGTCACAACCCCTATCTTATTCAAATTGGTTCCTGCTTTAGTGAAGCTGGGTGTTCTTATGCATTGGTTTCCCTCAGAGAGTGCAACAAATACTGAGGTAATACCCCCCCCCCCCAATTCCACATGAGTATTTCAAATTATAAGCTCTTGAATGTTCAAATGTGATTTTATAGATACTGCAAAAGTGGAATAACTTGATTCCAGAAATCATAAAGCCGATGTTTGATTTATTAAAAAAATTTAAAACAATTCAATTTTAACTCCCTGATAGAAGAAATTATATATTTTTCTCTCTTAGTTTTTCCAAGGAAAAATCTCATTTTTACTCCTAAAAGCATTTTACATCCCTACATTCTTAATTTACAAATCATATTTTTATTTTGTACTCCTATATCCATCGACACTCTCAATTTTCAATCCTTAATATTAGTATATGTTTGGACACACCGCAGCCCATATCCATCATCTATTAATCCTAATATTTGATAGACTAATCATATCTACCATTGAATAATATGGGTGTCACCATTATTAGTTTCAATTTCACTTATATTATAAAGCAGTGACTTGTAGTGATTTGTATGGTAATATAGTCTGAGAGAATGTGCAGGAGAAAATCCCCATGGTTCGAAGCACATGACAGAATCTTGCAGTCGAGGATCATGTAAGAAGCTAAACATACTAATATATTGGCAGCAAGATGGAGACTCTTCTAACTGTAGACAGTTACATCTGAGAGGTTAAATTCTTTGGTGTATATAACTAGCCTTGTATTAGGGATTTGTTATAAGATATACAAAGCTATCTTCTCTTCTTTTCTATTTTCTCCTTTTAATTTTGAAAGATGAAGAGGGTTTAATGCATAATATTAGCTCGTTAACATGATGAGTCCCAACAGTGAGACACCCTAAACAAAATTGTGCATGTTTGACATTAACAATTGTAAAGATGGTTATGACAGTTCACATATTACACTAAACTTCTAAGAAAAAACATGTTTTCATAGTGAAGTATCTCTTGGTTGGCAGATGGACTGCTTGAAATAAGGTTTGTGAGCGAGGATGTATTTAAGGTTGGGCGAATGAACCCATTTAGATATTCAGAATTTACTAAGTAGTATGTTATAAAACTTTGCAAAGATTGTACGTAACTGTTACAATGGAACCGGATTAGAGACACTATTACACGGAGTGTCAAATATTATTATTATCTTATTTTGCGAGTGTCATGAAGTAATAATTTCTGATTTGGCTCCAATTTCAAGGAAATCGCACGATTTTGTTCCCAAAAATTTTTACTTTGTAATAATGTCTAGGAAAACATTGTGGGATTTCTTACACGAAAATTTTTGTAAAAACGGATAAGAAGTGATAATACTCCCTCCATCCCATTAAAATGTACGCGTTTCCTTTGTAATTTACAAAGGAAGCGCGTATGTTTCGATGGGACGCGGAGGGAGTAATATTTTAATAAGAAAATGATATTAGTAGTGCAATCAATTATTTCATGAACAATTCTTAATAAGTAAAATGAAGTATCATTTTTTTTTTTTAAAAAAGTAATACTTCCTACGTCCCGGGTAACTTTTCACCATCACTACAGATAAGGAGTTTTAAGATTTTTTTTTATTTTTTATTTTACAAAATTTATTGACTTTTGGGTGTATTGTAGTATTTTTTAAGAATCAATAAATGAGAAAGTAAGTTATGTGAATTAGATGAGAGTTTTAGTTTTTAAAATAAGACGTAGCGAAAAGTTATTTATTTTGAAACTTTTACTATTTTTAAGAGTTGAGTGTAGTGGGACAAAAAAATGAGTAAAAAGTGAAAAGCTTATTGGGACAAAATAAGTAATATCTTTGATGAAAAGTAATAACAATTTAAAAAAATATACAATCAGCCATACGTAAGATGGTCACACGCAAGTGTTGCCCCTATTTCCATCCCTCTTAAATTGAAACATTTGTTTTTCACTTATCAATATATTTACAATAACGAAAGAAAATAAGAAAGAAAAAAACTCTAATTTTGTTTATTACGACTCTAAAAAACCCATTTGATAATATTAGTAATATTAAAAATAATTCATCTATTTTTATTACTTATCTTGCGTGTCACAAGCATACATATTTTACAAATCAATATCAAGGAATTCTCTTTTTCCTTAAGCTTAAAATAAAGGATTCTTTTGAAACACAAGGAGTGCTTGATTCAAAATTGGTAAATAATAAACTTCCAAGTTATGAAATTAATTCATGGAAAACTTGGTTAAGAGAACATTTTCAAGGCTAAAACTTGTGTGCCTCCAAGGACACCGTGCGCCCAGATATCCTTTAGTATTAAAAATTGTGTACCCTTTAATATAATGACGTGTACTTTTATTTCCTGAGAAAATAAAAAAAAATTAATGAAAGTGCATACCCAATGTTGTACCCTTACACACCTTGTTCACCTAGGGACACAAGAGACCAACTTCATTATCAATATCATTTATCTCAGACCATGTGGTCTAAATTAATACCAGAAAAATGGCAAAATACGTTTTAGCGGCGTCGTATAGCTAAAAAGGAAAATTAAAGCAAACAACATTCAGATGAAAAAAAACCCATTAATGAATTCCAAAAAATAAAAAATAATTTGTAGTATATTTATTATCTAATAAAAAAGAGAAATTTAGAAAATACTACAAATATGATCTTTTATCATATAACTTCAGTGGCTAAGACCGTGGAGGAAAGATGATGTCTATCAAAACAGATCCGTTTGGACTCTATGGTATGGCATCCCATGTTACGTTTGGAGCCAAAAATTCTTTAAATCAGTATGTTACAGTGTGGGAGCACTACTCGAACTCGATGATTGATGAGTGTAAAAATCTCGTGAATTTAGGATCCATTTATAGCATGTTCCATACAGTTATGCTTGGTTTGAGTGTTTAAATGACCTAAATTGCTTGATATTTGTAAATATTTGGAGAATTTTTAATTTGGTGGAATTTGTGTGATTTTCAGGTATAAATAGATTCTAGAAGTGAATAGAAAGATGTAGAAAAATGGATCTCAATTCGGAGTTAAAACGAGAGAGAATGAGCCAAAACAGTGAAGCAGCGCGAAGCTGTCACAAAAATTCAACCGAGGGAGAAAAATTTGGTCGAATTTCTATGTATTTTTTTGTGAAAAACAGGGGTGAAACAGAGCATCGAAGGCTAGGCACGCTGTAAGAAAAACTCGACCGAAGCACGAAAAATCGATCGAATTTTCATGCAAAATGTTTAGTTGTGCAGTGCGAAATTAGAATTTTTCAAGTGGGTATTCAATCATCCAAAGACAGAATAGCAAGGGGTTGCTTCTCACACACCACACACCCCCATTTCATCTATTCTCATCTCCATTCATCCATCTCACTCTCCATCCATCCATCCATCCTCTTCACTATCCATCCAATCATCCATTCCACCAATCTACCAATCTAAGAAGGGAAGAATATCAAGAAGGGAAGAATATCAAGGAGTGAAGATTGGAGAATGTTGAAGGAAGATAAGGCCAACTTCAAAAGGGAAGCCAATCAACCTTTGATTTGTTATTTTTTTCATTATTTGGCTCAATTGGAGCATGTCATGGATAATATTGATTTATGATTTGTAGTGGCTAGCTCTCATGTTATTTGTAGTGGCTAGCCCTCATGTGAGGTTAGCAATATGATTAGTGAAGGATAATGTAGATTTTGCACACCACATGTTTGATGAATTGATTATATGAATATTTTCTATCATGAATGTTTATTCTCATTTCGTGTATGATTTGTGTGATTAAATTCTCTATTCATAGTGTTAGGATGATCATTCCAATATTATGTTTAGTGGTATAATTGAATCATTGATTGTATGAGATGACTTAGTTAGTATGTGGAGAGCTAAGAAATAACCTTCTTGTGCTTAGAACCTCATGATCGGACATGATAATTGCTTGTAAAACTCTTTGAACTAGTGAGGGGAACTAAACTTATACTCATAGTACCTTAAGGGAATTGAGAGTAAGAGACAATCCTAGGAGATTTAAACTTGTAAAAGAGTTGAGAACCTAATTGCCTTGGCCATAGGGATTAGGGGTACATAAGTGATTACCCTTAATATCATAACATGATAACCTTCAATGCATGTGTGTGAGTCGACATGAGCCTTTCCCATGATGTTGCTTGCCTTACATACTTCTTAGATTGCTCACCTTCATCCATCATCCATCTCATATGTACATTTTATATCTTAATTACTTTCTTAGTTGATATTTTATAGTGTAATTAAAAACTCCTTTATTGATTAGTCCTGCTATAGTAATATATCTTTCAAATAAAGATACATACACTTTCTCCCTTGGGTTCGATATTATAAATTTTGCATTTGGTCACTTACGTGCTACACACGATAGAGTACGCTTACTCTAATCAATTTATACCAAAATTGAGACTAAGTTCATTGATAGAACAAAAAATAGAGAAAGATAAGACGTGGCCTAAGTTCGAATATCTATCCATATTCTGGACGATACCAATATGAGACTTGAAGTAGAGATTGATGGAAAATCATACCCAATCAGAATAGTGGAGGAACATCCATGGTACATTTCAACAGTGCAGACAATCTCCATTGATTCGGATTCAGAATATCGAAAATCAGATGAAAAGATTGATGAGGAGATAGAAGCATTTCAGACGTTAGAAGAAGTCTATAAAAATTTTGGCATTGATCGAAAAGTCTATCCTGGTAAGACAGAAGCCGAAAAGACGACGGGAGCAGATGGTACAAGTTCCAAAATGATATTAATGAACGCACCAAAAGAACGTGCTTCTAGATACCTGGGAAAAACAAAAAGACGTTGAATTGCTGTTTAAACCCAATGTACAGCCGACAAATTTAAGTCAAGAAGAAGGTAGTGGAGAATCTTTAGATTCTGGGCCTCCCCCGGGCTGGACACCAAACTGGACCTCAATGGAACTGGGCTCCTTTTTGAATACAGCAGAAAAAATTAAGGCCCAATTTGAAGCAAAAGGAACCAAGTTTTATTTCAATGCTCAAGAGGAATGGGAAAATAATGTATCTCAAAATGAGATAAGGACCCATCAACTGAACCAAGGAAGAAATGTTTAAGAAATAACCCAACACCAATTGATAGAAGAAAACACAAACAACAGCATCGAAAATTTAGAGTATGTGAGATTAATTGAAAAATACTCCATGCCCCTGAAACGGATTGAAGCTAGAAGTCAAGCCAGTGATAAAGACAATCAGACTGTAGCAACCCCCCCAAGGATACACTAGAAATCTCAAACGAAGATTCAGCGGAAGAGACAATTGATGGAAGAGTTGGAATGTTAGAGGAAGTAGAAGAGAGAACAGGTTACAGATTGATCGCCAGAGGGGGGAGAAAAAAGAAATTAAGCAGGAAGATACAAAAGAAGATTGAAAAAAAGAAATCTAAAGGAATTTCTCAAAGAGATGGAGACACCAAAAAAGACTGACAAGATGGATAAAATTCTAGAAAGAACCGATATGATGAGCGTTTTTCCAATAGAAAATAAGCTGAAATTATATGAAAAATTGGAAAATAAATAGGTATGGTGGCGGAGGATGGAGATGAAGCAGTCATTGAGGAAATAAAGAAGATAATAAAGGAAAAAAAGAAGCAGGTGATGACGACTAGGAGTAACAACAAGGTCGATTGATGAATATTCTCTCTTATAACAAGAGAGGTCTGGGAGCAAAGGCTAGAAGAGATGAGGTGCGTGAATTAATTTGAAAAAGAAAGATTAATGTATGTTTCCTACAAGAATCAAAGCTTATGAGTTTTGAAGATAGAATAGGAAGAGAATTGTGGGGGAGTGCAAAAGGTTTATGGGCAGTGAGAAATGCCGATGGAAGATCTGGAGGGTTAATCGCGTTGCGGAATCAGGATAGATTGGATTTTAGAAGTTAAAAGGATATGGAGGGCGGAGTAATCCTCAATGGAACTTGGAGATATGGTCAAATAGAGTGTTGCTTGATTAATGTCTATACAGCTTTTAAACCAACAGAAAAGAGGAAGTTGTGGGATAGACTTTCATTGGTGATTCATCAAGTATAGATCCAATACCATAATATGTATTGCGAGTGATTTTAACTCGATCCGCAGATCATCAGAGAGGATTGGGAGAAGTTCAAAAAGTTACAGAAGAGAAATCGAGGATTTCAAAGAGTTCATTAGGAGCACAAATTTGATAGATCTTCCGCTACATGGTAGAAGCTTCACGTATTACAGGTGTGATGGCACATGTAAGAGTAGAATTGATAGAATGTTGGTTAACATGGAGTGGTTAAATACTTAGCCTGATGCATACATAGTAGGATTGAATAGAGCATCATCATATCACTGTCCTTTAGCCATTGTATATAAATCAATTGATTGGGGACTAATACCATTTAAGAGCTACAATAGTTGGAACAACAACCCCAATTATAAAGAATTCATAAATGAATTAAATGGCCTAATTATGCAATGACAGGGTGGAGAGGTTTCTGCATTAAAGAAAAAGTTAAAAGATTGAAACCGGATCAACAAGTTTGGAGTAAAGAAGTGTTCGGATGCTTAAAGATGAAAATTGAACAAAGAAAAAGTGAGATTCAAAGACTGGATTTACTTGATGAAGTATTTGGATTAGAAGAAGAGGAAGTGGTGAAAAGGAATAAAGAAAGGGCAATGCTCTTGTGTGACATAAACAACAGGAACAAATAACTTAGATAGAAAGAGAAGATTAAATGGATCATAGGAGGAGACACAAATTCTGCGATTTATCATAGGTATATAAATGGCAGAAAGAAAAAGAATGAGATTTTTGGCATTATGGTTGAAGGGAATTGGATTAAAAAGTGATGTTTGAATATTTTTACTCACGAGCAAGAATACTCGTTCGTTGTAGAAATATAAACAAAGCAATAAAATTATTGAACCCACAGGAAATTTATGTTTAGATTGAAAGAACACGTTAGCTCGTGTTTTTATCATTTTTATAAGGATGAACGAAGAGGATGATAATCAAGAAATCAAATAAAAGAAATCAAGATAAAATAGGAGAAAATAAAATAAAAATGGAGAAATGGTGTTGAAGGGTAAGTAGTAAGATATGAGACTAGAAACAATTAAAGTGCCTTAGAATTCATTTTATCATACAAAAGGATTATACAAGATAGAAATTGGACTAGAGGCGATCACAAATGTATCCAAAGCTCCCTCTCGGGATTACTAAGGTTGTAGATCTCCTAGAGACTCCCAAACGCACCTAAGATCGATGCCCAAAATTAACCCTTTTGATGAGCGTTTTCTTTGCATGCAAAATTAATTTCCAAGTACTAAGGATATCAATTGCAGCTTAAGCAAGCGACCAAGTTAAATATCAATCTCAAAGGACGGCGTATTATTAATTTAATTATTAACTAAATTAATTAAGACAAGATAATTAAAGTTAGAATTTAATTATCAACTACTAAATAATTAATTAAAATAACAAATAAAATAAATCAGGAACTACAAAAATATGAAAGTGAATCAAGTAGGAGAATAGATAGATCTTCGGGCAATTCAGTTCCACTCATTAATTTTCCTATTGTGCATCAATGTCCGACTTTGCCTTGTGGAATATGGACGCATCACTAAACCATGCAAATCTACTCTATAGACACAAGTAGATAAGTGTGTAACACGTGTGAATAACTACGGAGCAAGAGATATAATTTCACCTCCCCTTCTAGGTACTATCAGTATCAATTATTTTCCTGGTCAATTGGTACTCTAACCCAATATGATCTCCCTTTATAGGTACTATAAAATTAATATCTTTATCCTACTTATTAACCCGAATTCAAATTAATTAATAAGTACTCCCTCCGTCCCACACCAATGCTTACGCTTCCTTTGTAAATTACAAAGGAAGCGTAAGCATTGGTATGGGACGGAGGGAGTATCCATATATGATAGTTCTAAATGAAGCTTCGGAGTCCCCTCACTTAGAATCATAACATGGAATCCTGTTCAGCAGTGAACGCACTTAATCAACTACCAAAATATATATTCAAACTCTATATAACAGTTGAAGATGCACAAAACGACTCTGAATATAGATTAAAAACGCATAGTCATATATAAAATAAATCACAAGTAGTGTTGTGCGGAGTATACACATGAAAGTTCAATTAATTCATAAAATTTTCAAAATTCTAGATCTACCAAAATAGTTCTATCCCATGACGTTGTGAAGAACAATCATTGGGGTTGGATAGACCTTACCCATATGTCCGAAAAATACAAGATAAATTAGAAAATGATAAAAACCCTAGATGTGGGCGTCGTCGCGTCCTTCTCCATCTTGAATTCTCCTCTTGGTTGTCCTCTTGATTCCACAAACGAATCTTCACAGTGATGGATGGATAAAGGAAGGAATGGATGTGATGGTGTGGGGGTGATCCACCCTTGTGGGGTGGTGTAGTATGGATTGTTGTCTCTCCCTTTTTGATGTGATATGCATACCCTTTTATACTTGTAAGCACTCCTTATAGATCTTGGATGAGTTTTTTTTTTCATGAAAATACGCAGAAACATGCACTGGAGGTATAAAATCCGATAAATCTGGCTTCTGTGTCCTTGTTCGACGAAACAACTCTTGGTCGAGCAAGGTTGAACGGTCTGCGCAGTCTCACCGTTTTGCACATAACTTCCACATCTGAACTCCAATTTGAGTGATTCTTGTGCTCACGCGATCCTCTCTTCCTTATTTTTCTATCTTGTAAAGAACTCACAAAAAGTCCAACATTTGTATGTGTAACAAGTCATAAAAAGTGACACAATCGTTCTGAGTAGGAACAGCTTGCGTGACATCACCATTTTTATCATAACTTTCTCGTTTGGACTCCGATTGAGGTGTTTCTTACGCCAAAACAATCTTCTCTTCTGTGACTTTCCAAAAATGTGTCACATTTTCAGTTTTGAGCTCTACACAAATACAAAAAAATTACATAAGTTGGACGTGTATTTTTCAGAATTCTTGCACAAGTTACACATTTTCTCCAACTTTGCACTTTTGATCATTTTTCCACCTAAAATACAATAAAACACCTCAAATGCACATTTTTCTCACATATATCAAATATAAGACACTTGTGCTAATATATAACAACAATTCACATAAAAAATATGTTAAATTGAACACTCAAACATTCACTCTCATCAATCTCCCAAACTTACTCGTTGCTCGTCCCGAGACAGCAAAATAAAAATAAAGAGAAAGATAGTAAGAAAATTAGCAAGGAAACAAGGACTATGACCAATAACACCTTCAAAATGCAAGTGTTTTCAACTTAGGTCATGTAACTCTTATTACATGTAATAATCAATTCATAGAATACAAGATAAGACAATCACCACAAATTCAAATGCTCCACTGACATGTTCTCACGGGAAGTATATATCACTCGCACTCAAGTGTAAAAGATATACACTTATGGGCTAAAGTGTTTACGCTCAACCATAAGCTTGCCCGTTGTCTCAACTCTCCTTTTACTTGTAGATAGAACACCATGGATCAAAAAGGTCTTTTTATTTGGTTGTAATATTGGCTCTTTGGAAAAGATAGAAAATATATGGCTCAGTGACTCAAAAAATCGGATCAATCAAGCTGCAATCTCTCTTGATCTTTCATTCTTCCTCATGATCACTTCAATTAAGCACAATATCCTCCTCAAACTCCTCTATCTTTCTCCTTCAAGCACAATATTTTTTTTCCAACTTTTTCTAGCTCTTCAACTCCGTCATTCTCCTTTTCTTCACCCCTTCTTTTTCTTTTTTTTTTCTTTTTTTCTTTCTTTTGAGGTACCAGTTTTGGACGCTACCTCTGACATCCTCCATAGGATACTTATTGGCGTTCGATCATTTGGTTAACGTGAACCGTTAGGGTTCCATGCAAACTTAAATAGCGGAAGCAGTTATTTTTAAAGTTCGCATTACCTTTCACAAGGGTATGTTGTTGAAGAACAGCTGCAGAAAATAACCTCTTTATCTTATGTTGTATTCCCAAGTCCAATCCTGACATTGTGTGGGCGACGATCTTCAGGATCTTCTCAATCTGCTCCTTCCCTCTTCTTCACGTCAAAATAGGCGATAGAATTAGGGTTCCAGGAAGCTGAGATGATCTATATGTGGGCTACAACAGGGTCCAGGAGGAGAAATTAGAGTTGGGCCTCCATTGGGCTTAAGTATCCAAGTTCCAAAACTTATACTTAAGTCCAATAATAATATGGGAGAATCACTAATAGATACACACTTTTAACCTAAATTACTATGAGATACAAGGAATTTAAATAATTACTCTCACATACAAAATATTAAAGTAAAATACCAAATATAATCTTATAATCACATACACTTTTAAACCACCAACCCTATCCCTCACCAACCCACCTGCTGGACTGGCGTTGACCGACCCTTGACCGGTGTTGACCGGCTGTTTACCGCCTGCCGGATCGATGTTGACCGACCATTGACCGGAGTTGATCGACCGTTGACCGCCGGCCGGACCGGCTGTTGTCAACCGCTGACTGTCGCCGCCTGCTTCCGGAATTGAAAATATGCAAACAAAATGTGCAAAAATAAAATTGTGCAAAGCAAATTGTGCAAAACCAAATTATACAAAACCAAATTGTGCAAACAAATTATGCAAATACATAGAGGTATTTATGGTATCACAATCATAATTGTGTAGTTATGAGTAATAGTACTTAGAGTCATGTAGTTAACAGTAATTATGCATTATTTCATATACCTCCTAGTAAGTGACCCTAATAATATAGTCCACTAAAATATTATTACTGCACTACCGTTCTAATCTCATAATTACGTTATGGGCTCCTTCTTATTATGAGTCCGACAGTCTCCCTATGTTTAAGATATACAATTTTCATTAATTTAATCAAGTTACTGACAACTCAAATTAATTAATATCTCATCCAAGAGTAGTACCACTCAACGTCATTATCATGCCGGAATTAATCCACGTGCAAGATTTACATGATAATCCTTATGAGCTCCTCAAGGGGACATCATCAACCTAATAACTGCACACCATAGGACATCACTACTTCCCAACTCACTGAATTTATTGATTTAATTACATGTAAATCTCACCTATTAATGAATCAAAGAAATACATACGGCCTTACGTGTTGAGGTTATTGTATAGGGATTAAGAGCATGAACATCCATAATAACTGAGATCAAGTTCTCCTATATAGACAGTACAAGTCGAACAATCTCAAGTGGTCCTGCTCAATACACACAAAGCACACTAATATGATTCTATAGTCAAGACAAACTAATGCCAAATCACACTACAACCATCCCGATAGATAGTCCCTGTCTATTTCGGTTGTGAGCATCTATTTATACTTTATAAGGAAATCAATAATATGATCTTCCGCGTGTTGTCATACAACATATTATAGTATGCAAAACGTTTGATTATATGATTCTCATTTCAAATAAATTGTTAAAACATTGTTTCATACAAAAGCCAGACTTTTAATATACAATCTAGCAATCTCCCACTTATACTAAAAGACTACGCTGCCATATCTGCTGACACGTATCTAATTCCCATTACTTCTACATGCCCATCGAAAATGCTTTCGCTAGAAGGCTCTTAATAAAAGGATCAGCTAGGTTATCCTCCGATGCAATCTTAGCGATAACTACCTCCCCTCTTTTAACGATGTCTCATATCAAGTGGTACTTGCGCTCAATGTGTTTACTCGTCTTATGGGCTCGTGGTTCCTTCGAGTTTGCTACTGCACCACTGTTATCACAATAAATTGTGATCGCTTTGGGCAAATCAGGAATCACATCCAAGTCCATTAAGAAGTTCCTAAGCCATACTGCTTCTTTAGCTGCCTCAAAGAATGCTACATATTCAGCTTCCATGGTGGAGTCCGCAACGCATTTCTGCTTTACACTCCTCCATATTATGGCTCATCATCCAAGAGTAAATAAATAACCCGAGGTGGATTTACTAGCATCCCTATCTAACTGGAAATCTGAATCAGTATAACCTAAAGGTAACAAAGTATCTGCCCGGTAAACCAGCACATAATCCCTAGTCCTTCACATGTACTTCAAAATATGCTTTACCGCAATCCAATGCCCTTGTCCTGGATTACTTTGATACCTACTGACCATGCCCACGGTATAACAGATATCCGGTTTCGTACATAGCATAGCATACATGAGGCTTCCTACCACCGAAGCATAAGGAACCAGCTTCATTTCCTCTATTTATTGTTGTGTCTTAGGACACATTTTCTTAGATAGAGGTATTCCATGTCTGAAAGGTAGGAAATCTTTCTTGGAATCTTGCATACTAAGACGAGCCAGGATTGTATCAATGTATGAAGCTTGGGATAAACACAACATTCTTTTCTTGCAATCCCTTATTAATTTGATCCCAAGAATGTGTCCGGCTTCTCCTAAGTCCTTCATCTCAAACTGCTGGGTTAGCCATACCCTTACGCCCGACAATACCTTTATATTATTTCCAATGAGAAGAATATCATCCACGTAGAGCACAAGAAATACCACTACATTTTCATCACACTTCTTGTACACACATGATTCATCCGGGCATTGAATAAATTCATATGACTGGATTACTTAATCAAAATGGATGTTCCATGATCTTGAAGCTTGTTTCAATCCATAAATGAATAATTTAAGCTTACATACAAGATGTTCTTCGTCTTTTGCATTGAATCCCTCTGGTTGCTTCATATAGATGTTTTCCTCAAGACTTCCGTTTAGGAAAGCTGTTTTGATATCCATTTGCCATACCTCATAATCTATATGAGCAGCAATAGACAAAAGAATCCGGATTGACTTAAGCATGGCCACATGCGAGAAGGTTTCCTCATAATCGATTCCTTCTTTCTGGGTATATCCTTTAGCAACAAGCCTTGCTTTAAAGGTTTCCACCTTACCGTCAGATCCTCCTTTTCTTTTATAGACCCACTTGCATCCAATAGCTTTTACATCATTGGGTGGTTCTACAAGCTCCCAGACTTGGTTAGAATACATGGATTCTATTTCAGATTTCATTGCCTTTTGCCATAATTGAGCATCTTTATCATGCAGTGCCTCGTTGTAGTTCCATGGGTCGATTTCATATTCACCAGGGACCAAGTCAGAAGACTCTCCCAATCCCATGAATCTATCCAATTGTCTCACAACCCTCCCACTACGACAAGGCTCCGCAGGCAATTATGTATTAGGTGTGACACACGATGCAGTGTCCTGTGGTTTATCCTCTTGTACAGTTGGTATTATGTTTCGTGTTTCCTCTCTTACTTCATCTAAAATAATTTTACTCATAGGTTTGTGGTTCATTACATAATCCTCTTCCAAAAATCTAGTATTCGTACTTACGATCATCTTTTGGTCTTTTGGATTATAAAACAAACCACCCTTCGTTCCTTAGGATATCCTATAAACAAATAAACTTTCGCACGCAATTCTAACTTATTAGTATCTATCTTCAACACATGTGCTGGAGCACCCCAAATCCGAAAGTGTTTCAGACTAGGCTTTCGCTTAGTCCACAATTCAATGGGTGTGGAAGCTACCAATTGAGAAGGTACTAAGTTAAGAATGTAAGCCGCTGTTTCTAAGGTGCATCCCTAAAATGAATTTGGTAATTCCGAATAACTCATCATTGATCTTACCATTTCCATAAGAGTCCTATTCCTTCTCTCTGCTACACCATTCTGCTGGGGTGTGCCCGGTACAGACAATTGGGATTCAATCCCTCCCTCTGATAAATAATTCCTAAACACTCCCAAGAGATATTCCTCACCACGATCAGATCGTAGTGTCTTGATATATTTTCCAAGTTGTTTTTTCACATCAGCCTTGTACTCTTTGAATTTATCAAAGCACTCAGACTTGCGGCGCATCAAATAAATATATCCGTATCTAGAATAATCATCATTAAAAGTGACGAAGTATTCATAACCACCTCTTGCCTGGACATACATAGGACCATATAAATCAGAATGAACCAATTCCAACAGATCCTTGGCTCTATACCCCTTTGCCTTAAAAGGCTTTTTGGTCATTTTTCCTTCCAAGCAGGATTCGCAAGTTGGATAATTTTCCACTACTAATGAACTCAGCGGTCCATCAGCTATCAACCTTTGAATCCTGCTCAAGTTAATATGACCCAATCTTAGATGTCAAAGATATGTTTGGTTCATTTTCGAAGGTTCTTTTCTCTTATTAGTAGATGTATCATTCAATTCAATTTGTTGCAATATGGGAGTAATTGGATTAAGAGTATACAAATTATCTACAATGCACCATCACAGATAAAAATTCTATTTTTTCTTAAAACAACCTTGTCACTAAAAGAAACAGAATAACCATCCATAAACAATTTAGAAACCAAAATTAAATTCTTTCTAAAATGAGGTATGTAAAGATAATTCCTCAAAACAATAGTTTTATTCTTATTAAAAATAAATAGACGTCTCCCACTGCAATAGCCGCTACTCTTGTAGCATTCCCCATGAGTATGGAAATCTTCCCATCACTAAGCTATCGAGTTTGGTGGAACCCCTGCAAAGAATTGCAGACATGGTCAGTGGCTCCCCTATCTACACACCAAGTGTCAGCAGCCGCTAAACACGATTCAACAACTAGTATAAAAGACTTACCAGTCCTGTTCCCCTTCAGAAGAGGGCAATTAGCCTTGTAGTGTCCCGACTACTTGCACTTGAAGCACTTGCCTTTAGGCTTCTTGACCACATCACTGTTTGTGTTCACTTGGTTCACCGGTGCTGAAATTCCTTACTTCTTCTTATTCCTACCGCCTTTCGGCCTAGGATAAGCAGCATTTTCAGCAACATGAACATGAGGAGCACGACGAAACAGTTCTTCCACCGCCACAAGTTCTGTAAGAATTTCCGCCAACGTGTACAAATGTTTGTTCATACCATAGTTCAGGAGAAACTGCTCAAAACTCCTAGGCAAGCTTTGGAGTATGATATCTACTTGGGTTTCCCTATCGATTTCAGCTACAAAAACCTCCAACTCATTGAGTTGGCCCATCATCCTAAGGACATGTTCCCTTACGGAAGTGCCTCAGCCATTTCGGTGTTCATCAGTACAGACATGCCCTTCGACTTAGCAGAATGATTCTGGTGCCCGAAGAGTTCCCTAAGATTATGCATCATATCATAGGCGGTGTTCATAGCTTGATGTTGTGTCTGCAGCACATTTGACATAGAAGCCAAAATATAGTACTTAGCCATCCTATTAGCTTTGAGCTACCAATTATAAGAAACTCTTTGCTCTTCGGTAGAGTCAACAGTAGGTTCTAGAGGACAATTCTCAGTGAGTACAAAGATATAATTTTCAGCAGTTAAAACAATGTCCATGTTTCATTTCCAGTCAACATAATTAGTGCCAGTAAGTTTGTGTTCTTTAAGTATAACAGAAAGAGAGTTGAGTGCCATTTAAAAATCCTGAGAATCATAAATAATAAACAGATCAAACACTTCGAATTTATCAATTTTCATTGATTCCCTTAAAACAATATAAAATAAAATTCACCAATATCTCAAGCACCGTGAATTTGCATGCCACGTTAGTGTGGACGTATACAAACCCGAACATTTACAAGAGAAGGTTTTACCCATTAATTTCATTTGTCAACCTAACTTTATGACAAAATAATTAATATCGGTTCCTTTTAGCCATGCTAATAACAACAGTGACTCCGTTGGGGAGGATACTTATTATTTACACCTAAGTGTTCACCATTATTGAATCCCAAGTCCGCGGCCAAAGCTTGTGTGTCTTACAGTTGGATAAGTACATACGCGCTCAGATAACTTCCTATAATCATCATAAAGAAGTTTGTACCAGTGATCCATGAATAAACATATCCGATGTGGAGGAAGGCCTATTTCCAACATGCAAGTTTACTCATATCACTTACAAACCAATAATAGAGGCCGTGGGAATTATTTACCAATCCCCTCTCCCACTTAGTTATTTAATACTGAAGGTTTTAACATATATATAATATTCCAATAATAAAATACACATCCTAGCATGCTTCTATTTTAAGTAATTTAAATCACACAGAACATGCATTTCACATATATAACAATAATTGTCAAATAAAACAATAATGTAATTATATATCACGATAATAAATGCAGAAGACGAATTGCCTAAAATGAGCCTGGCTGCCCAATAGAAAGCATCAGCACGAGTCATGCCTCCACTGCAAGCCTTTTGCCTATCTGCTGCGCACAACGCCATGCGTGAAGTCGCGCTTCGCCTGCCGTGCGCCAACGCCTGCCCCGCACGCCTGCATCCATGCGTGCTATGACTGTCGTGCGCTAACATTCGTGCGTGAAGTCGCACGCTACTCCTATAGCGCGTCATCATCCATGCGTGCTGCGCTTGCAGTGCATCAGTATCCTGCAACCGTGCGCGCCCTCTGTGCAACATCATGCCAGTGACCGTGCGGTCGTGCGTAACAATGGACATCCAAAATGCACAGTCGTCGATGAAGATCTTTACTCGGCGATCAACGGGCACTCAACGTGCGAGCCTCCATTCTTACCATGCGATCAACTTGCACGCCTGCTCACCGTCGTGTGCCAGTCATTTTTCAGATGTGTTATCCAGTGAACCGATTTCGACATACATTAATACAGAGTATTTACAGGTACAATCAAATTACACCAAAACCCTAATTCTCATGCGATTCTAATTCATGATTAAATCACATAATTACATAAACCTAGCCTAACGTGTCATGTCTTCCATGAAACCAAAGCTTTGATATCAATTGTTGGTGTTCGATCGTTTGATTAGCGTGAACCGTTAGGGTTCCATGCAAACTTAAATAGCGAAAGCAGTTATTTTCAAAGTTCGCATTACCTTTCATCAGGGTATGTTATTAAAAATAGCTGCAGAGAGCAACCTCTTGATATTCTGCTGTATTCCCAAGTCCAATCTTGACGTCGTGTGGGAGGCGATCTTCAGGATCTTCTCAATCTGGTCCTTCCCTCTTCTTCACATCAAAATAGGCGATAGAATTAGGGTTCCAGGAAGTTGAGATGATCTATATATGGGCTACAGTAGGGACCAGAAGGAGAAATTAGAGTTGGGCCTCCACTGGGCTTAAGTATCCAAGTTTAGCCCAAAACATATATTTAAGTCCAATCATAATAATATAGTCCAATAAAATATTATTATTGCAATACCGTTCTAATCCCATAATTATATTATGGGCTTCTTCTTATTATGAGCCCGACAGTCTCCCCATGTTTAAGATATACAATGTCCATTAATTAATTAAGTTACTGACAACTCAAATTAATTAATATCTCATCCGAGAGTAGTACCACTGAACCACATTATCATGTCGGAATTAATCCACTTGCAACATTTACATGATAATCCTTATGAGCTCCTCAAGGGGACATCATCAATCTAAATAGGACACGGATTCCTTCTACAATCAACAGCACACCATAAAGACAACACTACTTCCCAACTCACCGAGTTTGTTGATTTAATTACATATAAATCTCACTCATTGATGAATCAAAGAAATACATATTGTCTTATATGTCAAGGTTATTGTATAGGGATTAACAGCACGAACATACATAATAACTGAGATCAAGTTCTCCTATATAGACAGTACAAGTCGAACGATCTGAAGCGGTTCTGCTCAATACACACAAAGCGCACTAATGTGATTCTATAGTTAAGACAAACTAATACCAAATCACACTACAACCATCTCGATAGATAATCCCCGTCTATCTCGGTTGTGAGCATCTGTTTATACTTTATAAGGAAACCGATAATATGATCTTCCGTGTATTGTCACACAACATATTATCTACAGTATAAAGTAAATGGACTTTTGCACAAACATATAAATAAATTATAATATGCAAAACGTTTGATCATATGATTCTCATTTTAAATAAATTGTTAAAACACTGTTTCATACAAAAGCCAGACTTTTAGTATACAATCTAACAATACTAGATTTAAGCACTACCCTAGGGTGTTTGTTTCCATGGAGTACTAGATTTGAGCACTACTATAGGAATTTTCCTTATCATCCTTAAGATTCTTCTTTCATCATCCTTCAAATCACCACTTCCTTCAATTAAGCTTTATTGGCTATCAAAAGAATGAATTTAAAAAGGCTCAACGGGCTAACAAAGGATTTAATGAATTCAGGTAAAGTATATGGGAAAAGATAGGTTATAAATAAAAGATGGCCTAATCATTTCCATAATCCGCTAGACTAACCTTGAATATTCAAGGAGACTCAAGGCAAGTTCTAGAATACACGCACAAGAACGATACTCACCAGAAAGGAAAATATCTTGTGATTCTGTAATATGATCAACAAAGCTCAAAATCTCACATGGGTTCTTAACACACAACAGAGCATTTTTCATGTTAAGCAATATCTCACATATATATATAGAATTTAATATCACAATATAATTCAAGTACACTTTCTTCATAAATTTCAAGAGCATATGAATTTCAGACACTATTTAAATATAAGCTCATGTGGATCATAACCATAAACTCAATCCTTTCACTCCTAAGAATTAAAAGCACACATAAAAATTAGAATAAGAAAATGAGGGCACCTGATTTTTCTTTAACGTATGCACGAGCTCCTCGAGTTGTTCAACTCGGTAAGGTCAAAGCCTCCGTGTAGAACTCGTCTTGTCACTCTAGTACCCTTTTCTATCATCAAAACTCAAACACACCTCATTATCATAGGATTCATCAGTAATATACTAGGAGACACCAAAAAATCAAAAAATATAAAAAATATCGAAAAGATAAAAAATTAAAAAACTCGACTACTTAACACTAGGGAACACACAAAAACAACACAAGAAGCATTAGATAAGTTGTAAAAAATTGACATACCAACCCCGATTAAAGTATTAATATGCAGCAAAAAAATCAACCCCCTAACAAAAAAATAACCAGCGAAAGAAAAAATTATACCCTTGGTGCTCATAAGATAAGGCAAGTACATCACCCCCCCCAAACATATTAAAAATGTAAGTTGAAACTAAGTTTGAAAAGAGATGTAATTGCCGAAGCGTGAGCACAAAAAATATAATAACTCCTCAATCACACAAAATAAACACGAAAGCAATAAAACGGAAGGAACAAGCCCCCAACAGGAACTCATATTTAACATCGAAGAGTTACGACAGTATGCAGCTTTTTAAACTACTGGATCAGAGGACGATCTTCTCATATCCTCACCTAAGTACTTCCTTTCCTTCTTCTTGTCTACACTCAGCACCTCACATTTCTTGGTCACAAAGATATGTTCCTCATAATTTTCTTTCTCCCATGGCTGTCTAGACTCCTCTTTTTCAATCTTCCACTCAAATTTAGGATCATCTATCCTAGCAAAATCAAGATTAAACAAGTTAGAAATCACATCTACGCTCTCGAATGATTGAGTCTCTATGGGCATCTTCATTACTTTATCAAGAGAGAAAATCACATCTTCATTATCTATCCACAATCTAGGCTTTTCTTTCATAACATTTATCATGGCTCCAACTATGGCAAGGAACGGCTGCCCTAAAATAAGGGGGATGTCATCCATGTCATCTTCCATCTCAAGTACAAGAAAATCCACGGGAAAAACCAACTTATCCACTTTCACCAAAATATTTTCAATCACTCCTATAGGAAAAGTCATTGATCTATCTGCCAACTGAAGAGCAACTGTTTTTAGTGTCAGGTCCCCCAAACTAAGTCTTTTAAATATGGACAAAGGCATCAAGTTGATGCTTGCCCCCAAATCACACAAGGCTTTACATGCCAGCCTATTTCCAATGTTACAAAGAATAGTGAAGCTTCTCGGATCCTTCAACTTTGCAGACAACTTTATCTGAATGATCAAGCTGTAATTCTATAATAGATTCACCGTCTCCACTCCATTCAAGCTCCTCTTCTTCGATATAATATCCTTGAGGAATCGGGCATATTATGGCATCTCCATGATTGCTTCGGAAAAAGGAATGTTCAAGCTTATTTTGCTCATGATATCTTGGAACCTAGAACTTCTCTTCTAATCCTTTCTTCACTAACCTCAAAGGAAACGGAGGAGGTATCTTTGTTTTTGGGATTCCTCACTCATCACGTTCAACTTTCTTCAGCTTATCCTTCTCGGCTCTTAATCTCTTTACTCTTTCCTACTTCTTCTTGACTGTAAACTCAGTATTTAGCTCATGCGATGGTGCTGGAGTGCTCAGAACATCGGATATAACATTTTGTATGGAAAATTGGAGCGGAGGGTGCTGCTCGACCTCAGCTCGACCAAAAGGGTCTGGTCGAGCGAGGTCATTTTGGTCGAGCGAGGTATCCCTTTGCAGATTTGCATTGTACAGTCCTGACAGAGATTGCTCGACCTCAGCTCAACTAGGAAGTTCTGGTCAAGCGACACCATTTTTGTCGAGCAAGGGACCTGTACGCTGATCAGCAGTTTTTAGATTCACAGTGGGCTACTCGACCTCTGCTTGACCAGAGTGATCTGGTCGAGCAAGTCTATTTTGGTGGTCGAGCGGAGGAATTGAAAATAGGGCATCGTTTCTCTATTCTATTTCATGTTGCTCAATCGTTGTCCAATAGGATTGGTCGAGCGGTGGTCGAGCTAGCTGAATTTGCCTCTGTTTTCGCCCACTAGCATTATCGGACCTTCATACTGCGTTTCTGATCTCAATGTGATGGCATTGCACTCTTTCAGATTTGTTGTGCTTTGAGATGGGAACTTACCCTTCTCCAAAGTCTGCGTCAGCTGATTCACACTCGCGACCATCTGACCCTTTATCAAGGTAAGGTCCTTTATTTGCTTAGATAAATCTACATGATTAACATTCACACTAGCTTTGATGCGGTCAACCCTTGCATCATTCCTTGCCATGTATCGATTAAAGGTTTCTTCAACACTCTTTACTTCTTGTTGCTGGATACTAAGCCCCCTTTTTGTCAACTCTGCAATCTGCTTCTGCTGGGAAACTAGTAGCTTGTTGATGTTAGCTAGACTAGAGAATATCTCATCATCCCTATTCAGCTTCACCACTTGATGTTCAACATGTGCTACCTTACCTAGTACATAGGATCCTCTTACTCTTTCCGTTGGCCAGTTACGTGAATTCGTAGAGATGTCTTAAAATAACTTTTCTTCTTTAAGTGATGTCTTAGATAACAGTGCTCCACCTGATGATTCATCAATAAGAATACGCGACTCATAATCCAATCCATAGTAGAAGATACTTATGTACTGAGCCTTAGACGTCCCATGTTGCGGGCATCGCATGAGCATGTCTTTAAACCTATCCCACGCCTCATGGAACTTCTCACCCTGATTCATAACAAATTGAGTGATGTCTTACTTCATTCTAAACACCTTAGAGGGTGACATGTATCTCTCAAAGAACTTCTGTTGAAGTTGGTCCCATGTAGTGCAGTCCGTGACATTAAGAGTTTCATACCAAGCTTCTGCCCTATCAATTAAAGAGAACTTGAATAGGACAATTCGCCTAGCATTATCATTAGCTCTAACACCCTTTTGAGTGTGTGCATATCCAAGGAATCTTCTGAGAAGCTGATATGGATTTTAAAATAAACCTCCAGAAAAGGTATTCTTCTCTACCATATTGATAAGTGGAATGTATCTCAAAGTCATCATCTGCCCCCTTGCTCCTATTAAATCCATGTTGCCAATCCCATAATTCTTTAAAATTTCACGTATGGCAACATTATCAGGATTCTGCCCTGCTCCGACCATATTTTAGCTCAGTGTGTTATTCCTTCCTTTCCTTCCTCTCTTTTTCCTAGTGCACAAGTACCTTAGAAAAATTCAAGGTTAGATAGAAATAAATAATCACAAATAAAATTCTTAACTAAACTAGAAATAATAAAATCAATAATAACAGCTGTCCTCGGCAACGTCATCAAAAACATGATGAGTGTTTTCTTTGCACGCAAAATTAATCTCTAAGTATTAAGGATACCAATTGCAGGTTAAGCAAGCGCCAAGTTAAATATCAAACTCAAAGGAAGATGTATTATCAATTTAATTATTAACTAAATTAATTAAGACAAGGCAATAAAATTTGGAATTTAATTATCAACCACTAAAAAATTAATTAAAATAATAAATAAAATAAGTCAGGAACTAGGAAAATACTAAAGTGAATCAAGTAGGAGAATATGTAGCTCTTTGGGCAATGCCGTTCCACTAATTAATTTCCCTTTTGTGTATCAATGTCGACTTTGCCTTGTGAAATATGGACGCATCACTAAATCATGCATATCTACTCTCTAGACACAAGTAGATAAGCGTGTAATACATGTAAATAATTATGGAGCAAGAGCTATAATTTCACCCCCCTTCTAGGTACTATCAGTATCAATTATTTCCCTGGCCAATTGTTACCCTAACCCGATATGATCTCCCTTTATAGGTACTATAAAATCAACCTCTTTATCCTACTTATTAACCTAAATTCAATTTAATTAATAAATATTTATATATGAGAGTTCTAATGAAGCTTCGGAGTCTCCTCATTTGGATTCATAACATAGAATCCTGTTCAGCAGTGAACGCGCTCAATCAACTACCAAGATATATATTCAGACTTTATATAATAGGTGAAGTTGCATAAAATGACTCTGAATATGGATTAAAAACGCATAGTCATATATAAAATAAACCATAAGTAGTGTTGTACGGAGTATACACACAAAAGTTTAATTAATCCATAAAACTTTCAAAACCCTAGATATACCAAAATAGTTCTAACCTATGATGTTTTGAAGAACAATCATGAGGGTTGGATAGATCTTACCCATATGTCCGAAAAATACAAGATAAATTAGGAAATAACAAAAACCCTAGATATGGGTGTCATCGCGTCCTTCTCCGTCTTGAATCCTCCTCTTGGTTCTCCTCTTGATTTTACAAAAGAATCTTCACAGTGATAGATGGATAGAGGAAGAAATGAAAGTGATGGTGTGGGGGTGATCCCTCCCCCCTTTGTGGGGTGGTGTAGTATGTATTGTTGTCTCTCCCTTTTAGATATGATCTGAATCCCCTTTTATACTTGTAAGCTCTCATTATGGACCTTGGATGGGTTTTTTGTGAAAATATGCAAAAACATGCACTGGAGGTGTAAAATTCTATAAATCTGGCTTCCCTGTCCTTGCTCGACCAAACAGCTCTTGGTCGAGCAAGGTTGGCCTTGGTGGAGTGGAGGTCGAGTGGCATGTGCAGTCTTACTGTTTCGCGTATAACTTTCCTCTCCGTACTCTGATTTGTGTGATTCTTGCGCTCTCGCAATTCTCTCTTCCCTGGCTTTCTATCCATATAAATAAATCACAAAATGTCTAACATTTTAATATGTAACAAGTCATAAATATGACACAATTATGCTGAGTAGGAACAGCTTGCGCGACGTCACTATTTTGATCATAACTTTCTTGTTTGGACTCCGATTGAGGTGTTTCTTACGCCAAAACGATCTTCTCTTCTGTGGTTTTCTAAAAATTTATCAGACTTCTAGTTTTGAGCTCCACAAAAATACATAAAAATTACACAAGTTGGACGTGCATTTTTCAGCATTCTTTCACAAGTTACACCTTTTCTCCAACTTTTCACTTTTAATCCTTTTTTCACCTAAAATACAATAAAATACCTCAAACGCATCTTTTTCTCACATATATTGATTATAAGACACTTATGATAATATATAACAACAGTTCTCATAAAAAAGATGTTAAATTGAACACTCAAATACGCTTATTTTCACTCTCATCACCCTTCCATCTAGGTACTAATCACACTCTAAATTTTCCTTAGAAGGTACTATCTAGAGGTAATTCTCCTTTTTACGCGTACTATGGCCAATGATGGATTGGTTTTTCTCACCGAGTTTAAATATCCTCTCGGTCAAACCTAAACCCGATGTTCTCTCATGCTATTTCTAATACTTTGGAGGGTCGTCTCTGTCTCACCCCAAGAAATATCCAAATAAATTAATATAATGACATTTAATTAACATAAGCAATAAATTAATCAACAATTTATTAAATTAACATGCTATCCATTATTAACAAACCATGCCAAAATATAATTCATGCATCACAAAACCTATGAGAAGAAATCAAATATCAAGTCATGTCTAAATCATATTTAATTTGCATAATAAAATAAATATTAAGCACTAATCATGTCTCAAACCCCACAAGAGAGATTAGCTAGCATAATTAAAATAACAAAACAAATAAATGGTTCAATAAAATAATTCATGGATTCTAATTCAAAGAAAATTACAAAAAGAATTAAAACTCTCCTTCAATTTAACTTGTTGGAGATCTTCAATTGCTTCTTGAAATTCCTCCTCTTGCTCTTAATTTCAAGTAATTCCAATACCAAGGATAGATGGGTGAAAGATTAATGGGTTTGTGGAGTGATCAAAAGAAAATAAAAATGGAGAAAGAGAAAGTGTAGAAAATATCAAAAATCACAAAGGAAAAGGGTTGTGCTCTGTTCTGCTGCCTCCAAGTTTATATTCCAGCTATTTTATACCCTCTCAAGTGGCTCCAAATGGAAATTAGTGCAAAAATCGAAGTTGTTGAAAAAGTTGAAAAATAGACCTGATTTTCCAGAAATTTGACCAGAGTTTTCAAAAGTGCTCCCACAATTTTCCGTTTCTCCTCAGCATTTTATGGTTTCAAAAAATCGAGCAGAAAAATCGACCCGATTTTCAGCTTGGTCGATTTTTCATTTCAACTTTCAAACTCCTGCATTGCTCTGGTAATCGTTCAAGATTAAAAATCTCAGGTGGATTTTTCGAATCTTTGAAAATCGACCAGTCCAAAAAAATCAACCCGATCTTCTAGAAATCCGGGTCGATTTTTTATTACCCAAAAATCCATTTTTTTGCCTCATCTCTATTCTTATGTGCACTCCACTTGAAGTATGATCTATAATTGATGATTTCCTGTAAAAATTCATACACAAATCACATTTTTCTTACATACATCAATCTAACAAAAATATGGAAATAAAGACTAAAAAACACACGAAAATCACTAAAAATCACACACGAAACACTCTAAATTCTAGTAAATTTGCACGCTAAATAATTGAAGGAAGTGAAACAAAGGATTCATGATTTATTTAAAAAGCACTTTGAATCAAGGCACACAACTAGTATCAAGTTGTCTTATGGTTTCACTTTGAAGACTATATCAAACTCAAATAATCATTTTTTGATTGTTCTGTTTAATGAAACTGAGATTTGGGAGACTATTTGTGTTTGCAACATTGATAAAAGCCCGAGGCCTGACGGTCTTAACATTGCTATCTTCAAAGATTACTGGAAAACTTTAAAGAATGATATTTTGGATTTCTTTGAAGATTTTCACATAAATGGGAGGCTCGCAAGAGGGTTAAACAACAGCTTCATAACCCTTATTCCAAAGACAGAAGAAGTGGCTGAGGTGGGTGATTTCAGACCAAGATCTCTCATCAATGCTCCCTACAAGATTCTAACAAAGGTGCTTGCCCGAAGAATCAATTTGGTCCTAGACAGAATTATATCAGAGCAACAATCTGCATTCCTCAAAGAAAGATTAATTTTTTATGTATCAATACCCTGAATGAGGTAATTGAGGAAGCTAAGGAAAAGAAATTAGAATTGATGATCTTCAAGATTGATTTTGAGAAGGCTTACAACTCCGTCGAATGGAAATCTCTGATTAATATTATGAAATCATTTAAATTTCATAGGAAATGGATTGGATGGATGAAAGAGTGCTTCTCAAGGTCTATGTCTTTGGTATTGGTAAATGGGAGTCCAACTAAGGAGTTTCAAATGGAGGGGGGATTACGACAGGGGGATCTATTATCACCCTTCATATTCTTACTGGTGGCGGAATGTATTAGCTCAATTATGAAAAAAGGGGTGGAACTTAGATTGTGCGATCTGACTTCAATTGGAAAAGATAGAATAAAGATCAATCACTTGCAGTACGTCGATGACACTGTGTTCATTGGTATGGCCAGTTTGAAGAATGTGATGTTCATCCGGAGAGCTTTAATACTGCTTCAACTATTAAATAGATTGAAGATTAACATGAAAAAAAGCAGTTTATTTGGACTGAATTAATGTAGAAAATTAAAGGGCAGTTTGAGAGACATGTCAAAAGTTATGGGATGTGATATTAGAAAACTTCCTCTTAAATATTTAGGGGTAGATATTGGGAAATCCTACAATAGAAGAGCTGATTGGGAACCTGCCATAGTAAAGATAAAAAATAGGATTTCAAAATAGAGTGGGTTAAAGATCTCAGGGGCAGGACGACTCGCCTTGCTAAATTCAGTTCTTACCTCTTTACCGCTATATCTACTGTCAATCACCGTACTTAAAAATCTATCATTAGAGAGATTAAGAGCATCCAAAGACAATTCTTTTGGGGGAGAGAGAGAGAAAATATAAACATAAAAAATTACCTTGGGTCAAATGGAAAACAATAACTGATCCAAAACACTTGGGGGTCTTGGTGTTCGGGAACTTGAAAGATTCAATATTGCTCTTTTGGAGAAGTGACTTGGAGGGGCCTGATTGAGAAAAAGAGATTATGGGTTAGGCTAGTAGAGAGTAGGAGAGGGGTGACACTGATGAAACTAATGGGTTTAGGTTTGATGCCATGTAATATTAGAATTAGTGGGTTGGGAGGGGGGAGTGGTTTAAAGAGAGTATTAGTAAAAAGGTGGGGAATGGCTCGGATACTAGCTTTTAGGGAGAAGATTGTTCTGGGGATCGAGGGTACTTTAATATCTAAATATCCTAGATTATTTCAAAATTATACAAAGAAAGAGGCGAGGATTAACGAGATGGGAGAATGGGCTGAGGAGGAGTGGAAATGGGGATGGGAATGGAGAAGATCACTTAGGAGTTTTGAAACTGACAATATTGATTCTTTATTGTCAATTATCAATGGGTGCAAATTATCTAAAGAAGCAAAAGACACGTGGAGGTGGAAATAAAACAACAAAGATATATACAACGTCAAAGAACCATATGACGTGTTGCGAAGAAAAAAAGTTAACAGAGATCAATAAGATGGAAAAATATATAGCCAAGTATAGAGAAGTGTTGCGATCCCTAGAGTACAACTCATGGTATGAAAAGCTATTAAAGGAAGACTCACTATGACAATAAATCTGAGAAGTAGGAATTGTCTTCCTTTGAATATTGGAGTCATGTGTATATTATGCAGGAATAGCGTGGAAACATGTGAACATCTACTCTTCCATTGCAATTGGAGTTCAAAATTCTAGTTTGAATGTCTTAAATGGTTGGAGGTAAGTACTCCCATATATGAGTCGATCAAAAATAATTTTTTGTTGTTTGGAGGTCTGTTTCGATCAAAACTTGGTAATTCTATTGCCTTATTAGTTAGGATATGTGGTATTCAGTTAATATAGAAAATGAGGAATGATGTTGTCTTTGGAGAAGGAAAATGAGATGATATGAAAATTATTGGGGATATTAAGTGTAGAGTATGGAGTTGAATAAGGAGAAGGAAAAATACCTCCTCTATCAACATTAATTTTAGATCCTTGTGGAAAGAAGGACAGTGGAAGCATAACTTCGAGGAGATGTTGCTAAGTTAAGAAAGTTTAATTCATTAGAGCTGTAAAAATGTATGTGTTATTACTAGTTGTCTTGGCATGTGGATTGTAAGGTGTATTGAAAAAGTCTTAATAGGGACTAGGTGAGTTTTATTTTTCACTCCATGACAGAAGTGCTTTGAATTTGGGTATTTCTCATTACCCATTTTTATTAATAATATGCTTTTTTTACTGTTAAAAAAAATTATGAAAAGAAAATGAAATGCTTATTTTTAAGGATCTCCCCTTCGAGTAAATAAGAATCAAGAAATTTTTTATAACAATAACATGTCTAAAAAAACCTTTTTGATATACTAGGAACATTCTTATAAAAATGACCTAGGAAGGGTTCATATCGAAAATTCGGTCAATATAAAATATTATGATTGGAAATTTTTGAAATTTAATCTAAGACAAAAAGTAGATATTAAGGTCTGGATATATATATATATATATATATATATATATATATATATATATATATATATATATATATATATATATATATATATATATATATATATATATATATATATATATATATATATATATATATATATATCTTATTATTCCATAGATCAATCTACTAAACTCCCACAATAGATTTTGCGATTGGATGGGAATGAATGAATAAAATGCTAAAGCATCCCATATCAAATCTGAAACTTTGGTTCTTCCCAAACTTTGTATTAATTTCTAAGACATAAAATGAAACCTTGGTTTATACCAAGCAAATTACTTCTTTTAAATTTAAATAGAAGTGAAAAGAAAAATATTCATTTATTTTTTGCACGTAAATTAAGGGGAATAATATTTAATTTGTAGTGGGTGAATTTTGAATATTAATTTACACTTTTGCCCCTATTATTAATATAAAAGGGATGACATAATGTGTGTAATTTTAAATAACTTTTTATAATCTGTTATGAGATGTGTGGTCCATCCTTATTAAAAAGGAAATTAATACTTTGTGGAGCAACACTTGTATAAGACTGCCTCATAGTACCATTTTATCTTTTCATAATTAGTTATTAGTTTTAGATAAAGATATTATCTTTTTTTTTATTCAAAATATTATCACTTTTTATTTAGAGCATGTCTCCTAAGAACTTGATTCATAATGCACCCTAATTTACAACATTACTTTTAGTACATGAAAAATTAATCTCTAAAGGGATAAACTATTACTCTTCTAAATTTAAAATATTACTCATCTCAATAAGAATATAAAAATCACAGCATATTAGAATTCAAGGAGAAATATATTTTTTTCATGTACTATAAATTAAGGTGCAAAGTGTATCTAATTCACATAAGTATTTATTTTTTATTTATATTACGAATTGTTCATTAAATTGTTAATTGGACAGTTTTAAATTTTCATTAATCAAGTATTACTTTTTATTGGGTGCAATGAGAATCGGGTGACGCATATTCTTTTTGTACTATTTTGTTATTCTCTTCTCTTATTGTTATTGTGGTTTCCAAAAGTGATTCTCTTGATGATGATTTTGTGATATTTGAGGCATTCCTCTATTTGTAATATAGAGATTGAATGGTGTACTCTTTCTTGATTAGTGTATTGTATTTTGGACGAGGTCCCGTGATTTTTCCCTTAAATTGAATAGGTTTTCCACGTTAAAATTATTAAAGTTGATCTCTCGAATATTTTTGCAATATTTATTTGGTTTGTGATTTATCTCCTATTGCTATATTTGAGTAGAAAGTTTGAAGCATTGATATTATTTGGGTTTTCAATGTATGTTGTTTGCATATTGTTATCCTAGTTTGGATATAGCCTCCTTGCACAACACATTAATCTATTGTTTAAAGAAAAAGATTTTAGTGCTTAGATGTGTTGCCTTGTCTTTTTTTTTTCTCTCATTTTATTTTTCTATTTTAAATTTAATATTATTAATTACAATTTTAATAATAAATATAATATTTTATCATACTAATTTTTATGATCTATTTTAGCCATGGATCTATGGAAGCTTGTGGTTTATGGGTGAGTCTTTGTGTAAACCGAGTTTATAAGTAAATCCTATTTTTTAAAATTATTCATTAGTATATAAAAAATTACTCTTTGAAGTGTAATAATTTTTATACAGAAGAGTAATAATTCATGTCTCTAAAGAGTAATTTTTCGTGTACTAAAAAGTAATCGATAAATTAGATTATACAAGAATATGAAAAGTATTTTTAATTTAGAAGAGCAACAATTTACGTATCTAAAGAGTAATTTTTCATGTATTAAAGAGTAATAGAGTTTACATAAATACGTATCTAAACCCAATTTACACAAGTGTTTGTAGTAATTTATAATCAATAAAAATTAATTTGGTAGAACCTGTGGTCCCCACTCCCCTAATTAATTAACATGTGGCCCCCTTTAATTAATCTATGGTCTCTTCCTTAATTAATGTTTTTTTTTTTTTAATTTTATTATATTTAAAAGACCATTATACTCTAAACTCTAGGGCTAAATATTCCCTAAACCATAAGGGTGAAATTACAATTATACCATAAACTCTAAACCGTAGAGGTGAAATATACTCTTAAACCACAAGGGTGAAATTACAATTATATTTTTATAATTAACCATAAACCCTATGGATAAATAATAAACTATAGGAATAAAATATGCCATAAATCACTAGCTAGGATAAAATATACTCTAGACTACAATGGAAAAATTATAATTATATCCTTAAAATTAAATTTAAAAATTAAAAAAAGTACATACATACCTGACAATGGGCACGCAAGTTAAAGGGTGATGGGCCAAGTTCTACCAAATTAATTTGGTAGAACTGATCCCATGAAAGTTGTTGCCAAAATCTATTTTTACCCTTATGATTTAATCATTATATTTAGGTTTTAGTCTTAATTCTAAGAATATAATTATAATTTAACTCATGTGATCCATGTAATATTATACACTTGTGATTTATGTCCTATTTTACTCATAGGTTTAATATTAACTTTTACGGTTTAATATAATTTTTAGGGCTTAACTGTAATTTCTTCTTGTAGTTCATGGTGTACTATTTTATTTAAGTGCTTCATGTCTCATTTTATTCAAAGGATTTAATATTTACTTATTAATTCTTATGAAATAATTATAATTTCACACTTAGTATTCATAGTCTATTTTACTCCTACGATTTAATCATTGTTTAAGGGTTTAATGCTAATTCTAAGTACATAATTATAATTTCGACATTGTAATTAATTAAAGTCATATTACATCTCTGGGGTATAATATTAATAATTCATAATGTATAATAGTCTTTAACTTTTAATTTCTTATAATGGAGTAATAATTATATATATATATATATATATATATATATATATATATATATATATATATATATATATATATATATATATATATATATTTCACTATCTTCTTTCAAAAATTATGAATCTCACCCTCAAGTGTAAGAGATCGATTGTAGTGTGTGAGTGATCAAATTGAATTATTGAACCCACGAGATAATGTCTGAATGACAAATAAATCTAATATGAATAGTTTTATTTAAAACAAACTCAAGTTTATGAAAACTAATTATTAAATAATAAAATAAAATATGATACGATGTCGACAAAACAATTAAGTATTCCAAGATAAGAGAGTGATAATGCTAAGGAAATCCACTTTAATCATGCCAATTTATTTCTAAAGAAATTAAATACTCACAACTCTTTATTCTCTTTCTAGGTTGACTCATGCAAAATTCTTTAAAAGGCTAGTTCATTATTTACACTTTTTAGGTACTAAAAGAAATTATATTAGGGCTTCCTTACCATATTTCTCTTTAATAATGATCATGCAAAGATAATAATAAGGTATTCTATATTGATTAACTAATAACTAAAGGCTTATGTATTAATCCCCTTCAATTATCAAAAAAAAAAAAAACAAATATAATCATGCAAACATTCATAATTACAATTATATAGCAATCCAAGTTAACTTCATGCAAATATAAAAGAATTAAGAATTAAGAACAAAATCATATAAGTCTAAAAATAAAAACTTCAATATACGAATAAGAAGTCCGCAAAAATAATAAATCCAATGTCTAGATCATAAATCAACCATAAATTAAATCTTGAAAATCCTAATACTACCAGAAAGATACTTAGCTCATGTTGTATATATATAAGTGTGAGAATGAAATAAGATAAGTCGTAGGAGGTATATGATCTTGAAAAATTAGGAAAAATATAATTATAGAAGATATGGAGCGATATATAATTTGGAAATAACTTAGCATCCATGACAATAAGAAATAGATGGTTGTATTCGTGTATTTTTTGAATTCTCGCTGGCAGCTACGCGACCTCATGATTATGGGTATAACTTCTTCATTCAAACTCCGATTTGAGTGATTCTTGCGCCCAAGTAATCCTCTCCTCTAAGGTTTTCCAACCATAGATCACACCATCACACCATAGATCACACCATAGATCACACCATCACACCATACATAAAAATAGAAAAATTATGAAAAGTGATCGTGTTTGCTTGACATGTTGCACAAGTCCATCACTTTTCCTATAAAAACACAACAAATACCTCTTAAGCATCTTTTAGTCAATAAAACGCAAAACACTACAATTTTTGTAAATAATAACAATTAACACACTCAAACAGTTATCAAATTAGAACAAAAATACAAGAATTTCCACTCTCTCTCTCTCACTCTTTCTCATACATACACACAGGGGCGGCTCTGGGGTGTGCCAGAGGTGCCGCCGCACAGTGCCCCACCCAGACGAGGGCCCCAAATTTTTTTTATTATATATTTATATATATTTAATTATTATATATTTTAAACATGAGATTTTGATACTGTTTTGTAGTTCAGGTGGCATTCACTCTTCTCTTTTTAAATTCCACGCGGGATCGAATCCTGTTTGTGAAACATAACTGCTTCAAATATAATTATATTAGTAATATGCATCGCATAATGATTATGATAAATATTTTTGCGATTATAACCTTTTTTTTAAATTATAAATCTTTCCTTTTTTAGGAATAAGGATAACTTCATTTTTTTTTCTTATAAAATTCTTGAGTGGATTAAATAAAGAGTGAGGCTTGCGTGCGCCCGGGCGCATGGGAACACATTCCGTGCGCCTTTAGAAATTTAGTATTATGGGTAAGGGTACATTGCTTTGGTTTAAAGGGTATACACTTTAATTAATAAAAGGTACACCATTTTGTTCTAAAGGGCACACACTTTTCATTAATTTTTTTTTCTTTAGAAAATAAAGGGTACATATTTTTATACTAAAGGGTATACAATTTAACATAAAATTCTAAAGGCATACGGAGTGTTGTTCATGTGTCCAGATACACACAATAATTTTCTTTAATAAAGGGTATACATTTGTATACTAAAAGGTATACTACAATTTAACACAAAGTTCTAAAGGCGCACGGAATGTGGTCTGTGCGCCCGGGTGCACAAGAATTTTTATCTTAAATAAATACCTCTTCATTCTCTTAATTTTTTCCCCTAATTTTTCTTTTTATTAATTCTTTTTAAATTTATCTTCTACGATATTTGTTTAATGGAGTATAAATAATAAACATATCGACTATACATTAAATTTTTATTTATCTCTCTTCATCTATCCATTTAATATTATATCCTTTAATTTATGTTAAAAAAAGAAACATCAATTTTATGATGGGACGGATAGAGTATGATTATATACTCCCTCAAAAAAGAAATATCACCGTTATTGTGGGATGGATGAAGTATTTTTATATACTCCCTCCGTCCCATTTCAAAATTTACGTTTGTTTTGTTTTTTCCACGTAGATTACGGATTGTAGTATTTTAATGTGTAGTAAGGTGAGATAAATAATATTTTAATGTAATGTGTGTAGGTGTATTAGAGTGATATATTGACGAGAGAAATAATTAATTTATGTGGATCTCATTTCCTAAAAAAGGAAATGTAAAAGACTGAAATGGAGCGCCTAAATTGAAAATACGTAAAGATTAAAATGGGATGGAGAAAATATTGTATAAAATAAAAGGCTAATCAAATTAATGGACCGGCCCTGCGCGCATATATATATATATATATATATATATATATATATATATATATATATATATATATATATATATATATATATATATATATATATAATCAGTGGCGGATCTAACCAGGTACAAGGGGGTACAGCTGTACCACAAAAAATATATAGGTACTCCCTCCGTCCCCTTCTAAGGGACCCTTTTTTTCATTTTGGGGCGTCGCACCCAAAGAGTCACATTTTATTTTTTATACATATGAGACCC
Organism: Pogostemon cablin; assembly: GCA_023678885.1. NCBI lineage: Eukaryota > Viridiplantae > Streptophyta > Magnoliopsida > Lamiales > Lamiaceae > Pogostemon > Pogostemon cablin. The sequence continues at coordinate 16,700,953 of CM042995.1, forward strand.
ATATACTCTCACTAATACAATTAAAATTTAAAAATTACACACCCATTAATATAATTACTCACTACACATTAAATAAAAATACTTCTTAATCCATGTGCAAAAAGCAAAAGCACCCCTTTACATGAGATGGAGGGAGTATATTATATTAATTATTTTATAATAGAAAAGTAACCCAAATAATTTCTACAATCCACACATATATATATATATATATATATATATATATATATTATATTAGGCCCAATACATATACTCCATCCGTCCCGCATTAACATTTACGTTTATTTTTTGCACGTAGATTAAGAGATAATATTTTAATGTGTAGTGAGGTGAGAGAAATAATATTTAATATGAAGTGGGTAGTTGTATTAGTGTTGTGTGTAAGCTTTACATGAAATTATTAATTGTTTTATGTAGGCTCAACTTGACAAAAAAAAAATGTAAACCTTAACTTAGAATAAATTAAAATAGAAAAAGTAAACCTTAACGTGGACGGAGGGAGTATATTTTACTAAGCCCATATTGTAAGTCCACCTGAATTTTCTAAAGAATCATGCCCAGCCCACTCATTAAATATATTTAAAATATAAAAAAAAAACTCAATTTAAAAAAAAAATTCTCACATTTTCTGCGCTACGTGACACCACTATCTCCATTCTCCACATTAGCTGATTGGCACATTTAAAGATTTTTTTTCCACCCTTCAATAGGGTAATACTAAATATTAATTGATATCACATTATTTTATTTAATATAGAATTTATATATTTTAGTGAAATTAATTTTAAATATTATGGAATGTATTAGGGCTTATGCTATATTTAAATATTTTTGGGTTTGTTACAAAGGATATGTAGTGGCGGACCCAGGATTTCAGTCCAGGTGGGCCACATAGTGTTACTTAATACTCATCCGTCCGCTGGGGTCCGCTCTGCTTTAAAAAATATCATTTTATCATTTTGAACGTTGCATCCAAAAGTTCTCATTTTTTTCACTATACTACACATTGAACATGACTCCTTAATTTACATGCAAATAACAAATTAATACATTGTGAATGGACAAGATAATTTACATATAATAAAATAAATTAATCAACTACTAATAAAAATATTTTAAGTATATATAAATTATCAATAAATATAATCTATATCCAATATTTATTTATAAAATAATGTGAAAGTTTTAATAACTATAAAAAATATTAATACATAATTATCTTTGATGGAGTAATAAATAATAATAATTACAGAAAGAAGGAAATAAGAGATTATAATAATAAAACTAATTATAAATGTAAGAAATAAATAAATTTAATTGTAGTAATAATATATAAAAGGAAATGAGAACCCGTGGGAATTATTAGAAAACCGCCTACCAACTAGGACGCCAAGACAGAGTGAACTTTTTACCATATATATACTAAATATTTTAAAAATCTCAGGGGGGCCACGTGCCCCCCTTGGCCCCTGAATGCGTCCGCCTTTGAGGATATGTTTGTGGGATAATGGAGTGTTACAAAGGATAGTGTTATTTTTTATAGGGTTTGTTCCTTGTTAGTATTATTTAATGAGTGAGGCTTGTGTGCGCCCAGACGCATAGGAACACATTCTGTGCGCCTTTAGAATTTAGTATTATGGGTAAGGGTATATTGCTTTGGTCTAAAGGGTATATACTTTAATTAATAAAGGTACACCATTTTGTTCTAAAAGGTATATACATTACTAATATTTTTATTTTTCTTCACAAAATAAAGGGTACACATATTTATACTAAAGAGTATACAATTTAACAAAAAATTTCAAAGACACACGGAATGTGTTCCTGTACGCCCGGGCACACACAAGTTTTTGACATGGTACACATCTTTATACTAAAGGGTATACGTACAATTTAAGACAATTCTAAAGGCGCACGGAATGTGCTCCCATGCGCCCGGGCGCACACAAGTTTTTGTCTTATTTAATATAACTAGATTTTGAAATGTGTGTTTCATGTTACATGCACATTATACATTGTAATGTAATTTTTTCTAATTTTTTTACTCCGAAAAACTTAATTTTTAACATAATATTAAATAATTTAAGTAGATAATCTATTTATTTTACGTTAGAACTTCTTTAAATATATATATTTTTTTGTGTAACGATGTTCATTCGATCTAAAAACTTTTATATTAAACTCCGTGTATAAAATAACAGTGAGATTTTAATCCGCGATGGAGGGAGCAATATCACGCCTAAAAATAATAGTCCTCATGCATAATGTGATATTTTAGAATTTGATTTTACATCATTGTTGCATGTAAAACCTTATTTCTCTGTTTGTTTCTCTCTCAATCCTCTGTACTCTTCTAGTTTCTCTCCATCTTTCAGATCTTATCGCCGATTTTGATACGTTATTTTTTATAGGTCTAACACTTCACTTTCAAATAATTAAGTTTTTATAGTTTAAATAGTATTACAAACTTCATACAAAATTAATATGTTGCTTGAATTTAATTCCCTAAATAAAAGGGGAAAAAAGGTTAATTTATGATTTTATTTTGGGACTAATTTAAAATTTTCAAATTGGTAATAGTAAAAGAGTTATCTAATGTACACAATTGTATACTAACGATAAATTCATTTGTTAAAATGGGTCAATTATAAAATCTCTAAAATTCAGATGATGACGTCATCTTCTGTTACGTTTCTCCTCTGTTATCTTCTTCAAGAAATCAACTCATGGCCGCCACCTCCATCTTCAGCCTTCAACCCTCCACCTCCACTGCCTGTTGGATCGCTCTCCATCTCATCGCTATTATGGCTGCGTCGACTTTATTCAATTCTTCCTCTCTTCATCATAATGTTAGTCTTCTCAGATCTCTATCATCACTTCAGCATCATTGCATCTTCCTCCATCACTTAAGATCTATAATATAGATCACTTCAGATCACACCGGCCTTCTAAGAGATTTGTCGTCTTCCCTTTGAGATTCACAAGGTTGAGTGATTCTTCGTCTTTTCTTCCAGATCTACTTCTTTGACTTTAGATTTCTCTTTATCATTTCATATCTTTATTTTCGCATTGGAAACTCATCACCTCGTCATCGATTTCTTGAAGCTTCAGATATTCATTTTCGCGTTGGAAACTCATTTCCTCATCATCGATTTCTTGAAGATTTTGAAATTTAATTTTTTATTTACAATTCGTTATCAGACATGTTATTTTAATTTAATTGTTGAACTGTATTGATATTTAATGACATTTTAAATGACTATTAATTTTACTTTATTGATGTATATGTTTGTATTTACAAATGTATTATTCTTTTTTCCTAATCCTAATATATTAAAAGAGGCTAGGCATGTACTCCCTCCGTCCCGAACTCTTCATTATAAAAGAGGCTAGGATAAGAAAAGTTGCTTTTTTGACTTTTCAACTCTATTATGTGAGGGTAAAATTATCCAAATCATTTGGGGAGTTTTTGGATTAACTAAATCATTAGTGTTAATCCAAAAAAATTACCAAAAAAATAAAAAAAATTAGGAAAATTTTTATCTTACTAAAAATGTGATCTGTTGATGCATACATATCCTTCTCCAAAATTACAAATACAAAATTTTAAATAATCAAGCTTACAATAATAAATTTAAATACCTACACTATTACACAATACCTAGACTATTACAAACTTGAGTGGGATGGATAGTTTTAAAAAAATATAGATTACACCTCAGATTTATGCATGCATCATCATTGGTGGTTCCCTCCAAAAATTCTGTCAATCTTACAAATCCCTACAAAAAGATCTGGCACATAAAAAAAATTCCCTCCAACACTTTTGGTCAGCCCTGCCAGAAATTTTTCCTCCAACTGCCCAACCTCCTTTTGGTTTCCCCCCAATTTATCAAGGATAAAAACAGGCATCAATGTATTAATTTTCATTAATGGAAATGCATTAATGGCAACCACCACAAGTTCTCACCTTTCCACATAATTTTTTTTTAATAGGTCAGTTTTTGATTAGGCACACCAAAGATGGGAAGATTGATCATGGAAAGGCAAAGGAAGCAGCAGATGTATTCAATGTATCTACAAGGACTGTAGGTCGTATTTGGACCATTGTAAAGCAACAAATTGAGGAAGGAAAACCAATACACCTTGTCTCCAAGAAGGCAGGTGTATTAATTTCCAAAAGGGTACACTTTGATGCTGATAAAATAAAGAGTATTCCATTTCAAAGTAGATCAACAATCAGAGATCTATCAATAGTTATAGGTATGAGCAAATCAACAGTGGGCAGATGGGTTAAAGGAGGTTCTATTAGGGCACACACAAACGCAATCAAGCCTGAGCAAACTCCGAAGAACAAGCTTCAAAGGCTAAATTACTATTTGGATGCCATCTACTATGACAGGTATGCAAAAAAGCTTAAGTTCAAGGAAATGCATAATGTAGTGCACATAGATGAGAAATGGTACTTTCTTATTAGAGTTTCTGAGAGGTATTACATGATTCCTGATGAGGTAGAACCACATAGAACATGTAAGTCCAAAAATTTCATCGAAAAAATCATGTTTATGCGTGCGGTGTCAAGACCATTGTTTGATAGTGAAGGACAAGTCCTATTTGATGGAAAAATTAGAACTTTCCCATTCACAACAGTAGAGCCAGCAAGGAAAAACTCAAAGAATAGGGTAAGAGGAACTATGGAAACAAAGCCTATTGACATAGTCAACAAAGAAGTTATCAAAGATTGCATAGTGAATCATGTAATAGTCAGACCTTATTGATAAGGTCATCATCATATAGTTTGCATGTATTTAGTCACCTTACCTTTGTTTGATCAAAAGGGCAACATTAACATGCAAAATTTGGTGTACCTGATAGATTATACCAGCAATCAAATCCAAATGGCCTTCATGTTTGGGGAAGGACATATGGATACAACAGGATAATGCAAGGCCCCACATTAAAGATAGTGACCTTGATTTTGAGAGGGCTGCAAGGTCTGATGGTTTTAATATCATACTTGTATGCCAACCCCCACTCTCACCAGACACTAATATTAATAACTTGGGCTTTTTCAGAGCCATTCAGTCATTACAGTTTAAAACAGGAAGCAAGAATGTTGAAGATTTGGTGAAAAATGTTAAGAATGCTTATGAAGACATGACAGTTGTCACTTTAAACAATGTGTTTCTTAGTTTGCAAGCTTGCCTCATTGAGATTATGAAAGTGGATGGAGGAATTAACTACAAAGTGCCCCACATTGGAAAAGGAAGATTAATGAGACAGGGTGTACTGCCTATGTCCTTGGAGATTGATGAAGAATTGGTGAGAGGATGCATAAACAGGTTGATGCAAGAAGGCGATATCTATAAACCAGTTTATGACATCTCAGACCTCATGAACAGCCTGGGACATTGATTTTTGGGTAATGAATATTCTGATTATTGTATTACTCTCAGAACAATATCATCACCGGGTAATTGAGTCCCCTAACAAGGTTTATAATCCTTGTGGTGACTCTAAGTTCAGCACACATGTTCAAAGTCTCCTAAACAGGTTTAAAAACCTTGTTGGTGACTTAGACATTGTGCTTTACCTAATTTCATTATAGGCAAGTGTCCAAGTCTCATAAACAGGTTTACAAAACCTTGTTGGTGACTTAGATATGCATCAAGAAAGGTTTTCAGTATACCAACAATAAGGCAACAGTTTCACATGCCCTCGGAATAAAATCGTCACAGGGCTATTAACCAAGCTCAACAGATACAATTATGCACAGCCACATATATGCACCAATGCCTCACAGGGCTATCACAGAACAAGCCACAAAAGGGACACCAATCAAGCTCAACAGACCACACAGGGCCACCACTTCACATAAAAATATCGAGCCCGAATCTCAGGACACAGAACATCATAAGACCACATAGGGAAAGCACTTTACATAAAAACATCTTAAGACCATACAGGGCCACCAATCAAGTTCAACAGAACACCAATCAAGCCCCCATCGCAAAAACTGACCTCACAGGGCCTCTATTTCACATAAAAAAAATCCAAGGGACAGGGAAGAGCAAATAAGACACCCAAAGCAAAAACAAGGGGAGTAGGGTCTACCGACACGCAGGGAAGCAGAGGCAGATCCACTCCCACATGAAGTCGCGGAAGTCATCAATCATTTCACAAGGGACGGAGACCGGTGAATGCACTATTTCAGGCAAAATCGGACCGAGATCTACAGAGAGAGAGAGCAAGGGACAACTGTATTCTCATCGAAATCATCGGCAACCATCAACACTGGATCCAGGCCGCCGAAAATAGAATCGCACGTATCGGGCACAAACATCACTGGATCCAGGTCGTCGATGTCAGAATCGTACGTATCGGCCACCCACAACACTAGATCTAGCCGATCGACTTCTCCATTGATCGAATCGGGAACCATCAATACCGGATTCATGACGTACGCATTTGACTCGGAGAAATCAGGAAACATCGACGTCGAAAACACGACGGTGACGGAGGGTTCCACCCCCAATGACTCCTGGACCACTGGGAATGGGTCGGAATCTGTCTGGGAAGTTTTGCCGAGCGAGGAAACAGCCAAGCTCAAAGGACAGAGAGCGGAAGATTTAGATTTCTAGGGTTCTTGCTCAAGAACACAAGAGAGAAGAGGGGAGGAGAATGATAGATGAGAGAGAGTGAGGGAGTGATTAGTGATTAGGGTTTGTGTCTCACCAGTTTTTTGTGCGCGTGTGTGATCCGTTTAGTGTGTGTGTTAGTGGGTTTAATTAAGTGTATTGTTAGATAGGTTAATTAATGTTTTAGTGTTTTAAGTGGGTTGAGTGTTTTGTAAATTTAGCATATGAGGGGGGTATTTTAGTGATAAAAATTTTCCTTTTTTGGAATAAGACAATAAGTTTGGGACGGACAAAAACGGTAAGTAGGACAACGAGTTTGGGACGGAGGGAGTAAAACATTTCTTCCCAAAATATCCTTACTCAATTTTAGATTTTACGTATTCAATCTTAACTATGTTAATTTATTTTAATAACTTTTTTATCTGTTAATTATATTTATACTAGGGAGGCACCACCTCACTTCGTGAGGTCTTCACCCCGGGTCTTTGTGAACTTTTTTTCAAAGAATGTGGTACCTACTTGTTTAAATTGAGATTAAATGCATGCTATCAGTATGTACGTGTAGCAATGAGGAAACATATAATGAAGCAAAGTGGAAAGCCTCAAATAGAGAAGGTAACAATTCTGGGAAAAAATGAAAGTTGTGTGGCATATAGATCAACTCAGAATTTCTTACCCCATAAGCTACAATACATCAGCTCTTATATTGGACACACTTAGCCATCTAAAACTTAATTAAGCAATTCTGAGAGATCCATAATGTGCACTTCCAGGTATAAGTGTTTACTACTAAAAAAAATCTAATTTGCTGTGTAACTATATGTAGATGCCACCAACGTTCAGCGACGAAGAAGAACAAAGTTTAAATTACAAAAACGGATGAAATTATTCCTGATACAATTGGGAAAACTTTCATTCCTTCAGTACAAACAGGAAAGATTTATAATTAAAAAAGCAGAAGTTTTTCATTTTTCAGCCAGACACATTAACACTACCAGAATCCAACATTTTGGCAGACTGGAGGTCGAAGATGTGTATGCCTTTAACACGTCTAAGAGCTGATAAAGAATTTAATTTACGAAACTGCTTTAAGAAGTACGCTGATAGAATTCAGTGACATTACACCAGTCGGAATGTTTCCACCCTTGGATCGTACATTTCGAGGGCGAGGAGTGTCAGCAATGGCCTTAGGCATCCTTGCAGGCAGGCATATGATGAGATTCCTTCGAAATACTTGAACAGCGGCATTCAAGCGGCATTGAAGTTATTTCATTGATATGAAACTCTGCCCAATCTATAGCTTCCTAATAAATCATAATTCAGACGTCATCTGTCATGTAATAAATCAAGGAATGAGAGTTTGAAAGTAATTTCAAACATCGAGAACATGAAGAATGATACAGGCAATTAGATATGCTAAGAAGAGAGGAATGTAAATTGTTAAATACAGGCAATTAGATATGCTAAGAAGAGAGGAATGTAAATAAACATCAAGAACGTGAAAGATAACAAACAATTTTTACAAATGCAGGTAAGAGAATGGGATGCAAACATGCATCAAGAATATGAGAGAGAAAAAGCAATTTCGTGATGCCTTATAATTTAAATAAATCGTTTTCTATAAAGTGGGGTCAGATAAGGAGCAATTTCAAACGCAGTAAGAAGACAGAGAGAGAGAGTGTGTGCATACGTTGCATGATGTCGATTATAACTGATTATTTAAAGAGTGCTTGTACTCTATCATGCTACTAAATTAGGCGTACGTCTTTCTGCTGAAGGGAATGTACACCAATAAATTACAAGGTGCATAATAAAAAAACATCATAGTGAAGACATTGGTTACCTCAGTTTCAGGTGCATTTTGTGTCAAAAGAAATTATTCAAAGTATAGCATTTACCTCGCACCTTTGATGTTAGGTCATCATAAGCTTCATCAGTTTTAATTTGAATGTTTGTAGAGAAACTCAGCTGCGTCAAAGAGGTTAGTACAACATTTTTCCTGAGTTCCAGACTGTCTGCTGCATCAATGGTCTGAACCATTAAGCTTTGCCTACTGATGGGAGTCGAGTTTATTTTCTAAGTCATTTGTATTAGTAGGGAACTCAGTTAACCCATGGTAATGAACTCTATGAATACAACAAAGATAAGGTAAAGTTTCATCCAATAGCTCAATGTCTTCAAGACCTAAACATGGGCAAAAGTGAAATTAGATATATGTCTGCGTATTGATCTTAAAAGAGCTTATGAATCAAAAGAAAAATTATACGTAAGCATCATCAGTGAGTTGGTATGTGATGACGGTGGTTGAGGGATTTCGAGGCTTTCAATCAGTAAGGTTTCAACAAGAAATGAGATGTTTAATTCAAAACTTCCTGTAGCATCATTATTATAGTAAAATGCAATAAGCATTTATTCACAACTGCTGGAAGCAGCGATAAAAATTACACAACTATTTTTAAATGTACCTCATTGATTACTTTTCGAAAGCACTTCTGTGAGTTGCATATGCAATAAGCCCTGGCTGCTTTCTATAATCCATGCGAACGCACAGTAGTGTAAAAGTTCCAATGTGCAATTGATCAGCACTTATAAAGAAACAAATTATATACCTGGAAAAACAAAGTACGCCAACATTAGCAATGCAATCGTACACGAGAGACACTAATTGACAAATAAGGACGATAAAATCATGATAATAATACTACACTGTTTCCCGTTTTAGTTAGAAGTGAGGGTAAAAGGAGCAAGAACATTTACCCTAGTGTAGCACTAACTATTAGAGATAATGATATAAAATATTTTAATGTTTGTGTCAATAATTTAAGAATATTTCTTTTTATGTTATTCTAACTTTAAGAATACGGTGGGATAACATATGATAAGTGGGAACAAGTGTTCATGTGCAGTAAAACAGTAAACATCAGATAGATGGAAAAGCTGTAACATATGTAGTAAAACAGAAATATAAGTAGCAAAAACGTGAAAATAAACATTTCCATATGTTCATACCTGGGTAATATTTAAGGAGAGGTAGTAGCTTTTAAAATTTCATCGTAAACAATGTTTTTTGTGTAGTTTATTGTTTGTTCTAATGGTGTGGACGGTCTAACAAGAACTTTATTTGATTTTCAGTTTGCGCTCTTGATAAGGCCATATAAAGTTGACCATGTGAAAATACAGGTTCTTTTAGGTAAACGCCAACATAAGTTTGGCCTTGTGCTTTGTTAATTGTCATTGCATAGCAAAGTCTTACTGGGAATTGCGTTCTTTTAAATGGAATAGATGAATAGCTATCATGTGGGGTCTCTAATGTTATTCGTGGAATGAATACAGATTTGCCTGTATGAGTACCCACTGAAATTTCAGCATATATAATATTTCTGTCAAACCCTTTGCAAAGAAGTCGTGTACCATTGCAAAGTCCTGTTGGATTCATATTTCTTAATAACATTATTGGAGCATTTATTTTTAAGCATAACTTGTGGGGTGGAAGGCCAGCAGGGGTCAAAGAATGAAAAAATTCTTGATGGTCTGCCGTAATGTAAGGACATGCGCCTTTATCACAACTAAAATATGTAGTTTCTTCTCCGGAAAATTTGTTAATCAAGACATCATTTATTTCATGAACAAATTCATTTCTTGTAGTAAGTATAGCTCTTTTAAGAAATAAGGAGATATCGTAATTTTTATCATGAATGTTCGGAAATACAATATTAATCAATGTATTTAATGATTCAGTATCATTTATGTAAGGGATGTTAATTGCAGGTGGTATCTGGATTTCATCTTTTTCATTTTTTTGTTCAGTTCCATCACCAACTCTTAGTAAATATTCTGAAAATTTTGGATCAAGTAGTGCGCGCATATTTTGCTGAAGCTTTAATTTCTCAAATTGAGGCCACAAAGGTGACATTACAATGGAATTGTTTATAATGTCATTTCTATTACCTTGAGCAATAATTGGTAGCGTTTGTCGAAAGTCTCCCCCAAAAACAATAACTTTACTGCCAAAATGTATGTCTGAATTCATTATGTCTCTCAACATTTCATCAAAGGCTTCAATAGTACTACGTTTTGCCATTGTAGCTTCATCCCATATTATTAGTTTTGCTGCTCTTATCAGATGAGCTAACGTGCTTTGTTTACTGATATTACACGATTGGAAGTCATTTTCATTTAGAGGTAATTTAAATCTTGAATGCGAAGTCCTCCCTCCTGGGAGTAAAGATGCAGCCACTCCAGATGTTGCTGTAGCAAGTGCAATATGACCTGATGATCTTATTGTAGCAAGCAATGCCTTATATAGGAAAGTTTTTCCAGTACCTCCAGGGCAATCAACGAAAAATACATGTGGCGAATTGTTGTTGGCATGGTGTAGAATTCGATTATATGCAGATTTTTGTTCTTTATTCAACTTTTCAACAGCTAAAATATCTTCATTAGGAATATGAACATTATGTTCAGCATGTAATTCTTTAGTCAGGTTATCGTAAAAGCTCGGTGGTTGCTCGTCATCAATAGTGAAGAAATCCTTCAATTTTTTCCCCATTGAGTAAAGATAGAAATCAAGAATACTTAAGACTTTCTGTTTGATTACATTATGCGATATGGTGCCTTTTTGTGCAAATTCTTCACACAAGAAGTCCTCGAATTTCAACCATAATTGTTTTGAATTTTTTGGATTACAGTGAACAAGTATGGTGGCAAATAATTGTCACAAAGCAGCAGGCATTAAATATGTTGCAGCTTCTTGAATACACATTTCATCGGTATTATCATCTTCTATATGTCCTAGTATTTGTGTTGTCTCACTGTATGTGGAGTATGTGGTTTCCTTTACTGTTCTAAGGTACTTAAATGAAGGTGGTTTACTAATATGCAGTAATAAGAGTTTCAAATAAAATGTTTCACCTTGAGATGGTTGACAGCTAGCAATTCTGGCAACTACTTGGCGCTTAACACGAGGTTTCCATTCTTTTATGTTGTCATGCCACGTAAAGTGTTGGGGAAACTCAATGTATAAGCAATTAAGGCTTTTTGCATAGTCGTCATGTTCATTCATATAAAAAAATTGTGTTAGCATAGTTTTCTTAGATTTAGGATTGTCAGCAATGTTGGTTAAAGACTGAGCAGCAGGAAAAGTAATTGTATGCTCATTTTCTAAATGAATTGGTAAGCATATTACAGGAGGGGAAATGTGGCTAAGTTTAAATTTAAATATTCGCCAAACAGCTTCAGGAGGGGAAATCCATCTAGCATTTTGGAAGTTGTTTATTTCATCAATCACTTGGTCATCATTACTTGTATGCAGTGTGTAAGAAATTTTATCGTGGCCTTTATAAATATATTTGTACATGTATTTTATGGCCTGAATGGTCGAACAAATTTCAACGTTAATATGACAATTAAATGTGGCAAGAAGATATGGATTATAAGGCACAACCCATCTATTATCAAGTTGGGAACCTCTGATAGTGACAGTGCATTTGTTATCTCGACGACAATATATAGGATATGAATTCGTTTCTATTTTTGTGCTTTCTGAGAACGCTTTAGGATATTTAAACTTGCAAAAACCTTTTTTCATACAAGAGCATGTTGGATTCAATGAACCACAAGGACCATGTATCATATGTTTTTTTACCAAAGAAAACAAATATGGATCAGTAGATGGATCAGGAAGCTCTGCAGAAACAACTCTGTCATATGCCTCAGGAGTAAACATTTTTGATGATTGATTCAAGATAAGTAAAAAATGAGCATGAGGTAAACCCCTTTTTTGAAATTCTATCACATAAGTGTACGCCACAACATGACCAAAAATTTCTTTGTCAAATAATTCATTTTTTAGAACCTGAAGTTTTGTATGAAATATTTTGGCCACTAAATCTGGTCTGTTTTGTATTTCATCAGAGGGTATACATAATGCCTTAATTTCAGGCTAATTTGGGTTAGACGTAATTGTTAAAAAAATATATGGTTTCCCAAAATATTGTACCAAAGCTATAGCATCCATATATCTTTTTCGCATATCTCGGGGGCCACCAACAAATGATGCAGGTAATAACATACGCATACCAATATCAGAACCTAATTCACATCCTTGTTCAATGCCATTTAATAAGCCACTACAAACTGATTTTCTTAAACGTTTTTGCACCTCAGCACTTGTGAAAAAAATCTAATCTTGATGTTTCAATTTTAATGTACATGTCTACAACATATTGCTGCAAGAGTCTGCCAGTATGTAACAAGAATGAAGTGTCATTTTCTCTTATTTGTAGCTTATAACAGTAGTATTGACGACAAGATACTGTTGTCCTATTGTTACTCTGTATTTGGGCACCTACAAACCAAGAGTTCAAATTTAATGTACTGTAAAAGAGCTAAAGGGAAAAATGTCTACACAAAGTGATAAAGAATATTTGAAAAATTACCTTGGTTTCGGATAGTAGTAATTCTTCTGCATTTACATAGTTGTGGATATCACGGGTATTTTCACCGTGGCACGTTGAATTGGGAGACTTCTCTTTTTGGCATTGGTTTAATTTTTTAATATCACGATGCCACCCAGGCTCCCCATTGGGGAATATTAAAGGATATTGCATAGGATCATAACAACCAAAGTAATGCTTAATAATTTGTGGTTTTCTGCTATTTGGATAAACTTGAATATATGGGCTTCTGCATTGGTCGTTGTTGTTTGTTTCAAGCCATATTCCAGCAACTTGAGATGCGGAAGGTTTATTGAAAATGTTTTGGTCAGATAAGGGGTCAGCTTGTAAAGCAATTTTATATTCATTCAAGTTTTAGATATTGTTAAGGCTGCGGAAGAAATTTGCATAAGGATTTACTTGTAAGATTTGTACTAACCTTTCCAATAGGTTCTCTCTAAATTTTGAACTAATTAACATGTGGTTCAAAATTTCATGTTCCGTATAATAAAAGTATAATTGCAAGTTTTGTGGGTTTTTATTCTCGGATGGTATAATGAGTCTAAAAAATGGTAAAGATGGCCTTGCACTCGAAAGGTGTAAATTCCAGCATTTCTTTTAGCCAATGATTTGTCAGTAACGCAAACATGTTATTGTAACTACGGATAAAGTTACAAAATTCATTGGCAAGGTCATCGTTACCAAGGTACAAATGCACCAACTCCATAGGCATTTCAGTTTGTGATAATTTTATATCTCCTAATGAGCAGCAAAATGTTGGTGGTTCCATGTAAATACGTTTTGCGTTACAAAATTTACAGTTTGGTACATTAGGTAGCAAATCCGGAGCTTCAGGCAACATTTTAAGGGGTCAATGTTTATAGGCAACATGGTAGATATAGTTCCATGCAAGTTAGCATATTGTTCTTTTCGACGGCATTCTTAGCTAATCGTCGGTCTTCTGAGCAAGTGTATTTTCTTTTGAAAGTACTTTTTGATTGACGTGATATAGGTATTGAAATTCCTTTTCTTGGCATTATGAATTTGAGGAGTAACCAGGCCAAATAAAGAAAGATGTACAATTATTTTTGAGGCTATCAATATTGTGAAAGCTTAATGCAGTATATTACACACACGACAAGTTTATAAAATGTAAAATTATAAACAGCAAGTTATAAGAGAAGAGGTTGCCTTTTATAGAGACTGACAGATGCGCGTGATGTGGTGGCGTGTGCGTCGAGAACAACAGCAACTGCAGTATGCTGGAAAACAAAAACACAATTATTGCTACTCTTAATCATGGATAATGATGAGATTCAATGTACAACGTAATGACTTATTTATTTTAAGTACATAATTATTAATCATAATGGGTGCAAATTTTGGTGTGGAGGGTAAAACTAATGTTGTACGTCAGCATCTTGAGTATCTTGAGTTCAAGGGTAGTAGCCGTTGCATTCCATTTTCCCAAATCCAACACCATAACAACTACTTCAACATTGTCTTTATTTATGGTTAAACTTTGTGTTGAGTTTTCACTTATTATAAATGTTTAATCATATGAATCTAATTTTCCTACTATTTGCATCATACTGTTAGAAATTGCAGCTGATCAATTTCAAGGAATAGTACATAATAAGATTTCTGTTTTTGTTCAGCCTTAATCAAGATGGGGCATCATAGTATAGTGAAATTCCTCAAGCCAACAATTATATGAGTAATGATAAGTTGTCATAAGCGTGCATAGCAGTTGAAGACAACATAATTCAATAAAATAAGATGAACAAATAAATTTTTAATTGTGTCATTGTTGCAGTATATTTATTTTAGAGAAGTAACAAATTATTGCATGTATTTATATGATTTAGACTAATTTCTCACCTATTCTCACTGAATATTCTTTAAATTCAATGTTTATTCTGCTTAGTTTAATTAATAACTTTAAACTCCAAATGTTAGGGTGTGTTTTCATGTGAAAATTGTATCAATTTTCATATAAATAGTGATTCCTCTCCAAAAAATGAACAGAATAAACCCAAAATAATTTTTAAAAATACCTAACAAGTTGCTGAAAAAAATGCAAAGTGTAACAAGTAAATGATACTGTAATAACAAATATTGTATTTATAATAAAATAAACAAAAGAGAATTACAATAATAATCCAGAAGGATTAAACTTGATAATTAAGGAAACAATCTCTATCAATCCTCTGATTCTTCTCTCGAACCAATTTGGCTTGACTTTGACTTTGACTTTGACTGCGTTGACTGTGTATTTTGAGTCGGATCTTCAGTTGAAGCTTGTCCGAACTCGAATTTGGGATCTTATAACGTTAATCCAGAGGCGTCGAGCCTTTATTTGGATTAAACGTACTTGATCCGAAGAACACTCGATCTGGGGGGCTTAGCACCTTAATCCCGGGTCGTATGTTGTTCTTGGCGCGAAGAACACCGAAGAACTTAGTGTATGAAGAACGCTTGATTTGGGGGGCTCCGCACCTTAATCCCGAATCGTTTGCCGTTCTTGACTTGAAGATGCTTGAAGATCTCAAGGGAGCGCTGCTCATGTTCTTGATCTCTTCAGAGCGTTTATGTCTTCAAGTACTTGAATGTGTGTCTGGAGTGAATGAAGGAGGGCTCCTTATATAGGTGAAGGATGAGGATACTCCATAAATATCTCGCAATCTGATTGGTCCATGACAGATTTGGCCTGGTTATGCGGGCTTGGGCCGTTCCAAATATATCACAGCTTGATTGGTCATTGCTTAATTTGCCCTAATTCTGGAACCTTCCATGCTTTACTTAACTTAGGGGTCAAGCTTTACTTAATTTAAACCCTACTTAATTTGTTGGGTATTAAATTAATTATCAATTATTTATTAATCTATTTTAGGAATTAATTTATTAAATCCCCAAAATAAAATATAATAAATTAAAATTGATATTTAATCAATAAAATCCACGTGTCGCCATTTGATTTGACCGTGAATTTTAATTGCTTACAGATACTCATTCAGCCTTTTGTATCACCTCATCACAAGCAAAATTTAAGAAGTATACATCAAACACCTTAATCTACCACATGAATCAGACAGGAATCCTACTAAACACGATTTAGAACGCTTTCAAACTCCTAACATTACCACCAATCAATCATATTCTAAAATATCTCCACTGCAACAATTTTTGCAAGAAAGAAACACAACTGATTAAAAAAACTAAAGCTTTCAAAAGGATAAGCATTCAATGCACAAAAGCCACAGCTGGTCTGCAGTGTACTACCTAAAAGCAGAGCAGACTCAATTTCATGTTCGTTAATGCCATCAACCGCAGCTCCAACTTCAACTACTCTACTGTAATAACAGCAGCCAGGAAGGGTGCACATATTTGAAGTGAATGACTTAATGGGGTCGAAGGGAAGAAAGCCATACTGACAAATTCAGAATTAGGCATTTAACTAAGCATCACATAGGCATGATTAAAAACAAACAAATCCATCGCAGTTAATCGAGCATCACGTAGGCATGATTAAATCCAAGCAAATCCATCATAAATCGCAACAATTACCTACATTTTCTTGTGAAGATGCTACCGCACAGAAGATGCAGTGGAACCTGTGGATATGCTAAGAAGCAGTGGAGAACCTGGTGTTCAAATAAGGAAGCGGGAATAATAAGGATTCGACGAATTATAGAATCGTTAATTATTCACAAAAAATTGGAAACGCCAAAAGCAAGCCGAAACTTAGAAAAGAGGATAACTCACCTGGGTGCAAGAAAACGAAAGCACAAGGATGTGGTGCAATAGCTATGAGCGAGAGGAAATCGGAGGATATGAAATGTAATTACGGTGAAGCGCGATGAATGAGGTGTTAATAACAGAATCAAAACAGCAGCGGCAGAGGGAGTGAAATTAAAGGGGGGAAAACCAAATTGAAACTGCGAGGACCGAAGCGAAATCGAAGGGGAAACCCAAATTGACGGATGAACTCACGGAAGAAGAAAAATTCTGGTAATTAAATAGAGATTCTAAAAACTTACTTATCAAATCGAAGAAACAGCGAGCGGTGGATGGGAAATAGAAAAACAGAGATGAAAGCAGGAAGAAGATTAGATGGGTAGGAGAAAGAAGATAAAGTCTGGTGGAAGAGATAGGACTCCGTATTTTGATATTTAGACACGTAGAGAGAGGGTGGGGAAATGAAACACGTGGAGATGGTGGTGGTGATGTCCAGCAAAGCCACGCCCCTAAATCATTTTCTTTCCAAAGCTCCTCCACGCCTTCTCCGCCATCCCACCAACATCACTACAGCTTCACCCTGGCAAAACCCAGAATCTCTGTGGCTCTCCGCCCTATCCGATAAAATCCGCCCCTCATCCGGCTAAAATCTAGGATCAACCAGAATGTAGTCTTCGCCAAAGTGACAAAATTGACATCATGGTGAGATTTCTCTACTCAAAAGTATTATTTTTACCTTCTAGGGTTTACGTTACTAATGAGTTATT
The DNA here is from genome assembly GCA_023678885.1 of Pogostemon cablin. NCBI lineage: Eukaryota > Viridiplantae > Streptophyta > Magnoliopsida > Lamiales > Lamiaceae > Pogostemon > Pogostemon cablin. The sequence goes on from CM042995.1 coordinate 16,718,530, forward strand.
TTTCCTTTGAAATTACTTGTAGTACGTGATAATTTCAGATATGAGTTTGTGTTTGTAGCACTGAAAATTCTGAGAAAAAAATTTGTGTCTTGCTGAACAAAGTTTGAGAGGTTAGGGTTATATTTGGCTATTCGAGTTGTCATGAATGTCGGATTTTAACGGCTGCAAATATTTCTTTATTTTTTGGATTGGTATGTGCTCAGGTTCTCTCTTTTACTTTTTGTGCTTGTTATGGATATATGTTTTTCTTTATAATGTAGTTTTCTATCATAGTTTTCACTTCTATTCTGTGTCTAATTAAATTTGATTTAGGGATTATTCTTATTTTTTAACTGGTGTGAGATTGGGTTTTTAGGCTAGGTAAGTTCATACGGACAAAAACCCAAATGATCATTCAGCAGCACAAAAGTTTCAAGTGAGTTCACTAATTTTCCCAATTCTTAGCATGTCGCTTTTGGGTTTTCTGTATGAGGAAGTATGAATTACACATATTGTTTTATTTTATAATAAACTATTTCGTTGGATATTGAGTGTGTCTTTTCTTTTGTAATTAAACTTAGATTTTAGGTGAAGAATATCAAGTGCTGAGTGATCCATCACAAAGACAAGCTTATGATGCTCATGGGAAATCAAGAATTTCAACGTTAGTCTATTTTGAATGATAGTTAGATTTTCTTCTAAATATATGAGGTTACCATCAATTTTCGAGGATGCTTTTCTTTGTTGTTAATTCTCTATTTTGAAATGTTGCATGATATTTAGATCTTCTAAAGATATGAAATTACCAATTCCCGAGGAAGCTGTTTTTTTGTTGTTAATTCCTTTCAGAGATTCAATAATCGACCCTGCTGTTATCTTTTCCATGCTTTTTGGAAATGAGCTTTTTGAGGAGTACATCGACCATCTTCCCATGACATCAATCGCTTCTTTTGATGCTTTCTCAAAAGGAGAAGAGCTTGATACCAAAATTTTATGGAGAAAATGTGAGTAAATTTCTTATACTACGTTTTGTATTGTGTTTTTACACTGCCTTTCATATCATTTTTCTGTCCATTTAACTAATAGAACTTCAAAGTTTATGGTGAGTGGATCGAGAGACTGTGGGATTAAATGAGCTTAATGCTATTTAATTCAAGTTGATTTTTAAGCTTTGAGTTTGTGTATTCGAGTTTTTACTCTTCACCTGAAGATCAATAACTTGGCTAGGAGGTGGCAGAGTATCAATTTTGTTAAGTCATTAATGGTGTATTATCCCTCTGACTAAATTTTTTTATCCTTCTTTTATCATGTGCAGACATCTAATATTACACATGAAAAGATGATTACCATGTTGCAAGAAAATCAATTTGACATGCAAAAATTCATCCTAAGACCTTTGCAATTTGGTATGCTTTATTCTCGACCTCGATATTTCTATCTGGTATACTCTCCCACCAACACACCACGCCATCCTTTATTTATTTTGTTTTGATTTCCCTGTCTGCATCATGTTCATCTCTTTGCATGTACATCTATTACTGCATTATAAGGTTGTTAATTTTGTGAAAATCATATTATTACTCTTTTTTTCTTATTGGATCTATTTTCTAAACATTAAATCTAGATAGTCAACTCTTTTGCATGGATTATTTGTCATCTATGTTTTACTGCAGTTTAGTACTCTTTATCTTGCCATTGCATTGCCTTCAAATATTTTCCAATCTAATGTGAAGATGAGCTTTAAAACATGGTGGGCTAATTTGCAATGTTCTAATGACAAAATACTAATTTCCTACTTTAGTATGCTATCAATCATCAGAGTCAAGATGTGAACTTCACATAGTGAAAAGTTTTGAAAGCAGAGCATTTAGCATTTGATTTACTTTTGGTTGATATATGAACTCAAAATTTAGTGACATTTTAATGATGATGTATGATTTAAAGTTGGGTATTGTATGACATTTTGGATGATTCAAATTTTTAAAATTTCTGTAAATGGTTTTGTGGAGGTTTAAACAAGGGATGAATATTTCCTTATTAAAATGTGATTAGAAAAATGACGAATTTGTGACGAGGAAGAAGATAATGACATAACTCAACCATGCTTTGTCTATTTCTTGGATTTTTTTTTTCATCATATTTGCAGCATGTGCACAACTGGGTTCTATTGAACTTGGTAAATCAATACATTGCTTCACTTTAAGGCAAAAATGATTCTACATATTCCTATGCAGTCTCTAATCAGTTTGTATGTAAAATGTGCCCTTTGGAGCAGAGTTTTACGGTTTTAGCATGAAGGCGAAAAAGAGATGTCGTTTCCTGGAACGCAATAGTTACAGGTTATATGCAAAATGGATATTTAGATAAGGCATTGTTTCTGAAGAGTGGTCTTGCACCTAATGATGCCATTTTCTTAGCTATCCTCTATGCATGTAGTCATAACGGGATTATTGGTATTGGTATGATGTTTTTTGAATCTATGATACATGACTACAAACAGTTGTTGCAAGAGAAGCAATACCAACCCTACATATATGAAAAAGAAATCATGTTTGGGACTAACTTCTCTTGCACCAATTTGCAGTCAAATTTTCAGGCTGCAAAGAAGGTTTGGCCTCCTAATATTTTGTCGCAGTGCCAAGGGCTGCACTTTTGATATACTTTGATCGTGTTTTGATCTTTCTGTATCTCTCTGTTTTTAAAATCACAGCAACAATTTTAATAATTCTATTTATTATTCCTCAAATAATCTTAATTCAGATTTAGGTCCCATCAAATCCCAAAGGTGCAGACAGGTTGCCTCCAGGTATTGTTTCATCTGTCTCAGACTTTTACCTTCGAAGACTATGGGGCAAACCAAATGAGGTAATTATTCTTGGTAACGTCTTAGACATACTACTGCTTCATGTATTTCTTGGCAAACGAACATTTATTAGAATGGTTACTGAATGTGAAAAGTGATTTCTTATTCTTAGAAATGAATCCTTGAGCCTGTTTGGTGGTGTAATTAAGTTAATGTGGGTCAACTTAGGTGTGTGGATCCTATTGGTTATGCTGCTATACCTCCTTTCATATACAATCTACTTTTAGCAAGAAACAAAGGGGTGAGTGTTTACGAGGATGACAATTATAAATTCATTAATTTAAAAACAATACAACTTACAAGCTAAACTAATTTTGGATTAACCACCTCCTAATCCCCACCTCATTTTAAATGTCAAACCTCATAATAAAGTGTGGAAAGAATGAAAAGGATGGCTTCTGTGGGATAAATGATGTGGTCTTAAGACAGATTTTCAATTATTCCATGTAAATAACATTGGGGTCTTTATTATGTTGTTTATTAATACTTAAGGTAATAGAAGTTTTGAACGATGACTATATTAACATTTGTACTTGGAGAATATATAATCCATAATATGAAACCAACTATCTACTGTTTGGGCTGTTAAATTTGATTGGATATCACAATGTAAATTATGATATGTATATACTCTGTCACTTTTTAGGACTTGGCCAGCACACCAAAATATTTTTTGACTTTTACTGTTGGTTATGATCAAATGAAAAACGTTGATGCGGCAGTGAAAAGGTTAGTATACCCTGCATCACTTCCTTTTAGAGCCAGAGTATCTTTCTCTGTGAGAACTAAGATTCCCTCCTATATCACACAAATTATATCATAGTCATTACAATAGTTTTCCAAGAATTAAGAACAACTGAATGGGATGAGTTTGCTTGGAAACAAACAAAATGGTAACTGATGAATCTTTTACGGTCCATCTATCTTAATCATGCAGATATATTGATGTATCTCTGATTTTTTTTAAAGGTGGTGTGCAAAAGGTTTCTGCATTCGGATATTGCTGCATCATATGACTAATCTGGGGGTTGAGCATTTTGATGGAGAAGAGAAAACTATATGTGCTTATGTTATGCTCACCAAATTTTTGTAAATATAATACTCCCTCCGTCCCATAGAAGTTGGTATAATTTTTTTTCGGCACGGAGATTAAGGAGTATAATAATTTAATGTAAAGTGGAGTAAAGTAAAGTGAGAGAAATAATATTTAATGTGTAGTGGGTAGTTGTATTAGAGGTGATATGTGGGGCCATGAGAATAGATTAATTATTTTTTGTGTGGGTACATGTATTAAAAAGGAAATGTGTCAACTTTAGTGGGACAAACTAAAAAGGAAAGTGTGTCAACTTCTATGAGACGGAGGGAGTATATGCAATAACGTACCGGCAACGTGCTACGCACATTATAAAAATCTAGTTTATTAAAAATGTCTTGCACTTGTAAAACTTTTTTAAACACATTTGTCCTCACCCATTTCTCTTTACTACGTTTTCACCCTTAATTAATATTTTATGTCTTATTAATTACTGTTATTTTTTAATTATTTATTTAAAATCTATTAATTACTTCCTAGTTTCTCCATTATCTCAATGTTGACATTCTAACTTTTCATTTTTCTCTTTAATTTCATCTGCAAAACGAATACTCGATTTATTACTGTACTAATTTTATTCTCCACTATAAAATTAGGAGCATGACTTGGGTGACCCGTGGCCACCCATGACCCTCTCACATGAGGGGGTGGGTCCCACATGTCAGGGGGTGGGCCCCCACCCCCTCATGTGAGAGGGTCATGGGTGACCACGGGTCACCCAAGAATTACCCTAAAATTAGATTCTCTTCACTTTCTACAAACTCTTGAACTTTGCACCCTTCAATTGCTAGTTGGTTCATTGAACTAGAACTTATTCTCTCGCTTATTGATTTTTAATTAGACATCTCAATCTGAAACTATAAAAACTCTAGAATTGAAATAGGGAATCACAATCGAAATTTGTAGTAGCCACAACTAAGGGTTTTTTTCTAGGATTTATTTTTGGATCTATGTGCCAATGGATTATGATTTATGGTGTCTATAGTTTCTTCATTAGGGTTGGATTTATTAGGTGTTTTTTAATTGGAAACACTCAATTGAAGTGGATTTGACTCTTAATAGAGAACTTCAATAATTTTGTCATTTTCTGAAGCTTTCAAATTTCGAAAATGAAATGGGATTAATAAGAAAGTGTTAATGCTCTGATGGGCGTTTTCTCAACACACAAAATAATCCCCAAGTATGAAGGATATCAATTATAGTTTCGATAGGCAACCAAGTGATTATCGAACCCAAGGGACGGATTACTATCAATTTAATTATATTCTAATTAACTAAGACTATGTTGGCAAATTTGGTTTGGAAAAGTTACGAACTAAATAACGAAGAATTTAGATAGCGAATTAAATAAACAAGCAAATAAGGAAAGTACGGTTGTGATCAAGTAAGAAAGTAGGTAGTTCGTTGGGTCATCCAGTTTTGCTTATTAATTTCCTTTCCATGTGTTATTGTCTGACTCTGCCTTGTGGTCTATGGACGCATCATTAAATCATGCAACTTCACTCTATAGACACAAGTAAACATGTTTATGACACATGTGAATATCCTTGGAGTAAGAGATATATTTCATCCCCCTTTCTAGGTACTAACAGTATCAATTATTTCCAGTGCACTTAGTACTCTAACCCGATATGATCTCCCTTTATAGGTACTATGAAGTTATACTCTTTATCCTACTTATTAACCCGAATAAGATTCAATTAACAAGTATTTATATAAGATAGTTCTAATATGACTTCAGAATCCCTTCACTTAGAATTATAACATGCAATTCTGCTCAGCGGTGAACACACTCAATCAATAACCTAGATATGTATTCAGACTCTACGTAACAGTTAATGATGCACAAAACAACCGTGAGTACGAATTAAAAAGGCACAATCTTATATAAAATAAACCACAAGTAGTGCTGTACGGAGTTTACACATGAAAATTCAATTAACTCATAAAACTTTCATATATTTAGAACTATCGGAGCGGCTCTAGTCCATGATTGATCTAGGAACAATCATGGTTGATTGGTATGATCTTACTTGACTCGCCAGACGAACCTCTCTTCACGACTCCTTCGGATGATGGTAGGGTTTGGTGATGGATGGATGATGAATGATGAGTCGTCCCTCGTTCTCCTGTGAAAGCTCTTCTCTTAAACTCATAGATACTCCTTATGGGCTTAGGATGGGCTTTTGCTTGAAGCACACATCAAATTTGGTAAAAGACATCTGGAATTACCATAAATAACAGCAGCGAGAATCCGCTCGACCACGCTTGAACAAGTCGAGCAAGGCCTCCAACTCGAGCAATGGTCGAACAAACTCTCTATACAAGTTTACACATTTTGCTCGAGTTGACCTCATCTGCTCGACTAGAGTGATGCTGGTCGAGCAACACCTGAAAGTCGAGCATGCTCTCTGTAAGAATTTCGCATTCTGCTCGAGTTGATCTCATTTTCTCGACCAGAATGATGTTGGTCGAGCAGCACCTTGAAGTCGAGCAACCCTTGAAAATTACCTCAAAAATTGTGTCTTTCAATTTCGAGCCCTTTCGATCTGTTTTTCTGTACAAATACACTCAAAAAGCCCTTGTCTTCTCTGATTTGCGGCTTCTCCATAAATATCCTGTTTCGTCTCAATAAAAGACTCAATCGTACTCAATTTCTACATAAATCACAGCCCAAAATACGTGAATTTACACTCTCATCATGCTTCTCGATTGCTCACCATTTTATTCATCATTTTTTTCTTTAGCATTGGCACCTTGATGCTGATCACAGTCACCATAATGTTTATTTTTGAAATTTCATAGAGACTGTCTGCGAATGGTGCTTCCTTTCTTGATGGAATGATGGTATTAATTTCTTGGAAATGATTAAAATAAAGTTTCAATAACACTCATTACAGATAAACGGAGTGGGAGATTAATCAGGACTGTCCTTTTGGCTGCAGCAGTGAAAAAAAGCTTCTTGAAAACTAAGAAGAAGGTTAGATATTTTGGCTTTCTGTATTCCTAATAGAGAAGCAGGTATTTTACCTCAAATCAGCCAACTTTCGGCTAACTCCTGGCTTGGGAATAGACAATGTGATCTTTTATTTATTATTTTATGACAAGCCATAACCTTCTTTATCATGACCCCTTAATCTCAAGTCTAAATTACAAGTACTATAATTTTCATCCTCCAACTGCTTAGTTTAGTGAAATACATACACTTCGGAACCACTGGTCTTCAAATCAACTACAGATGGTCTTTGTTGGATACACTAATACCTATTTATTTCTCCATCAACTTGAATTTTCTGAACTCTCTCTAACTGAATATAAACAAGTTTCTCTAACTAAGAATTTTAATTGTTGTTCATTGTTGTCCGAAAATATCGACAGTCTTGGATTTCTTTCAATAACTTATTGTTGCATTGATTTCTTTCCATATAAAAGCTCTGGTTTAGATCTAATCCAAGATGTTCTAAATGGGTTTCAAGGCTAAGTCACGGTGGCATATGTTGGATCCATTTGTAGTGACCCTTGTTAGTGGTGTATAAATCTTTGTGGATAGTAATAAGATTTTGATAATGAATATATAAGCATGAAGCATCCCTATTAATTATTAGATACATGGTTAGATACATGGTCTAGACTTTAAATTTTATTGTTTTATCTATGTAATAATTACTTAACCATTTTAGCTAAACATTGGCGTATGATTACATGTACAATCTTGTTGTTTTAATTGAAAATGAGGGCAAATTAATAGCTAATTTACACGTACAGTCTTTTTCTTTTAATTGAAAATGAGACAAAAAGTATTTCGAATTTGATATTTCATGTTCACATTAAAAAAAATACATTCATGGTTTTATTTGCGATAAATAATTTACATTTAAATCATTTTTTGGCTTTTATTTAATTAAAATAAATTTAGTGGTAAACAATTTCAATTTACATTCTTTTCTTCCGTCTGTCTTAAATTTAAAGTAAATACAAGGGTGATAACATTTGAATATGGCTTTAAGAGGTGAATTTAATCAGACAATATGAACATGCAGAAAATGCTAATAGCATCGATACAAAATTAAGATGGAAATCAAATTATTTTAATATTGACCTTAGGAATAATCAAGTTATCGGGGTGGGGCCATCAAGTTCTCTATCTAATACTATTCTGATGCAGACAAATGTAGATAAGCTTTCCTCTATTGCCATGAAGTAGTCTCTGGCATATATTGGAAAAATCGTGGCATGTTCAATATATGCCTATGTAACTTATGTTCTACCAAGTGAGTATTTAGTCCTAATCTATCACCTTGAATTTTCATTGTTGATTGGCGTTGTGAACTATTTGAAGGACTAATTTGATAACTTGCTGAAAATAATAATAAAATAGTACATGTGTTTATTTCGAGTGCCCTCCAAAGACATGCTGCTTCAAGATTGCTTACATCTTTCTTACTGAGCATCTTTGCTTCAAGAATCGCTACATTAGACTTTGAGAACTTTAAGAGGGTAAGAGAACTAACCATAAAGAATTTTGATTGTAAATTTTACAACTGAAATTAATTTCAGGAAAAAAAACTTGGCACCTTTTATTGTTGCACCTCCTTAGTGTTGTTTATCAGTTTCCCTCGCATAATATTCATAATAATTTGTGCTTAGTAGGTCTATTTCATACTGAGTTTTTTGTTTCCTCTCCTTGTGTCAATATCTTATTTACTTTGGCTGAACTAATCATTTCTATTCATTGTAAGTATATTAGAATGATAGAGAAAAATATTTTTGCAACTACTAATATTGTTATCTCAAATTGAGTTATTCAATATCAAGTGAAATGAGATAATCTATGAAAATCAATTTGCAACGCCCCGGATTACGCTATGGGGTTGGGACGCTACTAAATATACAATTCTCAATATAATAATAAATGGATCGAGAATATACAGTGAAAATAATATAAAAATCCCCAAAACGATAACATAGTAAAGTAAAAGTGACATAAAGATTATTTTACATAATAGTATCTACTCACCCGAGTGAGTTAAATATCCAAAATAAGTACGTTTAGATGATATATCTGAAATAAAATTATAATAAAATACCAAAATATAAGACATAATATAAAGTCCTCTAAGGGCTTGGGATATCTGCAGGGGCCTCTTCCTCTTCTAAACTTTGTTCTGAAAATCAATATGGGGTGAGTGTCTAAAATATACTCAGTGGGTAATTACACAGTTAAAAATAAATATGCATGCCAAATATACCATAAAATGTAATATATGCCAATTGCCAATTTAATAGAATAATTTTTCATATTTTTGTTCGATAAATCATTGAAAATATTTAAGACCGAACCATCATCCGATAATTTGTGTTAGTTGATAAATGTGCATCGAATCATCATTCAATACGAGTGTTAGTAGATATTTGAAATATTTTTAATACCGAACCATCGCCCGATAACTTGTGTTAGTTGGTATATGTGCACCGAGTTATCACACCGTACAAGTGTTAGTAAGAAAATATTTGTCATCGAACTAAAAGCACATGATGCGAGTTTTCTTTGCATACAAAATCAATCCCCAAGTATGAATGATGTTATTGTAACTTAGATAAGCGACCAAGTTAAATATCGAACCCAAATGATGGCGTTTAATTATTTACTAAATTAATTAAGACAATGCAAAAAAGTTAAGTATTGAATTATTTAACTACTAAATAATAAATTAAAATAATAAATAAAATAAAGTATCACTGGGAGAATGTGAAAGTGGATTAAGTAGGAGAATAGGTAGCTCTAGGATAATCCAGTTGTACTCATTAATCTCCCTTTCGTGTATCAATGTTCGACTCTGTCTTGTGGAATATGGACGCATCACTAAACCATGCAAATCTACTCTATAGACACAAATAAATATGCATGTAACACGTGTGAATAACCTCGGAGCAAGAGATATAATTTCACCCCCCTTTCTAGGTACTATCAGTATCAATTATTTTCCTGCGCGTTTGGTACTCTAACCCGATATGATATCCTTTTATAGGTACTATAAAATTATCCTCTTTATCCTACTTATCAACCTGAATTAGATTCAATTAACAAGTATTCATATATGAAAGTTCTAATGAAGTTTCGGAGTCCCCTCAGTTAGAATCATAACATGAAATCCTGCTCATCAGTGAGCGCACTCAATCAATAACCAAGATATGTATTCAGACTCTACATAACAGTTAATGATGCACAAAATAACTCTGAGTATGAATTAAAAATGCATAGTCATATATAAAATAAACCACAAGTAGTGTTGTACGGAGTATACACACGAAAGTTCAATTAATTCATGAAAACCTTCAAAACCCTAGATCTAGCAAAATGGTTCTAGCCCATGATGTTCCGAAGAACAATCATGGGGGTTGGATAGATCTTACCCATATGTCTGGAAAATACAAGATAAATTAGGAAACGAATAAAACCCTAGATGCGGGACTCATCGCGTCCTTCTTCGTCTTGAATCCTTCTATTGATTCTCCTCTCGATTCCACAGACGAACCTTCACAGTGATGGATGGGTGGAGGAAAGGATGTGGATGATGGTTGGGGGGTGATCCCCCCTTGTGGGGTGGTGTAGGATAGTTGTGTTCCTCTCTCACATGATGAATAATGATGTAAAATATATATAGGTGTGAAAGAAAATTAAATAAGAAAATAAAATATATGAGTAGAGGATTATGTGATAAGGAGATTAATTGTGCTTCGAGAAATAGGTAATTTTCGGAAATTCTCGCTGCCAGCTGCGCGACTTCACGATTTTGATCATAACTTTCTTGTCCAAATTCCAATTTTAGTGATTATTGCGCTTACGCGATCCTCTTTTCCTTGGCTTTCTATGCATATAAAGATCTCACCAAAAGTTCAATATTTGAAGATGTAACAAGTCATGTAAAATGGAACAGTCGTGCTGCGTAGAAATAGCTTGCGCAACGTTACCATTTCGATCATAACTTTCCCATTTGGACTTCGATTGAGGTATTTCTTATGTCAAAATGACCCACTCTTCTTTGAATTTCCAATAACATATACACTTTTGTTTTTGAGCTCCACAAAAATACAAAAAAATTATACAAGTTGGACGTGCGTTTTTTAGCATTCTTGCACAAGTTGCACCTTTTCTCCAACTTTGCACTTTTTGATCATTTTTCCACCTAAAACATAATAAAATACTTCAAACGCATATTTTTTCTCAAATATATCGAATATAAGACACTTGTGCTAATATATGACAACAATTCCTATAAAAAAGATATTAAATTGGACACTAAAACACGCTTATTTTCACTCTCATCAATCCCCAAACTTACATGTTGCTCATCCTGAGGCAATAAAATAAAAATAAAGAGAAAGAGAGTAAGAAAATTAGCTGAGAAATAAGGACTATGACCAATACCCCCTTCATAATACACTTGTCCTCAACTTAGGTCATGCAACTCTCATTACATGTAATACTCAATTCATAGCATACAAGATAAGACAATCACCATTAATTCAAATACTCCATTGACATGTTCTCACGGGAAGTATATATCACTCGCATTCAAGTGTAAAAGAAGTACACTTATGGGTTAAGGTGTTTACGCTCATATTCAATTCAAGTGCATGCGTAACCATAAGCTTGCCAAATGTCTCAAACTCTCTACTACTTAAAAGGTATGACTCGATAATGGGATCAAAAAGAGGACTTTTCTTTTGGAAGTAATGTTGATTCTTTGGTTAAGGTAGGAAATATATGGATAAGTGACTCAAAACTTGGATCAATCAAGCGCGCCTATCATAATCTTTCATTCTTCCTTTTCACTTCAATCAAGCACCACATCCTCCTCAACTCCTTCACTTTTCTTTTTCTTTCTAGAACAATATTTTTTCCTTCTTCTTTTCTTCTTTTTTCTTTTTTCCTTGAGGTACCAGTTTTGGGTACTAGATTTAAGCACTACCCTAGGTGTTTAATTCAATGGAGTACTAGATTTAAGCACTACTCCACGATTTTTCTTAGATGCAATTTCAAGCTCAATCACTGCTTTAACACCAATATCATTCCTTCCCAAGCTGTTATCAAATTCAATCAACACACTTTGAAAAGCCATTAATTCTCGTCATGATAGAATCAAGGCTCAAAAAAATTCAGATGCTCAAAGTAGTTATTTCTCGTAGGCTGCCAAAGAATGAGGTTTTAGGCTCAACGGGGCTAACTACAGATAAACATCATTCGGTAGGAAATTATTTTGCTAAGTGACTTATAAATTCAAAGATGGCCTAAAATCATCTCCCATCATCTAACACGCATGTAGTTTCAAGTAAGACAAGAGACAAGTTCTAGAATAAAAATACAAGAACGATACCCACCAGAAAAGAAATATCATGTGATTATGTACATGATCATAAGGCTCAAAATCTCACATGGGTTTTTAACAAATAACAGAGCACTTTTCATGGTAAGCAATATCCCACAAGTACACATAGAACTTCATACCACAATATAATTCAAGTACACTTCATTCATCAATTTCAAGAGCATATGAATTTTAGGCACAATTAAAAATATAAGCTCATATGGATACCAAAATCAAGATCTCAATCCTTCCACTCCATGAATTAAAAGTACACATAAAATTAGAATAGGGAAATGAGGGCACCTGATTTTTCTTCAAAGTATGTACGAGCTCCTCGAGTTGTTCAACTCGGTCAGGTCAAAGACTCAGTGTAGAACTCGTCTTTTCCCTCTTTTACCTTTTCTATCATCAAAACTCAAACACACTCATCATCACAGAATTCATCAATAATAAAATATGAGTTACTAGAAAAATCAACAAGACAAAAAATTAAAAACTCAACCACTAATACTAGGGAACACACAAAAACACACTAAACATTAGGTAAATGGCAAAAAATCGACATACCCACACTAATTAAAGTATTAATATGCCGCAAAAAATCAACTCCCTAACAAACAAACAACCAACGAAAGGAAAAATTATACCCTTAGTGCTCATAAGATGAGGTAAGTACATCACAACCCCCGAACTTAATAAAAACGTAAGTCGAAACTAAGTTTGAAAAGAGATGTAATTGTCGAAAAGTGAGCACCTCAAATATAATAACTCCTCACTCACACGAAAAAAATAAAGCAATAAAATAGAAGGGACATGCCCCCAACATGCGCTCATGTTTAACGTCGGAGAGTCACGACGGTATACCACTTTTTGAACTATTGGATCAGAGGACAGTCTTCTCGCATCCTCACCTTCAAATACTTTCTTTCTCTCTTCTTGTCTACACTTAACACCTCACATTTCTTAGTCACAAGTATATGATCCTTGGAATTTTCTTCCTCCCATGGCTGTCTAAACTCCTCCTTGTTAATCTTCCACTCAAATTAAGAATCATCTTTCCTAGTAAAATCAAGATTAAACAAGTTAGAAACTACATCTATGTTCTTGCATGATTGAGTTTCCATGGGCATCTTCATTGCTTGATTGCTTGACACGAACGGCCGATCGAATGGACCTCTTGGGTATGACTGAGGTTTCTCGACCACAGCTCGACTAAAATGGTTTGGTCGAGCGAGGTGGTTTTGGTCGAGTAAGGAACCTGTATGCGGACTTTGAATTTTCTGCTCCACAGTGGTTTACTCGACCACCGCTCGACTAGAGTGGTCTGATCGAGCGAGGTGATATTGGTCGAGAAGAGGACCTGAAAACAGAGCATCATTTCTCTGTTTCGAGATGTGTCGCTCGACCGCTGCTCGACCAAGTGACTTGGTTGAGCTACGTCGAGTGGGGAAAATTTTTCTACATTTTTTTTCACTGGCATCATCGAACCTAAGTACTGTGTTCTTGACCTCAATGTGATGGCTTTGCACTCTTTAGGGTTCATCATGCCTTGAGACGGGAATATTCCTTTCTCAAATATTTGTGTCAATTGATTCACATTCCCGAAAATTTGCCCATCAACAACGTAAGGTCCTTCAGCTGCTTAGATAAAGCTGCATGATTAGCATTCATAGTAGCCTCAAGACGATCAACCCTTGCATCATTCTTAGCCATGTATTGATTGAAGGTATCTTCAACACTCATCACTTCTTGTTGCTACATACTAGGCCCCATTTGTATCAACACTGTAATCTGCTTCTGCTGGCACTCTAGTAACTTGTAAATGTTAGCTAGACTAGAGATGATCTCAACATCCCTATTCGGCTTCACCTCTTGATGTTCAACCTGAGCCACCTTGCCAAGTACATAAGATCCACTTACTCTTTCCATGGCCAGTCACGTGAATTCATAGAGATGCCTTCAAACAACTTTTCTACTTCAAGTACTGTCTTAGATAACAACGCTCCTCCTGATAATGCATCAATAAGAACACGCGACTCAAAATCCAATCTATCGTAGTAGATGCTTATGTACTGAGCCTTAAACATCCCATGTTGTGGGCACCGCCTGAGCATGTCTTTAAACCTGTCCCACGCCTCATAAAATTTCTCACCCTGATTCATAATAAATTGGGTGATGTCTTGCTTCATTCTTAAGATCCTTGAGAGTGGCATGTATCTCTCCAAGAACTTCGTCTGCTGCAGTTGGTCTCATGTAGTGCAGTTTGTTGCATCAAGAGTCTCATACCAAGTTTTTGCCCTATCAATCAAAGAGAACTTGAATAGAGCGATCCAGCTAGCATTATCATTAGCTCCAGCACCCTTTTGGCTGTTTGCATAACCAAAAAATCTTTTGAGATGCTGATATGGATCATTAATGGAACTCCCAGGAAAGGAATTCTATTCCACCATGTTGATAAGAGCGGGATGTATCTCAAAATCATCATCTTCCCCTCTGCTCCTATCAATCCCATGTTGTCAACTCCATTGTTCATAAAATTTATCGTATGGCAACATTATCCGGATTCTGCCTTGTTTCGGCCATGTTTAGCTCAGTGTGTTATTTGTTCCTTTCCTTCCTCTCCTTTTCCTTGTGCACAAGTACCTCAGAAAAATTCAAGGTTAGACAGAAATAAATAATCACAAATAAAATTCTTAATCAAACTAGAAATAATAAAATCAATAATAACAGTCATCCCCAGCAATGGCGCCAAGAACTTGATGCGTGTTTTCTTTGCAAGCAAAATTAATCCCCAAGTATGAAGGATGTTATTGTAGCTTAGATAAGCGACCAAGTTAAATATCGAACCTAAAGGACAACATATTATCAATTTAATTATTTACTAAAATAATTAAGACAATGCAATAAAGTTGAGTATGAATTATTTAATTACTAAATAATTAATTAAAATAACAAATAAAATAAAGTATCACTGGAAGAATGTGAAAGTGGATCAAGTAGGAGAATATGTAGCTCCAGGATAATCCAGTTTTACTCATTAATCTCCCTTTCATGTATCAATGTCCGACTCTGCCTTGTGAAATATGTACGCATCACGAAACCATGCAAATCTACTCTGTAGACACAAGTAAATATGCGTGTAACACGTGTTAATAACCTCAGAGCAAGAGATATAATTTCACCCCCTTTCTAGGTTCTATCAGTATCAATTATTTCCCCGCGCATTTGGTACTCTAACCCGATATGATCTCCCTTTATATGTACTATAAAATTATCCTCTTTATCCTACTTATCAACCTGAATTAGATTCAATTAACAAGTATTCATATATGACAGTTCTAATGAAGGTTTAAAGTCTCCTCACTTAGAATCATAACATGGAATCCTGCTCAGCAGTGAACGCACTCAATCAATAACCAAGATATGTATTCAGACTCTACATAACAGTTAATGATGCACAAAACAACTCTGAGTATGAATTAAAAACGCATAGTCATATATAAACTAAACCACAAGTAGTGTTGTACGGAGTATATATACGAAAGTTTAATTAATTCATGAAAACCTTCAAAACCCTAGATCTACCAAAATGATTCTAGCCCATGATGTTGTGAAGAACAATCATGGGGGTTGGATAGATCTTACCCATATGTCTGGAAAATACAAGATAAATTAGGAAAAAATAAAACTCTAGATGCGGGAGTCGTCACGTCCTTCTCCGTCTTGAATCCTCCTCTTGGTTTTCCTCTCGATTCAACAGATGAATCTTCACAGTGATTGATGGATGGAGAAAAGGATGTGGATGATGGATGGGGGGTGATCCCCCTTGTGGGGTGTAGAATGATTGTGTAGCAGTGCCTCATATGAATAATAATGTAAAATATATATAGGTGTGAGAAGAGAATTAAATAAGGAAATAAAAGATATAGGTGAATCATAGAGGATTATGTGAAGGTGATTTTCGGAAACTTTCGGAAACTCATAAATTCTCGCTAGCAGCTGCGCGACTTCACGATTTTGAGCATAATTTTCTCGTCCAAACTCCTGTTTTAGTGACTCTTACATTCACACGATACATTTTTCCTTGGCTTTATATCCATATAAAGATCTCACCAAAAGTCCAACATTTGAAGATGTAACAAGTTATGTAAAGTGGAACCATCGTGCTGAGTTGAAACAGTTTGCGCGACGTCACTATTTCGATCATAACTTTCCCATTTGGACTTCGATTGAGGTGTTACTTATGCCAAAACGACCCACTATTCTGTGGCTTTTCAACCATGTATCATACTTTCATTTTTTAGGTCCACACAAACATAGAAAAATTACACAAGTTGGGCATACATTTTTCAGCATTCTTGCATAAGTTGCACATTTTCTCCAACTTTGCACTTTTGATTCTTTTTCCACCTAAAACATAATAAAACACCTTAAACGCATATTTTTCTCAAATATATCAAATATAAGACACTTGTGCTAATATATGACAACAATTGCTATTAAAAAAGTGTTATATTGAACACTAAAACACGCTTATTTTCACTCTCATCAGCACACATGACACATAACATGATATATAACACTACAAGAAACTGTCTGATTACCGACGGAAAAATCCATCGATAAACTATGAAAAATTCGTCGGTAACTTAGTTACCGACGGATTACCGACGGAAATTAATTTGTCGCGAAAACCTGCATCGGTAACTTTTTGCGATGGAATTTTAAATCCGTCGGTAATTACCGACGGAATTTTTCGTCAGTAAAGAAAGATATCTTTCGGTAATCATACAATACAAATTCATCGAAAGGGACAATATAGCGACGATTTTACAGACAGATTATTCCGTCGGTAAATTACCGATAGAAAAATCCGTCGATAAATTATGTGTGTTTTTATAATTTTTTTAAATTTACTAACGAAATTCTCCGTCGGTAATTTAAATATAAATTACCATATTATATTTAAAAAATAAATACCCATAAAACAATTAAAATTTCATATTAAATAACCCTTCAAAACACTACTTAACATAAATTATTCATCTAATTTAATATTTAAATTATAAAATCTCCACAATCCAAATTCACAACAAAGTATTCAATTCTAATAATTTTACAAAATCATGGATACAAAATTTTAACATGATTACAGTAATAGCTACCTATTAACGCCCAGCATTAAGACCAAGAATCATGTTATTGTTAAGTAGATAAACAACGTTTCCATTCCTTGACATCGAAGTTGCATTTTCTTTAGCTGCTTCGATTTTCCTCAGCTCGATCAATCCCATCTCTGCAGCTGCTGTTGCATCAGAAATCATCTTAGCAGACTCACTTTCTCCCTCGGTCTTAATGATGGCAGCCCTTCTCTTCATGTTAAGGCACACAACTTCTGCTTTAACCTAAATTCAGCAATTCAAAAAAGAAATTATAACAATGCTACCATCCACACAGAAATCTTGTAAACTGTACTTCAAGAGGTTAACTATGCTCACACTTTCCAATTGCTGACTCTCGATCTTTATAATATCAAAGGTTGACCATTCAAGAAAATAAGTAATCTTTCTGTCACAAAGGAGTAATTCCTTCAGTCTGATTGTTTTCCGAGAGAAAAACAGAAGGCAGCTGGTATAACACATTTTACCACATTTAACATAACAGGGCGCAACAGCTACTACTGCTTCCTGCAGAAAAGGGGACGAATAATAAGCGGAAACTTATACAATACATAAATGATGTATAAGATATTCTTATAAAAAAGATATAAAAACTAGAAAGCAGAAGAAATTATGTACATCATTATATTGTATGAGAAGTTACTTTTTAGCATATATATACTACACAAGGAAAATTAAACAAAGCTCAACTTTTATAGAAGACTTTTATTACAATCTGAATTATAATAACTACAAAAGATGACCCAATTTTTTAAATTTGAATATCATCAAAGAAGAATTAAATAATAATATTGAATTCTAATAACATGACTACAAGACAAATTAAATGTTGTATCAAAACCTTTAGTATCAGAACTAAAGTGAAAGATATATTTACAATATCACAACAATAGCACTACCAAAGAAGTTGAATTACGTGTGATAATAAAATCAGACTATAGAAGGTATTATAATCCATAAATCTTAAATTAGAACAGTTACACAACATATAAAGCAACAAATATCTTCATACATCTGTATCAAAGTAATTTTGCAGTAATGCACTAACACATTCATTATTGTCAGCGCCATCTTCTATTGATCTATCCTTAAGTGGCCATGAAAAAGAGCCATGAGACACATAATTCAAAATGGTTGCTGAAACAGAAATGGAGTAATGGAAATTATTTCCCCATTGATGTTATGAAATTATTTTAGATAAGATGAGGAAACAACCTTCATTTTCTAACCTTGAAGATCCCAAATCTATGTTTCCATCTTTATCAGAATCAACATACAATATGTTATTCTGCATACAAGAAAGATCAATTACAAGCTGCTTCTAATCAAAAGAATATTAAACATCATGATCCAACGTATTCTAGTCTCAATAGGAAGTATATGGAATTTGCATAAGCAAATAAACTCAAATATAATCTAGTGATAAGTCAAACTGTATACGGCATTGAGAATCAGAAGATGGAGAGAGTTAGAGCATTTCCTCGAAGAACAAAACGAACTCTCCACGCAGTAAGAATGCCGGCTGTTGGGTTAGATTGGCAAGGGTACGGCGTCGGCAACTTAGATAAAAAAAGAACTCCATTAACAAGGCTATGAACAAGTGCCCTAGCACGTGACCAAGTTTAAAGAGGTTGATCACAAACTGTAAAGGAGTAGGGCAGGTACTAGACTGAAAATGAAATGGTTAACTAAAATTAATTTAATGAAAGAAGTTGACTTTGATAGGCTTTGAAGATCTGGATCAATCCAACACATATTACATTGCTGACACAAAACATACACATCTGATGGATAAACATACACATCGTGAGACTCTTAAAGAGGGGTACCAAGTCTTTGTGAGGGCAGAAACAGCAAGGCCAGCGTTGAGCAACTGGGAACGGGAGAGCAAAAAGGGCTCGCCGCCGATGATATCGCGAACAACAGGACTCGCGAGTCGCTACCAATGAGGCCGCGTCACAAGCGGGCAGCGACCGAAACTGCTGGTGCCGGCGATAACTGGTGGCGGTAGCTTGAATTCGTCGGTGGGCGAATAGAGGACTCGCGAGACGCGACCGATGACGCCGCCTCGCGAGCGCGCAGCTACCGGAAGTGCGAGGGCCGGTGATAACTGGTGGCGGTAGATTGATTTCGTCGGCGTGCTAGGGTTCGATTTTGAGAGTTCAAATGGAGGGTTCGATTTTTGGAGTTCAAAGGGTATTGGGTTTGATCGGTGTGATTTCGATTTGGACAGGCAGATAAGTTTCTAAGTATGGGATTAATCTATTTTTATTTGATTTTTGGTCATAGCACAATTAAATTGAGAATACAGAGATATGTTGAAATCGTGTTTCATTTCATTTGAAAGCGTGATTGCTTATATTTATTTTTTAAAAAAATAAAATTTAATATATTTACCGACGGAATAAATCAGTCGGTAATTAAAAACTAAAATTATTTTTTTAAAAAAAATAAAATTATATATAATTACCGACAGATTAAATCCGTCGGTAAATTAAAGACTAAAATATTTTTTTTAAAATAAAATTAAATATATTTACCGACGGAATAAATATGTCGGTAATTAAAAACTAAAATTAATTTTTTTTAAATAAAATTTTATATATCTACCGACAGATTAATTCTGTCGGTAATCTTCCGGGATTTATTCCCTCCAAAATAACGACGGATATATCGACGGAAAACAAATCCGTCGCTAATTCTGTCGGTAATCCGTCGCTAATTCCGTCGGTAATTTCTATTGATGATTTTTTTAAAAATGAATCATATTTAATTAATAAAACGTCGGTAATTCATCGGTAAACCATCGGTAATTACCGATCGTTTATTTCCGTCGGTAAATCCATCGGTAATCCAGCAGTTTCTTGTAGTGTAAGTAACACACATCACATTTTAATATAACAATCATGATATAAAGGTTGCACTCGTTGAAGTGAAAGTTACCCCACCTTGAAATTCTTAGAGAAAGTAGGACGGATTCAACTTGTTCGTTGGTCTCAGGTATGTCTGTAAGTGTATACTAAACAGAGTTCTTCTTCTTCTAATAATTCCTAATACCAAAACTAAAAATATAATATTATATAATTAAAAAGTAAACTAATTATTAACTTCAGAATATATAAATAGCTAATCGTTAAATAAAATGAGTTAAAATAAAATGTTTATACTTAAAATAATTAGTAGAAATATATATTTCTTTTAAAAGTTAAAATAGTAATTTAACGATCTTAGCCTACAACTCTAGTCATAAATCATAACATTAAAAATATGGATACAAATTACATTAATTTGATTAAAAATGGATATAAAGTAAAGATTTTACACCTAAATAATAAATTGATATAATCGAATATTTAATATAAAATGATAAATTAATATATAAATATATAAAAATTATAATATTTAATATTAAAAATAATTAGTTAATTAGGTTGAATTCAAATCTGAGAAGTAGTCAGTACATTTCAATTCGCAAGTTTATTATTCTTTTAATTTATTATATATATATATATATATATATATATATATATATATATATATATATATATATATATATATATATATATATATATATATTACAGTCAAGTACCTGTATTATATAAAATTCTCATTTAAACTTTACACTAAACTTAAGTTTCTTACACTTTGACCAAACAAAAATTATACAACTTCGATTAAAAATCTGAAAGCACTTATGGAGTCCTCGCAAGGTGAGGATCACATGCATCTCAATTTTTCATAAAAATAACGAAGTTTAAAAGGATGCAGTTTCAAACTCGAAGTGGGTCTCGTGATAACTTTTTTATTTTACATCCAAACTCAAAACTAATTATATGTTTGTGATCCTCGAGAGGAGGGCTTCAAAATGGCCTATAATATCAAAGCTAACTCTAACATAAACAAAATATGCCATTAAAGTGTTAAAAATATCGATGGAGATTATCTAACTCATATGAAATCCATTCCACAAAAGAGTTATATATTTAACGATCATATCTATATATAACATGATAAGAAAAACGCATGAATAAATAACTTAAAGAGAATATCATAATGAAGTTTCTTATATATGCATATGTCGTTATATAGATAATTCTCTCTGTATATATATATATATATATATATATATATATATATATATATATATATATATATATATATATATATATATATATATATATATATATATATACACACACGCATATATTCCTATTCCTATTAAAGAATTTACTACTATTAACATATACCTGTTTGAGAAACTACTGCCTAGTGACTGGAAGAAGACGTTACTGCTTTTCTCTCTCCAGCTTCCACAGTTTATATGTAAGTGTTTATATATATATTAGTCCTTATCTAAAATGCCACTTGTGAAAATATCATACATATATAGTTATTATTATTATTATTATCATTATTATTATTATTATTATTATTATATAAATATATATAATGGGTATTACACCCACCCTTACTAAAATAAAATATCCGTCCTCGAAGTTTTACTTACCAGGTATGGGTAGATTTGGATATTTATTTCGTACATCATCTTCGCATTTCCAGATCGTTTCTTCTTTGTTGTGTCTACGCTATTGAACTTTGACTAAAATAACTTCACGATTCCTTAGCTTATGAACTTTCTTGTCAAGAATGGTGATAGGAAATTCATTATACGCTAAGTTGTTGTCAATTGCTATTACCTTATGGTTAACAACATAGCGTGGATCAAATACATATTTCCGTAGCATGGACACATGAAATACATCATGTACTCTAGCTAGTTCAGGTGGTAAGGCTAATTTGTATGCCAACTCGCCGATTCGCTCCAAAATCTCGTAAGGCCCAATGCATCTTGGCTTGAGTTTTCCTTTCCTTCCAAAGCTAGAAATTCCTCTCATTGGTGAGACTTTGAGAAAACTTTATCTCCTTCCTGGAACTGTAAATCCTTACATCTCTTATCAGGGTAGGACTTCTGTCGATTTTGCGCTGTCAAAATTCTTCTTCTGATCTTTTCAATCGCTTCTATTATCTTTTCTACTATCTCTGGTCCTAGAACTTTCTTCTCACCAATTTCGTCCCAATAGAGGGGAGATCTACACTTCCTTCCATAGAGTGCTTCGTAAGGAGTCATGCCTATCATGGCTTAAAAACTATTGTTGTAAGCATACTCTATCAATGGTATATATCTTTCCCAACTTCCACCAAAGTCTAGGACGCATGCCCTCAGCATGTCTTCCAATTTTTGAATAGTCCTTCCAGTCTGGCCATCGGTTTGCAGGTAAAATGTTGTGTAAACTTAAGCTTTGTGCCCATCGCGTCTTGTAAGCTATGCCAGAAATTCCATCTTTTATGACACTGTTGAATGTCATGAAAAGTAAATTATTGATACATTTAGTCTATTATGTTATTTTAATGAAATGTCATGTGATCCAATGTATCAATAGGTCCTAATCTATTAACACACTATTAAAATGTCATATTAAGATAGTTTCAAATACATTTAATTTATTAAATAAAAGTAAAATAACAATATTTAAATTATATAAAAAAATAAATATTATTTCAAAGCATGCCATGCACATTCGTACACAGGCGGATGGAGAAGAGACAGCATTCTTTGAATTCGTAAACCAACTTTTCTAATGATTGTCTTCTTAACATGTTTTATAAATATAATTTATACAGCTACATCTTTTCCACTCTTAAAGTTAAGTAAAATTAGTTAAGTAAAATTAAATAACTTATAATAATAATATATAAGAATATTAAAAATTATATTTTATATTAATACTTAACTATTTAAGAATTTTTTATTGATATTATTTTTTAGTGATATTTTTAAATAATTTTTATTATAATAATTATATAATCTTAATAAATTAAAATACGGAAGCAATTATTTTATAATTCACATTTGATTATATATATAATTTTATTATTATTTTATGAGTTTATTACTCTAGGATACACACTTTAGAGCTAAATTACTCTCAAATACAAAGGGAAAAATAAATTATGCTCCACTACACAAATTAACATAAAAGAGACCGAATTACCCTTAATGAATTAAATCACATTTCAATTACATATTTCCTCTGATACGTCTCCTCCCACATGACCTCACGCAACTGAAGCCTCATCTCCACCCCGTCGCCGCCGTACATCCTCTTCCCGACCACCATCCTCTTTTCGTCAAAGAAAACCTTCTCTCTACCCTCTAGCCCTTTATTTTTCTACTCCGGCAAGGGGGCAGGCGGCCAGTTTAGCAAGACCTGCAACGTCAAGGCACTCAGGCTCGCCTCTATTTTCAGATCTGCGCAGCATAGGGTTCCCCCGATTCCTTGTTGGTCGTGGAGTTTCCACGGTGACCCGACAGAACCTAGGTTACTGCCCCTGCTTATCGATCTGGGCATCAATTGTCCAGATCTACCGCCATCGCCCCCGGGCCCCGATGCTGCCGGATCTTCAATCTTTTTTCGCCATTTGGACTGGGCGCCCCTTGGCTGCTTGTTTCTTCAGACTCAAGAGCCTGCTCAGGTCTTTTGATTTGGCCGACATCTTCAGCACTCATGGTTGCCTCCGACGCGATTTTGTCATCGTCGCTCGCTCAAATCGCGCTGCCTATTTTTCTGAGGTGCCGACCCTCTTCTTCTCACACAACCAACCATTGATGGTTCCTCTTGCCGCATCTAGCATCTCAATGGCCGCTGCCTCAACCAGCCCCGTTCCTATGACCCCAAGGTCATCGCCGATTGTGCTTTTATTTTGTTTCATTGCTTCTGGTTTGCACTTTTTGCAGGTCTTCACTTGTCATGGATGACGAAAATTTAAGGAATTACACTTCAGACTGCTTTATGCAGTTTAAGTGTCTGATATATTGAATTGGTCTTTGTGCTTGCTCTTGTATTTGATTTGGTCTTTGTGTTTGCTCTTGTATTTGGTTATTGTTTAGGCCTTTTCTTAGGGCTATGCCCATTTCTTTGGTTTGAGTTTTAGAACCTATCTCATACATGTTCAGAACCTGGGTCTTGTTTGGCCATCTTATTTGAACATGTTGTTGCTATTGTTTTGTGACTGCAACTATTTCACATTCGAAGAAATATCTTATGATGTTGGAGATTTGCCTAATGATACTCCTGATTGTTCCCAATAGCTGCTGTTACTCGATTTAATGTACATTTGGTTTCAATTTATAGATTTGAGGATCATGCCTTATGCTTGCAATGGTGGTATTCTACCCTGTCCTATTATGGTTTGCTGATCTATGGAGTAATTTTGTTGAATTTGGCTCTCATAATTTGCTTAATTTTGATGTGGAAGAGCTCTGTTGAATTGTTATCTGCTGACAACAATTCTTAGCCATTATGGATGGAGTGGGAGATAAGCATATGTGAGATAATAATGAGTATTGAATATATTTGTACCAAACATTTTGTGATTAATTTGTAAATGATTAGTTTGCATGTTTTGTCCTCCTCCTGACTTATCTTGTACTTTGATTTTGACTCTTAAGATGACTAAGGGCTTATTTCATCCGCAATAACCGAGGGATAGATGATGGACAGCTTTACCACTTTACTATTTTTATTTTGTTGTTATTATAAATAAATACTTACTCCTTAAATTTAGTGCCTTCAATCATAATTTCAAAGTTATGATTGTTTTCTTGATTGTTGATTTTTCCTCTACAGAGTTGTTTATTATGATGTAGCAGATCTTGTAATATTGAGGTTCATGGTTGAAGTTTGTTGGGGTTTAAGCTTGCTGCATTTAGCATAACTCTGGACTAGAGTGATGACAAGGAAGCTACTTCTCAGTGCTTGCAGGAAATTTAACATGTTGTCCATGTTGCAACAATAATGGTAATACAAACCCAGATGATGCTTTTGTTACTACTGTTGCTAATTTCACTTACATGTATGTGCTGTAGATATGAAGCACAAAAACGTTGATGCTGTCAAAGTACTTGTCTGTTAAATCCATTTTGTTAATGGATAAATCACTTGCGCAAGTAGTAGCACATATGTATTATCCTTTTGGTTCTGTTGTTTTAGAGCTGAGTAGAGTGTTGATTGATAGGTTTTTTTTCTCATTTTACTTTGGAAATAGATGTAGTTTTCCTTTGTGAAAAAAAAATGCGAGCAAAAAATAATTTGCAAAACAAAATATGCAAAATAAAATGTGAAAAACAAAATGTACGAGAGAAATTGTGCAAAACAAAATGTGTAGTCAGAATTTGTGCAAAAATCAATTTTGCACAATTTATGAGTAGTCGAAATTTGTGTGAAAAACGAATTAAATTAAGAAATGTGCAAACACATTGTGAAAAATTAATTTTGCACAATTTAAATTGATTGATTGAGTAAAAATGCTAAAAATAAATGTGTGAAAAAATTATGCAAACTAAATTGTGCAAAATAAATTTGTGCAAAATAAAATTATGTAAAACAAAATTGTGCAAAACACCGCCGGACCATCGCCGGACCAAAAATAAAATTGTGCAAACCAAATTGTGCAAAAAAAAATTGTGCAAACAAATTATGCAAAAATATAAGGGTATTTATGGTATCACAATCATAATTGTGTAGTTATGAGTAATACTGTTTTGAGTCATATAGTTTATAGGAATTATGCATAATTTTGTGTATCTCCTAGTAAGTGACCCTTATTTTATTACATATAATTACTTTTTATTTTTTATAAAACTATTAATTATTAAAACTTAATTATTTAAGACTTTTGTATTGATATTATTTTTTGCTGATATTTTAACTAGTTTTCATTATAATAATTATATATTCTTAATTAATTAAAACACGGAAGCAATTATTCTATAATTCATATATGATTATACATATAATTTTATTATTTTTATTACATATAATTACTTTTTATTGTTTATAAAATATTAATTAATTAATTATTATTAAAATAATGAGTTAAATTAGTTATGTATTCTTTTTTAATTATTACGAAATATTTATATTAATTAATTATACATTATAAAATATAAAAAAAATATTATTTACACTATAATTAATGTATCAATAGAGTTATAATAGTACACTTACTAAATAATGTATTCAAAGATATTATGATAGTGTAGTTATAGGTTTGTAATAAGTTAGTGTATTAATAGAATACTTACATGGACAATTTTAAAAGTGTAGTAAAATTAGTGTATTGATAGATATTGAGTAGTGTAGTTTTAGAACTATAATGAGCTAATGTATCAATAGATTATTTATGAATACAATTTTTAAAAAATATATTAAAATTAGTGTATTTATAGCTATTTTTTCTAGTAGTAT
The DNA here is from genome assembly GCA_023678885.1 of Pogostemon cablin. Taxonomy (NCBI): domain Eukaryota; kingdom Viridiplantae; phylum Streptophyta; class Magnoliopsida; order Lamiales; family Lamiaceae; genus Pogostemon; species Pogostemon cablin. The sequence goes on from CM042995.1 coordinate 16,745,322, forward strand.
ATAGAAACGGGTACACCATGTAGTCTGACAATTTCTTTTAGATAGATCTGTGCAAGCTTATCCATTCCATGAGTCATTTTGACTGGGAAAAAATGCGCTGACTTGGTCAAACGATCTACGATTACCCATATAGCTTGTTCTTCATGTAGATCTTAGTAAACCTATAACGAAATCCATTGTGATATGCTCCCATTTTCACTCAGGAATCTCTAATGGCTTCAAGAGTCCTGAGGGTTGTTGATGTTTTGCTTTCACTTGCAGGCAAGTCATGCACCTTTGGATAAATTAACCTATATCCTTCTTCATATTTCTCCACCAGAAATCGTTTTTCAAATCTTAGTACATTTTAGTTCCTCCTGGGTGCGCAGTGTATGGGGTACAATGAGCCTCTGAAAAAAAATTTCTTATAACAATACAAGAAAATGGTGATTTAGTTGCGAAATATTTCATCGCTAAAGTAATGTAATTCGTCGCTAATTCATTTTAGCGATGAATTTTCTTAACGCTAAATTTGATGAGAATATGACCGTCGCAAATCCATTTAGTGGCGAATGAAAAAAATTTCCGCTATTTTTTTTGCCAAAAATTGATTTATTTAGTCGCAGATATTTAGCAACAAATATTAAGAATTTTATCACAAATATTTGCTACAAAATTTATTATTTCCTTGCAAAATATTAGCGACAAATTTTTTTATTTCATCGCTGTCATTTGCTGTTAACAGCTTTACAAAGCCGCCCAAATTTAACTATAAAATTGAACTTTGGCTGAAAAAATTTGCTGCAAAATTAATACATTTCATCACAAATATTTTGCTTCAAAATTTTAATTGTGTAGATAAATATTTACAACGAAACATTTATTTTCATCGTAATTTTTTTTTTGCAACAACATATTAAATAATTATTTTATTACAAATTTAAAGACAAAATTACTTTGTTCGCCACTAAATACCAATAATATTTCTTTTAATACTGAAAATGGAAAATATATTTCATTTCTTGCATAAAAAAATAACTATAAAATTAACTTTTAGAAAAATTAAAATATTTAATTCATTTAAAATATTCAAAAGCTTAAAAGTTTCCACATCTAAATACTATAGTATTCAATTCAATGAAACAAGAAAATTATTGTGTCTCAAATCCCAAATAACTCAAAACTAAAAGGAAGGTCTCAATCTATAGCTAAAAAGAAATTAAGGAAATACATTTTGAAAATTTGAAATATAAGAGTTCAGCCACAATTTCTTCCTTCTACGTTGCCCGACTTCCTTTCTCGCCTCCTCATGTAATCGTTCTTTTTCCTACAAAGATTTCAAAGCTAAAAACATGAAGCATATACTTATAAGGGTATTAATTTATGGGTGTATGACCCACATTTACTAAAAAGGAAAATATAATGAAATAGTAGTACGCAATCCAACAACGCCACAATACACTTTAATTACTAAATTTCCACCTTTTTACAATTCACTTCTCTCTCATATTCACGTCTTATCAACTAAATGTTCTCTGCTTCCGTCATCAATATAAAATTATATATATTATACACGGAGTACTGAAAAGCAAATAGAGAAATAATTTATCGTACATATACAACAACAGAAAATTTTATAAATGCAGGACATGATAAAAAAAATCATTAGTTATGTGCAAGCAATAATCAGGTGTAGAGCACACCATGTTAACTGATGAGAGTGTAAATGAGCATGTTTTAGTGTTCAATTTAACACTTTTTTTATGGAAATTATTGTCATATATTAGCATAAGTCTCTTATATTCTATATATTTGAGTAAAAGGTGTGTTTGAGGTGTTTTATTGTGTTTTAGATGGAAAAAGGATCAAAAGTGCAAAGTTGGAGAAAAGGTGCAACTTGTGTAGGAATGCTGAAAAATACATATCCAACTTGTGTAATTTTTCTGTATTAGTGTGGAGCTTTGAACTAAAAGTGTCATATATGGTTGGAAAGCCACAGAAGAGATGATCATTTTGGCATAAGGAAAACTTCAATCGGAGTCCAAACGAGAAAGTTATGATCAAAATGGTAACATCGCACAAGCTGTGCCGAACAGAACGGTTGTGCTATTTTGCATGACTTGTTATACATTCAAATACTATAGATTTTATGAGATCTTTATATATATAAAAATTCAAGGAAGAGAGAATCACGTGAGCATAAGAATCATTGAAATTGGAGTTTGGATGTGGAAGTTATGTGCGAAACGATGAGACTGCGCATGCAGCTCGACCAATAGTTCGACCAAGGCCTTCCAATTCGACCAAAATCACTTAGGTCAAACTAGGACACGAAAATCTATTTTCATCGGGTTTTATACTTCCAGTGCATGTATTTTCGTGTTTTCCAAAAAAAAACCTATCCAAGGTCCATTAAGAGAGCTTACAAGTATAAAAGGAGATGCGGATCACACCAAGGAGAACCGAAACACAATCATCCTACACCCCACAAGGGGGATCATCCTCCAACCATCAATTACATCCTTTCCTCCATCCATCCATCACTTTGAAGATTCGTCTGTGGAATCAAGAGGTGAACCAAGAAAAGGATTCAAGACGGAGAAGCACGCGACGATGCCCGCATCTAGGGTTTTTATCGTTTCCTAATTTATCTTGTATTTTTCAGATATATGGGTAAGATCTATCCAACCCCCATGATTGTTCTTCGAAACATCATGGGCTAGAACCGTTTTGGTAGATCTAGGGTTTTGAAAGTTTTATGATTTAATTAAACTCTCTTGTGTGTCCTCCGTACAACACTACTTGTGAATTTATTTTATATATGATTATACGTTTTTATTCCATATTCAGGATCGTTTTGTTCATCTTCAACTATTATATAGAGTCTGAATATATATTTTAGTTGTTGATTGAGCGCTGAATATGATTTTATGTTATGATTCTAAGTGAGGGGACTCCGAAGCTTCATTAGAACTGTCATATATGAATGTTTATTAATTTAATTGAATTCGAATTAGTAAGCAAGATAAAGAGGGTAATTTTATAGTACCTATAAAGGGAGATCATATCGGGTTAGGTTCCAGACGTGAGAAATAATTGATGCTGATAGTACCTAGAAAGGGGAGTGAAATTACGTCTCTTGCTCCGAGGTTATTCACACGTGTTACACGTATATTTACTTGTGTCTATAGAGTAGATTTGCATGGTTTAGTGATGCGTCCATAGTCCACAAGGCATAGTCGGCCTGCACTTGAGAGGGAAGTTAAGTAGTAAAACTGGATTACCCTAGAGCTACATATTCTCCTACTTGATCCACTTTAGTATTTTAGTTGATAATTAATTCCACAACTCTTATTGCCTTTCGTCTTATTTAATTTAGATAATAATTAAATTGATAATACACGGTCCTCTGGGTTCGATATTTAACTTGGTCGCTTGCTTATGATGCAACTGATATACTTGATACTTGGGGGTTAATTTTATGTGCAAAGAAAACGCGCATCATTAACCTCTATGGGCAGTGAAAAAATAAAAAGATACCCTAAGACATATAAAAAAAATATATTCACCTCAGAGGCTTAGAAGTAGACAGATAATTCTTAAGAGCTCCATCATTAGGCTAGACACTAATTACAATAACACGCTAGTATACGTCTTAAACGTAATCATATAATTATAGTAGATTGCAAGTTTTCGAATATAAGCTGGCCTTGACTTAAAGGTGAAATGCTGATTGCTGAATAACTTCCATGAAAGTCAATTTGATGACAAAAACACAACACTTTTGAACTTTAAGCTTAAACCATACATGTACAGACATTTTTTAAGTGACACTTGTGAACTATTTTTTAAGTGAGCAATTCTACAACAAACATAGAAAAAAAGCATTATAAATTTATAATTAGAGGTCCATATAAGATTTGTCCATTAGATCTCTTTTGCTGACCACATTTTACTGCACTAATAAAATCTAAATCGTAGTGCATACCAATTTCAATGGGATCTTGAAAAGCTTCTTCATCTATTTCATGAGATCAATGTTGAGCACTTTTGATCCCTATACATCTATATGTATAAATATCCTAACTACTTGTCATTATACTTTCCTGTATAAAAGAAGAGATGGATAGATAAACAAGAAAAAAACTTTAAAGTACCTGGTTCCGTCTGCACTGTATGCCATTGATGTGCACCAAAGTCCATGGATATCATAATCTACTCTTGATCCCAAGGAATTATAAAACCATGCTTTTATTTTTCCGTCAATGGTCTCAGAGAAAATAAACTGCATACAGACTAAAATCAGATAGCCCCCTATCAATATTGTAAATACAATGAGACCTATGCAATACATTTGTATATAAAAGAAGACAAGAATCAGTCAATTGATAACCAACATGAATATTCTCTTTATAGTGAGGGCAGACATAATAAACAGGAGCTTCATGACCTTCATGAGATAATCAACAAAAGTATTGCTTTATTGTTCTTCAAGGACGCAAAACCAGAAAGTCACTTTTCTTTTCCATAAAAAATAGCTAAAATGCCCAAACTGGAAAATCATAATACCTAGGAGAAGTTGAAACAATGAGAATGTGCTATTCAAGAATTGAAAATGGTTCAAACAATTTGTTGAACAGATTGTGAGCAAGAACACAAACCTAAGTTTGGACAAGTAAATTCACATACTCATAAGTCAAATCGATTGTTCAGAATTATGAAGATACCATTTACTTTATATGAGAGTATACCTATGAGGAATGTATGTTGCCCCAGAAAACTACTGAAACATAAAATAGAGGTGGATGTAGAAGAGAGTGAAAGAATAAAAATGCGAAGGGATAAAGAAGAGGTAATAGAGAGTAAAGAGAACAGTAGTAAAAATAGAGAATTTGTACCTGTGTTCGCCGCCATTATTTTATTGAGCGGCGGTAGCGCCGACGAGTCTGCAACAAGAATAGTTGGTGAATTAATGGCAGAGGTCTGAATCCGATGACCATTGAGTTTTTCTGTTCACATTTTTCTAGAATCTTAGTCGAAGCTGAGATGAAAATTTTGCCCTACAAATCTGCAAGTATTTCTCAAAGAACTCTAATTTTCTTTCTTTCTTTTGACGATGGTGAGAATCGTGAGCATCGAAGAACCTAGGTTTCTAAGTCGCAATTTGTATATGTGCATGAAAATTTTTAAGGGTTGAATTTATACCCACTTTTTTTATAATAAAATTAATTAAAAAATAAGATAAAATGATTAGGGATGCTTAGAGAATGAAAATTAATTTAAAAGTTCGTAACAAAACTTTGTGACAAAATTTATTCTGGTTGCAAATGAAATATTAGCAACAAAATATAGGAATTTGTCGCTAATATTAGTGAAGAATATTAATTGAACGTCGCCAATTTGAAAGTATTTTTTTATATTCAAAATAATAATTGTTTCAGCAATCAAATATAATAGTTGGTGAAAAAATTCTACCATAAAATTTATTTTAGTCTCAAATTTTAAAATTAGCAACAAATTTCAGGAATTGTAGCTAAAATGAATTTAATTTTAATTTTTTTAAAATAATAATTTTTGCTATCAAATAAAAAAATTGGTATCAAATTTTAGCCATGAAATTAAATTAGATCGCTAATTAAAAAATTTGCAACAACATGTAGAGATTTGTAGCTAATTTTTGCAATAAATTTTTATTTGATGTCGCTAAAATAAATTCATTTATTATTCTTTAATAAATAATTATTTTATCGACAAAATATTAATTTTCATCGCAAAATTTAGCGATGATTATCAGTTTAGTGGCAAATATAAATATTAGCGTCAAAATATTATAAGATCATCGCAAATATTAGCCATGAAATTTATTTTATGTCGCCAAAATTAATAGCTATTTAAATTTATTAATAATTATTAATTTAGCAACGAAAAACCACAATTCGTTGCTAATAGAATGAATTTGACGATGGAATCTAAATTCGGAAGTAATTTTTTGTCACTATATCTCTTTTTTCTTGTATAAGATCCTCATTTTTAGTAACACTTAATCTTTTTTCCAAAGATGAAACCCTAGCGTCAGTGAAGATCTACGTTCCTTCTCCGTCTCTCCGATTATCTGATTCTATCTCAACTCGCACTTGAATCTCCTTCGGATGGGTGAAACAATGGATGGATGATGGGATGGATGAATGGAGATCTAATATGTTTGTGTGTATGGGGCGTGGATTGAGATGAATGATCGATCTCTCCCTTTTCTTGTGTGTTTGGATCTCCTTTTATACCCTTTGATTCGAATCTGACTCAACTGGGCCTTTTTTAGAATTTTTTCATGCACTGGAAGGTGTAAAACTCGATTTTTAGCCCAAAAACACGCAACACGACTTGTCCCTTTGCAACACGAGTTGCCAACACGACCAGTGTTGCACCAATACGACTCGAGTTTGTAACTCGAGTTGCTGCCCATCAACTCAAGTTGGCTAAATCTGCATCCTGTTCTACCGGCTCTGCATAGTTGAGTCATGCAACTCAAGTTGAGTCCTCTTCAGCTCGTTTTCAATCCGATTTCGATTCTTCTTCAGTTTTGACCTATTTTAACCTTTAAATACTCAACAAAACACTTAAGTAGCATCTTAACTATGCAAGATATGAGAACCATGCAATTCTACATGAAATCATGGCTACATTCTATAAATAACGGTGTAATGTGAGACCTAAAACATGTTAAATTCAACTCTCAACAACGGGTATCTATTAATCCAAATAAATAATTTTAAAGGGTCATGTTTTGTTATTATGGAATTAGAAAATTGAAAAATTAGTTGGAGAGTAAAATTAATTGAGGCTAAATAATTTAAAGGGCCTTGTTTGGTATATATCAAATATAAAAATTTAAAAATGAATTTATTACTACCCAATACAAATTATACAGTCATATTACTGTTAGATATAATAAGAAAAAATATTACTGATACATACTATATATAAAAGTGAGATACCTAATATATCCTTGCATAACCTTTAAATATAATCTCAATCATATATTAGATTGAATACAAATATATATATATATATATATATATATATATATATATATATATATATATATATATATATATATATATATATATATATATATATATATATATATTCCGTAAACTTTTACTTTCCTGCTCATCCTCTTTATTTTCTATCTCCAAAAACCCTCTTATCTTTTCTTCTAGTTTCTGCATTTCCATCTAATCGGCAATGGGGAGTTTTTGATTTCCAGCGTGATCGATTGTGTTCTCAAACGAGCATTGTCGTACCTCTCTTGAAGCCGATAAACATAGTGTCATGCCACCTTGAAATCGATTGCCTAAATCCCATAATGTTCAGAACTCAAAACTCCACCACCTTGTGATCGTTGTTCTCTACCAGCCTATTCCCATCTTTTGAGAATACAGTGCACTTTTGTGCTTTATTTAACTATATCTTGTATTTTGTACAATTAATTAACGTAATTTATGGAATCTATGTATTTTTTTCAGAAATATTTTTTTAGTATATAAGATTTGAATACATAAAATTTGAACAAAACATATGAGGTCTGAACACATTTCTGAACATAAATATTTCTAAATACACATATTTGAACATAAATATTTCTTATCGTGTTAATATGTGAGTAAATCTGAATACTAAAAGAATTTGATTCATCTTAATAATCTCTTAAGTAATTTGTTAATTAATTTGTTCCTAAATACAAAACTTAAAATTTGAATATCAAAATATATCTAAATATTTGTGAATACACGTGGAGATGTCGTGGAGATTTTTTACCGTGTTTTACAATACAAATCTGAATATCGTGTTTTACCATACAAATCTGAATATCAAAATACTTTTGAATACTTCTGAATATATGGTGTTTTACAATATAAATTTGAATATCAAAATATTTTTGAATACTTCTGAATATGTCGTGAAGATTTCTTGTTGTAGTACAATTTAATCCATATATATTTTTTAATTAATTTATTTTTAAATACAATACAAATCTAAAATACAAAACAATTAAATAGTATTTGAGAGTAATATTATTAATTTATCCCTAATCATTTTTGAAAAGATGGAGTCAACTCCCACCTATTTTTGTGGATAAATTATTGGGGCACTTTATCTATCTATTATTATATTATATACTCCACGTTATATCTTTTAAATTAATTTTTGAATATAATTAAAAATAGGGATAAAATTGATATTTCATGCGTTCAATTTATATTGATCAGTAATATAATTTATCTTTTGTATCTAGTAGTAATATAGATATATAAAATGTACCTAATAGTAATGGACCCTTTAAAAATTAATCATGAAAGAAAAATTAATTAGGCATATAAATTTATAATATTTAAATTAAATAAATAAAAATTTGAATTATTATATTTTTAAATAATATTTTTTTTATTATTTAAAAATGTAATAATTTAAATTTTTATTTATTTAATTTAAATATTATAAATTTATAAGATGTGATAATATTTTTAAAAAGTAATAACATTCTTTTTTATAATAGTACTGATAAAATAAAAGTGATAACTTTTCATTTAAATAATATTATGAATAATTCATAATGTAAAAGATTTATGTGAGTTCATCTTATAAATTACTTCTGTGAGAAGAATAAGAAGTGATACCTTTATTAAGGAAAAATAATACTCCCTCCGTCCCGTTTTAATGTTTACGTTTGTTTTTTGCACGTTGATTGAAAAGTATTATATTTTAATAGATAGTGGGTGGAAAAATATAATATTTGATGTGAAGTAGATAGGCGTATCAGTGTTGGATGATATATTAATTTTTTTAGGTTGGTTCCATATTCCTAAAAATGAAAACGTAAGCATTGAAATGAGAAGCTCAAAACAGAAACGTAAACATTAAAACGGGACGGAGGGAGTACTCAATTAAGGAAAAGTAATACTCAATTGATGAAAAATAATAATGGTTATGTGAACTATATTATGAACAGTTTATACTATAACTGAAAAGTGATAACATTTAAAAAAAATGTGATAACATTTTAATAAAAAGTACTCCCTTCGTCCCGGGCAAAAGTGGCGGTTTACTTTTTACACGTGTATTAAGAAGTATTCTTTTATGTGTATTGGGTAGTTGTATTAGAGAGATGTAATGGTTAGTGGTGTCACCTTTTTACTAAGGAAAATATGAGAACCTTTGAATGAGATGTCCAATATAGTAAAATGGGGACCTTTCGGCGGGATGGAGGGAGTAATAAATAATTATGAAAGTGGATTTCATGAATAATTTATATATTTGATAAAACGTGATAATATTTTAATAAAAGTGATATAAGATTAATAAAAAGTGATAAATGATAAATTAAATTATTTCATGAATAATTTAGTAGGACGAACACAAAGTGATAACATTTTTAAGGAAACGTGATAACTAGAAATTGAATTATTTGATGAATAATTAATATTACATAAAAATTGATAATATTTTTAAAGAAAGTGATATGTAATCAATAAAAAGTGATGAATAGTGATAACATTTATAATAAAAAAATCATATTTAATTATGAATTTTTTTAAAATAAAAAATAAAATGTAAAAATATTTAATAGTCAATAAAATAATCTATTAAAAAAATTCGATGGTTTATGAACCAATAGCAAGTTTTGGATAGTCAGCCAAAAAATGCCTGCCCTTCCTTCCTTCGTAGGCAAAGACTTGCTTTAAGGGCCGGCTATTTGTACTCTAATCTTACTAAACGCACCCCATAAATAGACAAGACTAAAATATCCTTTACTAATAAAACATGTATACCCTTACTAAAATTATTAACTAAGATTGTAATTATTCTTACTCAAATTTATAAACAAACCCCATAAACCCTAATACGTAATCTGGATGAAAACATGATCAACAATGATAACAGATAAGAACTCCAATTTTATATATTTTTAATAGATTTGTATAAATCATGGATAAGTTAAGATATCCAATTTCATATTATTTTAGTAGATTTGTATAAATCTCTCACACATATCCAAAACGTTCGCTCGCTGCATCTGAAAATTCATTATGTTCTGTTACTGTAATCGAACAGAAACCCATTTTTCGCTTGGTACAGTCGAACACAAAAGAATGCGTTCACTTATCTCTATCGAACATGAAGAAATTGTTGAGTGTAATATATATCTACTACTGAAGGTAAATACTTAATTTTTTTAGTTGTCCTTCATGAGTATAATATTTTTCAAGTCTCATGGAAGGAATCCACGGACATATAGTGATGGAAGAATTTGTTTTTGCAATTCCATTATTTATGCCATTTTTTTAATCTGCACTATCACCATGGTATCCTCCTTTACGACTTCTTTTCCACCATCCCATAACAATGGCCACCGCTTCATTCTAATTGACTCCACCACATGCCGCCAATCATTGTTTTTCTAAGGGAAGCATCTTCTTCTCTTATGAGTCGAAACATTAATATTGCTTTAAGATGAAATATCACTATTTTTTCATGTTGGATCTTCTGGGTTGGGCTGTAATAATTTTGGTTTATGAACAGATCACCACGATACCATTTTGAGCCTGATACTCATCTATGAAACTTCTTACCCTTGCAGGATATATGAAAACATTGAACATGGTAAAGAAGTTTTAGAAGAATTATGTATAGTGAAAGGATAGAAATGTCATAAGTGGGTATATTTAGTAATAAATATATATTTTATTAAATTAGATTGGCGTATATTTAGTATTTGGGGTATATTTAGAAGAATTGGAGGTGCAAATAGCCGGCCCCTTGCTTTAACCTTATTCATAAATACAATTAATTAAGACAACCAAACAAAGTCTTCTTTTTATTTAATACTATTTTAATTTAATTTAAAATATACTTGTTTTTGTTCATGGATGATCCGTCTCATATAAGGGAATCTGTGAGACGGTCTCACGCAAGACATACCCTTAAAAAAATATCCATTTATTTAACTAAATTAACAATATCAACAACAAACAACTTTTATAACAATTCTAACCAAGTGTACCCTTAAAAGTCTAAAATACCCCCACCCCAAAATCCTCAACCATCCTTCACCCACTTGCCGCCGTCGGCCATTCACTAGCCGCCGTGGCCGGTCACTGGAGGTCGACGACCGATCACCACCCAATATCGCCGATCGCTGATACTCACCGATACTCATACTGACATGGGACACTCACCAACACTCTCATCTACAGTACTCACCGACATCAAAATCGACACTCACCAATACTCATACCGATATGTGACACTTACCGTCACTCACCAATACCAACCAACACCATACCGATATGGGACACTCACAGACACCCACCGACACCCATATTGATATTAACAGACACGGTCACCAACACCCATACCTACATGGGATACTCACATACACCCACATCGAAATCCATACCGACATAGTGTTGGATTGTATACTAAAATCCTAGCTTTAGTATGAAAAATATTTGAACAATATTTGAAATCAGAATCATTGATCAAATGATTGCATCTTATAATTTATTTATATGTCGATGCAATAGTCCACTTGTTTTATACTGTAGATAATATATTGTGCTACAATACGCAGAAGATCATATTATCGATTTTCTTATAAAGTATAAACATATGCTCACAATCGAGATAGACGGGGACTATCTATCGGGATGGTTGTAGTGTGATTTGATATTAGTTTGACTTGAATATAGAATCACATTAGTGCACTTTATCTGTATTGAGCGGGACTATACTGACTATATAAAAGAACTTGATCTCTGTTATTATAGATGTTCGTGTTCTTAATCCCTATACAATAACCTCAACACGTAAGGCAGTATGTATTTCTTTGATTCATCAATGGGTGAGATTTACATGTAATTAAATCAACAAACTCGGTAAGTTGGGAAGTAGTGATGTCTCTATGGTGTGCTGCTGATTGTAGAAGGAATTTGTGTCCTATTAAATAGGTTGATGATGTCCCCTTCAGGAGTTCAAAAGGATTATCATGTAAATCTTGCAAGTGGATTAATTCTGGCATGATAATGAGGTTGAGTGGTACTACTCTCGGATGAGATATTAATTAATGGAGTTGTCAGTAACTTAATTAATTAATGGGCATTGTATATCTTAAACATGGGGAGACTAACGTGCTCATAATAAGAAGGAGCTCATAACATAATTTGGGATTGAGCGGCAGAGCAGTAATAATATTTTAATGGAATATATTATTATTATTGGACTTAAGTATAAGTTTTGGGCTAAACTTGGATACTTAAACCCAATGGAGGCCCGACTCTAATTTCTCCTCCTGGTCCCTGTTGTAGCCTATAAGTAAGTCATCTCACCTTTTCGGTAACCCTAAGTTATTCACGCCTAACCGTGAGAAGGGAAAGGGAATATCAGATTGAGAAGATCTTGAAGATGGTCGCCCACATGACGTCGAGATTGGACTTGGAAATACAGCAGAAAATCAAGAGGTTGTTATCCGCAGTTGTTCTTCATCAACATACCCATGTGAAAGGTAATGCGAACTTTGAAACTGATTTAATTTGCATGGAATTCTAACGGTTCACGTTAACCAAAAGATCGAATGCCAACACATGGGACACATTGGGTATAATTTATTGAATAGTAGGGGCATTAGAGTCCAAAAAGTGCATATTGATTATATTTGTTATAAAAGTTGTTTGTTGTTAGTATTATTATTGCTTAAGTGTATTTTGCACACAAATGACAATTGACACTTATTTTTACTTAATTGCTTTTAATTGAATTTAAAATATTTTTTATTTATGGATAATTCGTGTCATATAAAAGGATCTGTGAGACAGTCTCACCCAAGACTTTCCCCAGATCAATGTATAAGAGGTACTCCATCCGTCTCGCATTAAAGTTTACGTTTTCATTTTAGTTGTCTCAAGTTAAGGTTTACATTTCCTTTGTTGTCTAATGGGGTCCACATAAAACAATTATTAATTCCACATAGGCCTCACACTACCCACTACACATTAAATATTATATTTCTCAACCATCTATTAAAATGTTATATCTCTTAATTTACGGGCAAAGAATGTCAATGTTAACGCGGGACAAATGGAGTCTATGATAATGTGTAAAATAATATTATTTGAGAGAAAATATGAGAGATAATAGATAAAAGGAGAAAAAAAAGATAGTACTCCCTCCGTCTCCGAAAATGGTCCACCTTTACTGTACCACAGATATTAAAAAAAAAACTTACTTTTTGACTAATTTTTTTTAACTTTTAGGGGTAATGTGGTATTTTTAGGTAATAAATATAGTATAAAGTATATTATGTGTGGAAAGAGGGAATGATATTTTTTAAATTAATATGTACTTTTAAGGTGATCGATTAGAATGATATTTCCTTTCTAGGGGGTAAACGGTTATGTGGGACGAACAAATGAGAAAAGAGTAAACGGTCTTCAGAGACGGAGGGAGTATATATCAATTGAGGAAAGATATATAATGTATAAAAAGTGAATGTGTTAGTAATATGATTTGTAAGTGTATATAAGGTGCATTTTAAAATTATGAATGTAGATTTTGAAAACAAAATAAAAATAATGTCAAAAGTTGTGAAATACTCCCTTCGTGCACTCCTAGCTAAGTTATCAATTTTATTATTTTCGTTGTCTGCTATAAGGGTATCAATTACTCTCCCCCGACAAGATGCATACAATTAATAAAATTAATTTTTATATATAAATTAATAATACTCCCTCGATCCTATAAAAATTTATCATTTTCATTTTGATCCATATCACAAAAGTTCACATTCTAAAAAAAAGTAAAAATTTAAAACATTTACTCATAATCTCCTTATATATTAAAGCAAAATAAACTTTCAAAATTAGATTTGAAAAATGTGAGGTGTCATGATAAGGTTATTCGAGTATTTATAATTTTTGTGAATTTGTGAGGTGTCAAAATATTATTGATTGATTAATTTTAAAGAGGTCACACGTTCAAAACTCAACAGACATATCTTTTTTATTTATTTATTCCTTCAAATGAAAATTTTAAATTGAATTGGGCTTAAATTTTAATTAAGAAATTAAAATTTGTCCATACCAATTTTCTTCATAAGCCCAATCTTCACATAACCAATTTTCCTTTCAATTTTAGTACGTATGAATGAGATATGACTTTTTTTTTAATATATTGATTTTAAGATTTTATTAGACTTATAATCTTCTTATATATTAAAACAAAATACATTTCCTAAAATAGATTGGACAAGTGTGAGGTATCAATATTAGGTTGATTTAACATTTATAATGAATTAAAAATTATGAGGTGGAATAATTTGATTTGTTGGACGTTTTTCAGAAGGTTTTTGGTTCGAATGTCCATGGACACATGCATTATTTAATTGAATTTTCAAATTTTCATTTCTATTTGTATTGGGCTCATTAGATATTAATATAAATAAGTTATGAGTTATGACCATTTTTTTTATTATTTAGGGTTTAGTACTTGACAATTTGAGCTAATATACTTATTTTGGCTCATTAGAAATTAATATATTAAGTTATGAGTTATGATCCTTTTTTTTTTAGATTTAGGGTTTATAAGTACTAACCAATTTGGGCTAATACACTGATTTTCGAAGTTGTTTTAGAATTTTTAAATCTTTCAAATGTTAATTGATGATTTACTTTTTTTTCTTTTTCTTTTCATGTGAACCATTATTTAATTTTAACCATATATATAACGGTAATCAGACCTAGTTCAAAATTAATATAACTTAATTAACTAGATTTAAAAAAAAATGATCAATTAAGCTTTGCATCAATAAGATTTATTATTTTTCTTATAATTATTATTTTGATTAAAATGGTGTATGATAATTCTTAAATTATTTTCTTTCAATAAATTATATTACTCAATAAACCCTAAATCTGAAAAAAAAAATTGTTTTTAAGTACTAGGAAATTTTGGCGCCTAATACACTTATTTTTCGAAGTTATAATTTCAAAATTTTTGAATCTTTCAAATGTTAATCGATGATTTAATTTTTTTTTCATGTAAACCAATATTTTGATTTTAACAAATTATATATATATATATATATATATATATTTTTTTTTTTTTTTTTTTGATAATCAAATATATTTGAGTTCAAATTAATAAAGTTTAATAAACTAGATTTAAAAAAAAATTATCAATTAAGCCTTTGCATTAACAAGATTGATCATTTCTAAATTTATCTGATATTAATAGTATTAATAGTATCTGATATTCTAGATCTTTCTAAATGTTAATTGGTAAATTGGTTGAGCCCTTAATTTTCTATCTTTCTTTACATATAAATCATTGTTTTAGTTATAATTTATCAAAGTTATCTAATTACAAATTACTATAACTTAATATTGCTAAATTAGATAAAGAACATGATCAATAAATGTTGCATTAACCCAAATTTTTTTTTTTAAATTATTATTATTATTATTTTAATGGCGCATACAAATCCTTAAATAATTCTTATCAGTACAATGAATTAAATTACTCAATTAAGAGTTTTATACATCCTAATCACGGTAAGTTATAATTCTAATAAATATTAGGGCTAAACTTAATGCCCCGAGACACCGTGCCTCCAAATTTCATATTTTTTTTTTAAAGTTGTACTCTTTAGTATTAAATGTTATACCTTTTTAACATAAGAACATTTACCCTTTATTTTTTGAAAAAAATAATTTTTTAATCAAACATTTATATTATTCATATTTCAGACGATTTTTTCCTTAAAAAAGTTTTTATTTTTATTAATTAAAGTATATACCCTATAAAACAAAATATTATACCTTACATACCTTGTGCGATGGCCCGGGGACATAAGAGTGTAACTTAATAAATAAATGTTCTAATGCTCATTTACAAAAATAAAATTAAAAAAAAACTTTAATTATCATAAATTAATATGATTGATTTCTTTTTAAAAAATATAAAATTTAAAATACTCCCTCCGTCTACTGATAAGGTATTCATTTTACTATTTTAGATAATCCATTTTAAATGTATCTATTTTCTCTTTTTAGTAAAAAGGTCTCACACATACTAACCACTCACTACTAATACAACTACTCACTTTATATAAAATAATACTCCCTCTGTTCCATTTTTATCTTCATATTTACTGTACACTGTCACACCCAAATTAAGAAAAGTCACTTTTTGAGTCACTTTTGGGGGTAGTTTGGTATTTTTGGTAATAAATAAATGATAAAGTATGTTATGTGTGTTAAAAAGGTTATGACAATTTTAAAATTAAAGTATGTTAAAGTGATATTAGTTATGTACATTTTTTCTTTATGGAGTATGAAGTTGAAATTCGGACGGACCAAAACGGAAAGTGTGAAGTTAAAGTTGGGGCTGAAGGAGTAATACTTTTTAATCTACGTGCAAAAAGCAAATAGTTACATTATCGATGGACGGATGGAATAATAAAACACGATTACCCGCGTAGCATGCGGACACCATACTAGTTTTATTTTATAAAGAAAACACACATACCTAAGAACATCTCCAAGAGCTAATGTAAAATAAAAAATAAGTATAATTTGAAGAGTGTCAATAAAAATAGGCTCCAACACACTCTTTATTTTAACATTTAAGTTTAGAGAATCATTTTCACTCTTCAAATTTGAAGAGCCAAAACCATTCTTCATAATACTCCCTCCGTCCCACTACAAGAGTGGCGAAACTTTTTTGCACGTAAATTAATGGATATGATACATTAGTTGATGGTAGTTGAGGTGAGAGAAATAATATTTAAATGTAAAGTAGGTAGGTGTATTAGTATGGTGTGTGGGTCCCATTGAGATATATTAATAGTTTTGTGTGGGTTCCATTTTTTAAAAATGAAAATGCAACTTTTATATTGGGACGGACGAAAATGGTAAAATGCACTCTTTGCTGTGGGACGGAGGGAGTAATTTATTACATTAAATGTTACTCCATTTTCTTTATAATTTTACTTAAGATATAGTATAATAGAGAAAATGTAGTATCAAAAATGAACATTGAAAATTAAAATATGAAGAATGTGTTGGAGCATGATGAAATATGATTCTTTAATATAAAAAGATGCTCTCTATTTTATGAAAATATTCTTCAAATTTTAGAAAGACTCCTGGAAATGCCGTAACGCATTTAATATATTTTATCATTTATTTATTATAAGAAAAATCTTATAAATACCGTAAAAGTTACTTTTTTATTAATATGTAATAATCAAGTCAAATGTGAAAAGTTTATGGGGGACAAAAACTAGTGCTTAATCCACGTTAAAAAAATAAATTATTGGCTTATACTCCCAGCAAATATGCGTTTAAATAATATTTTAATATATGATTAATAATTAAATTAGAGTTATATCTATTTTAATATATGATTAATTATTATTATTATTTTTAATCCACCCAACATAAAGTGAAATGTAGAGCATACTTTTACTGACATAGAGAAATCGATTAGAATAAACGAGCACATTTTTTTAAAAAGCAAAATAAATTAAGAAAGATAAATAGGAGGATACGTACAAAGAGTGAGAGGGTGGCAGAGAGAGAAAGCGACGCAACATGCAACACTATCTTTATCAAAGACCTAAAAAGGGGAAGAAGATATCGGGTTGAATAATGCGGAATGCGTACGTATGTAATTGGGGGCGGGTGTGGGGGCCCACCGGCATTACTCACGCCTCAGCCTCGCTACAAACTGACGGCGGGTCATCTGCGGATGCGCCGCTGCTGATGCTCCCTTATTTAAAAGCTGCATCGCCTTTGTATTGCCTCCTCTACTCTTCTCTCCTCTGTTTTCACTTTTAGCACTACAGCTACCATAGCTGCCCTGCCCTACACTTCTCACCTCTCACGACCTGCCACGTGCCACACCTATTCAGAATGAATGTTTTGCCTTTCGCCCTCAATCTTTTGGATTTAGATAGTTAAAAAGAGCTGCCTTTCGGTTTCTACCTACAAAATACTACCCCGGCCATGATAAACTCCGTTAATAAATTTAGTGAAAATGTCAAAAATTAGTCATTATTACTTAAAAGTAATTTTAAGTGGCTACATGTATTATATATAATTTATTCTAGCCACTTTTAATGGAATTGACCAAAATACCCTTGAGAGGGACCCACTGTTCACAAGTTTGAGGAATCAGATTTCTCACTTTTTTGACCAAAAGTACGAAAAGTACAATAGAGGAATTAGATTCCTCTCTATATCTGAAAAAAGTGTCAAAGTACAACTATGTATGGATGTGTTCCCTCATATGCTTACAAAAAATGAGGTGTATATATAATGGTGGTCCAACCATTGTGCTGCATCACACACATATATTCATTTTATTTTTCTAGTTTTTTTCGAGGTTTGAGCATTCGGGGAGCAACTATTTTTTCTAATTTTTTAGAGGTGTGAGAATTTGGGGAGCAGTATACAAGGTATGTTTTAAACTTGTTTTAACAGCTATGAATGCATCAATTTAATCATTTTTACATGCCTCATGAGTGTATTTTATGTATTCAACGTTTTATAATAGAAATAATAATATGCCGAATAGAGTAAGTGGAGTATAAAATATATCCACATTAAATTTTTTTCATATTTTTAAATAAGAAACTAGTAGGCCGATTAGAACAGGATTTGTATGCCGAATAGATTAACTTTATATGCCGAATATCAGAAACGTTGGCCGAATATGCCAAAAAAATTATCTCCTATTTTTAAAAAAAATAAGTAGGCCAAATAGAACAAGTATTCTAGGCCGAATAGACAATCTTATGGGCCGAATACAAGAAACGTTGGCCGAATAGAAGAACTAAGTTTTCCACATTTGATTTTTATTTTTAAAAAAAAACTTGTAGGCCGAATAAAACAATATTGGTAGGCCGAATAGAACAACCTTATAGGCCGAATAAGAGAGACGTAGGCCGAATAGAAGAAAAACATACTGAGATTTTTGAAGACATCTCAAGGTAGGCCGAATAGTGAAACAGTGTAGGGCCAAATACAATAATTCGTTGACCGAATAGAGTACAGTATTGGCCAAATAGAATACTTGCAACTAATTTTCTAATGTTGTAATGTTGTCGTTATTTACACTTTCTTGAAAAATGTGCAGATGAGCTATAAACAAGATGGGATGAGTTGGGGTGGATATTGGGATGGGTTACTATACAAAGGTGGACAGGTTCGCTGGTTATACTTGCGGGATGACAATCTGTATTATACTAGATTGCTATTAGAAATTCATAACACAGTACAAACTTATTTGGATTATTGGGGTTATGAAGTTCATTCTCTGGTCGAGTACAATGGCCGTATGTCTAAATATAAGATAAAGAATGATGCACATGTGGCAGAAGTTTTCAACTGTGTTGATGTAGGAATGGTGTACGTGACACTCGTTCCTATCGCTGGCAATGCATTCGTTCAACCTCCTGCACAAGGTTCAGGAAATAGTTTGGTTTTAAGGTTGGGTTATAATGACGGAAGTGGTGGTCCGAGCAATGATCCATGTACGAGAGCACAGTCTAGTGCTAGACCTGATTTTGATTTGAATGTGGAGTACAGTCCGGCCTCAGATATGCAGCGATTTGATTTTAGAGAATCTCTAGATGCTAGAGCTGATGACAACACTGGTGAGGGTGAGAATGATGTACATGCTTATAATGATGATGTTGAGCCCAGGAATAAGACTGTCAAAGAAGAAGATGAAAACAACAAAGATGATATACAGCAGGATTGTAATCATTCTTCTAGCGAAAGTGATGATGGTGCTGAGGAGAGAAGAATCCAATTGTATGAAAAAGTTTGTGATTACATACGTTAGAGAGGCAGCCCTAACTTTCTTAAACTTATTAGTCGCGACTTGCCCCATCCTGTAATGCAGCCATAAGATTTTCATAGTATACGGCCCACCACCCGTCCTTTGTTGATTCCAGGTATGAAAACTATGTTTATTTAGAATAGAAATAAAGTAAATTTCTACATAAAACTGATGCACCTGTTACGTTCATAGGCATTCCGGATGAAGTTGACAGAGAAGATCATATGACTGTCCCTGACTTTGATGCATCTGGCATTCTTCACGAGAAAAGTGTATTTGATACGAAAGAGAAGTTGCAGATAGCTGTAGGAATGTATAACTTGCGGAACGGAGTAGAGACCATTGTTGAAAGATCTAACTTGACCAGATATAACATGAAATGTAAGCTAAAGGGCAAAACAGGTTGTCGATTTGCGATGCACGCAAGAATGAGCTATCGGTTGTGGGGATTGATTAAATTCGTTCAACATCACGGTTATTTAAATGATCCAGACAGGCCCACTCCTACTCAGGTTTCATCCAAAGTAATCGGTCAATATTTTGCTGCTAGGTAATTTGATAAGATTACTGGGCTCCGATCCCAGGGGATGAGATTAGAGATTTTGAACGATTTTGGGTTCGACATTAGCTACAATGTGGCATTGAAGGCGAAACACCTAGTTGTTGGACACACGTACAGGGATCACGATAGCTCATTTCATATGCTCCCTGCGTACATGTATCAGTTAGAGTTGGCAAATCCCGATACACACACATGTATCTCTGTTGATGAAGATGACCGTTTCATGTTTTCATTTTATGCACTTGGAGCATCTAGGCGGGGATTTCTAGAGTTTGGTCATCCAGTCATTGTGAAGGGAAAACATAATGGAATTGTATTCGTCGCAGTCATGAATGATCCAAACTATCAGATTTTTCCACTCGTGTTAGGCATTGGTGACGTTGAGAACAACATGTCGTGGACATGGTTTTTAGAAAGGCTTCAAGAGGCATATGGATGTCTACGAGATTTTTGATAGTGTCAGACGGTCATCACAGTATCGTACATGCTATGTCTACTGTCTATCCTGATGCACATCACGGTCTGTGCAGTTATCATTTAAAGAACAGGTTGGCTTGTTATGGAAAGAACGTTTTGTATAGATTTTAAAGTGCGATGGATGCATACCTATCGAGAGATTTTAAAAGGTTAGTCTTCCAACATCCACTTTGTCGTAATTTCACATTTACGAATGTCATCCATTCAATGGATTTTGTACTAATGTTCCCCTTTCTATACTTGTTATTTTCATCTGCATGACATCATTAGGAGTTGCCCAGTCGTCGCAGGAGATATTGGAATTAGTTGGGTCGTGGGGATATGAGAAATGGTCAAGGGTCCATTATTCTGTGAATGATACGAGTTTATGAACTCTAATTCAACTGAGTCGTATAACAATGCCATACTCTGGGCGCACAAGCTACCTGTATACACACTGCTAGAAATTTCTCGTACAATCATCGAGAGGTGGTTTTACGAATGTCGAACTCAAGCTGAGCAAGAGAGTACCATTCTCTGCAAGCGTGTCCATGACGAGCTAGTGGAACTTTTTTCTACTGCCAAAAAGCTACCCATATCGAAACTCATTGAAAATAACTATGCAATCAGAGACGGTGATCAGCTATTCATTGTGGATTTGAACGACAGTAGCTGCACATGTGAGAAGTTCCAGAAAGAACTTGTTCTTCGTATTCATGCGATGAAGCCACTCGAGTACGTAGTCATACGTCTTATTTACTTGTATTGATCATTTGAGTCTGTGATTCTTATATTATACGTTCTTCAGTACTTGCAGGTTGCCAGCCAGTAGCTTTGTATCGACTATTTTCCATCGCTCCAGTGTATTAGGGATGTGGGTCGGTCCAGTGATGCCTGTTCCGCACTACACTCAGTGGGACACACCTGATGGAGTCAAGTTATAGCATGTGAATCCCCCGCTACCACACAGGTAGGCCGCCCGACCACGACAGTCTCGGATAAGGTCAGGTATGGAGTTATCCAGGAGACGTCACAAAGAACATGTGTGCTCGCGCTGTCGACAGCCAGGTCACAATTGCATAAATTGTACTGGAGCTTCATCATCGAACAGTGGTCCACCTCCTCCTTCGACAGCTGACCCTAATCCCCATTTACGTAGACAGAAAAAATATGGTATTTGTGGTGAAATTGGACATATTCGTCTATGATGTCCTTCTCAATTCAACTAGTAGACTGTAAGGGGGATATTTTATCAATATATCATTTCGGACTTAAATTATTTTAGCGTATAAATAAAATAATTGAGCGAGTAAATATTAATTCCCATCAACATGTTTTTTTAATTAAATCCACAGAATGTCATCCCTTTCGTTAGTGAGCAAACAAAAGAAAAATAATTTTTGTCACTACAGATATATGTACATAATGAAGTGGAAATAATAGTGCCAGCACGAAAGATTTGAAAAGTAATTTGCTTCCGATAATGCGTTATATAATCGGGGGTACTCCAGTTAAAGTCCCTTGTTAATAACCCATCAATGATCCTGAGAGACGCAGGGCCGCAGCTGCAGTCATCCTCTTGTCTGTAACAAAACTCTACGCGAGCTGGACTCAGATACAAATGGGACGGAACCTCTTGGGTATGAATCTCGCACAACAAAGCTGGAATGACACGTCTAAATGGAAGAGTCTCCAACAGCCGATGCTCCCTCATGTCGGGCTCGGCATCCCATCTATGTCGGAACGAGTCAAAACAGAAGAAGGACATATCCTTCGTAATGAGAACACATGGGTAGTAGTGCGCAGTCGTATGGACTATGAACATTATCTGCCATAGAATTCAGAAGAATGCATACATTAGATGTAAAACACTTGTATAAATTAGGAGATATAATTATTTGATTAAAACAAGGGTTAAGCTAAAATACCACGTCACACTCTGTCCATGGCCTCGACCACCTCCTCAAGGGCAATCTCCCTGCTGCGTACTCGCGAAGATTTGTCAACAAGTCATCATGGATGTTGGCAAATGTCGTTCTATCATCTTTGTATAGCCTTGTGTGCTCATTCCATATGGATTTAACTTGGACCTTTGAGGAAATTCATTGTATAAGATTGGATTCAAAATTACATAGAAAATTATTTCACAAATTGAGAATATGTTTGTTACTTACAGAGAATTGCATGTCTAGAATGCAGTATGTGCAAACCTCTAGATGGACGTGTACGCCTATGACCGCCGGTCGCTCTGATAATAAGTGGAGGTATGCATCCAGTGCTGAAACATAGTCAAATTTATTACGGAATAGTGTGAAGTAATGAACATATTTACATATTAAGTATACACATGAACACTCTCTCAATCACCTGATCATCAAACCAAGCACTAGGGTCCTCGACCCCTTTGAAAAAATCACTGCTTATTCCATACCCAAGTCCACCCTGAATTCAAGAATTCTTTAACAACAAGCACATATATTTAAACTAATCTATGAAAACGTCTAAAAGAGTAGATTAGCACTCACAGATCGTTGCTTATCTTGAATCGATGGTACATTTGCCACTGATGCTCCCACTCAGTCGTTATGAATGGTGACTGTAATGCTGCACTTGGGTTTCTGGCTCGGGTAGGATGCATCAAACCACCTTGAGCAACACCCGGTGTCAGAGCCATGGGACTCCCATCATCCATCACGTTATAAGGGGGAAATCTAACCCCTGAACTGGAACTAGAAGGCTCATGCTCAGACCTATTGCGCGAAAGATCAGCTCTAAGGCGCCTGAACTCCTGCGTAAGGGCAATTCAAAAGTACTGCTGCGTTTGATGCTCAGACACCATTTGACATGCCAGTTGGCTTAAGAACTCATCCTGCTGATCCAGCCTACGGAACACCCTCTCCTTAAAATCCTGATCATATCCGTGGTCGTCACCCCTCTCACTCCCACTAAATACTGGGGGCTCATCAGCATCAAAGTGATGCTGTCTATCATGATCCTCTACAGCTCGATCATGCCATCTACGAGCGGAGTACGGAGGAATATGATGTGTGGGATGATACGAACTGGGCTCCTCGAACCATGTCCACCTTGGTCAGGGCTAGGAGTATAGGCTGGTCGGTAAGCATTAGGATCCCAATTAGACTGCCAAGCTAAAGGATCCGCCATGCGCTGGCCCTGCCACTGATCCTCATCAGGCACAGGGGTATAGCACTGCTGATGCCAGGGATCGTAGGCCTCCCCGGAGGTCTGCTGGTCCAAATATGAGGATGTAGTCTATCGGACGACCTTTCGTTTGGGGTTAGAAAATGCCTTGGTGTACAGCCTCATGATCAAACCATCCAAAGGATCATCCTCTATGCCAATCCAATAATCCTTCGTGTTCTCATGGGCGATCTCCCCCGAAAAATCCACCACTTCAATATTCTGATTCAAAAAAGCGAAACATTTAGATACAAGATCACTGATTATTTAATGATTCATAATAATTAAGATTCATAATAATTTAGATTTCATACCCGAGAAAACTATTGCCTCCTCTTTACTGTACGAAAAACCCATCGCAAATAAAGTGGCCGTTTATT
This sequence comes from Pogostemon cablin, assembly GCA_023678885.1. Classification (NCBI taxonomy): domain Eukaryota; kingdom Viridiplantae; phylum Streptophyta; class Magnoliopsida; order Lamiales; family Lamiaceae; genus Pogostemon; species Pogostemon cablin. The sequence continues at coordinate 16,769,799 of CM042995.1, forward strand.
CGCCCTTTCGTTTGGGACATCGCTATATGGTGCAGCAAGGGTAGGTATACGCTCATACGCCCAAACCTGTCACAAGTAAACTACTATTGTTAGATTATTTCTGTTGCTAAAACAAGTAATATACTATAAGTTTAAGTGATCTACGACAATGCGTACCAGGAGCGCAAATGTGCACCCGTAAAAGTAGTATCTGTACTTGTTGGGGTTTGCTCCTGGAGGAAGTTCGGTCAAAATGTTGTCCATGAAGTGGAGTAGAGTCATGTAACTGACCTGGCCCCAAGGGAATAAATTCCATCTGCGATCGTCCTCCACTAACACCCAAACCCAATTATCTACACTGACCTTGGTAACGTCCGATCCAAGGAGAAAATAGTAGACCAACAGTACCTTAGCAATCTTAACCGCGTCCTTGGGGCTAAGATCAACAAATGTTGTACCTTAAAAAGCATAGGAAATCTCACTTACTAATGGTCTTGGGCCCTGCCCATAATACGTATCGTAAATCCCACTAGCCGAGATATTATACGACATGTTCGGATCAAACCCCACTCAGTCCCGGAAGCAGAGTCCCATAATACGCATGAACTCTACCCTACTAAATCTAAGGCACTCGTTCCCAACCTGAAAATATCTAGCAGTTAAATCACCGCCGCTACGTATAATCTCTTGTGTCATGAGACCGTGGAGATTAGCGTGCGCATTCCAATCGTCGTGAAGATCCCAATAATGACCAAAACATGAACTCCTGAACATTTGTTCGGCATTACCCCCAATCTCTGTTAACTTTTTATGGATTAATCCCATAACAATCCCTGATTTACAATAATTATGTATACTACAGTTCTGCCCCTGCATAATTGGACACTTCCATTCACCCTGCACAAATAATATTTTTTGCTAAAAATTTGTAACACACATCATATCTATCTATTCTGCATTAATACAACCAGCTTACTTAATTAAAAAAGAAGTCATAATTAAAAAAATCAAATAACAATAAAGTCATTGCATAAACTAAACAAATATTGTCACACTGAATCATTTATTCTATTCGGCCTACAGTTCCTTCTATTTGGCCTATAATTTGTTCTATTCGGCCATTACTTTTGTTCTATTCGGCCTACGTCAATTATTTTTTCTATGTGGCCTAGAAGTGTTCTATTCGGCCTACAATGTTGTTCTATTCCGCCGACCACAATTGTTCTATTCGACCTACGTACATCTGGAAAACCCCTAATTTGTTCTATTCGTCCAAGTTTTTTGTTCTATTCGGCCTAGGTTTTCTCCTATTCGGCCCTTCAAAGATGCTCTATTCGGCCAACGTAAGTGTTATCACATTATTCCACTGCACTTTATTGTATTTGGCCTACACTTGTTCTATTCGGCCTATACAATTGTTCTATTCGGACTATCACAGATGCTCTATTCGTCCATGGTCAATGTTATCACATTATTCTTACACTTTGTTCTATTCGGCCTACACAAGTTCTATTCGGCCTACATTGTTGTTCTATTCGGCCTACTACAAATGCTCTATTTGGCCTACAATCTTTTTCACATATTCAAAATAAATAAACACGCCCACTGCGGTACTACATTCTAAAATGATGTATACACAATTAAGTCACATACTACACATTACTTTTCTAAACCACAAAATATAGAAAATATTATACATAATTAACTCACATTTTACACATATAAATTTGCACCATGAACAAAACCACAAAATGTAAAAAACATTATAAAAAAATAACTCACATTTTACAAATGCAAATAAAACTGTTTTTATACATATCCGAAAATTCGTTATTTCCACCTGTTCCGGCTGATGAACAATGGGGACCACAAATGGAGAAGACAGACTGAGAAAGGGGGACTTTAAATGGGTGGATGTTGGACGAAGATGATACTGTACTTTGGGACGAAAAGAAGAGAAGAAGAGAGAGGATGCTGAACGAAGATGAGAGAGAAAGAGAGAGAAGTTTAGACAAAAATAAAAGAGAAAATGACTTTAATGATGCCCCACCAACCCCCATTTAATGATGCCCCATATTCCCTATTCAAATTTTAAATTTTAAAAATTTAAATGCGGTACACCCACCCAGTTGCTGCAGTTAAAACTGACATGATCATGGCCCATTATTTTCGTCCTTTATCTGACAGTTATGGGGGTAATTTGGGGAGTCCACCAAAATAGTGGCTAGTAAAAATTATATATAAGAGAGGTGGCTATTAAAAAGTGTATATAGTGAATAGTGGCTACTATAAATTTGGACCCATAAATTTAACACTTTTTATTTTCATTTGCCTTATCATAATGTTTTCTAGCTAAAAATGAAAAAATCTCATAAATTCTAAAATTTCAAAATACATTTTAATTTCATAAATATCATCTCATCTAGTATATGAGTGACATTTGCTTTTTGCACGTGAATTAAAAGTATTATTTACTAATATACAGTGAATAGTTGTATTAATGACTATTCGAACCTATATTTTAATTATATTTAGTGGGTGCGTGTGAGTCTCATGTGTGCATATAGGGAAATGAGACTTTGGGGCAGACCCCTAAAATGATAATATATCCCTTGTCATCGGACGGAGAAAGTACATACTCCCTCCGTCCCGGCGTAAGAAGACCATTTATTTTTTTGCACGTAGATTAAGGAGTATTATTATTTAATGTGTAGTGGGTAGTTGTATTAGTGGAGTGTGGGTCCCATATTTTAATTGTATTAGAGGGGGTGTATGGGTCCAATGTGTGTAAAAAAAAAGAGACTCTTTGGATGGGACGATCAAAATGGAAAAATGACCCTCTTAACCTCGGAGGGAGGGAGTAATGTATTGTACACTTCTTTCGTCCCCTAAAAGATTATTCATTTGTCATTTTTATGAAAAAAAAACAAGCATAAACGTTAACTCTTGATGGAAGGAATATGTATTAGTGAACTAAAATTAATAATTTGTTAATTATTTAAAACAAATACAGTTTATTATGAAAATTCATGAGAATTAGTATAGTTGAATCGATGGTACCTTTGAATATTAAAAGTACGGGTGAATCTTTGTTTGAGATCGTCTTACGAATCTTGTCTTGTGAGATTTATTTTCCATTTAAAGAGAATAAAAATGCGGGCGTGTCTATATGCCAAATATATGGATTCCAATTTGCTGTAGGGTTGTAAATGAATCGAATCGAATCAAATATTAAGGTATTTGAATGATATTTGATTAAATATTCGAATATTCGTATTCGAATTTGAAATCGGATTCATATTCGATTCGAAAGTAATAAAAGAACTATTCGAATATATTCAAGTATTCGAATTTCAACATTCGAAATTGAATATTTGAATTTGAATTCGAATTCGATTCGAAATTGTAAATTTATTTTTTAAAATATTTTTTTTAATTTCTTGTACTATTAATAAATTTAAAAAGAAATATTCATTAAAAACATCAACCATTAAATTATTTAAAATTATAATTAAATAATTCACATTATATATGAAAAAAAATAAAAATATGTATTTTTCTCTTTAATTTAAGATAGTAGTAAATTAGATAATATACATATTTATTTATATTTATAAAATAAAATATTATAGTATTTAATATATAAAAATATATAATTATTTAATATTAATAATATATAAATAATAGATAATATTCGAATATATTCGCGAATATTCGAATCGAATATCTTATGAATCATATTCGATTCGAATATTATTTGAATTAAAATATTTATTCGAATTCGAATTTTTCGAATTCAAATATTGATATTCGAATTTGAATACCAAATCGAATTCGAATTATTTGATTCATTTACAACCCTAATTCGCTGTTAAGCATTATCTTAGCTTATTAATATTTTTTATTAGTTTTGTTTTAAAATTTTTAAGTATATTATTTAGTATTCCCTCCATCCTGGAACAAGGTATACGTTTACTTTTGCACGAAAATTAATGAGTATAATATTTTAATATATAGTGAAGTGAGAGAAATAATATTTTAATGTGTAGTGTGTAGTTGTATTAGTGTAGTGTGTGGGGTCATGCGGATATAATAATTGTTTTGTGTGGGTCACGTCAACCAAAAAGGGAAATGTATACCTTGTTTTGGGACGGACCAAAATAGAAAAATGTATATCTAGTTATGGGATGGAGGAAGTATTAATTATCTTTTAATTATTAAATGTCATATGGTTTATAATTTTATTTTTATATCATTTATTCATAATTTAATATTTTATTATTTTTATTTAAAATGTTTATATTTGTTTATAAATTACTTATAATATACTAGTTCGATTACATTATTTTCACTTTTATTGATCAGTCATCACTTTTAATTAAAAAAATTATTACTTTTTATTCTTCTAGTTAATTCTTCATGATTCAATTGCTCGATTATATATTACTTTCTTGATTGACTATCACTTTTTATTTAAATTTTTATTACATTTTAATCGTCATAAAAATTATTTATAAAAAAGTTCAATTGAACGATTATCATTTTTCTTTTATCATATACTCCTATAACTCTTTTATTAAAAATGTTATAACTTTTTATCTATCCTACAAATTATTCATTAAATAGTTCAATTGGACGAATATCACATTTCTTTATCACATGTCACATTTTATTAAGAATGTTATCATTTTTTTATCATCCTCTGAATCACCTTTCCTTATTTAAAAGTCATTTTTTATAAAAAAAAATATTACTATCGTTTTTCATCCGTTCTATGAATTTTTATGGAAAATTCAAGTTAAAAATTATCACTTTTCTTTAAAAGAGTATCACTTTTACTTAAAAATATTATTATTTTTAAAAATATGTTATCACTTTTTATAAATTTATAATATTTAAATTGAAAATTTAATTAAAAGACTGAGAAAATTAAGGGTAGATCTTGCGTGAGACCGTCTCACGTGAGATCATTTTTCGCTTTTTAAAATAGTTATCACTTTCGCTATAAATCGTTATCACTTACGCTATAAAATGTTATCACTTTTTATTTATACTATAAATTATTCATGAAAGAGCATTATCACTTTTCATTAATTTATTATCACTTTTCTTCATAAAAATTATTACTTTCTGGCCATCTCACGTAAGCCCCTACGTGAGACGGTCTCACACAAACCTTTGTCGAAAATTAATTGTCATATTTTTTAATAATAATAAAAAACAGAGAAATTAATATAATAGAAAAAAAAAGTTAAAACAAGAATTATACACAGTTAGATTGTTACTTAAGTAGTTTTTCTCAATTAGCGCATGTAGCGTGGTTAACATCAGTTTTTGTTTAAAAGTAATATATCCACTAAAAAAATATTTAGATTAATAAATTAAAGGGTTGTTAGGAAAATAAACTCAGTACATAGATTTGGAATCCATACTTTTGAATATACTATCTACAAGACTACAACGAATCAACTGGAATGAATACTTCTTAAAAAGGAAATTTTGGACGGATGTATTATTGTATAATAAATCATAATCATAATTATAATCTTATCATATCATAATGTATTAAAAGTGATTTAACAAATGTTAACATTTTTTCCCACTTTATCCTCACCTATATTTCCTTACTACATTTTGACCCGTTATTTATCATATTAAAATTCATAGTATAATAATAATAATAATAATAATAATAATAATAATAATATTAAAAATATGAAAGAGTTGAGAAATGTTTTTTTTTCAATTATACCTCTATCTATTTTTTTAAATTACACATTTCTACCATTTCATCTATTAATAACATATACTCTTAATGATTTAACTTATGTTTACAATATTAAATTAAATTTATATAAATAATGACTCTTCATATTCATTATAATAATTATTTTAATATGTATGTTTATATCAAATAAATTAACTTTATAGTTTTTAATAAACAAATTTATAATTAACATTTATCGAGTAGGATTTGAAAAATCTAATTCATGAGTATATAATGGGAACACAAATCTTCATCTTCATATGATCATATTATATATCTAAATGTGAGATCTACATTTATTTTTCTATTATAAGTGGGCATAAGATGAAGGTTCGAAGATCATGACTATGTTAAAGAGAACATGAAGCAACCCAATTATTAGTCACTTGAAGAGTTTTTCTTCCGTGAGAAAGAGATGTAATTAGAAGAAGGCTTAGACGAAGAGGATACATAAGCCAATTATCAAAATCTGCCTTACTAAAGGCTACAACCTTTCATGCTCCAACGCATTTATGAATGGTGTATCCCACCATTAGGGGCCCCCACCGCCCCTGCCCTGGGGATTGGTGGAGGAGGTAAATCGCAGGATGTGCCTCAAGTGGCTTATAAGGAGGGTTCACTATTAAACTTGTGCTTGCAAGGGGCCAAATCCATGCCAAAGGCAGGATTCGAACCCCCACCCTGCAGCAACTGGAAGGCTTTTCCACCATCCCCTCTACCACTTGAGCTATGCCTGTGGGCTGCTCCAATGCATTTATGATTTGGTTGTCAGTCATTCTAAGAATCGCAATGCTCTGCAAGTAAAGTACTTAATTGGGGAGGAGACTCATGTTGAATTCTATTCTTCAAATTGTTTTGTAGACTTAATTTTAGCATGTAAGAGTTCATTGCGGCAGACTATGTTTCCAAAAGCGGTTGCGACGTCTAATAAGAAACGTGTGAATAGAAGAAAATCATAGGAAGAAATATAATAATAAATAAATATATTTGTTTATATATAAATTATTGTATTTACAAGACATTTTTAAATTAAATTAATATATGAATTATTAAAGAGTATATATGAATTGTATATTAACATTTAATATCCATTACTTGATGCATGTTGAAATAGTTCATTATTATAATAAAATTAAAAAATTAATGAAACAAAACATAATAAGTCAAGGAGGTGGCTACTCAACTTTAAAAGTAACTAATTAAGGAGTAGATTCGTATAATGTAATCAATAGGAATACATCTTTTTTAATTGATAGGAGAACTTGAATTGCATGCAATTTTCTCAAGAATTATAAGATAGATTTATTGTGGAATGAATTAAAAAAAATGTGAAATTTAATTATGTTAGACAAATCAAAATGAAAAAATCTAAATATTTTGGCGGAACAAAAACGGTACAAATAATTTATAAAATATTTATAAATGTAATAATATTTGAAGTTTATAAATAATTCAACACTAAGTTGGAAAAAAGAAAAGCATTCTTTTAAAATAAAACTGTATACTGAAAAAATAAAATAAAAAGAAGTGATAATTAATTAAAAAAATATAATATGATCAGCTCTCACACAAGTGTTGTGACTCTATAAAATGAGCAATACATATATGTAACGCAATTATATATCATAATTATAATATATTAAAAGTACCTTAGCAAGTGTTAATATTTTTTTCCAACTTTGTTCTCATCTATTTTCTTTACCTATTAATTATATTAATAAATTTATTAATTTAATTTTTATTAATAATTCATGATTCATTTAAATTTTATTCATGAATAGCAACTCTTGGATTACTATTTAAAATAATTAATTTTCTACTTAATGCAACTCTTGAATTTATATTTCATGCGACTCTTGGTTGTATTCTTATTATCTATATATACTTGCTAACATCTTACCATGAGAAAGAAAATTTGATTGCACCTTGTGTTCTTATGTTTAATTATATTACCTTCTTTAATTTTATTTCTTTATATTTGAGCTTATATAAGTGACTTTGATATGAAATTTTTTATATATTTTACAATATAGACTTAAGAAATAATTTTAAGTATAACAATGTTTTTTTAATAAGAAACGGAGTATATATTTAAAAGATCAAAGGACTACACACATTGATAAATAGATATGATTGTATGAAAATTAATTAAAATTTAAAATGATATTTTTGGTTTGATGAATTATTTTAATAACTTTTACTAATTTTCACTATTAATATCGAAGAGTATAAACTATTTTTCACAATCAATATTACACAGTCATATCTTATCTTAAATACTTACACTTTATCACAAATAATTAAAAATGGATTTTTTTTAAAAAAAAAATTAGAATCTTTAATTTATTATCAAGATAATCTATAATAAGAGTTAGTCTCATATAAACCAGGTTCACAATTAATTAAAAATGATTTTTTTTTAAAAAATTAGAATCGTTAATTTATTATCAAGATAATCTATAATAAGAGTTAGTCTCCTATAAACCGGATTCACAGTATAAACCTGTGGTCCTACTTTAATTTAAATCTTAACAATACATAGTATAGAATAAAATTGAAAGGGGTGCCACATGATTTACACCATGAACTCGGTTTACACGAGTGTTTATCCTATAATAATATCACAAGAATTATACATACTCCTTCCAACTCACAAAACATCATTTCTATTTTGGTTAGACTCACAATTTTTCAGCTTCCAAAAAATGTAAAAAAATCAAAGCAATTATAATTTCTCATACACTTTATATATATATATATATATATATATATATATATATATATATATATATATATATATATATATATCTACCTAACACACTTAATATATTTTATTATTTATTTATACTAGAACAATACCATAATACTTTCGAAAATTTTATTTTAGTTAATATACATACACAGTTAAAGAAAAAAACTTTTGTGGATAAAAGGGTTATTAAATAATGAAGTACTTCACATAATATATAAGCATATAAAATTAAGAACTACTCTTACACTTTCGTTTAAAAATTTCATAACTATTAATATATAATTGTCTACAAGTAAAAATAAATAAATAAATAAATAAAATTTTAAAATTATATATTCCGTTTATTTAAACAATTCATTTATATGAAAATTTTAATAAAACACAACAGCATGAGAATTGCGTAAAAAATTAGTATAGTGATGTGAATGATTTTTAATAAAAAAAAAATTATTCAAGTAAAAGATTTACAGAGAACTATATACACTTTCCGTCCCAAGTTAAATTATACACTTTTCGTTTTCGTTCATCCCACATTAAACTCTACCACTCAAAAAATGAAACATAACATTAATCTTTAACCCTAAAAGGACATCTTAATTGCAAATTTACCACTCTGACCTAAAACATCTAACACACGTAATATACTTTTTAATTTATTTATTATCTAAAAATAAAAGAGTAAAGATGCAAGATTCAAAGTAGTATAAAATCAAAAAAACAAAAGACACGTGATAAAAAAAATATACATACATCAATTTACTCCTTCCGTCCCATGTAAAGGATTGTTCTTGCTTTTTGCACGCGGATTAAGGAGTATTATTATTTAATGTGTAGTGAGTAGTTGTATTAGTGGGTGTGTGTGTGGGTTCCATGTGTATGAAAAAGGAAAGATGACTATTTAGATGAGACGCCCAAAACGAGAAAATGAAACCATTTGAATGGGACGGAGGGAGTACTTATTTGATAGTTTACATAACGATTATTGATAAATTGGATGAACATTGTAAGACAAGAAACATTGTTCATAAAGAAGTTTTGATTCAATTAATAATTTGATAATTTACTTAAATTATTCATTATTATGATGAAAAATAACTTTACAAAATAAAAAACAATTACATAATGATAAAAAAAAACTCACTACAAAGTATGACGTGCGTGCGACGCGTACGTCTAAAAAAATTAGTATATTAAAAGTGATTAGTGCTTGAAAAACTTTTATTTTCAATTTTTTCCTACTTATTTTTCCTTTTACTTCCTTTTAATACTTTTCATTAAATTTTATAATAATAATAAGAATATTTAATTTTTTTTAAAATGACTATTCATATGATAACTGTAACAACAAATTTTGTATTTATTAAAATAATAAACACAAAAGAAATTACAACGATAATCCAAGATAGATTGAAATTGAGAATTTAAGTAAACAGCTTCTATTTATCCTCTGATTCCTCTCTTGAGTTGATTTCTTGACTTCTTCAACTTTCGGAGCCGGATCTTCGGATGAAGCTTGTCCGAGCTCGGGGTTGACTTGAAACTTTAAAACGTTTATCCAGAGGCGTCGAACCTTTGTTCGGATCAAACGTTAACTTGAAGATTTATTGTGAAGTACGACACTCAATTTGGTAGAACGTTGACTTCATCGAGACAGATGGATGAATTTGATATGAAGAACGCCGGATCAAAGAGGCTTAGCACCTTGGTCTTTGATCGGAGACTGTTCTTGACTTGAAGACGACTTGAACTTGATTTGAAGATCTTGAGTGTTCTTCGACTTGATCTTGATCTTGAACTTGAACTTGGTCTTGATCTGAACTTGAACTTCACTTGATCGGATCTTGATCGAACTTGATTTTCACTTAAATCTTCAGAGTTCTTCAGGTCTTCAGGATTTTCAGAGTGAATGGAATGAGGACTGAAGTCCTTATTTATAGGTAGAGAAAATAACCACTTGAGAGATATTTTCTCCTTCAAAAGATATGTTGGGCTTTTCTCCTTTAATTAAGCCTGCTGGACTGGATACGGGCCTATTTAATTTAAATAAGCCTGCTAGATTTGACTTGGGCCTTTTTAATTTAATTAGGCATGCTGGGATTTTGACTTGGGCCTTTTTAATTTAATTCGGCCTGCTGAATTGGATGTGGGCCTATTTAACTTGAATGAGACTCTTTTGACTTGGATCGAGCCCATTTGACTTGGATTTGAACTCAAATAATTATATTAATTATCAATTATTTATTTACTTATTTTAGGAATTAATTTATTTAAATCCCTTAATAAATAAATATTTAATCAATATTCAATATATTTTCCTTAGCATATATTTAAACAATAAAATTTAATTGCCTACAAATGCCCCATTGCATTTTGTTCACTGAAATTTATTTTGAAGTGGACAAATTGCAATCTATAACTTATCTCCTTGTATGTTCTTCTTGGTCCATTAATTCTTCTTTGCTTCTTTTAAGGCCCAACAAATCTTTGCTTCTTTAGAGCTCAACGTTGCTCTATCCTTGAGTATACGTAGATAACACCGTCTCATCTATTCTCCATCAAATTTCCAGTGGATAAACTTAAATGCAAATTTAATAACTCATCTTTAGAAGATCATGATTAAAGATATTTCCTCTTTATCTCAAATATTGCACCATCTATGGTATCTTTGGGAAATTAATGATAATTCTAAATCTCCATATAATATGTGAAAATGAATCTTAACAAATATTCATGTATATTCCAGACTTATCCATGATTTTTCCAACCATTATATAAGAAGGGTTCCAACCTTCATCTTTCACGTCAAAGTTGATGGAGTATCAACTAATCAAAGTTTCTTATTCTTTGCAGGTTTTCGCTTCCATCAGAGGCTTTCTGCATCCAACACCAAGATTTGAGCCCAAGAAATATTCAAGCATGGTCACTTCCGATCAAGGCTTCAATTGTGATCATCCCCAACCAGCAACATTCCATCAATCAATGCTTTGGCACATTGCAAAATTCAACCAAAGCTTCAAGTTTAATCACCCTCAACCGGCAACATTCATCCAATGAAGGCTTCAAGTATAATCAACCCCTATGACGAATCATATGGCATAGAGGCGGTGGCAACCCTTTGCACAAGAGTTTGCAATTTCCAATGGCATAGATCGAACCTGAGGCGAGGTGGTGGGCGGACATCAGACTTCAGTGACTGTTGCGGTCGTGCTTGTAGATGCGGCAAAGCTGGAATCGGTGAGTGGCTAGAAGAAGTAGCTATTTCCAGGGAAGAGAGTGGCAAGGCTGGACAGCAACCTACTCCGACAGACTTAGCGGGAGCCACAGCAGATCCGGCATTGGCGGCGAAGAGCGGTGGCTGACCTGGCAATTTCCGACAGTGATAACCAACGAACCGGCGACGGGTGGTGGTGTGCGGCAGACCTGGCATGGTGGTTGAGGATCGCAAGGGATGCAAACAACATCGACGAACCAGCGCATTGGTTGCAGCAGCGTGCGGCTGTCGGCGGGCGACGTTTTTCCGGTAAGGGGCTGGTGTTCTCTCTTTTCTTTCTTTTTTTTTTATTGAACTGCTTATTTGCCTTTACATAATCATCAAGGTAAGCTCCACCACTTGTTTTTTTATATTCTTCTTCTGTATCTCTTCGTTCTTTTCCTTATTTTTTCCTTTCTGTATCATGAATTCTTTTCTTGCTCCTTTAGTAGTCTTTATTTGAACTGTTTATTTCCTTCCACCTTTCCCTGTTTTTCTTTGTTTTTCCTTCTTCCTTACTTTCTTTTCCACGCAAAAGAGAAGAGAAGAGAAGACCTTAACATACACAGGGAGTCAAGACCAGTGACGTCGAGGTGGAGAGCGATCGACGGCGGACCATCCATGGTGGTTGCTTGTCGGGCTCACACCGTGAGGTAGAGAGCGGTCAACAGCGGGCTATCCATGGTAGCTGCTTGTTGGGCTCGCGCCTCCGACGGAAATGGATGGAGAGGTGTTACAGACCTCCGAAGACTGATTTGAAGGCTGAAGTTAGACCAATAGTGTCGAGGTGAAGAGCAATCGACGACGGACCACCCATGGTGGTTGCTTGTTGGGCTCACACCTCCGACGATGCTTTGGCGACGAGGTGACAAAAATCTGACCAAAGAGAAGATTTTAACATACTCAAGCAGTCGAACCAACGATGTCGAGGTAGAGAGCGGTCGACGGCGGATCACCCATGGTGGTTACTTGTCGGGCTCACACCGTGAGGTAGAGAGCGTTCAACAGCGGGCTATCCATGGTAGCTGCTTGTTGGGCTCGCACCTCCGACAACGCTTTGGCGACGAGGTGAAGAAATCAGACCAATGCGGCGGGTGATGACGACGAGCTGGGGGCGTCGCGTCCTGCAGAGACTTAGCAAGGCCTCTCGTTCACGTCTCCGGAAGGGTGCTGAACTTTGGTAGCTGATCGTCTCCAACAAACTCTCTGTCGTGCTAAGAAGGAAGTTGAGCTCATAGAAGAGGAGATCCTTATGCTTGACAACGCAACCGTCTTGAAAGAATCATCATCTGAAGATGAGAAAGCAGCTCTGAAGTCTGTTTTACAAAGTATACTCTCTGACAACTTTCTTGTTTAACATAGGACTAATTTTCTTTTAGTTTGCTCCCTTAGTTATTTATTTGCTTTCCCCTTTTATGTTTTTGAACATTTAATGATATTATCACTAAAGTCCATTCTTTTCCTTACTTCTCCTTTATGTGATATCATTAATTTGTTTTCTTGTCTTTCATATTTATTTGCTGCCTTCATGCTCCGATTTATTGTTTGCCCCACAAACTTGATGTGAATAGACCAAAGACATGACCGAACTTAGCAAAGTGCTAAGCTGCCTACGTACCTCTTTGCAGAGGATCAAGTCATTATGTAGTTCAAAGGGACATGATTTGATTTGGATGGGGGGGTGCCGTGCACAGTTTATACTCATGCGGGCCATGAGTTACTATTCTTTAACCACTTTAGACAAAGTAGGATATTTAATGCTTTAACCACTTAAAATATCTGAGTGGGGTGAATTAACAGTTTAACCACGTATAATTACCTTTGGTGGATGTCGTGCACAGTTTATACTCATGTGGACCAGGAGCAACATGCAGTTTAGGCTCGTGCGTCACGGAGCATTCCTTGGATTTGATTACGCATAGTAGCGTTTCAGGAATTTGCCATTTATGGGGCCGATTCCTACACCATCTTCAGATATCAACTTGTATGCACCATTTGTATACACTTCTTTCACAACATGTGGGCCATCCCACTTGGGCAAGAATTTATTTCCAACTCGGTGAGTGATGACAATAGGCCTTCTTACAGCAAGGACTAAGTCTCCGACTTGAAAAGAACGTATCTTTACTTTCTTGTTAAACGTTCTGGAGAGGCGAGCTTGATAGCACTCAAGTTTTTGTTGTGCTTCTAACCTCTTCTCATCAAGTGCCTCTAATTCTTCGAGATACAGTCGTGCGTTTTCTTCTTCAGTTAAACCTTTTTGTATGGCTATTCTCAAAGATGGTATTTGCTTTTCAAGGGGCACCACAGCTTCAACCCCATATACAAGAGAGTACGGAGTAGCTTGAGTAGGCGTTCTATAAGTAGTTCGATACGCCCATAAAGCTTCATGAATCCTTCCATGCCAGTCTCGCTTTGACTTGGAGACCACCTTCTTCAACAGATTACACAGTATTTTGTTGAAGGCTTCGGCAAGCCCATTAGCTGCTGCATTATACATAGAAGACTTTCTTTGCTTGAAGTCAAACTTCTCACAAAGCTTATCAATCAAAGAGTTACTGAATGGCCTCCCATTGTCTGTGATAATGTATCGAGGCACTCCATATCTATATATGATGTTGATGCGGATGAAATCAGCCATATTTTCTTTCTTCACTTCTCTCAAGGGTACAACTTCCGCCCACTTGGAAAAGTAATCAGTGGCACCCAGAATATAAAGATGACCTCCGAAAGACTTCGTTAATGGCCCCACCACATCTAAGCCCCATACATCAAATGGCCACGAAGAAACTGTTGGATATAATGGTTCGGGAGGCTGATGAATGAGATTTGCATGAAACTGGCATGGCTGACATTTTTGTGCATAATCTATGCAATCCTTCACCATAGAAGGCCAGTAATATCCCATCCTCTTGATTCTGAAATGTAACTTGGGTCCAGACTGATGGGCGCCACATATTCCAGAATGAGCTTCCTCCATAGCTTGAAGAGCTTCTCCATCACTTAAGCATCTTAAGAGAATACCATCAAACGATCTTCTATAGAGTGTATCTTTGTAATAGAAGAATCGTGGTGCTCTACGTCGGACATCAACCTTTAGGTGTGGATCATTGGGAAGCTTATCATTCTTCAAGTAATCCACAAACGGTTGACGCCAGTCTTCTTTCTCAATATCAAAAATCTCTATGGCGCAATTGTTGGATTGTATACTAAAAGCCTAGCCTTAGTATGAACAATGTTATATCCATATTTGAAATGAGAATCATATGATCAAATGATTGCATCTTATAATTTATTTTGTATGCATGATGCAATAGTCCAATTACTTTATACTGTAGATAATATGTTGTGCGACAACACGCGGAAGATCATATTATCGGTTTCCTTATAAAGTATAAACAGATGCTCACAACTGAGATAGACGGGGACTCTCTATCGGTATGGTTGTAGTGTGGTTTGGTATTAGCTTGTCTTGGCTATAGAATCACATTAGTGCACTTGTGTGTATTGAGCAGGACCGCCTGAGATCGTTCTTCTTAGACTGACTATATAGTAGAACTTGATCTCTGTTATTATGGAAGTTCGTGCTCTTAATCCCTATACAATAACCTCGACACGTAGGGCAGTATGTATTTCTTTGATTCATCAATGGGTGAGATTTATAAGTATTAAATCAACAAACTCGGTGAGTTGGGAAGTAGTGCTGTATCTATGGTGTGCTGTTGATTGTAGAAGGAATCCATGTCCGTCATAGGTTGATGATGTCCCCTTGAGGAGCTCATAAGGTTTATCATGTAAATCTTGCAAGTGGATTAATTTCCGGCATGATAAAAAGGTTGAGTGGTACTACTCTTGGATGAGATATTAATTAATTTGAGTTGTCAGTAACTTAATTAATTAATGGACATTGAATATCTTAAACATGGGGAGACTATCGGGCTCATAATAAGAAGGAGCCCAGAACATAATTTTGGGATTGGACGGGTAGTGCAATAATAATATTTTAGTGGACTATATTATTATTATTGGATTTAATTAAAAGCTTTGGGCTAAGCTTGGTTAATTAAGTTCAATTGAGGCCCAACCCAATTTCTCCTCCTGGTCCCTGCTGTAGCCCAATATATATAGTCATCTCAGCTTCTGGAAACCTAACTTCCTGCGCCTCTTTTGACGTGAGTTAGAGAGAAGCAGATTGAGAGAACTCTGGGGATTGTTGACCACTCAACACTAGAGTTGACTTGGGACATACAGCAGAAGATCAAGAGGTGTTCTTCTGCAGTGATTCAGACTCTACATCAACCCTGAAGTACGGTAAACACATTATTGCTTCCGCTGATTTTGTTTGCCTGTTTATCCTAACGGATCACGTTGAACCGCACGATCCAATCTCCCAACAATTGGTATCAGAGCATTGGTTTTGTGGTAAAACGTGATTAGTTAGGCTTGCGTATATGTGTTTATGTGATTTTTTGATTATGTGGAGTAATCTGTTGATAGTCGCATGATATGATCATTAGGGTTTGTAAAATTATGATTTAATCATGAAACCCTATATGTTTAATATACGCTGGATAATTTCTTTATCTTGAACACCTGGACATCACACACACGCACTGTATGATGATGGTGGAGGCGCGATAGAAAGATTGTACACAGCCCTGGTGGCTATCGAGCCAACGTTGATGGCGGAAAAGGATCGTGACGGACTGTGAGAAAGAAACCTCACTGGACATCACCGCATACAAACACAAGAAATCAGTCAGTCTGTTGTTGATTTTACACACAATACCACGCCCTGCACGAAGGCGATGATTGGTGATGAACGACTGACCGGCGCGTGACTGGTCAATGGCAAACCCGCTTCCGGCAGAGCCTCACGGCGGGCATTCGGGTAACGGTGGCGAGTGGTGGCAATTGAGGGTGCAGGCGCTGGAGTCGGCCGATCTGTTGTATGACGGAAGATCAGTGATGGCGGCGCTGTTGTGGGCAGCAACCACAGCGGCAACTTCACGGCCCAGGCGGATCTTGGCGATGCGTCGGTGCGTTCCGGGGACTCACGGACTGACAGCGGCAGAGCGTCAGAGCATCGGCGTCTGACGGAGCTGTTTCCAAGCAGGTTGCCGGTTGATTCGTTAGAATCAGAAGGGGATCCGAGAGAGTCCAACCTGATCCATGTCGGATCAGAGCAGATCGGCGCTGATCTGACTGCGTGTGATGGCTGAGCGACAGAATCGAGGCGATGATTGGTGACGGCGAGCCACTGCGACATCTGGTTGCGCCGGCTATGGCACTTGGTGGCGACTTGAACCGGTGGGCTTCCTTCGGCGTGGCGAAGGCGATCATCTTGATTGATCGTGGGATGGACTGCGTCGGCGGTTTCCGAGTGGCTGGCGGAGAGGAAAGCTCCAAGTGCGGCCGGCTGCATGTGCGGCCGATCCCAGTCGGTCGGCGGAGGCTGTCGATTGGCGGCGTATGCGTCGCAGCAATCCTTGGTGGCAGACGTCCGGAGGTCTAACGGCGCGACTCCGAGTGCAGCGGCGCCTATTTGTTCGCTTGGCCGCTGCCGTGTTTGCATCGGATTGCGGCTGTTGCAAAAGGGCAGGGTTGCTGAACCCTCTCTTTGGAGATTGGGCCTTATTAAATTGATTTTGGGCTTGGTTTCAATATTTTCTCTATGGGCCAATTTTAATTAATGGGCCGGTATGGGGATTCTATTATAGGGCCCAATTCAGTAATTTATTTGGGGCTGCTCATTTATTAAATTTGGTTTTGGGCTTTTGGGCCCAAATTTTAATTAAATGGTAATGGGCTGCTGGGCCAATATTAATTGCTGATTTTAATTAATTGTGGATAATGGGCCAAGCGTGATAAATTAGTTAATTTTTAATAAGCTAATTTTGTGCTTGTGGGCTTGATGGATTTAATTTGGTTTTGGGCTGAGTATATAGGTCATGGAAAATGGGCTTGATTAATTATTTAATCTGCTGCTCATTTTGTGATCCTTTGTTGCTCTAGGGCCCAAATTAATTAATCCACTATTTATTATGCAATTAATTAATGTTATATAACTGATTAATTGATTTAATTATCAATTATTGTTGTATATGTGACAGGCATGTTCTATGTGATTTATTTATTTAAATTGCTGTTAATAGAAGCATGTCTAAGTTGTATATTTTATTCTGGAATATTATATGCATGTTAAAACCCTCGGTAATTAAATAACTAAGTGGGAGAGGGGATTGGTAATAAATTCCCGCGGCCTCCATTATTGGTTTGTAATTGATGTGAGTAAACTTGCGTGTTGGCATAGGCCTTCCTCCCTAACGGATGAGTTTATTCACGGATCACTGGTACAGACTTCATAAATAATTATTGTTTGTAATGTGGCACATAAACTTGCGTGTTGGCATAGGCCTTCCTCCCTAACGGATGAGTTTGTGTGCGGTACACTGGTACAAACTTATAATTGATGATTGTAAGAAGCTACCCGAGCGCGTGTGTACTTCTCCAACTGTAAGGCACATAAGCTCGCGCAGTGGACTTGGGATCAAATAATGGTGTACACTTAGGTGTAAATAATTAGTATCCTCCCCAACGGAGTCACTGCTATTATTTGCATGGCTAAAGAGTAACCGACTATTAATTATTTTGTCATAAAGTTAGGTTGACAAATGAAATTAATGGGTAAAACCTTCTCTTGTAAATGTTCGGATTTGTAAACGTCCACACTAACGTGGCTTGCAGACTCACGGTGCTTGAGATGTCGGTGAATTTTATTTTATATTGTTTTGAGGGAAACAAATATAAAAGGATAAAATTCGAAGTTTTGATCAGTATATTTAATCGTGATTCTCTGTATTTCGAATAGTTTTAGTCTCACTAATTGTTAACTAAAAGAAATTATATTTACTTGTCCAAATTAACTGATTAGAAAAGAATCTTAATTTTGAAATTTACTGCTTAAGAAAATACATGTGTTCTCTCAAAGGACGACTCATGATGCCTATTAAAGTCTTTAGTGAAGAGATGAGAGGATCATAGAAATATGATGAACTCATGTAACCCTTCAGATACTTGAGTAATTTAAAAGGCGCAAGATCATGATAGAATTTGATGAATGAATTGGAAAAGCTTGGAGTATAAATTGAAAGGGAAACCTAGATCAATTTTATTCTCCATGTTTAGCCTTGATGTTTTGAGAAAGTTCTACCTGAAATACTAGAGGATGTATATGGTGGGAGACTTCTGACAAAACATGTGGCAAAGGAAAGCCATTTTCATCATAAAGTGAACAAGTTTAATATCTTATTCACAAGTTGTTTAAACATGATTAGTGATGGCATCTATTAACACGAAGTGTGTAGATACTGGAATCACTAAATGTTTATTACTAAGTGAGGATAAGATAGTTATGACATGGGTAAAACTACGAAGGTAGTGGCTATTGCAGTGGGAGTTATTTATCTATCTTATGATAGGAATAAATGATTGATTATGAGAAATTATCTTTACGTACGTTTTCATGGAAAGAATTTAATTTTGGTTTCTATGCATTAACGGATGGATACTTCATTTCATTTATATGACATGGTCATAATAATGAGGAATGAGGCTATAATCCGTTATAGTACGTTGGTGGATAATAATTATACTCTTGAATCATGCACATCTCACAGATGCAATAAATTGTAATTAAATAATGCATCTTCTAATATAAGTAAGAGAAAGGAACCTTCGGAAATGAACTAAACATATATTTGGCGTCTAAGATTAATTCATTTTACTTGAGTAGGATTCAAAAGTTGATAGCCGATAGACCGTAAGGTTTATCTGAAGTGGAAACTATCGGACTTGTGAGTCTTACTTGGAAGTAAAAATGATTAACTGCCTTTTCAAGGCTTTGGGGTATAGAGCCAAAGATATATATGTTGGAATTAGTTCATTCTGATTCAAGCGGACCTAATATTATCCAGACAAGAGGTGGTTAAGAATATTCGAAGATTATTCTGGATACCAATATATTTATTTGATCCACTGCATGTCTAAGTTCTTGGATTAATTCAAGAATTGAAAGGCTGGTACAGTGAAGCGTCATGGAAAATATATTACGTCATTACGATTTAATCATGATGGCGAATACCTCAAGGGATAGTTAGGAGCTATTAATCAGAAGTTGAGATTAAATCTCAAGTGGACTACACCGGGCATGCCCCAGCTGAATGGTGTGGTGGATAGAAGGAATAAGGCTCTTATGGTTGTGATTAGATAGATGATGAATTATTTGGAATAATTAAATTCATTTTATGGATATGCCCTAGATACAGTAATTCGTGAAACGTTTGTCTGTATATGGGATATCCTAGAAAAATGAAGGGTGATTTATTTAGTCCAAAAGATCGAAGGATAATTGTTAACTCAATAACTAGATTTTTGGAAAAGGACTATGTAATAAATCACAAACACATGTATAAGTTGTTCTAAAGGATGTGAGAGGAAAACACTAAGTATAAGTACCAAGTGTACAAGAGGATATACCACAAGGTAAACTGCAACGCGTGTCACGTCTGATACACAATTAAATGTAGTGCCTTGTCGTAGTGGAAGGGTTGTGTGACAACTCATAAATATATGTTTGGGAGAGTCGTGAGACTTGATCCCTAGTGAACATAGTATTATCCCACGGATACGACATAGCACTACAAGATTAAAATGCGGAATCTTAGTAAGTTGCAATGTACGTTGAAATAGAATCTACGGATTCTATATTAAGTCTGGGAACTTGTATGACCACTAAATGGTGTAAAAACCATTGCATGTGATCATAGGAAATAAAAGAGGATCATACGGAAAGGTGAAAATCTTGGAAGCAAAGCTTGTTGCGAAAAGATGTACTCAGAAAGAAATGATTCGATTATGAGGGAACATATTCGCTGGTAGCTATGCTTAAATTGATCCGGATTCTTTTATTTATTGCTGCTCATATTGAATTATGAGGAACAGCAAATAGATGTCAAGACAGCTTTCCTGATTGGAAGTCTTGAGGAAAACATCTATGTGAAGCAACCAGATTAATTCATTGCAATGTACTAATATCATTTTGATAGTAAGCTTAAAAGTGTCCAGCGATGGACTAAAGCAAGTTTTGAGATCGTGAAACATCTGTTTTGATTAGGTAATCCAGTGGCATGGATTTAAATCAATGAGCGGATGTGTCTTGTGTGTTGTAAAGAGTGACGGAAACGTGGTGGTGTTTCTCGTACTATACGTAGATAGTATCTTGCTCATTGGAGACAATGAAAGAGTATTATCGGGCGTATGAGTACGGTTAATAAAGCGGTAGAAATGAAGGACTTAAGAAAGGCAAAAATGTCCTTTTGATCACGGTAATACGGATCACAAGAAAGGATATTATGCTTATCTCAAGTTTCATAATATGATATAGTCCATACTCATTTAGCATGAGAATAGACTTACGCGTCGGCATTAGAGCCTTCCTCCCCATCGGATGAGTTTATTCATGGAATGCTATGAACGAAGTTGGATAACTATTTTGCTGTATGCAGAATAGTGGGTATCAACGTAACCCGGATCAAGAATGATGAACTGTAGTAAGACATATATAAAGTGCCTGAGAAGGACTGGAAATTATATATGAACTTACTGGACAGATTCACTGCTTCTTGTGGATTACGTAGATTCGGATTTTTTTTAGTCAGATTGGACGGTAGTAAATTCTCCTCAAAGGTTATGTGTTTAATTTTAGGAAGTAGAGTCATAATGTGGAGGAGTATTATATAGAAATATATTTCAGACTCTGGACTCCATCATGGAAAGATGATAAATTGGAGCCTATGAGGCTGCCAAAGTATCTATATGACTCTAGAGACTTCATGATGGACTTTGAAGTGTTTCTAAGTTTGCCCAAGGTAATCACAATTTACATTGATGATATTGGTGCAGTTGCAAACTTGAAGAAATCACAAGTCCATAAGGCAATTAAACACATGGAGCGCGAGTACCACCTGTTACGAGAAATCGTATTATGAGGGGAAGGTTGTTGTCGCCTAGATTGCATCGGATGATGTCCTAGTAAATCCATTTACGAGGACCTTAAGGCGAGAGCTTTTAATGGTCGTGTAATGGGAGTAGGAATCAGATGTATGGCAGAAGACATGACAGCATAGTCTTTTAGTATAAGTGGGAGATTGTTGGATTGTATACTAAAAGCCTAGCCTTAGTATGAACAATGTTATATCCATATTTGAAATGAGAATCATATGATCAAATGATTGCATCTTATAATTTATTTTGTATGCATGATGCAATAGTCCAATTACTTTATACTGTAGATAATATGTTGTGCGACAACACGCGGAAGATCATATTATCGGTTTCCTTATAAAGTATAAACAGATGCTCACAACTGAGATAGACGGGGACTCTCTATCGGTATGGTTGTAGTGTGGTTTGGTATTAGCTTGTCTTGGCTATAGAATCACATTAGTGCACTTGTGTGTATTGAGCAGGACCGCCTGAGATCGTTCTTCTTAGACTGACTATATAGTAGAACTTGATCTCTGTTATTATGGAAGTTCGTGCTCTTAATCCCTATACAATAACCTCGACACGTAGGGCAGTATGTATTTCTTTGATTCATCAATGGGTGAGATTTATAAGTATTAAATCAACAAACTCGGTGAGTTGGGAAGTAGTGCTGTATCTATGGTGTGCTGTTGATTGTAGAAGGAATCCATGTCCGTCATAGGTTGATGATGTCCCCTTGATGAGCTCATAAGGTTTATCATGTAAATCTTGCAAGTGGATTAATTTCCGGCATGATAAAAAGGTTGAGTGGTACTACTCTTGGATGAGATATTAATTAATTTGAGTTGTCAGTAACTTAATTAATTAATGGACATTGAATATCTTAAACATGGGGAGACTATCGGGCTCATAATAAGAAGGAGCCCAGAACATAATTTTGGGATTGGACGGGTAGTGCAATAATAATATTTTAGTGGACTATATTATTATTATTGGATTTAATTAAAAGCTTTGGGCTAAGCTTGGTTAATTAAGTTCAATTGAGGCCCAGCCCAATTTCTCCTCCTGGTCCCTGCTGTAGCCCAATATATATAGTCATCTCAGCTTCTGGAAACCTAACTTCCTGCGCCTCTTTTGACGTGAGTTAGAGAGAAGCAGATTGAGAGAACTCTGGGGATTGTTGACCACTCAACACTAGAGTTGACTTGGGACATACAGCAGAAGATCAAGAGGTGTTCTTCTGCAGTGATTCAGACTCTACATCAACCCTGAAGTACGGTAAACACATTATTGCTTCCGCTGATTTTGTTTGCCTGTTTATCCTAACGGATCACGTTGAACCGCACGATCCAATCGCCCAACAGCAATACTCAACTTCTTCGCCATCTTCATCTTCGAAGAAGGGAGGTACCACCCAACTTTTGCAGATCAATACTTGAACAAGTGCTTCGGGCATTGCTATGGCTGATGCTAGCTTTGCCAAAGCATCGGCTTGCTTGTTCTTGCTCCTTGATAAATGTTCAATCTCTACGTCTCCAAGCCAATTCATAAGCCTCTGAGCATAGTTATAGTACGAAAGTAGTTCAGCTTTCTTAACCTCATATAAGCCAAGCAGCTGGTTGATTATCAACAACGAATCTCCATATACCTTAAGGTGTCGCTGCTTTACATCCACTGCCATCGCCAAACCAAGTATAAGAGCTTGATATTCAGCTACATTGTTAGAGCAATTTTCAGTTAGACTGAATGAATATGGCAGAACTCCTCCATCCGAGGTTACAAATACTACTCCTGCGCCGGCTCCTTCTCTGTGAGCAGCTCCATCAAAATACATCTTCCAAGGAGGAGTGATTTCAATAGCCAATATATCTTCATCGGGAAAATCATCAGACAATTCCCATTCGGCAGGCATGGGATGATCAGCCAAGAAATCTGCCAGCACTTGCCCTTTCACCGCTTTTTGAGGGACGTAGATAATTTCAAATTGCTGCAATTGGAGATACCACCTTGCGAGCCTATCAGAGAGCACTGGCTTTGACATTACGAACTTTAATGGGTTGGCCTTCGAGACCAAGTAAACAGTATGAGCTTGAAAGTAATGCCTTAACTTCTGAATCGCAAATATGAGAGCAAGACAAAGCTTCTCAATTGGTGAGTACTTTAACTCATTTGGAGTCATTGTTCTACTCAAATAGTACAACGCACACTCCTTTCCTTCATCATTATTTTGTGCAAGCAAGGCTCCAACTGATTTTTCTTGAGCAGATATGTAGAGAATTAATGGACGTCCGGCTATTGGAGCAACCAACACTGGCGGCTTCATCAAATATGCTTTAATGCTGTTAAATGCATTAGTGCAAGCTTCATCCCATTCAAATGGGCTACCTTTTTTCATAAGATGGCTAAATGGTTGGCATCGGCCGGCCAAATTTGCTATGATTCTTCTTAAGTACGCCAGTTTACCTTGCAAACTCTTGAGCTCATGTATGTTTCGGGGCACCTGCATCTTCATTATCGCATCAATCTTTGCTTTGTCAATCTCAATGCCACGATGTCGGACAATGAATCCAAGGAACTTACCAGAAGAGACTCCGAATGCGCACTTAAGCGGGTTCATCTTGAGTTGGAATTTTCTGAGACGCTCAAATATTTGCCTTAGATCCTTAAGATGGTCCTTTTTCTTCTTTGATTTCACTACAATGTCATCCACATAACATTCGACATTCTTATGAAGCATGTCGTCGAATATCCTTTGCATAGCTCGTTGATACGTAGCGCCAGCATTCCTCAAGCCAAACGGCATAACATTATAGCAGTATATTCCTTTAGGAGTGCGGAAGGCAGTTTTCTCTTGATCTTCTGAAGCTAGGCTAATTTGATTGTAACCAGATGATCCATCCATAAATGAAAGCACTTCATGCCCGGTCGTTGCATCAATCATAAGTTCTGTGATTGGTAGTGGAAAATCATCTTTTGGGCATGCCAAGTTCAAGTCACGGAAGTTAACACACACTCTAAGCTGCCCATTTGTCTTCCTTACTAGCACAATGCTAGAGAGCCAAGTGGGATACTTGACTTCTCGTATCTTTCTCGTTTCAAGGAGCTTATTAACCTCAGCTTCAATCAATGGAACCAGCTCTGGTCGAAACTGACGCTGCATCTGCTTAACTGGCTTGACTCCTTCCTTTACTGCTAGATGATGAACTGCCACTTTTGGATCTAATCCGGGCATCTCCTTGAATGACCAGGCGAACACGTCTCTAAATTCTTGAAGAAGCTCAATATAACCCTTTTCTTCATCGGCTGTCAACAAAGCACTTATGTAGGTTGGACGTGGGTCATTAGCATCACCCAAGTTAATCTCCTTTAATTAGTCAACAGTAGCTTTGACACCTTCTTCAAATTCTGGAGGAGCATCATCAGCATCTTCCTCTTCAGCTGAGGTCTCCTCTCGTATAGTAACATGATTTACCTCAGTAACTCCTTCCAGGAATTCTTGCCTTTGAAAACGCGGATTAGACCTAACTTGTTCATTTTCTCCGACTTTAACAATACTCTACACTACATAACCATCTCTCCTCATTTCGACAATCTTGCCTCGTAGATCTCTTTCTGCATTGTGTAGATTTGTTTGCATGAAAACGAAATGAACAATATCTGATGAGCCTACACTTTCCCGATCATCTTCTTCACTTTGGGTGAAGATTATTGTTCGCTTCTTAGCTTTCAACACTGTGTCACATGATATAGTCAGGAAATGTCGTCTTTTCATGCGAGATGGGATCCGACTACGTATCTTTGGGAACCTTGGGAACTTGGAAGTCCTTTTAGCTTCAACTGGTTTGAGTCTTTTGAAACTGAGATTCTTTCTGCCTTTCTATCCTCTTCATGAGACTCTTCTTCTTCAGAAAGAATTTCATCTTCAGTGATGTAGTTCGTGTTTGCCCTTTTGATCGCAATGCGAACAGGTTTCTGTGGAACATATCCCAACCCTGTCCTAGTATACTTGGAAGTGCGACCATTACTCTTCAATGTCTCTTGAGTGGTATTAAATTCACTAGGAGTCTTATGAGACTGTTCATTCATCATAGCTTTTTCTTGAGGGTTATAACCAGCTTTCACAAGAAGTTTGTAAGCTTGTGGGCTATATGATTTGGAAACTGCCGTCTCGAATACATCTCCATGCTCAGTTTTAGCTCCTTTAATTGGGCGAGTGAACCCTTTGAGTAGAGGAAGAGATGGCTTCTTAGTGTCAACCTTAGTTAGAGGTAGTGTCAACCCTTCTACAGTCTTGATCAACTGTTTACTTTCAATAGACTTTGTGGATGAAACATTATCTGCATTATCTCTTTCTTGTTTATCGTCACCTTTCTCTTGCGATGAACTTCCTTCTAGCTTGACAGCCTTGCTACTTTTCAAAAAATATCTAGCATCTGCAAAATATGACTCAGCTTCTGTGAATGGCCTTTCATCGCCAAGCACCTTTTTTATGTTGCCTCCATCGCAGTATTTGAAGCATTAATGCAGCGTAGAAGGAATCACTCCATTTTCATGCAACCATGGGCGTCCCAAGAGCATGTTATATGATGTTTTAGCATCAATGACATGAAACAGAACTGTTGAGACCATCTCATCTATCATTAAGTCCAAGACCGTTGTACCAAGTGTTCTCTGGCCTTCTTGATTGAACCCATGAATTGTCAATCGACTACTGCCGAGCTTGTTGGTAGGAATTCCTAACTTCTTAAGCGTGGATAGGGGCAAGATATTGACAGCCGAACCTCCATCAATTAATATTCGATTAACCCTTTGCTCTTGAGTATAACCAGTTACAAATAAAGGTCGGTTATGAAGTTATGAACCGAGCAGTAAGTCTTCCTCTGTGAAGGTTATTTTTATAACATGGGTCTCACTTTCATTCCCAGATTCACCCTTAAGTAGCTGAGCTTCGCTTGCCATATGACATGAAGAATCACCGCCTGCAGAAATAGAGTTTGCAGTTGCATCTTCATCTAGAAAGATCTTCCCTTGCTCAACCAATCGCATAACTTTGTCTTTAAAGACAAAGCAATCTTTAATAGAATGACCCACCAGTCTATGATACTTGCAATATTTCAGATTGTCAGTTTGTCCCGCCTCTTCTGGTCGCTTCATTTCAGGAAGCTCGATAAGTTTATCTTTGAACAGATCATCAAATATGCCTGGGACATCTGAATCAAGGAATGGGTACTTTCTTTCTTGCATCTCTTTCAAGGTCAATCTTCTTTGCCCCCTTTCTTGGGGATCACTCCTCACTTTATCTTCCTTTTCGTTCTCATTCCTTCGAAACTTGACAGTTGGTGCATTTTTTTGCCATGGACTCCTTTTCAGAAGATTTGTTGTAGGGTTTGCCCCCTTTCCTGGCCTCTTGCTTTTCTTTATACTTGTAGGATCCTGGAATTGGTGGTTCAACCACTCCACTTATCCCCATGCTTAGCTCCATGTCATGAGCTCTTGTGGCTAAATCTTCAAAGGTTTTAGGCTTAATCCCTTGAAGTATGTAACGAAGGCTCCATTGCATTCCTGCTATACACATCTCAATGCCAGAAACTTCAGACAATTGATCTTTACAATTTAGGCTCAAATTTCTCCATCGATTAATGTACTCAATTACTGGCTCTTCTTTTAACTGACGAGTGTTAGTCAACTCTATCATGCTAACCGTTCTCCTAGTGCTATAGAAGCGATTAAGGAATTGATATTCCATCTGATCCCAACTGTCTATAGAATCAGCCTCCAGGTCGGTGTACTATTCAAAAGCATTTCCCTTTAGAGAATGAACAAATTGTCTCACCATATGATCTCCGTCAGTTCCAGCATCATTGCATGTTTTAATGAAATGTGCTATATGTTGCCTTGGATTACCTTTTCCATCAAACTGTTGGAACTTGGGGGGTTGATAGTTCGGTGGCATCTTCAAGTTGTCAATCCTTCTAGTAAAAGGCTTAGCATACATGAATGAAGGTTTGGAGCTCTCTTCAAATTGGTCCTTCATTGTCCCGAGTATAATACTTTTTAGTTGGCTGATAGGAACCATTCCATCATGGAAAATGTTCAATTCTTCTTCAATCACCCTCTTCCCCGTCGACTGGCATTTCGCGGAGTTATTTACTTCATTTTCAGCATCTTCATCTTGCTTTTCGTTTGCATGGCTAGTTTCAGCACCAGCCATTTTCTCCATCAGTTTGAAAATCAAAGTACTTTGTTCTTGGTTCTGTTTGGCAAGTGCAGCAACGGATTCAGTTAAGCTTGCCAACTGTTCTTCGACAGACGAAGTGTTTATTGCCATCGTCGAGGCTATAGATGAATCTGATGATGGACTTTCTTCAGATAGATGAGTTGAGCCAACAAGGTTGTCCTCCTCGTCTTTAGCATCATAAGGTATTCCTTTGGGGATAACTCCCACTAAAGAATTTGTCTCCGAAGAGGCTTCAGACCGCGCTTTCCTTGACATACTTCTAGTTGTCACATTAACGTCTTCAACTTGTAATTCTGAAGACTTGAAAACAGAAGCTGATCTGTTGACTTTGACTCCTAGCGGAACCATCTTACTTTGCTCGAAGAGGAGATGAGAGGTAGAAACTGTCCCACTGGGCGTGCCAAAATTTGTAACAACAAATTTTGTATTTATTAAAATAATAAACTCAAAAGAAATTACAACGATAATCCAAGATAGATTGAAGTTGAGAATTTAAGTAAACAGCTTCTATTTATCCTCTGATTCCTCTCTTGAGTTGATTTCTTGACTTCTTCAACTTTCGGAACCGGATCTTCGGATGAAGCTTGTTCGAGCTCGGAGTTGACTTGAAGTTTTAAAATGTTTATCCAGAGGCGTCAAACCTTTGTTCGGATCAAACGTTGACTTGAAGATTTGTTGTGAAGTACGATACTCAATTTGGTAGAACGTTGACTTCACTGAGACAGATGGATGAATTTGATATGAAGAACGCCGGATCAAAGAGGCTTAGCACCTTGGTCTTTGATCGGAGGCTGTTCTTGACTTGAAGACGACTTGAACTTGATTTGAAGATCTTGAGTGTTCTTCGACTTGATCTTGATCTTGAACTTGAACTTGGTCTTGATCTGAACTTGAACTTCACTTGATCGGATCTTGATCGAACTTGATTTTCACTTGAATCTTCAGAGTTCTTCAGGTCTTCAGGATTTTCAGAGTGAATGGAATGAGGACTGAAGGTCCTTATTTATAGGTAGAGAAAATAATCACTTGAGAGATATTTTCTCCTTCAAAAGATATGTTGGGCTTTTCTCCTTTAATTAAGCCTGCTGGACAGGATACTGGCCTATTTAATTTAAATAAGCCTGTTAGATTTGACTTGGGCCTTTTTAATTTAATTAGTCATGCTGGGATTTTGACTTGGGCCTTTTTAATTTAATTCGGTCTGCTGAATTGGATGTGGGCCTATTTAACTTGAATGAGACTCTTTTGACTTTGATCGAGCCCATTTGACTTGGATTTGAACTCAAATAATTATATTAATTATCAATTATTTATTTACTTATTTTAGGAATTAATTTATTTAAATCCCTTAATAAATAAATATTTAATCAATATTCAATATATTTTCTTTAGCATATATTTAAGCAATAAAATTTAATTGCCTACAATAACCATTTTATACGTTTTATTGAAAAAAAGTAAGTAAATTATAATAATATTAAATTTGTACTCAAGGATGACTACTCATATTCACGTTAATCATTTTATATGCTTTATCACATTTTTTCATAATGTTAGTTTTCTTTTATTTTAAACTTCAACTCAATTAAATAAAAAAATTTTATTACAAAATATTTAAATTTAAAAATATTTAGTAATTATTTTCATTGTATTAATCGTATACTTATAATAAAATTTAATTGTTAGTTTTTTAATGAAAAATTGAGTGTAAAAAATATATAATTATTAAAAAAAACATGTATACACTATTGAATAAAAAGCTATACATATATGGATGTTAGTTTTTTTAATGAAAAACTTAATGTGAAAAAAGTGTACAATTATTACAAAACACGTATACAAAATAGAATAATATGTATACAAAATAGAATAAAAAATCATACACATATGGGTGCACCCAATATACACTCTAAAAAAAGGTTATTGAAAAAAAAACCACAAACTTTATTTATATTGTAAATTAATCCTCACCTTTAATAAATTGTAAAAAAAAATCACAACATTTGAGTGTTGTTGCAAAATGCATCCAAAAAACCCTACTCTTAGTTACGAATTGGGTGCATTTTGCAACAATAATTAAATGTGGGGTTTTTTTTTCAAGTTCTCAAAATGAGGATTAATTTACAATATGAATAATTTTTTATTTTTTTTACAATTAACCAAAAAAAAACAAATAGTATAACAAACTAATACGTGTATGTACGTCAAACATAACTACTCCCTCCGTCCCATCACTATTGCTACTTTTGACTGCAAAAAGCTCTCACATAATCTACAGTAAAAGTAGCAATAGTAATGGAACGGAGGGAGTAGTAAATAATTAAATAATACCCGTCAAATACTCAATTGATTTCCGCTCATTTGATTAGTTTAAATCCACTGTTTACCCCCCATTTTAAATCATAGTACCTGATCCAACTACGTACATAGGTCAGCACCTAAAAGTATTTAAGGTGGAGGAGTAGTTTGATAAATGAATTATGATGCAACTTTAGCTATAGTCAAATTAGATAATTATTCCAAGCTACAAAAATAATAGGTAAAACATTGTCTCTATTATTGATTAATAAGTAGTATAATATGTTATAGAGTCATGTGTTCTTCGATTATCCAAAACCCTATTTGCTAGATAATTGGCATAGTGTTTGTTGTCGTTTAATTTAGATCGTGCGAGCTAGATATAGTGTTTCGGCTAATCTTATAGCTTAATTAGTGTTCGAGTCTGATTGATGCAATTTATTATGCCAAATCATTTAATCGATCAATTAAATAATGGATAAATAAATCAATTGGTTATTAGGGTCAATTTTACATAATTAAAAAAGTTATAAGACAAATTTACAATTTTTTACAACTTATTATAATTTAATTGTAACATACATTAAATGCATTAATTTTATAACTTTCTTATATTAATTATAATTTAAATATTAATCTATTCCTAATTTATTATCATTAATTTAACAAAGAATATATATATTTATACTAATATAAAAACAAAATGGATTTGCCAATATTGACCAATTTTTATTTTAATTTGTACCATTCATTGAGTAATGAGTGTATCTCCACCGTTCAAATATTTGATTAATCATTGGGTGCCCTTTGTGTAATATTTTAATAATTACTCGGTGTCATTTGTGTGATTTAATGAAAATGTGAGGAAACTTAGCAAAACACATTCTAAACCCTACTCTCATTATTCTCCCGTACACCTCGTGATCCCCATCTTCTCTTCGTCACCGCCGATTATTCTCCCGTACACTCCTCAACCAGTGTCCCTTTCTTTTATGCTCCGATTTCAATCGAATCAATATTGTGTTCACCACCGTTAGGAGATTGAAACAATTAGATTAATTTTTTATTTTTATAGAAATCAATGACTATAGGGTCTCAATTTATTGGGCTTTTCAATTTTTTATGGAAGAGCTTCCCCATTGTATGACGGTGATCGAGCCGCAATATACGAAATCGTGTAATGTGGAGTGCTTTAGGGGGTCGGGGACCACATGTTGTTGGTTGAAGAGGATGGAGTGCGGCCCCTGGGTCCGGAGATTGGGCCCTTTGCAGAAGATGGTAGTCTCGAGGAGAGGGGAGTATGTTGCATCTTTCACTCATGATGGAAGACTTCAGGTCATGTCCTTAGATTTTTAGGATATTATCATCGAGTACGCTTGTGAGGTATTATCTTATATTGTGCTTTCTGGCTAAGATTTTTTATTTGATAGTCAATTTCAATACAATAATTGGAGCCTTGATTTTGTTGTGGTGAATGTGAAGACACTGTTAGCTTGGCATGAGTTTGTGTGTGTCTGTGATGATGATTATATTCCGTACCTTGAGTTCTCATTCACTTATTTCGGAGTCATAATCTGGTGTTCATCGATTAATTAATTTATTTACAATTAAGTAAACTTCATTTGAAGATGAGTATATTAGTAGTTTTGATTTTATAGAAAGGCTTTACTGATTAGTGAAGTAGTACACTGAGCAGTTTTATTTGAGAAAAGATAGACTTCCGAATTATGATGTGTCTTAATTGGTTGTTATTTTTCCTCTCAGGCCCGCCATATTGGTCAGAACTATGTTTTTGCTCTTCTAACCGGGTATCATGATCCTCCTGCTGGTGTTACGGTAATTTCTTTCTGCCTTTTGTTGGACTGTTGAGATTTGCTAAACCTTTTATTATTATTATTTTTATAGCCTTTGATTGTGTCACCATTCAATGTTGATTCAACACAGGATTTTCATGTCTTGAAATCCTTTGCTCCCCGGTTTATTCCAATTTCTATGCATTTACGGATGGATACTCTATTTAATTTAAATGACATGGTCATAGTAATGAAGGATGGAGCTATAATCTGTTATGGTACGTTAGTGACAATTTGTTCTCTTAAATCATGTTTATACCACAGATGTAACAAATAGTAATTAATAATGCGTCTTCTAATCTTAATAAGAGAAAGACTCTTATGGAAATGATTAGATAGATGATGAATTATTTGGAATTATTAAATTCATTTTATGGATATGCCCTAAGAAACAATAATTCATATGAATGTTTGTCTGTTTGTGGGATATCCTAGGAAAATGAAGGGTGATTTATTTACTCCAAAAGATCGAAGGGTGATTGTAAACACAAACATTAGATTTTTGGAAAAGGACTATGTATTAAATCATAAACCCATGTATAAATTGTTCTAAAGGAAGTGAGAAGAAAAACACAAAGTATTAGTACCAAGTGTACAAGAGGATATACCACAATGTAAACTGCAATCCGTGTCACGTCTGATACATAATTGCGTATAGTACCTTATCATAGTGGGAGAGTTGTTCGACAACCTGTAAGATATATGTTTTGGAAGAGTCGTGAGGCTTGGTCCCTAGTAAACATGGAGTTGACTCACGGATACGATGAAGCACTACAAGATCGAAATGCAATATCTTAGCAAGTACAATGATGTTGTAATAGAATCGATGAATTCTAAATCAAGTCTGGCTGCTTGTAGAAAAACGGATGGTGTGAAAGCCATTGGAAGTGGCTCTACAAAATAAAAGAGGATCATAGGATAAGGTGAAAACCTTAAAAGCAAAGCTTGTTGTGAAAAGGTATACTCAGAAAGAAAGAGTTCAATTATGAGAAAACATGTTCACCGGTAGCTATGCTTAAGACGATCCAGACTCTTTTATCTGTTGCTACTCATATGAAATATGAGGGATAGCAAATAGATGTCAAGACATCTTTCCTAATTGAAAGTTTTGAGGAAAACATCTATGTGAAGCAACCAGAATGATTCATTGCAAAGGGCTAAGAGCTTTTTGATAGTAAGCTTAAAAATGTCCAACGATGGACTAAAGCAACCTTTAAGATCATGAAACATCCATTTTGATGAGGAAATCCAGTCATTTGGATTTATTCAATGCACGGATGTGTCTTGTGTAAAGTGACGGAAACGTGGTGGTGTTTCTTGTACTATACGTAGATGATATATTGCTCATTGAAGATAATAAAATAGTATTGTCGGGCGTATGTGTATGGTTGATAAAGCGGTATAAAATGAAGGACTTAAGAGAAGCAAAATATATTCTTTTGATCACGGTAATACGGATCACAAGAAAAGATATTATGCTTATCTCAAGTTTCGCAAAATGATAAGATCCTTACTCGTTTAGCATGTGAATTTATCTAAGTAAATGTGTCTTGAGACACAAAAGGAGATAAAGGTGATGAAAGCGGTTCCTTATGCTTCGGCGAATAAGGAAGCTTAATCTATGGAATGCTATGTACGAGAATGGATAACTATATTGCCAATGGCATAGACAGTGGGTATCAAAGGTAACCCGAAATAAGAATATTGAACTGTGGTAACACATAATTTTGAAGTACCTGAAAAGGACTAGAAATTATATGTGGACTTACCGAACAGATTCACTGCTTCTTATAGGTTACATAGATTCGGATTTTTCAAATCAGATATGGACGACAATAAATCTACCTCAAAGGTTATGTGTTTAATTTTAAGAAGTAGAGTCATAATGTGGAGGAGTGTTATATAGAAATATATTTCAGACTCCAAACTCCATCGTATAAAGATGATAAATTGGAGCCTATGAGGCAGCCAAAGTATCTATATGACTCTAGAAACTTCATGATGGACTTTGAAGTGTTTCTAAGTTTTCCAAGCTTATCACAATTTATTTTGATGATAATGGTGTAGTTGCAAACTTGAATAAATCACGAGCCCATAAGGCAATTAAACATATGGAGTGCGAGTACCACCTGTTACGAGAAATCGTATGATGAGGGCAAGGTTGTTGTCGCCTAGATTGCATCGGATGATAACCAAGTAAATTCATTTACAAGGACCTTAAGGCGAGAGCTTTTGATGGTCATGTAGTGAGAGTGGGAATCAGATGTATGGCGAAAGACATGACAACATAGTCTTTTAGTATAAGTGGGAGATTGTTGGATTATATACTAAAAGTCTAGCTTTAGTATGAACAATGTTATAACAATTTATTTGAAATGAGAATCATATGATCAAATGATTGCATCTTATAATTCATTTATATGCACGATGCAATAGTCCACTTACTTTATACTATAGATAATATGTTGTGCGACAACACACGGAAGATCATATTATCGGTTTTCTTATAAAGTATAAACAGATGCTCACAACTGAGATAGATGAGGACTCTCTATCGGGATGGTTGTAGTGTGGTTTGGTATTAGCTTATCTTGGCTATAGAATCACATTAGTGCACTTGTGTGTATTGAGCAGGATATCTTGAGTTCGTTCGACTTATACAGACTTATAGAAGAACTTGATCTCAGTTATTATGGATGTTCATGCTCTAATCCCTATTCAATAACCTCGACACGTAGGGCAGTATGTATATCTTTGATTCATCAAATGGGTGAAATTTACATGTAATCAAATCAACAAATTCGGTGAGTTGGGAAGTAGTGCTGTCTCTATGGTGTGCTGTTGATTGTAGAAGGAATCTGTTTCCGTCATAGGTTGATGATGTCCCCTTGAGGAGCTCATAAGGATTATCATGTAAACCCTGCAGGTGAATTTATTCTGGCATGATAATGAGATTGAGTGGTACTATTCTTGGATGAAATATTAATTAATAGAGTTGTCAGTAACTTAATTAATTAATGGACATTGTATATCTTAAACATGGGGAGACTAACGGGCTCATAATAAGAAGGAGCCCATAACGTAATTATGGGATTAGAACGGTAGTGCAATAATAATATTTTAATAGAATATATTATTATTATTGGACTTAAATATAAGCTTTGGGCTAAGCTTGGATACTTAAGCCCAATGGAGGCCCAACTCTAATTTCTCCTCCTGGTCCCTGTTGTAGCCCATTTATAAGTCATCTCAAGGATCGTCTCCCACACGACGATAGTAGATTGAGAAGATCTCGAGGATCGTCTCCCACACGACGTCGAGATTGGACTTGGGAATACAACAGAAGATCAAGAGGTCGTTTGCTGCTGCTGTTCGCTAAATTGTACGATTTTTATAAAATCTTACAGATCTCGTAATTTGATGTGTCATAAACTGACGGAAAGCCACGGAAGAGAGGATTATTTTGACATATAGATCACTCAAATCCGATATCGGATGAGAGAGTTATGCCCAAAACGGTGAGGCTGCGCAGGCTAGTGGCGAGAATTCGTCTTCTCTAACATACCCTGGTGAAAGGTAATACGTTTCGTGTTTTCATGCTTCCACTGTATGTTAGAAATGTATGGAACCCTAACGGTTCATGTTAACTAAACGATCGAATACCAACACTAGGGTGGTTGTTGCGTATAAGGGAGCTCCAATACATCTATAGGTCGTTCCCTTGAATTTCCTTTTTGTGCTCATTTCAATTTGTTGGCAAAATCATGGTATTTTGATGCAAAATTCATGGACCTCTGTAAACATTGTTTGTTAATTTGTGGTTATGTCTGAGATGAGGCAAATGCTGAGACCTGTACTGCTCTAGGTTATTCATGTCTTTTTTAAATTTTATTATTGTGTAATTATTTTGTTTTCTGTAAATATTGTTTGTTAGTTTGTGTTTATATTTTGAGATGAGGTGTTTCAATTAGAATGATATAGGTTAGTTATCTCTTTTGGCATTCTCTTTCTTTCTTTCCTTTTTACAGATGAAATAACTATTGGAATCTTACTACGGAGGGCTACATTTCTCAGCTTCAGATTCCAAAACTACCTCCAAGGCGGCGAGCATCGACGCCGCCACATTAAATCTGTGGCCGTCGATCAGCGTCTTCGTCACTTCAGCCCTAATAACGGTCAAGTTTCCGATGCATTCAGATCGGTATTGCTAAAATGTAAGATTTTGATTTATCTATGTAATGCAATTATCATTAAACATCAGAGGAAATCCAATTCTCAAACTTTAATATCAATCTTATTTCTCCTCTTCGTCTCTAAAACCTGCGTCTCTCTTCCTTTGTATCTCTCTCTCACTGATTATTTTATAGATGTTAATTGGATTCTTGCAGGGGCTATGTAAATGCTGTGAAGACATCATTCTTCATTAAAAACAACATTGCGTCTCCTCCATCTTTGTAGCCACCATCACCATGATTTTCTCCATCTCTTTCCAAGATGATAATTCATTCCCACAAATGGTATATTTTTCTCTCCTTTTCCTTTATGATTTCCTGATCTAATTAATATGTAAATTTATTGCATTTTTTTAGCCTGCTAATCTTGAAAATTTGTCCTTCTTTTCAAAATAGGATAATTATAATTTTCATCTATTTATTATAGGTTGCCATTGGAAAGTTGAATCCATATCAACTTGACAAAGAAAATCATTCTACTGGAATCCAATCGTGGAGCCATCTTTTGAGGTATAATTAGGTTTTCAATATATATGAATGCATATGTGTGTATGTGCTTTTATGTATTGTTCTTATAGCCTTTCTCTAACAATTATGCTGAAATTTTTTTTAGATTTTGGTTGCTTACAGGCTTTAATGTTTGCTTCTATTCTTTCAGGGATTGTGGTTTCATATCACTGGAAAATTTAATATACTTGGCAAGGATCTTTCCTGTATATTTTCTTTATCTGTTCAATCATAATCCATCTCAAATTATTTTGTTGGTAGGATCCATTTTCTAAATCATGACAAAGAATTGATTACATGTTCTTCTCTTCCTGATATCATATGTGTATATTTATGTGGATATTCCTTATCCAATAGATCGATTTGTGAATGCTTGATTAATTCAAAGCTTCTGTTTGCAGTAATGGTGGGTCTTCCTTAGGTGAGCGAAATATCGTAATAGACAGAAATCATCTACAATTAAGCTACCAACCCATATTTTATATATCGATATCTTTTCTTAGGTACGCAATGGAACTAGGGTTGTTTTCCTAGATATTTTAGTAGATAATATGCTTGCTCATCTATTTTTATCATATGATTGAAAAGGTATAAAGTTCTGCAAGAGTCTGGTGTTAGGGTGGTTGCTTACATCTACATGTCGTTTCCTTGAATATTTTTTTGTGCTCATCATTTCAATTTTTGGCAAAATCATTATGTTTTGATACATGTGTATGTTTGCCCATAATTTTTAACTTTGTACATGATCTTCTTATTGGCCACTTTATAATAGACATCCAATTGGCTTTTGATTAATAATGGTATATTTACCTGTATTTATTTTCCCATAATCCTTATATTAATTTTTTAATTTATTAATTATTATAACCATGGGTCAGCACGTCGATTTTGGATACCGTCTTTTATGCAGAATTTTAAAACTTTGGGCCAGGCTCCATTAATTATAAGCAGGTCAAGTGGATCGGGTTTAAACTCAACTTCACACCTAGCCAAGTAAGTTTACAACAAGTCATTCAATAATGGGATAAGTTTGTTATTGTTTCAAAGTGTATATGTTTCTTCATTATGCTTATACAATTAAATTATATTATGTTTGCTTGATACTATTTTGCTGTTTCTCATGCTTTCTGCAACTGTTGTTTTTGTCATGATACTTTAATTAAATGCTTTAGGACAATGAACTAAATTGAGGTCTACCTGGAGTAGCAACAATGAATATTTGTTTAGCATATCTTATGTCGTGGCATTCTAATTCTACCACTATTCAGTTGAGAAAATATGCTTTGGGTTTGGTTTATTTTTTCATTATGCTGTACTTCATATTTAGTAAAATAATTTTCTTTGCAACTTGATCATAAAATCAATGTTTGAGGCTTCAGAAGAATATTTTGCCCAATAGAATACGCATGTAATTTCAGCCCCCTAAAAAGGATCATATGTCGTACTTCTAGAGTGAAACATTCATCTGTTATATTTTCTGCTACTCTGTTAATTTTATAATCCAGTGATGTTGTATATGACCATTGACTCTCTTACAATTTAATGATGAGATCGTACATATAAGTTGGGAACCCTGCCATTTAACATATTGATACTGTCTCACTTAGAGTTGCTCATTCAAATCAATTTGTAAACTAGCTAATGTATTTGTTGTCATTTTAGATAATAAGATATCAATCTTTAGATCTCCCTTTTTTAAGTGTGCTTTATTTGATGGGCAAGGACCAAGGTATGTCTGGTCAGTGCTACATATATCTGAGAGCATACTGTCATAGAAATATGGAAACCAACCTGATATACTTTATTTAGCTTTTGAAATTTTGAATTGTCTGCATATTCCATTTTAATATGTGAAACTTGTTGGAGCTACATTTAACTTTAATTATTTGATTTAATTTTCTATAATGTAAGCATGTAATATACGACTTATTATTTTTCTACAGCGACCCTTTTACTATGGACGCATGAAATAATTAGTTAAATATTTTTATTTTGTCTATGGTGCTAAATAGTTGTATCCACTATTACTGTATATTTAGGAGTTAATATTTTTATTATCAATTTAATTACGAGTTCAATTGTGGTGTACTTGGTGTGTGACGGTGCACTTAGACAAACTTAATCGTTATAATACTGATTAATTTAATCTCCACCATTAAGTAAAATATTATAGATAATTTTATTTTGAAAAAAAAACTACCCACCATCCTATTTTAAGTCATAAACAATGGTTCATTCTTCACGAACTTAAATTCATTTTATTTATTTATTTTGGTTATTATTCTAAAGATTAGTGTTTCCAAAAATTTTGGTATTATTCCAAAAATAATTTGGTTATAATTTCAAAAATTATTCCAATAATTTTGTGATAATTATATAAATTTAGCAATGAGTATAACTAAATATTTTATTTATGTTAATAATATTAAAAATTTCCTCTATATATATTTAGTTAATAACAATAGTTTATATTTGATGTTAAATATTAATTTTATCACTAAAATTAAAAATATATGTAAATAAATTGATATTAAATGAGTATTTATAACATACGGATATTGATAAACATATCTGGGATGGCTACAAATATGGTTGAGTGAGTGCGGGTGTAACATTTAAATTTTATTTTTAAAAATTATTCTTTAGTACATAAATGTACTCTTTAAAGGGTAATAATTTTTATTTAGAAAAGTAATAATTTATTTATCTAAAGAGTAATTTTTCAAGTACTAAAGAGTCGATAAATAATGATTTACAAGAATTTTAAGAGTAATTTTTTTATTTAAAAGTATAATAATTTATGTCTCTAAAGATAATTTTTTTATTTAATAAATAATGATATTTGTTTATCAGATTTAATTTATACTATTTATTTGAAAAAAAAATACTTCCTCCGTCCAGTTCTAAGTTATGCATTTGCTTTTTGCACGTGAACTAAGGAGTATTATTATTATATGTAAAGTGGGTAGTTGTATTAGAGGGAAGTAGTGGTTATATTGTGTATATTTTTACTAAATAAGGGAAATGGATACATTTGAAGTGAACATCAAAAATAGTAAAATTGATACCTTAGAAGCGGACGGAGAGGGTATAATTTATATTATTTTCAGTTAATAAAAGTACAATTTTTGTTAAAATATTGACTTTAGTACTAAAAAATACAATTAAATATAAAATTAATAAGTATCAAATGGGTATGAGTATGTATAAATGGATTTGGGACGGGACGGGGCGGGTACCATAATAATTTTTTTAATGAGATGGGTACATGTAGTGAATATTTAAATGGGTACGAGTGCCTAAAAAAAGGTGGGTGCCCTTATCCATGCTATCCCTAAATACGAGTACGAGTTTTGATACACAAAAAAATAAATGTCATATGGGTACGAGCAATTTGAGGGTCAATATATATTGATTTGATATTGGTATGAGTATCATAATGAATTTTTATATGGGACAAGTACGGACACTGGTAGTTGAAAATTAAGCGGATACGTATATGTGAGCTCCTAAATTAGCAGGTATTCTACCTATTGCCATCCATAATAGTGCCCTATATGGGTATAGGTATACTGACAATAAGATCAATATTTGATAATATTGTATATACTAAAAATGTATATATGTGTATAGGTATATACACTTATGAATAAAAATGTATATATACTAATGATAAAAAAATGTATACAATTTGTTAGTGAATTTCTGTAAGTTTTTTTTTAAAATAAAAAAGTGATTGTAAAAAAACTATGCAGTTATTAACAAAGAGATATACACTATCGAATAAAAATTATATACATATGGATCCAAGCTCATATGTGTATAATTAGGGTTTAGGGTTTTAGGTTTAGGGATTTATGGTTAAGGGGTTTTAGAGTTTATGGTTTAGAGGTTCAAGGTTTAGGGTTATAGGGTTTAAGGTTTAGGGTTTTATGGTTTAGGGTTTAGGATATCAACTCTTAATAGTTATAAGCCTTTTAAATTATACTCTCTCCATCCTATAATACTTTTAACATTTTTCTTATTTATTTGTCCCACAAAACCTTTCACACCCCAAAAAAGGAAACATCACTTTATCCAATAACCTCAAAAGTTACTTTAATTTCAAATTTGCCACTCATTTTTCACACACATATCATTACTTTATACTTTTTTATTACCTAAAAATACTACAATACCCTCCAAAGTCAATAAAGTTGGTCAAAAAGTGTAATTTTTCTTAAACAACGTGAAACAGTAAACGTGACAGGTTTTTCGGGACGGAGGGAGTATAAACTTATGAATAAAAATGTATATACTAATGAAAATTTTTTTATAGAATATTCCTTAATATTTAATTTGATTACTTGGTATTAGAAATACTTGGTGAAGATTTGTTGTAGATACAACACGGGTGATGGACATATACTGATACAGGTCCGGGTGATAGATATTTATGTTTAGTAAGGACTTTGATAACCCTTCGATCACCCTTTCTCTGTAGTTGTATTTTTTTTCTTTTTATGTTTTTGTGTTTTCTTTGTTGGTTCATATTCATCGATTATCTATCGATAAAGTCCGAATCATTAAGTTTGGTAGAATTTGTAAAATGTCAACTTTCAAAAGTCATGGTGCACGTACGGGTGATGGACATTTCTGTTAAGTAATGGCTTTGATAACCTCTCGACTCTGTAGTTATATTCTTTTTTATTTTTATATTTTTGTGTTTCCTTTGCAGGTCCATATTCATTGATTATCCATCAACAAAAGTTTAAAACAGTAAGTTTCGTAGAATTTATAAAATTTCAACTTTCAAAAGCTATGTTGTAGATACGGGGATACGGGTACGAGTGATGGATATTTAGCTGAGTATGTGTTCGGGTGATGGACATTTTTGTTTGGTGATGGCTTTGATAACCCTCCGATCACCCATTCTCTGTAGTAAGTTTTGTAGAATTATTATTTTTAATCTACTTTAAAATTTGTATGTGTATGTTAAGTGTGTTCTTAAAGGTGCTATTTTTGTATTTAAAATACATATATAGACAGTTAGTTATTTTGACTTTTTTTCCAAAACAGTTCTGGTGAATGTATTTTAATATTAAGACTTACTTTAACGCCCTCTAATTTTAGAATTTCATTTCAGTTTCAACGTAAACAATTTCCCTTGATAGTTTAGTATCCAATGATCATAAATAAGAGTCAAAGACAATCTTTGAACAATGTTGACCTATATTTTAAGAAGTCAATTTTCACTCATGGTCAATTGTACGTCGCAGTTTCAAGAATTACAGCTAGAAAAGATTTTAACATAATGCTTTGTGATAAGAAAGATTTGAAAATAACACATGTATATATGTATTGTTTAGGGAGGTTTTTTAATTTTTTTTGAATTGAGATTTTTTACATAATTTAAAACTCATTTTCAGTAATTTTTTTTTAAAAAATGATCTTATCCCTTATTTTAATATATCTAAGTGAACTTTCCAAATTATTTTATTTTATTTATATTCGCGCGTAAATGATGGCACGTTGCATATTCAAAGAAAGTATATACATCTTGCATGAATGTCTACGTATTTATTGTATGTAAATGATCAAATGCTTAACTTTTATATTTAAGCAGAAAAAATCAACATTTCAATATCGCCTTGGATGGGAAACATGACAGTAAGAGAAAGAGATTTGAGGAGTAAATAACAATATATATTAAATTGTAGGTATATAAATTAAATCAAAAATAAATATTAATCTACGCGCCGGTAAATAAAAAAAGAAAAGAAAACATACAAATAAAAGATATAAACCTCAACAAATAAAAAAGAGAACTTCTTTTCCTCACGTCACTGTATCAGAGACAAAGGGAAATATATTAATCTATTAAAAATAGACAAAAAAATTATTTGATAAAGTCCGTGTCCGCGCAACGCGCCACCGGGTAAGCGCTAGTATATATAAAATAGTACCAACTGTGGCACTTTTGTTTTCCAGCTCAATATTTATGCCCTTAACAAAAGACTATTACCTTATGTCAATCCTTTATCTTCCATCATTAAGTTTTAAGGGTCTGTTTACTTTGAGGGTTAACAAGGATTATCCTCTGTTGGACCTTAGTTAATGGCTATTTACTTTGAAGGTTATTAAAAAGGGATAACCCTCGGGCAGTCAGCTGCCCGGTCTTAACTAGTGCTGAATGGAGGCTACCTCAACCCTCCAAAGATGGACGGATAACTCTCAACCCTCGAGTTTAGTGGCGGAAATTATCATTTTACCCCTCAATTATAAAATAAAAAAATACAACTCAATTAATCTCTCTCTAGATTGATAAATTCATGTGCATTAATTTAGAATGAGAAAGAGATATCCTTCTAGATTTAGAATTCTTTGATAGAACATTTAATTGGCTTAATCTAGAGGTTGGTTGATTAGATGAGGAGACCCAAACCATTAGGAATTCATAGTACCTTAAAAGGGAATGTTGCCTATGATTTAGTACCTCATTAGGGAACTCGTAGAGTAATTAGTACCTAGTGGGAGGTGTTCACTTTGATCATGATCCTATGTGCTTTTGGAAGCCTTATTGAGGGCCTACATCCTATCAATCTCAAGAGAGAGTTTAGGTGGAATTAGTGATCGCTTATATGCCATGTCCATGAGAGATTAGAATTAATTGTATGATTTCTTTATTATCTATGTCATGATTGTTGCTAATCTCATCCTTGTATTATTTGAAACCCACTTATCTTGCATTTATTTTACTCTTGTTCTTGCATTAGTTTAATTGCTTCATTTGCAAGCTATCTATCTTATTCCGTCGTTCTTATAAAATCACGATAAACTTGAGATCGCTTAAACTCTAGTACCTTCCTCCCTTGGGTTCAACAAATTTTTTAATTGGTCATCCCAACTATTAACGACCAATCAGTACCATTTGGTTAAAAAAGAAATATAATACTCCCTCCATCCCAACTTCAACTTCACACTTTTCGTTTTGATCTGTCCCAACAACTTCACAATTCCATTAAAGGAAAAAAACAACTATCTAGCATCTCTTAAACATATTTTAATTTCAAATTTGCCATCATTTTTTTTAACACATCTACCACATTTTATCATTTATTTATTACTCCCTCTATCCTACTGAAGTTGTATCATTTTTTTAGCACGGAGATTAAGGAGTATAATAATTTAATGGGTAGTGGTTGAAAATATAATTTTAATGTATAGTGGGTAGGTGTATTACTGGTGTGTGTGGGTCCCATGTGAATATGTTAATATTTTAGGTGGGACCCACATGCTTAAAAAGGAAATGTGACAACTTCTGTGAGACCAACCCAAAAAGAAAAATATCACAACTTCAATGGGACCAAGGGAGTACTAAAAAAAATACCATACTACCCCCAAAAGTAAGTCA
This sequence comes from Pogostemon cablin, assembly GCA_023678885.1. Taxonomy (NCBI): domain Eukaryota; kingdom Viridiplantae; phylum Streptophyta; class Magnoliopsida; order Lamiales; family Lamiaceae; genus Pogostemon; species Pogostemon cablin. The sequence goes on from CM042995.1 coordinate 16,814,115, forward strand.
AAAAGTGATTTTTCTTAAACTTCGTATTTACAGTAAATGTAAAGATGAATTTGGGACGGATGGAGTAAAAAAAGTGTTGGTATTGATTTTTTACAATTGAGGGGTTGTTTGTTTGGAGGTTATTGAGGTAAGGAATGGAAAATGGTTTTAAAGTGGATGTTTGGTTGGATAGTGTCATAGACCTATAGTATTCTTCATTCCTACAAAATGAGGAATCAGTCATTCCTCCCATTTATAAGCTCTATGGGGTTCATTCCCTGCTAGAAAAGGTTAAACCATATTTATAATATATTTTAATAATATAAAATTTTATTAAATTTAAAAATTAATAAATTAATAATTTTCTTCTATTAATAATAAAATTATAATAAAATAAAATATTAATAGTGAAAAAAATATATTCCTAAAGAATTTAATACACCAAAAAATATCAATGGTTATTACAATATTTTGAAAATCGGACCGGACCGGTCGGTTCAACCGGTTCAATCGAAAACCGACCTGGAAATCGGTCTGAATACACCCTATAAACCGTGTTTATTATTATACCGGAATAAATCTATTTAAACCGATAAAAATTGGTTGAACCGGGAGAATGGAAAGAACTGGAAACCGTCGGTTATTTGTATTTTTTAAATTAAAAATTTAAAACACTCAAGCTCAGTTCGGCGTGTGCTTCTGTTAACCTTAACCATCTATCTACTTGACATTATTCACAAAAATTAAACCCTCAAACTTCTCAATTGCAAACCCTCAATTGCAAAAGCACAGTAGTAAGAAAAATCTAATTCTACACAATTGTTGTTGAATAATAGAAAAAAAATTAAAGCCTACTTCGTTCGAGACGGAGAGATACGCCACAGATTGAGAGGGCGGCGGAAGGAGGAAAAGAGCGGTGGAAGGAGGTAAAGAGCAGTGCGAAAATATTAGAGATGTGCGGAAATGGTAGAGAGAGAAAGAGAGAGAGAGAGAGGGGAAAGAGGGGGAAAGGGGAGTGGCTCCGCTCGCACTTGCATCCACCTGCCTTCTTCAATCAAGAAACTATGAATTATGAAATGCCCTAGATATTTTTCAAATTTAATTAATATAAAATCTATATGGGCCATATGAATGAGATTCTAGGTGGGTTTGGGTTTTTTCTAAAGGTTGGATGATTGAATCATGTTTTATTCAAGAAGTTTATTTATTATATTATTTTTTTATGGTTATTGTAAAATATAATTAATAATATATAAAATTAAATTTTCCGGTTGAACCTCGAACCGTTGCCTCCACCGGTTTGAGCTCCGGTCCAGTTTTCAAATCATTGGGTTATTATACACATTCCCTATTATCAACCAAACAATATAATTGTAAAAGACAAACACATTACCATTTCTTACCACTATTACTTTAATTCTTATTCCGATTCCTTCCATTAAACCAAACGCCCCCTGAGTTTTGGTTACTTTTACCCATTGACATTCAAATTATTATACTAACCTTTTAATTCACGAAAACAAATAATTACTGTATCAAGGGGACATATAGAGTAATAATTTAAGTATTTTTATAAATGTACATATATGGTAAATACGCCCACTGAATTACACCAATCCAAAACTTACCAATTTGATTAAAATCGAAACAGAAAAGGCGTAAAAAAAATAATAAAAAAATAAAAGATAGAATTGAACAACCGTACGGGCATAATCTTTTGTGCATTGCATAATGCTATACAATCGAATTACCCTTACTTTTCAGATAAAAATCGAATCTATCAGCTCTGGACGAATAAATGATCAAATTGCCACCCTTCGCTTTGGAGAAGTTCAAAAATACTATGATGGCTATGTTGTTTTTTTTTCTAATGGATTCATTTTTTTTCTTTGATTCAACAATTCTAAAATTTATTTTTGATTCAAGCAAAAAGGGAAATTTTTGGTTTTTTCACTTTTTTTTATAACTTAAATATTGTTAAAATATTATATTCGTATTGAATTATAAGAAATCGATGATGAATTTTTTATTTACTCCATCCGTCCGCCGAAAAGGTATACATTTTGCTATTTTGGACGTCCGCACCAAAGGTATACATTTCTCCTTTTAAACACATGGGACCCACACACATCAATAATATATTTATTAAATGGAACCCGCACACTCCACTAATATAATTATTTCCTACACATTAAATAATACTCCCTCCGTCCCACGTATTTTTACTTACTTTCCATTTTGGGATGTCCCACGTATTTTTACCCATTCCATTTTTGACAAAAATACATAATATTTTATTACCTACTTTTTACAATCCCAACAACTTTAATTACTTTTTTACACTTTATTCATCATTCCCAATAACCTTATTCAATTTTTCTTTTTAAATTACTAATTTATCCCTACTTTCTCTTACATTATATATTAAAAAAATAAAATATCTTAATCTCCGTGCCCGTATAAATGGGTAAAAATACTCAGGACGGAGAGCTTAATACTTTTTAAAGTACATAAAAAATAAATGTATACGTCTGTGGCACGGAGTATAAAAATTCATATTGAACTTTGGGTATTAATTTTTCGAAAATTCAATATCGAACACCCTTAAATTATGAGATATACTTGGGGCAAAATGGTGATTAATAGCAAGCTGTCAAAAATTGCAACTACTTCGGGAAACGGCGGTACGGCTGACGGCCGCTATCCCTCACCCAACATCTCTCTCCTTTATTACTTCTTACCCACACTCACTGTTTAACGTCGCTTCACCGCCGTTCAACTATATCTTAATCCTCTCTCTCCCCTTCTCTGTCTCTATCTACACTTTACATGACATACATTTTCTCTCTCTTCATAACGCAACGCTGCAAAGGTGGAGTAGCTCTGTGTACTGTACTGTGTGTGCAGTGTTGTTTGCAAGCATTTAACGTACCCCATTCTCTCTCTCTCTCTCTCCTCTTTCTTTCTAACCATTCACACCACGGTCTCTTCCCTTATTGCTTCTGCTGCTCTGCCTTACAGTTCACGCCAAACTCCTGCCCTGCAACTCTCTCTCTCTCTCTCTCTCAAGACATATTCCTACAAACGCACATTACATTACTCTCACTGTCGCGAACTATCACAATTCAGCTGCGAGGAGAGAGAGAGAAGATGCTGTGAGAATTTTCTCCATTTCATTTCATGAAGGTGTTTGTGAGAATGGGTTTGCTCTACTGTGTAGCAGTGATGTTCCTTGTATTTCCTCTCGCTTCGTCTCTCAGTGATGAAGGTACCCCTTCTTTATTATTCCTGTGATAAAGTTTCACGAAACCCTTTCAAAATTTTGGCTTGTGATATTATTGACTCTTGAGATTTTCCTTGTGAAGAATGTGACTTTTGGCCTTTTGCTATTTAAAATTTTTAGTTTCTTGAGATTTTTTTCCCGTTTTGGAAAGTTGAGATCTTTGGCTTCAAAGCTAGAAAAGGGTGCTTTTATTCTTCTCTCTATTCTCTAGTTTTTTTGTCTTTTCATTATTTTTTCTTAGCGATAAATGGAAAAAGTTGATAAGGCTTCATTTTGAATGCCCAGATAAATTCCAACATTTCTACAGAGAATTGGTTGTTAAATAGAAACACTTTACTCGTAACAAGCAAAGCCTCAGATTTTTCCAATTTCTAACATTATTTTAAATTAACTCAATTTTTATTACCTGCATATTCGAATCCTAGATTCCAACAGTTAAATCCTACTTTTTGCCGGAACTTCTCTGTTCATCTGTTGGTCTGAAATTGATTTCGTGTGGGGTGTAGCAGATTTTTCGTGAAGTTGAATATTATATTCTTGGAAGGTCATGGGGGGTGCGTTTAATTATTTTTTTATTTCTTTTCTAAAAGAAAATTCATTTTGTTTATATTTTCCGAGTAGATATGGGGTTGCTGCTTTTTTGGAGGTACTGTTTCACTTCATGGCATTTTAGAAGTTAAATTAAATATTTGGATGCTGTTCACAGGGAAAGCGTTGATGTCCATTAAAGCTTCATTTAGCAACGTCGCTAATGTGTTACTGGATTGGGATGAAGTTCACAATTACGACTTTTGTTCATGGAGGGGTGTTTCTTGTGGAAATTTTAGCGTCTCTGTTGTTGCTTTGTATGTTTGCCCTTAACTTCCCTCTTCATATATTTTAGACATTGTATTCAATATTCTCACATCTAAGAATAATCTTTACTAATATCATGGGTGAAGGAATCTGTCAAGCTTGAACCTGTGTGGAGAAATTTCACCAGCCATTGGAGAACTGAAAAACCTTCAGTCTTTGTAAGTACTTGTGGAGAAGCTCTGTTCTGTGCTAGCATCATTTGTGTCCATTTGGTTCTCACTTGCAGCTTATTATGTCTTTTTTTTGGCAGAGATTTTCAAGGAAACAAGTTAACTGGTCAGATCCCGGATGAGATCGGAAATTGCGCCTCTCTTGCACTTCTGTAAGCCTGATGTTTTTTCTTGTGTTCTTGTAGGTAGAGATGTTTGAAGCTTGTATTCATGATGTGCTCTGCAATTTTGATTTAATGTTTCAGTGACTTGTCTGATAATCTACTTGAAGGAGACATACCCTTCTCCATCTCCAAGCTTAAGCAGCTGGAGTTATTGTAAGTCATCTTGGTGATATGACATTGTATCCAATAACCTTTTGGAATTTAATAAGGTTGATGTGCAATTAATACATTGTATCAGGAACTTGAAGAACAACCAGCTAACTGGTCCGATTCCTTCCACTCTAACTCAAATACCTAACCTGAAAACACTGTAAGTTAGTTTTTGTGTGAAATGAACAATTCACCTAAACTATGGCAAGTCTTTTGCTGAATGTGCCTTTTGATGTCTTCAAGCGATCTGGCACGAAACCAGCTCATGGGAGAGATACCAAGATTAATATACTGGAATGAAGTGCTACAATATCTGTTAGTGAAGCACCAATTGTCATTATTTACTACTACGTCATTATTTCTTTCTTTAGCAATACGTTGTGCATTGTGGATTTGCCGTCTCTCATCCCATCATCACTATTTATTATAGCGGTTTGCGAGGAAACATGTTAACCGGTACATTATCCCCAGATATTTGCCAACTGACTGGCCTTTGGTATTTGTAAGTACTCTAACGTCCTTCTTCATTGATTTCATTTGCAAATTACGCACATTTATATTCTCTATTGCTGCAGTGATGTTAGAGGAAATAACCTCACCGGAACAATACCAGACAATATCGGTAATTGTACAAGCTTTGAGATTCTGTAAGTTTCTCTTGGTGGTGCTATTTTTTGGACCTTGGTAGCTTAGCTCTAAGAATTTTCACCTTTTTTACTTCAGGGATATTTCTTACAATCAGATAACTGGAGAGATTCCATACAATATAGGCTTTCTACAAGTTGCTACTCTGTAAGTTAACTCATTATCTATTCTACTTTATGATGTATCTGGCGAACTGAATCATGCAAGAATTTAATGTTGGGGATGCAATAGAGTTTGATGTTTATTCACATATTTCGGAACAATATTTAGCTTATAACTATGTGAGTTGGCTGTTGAGAGTGATTAATTTTGCATGGAACTGTTTGCTTTTGACAGGTCTTTACAGGGGAATATGTTGACTGGCAAGATTCCTGAGGTCATAGGTCTAATGCAAGCTCTTGCTGTCCTGTAAGCCTGCATGATCTTGTTATGATTTTTTGCTATGATCAAATTAGCGAAAATTGGGTTTCTATAATTGGAAATTTGCCTGATAAGTTGCAGTTTCAGGGATCTTAGTGAAAATAATTTAGTTGGACCAATTCCACAAATTCTTGGAAACCTCTCCTACACTGGAAAACTGTGAGTTAGGCATCTTGAAATTCTGAGTTCTTAAAGCATCTCTGTTTCCTTCTATTATTGTCTTAGTTCTTGAATATATTGTTTTAGGTATCTTCATGGCAACAAACTCACGGGCACTATTCCTCGTGAACTGGGAAATATGACCAAGCTAAGCTATTTGTAAGCTCATCACAGTATAAAGTGTGTATAATTTTGTTCAATTTGTGTTTCCTGCTAACGTGGCTTGTATTTCAAGGCAATTAAATGATAACCAACTCACTGGAGGTATCCCTTCCGAACTTGGGAAATTAGAACAACTTTTCGAATTGTGAGTTGTTTGTACATTGAGCTACTCCTTCGGTTTTCTCCTAGTCATGCTTATTGAATATGACTGTTTCGGCAGGAACCTAGCAAATAACAACCTTGAAGGACCCATTCCTGAAAACATCAGCTCTTGCACGGCGCTGAATCAGTTGTTAGTTCTCTGATAAATATGTGTATAATATGTGATCTTTTGACTGATCTGCTAAGTGTTTGTTTTAATTGGTTACAATTTTTTTCTCAGAAATGTGAATGGCAACCGATTGAATGGATCCATTCCTTCTGGTTTAAAACGTCTAGAAAGCCTGACTTATCTGTATGTGTTCTTTATAATCTTATGTGTATTGTTCCATTTAAGTTTTTCTTCCACAAATGAAAAAAATACAATGTCTTTTCTTGATCTATAGAAATCTTTCCTTGAACGAATTCAGAGGCAGTATTCCAGTTGAGTTGGGTCACATAATCAATCTTGATACATTGTGAGTACGAGCATCAATACTACATTCCGAACACTTATTTCTATTCTCTATCTGACTCTTCAGTTCTCTTTAGGGATCTTTCGAGTAATAATTTCTCAGGATCAGTTCCTGCCTCTGTAGGTGACCTGGAGCATCTTCTTACTCTGTATGTCTTGTAAAATCATCTACTATCCTTCTAAAGTTGTTAATATGCAGGCTCGTGTGTGTGTGATATGATATGTGCTTTTGACGTGTAGGAACTTGAGTCACAATCATCTCAATGGACCGATCCCTGCTGAATTTGGTAACCTAAGAAGCGTGCAGACAATGTGAGCATATATAAGATAATCTGTGCCGTAATTCTTTGCTCTAATTGCAGGATTACGACTGCAGACCATGCTCATATTACTAATGAATCATTTCTTTGTAGGGATATGTCTTATAACAGGATGTCAGGCAGCATCCCTGGAGAGCTAGGCCAACTGCAGAATGTAGCCTCTCTGTAAGTTAACCGACATTTTTAACGACTATTACCTCCTTTGCTTGGTTTATTTTATGCATTATTATGATCCCTTTGTGTTGCAGCATATTAAACAACAATAATTTCAGTGGAACAATTCCTGAACAACTAAGTAACTGCTTGAGCCTCGAGAAGCTGTGAGTTTTGGAAAATTTATTCGACTCAGAACCCAACTTATTGTAAACACCCAACTTATTGTAAACAAACTGTTTGGGTTGCTAATTCACTCTGTTTTATCAGGAATGTTTCGTATAACAACTTTAGTGGTTTGTTACCCATTGGCAGAAACTTCTCTCGGTTTTCACCTGAAAGGTAGAGAGAACTTCTGTTATTGTAAACTGAATAAGATGCTTGTTGCTAATTTTGTGTTTTTTTGTTGTCAGCTTCATTGGAAATACATTATTGTGTGGTCACTGGTTAGGGTCAATTTGTGATCCATATCCCCCAAAAGCCAAAGGTGGTGTATCTATAGTTTGATACGGATATTGCATGTTATTAAATCTTCAAGAATTCAAACTAAAATAATCTTCTCCTACAGCAATGTTTTCAAGAACAACAGTTGTGTGTATCACATTGGGGTTTATTACAATGTTATCCATGATACTAGTTGCTGTGTACAAGTCCAACCATCCAAAGCAGTTTGTGAAGGGCTCTAACAGGAGTAGGTTGCGAGGTTAATAGTGCTTATGGCCCTCATCTTATCTAGTATTAGTACGCTTCTCGTTCAGCTACTGATGTGATCTCTACGTACAGGTTCGTCAAAACTGGTGGTTCTTCATATGGACATGGCTATTCACACATACGAAGATATCATGAGGCTCACCGAGAACTTGAGTGAGAAGTACATCATCGGATATGGAGCTTCAAGCAGAGTCTACAAATGTGTGTTGAAAAATTCCCGACCCATTGCGATTAAGCGACTGTACAGTCAGTACCCTCACGATTGTCGTGAATTTGAGACGGAGTTGGAGACAGTGGGCAGTATAAGGCACAGGAACCTCGTCGCCTTGCATGGCTACTCCCTTTCTCCGCAGGGGAATCTTCTCTTCTATGAGTACATGGAAAATGGTTCACTTTGGGATCTTCTTCATGGTAAGTCGAAGAAGGTGAAACTGGACTGGGAGACGCGTCTCAAGATCGCTGTCGGAGCTGCGCAGGGTCTTGCTTACCTCCACCACGATTGCAACCCAAAAATCATTCACAGGGACGTCAAGTCCTCAAACATACTAGTCGATGAGAATTTCGTCCCTCATCTCTCTGATTTCGGTATTGCAAAGTGTTTGCCTGCTGCAAAGACTCATGCATCCACCTATGTGTTGGGGACGATAGGCTACATCGACCCTGAATACGCCCGGACGTCTAGGGTTACTGAAAAATCAGACGTTTATAGTTTTGGCATTATACTTCTAGAGCTACTGACAGGAAACAAGGCTGTTGACAATGACTTGAACTTGCATCAGCTGGTATTTATTCATCCATACATAAATTTTCATCCCACTGATTCTTTGTTGCTAATTCAGCATGCATTCTCAGGTGCTGTCCAAAGTGGACGACAACACGTTGATGGAGGCGGTGGACGCGGAGGTCTCGGTTACGTGCATGGACTTATCCCACGTAAGGAAAGCCTTTCAGCTGGCACTGCTCTGCACCAAACACCACCCCTCTGAGAGGCCAACCATGCATGAGGTCGCCCGAGTTCTAATATCCTTGTTACCGCCTCCGCCAAAGCATTGCCCCGTCGCGCCTCCTAAAAGCGTCGACTACGCAAGATTCTTCGTCGACAACGGCCAAACTCCTCGTCTGGACAACAACTCCTCGGACGCACTGTTCGTAAGATTCGGAGAGGTGATTTCCAAGAACACCTTGTGATCACATTTGAGGATGTGATGGATTAGATTTTGTGAGGGGATCCAAGCAATTCCCCATTTTGTCTCTAATGGCAATGCAGATTGAAAATATTGCCTTAATCTGCGTTTTTAAGAATACTAAGATGAATTAGTTTGGAGTTTGGATAATTGTATTATTGAACCCTGTCTTGCTGTTGCTACACAGAGATACAGTTTGTCAATACATGCATCTAATCTACTCTCATTGTGGCCCACTAATTTAATGCATTTCACGAGGAATTCGCCCTTTATTCACTTATTACTAGCCATACACCACTTATCTTCCCGACCACGTGGTATCATTTGGATGAACATAGTTCTATAATAATTATCTTATACATATATAAAAAAAATTCTTTTGAATCATTTGATATATTATGTAAGATGAGATTTGTTAACCTGTGATTAATAGTATTATTGTTTGGTATTATGAAAAAATGAGATTGTTATAATTAGGCATTAGTTATTTTAGGTTTGTTATTGAGTTAACAAATGAGATAATAAGTAAAATGACATATTTATCTTTATAAATAATATTATTATTCATTATTATTATTATTATTAATATTATTATTAATACTTATTAATTAATATTAATTATTAATATTAATATTAAAATGGATCACTTACTATGTAATACATAAAATAGATAAAGACTTGTACGAAATTGTCTCACGAATCACATTTCGTGAAACGGGTCAAGTAATGACCAATTAAAAACTCGCGGATCCAAGAGTCATCACGAACTTAATGCGCCCAGCGACATACATGTAACTCAATCCAACTCAATTAATTCATCACTTTTCTTTGCTGTATTTTTTTTTTACTTTTTTCTTTATTTTTAAATTGAATTAGATTTTGTTTTGTTTTATTTTATAATAATGGGTTAGAACATACTATACTATTATTATTGTTTATTATATTAATATAATTATTCGTAAATAAAATAGGAGAATATTTTTCTTAAAGAACACAATTAATATTATAACAACAAATATTGTATTTATAATAAAATAAACACAAAAAGAATTACAATGATAATCCAGAAGGATTAAACTTGATAATTAAGGAAACAATCTCTATGTATCCTCTGATTCTTCTCTCGAACCAATTTGGATTTTGACTTTGACTTGTTGTGTGTTGACTGCATTGACCGCGTTGACTGTGTGTTTTGAGTCGGATCTTCAGTTGAAGCTTGTCCGAACTCGGATTTGAGACCTTATAACGTTAATCCAGAAGCGTCGAGCCTTTGTTTGGATTAAACGTACTTGATCCGAAGAACACTCGATCTGGGGGGCTTAGCACCTTAATCCCGGGTCGTATACTGTTCTTGGTGCGAAGAACACCGAAGAACTCATATTAGGGGGCTCCGCACCTTAATCCCGAATCGTTTGTCGTTCTTGACTTGAAGATGCTTGAAGATCTCAAGGGGAATCGTTTGTCGTTCTTGACTTGAAGATGCTTGAAGATCTCAAGGGAGCACTGCTCGTATTCTTGTTCTCTTCAGAGCGTTTATGTCTTCAAGTATTTTTTTAGTGTGTGTAATGAATGAAGGAGGACTCCTTATATAGGTGAAGAATGAGCATGTCCCATAAATAACTTGCAATCTGATTGGTCCAAGATAGATTTGGCCTGGTTCTGCGGGCTTATGCCTTTCCATATATATCACAGCTTGATTGGTCATTGCTTAATTTGACCTGATTCTGGAACCTTCCATGCTTTACTTAACTTAGGGGTCAAGTTTTACTTAATTTAAACCCTACTTAATTTGTTGGGTATTAAATTAATTATCAATTATTTATTAATCTATTTTAGGAATTAATTTATTAAATTTCCAAAATAAAATATAATAAATTAAAAATGATATTTAATCAATAAAATCCACGTGTCGCCATTTAATTGGACCGTGAATTTTAATTGCTTACAAATGCCCCCTTGCGATTTATTCAAGGACAGAATGTCTTGTTGTGAAGGAATCGCAAAAGATTTGTTTCTTGTTCACCAAGATTTCATGTATCTTACCCAAAATTATCAAAGTTATTTGTAATAAAGAATCTCTTACAATTTTGTAGAGATTGCGCACCTCACAATAATCTCCATAATTATCCATGAGTCCACTAGTAGTTTCCATAATTATCCATGAGTCCACTACTATATAATAATGGCTCATGAACTCAATTTTTTTCATCAAAGACATCCAACAAGACTTTTGACTTAGACAAGCACCAATCAAACACCATCCAAGTAATTCAAGTTACAAGTGTAAGCTTTCAATTCTTTAATTTGCTCATCTACTTTTGAACTGTTTATTTTTTTTTTGTTTCTTGCTTGTTGCTCTTGCTTCCGACCAAGAATTTAGTAACCTGCTTGTCCTCGTCCCTCTTTTTCGTCTGAGAAAATCATGGGCGAACCTCATCCTTGCTATTCTTTCTCTTCTGAGAAATCGACAGCGAGCCTTGTCCTCGCCCCTCTTTCTCGTCTGAGAAAATCTACGGCGAGCCTCGTCCTTGCCATTCTTTCTCTTCTGAGAAATTGACAGTGAGCCTTGTCCTCGCCCCTCTTTCTCATCTGAGAAAATCATGGGCGAGCCTCATCCTTGCTATTCTTTCTCTTCTGAGAAATCGACAGCGAGCCTTGTCCTAGCCCCTCTTTCTCGTCTGAGAAAATCATGGGCGAGCCTCGTCCTTGCTATTCTTTCTCTTCTGAGAAATCGACAGTGAGCCTTGCCCTCGTCCCTCTTTCTCATCTGAGAAAATCATGGGCGAGCCTCGTCCTTGCTATTCTTTCTCTTCTTAGAAATCGACAGCGAGCCTTGTCCTAGCCCCTCTTTCTCGTCTGAGAAAATAATGGTCGAGCCTCGTCCTTGCTATTCTTTCTCTTCTGAGAAATCGACAGCGAGCCTTGCCCTCGCCCATCTTTCTCATCTGAGAAAATTCATGGGCGAGCATCGTCCTTGCTATTCTTTCTCTTCTGAGAAATCGACAGCGAGCCTTGCCCTCACCCCTCTTTCTCGTCTGAGAAAATCTACGGCGAGCCTCGATGTATATTCGCCATCACGTTATTGTCCCGTGTTGCCGAAAGTGGGAGATTGAGGCGGTAGTATGTAGTGTTGATGGGATCAGACCGGCGGCGATTTGCAGCAACATTGATGAGCATTTTCTCAGCACACAATTAATCCCCAAGTATGAAGGATATCAATTGTAGTTTCGAAGGTGACCAAGTTAAATATCGAATCCACGGGACGAATAAATATCAATTCAATTACGTTCTAGTAGATTATGACTATTTTGAATTAAACAATTGGTTTAAGTAACAGTTTGAATAGCTAATAAATAACAAAAACAAGTAAATAATAATGGTGATCAATTAAGATGATAGGTAGTTCGTCAGGCCATCAGTTTCCTTTGTTAATTTGTACTTCCGTGTGTCGATGTCCGACTCTGCCTTGTGGTTTATGGACGCATCACTAGACCATGCGAATCTATTCTATAGACACAAATAGATAAGTTTTTGACACGTGTGAGTATCCTCAGAGCAAGACATATACTCCACCTCCATTTCTAGGTACTATCATAATCAATTATTTCCCATGCACTTAGTACTCTAACCCGATTTGATCTTCCTTTTTAGGTACTGTAAAGTCATACTCTTTATCCTACTAGTCAACCCGAATTCAATTCAATTAACAAACATTCATATAAGACAGTTCTAATAAGACTTCAGAATCCCTTCACTTAGAATTATAATAATAAACCCTGCTCAACAGTGAACGCACTCAATCAATAACCATGTTATGTATTCAGACTCTACACAACAATTAATGATGTACAAAACAACTATGAGTATGGATTAAAAACGTGCAATCTTATATAAACTAAACCACAAGTAGTGTTGTACGGAGTATACACACGAAATACAAATTAACTCATGAAACCTTCATAACCCTAGAACTACCGAAGTGGCTCTAGCCCATGATTGATCTAAGAACAATCATGGTTAGATGGACTAATCTTACTTGAATCTCCAGCTGAATCTCTGTCACAGCCCTCCGGATGGATCACTAATCTCTTTTCTTCACTCCTCTCTTGTATCACGACGTCTCTCTTTTTTTCTTCTCGACTGCATGAGCCTTCTTTTATACTTGTAATCACGTCTCTAGGGCTTGGAATGGGCTTTTCAAGTGATCTCACGCGTTTTAGCCTCGAAAATTCGGATAAGGTAAGTTTCCGCGTTTTGGTTCGACCTCATCAATAGGTCGAACCACTGGCCAACAAGTCGAACCCCAGGTCGAACCCTGTTGCTGGACACATTCTGCGTTTGGTTCGACCTCTTGCACAGGTCGAACCACTCAGGTTTTGATTGAACCCCAGGTCGAACCACGCTACTGGACAATTTCCGCTCCTGGTTCGACCAACTGTCAGGTCGAACCCCCAACGTCGTGGTCGAACCCATCTTCTCGCGAACTGATTCGACCATGGTTCGACCTGATGAACAGGTCGAACCTCTGGAGTCGTGGTCGAACCCATCTTCTGCTGTTCCGCAATGCTGGTTCGACCTATAGGAGAGGTCGAACCCTCCTCCATTAGGTCGAACCCTTTTCTTTCCTTGGCGGTTCGCGTGGTCTCAACTTCGTCTCTTCGATTTTTGGCACTTCCACTTCGTTTTTGCTATGAAAACCACTTAAATAGCTCCACTAACACCTGATTCATGCTAATTCATAATATATATAGGTTTTCCACCTATTTCCACCTCAAAACTCTCCAAAACTAGCGCAAAACATGGTGCTAAACTTGTGAATTTACACACTTATCAAACCCCCAAACTTACATGTTGCTCGTCCCAAGGCAACCAAATCAAACCATAGGAGTCGTGTATAATTCACCAAAGATCAAGTACAATATACAATACACATGCAACTTCATTCAATCAAACGAGTATTAATTGCTTCATATATATCACTCATGCAAAATCAATCCAATCCATACCATTCGGAGTACTCAGTAATTTTGCTCACAAGATAAGTATTTATTCTCTTCCACTCAAGTGCGTGAGGCACTATATAGGTTAATATAAACACTCATATTAATCCATATTCACGGGTAACCATAAGCTTGGCAAAGGTCTAAAAAATCAACTTATAATCGACTCTTCACTAGGATCACAAAGGACTTATTTTTGGATTGTAATGTTGGCTCTTTGGAAAAAGGTAGGAAAATTTGGACTTAGTGACTTAAGACACTAGTAGAGAGTTACCTTAGAGGTTCTCGATTTCATTCTTCTTACAACAAGTTCTCCTCCAATGTCATCTCTTGAACTTGTAAAATTCCTGAATTTCCGTCTTTTCATGGCATCAATATCATCTTCTTAAACAATTCGGGTACCGGTTTTAGGCACTACCCTTCTCGTATATATAGGTCATCAGCTGCTAAGCTACATGCAACACGTATAAACAATCGGGGTACCAGTTTCGGGCACTACCCCTAAACAAGATTTGACCATATTCTTTTCATCCAACCATGTTCTATCCTCCTTTTCTTCTTGCAACACTTACTCACCTCCACTCTCTCTACCAACGAATTGGTTAATCAAAGCTCAAGTAAAGGTTTATAAGGTTATTTACTTCGACTACCAAAGAAAAGGCTTTTAACGGCTCAACAGGGCATCCAAAGATAAATAAGATCATTAGGAAGGATAAATTTGGATAAGTAGCTTAATCACAAAATAATGGCCTAAGATCATGTCCTAGCAATTTATCAATCATAAGTCTCACACAAGACTCCAAGCCAAGTTCTAGAATACGTTCATATGAATGATCCTCTCAAGAATAAAATAATCATGATCAAGCATGATTAAAAAGGTCAAATCCTCACATAGGTAATCCTAGTACTCCTCATAGCACATAATTAAGATCAATTCCACAAGAACTCAATATACTTATCAACTAAACATGTTTTTCATCAATAGAAATTAACACATGAACATATGAATGCACACAAATCAATAAGCTTGTACCAAATTAATCATACAAGATATCACTTATACATTCCACTCACGCATGAATCACACCCCATCCTAAAGATAAAATGAAAATAATGGAATCAAGATGAATCGGAGAAAGCCAAAGAAAACCTGAAAAACTACTCCTCCGGAGCATCATCACCCTCATCATCATCATCCTCATCATCATGCCTCCGCTCCACAATCCGGTATAGATCACCGATGTGCCTATCCAAATAATCAACTCAATCACCCAACATACCAACTTTCTCATTCAAGGCCGTATACTTCTCATTCAGCGTAGCATAGTTGGCGTTGGCGAGTGCGAGCTGCCGGTTTGTCTCCTGCTGGCTAGCAATAATTGCGACCAGCTGCTCCTGAATAAGGCAGAACTGCTCCCGTGTATCAATCGGGACAGCCTGCTGCTGACGCGGTGCTGGCTCATGATGAGGTGAGTCGGGCTGCTCCTCTTCCAGAATCTTCATCTCTGGCTGCTCATCTTCCCGATGCTCGACCTCGGGCTGCTGTGGCCACTGAAGTGGCTGGTGCGGTGGCTGATGGTACTCTCCCTGTTCCATAATTTGCTGTAGCTCCTCCAACCTACCTTCGGCACACAACCTAGCCACGGCTCTCCAATCCCCATTGGTCTTCACAGTCACGGACAAAGCAGTGTGTCCTAGGGAGTTCATCAACAAGTTCCTCGCCTCCCGGACAGTGGTCATGTTGCTCATGTCAAAGGAAAACATAAAGTCAAATGGCTTTGGTCCTCTCGTGAAGAACCAATCACCATCTCTAAAGTGTGCGAATCCTCCCTTTACACATGTGAGCATCACCAAGTCGGGCTCTCCTCTAACAGGTGTAATGCCGGTGAAGTCCATATTGTAGTGCTCAACTACAATCGTCAGTAACCCTCCAATGTTCACCTTCTGAAATCCAATGGTCCTGAATCGATACAGCTGCGCGATGAAATATGTTCCCACATTGAACTTCATCCCATTCATCATACACCATAGGGCATAAAGCTCTCCTCTAGATACACAGCCACCCTCCGAACGAGCAAACAGTGTATTTCCGGGCACTCTATCCATATATTTCAACACGGGATTCTTGATCGAGGTCGCACGAGCCTGCCTAATCTTATAGTCTCTGATCTCCCCAGTTATCTCCCTCCAAAACCTATTAGCGTTGAAGTGTCCATTCTCCACTCGAGAAATCTCTAGAGGCGTCTGAAAAAGCTAATTAAAATCCTCAACTGTCAATCTCCTTCGGACTCCTCCTAACTGAAATGAGCACTGATACGGGTAGCCAAGTGAGTCCTTTTCCATCCCAAATGAGCAAACTACCTCCGCTGTAACATGGAAGTAAGTCGGCTTCTTCAACTCCATAAATCTGCGGATCCCCACTCGATCGAACAAAATCGTCATGTCATCCCTAATGCTCATAAGTATCATGGCCTCATCATCTTGGTATATTGTCCGAGCTATCTTATCTGAGACTTCTTCCCACTTTTCTTTAATCTCGTCCCAGTTTTGCATTTGAATTCTAAGGTTTTCGGGTAAACGCTTTTGTATCCTCAGTTTCCTCGTCACTGTGTCCACATTCGAAGGCATGTATTGCCTCTTCTTCGATCTTGCTTCATCCACCTTGTCCTTCCCTTTATTCGATCCTTATCTCTTTCCTGAAAATAACTATTTCAACACAACCAATAAGACAAGAATACAAGTATATGACTAGCATATCCTATACTCTACTCAAGACTTCAAGCATCCATGCTTAATCAACTCAACTATTATCTCAACACCACTTGCTCATCCATCATGCTCAAAACATCATCAACCACACTCTCTTCAATCTTCAAATCATCAACAACAAGCATACATCAACCAATTCAAGCCATTCAACATACATTTCAACAATTGAACTTCATGAACAACCCAAACTATCAACAATTCGAATCTAGTTAACATGCTCATTCCTCTAGATGCATCATATCCTTGATCAATCCACATAAAACTCAAGTTCTATCCATAATCAAGCAATCTCAAACCAATAAATATGAATCCATATGGATCAACTCAAAAATATCAATTATCACCAGGAATTTCAACCAAAATCAATAACAACCAACTCACCCACAACAAATTTCTTGCAATAAACTTCAATCCTAAGGTAATTGAGTTGAAAGAACGTACCTTTCGTCTTGCCCATGGTTAAAAATTGATAATTTGCACATAACACTAAAAAACGTGACTGAAGCCCTAATTCGCGACAAAAATTGCCCAAATCCGCGCCCAATTCAAGAATTAAGAGTGTAATGTTGTGTAATCGGTGCAAAATCAAGTGTAACTGATGAATTTTTGCAAGGGTGTTACGGTTCGGGGAAGGTTCGAGGTTTGGTGAACAAAAATATGATCGAACCCTTCTAAAAACTCAACTTAAAACCGCTTACCTAACGGGGTTCGACCTCGGGTTTGACCTGCAGAACAGGTCGAACCTCGAGTGACGAGGTCGAACCTACCTTCTGGACAATTTCTCCTCGTGGTTCGACCTGAGTTCGACCTTCGAAACAGGTCAAACCATTGGTGTCGTGGTCGAACCTATCACCTAAAAAACAGAGTGCTCTAAACGGACTGGTTCGACCTCAGGTTCGACCTTCTGATCAGGTCGAACCATAACGGCTCAGGTCGAACCATTCTACTGTAAGATTTAAGTCCCGGGTTCGACCTTGGTTCGACCTGTTAAACAGGTCGAACCTCGAATGATCAGGTCGAACCTCCTCACTGGATGATTTTCTTCGTCGGTTCGACTTCCTCTGCTTGGTTCGACCTCCTGGCACTGGTCGAACCTCTTACGGCTTTGGTCGAACCACCTTTTTAAGCTTTAAAACTGAGTGTTCTTCAATCCCTATACACTTCAAACTTCAATCCGAATCATTAGGTACCAACTAGAGCACAACTTCATCCAAAATTTATTCCACAAAATATCATTCATGAGTAACTCCATAAAAGAAAACACAACCAAAACCCCTAACATTAGGCAAGTTGTAAAAAAATCGTCACATCAAAATCGATTAAAATTTTAATATGGTGCAAAAACCAACTTCCCTAACAAACATCACAAAGAAAAGATTATACTATCGGTGCTTATCAAGGTAAGTACATCACACCCCCCCAAACTTAGTAAAAACAATAGTTGAAACTAAGTTTGCAAAGAGATGTAATTGCCGATAAGTAAGCACTTCAAACATAAAAATTTCTTACTCACACAAATGGAATAAAGCATTAAAACAGGAGGGAAAGCCCCCAACAAGCGCTCATGTTTAACGTCGGAGAGTCACGACGGTACCAAATCAGATCAAGGTATCCACAAAGATGACACCAACATCATCCGGCGACCTATAATGCTTCAAGCGATGTCCATTCGCCTTAAAAATGTCTCCATCCTTGTCAATAAGCTCAAAACTCCCCCCTCCTAAGACTCGATGAATCATGAACGGTCCCATCCACTTCAATTTCAACTTGCCTGCAAAAAGCTTTAAACGAGAGTTAAAAAGTAATACCTCATCTCCTTGCTTGAACTCCTTGTACGAGATCTTCGAATCATGCCACCTCTTAATCCTCTCCTTATAGATCTCTGAATTCTTGTACGCACGACTCCGAAACTCATCCAAAAGATTGATATGAGTAATCCTCAACTCCTTTATATCTTTAAAAGTCAAGTTCAAGCTACGCAAAGCCCAAAACGCTTTGTGTTGAATTTCTACAGGTAAGTGGCACGGCTTCCCATAAACAATCTGATATGGTGACATATCTAACACCGTCTTGTACGCGGTTTGGAACCCCCACACGACATCATCAAGCTTCAAGGCCCAATCCTTTCTATTGGTTCTGACCACCTTCTCCAAAATCTGTTTGACTTGACAGTTAGAGACCTCCGCTTGCCCATTCACTTGAGGATGATAGGGTGTAGTGACCCTATGCTTAACACCATACCCTTTAAGTACCTTCTCAAGAAATTTATTTACGAAATGCATACCTCCATCACTAACAGTGCTCTAGGGACTCCAAAACAGGCAAAGATATGCTTCTTCAAGAAAGATATAACAGTTTTTGAGTCATTCAAGCGAGTAGGAATCGCTTCACCCACTTAGAAACATAATCCACCGCAAGTAGAATGTAGAGAAATCCATTCGATGGGGAAAAATGCCCCATAAAATCGATACCCCACACATAAAAAATCTCGACCACTATGCTTGGCTGAAGCGATATCTCGTCTCTCCTACCGATGTTCTCCATACGTTGACATCTATCGCAAGACGCCACATAGGTCTCACAATCCTTGAACAAGGTAGGCCAATAAAGAGCGGACTGAAGGGAGGAGTGGCAAAAGGCATTTTCTGGTGGGGTTCGACTAGGGTTCGACCTGTGGAACAGGTCGAACTATGTACGTACTGGTCGAACCTTGCTTCTGGACAACGACTCTCTTTTTGAATTTGAGGTTCGACCTGTGGAACAGGTCGAACCATGGGTACCTAGGTCGAATCGGTCTACTGTACTTCTTTCACCATCTGGTTTGACCAAGGTTCGGCCTGTTTTATAGGTCGAACCATTACTGTCGTGGTCGAACCGTTGCTGTGACAAAACAGAGTGCTCCAAGTGGTGCGGTTCGACCTGGGTTCGACCTGTTGGATAGGTCGAACCAAGGTTGGTTTGGTCGAACTGGAGTTCTGGAAAAATAGAGTGCTCCGAGTTGTTGGGTTCGACCAAGGTTCAACCTGTAGGCCAAGTCAAACCATGTGCAGTTTGGTCGAACCTATGCTGCAATGTCTCCTGATCGTGTCCAGTGTGTTGGTTCGACCTCCCCTGTATGGTTCGACCTTCAATGTTGGTCGAACCAGGATCGAACCTGGCCCTAGACATATCCCAATTTGATTCCGGCCTCATAGGTCCCTCGTATTACGAACCCGTCCTCAATGTGATGGCATTGCAGGACCTTGGATTCTCAATACTTTGAGACGGGAACTTCCTTTTCTCAAGAGTTTCAGTAAGCTTGTTAACATTCCCTGCCATCTCCCCCATCAGCAATGTAAGGTCGTTCACCTACTTAGATATAACCTCATGGTTTGCATCTATTTTCTTTTCAAGTTTGGCCTCAAGGCGGTTCACTCTTTCATCATTCTTGGTCATATACCTGTTCACAGTATCCTCAAGACCTGGTTTCCCTTTTTCCACCTTAGCACCCGGATCAACACCCATCAGAGGTTGAATCGCATTATTCGGATTGCTCCACGAGAATTCTGGCCTCCTAGGCTGTTGATAACCACCCGGGGGACCATGATTATTAAAGTTTCCTCGATAGTTCCCTTGGTAATTCCGGTTTCCTTGGTCTGGATACCTAGTCCCTTGAATACTCTGACCCATGGCATATTGTGCCTCTTCCAACTCCTCTTGGATTGGTCCCTCATTCTTTAACTCCTGCTGCATGATTGGTACGCGCTGAGATAATTCCTGATTTGCTTCTGTTGGGATTTAAGTAGCTTGTTGATATTGGACAAGCTAGAGACGATCTCATCCTCTCTACTTGTTTTAACCAGTGCTTGTTCAACCTTAGCTACCTTACCAAGGACATAAGTAACTCTAACTCGATCAGTTGGCCAATCCCTCGAATTCATCGAAATATCTTCAAACAACTTCTCGGCCTCTACGGATGACTTTGTAAGCAATGCTCCATTAGATGAAGCATCCAATAACACTCGTGAATCACAGTCCAATCCATTGTAGAATATACTGATATATTGAGCTTTAGATAGCCCATGTTGAGGACACCTCCTAAGCATGTCCTTGAATCTATCCCATGCTTCGTGAAATTTTTCTCCTCCACTCATAGCGAATTGGTTAATGTCTTGCTTCATTTTAAACACCTTTGAAGGTGGCATGTACCTCTCCAAGAACCTTAACTTCAGTTGCTCCCAAGTGGTGCACTCAGCTGCGTTGATAGTGTCATACCAATCTCTCGCCTTTTCAGTAAGCGAGAATTTGAACAAGAGGATCTTCCTAGCATCTTCATGTTCTCCTGCGTCTTTTTGAGTACTTGCATAGCCCAAGAACTTATTCAGATGCTGCTGCGGATCCTCGAAAAACCCTCCTGAAAAGGAGTTCCTTTCTATCATGCTAATAAGAGCGGGATGAAGATCGAACGCTGAATTAGTTCCCCTTGCTCCTAGAAGCCCAAAATTTCCAGCCCCATTGTTTCTGAATACCTCTCGAATGGCTAGATTATCCGGATTCGCTGCCATGTTGACTGTCTCTACTCCCGAATTAACTTCAGTTGTAGCTTCAATCGTTAGCGAAATCTGCTCGTCAACTTCAACTCCAAAATTTAGAGCTTCAGTTGGATCAATAGTCTTTGTCTTGCTCTTCTTCTTATTCTTCTTTCTTGACGACGCTCCGATTTCAGGATTATAGGGTTCAAGTTCACCTTTCTTTGATCTCGTGAGCATACACCTAAAATGAACTAGAATCAAAACAACAAAACAAGTTAAATAGCCCTAAAAAACTAGAAATAACCAAAAAGATATTTTAAGCCGTCCCCGGCAACGGCGCCAAAAACTTGATGGGCGTTTTCTCAGCACACAATTAATCCCCAAGTATGAAGGATATCAATTGTAGTTTCGAAGGTGACCAAGTTAAATATCGAATCCACGGGATGGATAAATATCAATTCAATTACGTTCTAGTAGAATATGACTATTTTGAATTAAACAATTGGTTTAAGTAACAGTTTGAATAGCTAATAAATAACAAAAACAAGTAAATAATAGTGGTGATCAATTAAGATGATAGGTAGTTCGTCAGGCCATCCAGTTTCCTTTGTTAATTCGTACTTTCGTGTGTCGATGTTCGACTCTGCCTTGTGGTTTATGGACACATCACTAGACCATGCGAATTTATTCTATAGACACAAATAGATAAGCTTTTGACACGTGTGAGTATCCTCAGAGCAAGACGTATACTCCACCTCCCTTTCTAGGTACTATCATAATCAATTATTTCCCATGCACTTAGTACTCTAACCCGATTTGATCTTCCTTTTTAGGTACTGTAAAGTCATACTCTTTATCCAACTTGTCAACCCGAATTCAATTCAATTAACAAACATTCATATAAGACAGTTCTAATAAGACTTCGGAATCCCTTTACTTAGAATTATAACAATAAACCTTGCTCAACAGTGAACGCACTCAATCAATAACCATGTTATGTATTCAGACTCTACACAACGATTAATGATGTACAAAATAACTATGAGTATGGATTAAAAACGTGCAATCTTATATAAACTAAACCACAAGTAGTGTTGTACATAGTATACACACGAAATACAAATTAACTCATGAAACCTTCATAACCCTAGAACTACCGAAGTGGCTCTAGCCCATGATTGATCTAAGAATAATCATGGTTAGATGGACCAATCTTACTTGAATCTCCAGCTGAATCTCTGTCACAGCCCTCCGGATGGATCACTAATCTCTTTTCTTCACTCCTCTCTTATATCACGACGTCTCTTCTTTTTTCTTCTCGACTGCATGAGCCTTCTTTTATACTTGTAATCACGTCTCTAGGGCTTGGAATGAGCTTTTCAAGTGATCTCACGTGTTTTGGCCTCGAAAATTCGGATAAGGTAAGTTTCCGCATTTTGGTTCGACCTCGTTAACAGGTCGAACCACTGGCCAACAAGTCGAACCCCAGGTCGAACCCTATTACTGGACACATTCTGCGTTTAGTTCGACCTCTTGCACAGGTCGAACCACTCAGGTCTTGATCGAACCCCAGGTCGAACCACGCTACTGGACAATTTCTGCTCCTGGTTCGACCAACTGTCAGGTCAAACCCCCAACGTCGTGGTCGAACCCATCTTCTCGCGAACTGGTTCGACCATGGTTCGACCTGATGAACAGGTCGAATCTCTGGAGTCGTGGTCGAACCCATCTTCTGCTGTTCCGCAATGCTGGTTCGACATATAGGAGAGGTCGAACCCTCCTCCATTAGGTCGAACCCTTCTCTTTCCTTGATGGTTCACGTGGTCTCGACTTTGTTTCTTCGATTCTTGGCACTTCCACTCCATTTTTGCTATGAAAACCACTTAAATAGCTCCACTAACACCTGATTCATGCTAATTCACAATATATATAGGTTTTCCACCTATTTCCACCTCAAAACTCTCCAAAACTAGCGCAAAACATGGTGCTAAACTTGTGAATTTACACACTCATCAAACATACATGGTGGTGTAATGACCCTTGGTAATGGATGTTACCGACGATCGACCAGACCGGTGAAGGAGGATCCGGCGATGGCTACGGTGCCGTCTGCTGGCAAAGACCCGGTGCACCTTCTGGCGACAGTCACAGGCGGTCCGCGATGGGCAGTGGAGGATTGAACGACTGTGTGGAGAGGCGATAGTGTGGATTTTCGGCAAAGGGGGGGCAGCGCCTGATGTCTCTGCCTCCAGTGGCAACAATGCGGCAGGTCCGATGAACAGCGATGGTGTGTGAGGTTTTTGGAGGAGAGATGGCGGCGCGTGATCTCCCGCGGCGGCTTCGCATTCCCGTCGGCAAAGTGGTGGCAGTGACTTGCAGCGGTGCCGGTGGTGGGTTGCTGTTGGCGGGTACTGGAGGATCGCGGCGGTGGAGTCGTGATTTCGTTGGCAACTCGCGGATTGTGGGAAGTCGAGAGACCTCGAAGACGAGCAACACTTCGCCGAACTGAGTTGCAGTTCTCCGGCAGACGGACACCCTCGGCTTCGACATGTGGGAATTGAACAACAATTTCAATTGCTTTCTGCAAATGGGTACTGTATGCTGAGATTTCACGTAAAAGGGGTGTTCAATTTTGACTTTCCAGGTCAATTTTGACTCTTTTGGTCCACTTGATTAAATTTGGACTTACAAAGTTGGGTTTACAAAGTTGGGCTTGGATTAAATGTTTGCAGGCCACATATCTTCACCATAGCCTAGCCCACATCAATTTAATTGCCCACTTTGATTTTTTTTACTCAACTCATTCATGCTTCAATTTATTACTTACTTCACAAACTTGATGTGAAAGGCGAAAGATATGACTGAACTTAACAAAGTGCTAAGCTGCCTACGTACCTCTTCGCAGAGGATCAAGTCATTACGCAGTTCAAAAGAACATGTTTGGTTTGAATGGGGGGGTGCCGTACACAGTTTAAACTCATGCGGGCCAGGAGTGACTATTCTTTAACCACTTTAGACAAAGTAGGATATTTAATGCTTTAACCACTTAAAATATCTGAGTGGGGTGAATTAACAGTTTAACCACATATAATTACCTTTGGAAACAATCCCACTGGGCATGCCAAAATTTGTAACAACAAATATTGTATTTATAATAAAATAAACACAAAAAGAATTACAATGATAATCCGGAAGGATTAAACTTGATAATTAAGGAAACAATCTCTATGTATCCTCTGATTCTTCTCTCGAACCAATTTGGACTTTGACTTTGACTTGTTGTGTGTTGACTGCATTGACCGCGTTGACTGTGTGTTTTGAGTCGGATCTTCAGTTGAAGCTTGTCCGAACTCGGATTTGGGGCCTTATAACGTTAATCCAGAAACGTCGAGCCTTTGTTTGGATTAAACGTACTTGATCCGAAGAACACTCGATCTGGGGGGCTTAGCACCTTAATCCCGAGTCGTATGCTGTTCTTGGCGCGAAGAACACTGAAGAACTTAGTATATGATGAACGCTTGATTTAGGGGGCTCCGCACCTTAATCCCGAATCGTTTATTGTTCTTGACTTGAAGATGCTTGAAGATCTCAAGGGAGCACTGCTCATATTCTTGATCTCTTCAGAGCGTTTATGTCTTCAAGTATTTTTTTAGTGTGTGGAATGAATGAAGGAGGACTCCTTATATAGGTGAAGGATGAGCATGTCCCATAAATAACTTGCAATCTGATTGGTCCAAGATAGATTTGGCCTGGTTCTGCGGGCTTAGGCCTTTCTATATATATCACAGCTTGATTGGTCATTGTTTAATTTGACCTGATTCTGGAACCTTCCATGCTTTACTTAACTTAGGGGTCAAGTTTTACTCAATTTAAACCCTACTTAATTTGTTGGGTATTAAATTAATTATCAATTATTTATTAATCTATTTTTGGAATTAATTTATTAAATTCCCAAAATAAAATATAATAAATTAAAATTGATATTTAATCAATAAAATTCACGTGTCGCCATTTGATTGGACCGTGAATTTTAATTGCTTACAAATATAAATAGTGTCACAATAATATATAATTAACAAAAAATTTGGATGATAACTTCACTTTTTATTTATTAATTATCACTTTTTATTGTATTATATTAATAGTTAATGGACTAATGCATTTAAATGATTATCATTTTTCTTTTTATTAAATATCTCATTAAAAATGTTATCACTTTTTATGTGTATGATAAAATATATTCATTAAATAATTTAATTGGATGTTTATCACTTTTCGTTGATCAGGTATTACTTTTTATTAAAAATGTTATCACATATTGTTAAAAATATTATCACTTTTTATCTATCTCATAAATTTTTTATTTAATATTTAATTGGATGTATATAACTTTTTCTTAATCAAAAAAGAGTATCACTTTTATTTTAAAATATTATCATTTTTTATTAAAAATGTTATCACTTTTTATCTTTCTTATAAATTTTAATTAAATAATATAACTCGATGTGTATCACTTTTTAGTTAGATACTATCACTTTTAATTAAAATATTATCACTTTTTATTTTTTTTACAATTTATTTATGAAATTTTTAATTAGTCGAATATCACTTTTTTTGTTTAATATTATATTTTATTAAAAATATTACCAAATTCTAATTTATGAAATTTTTATGAAAAGTACTATTTTGAATTTTAATCCATCATCACTTTCAGATTTTTAAATGACCATAATTTATACTAAGTATTACATGCACTTTCAGGGGCGGATCCAGTAGAGGTACAAAGGGGTACAACTGTACCCCAAATTAAAAATTTATACTTATAGATATAGGATTTAGCTGCAATCATATGCTTGTAGCCTGGTGGTTAGATCATGTAATCAAGTGCTTTAGGTCAAGGGCTCGAATCCTGATATCAGTGTCCTGCCTTCTCCTTTTATTAAAGGGCCCATTTAGGGCTCCATCCATTCTCATTTTTTTTTATTAAAGGCCCATTTAGGGCTCCATCCATTCTCATTTTTTTTATTAAAGGCCCATTTAGGCTCCATCATCCTTATTTTTTTAATTATATTAAAAGGCCCATTTAGGGCTCCATCCATTCACATTTTTTTTATTAAAGGCCCATATAGGGCTCCATCCATTCTCATTTTTTTTATTAAAGGCCCATTTAGGCTCCATCATCCTTATTTTTTTAATTAAAGTCTCATTGTTTTGGGGTTCAAATCCTAAAAATTTGTTTTATCTTTTTATTCTTTTCCTTTTTGTATTCATATAATTTAATTTATATTTTAATCCTTTTTTTTTATTTATATGTATATTATTTATCTGTATTTTTTTTAGTTATTCTATTTATGTATCACACATTTTTTTCACTAAATGTTAATACTGCACTTTTTCTTTTTCTTTTTTTTTTGTCATTTTAAACCTTGGGATATCAACATTATTTATTTACATTTTTTTTGCGTTTTGATTCATTTATTGTATAATTTTAAATATTAAATAAATAATATTTTTATAATTACACGTCGTACCCCCAAATTTTTTTCCTAAATTCGCCCCTGTGCACTTTATTAATAATTTAAAATCATTGAATTTTGATCGTATAAGTAAAGAAAAAAGATATCGAGAAGTTGTGCGGTGACCGGCTACAGGCTACGGCCGGCTTTTTATTATTTATTTATTTTTTATACTCTCTCTGTCCCATAATACTTTTCACACTTTCCTCATTTGTTTGTCCCACAAAACCTTTCACCCTCCAAAAAATAAACACCACTTTATCCAACAACCTCAAAAGTTACTTTAATTTTAAATTTGCCACTCTTTTTTCACACACATATCATTACTTTATACTTTTTAATTACCTAAAAATACTACAATACCCTCCAAAGTCAATAAAGTTGGTCAAAAAGTGTAACTTTTAAACAACGTGGAACAGTAAAAGTGAAAAGTTTTCCGGGACGGAGGGAGTATTATATTATTTGATTTGATTGATGGATGATCCGTCTCATAAAATATGATCCGTGAGACGGTCTCATACTAGACCTACCCTATAAAATAATGCATAATTGCTATAAACTACATAACTCAAAGAACTAATACTCATAACTACACAATTATAATTGTGATAGTGTTTGCACATTTTGGTTTGCAAAATTTAATTTTGCACATTTTGCTTTGCACAATTTTATTTTGCACAATTTCGTTTGCACAATTTTGTTCTGCATATATTTTTTTTTGCACATTTTGTTTTGTAATATTTTTTTGCACATTTTATTTTGCACATTTAGCTATTGTGGAAAAATATCTTCTTGCACATTCTATCTTTGTACATATTTATCTTATTCTAAAGACAATTTTAACGTATGAAAGTGAACATGGAGGAAGAGATCAAAACACAATTTGATAAATAAAGGCAAGCAATATGATAAAAGCTGAAGAAAATTATTCTGGAATCGTTATTGTGCGTATAAATGCAAAAATAGTACTCCAGAATGGATAAGTCAAGGAGAGTTGTAACAGTAGCAGTGGGTTGGAATTTATGATGAGCATGTATACCATAGCACTTGACAATCACATTAAAAGAGTGCTGCGATAACCATTTATGTGAATTGATAACAGGAGTCAAAGATATTGAGAAAATGTAATAATTAAAACAACATAAAAAAATCTGTAATTTCAACAACACCAACAGAATAACATCACTAGCCAAACTTCTACTAACTTCTTACGCGCTTCCACAGCTTGATCCACTCCACCATAGCATCTGCAGCACTGCTAAACATCGGATTCACCTCTCAAATGCTCCTTCACTGATGCCGCTATCTCCGTAACAGCTGCCTTCGACAGTCTTACAGATTGAAAGAACGGATTCACATCCTCCATTAGCTTGACCCCTTCCCACTCTTTCTTCAAACTCTCTACTGCGTTGCCTCTTTCCTGCCTCCACACGTACGCAACCCCACTTTTCACACCAACCCTTAAGTGATCGCACACAACTTTAACACACATCCCACTCTATATGTCTTCCACCATTTCCAACCTCACATTTCCTTCCTTCGTCAGCCTGAAAGCTGGCACCAATGCTGGTCCCACCAACTCAGTGTTGAAAGCTTGTTAATTCCGCTCACATGTAGCATCACCCTTGTTGGTACTGTTACCCACCAGCTTCATGGCCTAGAGGGCAACGAGTAGCAACATCAGTTTGACAAGCAAGTAAAGTAGTGTTAAGATACGAAACAACATGAAAAGAATGATACCTCATCCTTGCCAAACTCCACAACCCTTTCCTCCAACATACTCATATCAATAACATCAAATTTCCTAAGTAATGTTAGCATAAGTAAGTAGAAAATGACATAAAAGCCAAATTATCCATCACCATATAAGTCACACCCCTAACTATCCAGGGTGTTCCACTTCAGGAGGAGCTATGTGTCACACCGAAATTTTTTTTTTTTGAAAGAAGTGCAATTTAATTTTTAAATAAAATGTTAAGTAAGGCATGACTAAAACTTACTTTAATAATTATGTAAGTAATTATTAGCAAATAAGGAGAGAATGAATAAATATGATGTTAGTCCTATAAGTATCAAACTACTCTCAAGTAAATAATAATTCATGTAATAGCAACTAAAGTAGGGGTAGGTCCAAGTTTCTGCAAAACTTAATCAAAAGAATTTCTGCAGAACCTTTAGAAGAAAGGACAGTAAGTTAAAACTACAATTCAAACTTGATCACCTAAACTCACAACAACCGAAGATACTGGACTTATCGATTTAATACTTAAAACTAAAGAAGAACTTTTATGAAAATTTCCACGTAGAAGTAATTAATACCGATAAATGAAAAACAAGAACTTGCTAAACCCACTAATTGTTAGGTTGAAATAAATTAGAAATACTAACTCTGATCCATTAATATCCAATTCGCATGTATAATCAGTAAAGAATTGATTTCAATTAAAGTTTAACCTTACAACTTTATTGACAAGTCATCTTCCAAATCCTTCCCAAAATTAATTAGAATGGCACTATGTGGCATTTTAGGAAAAATACATCAAGTTAGGATACATGCACACAACACAAATCCACCGACTCCACCCACTGTACTACTCAATCTATTAGTTACCACCAACAAGAAAATTAATTATATTGACATGTATGCTTGTACCTTAAGGTACAAGTCGACCATCAATTTGATTCAACTACCTTAAGCATGCATGTGCTCAATTAAAGGGGAAAAAAACTTATAGCAGCAAAGTCATAGTAAATTAATAAATAAAAATCTAACACTAGCCTGTACTACAAATTAATAGAACATCATTTAGCAACAAACACGCACTACCTTCGTCCGATAACTTCCCCTGCAACTAGAAACGCACATATACCCAAATTTACCCAGGAAATACTCCACTGTACCACCTATCACGAATTAAAGACCTGACAGTTTTAAGAACATGTAACTTCCAATTCAATTTACTTCAAATAATCATCCATCAGACTCACGTATCAACGTTCAAACCAGTCATAATTATTCATACTGCAAACCAATACTATAAAGTATAAACATCAATATTTTAAATAAAAGAACTTGAATGTATGCATCATATAAACTGAAGTTCATCAAAAATATTTTATTCAGCCTCCTCGCCTACGCGTCCCCGCTCGTACGCTTTCGCCTCGCTTAACCTGAGATAAAATTAATTATCGGCCACAAGCTCAGTGAAGACTTTATCATGCTTACATATGTCAAGCATATCATGTGCGAGAATTTAATTCACTTACAATACAATCTTATCATGTCAAATTAAGGCACCTTTCGACCCTTATCCATGTAACTTTACGATATCGCGATCCGTTAGTAAGGCACTCCTTCACAACCCTTACCCATGCTATAGTATGGCACCATTACAGCCCATACCCATGCTATAGTATGGCACTAGTGCAGCCCATACCCATGCCATATATAATTTCATAAGTGCAAGTACAATCACAGTGTGATAATAATTTCCAATCAACTTCAACTTTCACATATGAATATAATTCAACATACATAAGATGAGAAAATCCCCACCTTTTTACCGTGTGAAGACTAGATCTAAAATCTTAAGCGTCACGATCAGTGTCTCCTACCTATAAGGGCATGTCCGATTGTTACTCATACATAACCATACAACTTATCGAAAAGAAACTAATCTGCAAAATTTTATAAGCATTGCAGACTAAGAACTTTTGGGCTAGGGTTTGTAGTTTGAAGCAGAAAAGAAAGAAGGAAATAGACTGGTTCCACGTTAAACGCAGGAAGAAGAAAGAATAGGAAAAGAAAAAAAAAGAAAAAGAAAAGAGTGAGAACTTTACCTCTCTCTCCGTTTGCAGAATACATGAAGCGAAGTCAGTGTGTGTAGAGAAAAAGGAAAGATTGGAATTATATTCACACGTCTGATCAAAAAATAATACGTATCTCTTCATAAGGCTAAACATACTTCCCGAAGATAAAGGAGTTGATAAGAGGGAATAATATCCTCAGAAGACCATGATTAGTTTTTCTTAAGGAGCAGGAAATCCTTTTCTGTTTAAATTTGAATTCACTGCTGATAGAAGTAAAGGTTTGGGCTGAGCTCTTAAGAGTTCGAAATAATGGGCTTCAAGGAGTTGGAGTTAGTGGGCTTTGATGATTTGGGCCATGGCTTAAACTTACGGGGTGTTACACTATGTAATTCAGTTCCGAATCTAATTCTTCATGGCAATCTGGACAGACTAAGCCGTATTCATCAGACATTGGAAGCGCGTTAATTAGACATTTTAAAATTTCAGACCAAAGACTCAACAGTATTTTCATTCAGGTATTTTATCAAACAATACAAGTACGTGAAGCAGATATTATAAACCTCACATTAAGCCGATCTAAGAACCCTCTTCCGGCAGTGTGTTTCCACAGAGTCTCGACCATACGGCTGTCGATTTCAATCGCGACAACATTCTTGGCAATTTCAAGCAGCTTGAGAGTGAGATTCCCGGTGCCAGAAACATACTGTCAGTAATAATCTACCAGGTCACATAGCTACATATGGTCCAAGGGAAAACTCCTTTTTTTTTCGATGGCACCGATCTTGCCCCTCGATTTTCTCCAAATGCTCCACCTATGAATATTGAGAATCCAATCATTAAACCATCTAAAAGTAGGTTAATGTCAGCCATATGGACTTGAATTCCTATTTGAAATAATGAAACCTGATTAACACAAAATGCTATAGAAATTTCCAACTACAACTCAATATTTATGCTGTGTGTATTAAAACAATTTGCATAAGAACTTTAGTGAGTAGTGAAAAAATAGGAAGAACATCACAATCAAATGACAAATTAAGATCAAAAGGTCCTGCCATGAGTGCCATAAGTAACACAAACTGCAATTCTGGTATGCATAGCCAACTAAGTATTCACCAACAGGAAAATGCATATTAAATCAGACAACTTAGAAACCAATCATTTTTCTGCCAAAAAAAAAATAATCACAAATATAAAAGGCATGCAATTCAAATGTGGATTCCACCTATCATCTATGAAATTCTGCCCTATGAAGTATCGGTCCCGCATACTCTCTTCGAATCGTATAAACAATTAACAATAAGCATCTGAGGAATTGAATAATTAAACAGAATAATCACATTTTAATCGCACTACTCACCCGCACTCATTGGTCAAAATTTTTAATTAATTTTCTTATTCGTGACTCATTAGTTGTGTGCTATTCCATGATGGTAGTGATGCGGTAGATTTGCTAACAACACTGGCGGCTAGTCGTGACAAAGACGAACTCCGGTAGCAATTGTGGCGTGGCAGGATAGATCTGACCGACATGGGCAGATCTAGAGGTTGTTGCGATTCCGACAGCAAAACTGATGGCAGAACTCGGTAACGACGACTAGGACGGGTAAGGAGAAACAGCGAATAGCGAGACAGAGGAGATGCGATAGCTTTGCCAACAAGAACGGCGACTGATTGCGATGACGATCTGATCTGCGCGGTACTTAAGAATGGAATGGTTGTTCTCTTTTGAGAAAGAATTTCAACGGAGGAGTTTTAATTTTATTGGTCGAGTGTGTAAATGTTATTTTTTGTTGAGGGTAATTTTGTCTCTTTATCTATTAATTTTTGTATTTGATTGTATTTTCTGTTTTTTAATATATTTCATAGTAAATACGTTTCAAAATGTGAATAAGGGTGCGGCTATTCGCACCCCCAAAATTTTTTAACACACCCCAAAATTAATTAAATTATAATATTTTATTTTAATATTACTAAAATACCCATTTATTAAATATAATATTAAACATATTTCTAGATTAATAAATATATTCTATATATAAATTGAATCTTTAACCCTCTTCATTCTCTCTTTCAATCTATCCTCTTATGTCAACGAATCAAACCCCATTCCACGTACTCTCAAAATATTTTTTTAAAACTCCACATCATTTGTTGAAAAGATTTATGGACAATTGAATAAAACAAAGTGAATAAACGATTGAGGAACTTCAAGCTTCCTCAAGAAAGCCACATTTGCTATCACTTTATTTTCTAAATCAATGTTAAAAGCCCACGATCCTCTCCTCAAATGAGTAATCCTTTTTCAGCTCCAATTGCATCTTTGAGGTAGTAAAAAATTGAGCCAATATAATTTTCCAAAGTTTTTGTACTTACAAGAAAATGGGTACCTTGCAACAATCTTTAGATTATCTCTTTCTTTCATTCCAGCTAATTGTGAGATGAAATTTGATCTTCGGAAGAAAAGTTTTATGAGGATTCTATACAAGAATTTGAGGGTTTTTACTTATAAGTTCACTAATTTGAGATTTGCTACACTTTAATTTGTGTTCATAATAAGATCTCAATAGAATGGTCTAAAGCAGCATTTTTCTTTGAAGGGATTATTTACGACGGCTGCTCCACTAACCCTAAATGTGTGGCAGTGGGATAAATTGATTTCATGTTAAAGATCTATAAGGGGTGATATATTTAGTAAGATTGGAATATATTTAATGGGTGCATTTAATAATAAGGGTATTTTAGTAATGTTAAAATAAAATATTATAATTTAAAAAATTTTGGAGCATGTTAAGAAATTTTGGGGGTGCGAATAGCCGCACCCTGTGAATAATTCAAAGTGTATCTAATAATAAACCCTTAATTTATTACTCTCACATACACAATTTGAAGCTTATTTACTATGAGATATATTAAGAAACAGAAAATACAATATGGGGGGGGGGTACTTTATCAACCTTCCAAACCACGAACAGATCTCCCCCAAACTTTTTTTTCTCTTTAGAGCAATGACCTACAAATTCAAGTAGAAAATTATTTAACTCACTATCATTTAAAACCTCACTTACCAAAAGCTTTCGATCATCCGAAGGTATAATGGGTGACTTCAAGTGCAAATTTTATCCTTTTAGATTCTTTCTTGACAATACAATTGTTGGAGATATTGGTTTAGAGATTAATATAATTTAATTGATTATTTAACAACCAATATGGTTAATGGCTTTTTTTGAATATATGATTTTAGTGTGAAAATTATCTCAAAACCAAGTCATGGTGAGTGAGAAATAATGAACAAGTTGAGTTGTTGAATGAAGATTTTGTGGGAGTTACTCATGTTCAAATGTTTTGAATCCCACATAATGGACATTTATGTTAGCAACCATAAATCAATGTCATTATGGATATTTATGTAGCCAACATAAATCAATGTCATTATGGAATTTTAGTGTGTGAATTAAAATTCTCAAGCAATATATGAGAGCCATTACTATAGGCTTTATGGAGAATTAAAGTCTAATTTTGACTTTTGGACAAATGGTCCAGTCATGTAAGAACTCAAATGAAGGAGGATCGTTTGAGTGGTCTCATTCCATAATATTTTCAACTTAAAGTGAGGCCTACATGATTCATGACAATTGGAAACATTCAACCTTCAGTTACAAATTCAAATTCGGATGTGTAACGTTTGAGTTCAAACATGGCAGAGTCAATTTATAACACCATGTAGGAACTGGTAATGGCCAGTATTTATTAGCCCAATTGAATGCAGTTGTAACTGCTGCAGGAACATTAAACATGAGTGGAATGATGCCTATAAATAGGTCATTCATCATTGTTGCAAAACATATTGTGAAAAAACATCATGAGAAATCATATCTTGTGAGTGTGAAGCATACATTGCATATTAGTTGCATATCTTAGAGTGTCATTGTAAGTCTCATATAGTGAGCAACCTAGTTCAATCATCTCTTAGTTCGTGGAGCTCTCGTACGTGGGGTGCAACTCATACAAGAGACGAAGTCATTTTAACTTTGGGAGATGTGATTGTTGTGCGGGTAAAGTCCTGGACTTGACTCGGCTTGATTTTCATCTAACGATCTTCTTATTAGTTCTGGAAATTTGCACAACACTGTTCGTGTAAGAACTTGAAGCTGCTGATTTTGGAAGATCAAGTCAGAACTGGATTTCTACACATTCTGAAACTCAGATTTGAACTGGAATTCAACATACTTGAGGAGATTGGTCAGATTTAACAAACTGATAGACATTTAAACCCACCCGTATTAGAACTGAAACTGCTATAGAAAGTTGATTTTTCTAGAGTTCTTATCCAAGACTGTACCGTGTTCTTTCATTTCATTTTTGTAATTTTTTCAAATTTTTATCCAATGTAATTTGCATTGTTTGGTGACCTAAATCCCCAACAATTGCAAAGCAATCATAGTTACCCGAACTATCACTAAATAATGACGGATGTGGATGAAAAATCAAATCCGAATATGGGTGAAACTTCAAACCCTTCTAAGGGAAATGAAAACCCAAAAGTTTATCCTCCGTCGGTTGTGCCTAGAGCATTTTTTTGCTCTGGCTCCCGGGGAGAAGCTCGAGAAGTTCACGGGTGTTGACTTCAAGAGATGGCAATAAAGATGTTGTTTTATCTCACAACTTTTCACATAGCTAATTGATCGTAGTCATTTTCACCTAGATTTTAGTATCTTTATTTGTGGACTTTCGAATGTTTTTATCCGTATTTGTGTGACTTTTGGTGGAGTTATTATTATTTTGAGGAATGTGGTATGATTTGATAGAATTGTGTAAATGAGCTTAAATATGTGTAAAACAGATCAAGAAATGGACAAAAACAGAGTCGGGAGCGAAACAGAGTCGGAAGGACACAACTTGCTTGTACACAGGCCGTGTGCGGAGCACGGTCCTGTAACAAGTGGCCGTGTATTGTCATCAAAAATTGCTTCTCGCCCAGGATGATGGTCGTACGCTGGTGCACGGGCCGTGCATTACTGCACGCCCCGTGTGCGGAGCACGATCCTATAAGAAGAAGTCATGTACTTACATCAGAAAATGCTGCACGGCCGCAACCAAGACCGTGTAATGCAGCTCAAGACGTGTCCGGAAGCACATATAACATGCCGAAGTAGGTGTGCCCTACACGGGCCGTGTAGGTGTAAAAACCTGTTCAGTTTTGAGAAAGTTCTGGAAGCTTTTAAAAGGTCCATTAGTGATATAAAAGGATGACTTGTGCGAAATTTTAAAGGGAGATCAGATTGAGAGCAGTTACACGCACTCCACACACCATTTTTCTCCATTTTTCACCATCATCTTTATCAATTCTTCATCCATCCATCTATACTTGACCTCCTCCATCAAATCCACCATCAAGTGATCAAGGAAGCAAGGGAGAGTGAGATCACAAAAAGAAGAAGATCTTCATTGAAGACCTTCAAAGGGGGAATCTAATTCTAATTTTGTGACTTCTTTATAGTTGATCATGGTTTGTAAGGATTTTAATGTCTATGTTGAATTTCTTATGACTATGAGAGGCTAATCTCCTTTGTGAGATTAGTTCCATGATTGGTGTTGGATAATGTAGTTTTTATGTAAATTGATTTTAATCATGAATGGGCTTTGTGTTATTTCTATCATTGATTGTTAATTGCTTGATATGTATGATTGATATGTGTGATTAATTGTCATGGGCATGTGATTAGATTGGCAGATCAATTATATGCTTAGGATAGTTCATTGAATCATTTCATCATATACTTCATGTGCATTAATTTAGAATGAGATATGTATATCCTTCTAGGTTTGGAATCCTTTGATAGAACATTTGATTAGCCTAATCGAGAGATTAGTTAATTAGATGAGGAGACCCAAGCCATTAGTGAATTCATAGTACCTTAAAAGGGAATATTGCCTATGATTTAGTACCTTGTTAGGGAATTCGTAGAGTAATTAGTACCTAGTGGGAGGTGTTCACTTTGGTCTTGATCCTTTGTGCTTTTGGTAGCCTTATTGAGGGCCTACATCCTATCTATCTTGGTAGAGAGTTTAGGTGGAATTAGTGATCACTCCTATGCCATGTCCATGATAGATTATAATCAATTGCATGATTACTTTGTTATCTATGCCATGATTGTTGCTAATCTCATCCTTGCATCATTTGGAACCCATTTATCTTGCATTTATTTATTTCTTATCTCTTGCATTAGTTTAATTGTATTCATTTGCATCTTATTCTCTTTTTCGATCGTCCTTATAAAATTACGATAAACTTGAGATTGCTTAAACTCTAGTACCTTCCTCCATGTGGTTCGATAAATTCTTTAATTGGTCATCCCGACTATATACGAACAATTAAATGGCGCCGCTACCGGGGAGGTAACGGTCGCTAGAAGTTTGACGAAGGATTGTTTAGAGTGATCTTAATAAGGACATTTATTTTTGCATCTTATATTTGCTTTAGAAAATTTTGTTCAAAATTTTCTTTCTCTTGTAGGTGTATAACTTGAGAATGAAGAAGAAGGAGAACAAGCCCAAAAATATGAGCTACATGGATATTCTTCGAGATATGGTGAATAGAAGTGCTTATCCCACTATGAACACACAAGGAAATTTTCAAGGATTTCAAATGCCAAATGGTGAACCAAACTTGCAACCGGAATTCGGAATACAAGTGCCTAATATGCAATTCCAACAACAAGGTTATGGAGATTTTAGAGTTTCTCATCAAATGCGTCAACAAGTATACCCTCAAGGTGTGGATGATGTCTTTCAAAGAAACTTTTCTAGAAACAAAAAATAAAATCAACCACAACTATCGGGAGATTTTCAAAACTCCAACACTTCTTATTCTGGCCAACGTGACTACAAAGAGAAGCATAGAGATGAGTTGATTGAAAAGATTATGGAGTGCATGGAGAGGGAGAAGAAGTATAATGAAGAGTGGAAGGATCGAATGGGAAATTGGTGTGAAACGGTGACCAATAAAATCGTAGCATATGGTGCTAGATTGGATTCCATTGAGCACCAAGTTAGTCAAGTTGTGTCCACTATGGAGAGACTTCAAGAACAGAACAACAAGTCTTCTACCTCCAGATCAAAGAGAGAATGCATGGTCGTTAAGGATAGAAAAGAGGCTAGTTTGGGGGTTGATGAGGTTATGAAGGAGAAGAGAGAAAGAGTTCCTAAGTGGGTGAAAGCCAAAGAGTTGAAAGAAGTATTGAAGGGGAAATTCGAAAGATTTGTCGAGTCTCTTGAAGTGATGGTTGAGAAAGTAAAGCTTCGAAACCAAGAAGAGATTCATGCACTTATGAAAAAAGAAACCTCCGGAAACTAAGATCATGGACTCTACTTCACACAAGAAAAAACCTTCTCATTCTATTAAAATTTCAAACTCTCTTAAGAATTTTCATGATTTTATTGATAAAAACTTGTTTGTTGAAAATTATAGGAAAATGATTGCAAGAGGGCACCAACACTTGTTAATGCCCGAATTCTTACCGGGGGATGTGGTTAAAGTTCAAAATGCATATAAAGACCCATGAAAAAAGTGGAACAAGTGGAAAGAGCCATTCCTTGTGAAGAACACCTTTGGAGAACAATTGCTTGAATTATTCAACAAGGACACGTTCTTGTGGTTGAACGGGAGAGCATAAGGCACTACTTCAAGAAGAAACCTATGACGGTGCCTAAAGACTATTCAAGACCACCGTGAGCTTCAAAATATTGTCCGACTTGAAGACGTTAAATTTAGCGCTAGATGGGAGGCAACCCATCATTATCTTTATTGCTTTATTTAGTGCTTTCAATAAGGATTGTGGATTTGATATTGTTGTGCATTTTTGGTATGTAGGTGGATTGTACTCATGGCGAAAATACATATGGAGAAGACGAAATGTGTTTAAATTGGAATGAAGATGTATGTCACACCACTTTGTTCAAACTTAAATTTAACACTTGTGTTAATTTAAGTTTGGGGGGAGTGTGTGGTGGTCATACTTCAATTTTGGAGGTGCACACACGTCGACACAAGGTAACTTCATGAAGATCATTGGAACCTACAAGGGTAAGTCCCACCACTTTTTGCAAATTTAATACTCAACTCTTGTTTCGATTTAAGTTTGGAGGAAGAGTGCGTGGTGTGACTCACCACTTGAGTGTATTATAGATCATGATTAATGATTGATTGAGGGGCACTTTTGTGTAAAATGTGTCAATTTTAAAATTTTTCTCATGAGTATTGGTTTGATTTTGGTTAGTTTGGTTGTGTTGAAGTGTATGATAGTCCTTATTTTTATTGCAATTGTTGAGCTAATGGTTTTTGATGAGTTGTTGAGCATAAATGAAGTATAGTGGAAGCATGAATTGAGCCCGAAGATCAAATTGAGAAAACATTGTGGATGCAAGGCGGAAGCTCATGCCAACCATTTTTATTCTCAAATGTTTAAGGGAGTTTACTCTACATCTTATCATTTCTTATTGCTTGACATGAATTGATATTGATTTGGATTGTATTGGATTAGCATGCTACTTCATGTGTTATGTTTGTGGGAGGTTTACTTTTGTAATCTATGATTCATTTTCAATTAAGGATGGGATGTTTGTTGAGCTTATTTGTTATGGATGATGAGGTGATGTGCTTTGATTTCTAGTGATGGATGATTTTGGTCATGTATGTTATGTGCTTTTGTTATGTTTTTAGTTTGGTGAGTCTTTTCTTATGTATTGTGTTTGAATTTTTATTCTTGTATAAGGATGCTTGGTGGTATGTTTTGGGAAGGTGTTTAATGTTTTTGAATGTGAGCTATGATGCATTGTTTGTGATGAGTGATGGCAAGTATGTTAATGGTTTTTACTTGTTGAAATTATAACATGAATTACATAATGTGTTCAATTTTGAGAAGTATGAAGGGTAATTATGTTTCTTTTGGTCCAAGCAAAATCTTATGAGAATTGAGCCTCAACCATGTCTCCATGGTTAATTCTTGATGAGAGGACCGGTTGTACTTAGACAAACTAGAACTTGCTCATGGACTATAGGAACGAAGCCTAAATGGTTGAAATTCGTGAAATGATCTTAGGCCATCCTTGTTAAATGAAGTCATAGCCATAAAATTCCTTACCAAAAACATTATCCCTAGTAAGCCACTTTGAGCCTATAAGTCTTTTTCTTTGTGATTCAAGCACAATACAAGCCTTTAAAACCCACTTGAGCCTTATATATATAACCTAAGTGTGGGTGATTGAGGAGATGATGGTTTACAAGGTTTGATGTGAGAATTGTGCTAGAAAAGAAAGGAAATGGTAAACAAACAAGAAAAGGATGAAAAGAGCTAAAGCAAAAATGCACATGCGACCTCAAGACAAGAAAAAGGAGCAAAATCATAAAATATGCTCAAGGAATACAAAAGTCAAAAGAAAAGAAGTATTTTATTCTAAAGAAGCTCAAGGAATCCATGGTATGTTGATATTTAGTGCTTTTGAATTATTGACAAAGGGAGAAAGTTTGAAAGTGAAAAAGTTGAAGAAAAGAATCATCTCTTCGATTATCTACACTTGAATAACCACTATTATCCAAAGTTTTCTACCCTACCAAAGAGCCTAAATATTACATCCTAAGATAAAGACCTTTTTGATTACTTATTGAAACTAGGGTGGCTTATGAACATAGTCCATGAGCAAGCCTATGGTGAGTCGGTTCTAATCGGTTGATGAGTGATGTTAAAAATCCTACTCTATAGAGTGTTGAGTGAATTTGATATCCTATGAGAGGCTTGGATTGAAAGGGATTTGATTACTCTTTTGTCATTCTTAAGATTGAACTTGTTAATTTTTCATGTTATAAGTTTGATGATGTAGAGATACTTAATATGAATTTGTAGTCCTTATTACTTGTGATATGTTGTGGTTTATGTTCGTTAGGTATTTTCCTAGGTGAAAATTACTCCTCTTGTTTATCATTTTTCATTGTTCAAGGACGAACAATACTTTAAGTTTGGGGAGTTGATCGTAGTCATTTTCACCTAGATTTTAGTGTCTTTATTTGTGGATTTTCGGATATTTTTATCCATATTTATATGACTTTTGATGAAGTTATTTTTATTTTGAGGAATATGGTATGATTTGATAGAATTATGTAAATGAGCTTAAATATGTTTAAAACAGGTCAAGAAATGGATAAAAATAGAGTCGGGAGCGAAATGGAGTCAGAAGGACACAACTTGCTTATACACGGGCCCTGTGTGGAGCATGGCCCTATAACAAGTGGCCGTGCATTGTCATCAGAAATCGCTGCTCGCCAGGATGATGGCCGTGCGCTGGTGCACGGGCTGTGCATTGCTGCACGTCCCGTGTGCGGAGCACGGCCCTGTAAGAAGAAGCCGTGTACTTACATCAGAAAACGCTGCACGGCCGCGACCAAGGCCGTGTAATGCAGCTCGAGCCGTGTCCGGAAGCACGCACAACATGCCGAAGTGGGTGTGCCCTACACGGGCCGTGTGCTGCTACACGGGCCGTGTAGGTGCAAAACCTATGCAGTTTTGAGAAAGTTCCGGAAGCTTCTAGAAGGTCCATTAGTGATATAAAATGATGACTTGTGCAAAATTTTAAAGGGAGATCAGATTGAGAGCAGTTACACACACTCCACACACCATTTTTCTCCATTTTTCACCATCATCTTCATCAATTCTTCATTCATCCATCTACACTTGACCTTCTCCATCAAATCTACCATCCAAGTGATCAAGGAAGCAAGGGAGAATGAGATCACAAGAAGAAGAAGAAGATCTCCATTGAAGACCTTCAAAGGGGGAATCTAATTCTAATTTTGTGACTTTCTTTATAGTTGATCATGGTTTGTAAGGATTTTAATGTCTATGTTGAATTTCTTGTGACTATGAAAGGCTAATCTCCTTTGTGAGATTAGCTCCATGATTGGTGTTGGATAATGTAGTTTTTATGCAAATTGATTTTAATCTTTAATGGGCTTTGTTTTATTTCTATCATTGATTGTTAATTGCTTGATATGTATTATTGAT
The DNA here is from genome assembly GCA_023678885.1 of Pogostemon cablin. Lineage (NCBI taxonomy): Eukaryota > Viridiplantae > Streptophyta > Magnoliopsida > Lamiales > Lamiaceae > Pogostemon > Pogostemon cablin. Next base: position 16,855,746 of record CM042995.1, read on the forward strand.
ATGTGTGATTAATTGTCATGGACATGTGATTAGATTGGTAGATCAATTATATGCTTAGGATAGTTCATTGAATCATTTCATCATACACTTCATGTGCATTAATTTAGAATGAGATATGTATATCCTTCTAGATTTAGAATCCTTTGATAGAACATTTGATTAGTTTAATCGAGAGATTAGTTAATTAGATGAGGAGACCCAAGCCATTAGTGAATTCATAGTACCTTAAAAGAGAATATTGCCTATGATTTAGTACCTTGTTAGGGAACTCGTAGAGTAATTAGTACCTAGTGGAATGTGTTCACTTTGGTCTTGATCATTTGTGTTTTTGGGAGCCTTATTGAGGGCCTACATCCTATCCATCTTGGTAGAGAGTTTAGGTGGAATTAATGATCACTCCTATGCCATGTCCATGATAGATTATACTCAATTGCATGATTACTTTGTTATCTATGCCATGATTGTTATTAATCTCGTCCTTGCATCATTTGGAACCCATTTATCTTGCATTCATTTATTTCTTATCTCTTTCATTAGTTTAATGGCATTCATTTGCATCTTATCCTCTTTTTCGATCGTCCTTATAAAATCACGATAAACTTGAGACCGCTTAAACTCTAGTACATTCCTCCCTGTGGTTCGATAAATTCTTTAATTGGTCATCCTGACTATATACGACCAATCACTAATTTACTAAAGGAAAAAGCTCATGTGGTTGCTGAAGGCGCTGATAACACTGAAAAACGTGTTGCTTTTGATCAATGGAGTCATGGAGACTCTTGTGCCATAGTTACATACTTGGTGGTCTAAGTGACGCACTTTATATTGTGCATTGTGATGTTAAAACATCTAAGGAATTGTGGGACTCCTCAGAGAAAAAGTACATAACAGAAAGTGCTGGTACCAAAAAGTTTGTGATAGCCAAGTTCTTAGATTTTAAAATGGTTGGTGAAAAATCTGTGATTGAACAAGTACAAGAACTTCAATTAATTCTACATGATATTCTCGATGAGGGGATGATTCTTCCAGATGCATTTGTGGTCGCTATGGTGATTGAGAAGCTTCCTCCTACATGGAGAGACTTTAAAAACTATCTCAAACACAAGAGAAAGGAAATGACATTAGAAGACTTGATTGTGAATTGAGGATTGAAGAAGACTATCAAAGGATAGAGAATTATATTATAATAACAACTCCATGGCTAGAGCAAACTTAACCGAGCATCATAGAGGCGATGCGAATAAAAGGCAAAGGCTTGAAGGCAAAGGCGAGCAACATACTCAGAAAATTAAGTTTAAAGAAAAGTGCTACAATTGTGGCAAGCCTAATCATAAGGCGAAAAATTTTCATTTGCCTAAACAAAATGTCAATAAAGGCAATGAACAACAAAATGCAAATGTTGTTGAAGCTCGAGTTCATACTAAGTCGATTTATCAGCATAGTAAAGTTAATGTTAATTGAGCAAATAAACCCTTGTAAGCCATAAAGACAAATGAATAAAATCTTTCATTTAAGTACTTATTTCATGAATGTTGTATGAGTTATTACAACAAAATGAGTAATGTTTGTACTCAACTCTGAGAGGATTGAGAATTAGAAAGAGCACTTAAAACACTCCAAATGTGGGTGTACCAACCCAAGAGTGGGGAGGTCACTCCAAGTGTGAGGGTGTAGATTAAACATAAAAAATAATTGTGTTTAATACACGATAAAAGTTGATCTTGAAGAAAAAGTAGATCCACTCACACGCGTGACAATATTAAGATCAATTATATTGCTAGAAGGAATGGATATAAAAAAATCCACAAATAAAACTTGAATAGTGGTAACCCAACCTTTTTGATTGGAGATCCCAAAATCTTGGTTCAATGGGAAAACTAAACTGTAAAAGTTGTTTGTACACTTGGTATTCCACCATTCCTTAGATAGCAATAAACCCAATTGTTGAAACCCTTATATTGTTGTGAGGTTAAGTCTATGACTTTTAATGATTTCTAAAAGCCAAGTGAAGGATGAGTATGACGGAATACTCGAAGATAGGAGATCACCAATATAAGTGTGAAGGGGCCGCTTCATGTTGAAACACTTATTAATCCAAAGTGGATTCCATGGCCGAAACGGACCAAAATGTGAGAACAAGAGGTTATGAGACATTATTGTGTTTACATTATTGACTCGGTATACACTAAGGTGAAGTAGTTCAAGACATTGTGCCCACTAAGCCGCCAGTATACTCGATAGTGTTAAACTATGGATGGTTCAAAGCCCCAAGCTACCTATCTGGTGCGATACTGTTTCAAAGAACTAGGTTGTGAGTCTGCATATTTATATGCATTAATTTCCATTCATGTGGGGGATTGTTGGAGATATTGGTTTAGAGATTAATATTCAATTTAATTGATTATTTAACAACCAATATACTTAAGGGATATTTTTGAATATATGATTTTAGTGTGCAAACAGTATCAAAACCAAGTCATGGTGAGTGAGAAATAATGCACAAGTAGAGTGGTTGAATGGAGATTATGTGGGAGTTACTCATGTTCAAATATTTTGAATCCCACATAATGGACATTTATGTTATCCAACATAAATCAATGTCATTATAGACATTTATATAGCCAACATAAATCAATTTCATTATGGAATTTTAGTGTGGGAATTAAAATTCTCCAGCACTACATGAGAGCCATTACTATAGGCTTTATGGAGAATTAAAGTTTTGATTTTGACTTTTGGACAAATGGTCCAATCATGTAAGAACTCAAATGAAGGAGGATCATTTGAGTGGGCTCATTCCATAATATTTCCAATTGAAAGTGAGGCCTACATGGTTCATAACAATTGGAAACGTTCAACCTTCAGTTACAAATTCAAATTCGGATGTGTAACGTTTGAGTTCAAATATGGCAGAGTCAATTTGTAACACTATGTAAGAACTAGTAATGACCAGTATTTATTAGTCCTATTGAATACAGTTGTAACTGCTACATGAACATTAAACATGACTGGAATGATGCCTATAAATAGGTCATTCATAATTGTTGCAAAACATATTTGAAAAACATCATGAGAAATCATATCTTGAGAGTGTGAAGCATACATTGCATATTAGTTTCATATCTTAGAGTATCATTGTGAGTCTCATATAGTGAACAACCTAGTTCAATCATCTCTTAGTTCATGGAGCTCTCGTACGTGGGGTGCAACTTGTACAAGAGACGAAGCCGTTTTACATTTGGAAATAACATGTTAGAACCGTGAGCACTACTGGGACGTGATTATTTTATGAGTAAAGTTCTTGACTTCACTAGACTTAATTTTCATCTAATGATCTTCTTGTTTGTTCTGGAAATTTGCACAACACTGTTCGTGTAAGAACTTGAAGCTGTTGATTTTGGAAGATCAACTCGGAACTAGATCTCTATCACATTCCGAAGCTTAGATTCAATTTGGAATTCAACATACTTGAGGAGATTGGTCAGATTCAACAATCTGATAGACGTTCAAACCTGCCCGTGTTAGAACTGAAGCTGCTCCACAAATCTAATTTTTCTAGAGTTATTATCCAAGACTGTACCGTGTTCTTTCATTCCAATTTTATAATTTTTTTAGTTTCTTCATCCACTGTAATTTGCATTCTTTGGTGACCTAAATCCCCAACAACAATTGCACTTCCTTGTGATTGAAGTGAGAGTTCTTCCTTATCCATATCAAATTTTGCTCTCCCAGTTGCTAGAAATAGCCTACCAAAGATAAATTCCACCTGAAACACAAAATTCTATATTTCAAAATCACATCTTCAAGGAAACTACGGGGTCTCATCATCGAGCCATCAATTATTTCTTTTCAATCAATGTTTCCTTTAACCTCCCGATTCCAAGCTCTTCAAAAAATTTCAAAGGCATAACATTGATGCTAGATCCGAGATCACATAAGGCATTAAAGTATCCCCCATTTTCAATCTCACATAATAACAAAAATTTTTCGGGGTCCGTAGCCTTCTACGAAGCTTTAACTACCTCATGATTTTGTTATAACTCACCCATTTCATCAAGATGCACTTCCTTTTCTACCAACAACATTATCTTACTATTTTCAACCAATGGACTTTCTTTATCCTTCTTATCAATGTTCATTGTGTCCACCAACTCTTCTTCCGCTGAACTTCCAAGTGAACATCCACAACCATACATTGCTCTTTTGGATTTAAAACTGTGGTGGAGGGAAACTTACCTTTGTGATGCACTTCACCTTGCTCACTTGGAATTTGACTCATTTGCGTCTCTAAGGCTTTGAAGCGGCAATCAATAACCTCTATATCACTCTTTCTTTCCTCTCTATCTTGTTTTATCATCTCCATAATTTGATTAAGTTGATCTTGCATGGTTGGCTTTCCTTCATCATTTGGAGATTTCACACCCCGATGGACTCCTGGAGGCATTTGCAAAGCACTATTTGAATTCCCATAATATAGATTATCAAATCTCCAAGGAGCTTGATATTTATTTTCAAAATTGCCTCCATTAAATCCCCCTTGCCTTTGTGGAAAACCTCTTTGAAAATTCCCTCCATAATTACCTTGAAAGTTTCCCCCTTGCATATAAGCGACCCCCTTGAAAGTTATCTCGGATGGTCCCCATGTCTCTTGAAAACTCACATTTGGGGAAGAAACTTGTTGAGGCAATGAAGGAGGTACTTGAACACAATTACTTCCCATCGGTTGATTCACATATTGACTAGAAGAAACTTGCATGCTAGAATTCATCCTCCTCAAGATCTCTGTGATAGCTTTCTCCGTAGCATCCTCCTTTGCACTCTCGGGCTCCACCTTCTTTTTACATACTTCCTCCATCTTAGCAACTTTTTCCAGCTCATAGAAATCGGAAACACGATTCAAAGGTCATTGCCCCGAATTTAATACAATCTCCTCACATATAGCCATGGCTCTCTTCAGTGTTTAACCTAGAATTGAACCTCCCACGGATGCATCCAATAAGATCCTCAAGCTCCCATCAATCCCCGTTTAGAAAAATCCAATTTGTTGATCAAGAGAAAAACCATGTTGAGGACAATTCCTCAACATTTCCCTAAACCAGTCCCATGCTTCATTAAATGTCTCCAATGATTGTTGCTTGAATTGTATGATTAAACTCTTCAAATGAAATATTTTGGATGGTGGAAAGTACTTAGTCAAAAACCTTTATGCTAGATCACGTAATGTATTGCACTCTCCCAGAGGGATTGTACTATACCAAGCTCATGTTCGATCCCTAAGTGAGAAGTAGAAAAGTTTCATTTTCACCATATCATCACTAACTCTGATAATCTTGATGGTGTTTGCTATCTCCACAAACTGAGACAAGTGAGAATTCGGGTCCTCTGTTGCTCCTCCACCAAATTGATTGACTTGTACCATGTGAATCAAGCCCAGTTTAATCTCATAGTTATTCACATTAACACCCGGTCAAATCATATAATTTCCAACTCTAGGTTGAAAATTATCCCAAATATTCATTCCATTACCATTGAAACTGTTTCCTAAAGCTTGTTGATTCACATGCACCTGAGAAGCTTTTATGTTTCCTTGATTTCCAACTCCTTGTTGAGCTAATAATTGTTGAATTATAGTTTGCAAGTGTTGGTTTTGCATTGCCACCACAACCGGATTTAAGCCACCAATCGGATTATCATTCATGTTCACTCCATTTCTCACTACATTCTCCTTATCCCGAACAAGACAATCATCATTCAATATGTTCATCCTTACACATTTCTTAAGACATCTCCTTATCCTCAATGTCTTCTTGTGCCTTTGAGCGTGTACGCATGCACTTACAAAAACACCTAATTAGTGCAACACAACGAGTACCCAACAAAGCAATAAAAATAAAAGAAAAACACCCTTAGTAAAACTCACGAAATTCAAACACGTTACACCAATGCCTTTCTCCCCGGCAACGGTGCCAAAAATTTGATTGGCGTTTACCTTATGAAGGGCAAGTGTACCCTATTATTGTGTAGTGCTGGTGACCAAATAATAAAATATTGAATCCTAGAGGAGAGAGGTCGTGTATCCGTGCTCAAAAGATGCTACTCTAGAAGGATTAAATCAATGATTGGATAGGATTATAACTACAATTATCAACTAAAAAGCAAGAAAATAGAATAACAATTAATCAAGTAAAGATCAAATGAGATGAATACGGGTGAAGGTTATACAATCTAAGAAGCAAGTAAGGCTAGCAACATCATGGAAAATGCATACATAGACTCACACAACCAAATGCATTGATCAACTTAACGTTATGATATTAAAGGCTCTCACTTATAACACTACTAGATTATTCGCACATGTCTAGTAGATGTGAATCACTTAGAACCTAAGCAATCCCGACAAGCACCTAAGAGAGTTTCATTATCATCATTCCCTTACAAGGTACTAGAATCCTATAATGAAATCCTTTCACATACATCAAAGCTTGTTCACACCTCATTTATCATATATGTCCTATGCTCTAGTCATATTGTGGTCTTCACAGACTCACTCAACACCTATAGTAGAAACAACTCATGCATAAAAATGATTCAATTAACTACTCATCACACACATACATGTTCACACTTTTGCATGGATGTAACTAATAATCAACCATACAAATAACTGCATTCATTGAGAAATAAGCATTCATGATAGAAAATATTCGTAACAATTAATTAATCAAACATGTGGAGTGGAAATCTACATTATCCTTCACCAATCATACTGCTAGCCTCGTAAGAGGACTAGCCATTAAATTTCATTACAAATTAAATACATGCCTGTTTGCTCCAATTGAGCCGTAAAAAGAAGAAAACAACAAATTAAAGGTTGATTGGCTTCCCTTTCAAAATAGGTCTTCTCTTCCTTCAGCATGCCCTAATCTTCACTCCTTGATTATCTTCTCTTCTTAGATTGGTGGATTGATAGAATAGTGGATGGATTTGGGGAATCAAGGTAGAATTGTTGGGTAGAAGGTGTAGGGATGAAGAATGGATGAAAGGGTGAATTTAAGAGAAAATGTGTGAAAAGTGGTGTAAAAATGTGTGCAACTGCTCCAGAAAGTGATTCCTTCATCAAATAAAAGCAAGTGATGTATTTAAATACCTGGAACCTTCTACAAATCGTGCCAATTAAAATTTTCAAACTTGGCCGAACTCGATGCAAGCTCAGATCTCGAAGCGAGTCGTCATTGATTTCTTGGTAGTTTTTAAGGCATGATGAAACTTGACTCGTGTGCTGCAATCGACGAACAGGGGAGGCCGAGTTCAAGTCTCTGATGTGTACAGACAACCATTTGCACGAACTCGACATTGAGCTGTGCAACCGAGCTTGACACGAGCTCGGAGCTCTATGCGAGTCGGCACGCTCGGTGCCCGTTTCTTTCATTTCTGCTACCGACTCCATTTTGCTATGTTTTTCACTTGTTTCACTACAATTAAGCTCATTTTCACACATTTATCAATTCATACCCTAAATCTTCATATGAACATAAAACACTAGTAAAAGGTATACAAAACGGATAAATTCATACGAAAATACACATAAAAGACACTATAATTTAGGTGAAAATAGCTCCGGTCAATAATTTAAACAATTTATTCTTGCCCAATTTATGTTAGAAGTGATGGACCCATATTATGCCAAGAAAATATTAATTTCAAAGCCCAAATTATTGATTAAAATTCACCAACAAAACAAAGTGTGACAGTCCAGTTGGAAAAGTTAAAATTCACTTCAACCGGTCAAATGCATGAGTGAGGTTTTCTTTTAAAAATCAACTCTTCCTCTCTCTAAGAAAATGAGAGGACCAGCTTATCTCCCTAAAGTAAGATCTAAAAGAGTCCATTAGTCCATTCCGCTTAACAACTGCTAGCATGCTACCATCACCGGAGTTCGCCGCTTCTCATTGGATACTCTGTTAGCTACGTCGTCTAGTCATGCCATAAGTGTGCCCCATCAACCAAGCATCGCCGTGATTCATTACTATCGTCGTGAGTCAAATAGTCATTTGCCGCATCTCCTTTAAATTTTAAGTTTTTGATAAGTTCTACTTCTCTCAGATATCCTCAACTTTTTAATTTTATTAAATAAGGAAATAAGAAAGGAAAGGAGTTTTGATCTTTTTTACTACTTCTCCTTCCATCACTCAAAGCCCAAAGAAAGTTATTTTGTCTTCAACGAATTTTTTTTTTAAAATCGGCCGCTTCCGACTTGGACAATTAAACCAGTATTTCAAAGGGTTCAGTAGCAAAAATAATTTTTTGGGAGTTTTCGGACCTATTCCGACACCAGTTTCAAATTTAACCTGTTGAACTAGTCGGTAAGGTCCGATTTTGAATACACTTGTTAAAACTACCAAAGTGTCATTGAGAAATTATTAAACACCTCAGACAAACAATTGTGTGAGACCATTTCACGTGATAAGAAGTTATAACATTTCATTGAAGAGCTAGTCTTCTGTGAACTTGTTGCAGAGTAAACCCTGATTTTACTGAAGTTTCTCTTTAGTACTTGAAAAATACACTCTTTAGACGACGAATTATTGTTTATTTATATGAAAAATATTATTCATTTTAACGGGAATATAAATATCACAATATATCATAATTTGATTGAGTAATATTTTTTCATCTAGGAGTAATATTTTTATGTCATAAAAGTAGAAATTTATCATTTTAAAGAGTAATATTTCATGCACTAAATAAATATATCTAGTGTAAGGTGAACCCAAGGGCAAGAAATAATTTGTCTTCCATTAAAATGTGATATTTAATTGATAAAGTGATGATATTCATTCAATGAATTATTTTATGAAAATTTATGATATAAATTAAAAAGTACTATCATCTTTAATGAAAGTGATATAAAATTAACATTTTTATTGAAAAGTATAAAATAAAAAAATCACACGATACCACTATCGTCATTATGTGAAATTAGGGTAGGCCTTAAGCGAGACCGTCTCACGGATCTCATTCCATGAGGCGGATTATCCATTTACCCAATAAATAATTTTTTTTTAAAAAAATAGAATAATATAGCTTCAATAATGAGGGATGC